>CM050402.1:6352593-7752589 GCA_027562975.1 Rhynchospora breviuscula
ATTTCAAATTTTTTTAAAAAAAAAATACATGCAAATTACACCACCAACTATATAATTCAATAAATATAATTTTTTTTTTACTCGAGTGCGGTAAATATAGTGGCTTTTATTTGGCAATTTTGCCACCGCACATTGCTGGACCATATTTAGCCGAAATTCAAGTCATTTTCAATATTGATTACAGTAACTTAGGTAAAGTATGATTAGAGTGAGTAAAAAAGAATACAGTTCAGGATATGATGAAAATTATATGTATTTCTGTTTCTTACTAGCTTATTCCTCTTAATCAAATCCTCTATGATTCCTTCTCATTTTAGATTTTATTGCCTGCATCTGTCATTAAAAAACTTTGAGATAGGAACTTCTTTAGTAATGTGAAATAGGTTATCTATTTTAATCTTTCTTATAAGAACTAATTTGTGTGTTTCCTGTGGCACTTAGTGGTCAATTAGTTGCCTCTGCTGATGTCATTGCGACAATACCATTTAGTAACACCTGGATAGAACCAATAAGTGCAGTAAGCAACGGTGAGATGATTAAAGTTAGATTTATAACCTTCTTTGGCATTGGTTCTGGCACTGATTACTTCTAGACCCATGTCATATGCTGAGCCACAAAAGGTACAGCTTGGATATTTGAATATATTATCTGCGATTTTAGCTTGCTGAAGCTAAAAAAAATCACCTTTCGACCGTTACCATTCCTGTATTGACCGTTAGTTGTTCCATTCCTTTAGAGTTTATGGAAGTTGTTTTGTTACAAAGCTCACTAATCTTCTTCTTCTTTATTAAACTCCTTATTATAAAGTTTTTTAGTATGTGTTTTGACAAATTGTCAAATTGACCATTGTTTTTGGTTGGTGAATGTTAAGCATCAGTTTCAAAATAATATCATGTCAAGAGTTGAACCAGGCTCAAGATCAGCATTTTTAATTGTTTATTTTAAGCATTGGCTAACTCCAATTAGGCCATTCATGGCATTTATTTTAAAAGATATTTTAAATGATCAATAGGTAAACTGCAAACTTGGGTAGTTTGGCATGAGAGTGCTTACTTTTGTTCGAGTCGGTGCTTGATTTGGTATCAAATTGCAAAGGACGCCAACAAATTGATTCGTGTACTCCAGGTATTTAGCAAAAATCTAGGCTTCATTTATACATTGCTCTTATTTGGTCATTAATTGAATAGCAACCAAAAGGCCGGAGAAAAATATACATGCTTTTAATTAATGTACTAATGTAGCAACTAGCAATTAAAGGTTTAACAAAGACCTGCAACCTGACGAACATGGACCAATAACCAATTACTGAACATCATATTCTGATTTCCATTTTCATATTTTTCCTTAAATAAATAATACATCTATCATGGAGCATCACTTGCTGTATAGCCTGATTGAGTGGGCTTTAGTGCATTTCAAAAGCCGATTTTATTTAGATGTTTTAGTTGGAAGTATAATGTGTCATAATAAAATTTATATATTAAACGGTTTGGGTTTTAAATATTAATAGATAGTGTTCTTAGCAAGATGGGATGGTTTGCTTTATTGGCTCAAAGAAACAGTAACAAAGATGGACCAAGCTAAACAGGTAAAGAATCATCATGTCAACATTGGATTTGGGTTAATTAATTAATTTATGTTTACTGGACTATCTTATATTGACTCTTTCATTTTTTTCCCCTATGTAATGTTTCAAGTTAGAAACTGGTACAGATTGGTGCCGTAAATTGCAAACTTTTATTTTTATCATACTATACTACTAGAACTTGATGCTTGGTGTTCTAGAAGGCTTTAAAGTTTAGATAAGCTTTTGTACTGAACATGCATGGATACTTTGTACTGAGGATGCATGACTTTGTACTCATCTTTGTATATTGACTTCCAATTAAAGTGGTATGAGGAAAATATTTGTAGCAATCCTTTTGTTTTCATACATTATTATTTATCTTCAACTCGATATTCCTATGTGCATTTGAGAACTTTTGATTTATAGAAAGGAAAATAATAATATAAGATTCCATACAACCAATGACTGAGTTCATAACTTCTTATGATTTGTTTGATAGCGCTAAGCGCCATGGACTATTTTTTTGTTTGAAGTTCTTTGATAAAGAATACTAATAAAATGTGAGATATTCGCACTACTAGGAGTAAAAAGGGATGAGGTCCGCATGTCTATGGAAAAGTTTATAGGAAATTTTTATTGTCTTTTGTTTGGAGTTGAATAAGCCTTATTCCAAATAAGGCTTATTCGGGATGAAACCAAATGTGTTTTGAATAAGTCTTATTCTGAATAAGAGCCTATTCAAAGGCTTGTTCCAATTCTACCATTGTGTTGGAACAAAAGTGAATAAGGAATCCGAATAAGAGTGAGGAGAGAGAAACCCATATGCTTATTCCAACCTCTTATTCAACGTGCATCCAAACACATAAATAAAAAGAGAAGAATTGTGCATTTGTACCGAATTTTTGTTTGAACTTTTTTTTTGTTCTTTTATAATAAAGATAATATGTAGACTCTGATAATTTCAATTTTGTTAAATGATAAGTAGAATTGCTTACCATCATCCTCATGATCCCGAGACCCTAGGTCCTCATTAATTATCTAGTACCGTCATTAATAGAAAAGTCAGAGAATGAGAGGATGAGCGCTGAGGGAGGGGAGAGAGAGAGCGAAACAGAGAGAATTAGTGCTGGGATGATGGAAAATAATTAATGAGGACAGAACGTTATTTAAAAAAAACAATTAATATTTTTTTCACTAGACAGAACATTATTTCCAAAAAAAAAAAAACAATTACCAAACAGAATTACAACACTTCTTAGAAAACTAGGATAATTAAATTCTGAAACCAGAACAATTAATTTTACAAAACAATTATGTTCTAAAATCAGAAAAAAAAATTTCAGAATAATTATGTTATGAAACCATAACAATTAGGTTCTGAAACTAAAACAATTAAAATTACATAACAATTAAATAGAATAGTTATTTATATTAATGAGCGTCGTTGGGATGAGGGATGACAAGCTTAATGTGGCGCTGTTGGGATGAGGGATGAAAATTAATGAAGCTTAATTAATCACATTCCAAAAATAGAAACACGTTTTTCCAGGAGATGATGAGATGAGTATTTTTTTTTTTTTTAAGATAAATAGGGAGTCAAGCCTCCCAACTTATTTTTAAATTAAATGTCTATAAAAAATCCTCAGCCGGGTTTCGAACCTGCAACCTCTCACTTGAAATGCATTGCCCTTTGCAACTAGACCAAGAGCTGATTCTTATGGGATGAAAAATATTAGGAATGATCATTATTAGCCCCGATTAAACTTTAAATTTAACTCAATTTTACCTCTAATAGTACAACCATTTGTTCTCTTCACCATAATACTCAGCATAACATCGCAGACATATTTATCTCTCAAACATTCAATAAACAATTGTTGCGCCGGAGGCGCAACCAAGTAACTAGTATAATTAAAACTCAACTATATCTCTTGCAACGGCAGCCTAACTTCTCTCTGATCTGGCCATGGCCTGTCGAAACCTAGCCTCACAATGCCATTCTTTCCTCCCAACCCTAACCTCACGTCCACAATAATACCGATATAATTTTTAAATTGGTCCTCACATTAAAATTAACAACATATATAATCTTTATTACCGACCACAAAACAATTTTAAAACATAAATTGTTCATAAGGTTCGCTGCACATGGAGTATCATACATTAATATCTCAATTCTTGCGAAAAGATTAAAAAAAAAACATTCATTGTAGCAAGAAAATGTACAGTATATGTATATACCATAACAAAATTATATACATTACTATTTACACAAACAAAATAAGAACCCGTAAAAAATCACGTTCTCCCTTGCTGAATCTTGGCATGTCTCTAGTTGAAAAAAAAAAAAAAAAGACAACATTCTCTTAGATCTTGAATTTCCAATATATCATCTTCTGCCCTTTTTAGAAAGGCACTAATTTTCTTCAAAGAGTGCCAGGTAGATATTGCATCTCGATGGTGTGGTCCCTAATAAATGTATAATTGGGGTTGATAAGGATCATATCGTTAGTGAGGATAATGCTTCATTAATGAGAATCATCTCCTCCCTCAAAAACGCGTGAATCATCTCCTCCCCCTCCCCCATCCCCTCAAGAACAATTATATTATGAAACTAGAAACAATTAGCTTTTTCTTTTCAGAACATTTGTATATAAAAACTAGAACAATTAGTTTTTTTTTTTCAGAACAATTATATTCTACAACTAAGACAATTAATTTTTTTTTTCCAGAACAATTATATTATGAAACTAGAACAATTAGCTTTTTTTTTCAGAACATTTGTATATAAAACTAGAACAATTAGTTTTTTTATAGAACAATTATATTCTACAACTAAAACAATTAGCTTTTTTTTTCCCATAACAATTACATTCTAAAACTATAACAATTAGTTTTTTTTTTTCAGAACATTTGTATATAAAAACTAGAAAAATTAGTTTTTTTTACAGAACAATTATATTTTTCAACTAAGACAATTATTTTTTTTTTCCAAATCAATTATATTCTGAAACTAGAACAATTAACTTTTTTTCCCAGAATAATTATATTATGAAACTAGAACAATTAGTTTTTTTAATACCTAATTATGTGAACTAATTGTTCTAAGTTAAAATAGCTAATTATTCTAGTTAAAAAATAAATATGGACTGGGTGAGAGAGTACGTAATGGGTGAGAGGGGAAAAATGGATACAAACTGGTGAGAGGGGTTGAGAAGATATGAGGATGAGGGGATGAGGGGAGGAGAGTGTTGAAAACAGAAAAAATTAACGAGTACGCTAGATTAAGTATTAAGTCTCTCGAATAATTAATAGGATAGGGGATGATTTCTCATCCCTGGACTTTTCTATTAATGAAGACGTTAGATAATTAATAAATACCTGGGATGATAGGATGATTGAATCTATGGGATGATATTAAGCAATTCTGAATGTATAATCCATAAATTATGTCAGATTTATGATAAAATTTACTGACAATAATATTCAAATATATGAAATTTAAACTTTCAACTTAGACTACATATAATATCAAATTCCACTTAAATTAAATAGGAAATTTTTTCACTGACGGATTGCAAAAAGGAATCTTCACTCTGAATTAACTTGTGCAGGTGTGAAAAAGTAAGAATTGACTAAAGAGAAGCAAAAATCAACGAGCATTAGTACATGAGAAGCTCGAATAAGCAATCTGTGGCGTTCAAGAGCATCCGATTGTCGAACGAAGCAAGTCTGGAGGCTAGGATTTGCGGGCGTGCGAAGAGAGGCGCCAACGTCATGAGGAAAGAGAGACATCATGAGGTTAGGGTCTGATCGGAAAGGTCAAAGTGACGCAAGAATTGGAATCAGAATTCTGTTTGAGCGATTTCTCTGATCGGAACCCTCAAACCCACGAGAATTGATTTTGTTTGACGGGATTTCGTGGGAAAATTTTTGCGCTGCGAATTTCCTCGAAAAATCAAGAATTTGGCACGATTTCATTTTGGTAATTCTTTTTTTTTTTCGATTTTATGCCCGTAGGCCACATCCACACATCCATCATCCCACCCCAGTGGGATTCGAACCATTGCACTCCCAAAGGGAATGCTTGTGCCTCAACCACTGCGCTATGGTGTAACGACTCTGACTATTTAGACGGTAATCCAAGTTCCAAATTATCTGAATTAGAATTAATTTAAATTAATGAATTATATGATCAAAAAATAAATAAAATAAAACATCAGTAAGATTTGATGGGATGTCTGATCTGAAAATATGAAAATGTTCGTTATAATTATCTGAATAATTCTGTATATTTGCCATAATTTTCTGACTTCTGAAATAGTTAATAAAATTAGCCAAGTGAAATAGCTAATTTACAAAATAGACTTGTCAGCAAGTTGCCACACAATTAGCCACACCGTTTGGCCATAAAAGATCCGAGCCTCATTTATAAGGTTGAAGCGACGATGCGCCTTCTCTCTCTGTCTCGTCCCCTATTCTGATCTGTCGCTCTTTCTCTCCACTTATTCAACTCGAGCTCACCCCTTCTTGAGCTTGTGGCTTCTGTTCCGTGTTGCGCTGTGATTGGAGGGTCGTGCGCCACCTATCTGATGGCCAATAAGAGCCGGGCACCTTTGATTGATGCTCCTGATTTCCTTGTGCCGCGCATTTGAGGAGAGCTTCTCCTCTTTTCTCCGTTCGATGGCGGCTGTTAACGCCTTGAATGAACTCTGGCATGGCTCACTTACCTCCTCTGCTCTATCCCTCTCTTCTCCTTGAACTCCTGACAGAGGTAATTTTATTTATATTGGGTCAAGATTGGGTATTTGCTTGGAGGTTTGAAATTGGAGAAGAGGAGAGGAGACAGGAGCTAAGAAAGGTATTATCGTACTTGACTGTTATTTTTCTTCTTCAATTGATTTTCAATTTTGCTTGAATCGATTGATCATAATTTTTAGGGTTTGTTTCTGACAAGGTTGAGCTGTGCATGGGCCTTGCTCTCTTTTTATTAGCCTGTCGTTGGTCTTTGCCTTGGTCTTTCTTGAATCTCTGAGGAGATTTCTCAAGTCTCAATAGATAGGTATAATTCCTTTCCCTGTGATTGTGGCTGATGAACTGTGTGTGTGCGCGCTTGCTTGATTCTGTTTGATGCCAGGTTTAATTTAGTGTAGATAAATTGGATATGTTTGATTGGATACTGTTATAACAGCTAGATAGTAGCTAACTGATTGTTGCTAGGAATTCTGTTAAAGCTCAACAATAATTGAAGTCCATCTGGTCTGAGATGTGATAAATTTCTATGTTTATGAGGTTATCTTTGTGTGTCAGAAATATGCAGCATCAGTTAGCATGCATGTACTTGCATAAGTAATATTTTGATCTTCTGGTAAAGCATTTATATTTGCTAGAAACTGTGAAGTAATGTATGTAAAGTAATTGCATAATAGTGATCATGTAGGTCTGATATAAAATTAGAACTGAGATTAAAGGAGTGCTTGCAACTGTCATTGTCACATCCCGCGCCGGGGCGCCGACACACGGGGCGTGATGGTGGGACGGTATCTCCTGCATCCATCCGACGGCCCGTCAACCTACGTCGCAAGCACAAAGAAACAAACGGATGTCAGCTACAAAACTCAGTAACCGGTTATTTAACGACGCGGCTTCTCTATATTAGTTGATAAAGCAAATTAAACATGACTGGATTAATCCACATAACAAATCATACATTTCAACGGCGATTATCGGGTCTAGATTAATCAAATCATATCATATCACATAGTTCCCTAACCCAAGGGCAGGCAAAAGAGACTCATCTCTAACCCTGGGGCAGGCGAAAGAGAACTGCAAATCCACATACACAAATAAATCAAGAATCCAGATTCTAAATCCGATATCCCGCAAAACATACCACATACGGGCGAACACATGCAATCAAAGCCAAGCGATAATCAAATCAAGCAATGCGAAACTAGATATAGAGAAGTCCGGTTACCTGACTGAGCGATCCAGGAGCACAAGCAAATCGGGATGATTATAACTGCGACGTATAACTCGAATTCCAAAGGGCCGACTATTCAAAGTCAAGACGGTATTTAAAGTTGACTGGAGGAAAGAGAAAGAGAAATGATATACGAAATGAAATGAAATGAGGCTGGGGTCTATTTATAGTGGAGGTTTCTTAGTGGCTAAGAAAGTAAATATTAGATTACTTAATGGCTAAGTAAGCAAAAATGAATTACTTAGCTATTATTTCTGAAAATATTGGAGCCTATTTATATAGATATTTATTATTAAAAAATTATTTATATAAATATTGATTACTTAGCTACTAAAAATGTGGATAAGATCAAACAGATATTTTCAAATTGATAAACATGGACATTTTTCAAATAGGACCTTAGAATTTGAAGTATTGCAAACAGGTCCTAAAATTCAGGGATGTTACATTCCACCCCCCTTAAAAAGGAAATTTCTTCCACGAAATTTCAAAGGAATGTAACAAGTCAAATGAAATATCAAATCGGCATATTATAATCAAATTTCCAAATGAAACGATAATGAACCCAAACACAGTCCGAGGAACGAATGCTCTGATACCATTTTGTCACATCCCGCGTCGAGACACCGACACACGGGGCGTGACGGTGGGACGGTATCTCCTACATCCATCCGACGGCCCGTCAACCTACGTCGCAAGCACAAAGAAACAAACGGATGTCAGCTACAAAGCTCAGTAACCGGTTATTTAACGACGCGGCTTCTCTATATTAGTTGATAAAGCAAATTAAACATGACTGGATTAATCCACATAACAAATCATACATTTCAACGGCGATTATCGGGTCTAGATTAATCAAATCATATCATATCACATAGTTCCCTAACCCGAGGGCAGGCAAAAGAGACTCATCTCTAACCCTGGGGCAGGCGAAAGAGAACTGCAAATCCACATACACAAATAAATCCAGAATCCAGATTCTAAATCCGATATCCCGCAAAACATACCACATACGGGCGAACACATGCAATCAAAGCCAAGCGATAATCAAATCAAGCAATGCGAAACTAGATATAGAGAAGTCCGGTTACCTGACTGAGCGATCCAGGAGCACAAGCAAATCGGGATGATTATAACTGCGACGTATAACTCGAATTCCAAAGGGCCGACTATTCAAAGTCAAGACGGTATTTAAAGTTGACTGGAGGAAAGAGAAAGAGAAATGATATACGAAATGAAATGAAATGAGGCTGGGGTCTATTTATAGTGGAGGTTTCTTAGTGGCTAAGAAAGTAAATATTAGATTACTTAATGGCTAAGTAAGCAAAAATGAATTACTTAGCTATTATTTCTGAAAATATTGGAGCCTATTTATATAGATATTTATTATTAAAAAATTATTTATATAAATATTGATTACTTAGCTATTAAAAATGTGGATAAGATCAAACATATATTTTCAAATGGATAAACATGGACATTTTTCAAATAGGACCTTAGAATTTGAAGTATTGCAAACAGGTCCTAAAATTCAGGGATGTTACATTCCACCCCCCTTAAAAAGGAAATTTCTTCCACGAAATTTCAAAGGAATGTAACAAGTCAAATGAAATATCAAATCGGCATATTATAATCAAATTTCCAAATGAAACGATAATGAACCCAAACACAGTCCGAGGAACGAATGCTCTGATACCATTTTGTCACATCCCGCGTCGAGACACCGACACACGGGGCGTGACGGTGGGACGGTATCTCCCATGACTCGTTAAATGGACATTAACGAACCTTAATCTGTGAATTATGAACAGGAACCTCCCATGACTCGGAACCTCAAGAGCTTTGTGAAGGTGCGGATTATGCGGTTTCTTAATAAAATCTAGAAATTCCGTATTTTTAAATTTATGCATAGCATGTTGAAAATTCCAACTATGCATTCTATTGTGTCATATATGTAAGGAAGTCATGCAACGCTCAATTTTAATTTTATTACTCATTAATAATGGTTAAAAGAGCATGCAAACTACGGATCTAGCTATTTGAGCCATTTTACAAGCAAAAGAGAGAATGAGAGGCTACCTCTTCTAGACTAGTAGCTAGAAGGCTCGAATCCGTCGATGTCGAGGTTGCATGCAACACCACCGTCTCCTCGGCCTTGAGTCCACCAAGGTTTTAACCAAAATCACAAGTCTATGCTAGTAGACAAGTGATTAAGTCTAATCCCTTTCTTCCTTGCCTTAATTAACTAATTAATTGTATGGAGGCAAGAGGTGCTCAACACATGAGCTTGATTAGTATGAGAGATAACCAAACAAAATGCAAAAATTAGATGTTTTTGCTCTTTGTTTTGGTCGGCCTCAAGGAAGAAGAAGGAAGAGAGAAAGAAATGATGTGTTGTCTTACTTTTCTCTCTCCAAAATGCTCCTTATAAGGCAACCATTCCACAACAATTAATGGACAAATATGCCCTGTATGGCCAGCCATATACATGGGCTATATTGGGTTTTATCAATTCAATTAATTGATCTCTAATTCATTTAATTAGAGGCCCAATAAATTGCTCTCAAGTTGGACCTTTAATTTACCAAATAAAGGCCCGTTAGTTCAAATTAATTACCTTAATTAATTTGTGTTGAACAAAATTAATTATCAACTCCTTGATAATTATTTAAAGATTAGAATATGCATTAATTTATTTCCATATGATCTGTTTGACTTAATTAATTATAGCGGTTCGCAACGGTATATAATTAATCAATCAACATATCATATTATTGCATTCAATAATGCAACCAAATAAATAATGCATGTATGGTCAAAATCTATTTGTGTGACCCTTTGAGGATTTATGCTATTTGGCCATGAAAAATAAATCGTTATTTATTTTCAATAATCATAAGCGGTATCTAGCAACACGTTATGATTCTCAATTCGCATAAATAAATACTGTACCAATTACAGCATTTCAATCAGTATCTTATAATTTTGATTCTTATGTCACATGATATCCTTGTATAATCCAAGATAGGAGTGTGTCATTCTTGCAGATTATACGTTTCTTGATCTAGAGATGATTGCTCAAGTTGCTCGTAAGCAATCCATCTCGATCAAGAGGCCCAGTAGATATCATCACTCACTAGGTAAACTAATGAGGGAACATACGGTTGTCTTGATGAACAGTTTTTTCCCGCACAATTCAAGAGAACATAAATAAAGTCCGTATAGCAGCCCTTATCAGGAATCAACATTAGACGATATTTATAGAACCTATTCTCATGTGGAAAAACTGAACCATCTCAAACTTAGAATCAAATACGTATGAAATAAATAATGATACATAACACAATCCATATATTTATTTCATTGGGTCAAGTCCTGTACTATGTTCCAGTAACATATACATATGCAATCAAGTTAGTAACTCCTTATGATTTGTAGAACTTAATCATCACTTAACTTGCATACTAGTCTTATATGATAATTAATGTTCCCTGGTAATTATCAAGACTATGGACAGCTTTTGATTTAATATTGTCATTTAGTCATAAATGAAACACAGTGATCCACAATTCAGATCCTCAACCTGAATGAACTGTCAATAAATAAATTAAGGAACAAATGATCAAATATCATCAATAACATAAACTATAGTGTGTGGGCTTTTTCGTCATCCCTCGAAGAATGAAAGGGTTTCCTCGAGAAATTGAAATAAGCCTTAGATTCACCCCCCGTAAGGTTCGATCTCTGCGCCGAGTATCTCTTGACAACAAGAGAACCAGAACAAGAGTCGCTCCTTACAAGGGTTTCTTAATTTTGCGGGTCATTTCCTTCCAATAGGCGCAAGCCTCTATTGTTAATTACTCCGTAGTTGCCTACGGGAACCTTTGATTAAGGGGTCTAAGGAATACGTAATGGGCTAGAAAAGATTACTTTATAAATGCTTATTGTGTTCATGCAGGACTCATTCGTTATGGCCTAAATTGAATTTAATTGAGGGTACCAGACCTAATTGACAGGACCCAAGTAAGTACCCTTAAACTCCTCAGACTCTAAACAAAGACTAGTTTTGGTTTTCATTTAAAAGGAGAGAGAGTTTTCGTTTCTAGATTTATGGCAAAGGCTTAGGTTTCAGGGTTTCTGGTTTTTTTTTTGAGTTTGGATTTCAGGGTTTATGGCTTTTGAGTTTGGATTTCCAGGGTTTCTGGTTTGTGTGGTTCAAGTCCTTATTTCGTTTCTTTTCTCCTTTCTTTGTTTTAATGGAAACAGCTTTTTACAATTTTACTCTTTTGACTTTGTCTTTTGAGAAATTATGAGTTCTTTTCTTTTTATATTTTTGAAAATACTCATTCGAAGATGGTTATTTGAAAATAGTCTTTTGGAATTTAACCTTGTTTTTTTTTTACTTATGCTTTATCTATTTTCTTTTTTCCTTTTTTGTAAAAATTGTTTTACAAATCCTTTTATAAAAGGTTTTTTATTGTGTTTAATGCTTTCATTATTTTTATTTATTCATTTTGTTTTATGAAAATACTCCAAGAGTTCAAGAGATTGTTAGTTTAACAGATTTTTGTATATTGAAATATCAAGATATAAAGTTATCAAAATATTAAAATATCAAAATATTTGATTTGTTTAAACTTTAGAACTTTAAAATTGTTTTATTTGAGTTTTTTAAGTTTTGAGGTTATTTTCACAAATTTCCTGTGTTTGAGGCTATTTTGAGAAATTTTAACCTGTTGTGTTTAAATTATGTTTTAATGAGTGTAAGTAAGCCCAACTAACTTCCTATGTTTTTATTGATAAGCTTTGTCGGGTATCAGTAAAGGGAACAGTATAGGTTTGTGACTTAACCCTAATGAGGTGAGTTTAATTATCGCCAATGGATAAGTACAATGTCCAATTAATATGGGTACCAGATGTTGGTGCTGTCAAGGAGTCGATACCAGGAATAATGGTTAGCTCAAGGCGTGTGTGAAACTGATATGGGAAGTAGTCAGCATATCATATGATTTTGGTATGGAAGCAATGAGGATTAGGTTTAAGTATCAGCACAGCAATGCAACTGGTACAATGAGGCAAGGCTTTGTTTAACTTAATATGGAGAGACTATATACTGACACCATCCATAGACTGAGGGAATTAGGTTCATTTGGCATTGAGTTACACATGGCAGGTCCGTTTGGTTAATTCACCCATTGGCTTGAGATGCCACACGCAATTCAAGAAGAAGAGGCTTACCTAATATAGGTACAGAGCTGGGTGTAAGGCCGGTACAGCAAATGCCTAATGCATGCGTTAATTGAGACTTCATTTAAAAATAGGTATACACAGCTTTCAAGTTAGACTTTGGATATTAGGACAAAATAAACCATTGGACATTGGCATGGAACATTCGGCACACAAAATAAGTGCATTAACGTGAGCCATCAATGGGACTTATTTTGATACCAGTATATAGCATGTGCAAAGAATATGAAATATGTCTTTTGATATTGTAATTAACTGAACCCATATCCTGCAGCAAGTTTTAACATACTATACCTCATATTTAGAGATTTGACCATTCAACATCTCATTATTTCATGAATTTCATATTCAGGTCTGTATCATTTGTACTGCAAACAATAATTCACAAGTGCCTATTTTTTTTAAAGAAATACAGCTCAGTTTGGTATGTCATTCATGATTCAATATACAATTAATACAATCTTTTATAATAAATTCGCAGGTATCCTTATTTACATACAACCAAATTGAAAGCTTCAAGCTCTTTGTAAGTACCTGTTAACAAAGAAAGGGAAATTTAGTCAGTAAGTTAATAAAGGAATTTAGGCTTATATATGTAAGGCTGGTTCATTTTGGTGTCTGACATTGATTCCAAAGTGCACAGGCCATACTTCACTTACTATTATTTCTTTATCTAATATACTTTGAAACTTATGAGTTACAGGTCAGTGTTTCAGTATAAACGGTCACTATCATGACACTTTGGCTTAATTACAATAAGGACTTGACTCTGGAGTTTACACCACCTATACATCTTGATCTTGGTATCGATCATTCCCCACGACTTATTCATAAAAGCAAACTAAAGTCATTGTTCTAGGGTTATTATATTCTCAGTATCTATTTACAAGAGGTTATAGAAACAGGTCATAACAAAACCTATGTATGCTACATTTCTACATACAATGTTGACACACTTTTGTACACGATAGCTGTGAATAAAATAAAAGAAAGGTACCAAGCCTACTTCTAAATATCATAAAAATCAGCAAGAATAGACTACGTTGTGTACTTTACAATACTGTTCAATTGCATTTTTAATTGAGGCAATACATAACCAAGAATGAACCTTTCAAACTATTACCAGTAATGCCCCTGGAACTTTTGTCAATTACTGTTTTTAAACAAAATCAGGTCCCTTGAAGTAAAGGAACATTTCCAAGAAGTAATATGCAGCATACACAGTTCACTTAAAACATCCATGGATCATATTTATACAAGAGTCCAAAAATTTTGTTATTTTTTACAAAGGGACAGCACACAGCAAGTAGGAATTAACATAAGCAAGATACAGGACTTATACTTCACTGTTAGTAATGATAGTTTCAGAATTCAACATCTCATTATCTAACATATGACAGTTATAACAACAATTCTCTTTGCAAATAATTTGAAAAAACACTTTTACTTTAGTGTGTCTACTCGATTACACAATGGCATGACTTTGGACAAAGAACTAATGACAAGGCAGGTTATGGGAAACTATGTTGCAATTCAATCCTGAATAACTTCATTTAAATACCCTGATATGAAACTTGAAGCCAGCTACACATGCATCAGGTCAAAATGGTGTTTTTCCTAACAAGCCCTACTGCTTGTATGCATTTTAACCCTAATTTCTAGATAAATTGCAGCAATAAAACCTGACAAAAATTGGGCAGCACCTCCCCTCTATTTTGTTGTTTATTTTCAAGGATCTGACAAGAATGGAGACGGTGTCTCCGATCAGATCAAGGGGTGTAATTTGTGGCATTGCAGAGACGGTGTCTCATGCCGAGTACTTTAGTGGCAGTGAATAAAAGGAGGAAATTAGTGGGGAAGTGTTACTCAGTTAAACCTGATTGTACTATAGTAGCTGCACTTTCTTTCTAACCATAACTATTGCATTTTTATTTTCATCTCCTGTCAGTGAGACTTTGATAACATAATTATACAACAATCCTCATTCACCCGAGCATCACATATTGAAACTAATATTCAGATTAGAGCTAATACAGTTAAAGAAAAGGTCATGGACCAGCAACAAAGTATACTATTAAATTCTGAAATCATTTGGACAGCACCTCCCCTTATTTTTTTATGATTTTGTTTATGAATCTGGTAAAGAATTGGAGACGGTGTCTCCTACCAGATTAAGGTATGTTGTAGGTGATCATGCTTGAGACGGTGTCTCAAACCAGTGAGATGTCATTTGTAATGAAAAGGAAGAAGATAGAACAAGAGGAGATTTGTCCAACTGATTTCAGTATCATACAATTAATTTAACATATTACTAGATTTGTTCAATACTAGGACATATCATTGACACCTTTTTACAATGCTAACAATCATGAAAAATATGCTGGAATTTAGAGATATATGCAACAATCGAGAATGCATCATGAAATAACAATATAATCTGATCAAGAAATATAATCGGCAAGAGCAAAATTTACACATGAACCTGCATAACTTAATTATTCATTATTTACACCCACGTGCACAATTCCCATGTGCACAATTTCTGAAGGAGGTTTGACAGAATCTCTTTTGTGTCCCTATTCAGACCTGATCTTGATTAATTCAAACTCCAATTATGTGAAACGGTGTTTCAATTGGATTAGAACATCAATAGATAGAGACGGTGTCTTCTACCTTAGTTGATGGATCAAGAAAGGGTAATTAAGATCGGTCCTGACAAGAAAAGATGATATTTCGAAAATTCACATTATGAACACCGCAGTTTAGTAAATCAAGTTAATTGCCTTTGATTAAACACTGAATTTCCCTAATTACTCAATCTGGATTCCAGATTTGAAATGATCAACTTTGATGATTTTATATCCAATTGGTTTATGCTGAAATCTAAACAATCAAGGATGCAATAGGATAGCTGAATCGGTGATATCAACTATGTTGAAGGCAGCACCGACTATAGTCCATTATCAATAGATAATAATGTGTAAAGCCCAAGCCCAATAATGCTATCAAGCATAGTCTAGAATTTTCTTCACTACCAACTAGTAATGAAGATTCTAGCGTATACTAGCTTAAGTCTAGAAATTAGTTAGTATAACCATGTATAATCTAGAAACTTGTACAATTGACATTGTATGCCTATAAATAGGCATCGGACCATTTGATGTATTGTACCCCTATGAGATAGTGTGAGTGCCAAGTAGAAATAAAAGAGAGCTAGTGTATAATTGTACTCCTTCAGGTTAAGTTAATAAAGAGAGTTATAAGAAAACTATCCTCTCAGTTAATTCCATAGCTCCAGAAAGATACGAAATAAATACTCAACAATTGGTATCAGAGCCACGTGGGCGCAATCGGAGTAGCGGCGTATTGGTGAAGATCGAAAGAGCATTTTAGTCGATGGCTTCAAGTGTCGTTGCAAATATGGCGCAGTCAATGGTCCCCATATTCACCGGAGAGAACTACGACATTTGGAGGATCAAGATGCAGACGTTGCTGCGGTCTCAAGGATTATGGGATATTGTGGAGAACGGCTACACCGAGTATGCTGAACTGACGGTACAGCAGAGGAAACAGCTGGCGGAAGACACAATGAAGGACGCCAAGGCATTGTTTCTAATCCAACAAGGTGTTGCCGAGAATCTATTTCGCATATCATCGGCGCGAAGAAGGCGAAAGAAGCATGGGAGATTTTACGAGAGGAGTTTCAAGGATCTGCAAAAATAATTGCCATGAAGTTGTAGACCTTGAGAAAACAATTTCAGAATTTACAAATGAAGGAATCAGAGAAGATAAAAGATTACTTCACAAGGGTAATCGAGATCGTCAACCAGATGCGAGCATATGGCGAAGGTATGTCAGATCAGACAGTTGTCGAAAAGATCTTGATTAGTCTGCCAGAGAAATATTAGCATATCGTCGCAGCGATTGAGGAGTCGAAAGATTTATCAACTCTTTCGGTTCAACAACTGATGAGCTCGTTGGAGTCGCACGAAGAAAGGAGGTTACAACTTGGGGCGAATTCGAACTCGACGGAGCCGAACTCAGTTGAAACTGCGCTCCAGACAAGGTTCAAACTCCACCAAGCTCATAGTAATGAAGATTCAGGTACGCGCAATTCATCTCTTTGGTGCGACGTATGCAAGATGTCAAACCATGATACGTCAAGATGCTGGCGGAAGATGCGGTGCAACAAGTGCAAAAAGATCGGCCATATAGCTCGAAAGTGTAAGTCCAGAAATATTGATCGAGCAAACTTCGTTGAAGAGGATGAATACGAAGAAAATATTTTCTATGCGTGCCACTCTGCAATTGAAGAGAGAGACAACATGTGGTTCCTCGACAGCGGCTGCACAAACCACATGACAGGCAATCGTGAACTCTTCAGTTATATCGACACGTCATATACACCAGAGGTACGCATGGGTAACGGTGCTTTAGTTAAAGCCAAAGGAAAGGGTAGTATTGCCATCCAAACTAAGTTGGGTCAAAAATTCATTCGAGATGTGCTATACGTACCGGACTTGAAGCAAAATTTATTAAGTGTGGGGCAGTTAGTTCAAAATGGATATGCAGTCCATTTTGAAAATGGAGGTTGCAAAATAATAGATCGGAAAAATAAAAATTTGGTGATAGCAAAGATCTCCATGGAGAGATCTAGAAATTTCCAGTTGAGGTTTAGCTATGCTCCACAACCACCGGTAGAAGAAGAAGCACAATTTGAGTTGAGGGCTCAAGTGATCAACGACCCCGATAAAGTTGAGAAGATGGCAAGTAATCAAGAGAAGAGCACACATGAAGGGGGAGCTCGAAAAGAATTGAAGCACCATCAAGGTACGAGTAAGATATTTTATCAAAGAAACATAACGTGCTACAACTGTGGAAGACGAGGACATTATGCACGACAATGTTGGCACAAGAGATCAATTAAAGACGAAACTTCAAGGATGAGTTGTACGATGAAGCAACAAGAAGAGCAATCGAAGTTCACTCAGAAGGACAAGCAGCTAGCCAGTAAGAAAGTGTTATACAAGAAGAAGCTCAAAGAAGAATCGGCATATCGAGACAAGATCAAGTCGATGCTGAGGGGGAGTGTTGAAGGCAGCACCGACTATAGTCCATTATCAATAGATAATAATGTGTAAAGCCCAAGCCCAATAATGCTATCAAGCATAGTCTAGAATTTTCTTCACTACCAACTAGTAATGAAGATTCTAGCGTATACTAGCTTAAGTCTAGAAATTAGTTAGTATAAACATGTATAATCTAGAAACTTGTACAATTGACATTGTATGCCTATAAATAGGCATCGGACCATTTGATGTATTGTACCCCCATGAGATAGTGTGAGTGCCAAGTATAAATAAAAGAGAGCTAGTGTATAATTGTACTCCTTCAGGTTAAGTTAATAAAGAAAGTTATAAGAAAACTATCATCTCAGTTAATTCCATAGCTCCAGAAAGATACGAAATAAATACTCAACAAACTATATGCATATCAAGAAAAAAGAAAAGAGAATCAATTCGAATTCAAGATCAGTGAAATACAGAACTCTATGGCCAATTGCTTCACAACTCCAGCAAATTATGATAGAACGATTCTTAATTATAGATGATTATAAGGTGTTAGACCCTAATCCTTACCAATCAATTGACAGGTCACTTGAATTTAGCTAGAAATTCGAGAAATTTCAGAAAAGGAAAATCCGATCAAGAAATGCACCAAATCAAGAAATGACGATGTAAAATTGTTCAATTCTCTTTACAATTAACTTCATACAACTCAGGTTTCAACAATTGTTTACCTTTTCTCACTGAACTCGTACACGATTGATTCTCTTCTTCGACTCCTGACAAGCAATAATTCACCTAATATAGCTCCTGTCCTCGATTTCTCTCTTTCTCTCTATCTATTACAATTGGCTAACCTAATCCTCACTTTCTCTCTCCAGCTTAGAGATCGCCAATGGTGAATCGTCGGTCAATAGCCTGAGCTTCTTCGTCTCCTCCGATTTCGTTCTTCTCCGATTTCTCCCTAAAAAGCCCCCCCCTTTTTTCTGTTTCCTTCTTTCCTTTTAACTGAAAATCGTTGGGAGGAGAAGGCTCTCCTATTTTCCTCTCCTGCTCTTGGTTCACGGTGGATCAACGAAACAGATTGAGTCAATCACTTTTTTCGGTCTATGCGCCAAGCTCACCCACCATAGCATACTGGAGGGGATGCTCAAATCCGACGCCCCTCTTCTCTCCATTTCTTTCGTAATCTGGGCACCTCCATTTATCCATTTTCAATTGCATTTTCTTGGCTGTTGAACCAAAATTAATTATTTGGACCTTCTCCAAATTGAATTTTTTCATGATACTTTGTACACATCCTCATAAAAATGTGTAGAACTCCATAGAATCAAGAATTTCTCAAAAACACCCTTCTTTCCATTTTATTTATTTTTCCCGAAATCTTGAACTTCTTTGCATAAATTGGGGTTTCTGTTAATGACTCTGGTGTTTTAAAGCCTCCATAATTCTCTATAAATCTCATGGAATTTTTGGGTATTTTTGTGGGATTTTTGGAATTTGTCTGCTATTTTTCGCGCTTGGTCGAAGATTTATCAGATTTATCTGGTATCTGTATGACTATTAAAACCCCTTAATTGGCATCAAAATTTGAGGTTAAACATATAGAAGTAGCCAGATAATGATTGACTTCTAGGAAATATCTCCAACAATCTCTCACTTGGCCTAGAGTCAATCAACAGTGACTTCTAGCTAGTATATAGTACTCAATGTAATATCAAAATATATACATGTCTCGTACTAAAGTCTCAAAAATAAAAGATACAACTCAAAGCCACTCAGGCATGCGTTTAATCTCCATGGATGCAATATGCAACTCATGTGCGACTCGAGATAGAGGTTTTGTCATAGGGTCCGCTGTGTTCGCGGCACCGTCCACCTTCTTGACCTTGATCCATCCGTCATTCACAAACTGACGGATAAGATGGAATCGTCGTAGAATGTGCTTGGTCTTTTGGTGAGACCTAGGCTCCTTAGACTGAGCTATGGTTCCCGTGTTGTCGCAGTAGAGATCTACTAGACCTGAGATGCTTGAAACTACCTCCTGCTCGGTCAAAAATTCCTTGATCCAAACGCCTTCTTTCGCTGCTTCGCCAGTCGTTAAGTATTCTGCTTCGGTGACGGAATCGGCTGTGGTATCCTGCTAGAAATTCTTCCAACTCACAGTACCACCATTGAGTAAAAATACAAAGCCAGACTGTAACTTTGAGTTATCATGGTCGGTCTGGAAACTAGCATCGGTGTAACCATTTACAACGAGCTCTTGGTATCCACCGTACACAAGAATATTATCCTTTGTTCTCTTTAGATACTTGAGGATATTCTTGACTGCGGTCCAGTGTGGCATGCCAGGATTGGCTTGGAATCGACTAGTTACACTAATCAGATATGTCACATCGGGGCGAGTGCATAGCATGGCATATATGATCGAACCAACGACAGATGGATACTTAAATTGTCCCATGTAATCCCTATCTTCCTTGGTGACCGGACACTAAGTCTTACTCAAGTGTATGCCATGTGACATAGGCAATTATCTTTTCTTGAAACTAGTCATCTTGTGCTTTATCAACACTTTATCAATATATGCATCTTGGCTAAAGCCTATCATCCTTCTAGATCTATCTCTATAGATCTTGATTCCTAGGATATAGGCGGCTTCGCCCAAGTCCTTCATTGAGAACACTTTTTTCAATGAGGTATTTACTATATTCAACTCGGGGATATCATTCCTGATCAAGAGGATATCATCAACATATAGAACAAGAAACACAACCACACTCCCACTAAACCTTTTGTAAACACAAGATTTCTTTTCGCTTTGGATGAAATTCAAATGCTTGACCTCTTCATCAAAGCACTTGTTCCAACTCCTTGATGCTTGCTTCAATCCATAAATAGACCTTTAAAGCTTGCATACCTTGTTAGCATTCTTTGGATCCACAAAACACTCAGGTTGTGTCATATACATATCCTCTTTCAAATTGTTATTTAGGAAGGCGGTTTTGACATCCTTTTGCCATATCTCATAGTCATGAAATGCGACAATTACTAATAAGATCCGAATTGACTTAAACATGACAACGGACGAGAAGGTTTCTTCATAGTCAATGCCATAAACTTGTCGATAACCTTTCGCAACCAACCGTGTCTTGTATATAGTCAAGTTGCCATTCATGTCGATATTTCTTTTAAAGATCCATTTGTTCTCAACGGATTTTACTCCGTCGGAAAGGTCAACTAAGGTCCATACTTTATTGTCATACATGGATTGCATTTCAGATTTCATGGCCTTAAGCCATTCCTTGGAGTCGGGTTTATCTTTCATGTCCTTAATGGTCAAAGGTTCGTCATTCGTGTTGACGAGAACGTCGTGCAAATTCAAGTACCTTTCGGGTGGACGACTTTACCTCGTTGACCTTCGTAGGATTGGTGCTTTGAGGTTCTTGAACTTATTCCACAATGGCTTGTGGGTTTCGTTCATGAACCTCGAATGTGGGAGTAGCTTGAGCACCATCGACTCGCGATATGTTCGAGTTCTCATTTGAGGGAGCATACTCCAGAACTTCTTCCATAACGGCTTGTGGAACGGGTTCGGCTACAACCTCATTTGGCACCACATTGGGAATAGCTAGGTTGCCTACTTGAGGCACACATCTTGCAGTGGTTCTTGAATTTCGTCGGACATTGAGTCTTGCTCAAGAATATGCCATGTGATATAGGCAAATAATCCTTCTTGGAACTAGCCATGTTGTGTTTTTCTAACACTTTGTCAATATATGCATCTTGGTTCAAACCTAACAACCTTCTTGATCTATCTCGATAGATCTTGATTCCTAGGATGTAGGCGGCTTCGCCAAGTCTTTCATTGAGAACACTTTCTTCAATGAATCCTTGACTGCATTCAATTCGGGGATATCATTTCCTATCAAGAGTATATCATCAACATATAGAACAAGAAACACAGCCATGCTCCCACTAATCCTCATGTAAACATAAAATTCCTTCTCACTTTCAATGAAGTTCAACTTCTTGACCTCTTCATCAAAGCGCTTGCTCCAACTCCTTGATGCTTGTTTCAATCCATAAATGAACCTTTTAAGCTTGCACACCTTGTTAGCATTGTTTGGATCCACAAAACACTCGGGTTGTGTCATATACACATCCTCTTCCAAATTGCCATTTAGAAAGGCAATTTTGACATCCATTTGCCATATCTCATAATCATAGAATGCGACAATTGCTAACAAGATCCGAATTGACTTGAACATGACGACTGGCGAGAAGATTTCTTCATAGTCAATACCATGAACTTGTTTGTAACCTTTCGTAACTAGTCGTGCTTTGTAAATGGTCAAGTTGTCATCCATGTCGACATTTATTTTAAAGATCCACTTGTTCTTAACGGATTTTACTCCGTCGGGAAGGTCAACCAAGGTCCATACCTTGTTTTCATACATTGATTGCATTTCAGATTTCATGGCTTTAAGCCATTCCTTAGAGTCGGGTTTATCTTTCATGTCCTTTATGGTCAGAGGTTCGTCATTCGCAATGACGAGAACATCGTGCAAATCCAAGTACCGTTCGGTTGTACGACTTTCCCTCGTTGACTTTCGTATGATCGGTGCTTGGAGTTGAGGTTCTTGAATTTGTTCCACAACGGCTTGTGGACTTGATCCTTGGTCCTCAAAAGTTTGAGTGTCTTGAATACTATCGACTCGCGATATGTTCGAGTCCTCATTTGAGAGAGCGTATTCTTGAACCTCTTCCACAACGACTTGCGGAACGGGTTCGGCTACAATCTTGTTTGGCACCACATTGGAAATCGCTAGATTGCCTACTTGAGGCACATCTTGCGGTGATTCTTGAATTTCTTCAATAACCACATTGCTCCCACTACTTCTTCTTGAGAGAAACTCCTTCTCTAAGAACTCCGCATGTCGTGCAACAACTATTTTATTCTCGACACGGTTGTAGAAGTAGTAACCCTTTGTTTCCTTAGGATATCCCACGAAATAACATTTGTCCGATTTGGGTCCAAACTTATTGCTCATTAGCCTTTTCATATAAGCTTCATAACTCCAAATTTTGAGAAAAAACATACTTGGTTTCTGACCAAATCAAAGCTCGAAAGGCATTTTCTCAACGGACTTTGACGGAACACGATTTAGTGTAAAAGCTGCGATTTCCAGTGTGTATCCCTAAAACGACTTAGGCAAATCTGCTTGGCTCATCATCGATCGAACCATGTCTAGCAAAGTTCGATTTCTCCTTTCGGATACACCATTCCATTGTGGTGTTCCTGGTGGATTGAGTTGTGGAACGATTCTACACTCCTTTAGATAATCACCAAACTCATGACTCAAATACTCACCACCTCGATCCGAACGCAAGACCTTGATCTTTCGACCAAGTTGGTTTTCAACTTCATTCTTGAATTTCTTGAACTTTTCAAAGGATTCGGACTTGTGCCGCATCAAGTAGATATACCCGTATCTACTATGATCATCAGTGAAAGTAATGAAGTACGAGTAACCTCCACGTGCGCAAATGCCCATAGGTCTACATACATCTGTATGTACGAGGTCTAATAAGTCATTTGCCCTTGTACTTTTGTTTGTAAAAGGTGCTTTGGTCATCTTTCCCATCAAACAAGACTCGCATGTGTCAATTGGCTCGAAAGCGAATTGATTCAAGAGACCAATAGTTTGTAATCTCTTGATGCGTTTCTCGTTGATATGACCTAAGCGGCAATTCCACATCAAAGTTACATTCTCATGTGAAATCTTACGTTTTTTATTGTCATGTTCAACACTCAAAACAAGTTCGTTACTATCAAGCATATAAAGACCATTCGATAAATGCGCATTACAATAACGAACATCATCAAGAAACAAAGTCAAACACTTGTTTTTTTATTACAACATTAAAATCATCCAAGTTCAAACATGAGATAGAAATAATGTTTCGAGTGATACACGAAACTACATAAACATCCTTGAGTTCCAAAATAAAACCGGAAGGCAAAGTTATTTCCACGTTCCCAACGGTCATAGCGGAGACGCACGTACCGTTCTCGATGCGGAGTTGAACTTCGCCTTTCTCGAGCCGCCTCCTACTCTTTAGGGCCTGCACATTTCGACAAATGTGAGCATACGAACCAGTATCAAATATCCAGTCAGTGCTACAGGTAGCGAGAAAGGTTTCAATGACAAATATACCTGAGGTAGAAGGCCGGACAGTTCCTGCCTTCTTGTGAGCGAGGTACCTGAGGCAGTTCCTCTTCCAATGGCCCTTGCCACTACAGTAGTAGCAAACCGTGTCAGAAGAGGCCGGATTTTTCTTGCGCTTGGAACCCTCGGGAGCTCCCTTGGTCGAACCTTGGGGCGTCACCGGGCCTTTGCCCTTCTTGTTTC
This sequence comes from Rhynchospora breviuscula, assembly GCA_027562975.1. Lineage (NCBI taxonomy): Eukaryota > Viridiplantae > Streptophyta > Magnoliopsida > Poales > Cyperaceae > Rhynchospora > Rhynchospora breviuscula. The sequence continues at coordinate 6,376,873 of CM050402.1, forward strand.
TGCGGGATCTCTTCTTGTTCTTCTTGCTCTTGTCGCTCACCGCAAGAACATCCCTCGGCCCTTTTTCTTTCTTGAGGCTCTCCTCAGTTCCGACAAGCATGCTTTAGAGTTCGTCCAAACTCTTGTTCATGTCATTCATGCCGTAGTTCACAATGTACCCCGTGAAACTATGAGGAAGAGAGTTGAGAATAAAATCTTGAACCGTCCCTGACAGAAAGGACGTGTCAAGCCTTTCTAGCTACCGAAACAACTCCGCCATCTTTATGACGCGTGGCCCGATTTTATGACCCTCGGCCAATCGAGTATTGACGATGGCCTTGATCAGTCTAGCCTTTTCGGTGCGGGCCTTGGTCTGGAACATGGTGGAGAGACGAGAGACGATGTCAAACACACCGGAATCACTGTCCATGAATTTCTTTTGGAGTTCAGACTCCATGACTACCACAATCAGGACTGACATCTCCATGTCGTCCGAGATGTGCTTGTCATAGGAATTCTTGGCCTCTTGGGTGGCATCCGACTTGGGAGACGAGGGTAATGGAGTGGAAATGAGATACTCCTTCTTCTCAAACAGAAGGGCTAGCCTAAGGTTGCGGTGCCAATTCAAAAAATTGGTACCATTGAAGGTGAGTTTCTCCTTTTCTAAGAGAGAACGTAACGAGAAAGACGAATGAGAAAACATCTACAACAATTTTCAATTTAAGGTCAATTAGTTTCTGCTTTTTGTTTTAATTTCCAATAAAGTAAAACTTTCACTACATTAATTTATGTCCCTAAATATAATGAATTTCCAAAATCCCCACTTTCATTGAGATGATGCCGGCATCGGCACAATATCAAACCAACTAATATAGGGTATGTTCTTTTTAACCAATCATACAACTTTATGACTCTTGATTCGCGTCGCGAATATCACTCCAATGCCTAATCCGATTAGGGTCCATTGTTAAGCAACTTCTCTCTATTTGCTCCTTATAAATTCGATTTACACTCCAACTTTCGTTAGTGGACCACGATATCCGCGTCTGCGGAATGTATCAATGGACGAACAGACGGCGTGAAGGGGATAGAGAGAAGGAGAGTGGTCGGCTTAATCAAATTAATTGGGACATACATTATGTGACTTTGTTTGATGGTCGTGTCAACATACACCCATACCTATCCTATGACATTTCATAGCATACAAACAATCACATAATAATAGTATCTCAAACATTGTTGTGGGTTTGTATGGCTCCCGCTTGCATATTAGTTTCGCCGCATCTCCATGTAGCAAGACTAATCTATTCAAACCCTCCCACTAATTATTTAGATCATATCTAATAATTAATGGAAATAAATACATGTGAAATATTCCTAATTCTCTCCTAATCCTTAGGGGCATGCAAGTCTCACAAGTAACATTAAAATTAATCCAAATTAATTAATAATGGCACCAACGGCCTTACACATAATCATTCACATACATGCATACAATTACAAAACACAAGGCATTGAAATCTTGAGCCATACTAAACCCACGATCCTCCTACAAAACAAAGTTAGCACATATACAATATACATGTTCACTTGTTCCTAATTAATCTCATTAATTAGAGTCTTTGTACATGCTCGTTGCTCGCTTTTTTAAAATGCAAAGAAGGTTTAACTTTAACAACAAATTTATTTAAACCTTTTAAAATTTAATTCAACATTCTGAAACTGAAAGGAAGGTATTTAAGGAGTGTTCTAATTAACATTTCAACTAATTGATTAATTAAAAAATATTTTTAACTAATTAAAATACAAAATTCGAGACCCGATAAAATCTGAAATTTTTTTCGGTCTGTAAAAATTCCGAAATAAATTCAGCAAACTCCTTACTATGCATGTAACTACCTGTAAAAATTTTAAGAAGAGATCACTTATCATCAGGGAGAACTAAAAAAGACAAATTCTCAGATTGTGCACGAAGCACCGTTAGAGAGAAATTCTGTTTTAGTCTCAATCTTTTGGCCTGCATGATCATCCCCTTGATATTTTTCAAGCAAAAAATTTATATAAAAAAATACTACATATACTACGCTATCAATCCATGAAAAGAAAACCAACTAGGTCTATTCAAAATCATCAAGTTAAATGCCATGCAAGCAACTAGCCCTGTTCTGAAACAGACCGACGACTGAAAAGTTTTCACCTAGTTGAAGTAGCAAATCTCAATGAAACTCCATGAAATTAATTTTTACAGATTCCAGACTTAAAGGAGAACAAATCCTTTTAAACACTTTTCCATAAAAGTTTCTCAATAAGTACAGTTTCTCAAAACAATCAATTTGTTTGAAAAAACAGATCTGACAACTTCTTTCCTTTTCATACTTGAACATCCACATAAAATCCGAAACATGCAACAAAATTTGCATATTCAGAAAGAGCATCAAGTCTAGATTAATTCTAGCCAAAATTTACAGGTACTTTGTGTACAAACTTATTTGATTCAAGCCACAACAACAGAACTGTGCTGCAAAATACCAGATCTGCGCACCGTTACCGTTTAATTCACCAAAAATTCATTTTTAATCGAATCAAGGTAAATCCAGTGGGAATAGAATCACAACTCATAGATATACAACTAAATTAAAAGAAAAAAAATTCCAGAAAGATTTACACTACGAAAAACGAGCAACATGGCAGAAAAACAGCTTTTTCCAGAACAGCAAGCATGCACATCACTAATTAACTTAATTAATTACTATTTTCTCGCTTTAATTAAGTGTAAAATGCTCAAATAGCAGCCTACGCTCTGATACCACTGTAAGAAAGTCATTCAACTCTAAATTTTAATTTTATTACTCATTAATAATGGTTAAAAAAGCATGCAAACTACGGATCTAGCTATTTGAGCCATTTTACATGCAAAAGAGAGAATGAGAGACTACTTCTTCTAGACTAGTAGCTAGAAAGCTCGAATCCATCGATGTCGAGGTTGCATGCAACACCACCGTCTCCTTGGCCTCGAGTCCACCAAGATTTTAACCAAAATCACGAGTCTATGCTAGTAGACAAGTGATTAAGTCTAATCCCTTCCTTCCTGGCCTTAATTAACTAATTAATTGTATGGAGGCAAGAGGTGCTCAACACATGAGCTTGATTAGTATAAGAGATAGCTAAACAAAATGCAAAAACCAGATTTTTTGCTCTTTGTTTTGGCCGGCCTCAAGGAAGAAGAAGGAAGAGAAAGAAATGGTGTGTTGTCTTACTTTTCTCTCTCCAAAATGCTCCTTATAAGGCAACCATTCCACAACAATTAATGGACAAATATGCCCTTGTATGGCCAGCCATATACATGGGCTATATTGGGTTTTATCAATTCAATTAATTGATCTCTAATTCATTTAATTAGAGGCCTAATAAATTGCTCTCAAGTTGGACCTTTAATTTACCAAATAAAGGCCTGTTAGCTCTATTGAACAAAATTAATTATCAACTCTTTGATAATTATTTAAGGATTAGAATATGCATTAATTTATTTCTATATGATCAATTTGACTTAATTAATTATAACGGTTCGCAACGGTATATAATTAATCAATCAACATATCATATTATTGCATTCAATAATGCAACCAAATAAATAATGCAAGTATGGTCAAAACTTATTTGTGTGATCCTTTGAGGATTTATGTTATGTTGGCCATGGAAAATAAATCACTATTTATTTCTAATAATCATAAGCGGTATCTAGCAACACGTTATGATCCAATTTGCATAAATAAATAATGTACCAATTACAGTATTTCAATCCTGCATAAGAAATGAGTATCTTATCATTTTGATTCTTATGTTACATGATATTCTTGGATAATCCAAGATAGGAGTGTGTCATTCTTGCAGATTATACGTTTCTTGATCTAGAGATGATTGCACAAATTGCTAACAAGCAATCCATCTTCATCAATGGGCCCAGTAGATATCATCGCTCACTAGGTAAACTAATGAGGGACATACGGTTGTCTTGATGAATAGTTTTTTTCCACACAATTCAAGAGAACATAAATAAAGTCCGTATAGCAGTCCTTATCAGGAATCAACGTTAGACGATATTTATAGAACCTATTCTCATGTGAAAAAACTGAACCATCTCAAACTTAGAATCAAACACGTATGAAATAAATAATAACACATAACACAATTCATATATTTATTTCATTGGGTCAAGTCCTGTACTATGTTCCAGTAACATATACATATGCAATCAAGTTAGTAACTCCGTACTTATGATTTGTAGAACTTAATCATCACATAACTTGCATACTAGTCTTATATGATAATTAATGTTCCCTGTTAATTATCAAAACTATGGACAGCTTTTGATTTAATATTGTCATTTAGTCATAAATGACACACAGTGATCCACAATTCAGATCCTCAACCTGAATGAACTGTCAATAAATAAATTAAGGAACAAATGATCAAATATCATCAATAACATAAACTATAGAAGTAGCTAGATAATGATTGGCTTCTAGGACATATCTCCAACAATATAGGCATAGAAGCCCTAAATAAATGAAACTGCATGTTGATAAAATATTCCGTTTGGTCTGTTGAATCTGCAAAAGTCTGGCTACGAAATCCAATTGACTTATGATAATAGTCAGGCATAATCATGTCTGGAATGACTTCGGTAAAAATTCTTTATCACTTGATCAAATATTCGTGATAGAAGAATCGAACTTTAATAAGTATTAGACCAAGCATATCATATGGATTGTTACACCGTCCGGTGTTTCGGTTTGGCCACCGACCCGGCTAGGTTATTAGCTCTATTATCTCTGAATTATTCCCTCTGTCTGTTCTGTACCATTTGTTAAAACTTATGGTTTGGGAAGGGTTCTCTTTGAATCTGTAGGCTTTGAGAACTTTGGTGTGAAAATTTGCAACTGATATTCTGAAAATAATATGTTTAATAAATTCTATTTTGCATTGCATTTCGCAGCATGCCGGTATTAAGACCGTTCGGACTGGTACCTACGGTACAAAACTGTATCTGATAATCTGTAAAATTCTGAACAAAATTTATTTCTGAGTATTCGTCCGATACACGGATATATTAAGATCCGCGTACTGGAACTAAAACTCGCACTGAGAATTTATTCTCATCCGTTTGTTGTTTTTGCATGTGCCTCGATGGTCAGGGGTTCCAGGAGCGTCGCAGGCTTATTAGGCCTCATGCTGTTGCAACGATAGAGTGTTTGTTTGTCAAGCTTGAAGTGTACGTGTCAAGTCTACAGTGTAATGTTGCTATCCTCCTATCTTTCGATGACCTGCCCGAGATATTTGTTTATCTGTATCTGGATTTTTCTGGTTCTAGTGCTCCGCTTGACGGAAGTTTGACGACCTGTGAGATCGCTTGTCATGGTCTGTAGTGACGTTCCTTCTGGTGTTGAGTTACCCTCTGGTGTCGTGAGTTATGCCTTTCTGCTATTTTGTCTTTTTGTCCGGTTATGTGAGTCGGACTAGCCTTCTGTTGGTGACGGTTTGTTGTCAAGGTTTTATCTTGTAAAATATGTAAATATTTTTGAAACAAGCCTGGTCTAGGTTGACAGGTTAGGTATGCTGGCATTTTGGACTATATAATATAGCCAACAAAGCCATAGGTAAGTGGTAAGAAATAAAAAAAAACAGGCTTATGCTTGTTTGTTTGTTTGTTTGTAAAAACTTTTCCAAAAATTAATAATATTGTGTGCTTGTGAGTAAACTGGGACCAAAATAAAAAAAAATGGATTAGGTCATATCTAAGAAAAAAAAATTACCCTATGTTTGTTAGCCTAACAAGAGTATTAACTCACTCTTGTGGAAAGAGATCTATCACACTTAGCTTCCGGGGTGTGACAGTAATTTATCTACCATGATGGACCACATGAACAGTTAGTATACCCCCCCTCCCCCACACCCCCAAACCCTTCTTTTTTCATACTGTATGTTTATTTTCTTACCATTAATTGTAAAAACCCTACAAAATCACATTAATACAAGTGTCTCCGAATATCCATGTTAAGCACTAAATTTAAACTCATTGACAATATAAAGGTAAATGCCAGTAAACTTACCAATTTCTCCTCTATGAACTCCTTAATCCTCACAAACTACAGCAACAAAGAGGAGAATGAAAAAAAAAAGAAATGGTGATTTCATTCAAACACATCTAATGATATCATCGTATTTTATTGGTATTTGGACCGTACTTGGCACTCAAAACATACTCTGATCGAGGTATAAACCAAGGTCAAACAAATAAACCTTTTACTCGACTAGTCGTTTATAGCAAAGTAAAGGTGTCGATCCCACAGAGATAGGTATGATTACTATTCTTATCGGTTCGCTAAATCTAGACAATAAAATTTTTGGAAAAGTTCTCGAATCTAATAAATAGAAGTGAAATAAAGAATGTAAGTGCTAAAGTAGAAAGTAATGCAAAACAATTCAAATAAATATTTTTGGGGATTTTTAACAGTTTGATATATGATGAGAAACGTGCCTTAGGGTTCGATTTCACTTAGGATCGGTCGCAGGGTCGCGAAACATACCGCTGTCGCGGTTCTGTCCCACCAATTCGGTCCGAATTCCACTGTGTAAATGCTGGAATTTACCCGATTGTTGATCTGTTCAAGCCAAAGGTCCATCTAGCCATACCTAAACTCCCTAACCCTCTGCTTTCGCCTATTGGGTACGGTATTTGGTACGGGAACTAGTGTTAACCTTCATCGAATGCATTGCACCTCAACTTTCGTTTGTCGGTGGACTTATTCGAGAGTACTAATTGGTTTTCTACGAGATATCTAAATTAGGCCGTCGCCTAATTAGAAGGGTTTACTTTTGGTTACTAACTGGTCGACTTTCGTCCTTGACCTACCTCGAAATACTCATGCAAGTTTTGGTTATTAAATTGAATTGAAGTCCTAACACATGCGGCCGTACATACGTCGAGCAACACAAATAACAACCAATTCAAGACACAAGCAGGTCATTAAAATTTCCAAGTAGTAATTGACTTCGTCCATCAACAAAATGAGTAAATTGAGCAAACCAAATCCTAGGCTACATCTACCCCTAAAGCAACTAGAGATTAGCCTAGCATACTACCCAAATCCATGCAAATAACGATAGATAAATTCAAACAAGCCATAAAATCAGAATTTAGAGAAAAAGTATGAGAGATACAACAAATATCCAAAGTTTAAAGTTGTAAACTGCCGCCGTCGCGCTAGAGAACACCTTAAGACCTTTAGAACTCGTTGCTACAGCCGGAAACAGCTCCAAAAGCCTTCCCTTCTGCCCTAGCCGTCCAGAAAATGGGAGAGAAGACCAGATCCAGATCTGCTGGAGAGAGAAAGGTGAATGTGGAATGAAAGATGGCCCCTTCCCAAGATGGAAGGCGCCTAATAGACTCTCCTCTGGCCCCTCGACAGCTGGTGCACGCTCCCCCTCCATCTAGGCCGAAATTGAGGCCTTTCCATAAGAGAAAACGCCTCAGAATTCAACCAGAAAAACTTCCCTGTTAAGCAATTCGGACCGAATTGACTGCAATTCGGACCGAATTGATGCTGCTGGAATTTCTGCGCATGTGAATTCGGTCCGAATTGAGAGGAATTCGGTCCGAATTGATGGAGCTGACTTGGCTGAGTTGTAATTCGCGTGGCCTTGTGTCTGGGCAATGCACCGGGTCGAGTCGGGATTTGATCTTTGGCTAGGAATGAGTCGTCTAGCCGTCTATTCTGCTGTTTCCTTGCTATTTCTTTCGAGTTCCTGCAAATATAAAACAAAAGTGCAACGGCAGTGCCAAATCTGGCGAACAAAGATAAAAACAAGGAAAAATAGCAGTTTTAGTCCAAATTTCGATGTAAAGTCTGGTCAAAATAACGATATAAATATGAGATATCAAATCCCCCCAAACTTAAAGCTTGCTTGTCCCCAAGCAAAAATCTAAACCTAGAAGGATTGACAGGACTTTAGACTCAATCGAAATTAAGAATGGAGTTGGAGAATTAATCAAGTGCGCAGTTCAAATCAGTTTTGATTCACGTTTTCGACAGTTGTTCAAATTGAATTTTTCAAACAAGGGTTAAGTTTGTTTCATTCCGATTCGTGCAGCTCTTGGCCCTTAGAAAGTTTAGATTGAGAATCATGGACCCTAGCTTTTCTTCGTTTAACCATAATGCAAACCCAAGTTTATTCGCCCGTTCGTTTCCACGATTCACAAAAATTTGTAAAAGAGTTTTGTCAAAGTCAAAAATTCTATAGTGAACTCTTCTAAAATCAATTTTCATTATTCACCAATTTCGAATTGTGCAAGTCGAGTCGTGGGGCTTTGCACCCTAGAGGATTTTATGCGAGTCATTGACCTTGTGAAATTGCTACTGGTACATGTCGCACCAGGGAGGTCGGTCCGGTTTTTACGCATTTTTTTCGCTACGGACCACTACGGACTTCAAGCAGATTTTTGTTTCTGTGAAGTACCTTAAGCCTCCGAAATTTATGGTTTAAGTTGGTGGAAAAAGATCTCGACGCGTCCTCGTTTTCACAACTATTTGGATTTTTGTCACTTTAAATTTGCTCGTTGGTGATTCAAGCGTTAAAAGCAAATTCAAGCCAGAAAAAGTTCACCTTATAATTTTCAAAATTGACAAAACTCCTTTTTGAACAAAAGTTTACGATTCACGAATCAGTTCACTCGGCGAAAAGTTTCAGTTTTGACTAACGCATGTTTAAACAATTTTAAGCAACCGAATTTCGGATCCAATCAAACACAATTTTAAAGCTCTCTGGTCCATTGGTACACGAGTTGGTTTAAGACGTCTCAACAATCAAGAGTTTTTGAAATTCAAAAGAACATTTTGTGAAAAATAAAAACCACGGGGTTTTTAACGCAAATTTTCAGCAAAAACAATCTAGCAATGCATTAAATTAACTCTCCAACACTTCAGAAACAGTTTGAGAACAGTTGCGACTAAATTCAGAAAAATAATGTGCAATTCGGACCGAATTGGAATGAATTCGGACCGAATTCGAAATTCTGTAAAAATTGAGATGCACAATTCGGTCCGAATTGGGCCTAATTCGGTCCGAATTGAAGGTTCTGTTTTGCAAAAAAAATTTTCAGAAACAAGCGATTTCAGGATTTTTTTTAATAAGTTTCGTGCTTGTTTCGTTTTTCCTTCTCTCCCCCCCCCAAACTTAAAACACTGCATTGTCCTCAATGCATCACAGAGAAAAATAAAGAGGAGGAAAAAGGAAACTAACCGGATCAGAAGGTGGAGAAGTCGTGCCCGCCTGAGAGGCGTGCGGGCTCATCACCGGAGAGTCTAGCGGGGTCGGTGAAGATGCTGAATGGATCGATGTCCTGCTGTGGGTAGTACGGTTGTGGCTCTTCACCGCCTTGCCAATATCCATGGTCATAGCGGAATGCCCAATCTTCTTGGTTGTGCTCTATAACATCCACACGCTCGTTGAGACGAGCGATTCCTTCCGCATTTTGACTCCCCAAACGCCTCGCCTCGCGAGCGTTCTCGCTAGTGGAGAGTGAGAGGTTGTAGAACTGAGTGAACCATGCTGGTTGCTCTTGTGGAATGCCATGTGGGGTGGGCATTTGTGGTTCATCGTCCATGTGAACCGGTCCGCCTTCATCCTGGGCCGCCTCATGAGCGTCGGCCGGTGCCGCTGGCTCGTAATCGTGCACAAGCCAAGTGTTTGGTCGATAGTCGACCGCGGCGGCATATGGCAAGTAGAGGTCATTGCGACCCTCCATGTGGAGCTTGTACCGGATTACACCATTCTCTTTCACAATTTTAATAAAGTGGACTCCGGCGAACCACTTTAAATTCATGATTTTGGGACCATTGCAAGACTCGCTAATGTCGAGTTGAATGTCACACATCCGTGCAATTAGCGTGACATAAGCTCCCATGGTCACATTGCCTCCACTCCTTCCCTTCGCGCGCGTCTCAAACCAGTGGTGGGTCATGAGCCTAGTCAGGTTGGGCTTGAACGGGGTCACACGGAGCATAGAATCGAGCAGGTGCCCCTCGTCATCGTTTAACTGATTGACGGACTCGCCGCGGGCAAAGATGGTCTGGGCAAGGACCCGCTGTGTGATGCGAATCAAGGGGTGCTGGATGAACCTGGTCTTGTATTGCTTCGGTTCCTCTTGGCCAGTGAGTCTCTTCCATAGGTCAAGCTTGGTCCAATCATCCCGGTAATTAGGTGGCTCGTCTATAAAGTCATCATCAAAACCCATCATTTGCGCCAAATCGTGGTATGTCACTCGATGAGTTGCATTGGAGAGGCGGAACTTGATGTAGTAGTAGTTCGCTTCTTTGTTGTGCTTTAGCCGCAGTGATGACAAGAACTCCAAGGTTGGCAAGCGATAGGTTTCCATGCGGTGGTTCCAGAATTTCAGTTGGAAACCTATTGAAGCAGTCAGGTGCACAAAATCATCCGCTACCCCGAGTGTATCCAGAGAGTTCATGCAAACTAGCCGGGTGTTTTCGATCGATCGTTCCAAGAGATTCTGTAGATGGAGAAACATCCGGCGAGAGGGAATAGAGAATCCCAACTCGTTCTCAAGCTGCCTGGCTGCCGGGTCATACTGACTGTTCTCATTCTCGGGGTCCGAGTCGTAGTCAATTTCTCCACGGGGTTTAGGTTTTGGTTGCTTGGCAGGGGTATGGCGTGAGGATTCACCTTGATCTTTCTTCCTTTTTCCTTGGTCTTTATCTTTTCCAGACCTGGCTCGGGTTAGGCGGTTAAACATGGTGTCAAGGCTGGAATTCGGACCGAATAGGAGTTAATTCGGACCGAATTGGGTGTTCTGTCAGGTTTTTCTGGATGAATTCGGACCGAATTGAGTCCTATTCGGACCGAATTGAATGTTCTGTCGATTTTCTGTGTTCGAATTCGGACCGAATTCAGTCCGATTCGGACCGAATTGAGTGGTCTGGAGGGGTTTTGTGCGGGTTTTGGTGGGTTTTGTTGAAATGGGTCACACGGGTCACGGCTAATCCTCTTCAACCAACTTTGTTCCACAGAAGTTAGTCAAAGTTCAAGTAAAAACCCCGCCATGCATGCAATTTCCCCCAACCCGATTCGATAAAAGTCAAGAGAAAGGGAAGAAGTTCAAACCAAGTTTTTCGACGTGAGAGAAGGCGAGAGGATGGCGGCCTGAGATCCTAGGAGTGTCGTGGAGCCAGGAAAAAGGTTGAGGCAGCGAGGAGATGCTCCGAAACTCGAGTTGGTGGTGACGGACGCCGACTTTTGTTGAATAATCTAGGCCGAGAGAGAGAGAGATGTTGAGTTCGGAGGGCACCACGAGAGAGAGCTAGAGGAGAGCTTTCTTTTGGTGTATCGATCTCGTGGAAAGGTGGAGGAGGGTGGTGGCGCCTAGAAGGAGAGATGGTGGCCGAGAGAGGAGGATTGTTTTTTTTTTTCGGTTTTGTGTTGGTGTGGGTTTTGTCGGCTGGAGAAGAGAGAGGGACGAGAGGGGTGGGAGAGATGGGTAAAAGGTGGGTTTGGGTTTTGGGTTAAAGGGTTTGAAATCCGATCCAACAAGGGCCCCAAACTTAATTTAATGATGTGGCTTCAATGGGCTTTAACATCCATCTCTCCTCAATTCATTTTGGATTTGCTTTTTGGGCCGACAGAAATAGAATCAAAATTAAATTTCGGGCCTCAGCAGAATTTGAAATGTGCCATGCAATTCGGACCGAATTAGGGGTAATTCGGACCGAATTCCTCCTCTGGAATTTTGCACTGCAATGCAGAATAAATTCGGAATTGAATTCCTCCAGCAAAATTGAGAAAAATAAACAAGGGAAGAGGAAATTAAACAACTAAAACTCAAAATAAATTAAGTATATATTTTTTTTTTGTATTTTCGCAGTTTTTCTTGTGTTTTTGCTGTTTTCTCAGTTTTTTTTTTTTTTTTTTTTTTTTTTTATTATTAAATAAAATAAAGTAAAATACGATAAAATTAAAATAAAATAAAAGAGAGAAGAATTCTTGGGTTGCCTCCCAAGAAGCGCTTGTTTTAGGTCGTTAGCTGGACCACCAATTGTCTCAAGTCGTGGCGGGCGGGTCGAGAAGCGAAACAATCATCACTTCTCCCTTGTCATGATCGGCGATGTAGTGCTTGAGGCGCTGCCCGTTGACCTTGAAAGGTTCAGAATTCTTATCGCAAATGTCCACCGCTCCAAATGGGTAGACCTTGACCACTCGAAACGGACCGGACCACCGTGACTTGAGCTTCCCTGGAAAGAGCTTGAGCCTAGAGTTGAATAGCAACACCAAGTCGCCTTCCTTGAACTCTCGCCTCGAGATATTCCTGTCATGCAACAGCTTCGTCTTTTCTTTATATAATTTCGCATTTTCATAGGAATGGAAACGTACCTCATCCATTTCATGCAAATCCAGAATCCTCTTTTGACCTGCCGCATGCAAGTCCATGTTAAGCGTACGAATTGCCCAAAGCGCCTTGTGTTCAATCTCAACTGGCAAATGACAAGGCTTGCCATACACCAACTTGAAAGGACTCATGCCGATTGGCGTCTTGAAAGCGGTCCTGTAAGCCCACAGCGCGTCATCAAGCTTCATGGCCCAGTCCTTGCGTGTCCTTGCCACCGTCTTTTCGAGAATACTCTTAATTTCTCTATTCGAGACTTCAACCTGACCACTTGTTTGAGGGTGGTAGGGAGTCGCCACCTTGTGTGTAACACCGTGTTTCTTCAAGAGATTGTCGAATTGGCGATTGATGAAGTGCTTGCCTCCATCGCTTATCACTGCCCTGGGGACACCAAAACGAGGAAAGATTACCTTAGAGAAGAGCTTGATGACCGAGTTCGCATCGGCTGCCTTGCACGCGATTGCCTCGACCCACTTGGACACGTAATCGACCGCCACCAAGATGTACTCGTTCCCATAGGAGGATGGGAATGGACCCATGAAGTCGACGCCCCAAACATCAAAGATTTCCACTTCGAGGATCGGGTTGAGGGGCATCTCGCTGCGCTTGGATATGTTTCCAGTCCTCTGACACTGATCACAAGACAAAACAAAAGAACGAGCATCTTTAAACAAGGTAGGCCAATAAAAACCAGATTGCAATACCTTAGCGGCCGTCTTGGAGAATGACGCGTGTCCGCCATAAGCTGAGGAATGGCAATGGGAGAGAACGGGTCGAACTTCTTCATAAGGAATGCATCGTCGATAGATATCATCAATGCCGAGTCTAAACAAGTAGGGCTCCTCCCAGAAATAGTACTTGGCGTCCGACTTGAGCTTCTTTCTTTGTTGGTAGGTCATTTCGGGAGGTAACGCACCGTTCGCCAAGTAATTCGCCAAGTCTGCGTACCAGGGTGCTCCCAATTCGGACCGAATTGCATGGAATTCGGACCGAATTGCGCCCTGTCTGTGCTGTCTGTCAATTCCAGCAGCCTCAATTCGGTCCGAATTGGATGGAATTCGGTCCGAATTGACAGGCACTGCCATCAACTGCTCGTCTGGGAACGACTCGTTGATTGGTATGCTATCCCCTTCGCTTTCCTCATTGTGTAGCCTTGATAAATGGTCGGCCACCGAGTTTTCTGAGCCTTTCTTGTCCTTAATTTCAAGGTCGAACTCCTGAAGAAGCAGAATCCATCTTATCAACCTTGGTTTGGCATCCTTTTTGCTCAAGAGATATCGGATGGCCGCGTGATCGGTGAACACGATAACCTTGGACCCCACAAGATAGGATCTGAACTTGTCGAGGGCGAAAACGATGGCGAGTAGCTCTTTTTCCGTGGTTGTATAGTTCATCTGGGCAGGGTCGAGAACCTTGCTTGCATAATAGATAGCCACGGGCTTCTTGTCTCGCCGTTGGCCGAGAACGGCTCCCACCGCATAGTCACTAGCGTCGCACATGAGTTCAAACGGCATGGACCAGTCCGGCGGTTGCAGAATTGGTGCGGTGACAAGGGCTTTCTTTAATGCCTGAAAAGCGAAAAGACAATCGTCGTTAACAACAAAATCAATATCTTTTATCAAAAGATTTGTAAGAGGTTTAGCAATTTTTGAAAAATCTTTGATAAATCGACGATAGAAGCCCGCGTGTCCCAAGAAACTCCGCACGTCCTTGACATTTGATGGCATCTCGAGTTTCTCAATTACTTGCACCTTCGCTCGATCGACTTCGATGCCATTCGCTGTGACCACATGTCCTAGGACCACTCCTGTTTGCACCATGAAGTGACATTTCTCCCAGTTTAAGACCAGGTTGACTTCTTCGCAACGCTGCAAAACCTTAGAAAGGTTAATCAAACAAGTCTCAAATGAGGTGCCATAAACAGAAAAGTCGTCCATAAAAACTTCCATCACATTCTCAATCAAATCAGAAAATATAGCCATCATGGCACGTTGGAAGGTTGCTGGTGCGTTACACAACCCGAAAGGCATTCTCCTATAAGCAAAGGTACCATAGGGGCATGTAAACGTGGTCTTTTCTTGATCGTCCGGGTGAATTGGAATTTGAAAGAACCCAGAATAGCCATCAAGATAACAAAAATAAGAATGAGAAGCGAGTCTCTCGAGGAGTTGATCAACAAACGGCAATGGAAAATGGTCCTTGCGGGTTGCCGCGTTGAGTTTCCGATAGTCGATACACATACGCCAACCGGTAACCACACGAGTTTGGATCAACTCGTTCTTCTCATTCTTCACCACCGTCGTCCCGCCTTTTTTTGGAACCACATGGACTGGGCTCACCCATTTGCTGTCTGAGATCGGATAGATGACACCCGCATCAAGGAGTTTGAGTATCTCCTTCTTGACAACTTCCTTCAGATTGGGGTTGAGCCTCCTTTGAGCTTCGATGGAAGGCTTGTGTTCGTCTTCCATCAGGATGCGATGAGTGCAGAATGAGGGGTGAATCCCTTTCAAGTCGCTTATCGAATATCCGATTGCCTTCCTGTGCGCCTTAAGTTCTTCCAAAAGTTTTCCTGTTTGTTCATCATTCAAAGCAGCGTTAATAATAACGGGGTAGGTTTGATTTGGTCCGAGGAATTCATACCTTAATGTGGCTGGCAAAGGCTTAAGTTCAACTTGAGGAGGCTTTTCAGAGCTTGGAATTCGGTCCGAATGGGGGTCAATTCGGTCCGAATTGTCGCACGCAGAAATTTCTGAAATTCCAGGGGCTTCAATTCGGTCCGAATTGTATGGAATTCGGTCCGAATTGTTAGCTGAGAAAATTTCTGAAAATCCAGAGATCTCAATTCGGTCCGAATTGGGGCCAATTCGGTCCGAATTGGTGCAGATTTCAATGGTTTCCTCGTCCGTAACCTCCTGAATTGATTCCTCCACTGCGATTGCTTCCTGCATATCAAAAAGAAACTCGTGATAGGACCTGAGAGCGTCCGAATATTGGTCCTCAAGCGGTTGTTCGATCGGTGTTTCCTCGGCCTCGATTCGGTAGCATGAGTCGAGCTGGTTTGGGCACTTCATTGCTTGGTTGATCGAGTATTCCCACTGTTCGCCGCCGACTCTCACCAGAATAGTCCCATCCCTTGCGTCCATCAAGATTCCTGCAGTTCTAAGGAAGGGGCGCCCCAAAATGATGGGAACGTCCTCGTCTTCCTCCATATCCATTATCACAAAATCACAGGGGATAAAGAATTTACCAAGCTTAACCGGAATGTCATCGATCTCACCGAGAGGTAGTCGAACTGACGAGTCTGCGAGTCTCACGGTCATAATGGAAGGTCTCAACATTCCAATGCCGATCCGATCGAAAACGGACTTGGGCATGAGACTCACGCTCGCTCCGTTGTCACACAAGGCTCTCCCGATTTTCGCCCTTCCAATGGTGCAAGGTATGGTGAATCTGCCTGGGTCGTCCATCTTGGGAGGCATCTTGTGCTGAAGCGCCATACTGCATTGCTCGGTTAATTCTACACTTTTAAGTTCCTCCAAAAGAAATTTGTGAGTAATAAGGTCCTTCAAGAATTTTGCATAAGATGGAATGTGAGTAATCGCATCAGTAAAGGGAATAGTGATTTGTAAACCCTTGATTACCTCATAAAAACTCCGGAACTGAGCGTTTACCTTTGTCTTGGCCAATCTTTGGGGAAACGGGGCCCTTACAGACTGATTAGGAGCCATCTGCAGCGAATTCGGAGAAGAAGCAGCATTGTCGCCCTTCAATTCGGTCCGAATTGGTATCAATTCGGTCCGAATTGAGTCCTCTGGAATTTCTCGAATTGCAATTCGGTCCGAATTATCTGGAATTCGGTCCGAATTAGCTGGAATTCGGTCCGAATTAGGTGCAGATTCGGCTGCTGGAGAACTGTTCGGTCCGGTTTCTTCGGGCATTGGCGGGTCCTTGTACTGGGTACCGCTCCTTAGTACATGCACTGCCTTAATCTCTCCCCGAGGGTTTGGTTCGGGTTGACTCGGGAGTTTTCCTTGTTGGCGGGTGTTTTGAGAGGCAAAGAACCCCTCCATCATCTTTTCTACCCGCGAGGCAGCTCCAGATTCCTTCTCGAGCTTGGCCATCCCTTCGAGAATTGTCTCATTCAGGGCTTTTTGAGTCTCCATGAATTGCTCGACTTGAGGAGCAATATAAGGCTTCCGCTGAAAGTTCTGCCCTCGGTCATTGTTGAATGGAAGACCCCTGTTTTGAGCAGGTTGCGGTGGGTTTCCTGTGCGATTCGTGTATATCTTCCTTGGAACAAATGTACGGGTTTGGTTGTTGTTTTGACTACTACCCGCTCCACAGTCCTCCATTGCACCTTGGTACCAATTGTGGATCTCCTCGAAAGAGTTGACTTGCTCGGGCTCTCCATCACCATATTGGAGTGGGCAATCCGGAGACTTATGCCCTTCTTCTCCACACACTCTGCATTCCTTAGACAACAGGTGCGTGCCATTGATCAATTGCATCTTAGCGAGTTCGGCTTCTAGCTGTGCAATCCGGTCTCGAGTGTCCTTGATCTCCTTCACCTCGTGTCTCACCAGGTTGCCCCTCGATGGGTTCGGTGCTGGCCAATTGTATTGCAAGGCGCACCTCTCAATGGCCGCACGTGCTTGCTCGGCGTCGAGCTGTGTAAAGCTCCCACCTGAAAGAGCATCAACATTCACTTTAATGCTATCATAGAGACCATTGAAAAACGAGTGAATTGACAACCAATCTTGGATGCCGTGGTTGGGGCAAGAGTTTTCTAAGTCTCTAAACCGCTCCCACGCTTCCCTAAACGATTCATCTCCCCTTTGTTTGAAATTTGTGATTTCCCTTCTAATTTCAAAAGCCCTTTTTGCAGGAAAGTATCGCTCAAGGAAAATTTGTGCCATAGTTGTCCAACTATCGATTGACCCTCTTTTCAGTGTGTTATACCATTTCTTTGCCCTGTCCTTAAGGGAAAAGTGAAATAAGAGGAGCCTAATCGAATCCTGAGAAACCCCATTAAATTTCAAAAGTTTAGTGCAATCAAGAAAAGCTTGGAGATGAGCATGTGGGTCCTCTTGGTCAAGCCCATAATATGGGTTTTGTTGCACAAGTGCAACGTGCGCGGGATTGATCTGCATGTTGTTAGCCGCGATCCCTCTAACAACGATCGGTCCATCCACATCTTCGACTCGAGGGGCCGAGTGTTCGCGAAGCGACTTGTTGGGCCCCTGAGCTTCGTTGTTTGGTGTCACTGGGTTGTGAATGCTATGATCGTCGTTGTGGTTTGCTAGACGCTCTTCCTCGAAGATCAGTCTTTCGTTCTCGAGGTTGAGTCGGTCTTGCACGATCCTCTGCTGCTCCGCCACTAACTCAAGGCGCAAGGCCTCAAGTCGTCGAGCCTCATCAGTCAATTCAGCCATTGGTGTGTTCGCTTGCTTCTTTGTGCGTGTCCTTGCTGGTTCGATTGGGTTGGAACTCGAAGCTTCGTTAGAATTGTCTCCCTTTCCTCTGAGCCAATAGTCGTGAGGTTCCTTGGGTTGAGAATTCTTCGATCCTCGAGCCAGCGTTGCCCTTCACACAAGAAAGGAAAAACAAACACACAAGTGAGTAAAAGATAAAAACAAATCTAGTCTCTAACTACTACAATAAGAAATAATATCATAACGCCATCTCCGGCAACGGCGCCATTTTGATCGAGGTATAAACCAAGGTCAAACAAATAAACCTTTTACTCGACTAGTCGTTTATAGCAAAGTAAAGGTGTCGATCCCACAGAGATAGGTATGATTACTATTCTTATCGGTTCGCTAAATCTAGACAATAAAATTTTTGGAAAAGTTCTCGAATCTAATAAATAGAAGTGAAATAAAGAATGTAAGTGCTAAAGTAGAAAGTAATGCAAAACAATTCAAATAAATATTTTTGGGGATTTTTAACAGTTTGATATATGATGAGAAACGTGCCTTAGGGTTCGATTTCACTTAGGATCGGTCGCAGGGTCGCGAAACATACCGCTGTCGCGGTTCTGTCCCACCAATTCGGTCCGAATTGTGGCCAATTTGGTCCGAATTCCACTGTGTAAATGCTGGAATTTACCCGATTGTTGATCTGTTCAAGCCAAAGGTCCATCTAGCCATACCTAAACTCCCTAACCCTCTGCTTTCGCCTATTGGGTACGGTATTTGGTACGGGAACTAGTGTTAACCTTCATCGAATGCATTGCACCTCAACTTTCGTTTGTCGGTGGACTTATTCGAGAGTACTAATTGGTTTTCTACGAGATATCTAAATTAGGCCGTCGCCTAATTAGAAGGGTTTACTTTTGGTTACTAACTGGTCGACTTTCGTCCTTGACCTACCTCGAAATACTCATGCAAGTTTTGGTTATTAAATTGAATTGAAGTCCTAACACATGCGGCCGTACATACGTCGAGCAACACAAATAACAACCAATTCAAGACACAAGCAGGTCATTAAAATTTCCAAGTAGTAATTGACTTCGTCCATCAACAAAATGAGTAAATTGAGCAAACCAAATCCTAGGCTACATCTACCCCTAAAGCAACTAGAGATTAGCCTAGCATACTACCCAAATCCATGCAAATAACGATAGATAAATTCAAACAAGCCATAAAATCAGAATTTAGAGAAAAAGTATGAGAGATACAACAAATATCCAAAGTTTAAAGTTGTAAACTGCCGCCGTCGCGCTAGAGAACACCTTAAGACCTTTAGAACTCGTTGCTACAGCCGGAAACAGCTCCAAAAGCCTTCCCTTCTGCCCTAGCCGTCCAGAAAATGGGAGAGAAGACCAGATCCAGATCTGCTGGAGAGAGAAAGGTGAATGTGGAATGAAAGATGGCCCCTTCCCAAGATGGAAGGCGCCTAATAGACTCTCCTCTGGCCCCTCGACAGCTGGTGCACGCTCCCCCTCCATCTAGGCCGAAATTGAGGCCTTTCCATAAGAGAAAACGCCTCAGAATTCAACCAGAAAAACTTCCCTGTTAAGCAATTCGGACCGAATTGACTGCAATTCGGACCGAATTGATGCTGCTGGAATTTCTGCGCATGTGAATTCGGTCCGAATTGAGAGGAATTCGGTCCGAATTGATGGAGCTGACTTGGCTGAGTTGTAATTCGCGTGGCCTTGTGTCTGGGCAATGCACCGGGTCGAGTCGGGATTTGATCTTTGGCTAGGAATGAGTCGTCTAGCCGTCTATTCTGCTGTTTCCTTGCTATTTCTTTCGAGTTCCTGCAAATATAAAACAAAAGTGCAACGGCAGTGCCAAATCTGGCGAACAAAGATAAAAACAAGGAAAAATAGCAGTTTTAGTCCAAATTTCGATGTAAAGTCTGGTCAAAATAACGATATAAATATGAGATATCATACTCAAACCAACAAATTATTTAATAAATTGCCATGTTTTTCCAAGATTTGGCTTTGCCATCGTTTCTTCTCTTCTCTGTACAAGTTTTGATGATCTCAGAGCTTTTAGACGGATTTCCGATGTTCCTTGCATGCTAGACGACTCATTCCTAGCATTGGAGGCGTTTTTCAGCATTCTGTTTGGACCGAATGACCCCTCATTTGGACCGAATGCACTGTAGCACCAGCCTGACTCTCCTCTATTCTATTCTGTCCGAATGGACTTTTTTTCGGTCCAAACAGCGCGCCGTCAGAGCATAAAAGGTAATATTTTCTACATGGAAATTCATCTTTTTGGTATCTTTCCTTGCCTTGGCGCTCAGGTTTTCTCCTCCAGGACCAGGAAACGACTATAAATACTCCTACATGCCTGAGGTGAGGCATCCTGGATTTTCCATATCAAATTCCACCTTTCCAAAGGCGTTTTTTCTCTTTGGAGATCATCAACCGTGAAGCGACGGCAGCAAGACGACCAGTTTGGTGACCATCCGGCGATACCCCACTGCCTTGAAGACCGAAAAATTGAAGCAAAGGATTATTTGGTTTGTTCTTCTATGTTTCTTTCTCTTGATTTGATGGGCTTGTATCTCTACTGTTATTTTATATTTATTGTGTGTTTTGCTACTATGTTAGGCTAGTTTTATGTTGTCTTAGGATTAGGGAAGTAACTTGATATTTGAATGACGCTTATTTGACTTGTTATGTTATGCTATGCTTTGAGATTTGTTTATTGTGAATTATATCTGTTGCTTGAGTTAAAATACTTGTTGAATCTCTAATTACCTTCTAGTTGAACAGCAGCATCTAGTTAGTCTAAGTTAGGATAAACAAGTCAAGTTTAATTTAAGTACTTGGGATAAATTGTAGATCCGAAAGGGGAGTTGACACCAAAAGTGTAGCTTTTAGACTAGTCCAAAAGACCTCTAAATATCCTTACGAACTCCAATAAGCAAGTTTGATTGATTGAATTCTATACCAAAAGTTGTGAACCAAGCAAGTCAATTAGATTAGGTCGTGATTGAACCAGAATCTGTCCCAACAAGCGAGAGCTGAGGTTTAGAATATCTAGGTTTGACCAACAAAATCTGACTTAATACATTAATTAGCATAACGGATCATTTAAGCCTACCTTTGCCTTCTGTTCGGACCAAACAGACTCCTGTTCGGACCGACCAGAGTGGCAACTGTAGCTAAAATGCGAAGTTTAGTGCGAAAGCACTTAGTTTCAAATTTTAGCGTCCAAATACAAGTGAAACCCGACTCCTAGGATGTTTTTATTCACTGTTTAAACCCCAAAAATTCTACTTTACTTATTTTTACACAATTTAGTCTTATTTCAAGTCTAAAAATCAACAAAACAAAATATTTACTTTAGTTTATTATTTTTTATTATTAAAATCTTCATAAAATTATTTTGGTCTAGATTTTAAGAAAAAGGATAAGTTCGGTATTCATAGATCCGTCCTATGGGTTCGACCCTAAAGCTATATTCCGAACAATTAGTGAGATTAGATCTAGGTTTACAAATTTATTTGATTCCTAGGTTCTAAACCTTCATCAAATTGACGCCGTTGCCAGGGACGGTGTTGATATTGGATCCTTATTTTAGTATTAAGAGACTAGACTTTTGTTTTTCTTTTTAAAACTCACGCTTTCTTCTCTCTAAATTGCAGGACTGGCAGGTAAATCTCGAAGGAAGAAGTCCCCACCACCTAAGGTCAGAGACTACTTCCTCTGACGCTTCGAAACAGATCCAGAACTCGCCCAGCCATCTAACTCGCTCCCTGTTCGGACCGAATAGGACTTCATTCGGACATAATAGGACCCCGAACAGAGAGAGAGAAGTCCCGCAATGGTCGATGCACTCACTCCGGAGGCCATCGCCCAGCAGACACGCAAACTGGAGGCTCGTCTCGTAGCAGAACGGAATTTTCTTGCCGGACAAAGGAGAGATTTCGAGAATGAACGCCGAAGATGGACGCATGAAGACGAGGCAAGCGTCCACAATTCCGATGACGAAGAAGGAGATAACAATAACCGAACACTCAGAGAATTCGGAGCTCCAAATGCAAAAGACGTGGGATGACCGGTGGTGATTACAGGCATTGAAGCCAACAACATGCAAATCGTCCCCAACCATATCACACTCGTGCAACAAAATCCGTTTTACGGAGATGACAAAGAGGATTTCCATGCTCACTTACAAACCTTTATTGATTGCACTAAATTAATTAAGTTCAATGGGGTTCCTTAACAAGCAATTAGGCTATTGTTATTTCATTTTACCCTTAAAGATAGAGTCCAAAAATGGTACAAAACATTGAAAAAGGGGATCAATTCGGTCTTGGGATCAAATGGCACAAACTTCTGGATAGGTATTTTCTCGCAGACAGATCTGATGCGATTAGAAGGGAATTGAATAATTTTGCTAAAAAAGAAGAGGAATCAATGAGGGACGCATGAGAAAGGTTTAGGAATTTAGAGAATTCTTACCCACATCATGGGATTCAAGAATGGATGTTAATTAAATCTTTCTATAGCGGACTTTATGACAACATAAAAATTAATATTGATACTCTTTCAGGTGGTGCATTCAAGAGGCTCGACGCAACTCGAGGACGTGATTTGCTCGATTATTGCGCAAGGTACTATACTTGGTACCCGATTCCATCTCACCGCCGATCTAGCCATTCTAAGCATCAAGTTCATGAGATCACATCTAAAAATGAAAGGATTGCAGAGTTGGAAGCCGAGCTTGCCGCCTACCAATCCGTACAAGGGACCCATCTCAACTCCAACAATTATGGCGCGTGCGAAGAAGAAGGGCACACCTCAATTGATTGTCCGCTCGCAAAGACTGGCAACGGAGGGCACCAAGTCAACTCGATCAACAACGAGCCCTCCTATTTTTCAAGACACAAATTCAGTCGAAGTTACTCATTGAGTGACGGGGAACAAGCAAATTGAAAATACATGAACCACCTCAAATATCATAATAATACTACAAATAGACCATATGTGCCAAGGGACTAGTACAAAAATACCAACCAACCAACTTTATTTAAAAATACACAATTTAATAACAATAGTCGTGACCAACACTTTTCGAAAAAATCTGTTTACAATAGGGATGGTATATCAACTGTTGTTCAAGAATTCATGCATGAACAAGGCAAGTTTAATCAAATGTTGGTTGAAGGCATGGAAGAACTTAAGACTAATGCAAGTACCTTGACCAGGTTGGAGCAAATGATGGAGTCACACTTTTCGAGGCAATCCGAGAAGCTTCTAGGGCAGCCTGTGGTGAACCAAAATGCTGAGATCAAGGCCCTGCATGTTCTGAGGAGCGGAAGGGAGTACCAGGACTCGCCAATGCCAGCAGACACCGAAATCCAGCGCTCTGTTCGGTCCGAACAAGATCCCATTCGGTCCGAACAGACTGGTCCAGAGGAGATGGAACCAGTACTCGAGCACATTTTGCCATTTCCTCCCCTCCAGAGGGCACCCCAGGCTGAAGAAGTGACATTGGAGCCTCGGAGTGCAGCTGAACCGACTCTAACTCTTCCTGTTCGGTTCAAACAACCTTCTGTTCGGACCGAACAGAGTACTAAAGGGGCTCAACCGAAGGGCAAAGGCAAGGCAGAGCATTCCGTGCAAGCATACAGGCCCCCCCGTGCCTTTCCTCAGCGATTGGTGAAGTCTAAGGAGGATGCTCAGTTCAGAATCTTTTGGGACATACTCAAGTAAATGCGAATCACCATCCCATTCACCGATGAGATAGCTCAAGTGCCCATTTATGCCAATTTCTTAAAGGAGCTATGCACGGACAAAAGATCCATGGAGGAATTGAAGACGGTGGCGCTAACACACAAGAGTAGCGAAGTCTTGAAGAGCAATATGCTATCTAAACTTGAGGATCCGGGTCGGTTTATTCTTCCTTGCACAATTGGTAATGATATCATCAAACAAGTTTTGTGTGATATGGGTGCAAGTGTTAGTCTTATGCCTAAGTCAGTTTATGAGAAGATCGGATTCGGCTAGCTCAGACCCACAAGTATTACCCTAAAGCTTGCCGACTCTACAATACGATTGTCGTTGGGAGTACTGAAAGATGTACATGTGCAAGTTGACAAATTCTTGGTACCCGGCGATTTTGTGGTCATGGAGATGGAGGTAGACAAGGAGGTACCAATAATCTTGGGTCAGCCTTTCCTTAGAACCGCCGGTGTGATGATGGATGCTTGAGACGGGACAATTTTGGTCAGAGTTGGGAGGAGCAGCTCTTATTTTTAATCGATCATGCTATGAGGTGCCCCGACCCTGCGAAAACTTGTTTCATGATCCAAGAAGTGCCGGAAGTTGAAGAATCCCATGAAGAACAGTACCGAATAGCTCTGGAAACTTACCAAACCTTTCTCTGTGACATGCAAGAGGCAATTAAGGTAGAGGAGACCATGGAGATTGAAGAAGAAGGCGAAACCGCACCATCAGAACCCTGTTCGGACCCTTGTTCGGTCCGAATGGAGGTCTGAACAGACCATTCGAAGAATCCTGGCACTCTGTTTGGTCCGAACAGCACTGATTCGGTCCGAACAGAGACCCCAAAAGTCGAACTAAAGCCTCTTCCCACGTCCTTAAGGTACGAATTTCTTGGTCCAGATCAAACATACCCAGTTATTGTTAATTCGGAGCTAGATGCAGGTCCAACAGAGAAGCTTTTGGTGGAGCTAAGGGCCCATAGAGGTGCAATCGGCTATTCAATTGACGACTTGAAGGGTATCGATCCCTCGATTTGTACGCATCGAATTATTATGGAGGAAGATCACAAGCCAGCTCGAGAGGCACAAAGACGACTCAATCCCAATCTCAAAGAAGTGGTCAAGAAGGAGATTCTCAAGCTCTTAGATGCGAGCATCATTTATGCGATCTCCGATAGCAAATGGGTGAGCCCGGTCCACGTGGCTCCAAAGAAGGGAGGTACAACGGTGGTCAAGAACGACAAGGACGAGTTGATTCAAACCCGAGTGATGACTGGATGGAGAATGTGCATCGATTACTGCAAGCTCAATGCGGCGACACGTAAAGATCACTTTTCTCTTTCTTTTGTTGACCAATTACTTGAAAGACTAGCTAATCACTCGTATTTTTATTATTTAGATGATTATTCGGATTTCTTTCAAATACCAATCCATCCAAATGACCAAGAAAAGACCACCTTTACTTGCCCATATGGTACGTATGCCTATAGAAGAATGCCCTTTGGTCTTTGTAATGCACCCGCAACCTTCCAACGTGCTATGATAACAATTTTTTCGGATTTTATTGAAAAAAAATGGAAGTGTTCATGGATGATTTCTCCGTTTATGGTACTTGTTTTGATTCTTGCCTTGCTAACCTTTCTAAAGTCTTGCAGTGATGCGAAGAGGTTAACTTGGTGTTAAATTGGGAAAAGGGTCATTTTATGGTGCAAAAGGGCGTTGTGCTAGGCCACATGGTGACTTCCCAAGGAATTGAAGTTAACAAGGTAAAAATCGAAGTGATCGAGAAGCTTGAAGTGCCAAAGAATGTTAAGAACGTGCGAAGCTTTCTAGGACATGCCGGATTCTATCGCCGATTTATCAAAGACTTTTCAAAAATTACAAAACCATTAAGTAATCTTATTGTAAAAGATAATGATTTTATTATTGATGAGGATTGTCTTAATGCATTTAATAGGTTGAAGGAAGCTCTCGTTTCCGCCCCAATTCTACAACCGCCCGATTGGACACAACCATTTGAGCTCATGTGTGATGCAAGCGATTTTGTAATAGAAGCAGTACTCGGGTAAAAAAAAAGACAAGAAGCTGGTCGTCATCTACTACACAAGCAAGGTGCTCGACCTGGGCCAATTGAACTACACAACCACTAAGAAGGAGCTCATCGCCATTGTGTTTGCTTTAGACAAGTTCCGATCTTATTTGGTGGGTTCTTAGGTGATTGCTTTCACAGATCACGCGGCAATTAGGTATCTCTTGAGCAAGAAAGATGCCAAGCCATGACTCATACGGTGGGTCCTTCTTCTTCAAGAGTTTGACCTTGAGATTAGAGACAAAAAGAGCTCTGAGAACTCTGTTGCTGACCATTTGTCACGCCTACATTGGGAGGAGGATCAAGACGACCAAGTTTCGATTGATGATTCTTTCCCGGACAAAAAACTGATGAAAATCGACCTCTGTTCGGACCAAACAGATACCTATTTGGGCCGAATGGAGGCCCTGGAGGACGACTGGATGCACTTGGCGGAGCAAATTCTCTCTCTGAAGCTTCATTCGGACCGAACAGCGCGTTTTTAGCAGCCATTGTATGTCGATTTGGCCAATTACCTCGCAAGTGGGGCTCTACCTCCTGAGATGAGCTGGCAGGAGAAGAAGAAGCTCAAAACAGATGCAAAATACTATTTTTGGGAGGAGCCCTACCTTTTTAAGCTCGGAATTGATGACATCTATAGGCGATGCATACCATATGAAGAAGTTCGGGCGATTCTAGCAAGTTGTCACTCCTCCGCCTATGGTGGCCATGTCTCTTTCTCCAAAACGGCTGCCAAGGTACTCCAATCGGGCTTCTATTGGCCTTCTCTTTTTAAAGATGCACGTTCTTTTATTATGTCGTGTGATCAATGTCAAAGAACGGGTAATATTTCAAAAAGGAATGAGATGGCCCTCATGGATATGAATACATCTTGGTCGCCGTTGATTATGTGTCAAAATGGATCGAGGCAATTCCATGCAGATCCGCGGACTCCAACTCGGTGATTAAGCTATTCTCTAAGGTGATTTTTCCGTGATTTGGTGTGCCTAGAGTGGTGATTAGTGATGGTGGGAAGCATTTCATTAACCGGAACTTTGACAATCTTTTGAAGAAGCATGGTGTGACTCATAAGGTGGCAACTCCTTACCATCCTCAAACAAGTGGCCAAGTGAAAGTGTCAAATAGGGAAATCAAGTCTATTTTGAAAAAGACGGTGGCTATAACTCGCAAGGATTGGGCAAACAAGCTCAACGATGCATTATGGGCTTATCGCACCTCCTTCAAGACACCTATTGGCATGAGTCCCTTTAAGCTCGTCTATGGAAAGCCATGTCATCTTTCGGTTAAAATAGAGCACAAGCGTATTGGGCGACTCGAACGATCAACATGGATCTTCTAAAGGCCGGTGAAAAGCGTATCCTTGACTTGCACGAATTGGATGAGGTACGCCTAAACTCATATGAAAATGCTAAACTTTACAAAGAAAGAACAAAATTTGTGCATGATAGGCGAATCTCGAGGAGAGAATTCAAGAAAGGCGACTTGGTACTATTATTTAACTCGAGACTCAAGATTTTTCCGGGCAAATTGAAGTCAAGATGGTCCGGCCCCTTTCGAATTGTGAAGGTCTACCCGTTTTGAACCATAGACATTTGTGACAAGAATTCGGAGCCATTCAAGGTCAACGGGCAACGCTTGAAACACTACATCGCCAATGAAGCACACGAAGAAATTCAAGCCATCACGCTTGGCGAGCCCGATCAAAGCGAAATATAGAAAAATATGGTCAAGCTAGGGACCTAAAACAAGCGCTTCTTGGGAGGCAACTGATGAAGGCCTAAAATCGTAAGCTAGCACGTTTGGACCATAGCTCAAACTTTGAGGTCCCTTTCGATCCGGGCCTTCGACCGCCAATTTGTGAGTACGATCCAAATGATCATGACTTTGTTACATTTTATTTCTTCCGCCAATTTTGTAACGATTTCAAACAATGTAGTCGCGCAAAGGATTGTTAATTGCATTAGAAAACTAGAATTAGATTTTTTTTAAACTTTTTTGTATTTTTTGGTGATTGATGGAGGAGTGAATATCATGAAAAAGTGATTAGATTTATGAAAAAGATGATGTATTTTGTAATATTTTAATTATATATGTTTAGAATGGCTTTATTTATTAAATTTATTATTTATTTTTTAAATTTTATTATATTATATTTGACTAATTGTGTCCGGGTTCAAAAAATTTCTGGATCCGCACCTGTCTACTTGTCCAAACAGCAGCAACAAATGTTTTTATATGGTAGAAACACAAGTTGATTATATTATTATTATTATATATTTAATATGGAACTTCAATTAAATGGATGGAAAAAAAAAAGAATAGTTGTTCCAACGAGAGCTGCAATAAGAATACAAAGGCTAAGAAATTAGGGAGAGTATCCTCTGTCAATCTTTGATCCAAGCCGTTAGATCTAATTTGGACGGTTCAAATTTTTCGAGCCTATCAATCTGGTATCATGCACGGGGCTCCCATTAACCATTGAGATTAGATCTAACGGTTCAGATCGAAAGTTAGCATCTGCCAGCCATTTTAGATTGGCAGAGGATGTGATTTCAAGAAATTATGTGGAGCCTGTTTATTAACCGTCGGGTCCCACCGTTGATTAATGAATAACGACGAGAAAAAGTGACACAGCCTTCTTTGTCTTTGGAAACTAAATCTCAAATGAAGAATCAAAATAATGGCAAAATTAAACTCATGTCTTTCAAATCTTTCTTAATTAGATATTTACCCCTCAAATCATTAAAATTGGCCTCATACCCCTCAATTCTTGATAGAACTAGATATATACCCTCCTCAATAATTTTAATTAATTTATGAATAGAAAAAACTGATTTTTATATTTTATGACAAAATTGTCCCTACTCAAACTCTTCTTCCCTATCAGCACTGTAAGACCTTCCATCTTCCTCCTAATTTATCTCCCAGCAACATAAGAAATTTGGATATATTCTTCGATTTTTTATTCTAGATATTTCCTAATTGTTAGATGGTAACTATTTTCTTTCTTCCTAATAACGAAAGCGATGCTAATTGGACTATTAGAAAAATCATAAAATATCTCGAAACGCCATTCTGTCTTCCTCGATTCCACATATTATTGAGCATGTAGTTTATGGTGCATCTTCATAATATTTTTCAAACTACTCCATAGCTTTTGATCACATTTCTAAAGAGCAACCCACGTTTCTCATTTGTTCAATTAGCACTTTAGCAGAGACATAAAAATAACACCAAACTATAAAAACAATTTTTATAAGCACTTTAATTTTAGCACAACTGATCTCTTCATATTTACCTGATTTCCGTGAACTTGAAATAGACATAGTAATTGCGTCAATTTAACTTTCAAATTTTTTTTATATGGAGTCAGGGCGACTATTATCTTCAAAAGTATAAAAATCAGGTAAAGTATAAAAATCACGTTAATTCTATTTGACCATCGTGAAGATAGAAGGTCTCTTTGGAAGGGAAGAGAAGTTTGGGCAAGGGCAATTTTGTCATAAAGTATAAAAATCAGTTTTTTCTATTCATAAATTAATTAAAATTACTGAGGAGGGTACATATCTAGTTCTATCAAAAATTGAGGGGTATGAGGCCAATTTTAATGATTTGAGGGGTAAATTTCTAATTAAGTAAGATTTGAAGGGTATGGGCCTAATTTTGCCAACAATTAAACTAGCACAGGGGAATTGCTCAGGTCACGCACAACTTACTCATTCACTCCCAATTGGTCTGATTTGCCCTCCTATTTCATTTGGTTTTTTCTCAGACGTTAGCAATAAAATGAGGATAGTTTGGTTATTTTTAAAAAAAATTGGGAGTGAATGAGTAAGTGGGAGTGGCCTGAGCAATTCCCCTAGCACAGGGAAGGAAGGAAGGAAGAATCGCCGCTCAAAAGTCAGGCGATGGATCGGAGAAGTCAGACGATGGTTTCTGGTATGGTCCCTCTTTCTAATCGGAAAAAAATCTCCCAATTATCGGATCCGGATCCGATCATGGTCAATGGTATTGGTACCACAAATGAACCATTTCTATGTTAAGTTAAGCCAAGGTGCCTTTAATTTTTCACAAAATTAGAACCGTAATCGTCAATGGATAATCACATGCACATTATACCTTTCAGATGCATCTTCAAGGGAAACCTCTCTTGTCGTTGCTGTACTTGAATCCGATGAAGTGTACATAATATCCAGCTTATCAACACCGCATCACACACAAGTGATAGTGATATACATCGACCCCACAACCGGCTCATTATGCCACACTGGCACCTTCGGCCAAGACGTGTTCAACTCCCAAGAAGAAGCTTTCAATTACATTACAATCGGATCTCGCCAATGCAAGACCACCACCGTTGGTCGCGCCATTATTGGTTACACCGTCTTAGGCTCCACTGGATTGTTATTGGTGGCTACCAAATTGAACCCGACAGTGCCCGATTTACCAGGAGGGGGTTGTGTGTACACAGTTTTGGAGAGCCAATGGATTAAGGTGCAGCTTCAGAATCCCCAGCCTCAGGGAAAGAGTGAGGCAAAAAATATTTTGGAGTTGGCCGAGCTCGACATTGATGGCAAATACTATTTTTGTGATACGAGGGATCTGACTCGACCCTTCCCAAGTGAGTTCACTTTGAGAGATCCCGATTTGGAGTTTGTTTGGAATGCATGGTTTTCCAAGCCTTTCAAGGATATTGGTCTGGGAGAGCACTGTGTGGTTCTTCTTCAGGTACACCCATGTTGCATCTCTCTTTGTTTTTAAGTTTTCACTGGCTCAGTACCTTAATCTTGTATGACCAGTAAGGCCCTCTAGATCATTCGAGCAAAATCCAACTGAATACATATTTGAACTAAATTGGAATATAGGTGCTTCATCTGTTAGATACCATCTGTATGCATCAGTTGTTGTACGACTGAAATGCAGTACAACAATCCTGATTGGTCTCTGTTTATGTTTGGTAGCTTATATAGATCTGAAAATAATTGACTAAAAAGCCGGCTCCTTGAATCCTGGAATTGCAGAAACTTAAGGGACCACCCTCTCCTCTTATTAGGAGAGTACCAGAACACTATATAGCCAATTACAAAATGTACAAAAATGATAGGTATAATCTTTTAGGACACCATTTCTTAATAGTTCCTATATTTTCTACTTACTAGGGTTTTGTCGAGTCTCGCAACTTTGGAGGCACAAATTCAAATGCAGGCACAGTTGCTCTTATTGCAAGGCGCAGTAAACTCCATCCAGGGACCCGCTATCTTGCTCGTGGATTAAACGCATGCTCTGGAACAGGTAATGCACTTCTTACCAGTAAAATGCAAATTGGTACTTAATTTAAGGAGCTTTTTCGTGCTAAAAAAAAATGCTCTACTTGTTTTGTCTGAACCTATCTTTGAAGTTTGAACCACTAAACTGATAAAATGGCTGTTATGGGTTAAATATGATATGTAACATTGTATTCAGGGAAGTTGTCTCTTTCTTGATGATTCTAATGATCTTTAATCCGCACACCTATCAGTACTTTGCAAAGATATGTTAATCCAAATACAGTTCATAAAGTGCTCTTGAGGCGTATTTTTTAGCTTTCCTTTTTACTAATGTTTGTTTAATGTAAGGACCAACGCGATACAAAATGTAATTTTTAAGGACAAAATGTACATGTTTACCTCTCTAGCCTTGGAATTTATTGAACTTTTCCTTTTTTGTTTCTAGGAAATGAGGTTGAGTGTGAACAAATAGTGTGGACCCCGAGGAGAGCAGGTAAACCTGTCCCATTTAGCACTTATGTATGGAGAAGAGGTACTATACCCATATTTTGGGGAGCAGAGGTGAAGTTGGCAACAGAAGCTGAGATATTTGTCTCTGAAGATCCCTACAGAGGCACTGCACAATACTATACGTGTCTCAGCAACAGATATGCTGTAAAAAATCCCGAGCTAAGCACCTCCAAGCAAAAGAAAGCACCAATTGTGCCTATAATTTGTGTGAATCTCCTAAGAAGTGGGGAAGGTAAATCTGAAAAAATCCTTGTTGAACACTTCAACGAGTCGGTGAAATACATCCGTGCAACCAAAAAGATTTCTTCTTCGACCTTTATTCAAATGATTAATTATGACTGGCATCACCTTGTAAAGATCAATGGTCAACAAGCAACTATCGGGGGGATTGTGGAAATTACTTAAGGCACCGACAATGGCAATAGGGTTTAACGAGGGGGTCTATTTTCCTTCACAAGATCAACTAAAGAGAAGCAATAAAGGACTAATCATCCCTAATGGTTCAAGTCCAGGGGTATTTTGTATGAATGCACTTCAGAATGGCGTTATAAGGTTTAATTGTGCTGATTCACTTGACAGAACTAATGCTGCTAGCTTCTTTGGCGCAGTTCAGGTATTTGTCGAGCAGTGTACCCGGTTAGGCATATCTCTGGACAGGGATGCAACTTTAGAATTTGGGTATTCAGGTAGTGACAATGAAGATCCCTTACCTCCTGGATGGGAGGAACGGTATGATTCAGTCACTGGTAAATCATTTTATGTAGACCATATAAACAAAACCACTACTTGGGTTCGTCCGAGCCAGGACCAACCTGACAAGCCCTGGAGGAGATTTGACATGTCTTTTGACCAGTTCAAGGCTCCAACAATGTTAGGCCCAGTAAATTACCTGGCTGACCTGTTTCTACTGGCAGGGGATATACATGCTACAATATACACCGGTTCAAAGGCCATGCATAGTGAGATTTTGAGTATATTCAATGAGGATGTGGGCAGTGGTGGGGGGCGTTTTAGTAAATTCTTAGCTGCACAAGCCAATGTTAAGATTACTCTACAGAGAAGGTACACAAATGTTTTAGTTGATAGCTCTCGTCAGAAGCAGCTGGAGATGTTCTTAGGCTTGAGGCTCTTCAAGCATCTGCCGTCGATACCTATTTATCCTCTCAAAGTACAGAATTTTATTCCTTCTATTTAGGATTATGATCGAATGGTCATATACCAGAAATAAACTTTGTAATCAAATCTGTTTCCTTCACATAGGTGTTATCACGGCCCACTGGATGTGTTATCAAGCCTGTTCCAGGCATAATTCCAATTCAAGAATCAAGATGGCGGTTCGAGCTTAACTTTGTTATTAGTTAGAACTTAACTTTAATAGACCTTGTGAGTTTTCTCATAAATTATGAATCAGCTAAAGAGGGATTTGCCCCAAAGGCACCCTTAAACGAGAAGCACAATTTTAAACTAGCCAGTGAAGTCTTCTTCTTGAAAATCTTGAAAATTTGCATTAAGTTCTTCAAAACTTTACAAGCTTAACATCTTGAGCCGATTCAATTAGTTGAAATTGTTTAAAATTATATAATCTCACATGATATTGTTTTGATAACATCAAACTAAAAGTTATTTCGAACTACAAGTCATTGTGTAAAAAATAGCGTGCTTAAATATATATTAAATAAACAAATACTCTAACGAGTATTTTGGAAGGACATGAAGTTCCGACCTGATGAAGTCACGAAGCTAACCCTCCTTACAAAACAAGACAAAAAATAATATATAATAAAATAATTCAGCGATCAACCTAACCAAAAAGTTTATAGATGTAGAGGCAAGGTGTGCAGACGAGAGATTTGTGAACAAAGCATCTTTGTAAATTAAAAGCATTGTTAATAACCACAGAGAAAAAAATTGGCTAATCCAGACACCAAAAGCTCACCTAAGGTAGACCTGTCAGTATTAACGTTTCTTAACATTGTTCCATTTCGTTCCATCCAAACGGAACGGAAACGAAAGAGGAAATTGATTTCGTTTTCAGAAACGGAACGGAAACGAAAA
Organism: Rhynchospora breviuscula; assembly: GCA_027562975.1. Lineage (NCBI taxonomy): Eukaryota > Viridiplantae > Streptophyta > Magnoliopsida > Poales > Cyperaceae > Rhynchospora > Rhynchospora breviuscula. The sequence continues at coordinate 6,410,426 of CM050402.1, forward strand.
TGAAATTTGTGAACGTTACTGAAACGGAACACAAAAATTGATGGAAATTGGCTGAAATCAAAGGGAAATGAAGGACGGAACGTTAAACAGAACAGAAAACTATTTCGTTTGACAAAACGGAACGGAAACGAAATAGATTTCTGTTTCGTTGACTGGAACGGAACAGAAACGGAACACGTCTGTTCCGTGGACGTGGTAGATGTTTGACAGGTCTACCTAAGGGTAAACAAAAAATGCAGCAGGACAAATTGAAAACTTAAACAATAAAGTGACAAAGCAACTGAAATTGAGTACACATTTTGCATAATTTAGAAAATGAAAAAAGCAAGTAGAATATAAACAAAAAGAGTTTGATGTGGAGTTGTTAGCTTAGTTTTGTTGTGTGTAAATTGGATATCGTTTAATTTGGAGTGTTTGTTTTTCTTTCACTTGAATCCAAAGCTTATTCTCTGAACCCTACTACTTAATTATATTGTCTCTGACATGCTTAGATTGTAAAATCAGAAAAGAAAAAACATATATATTTATGGATGAGTAACAAATCTACACACTACCAATCCAATGTTAGCAACACTACTCCATGTACTTTCTATTTCTTTCTATAAAAAAAGCTGAAAATGTAAATTCATAAGAAAATAAATTTGCACCTTGTATTGTATATATTGGAGCCTTCAGTCAAATTGTTTCTACTACTACTGGAATAGGATATATAGGTTACTAACACAGGATCAACTTCAAAGAAGAAAAATTGCTTTTGATGAGAAAATTTTTTTATGCTGCCAGGAGATTTGTGACCACATCCCATCTATATTCTTATCGTCTTTTCTCCGAGGCTTTATGGATGAAATTAAGAGCTTCTACTAACTAACATCCCTTTGCCAGATTCCTTTTCTTCTTGCTTCTGTTCAGTGCTGAACCTTTTTATACTGGTAAATTACGACTCTCTCAAGGCTACAGTTATTGCTACAACTTTTCGGGGGCATTTGGCTTGAAAGGAATAACAGGGTATTCCATGATGAGAGCAGACTTCTTGATGCGATTCGTGATTAGATTGTGGCTTAGGCTACAATTTTTATAAGAACTACGAAGATTGCAGTGTGTGGGTTTTTTTTTTTTTTTTTTTTGTAACTTTTACTTTTCTTCTTTACTGTTTTCTTGTACTTCTCTAGAGAGTCTCTGTCTAGAATATCCAAAAAAAAAAGAAATATAGATAAAATTACTCCGTGTACTTTCTAAGCTTCATAGAATTTTTTTTTCACTTAGCACTCATACAAGATGATGTATTGGAGCCTTGGAGGAAATATAAAGATAAGAGCGAGTCATAAATTGTTTTGGAAATGAAGATGCTGTTCAAGTAGTATTTTGATTAAAACATAAGAAATAAAATCTAATTTGGGAAGCAGAATAGGAGCCGGCTGCCATAACACCATAGATGTACGCAAAAGTGGAATTGAGTAGCAATGTATAAATATGTAATGCAGCAGAGGTGAACTTAATTCGGGACAGGGATACAGAATTTACTCCCTTTAGCATTTTACCAAAGGAGAGGGACATTGTTCCGTCTTGTTCTTGGACTCCTGCAAAAATATTAAATTTTTTTGAGGAATAGTGGTTGGGCATTTTGTTGTTACAAAGTGTTATATGTGGTGCCTAAGATATATACTGATGCATATGTCGCCACTGTGTTATCCATTTTCATAAGTACAAGTGTACAACTATACTAAAGATTTAATTGGTTAAAAATGGTGTTTGATCCTGAATTGAAACTTTTTCTGGTAATAATTTATGAAAAGTTGAAAATTTAAATGACATATATACTGATGCAATTGTTTAGCATAGAAACAAACATATTCGATTAAGATAAACTCGTCCCTGGTGAATAAACACATTATAGAAACTATCAAAAAATTAGTTCTGACTTCGAGACGACCTCAAATTTTAACCGTTAAACAAAAAGGTTGATATTTACTAATACGGATCCATATCAGAATATGTATGAATCAATCAACACGCTGGATCGAACTCAGATTCATCTCCATTAATTAAAATTCTGATTGTAAATATCCTTTACAATTGACAAAGGCACAAAAATCATATGAAAAGGAAAATTATAACTGATCCTAGAATTATTTGCGACTATAAAAGAAAGTGTATGTAAAATAGGCATATCAAGAACACACTGAAGTACCATCTTTAAAATTTGATTGAATTTCTTTTTACAGTGTGTAAACAATTTTCCCGGCCTACATATAGTAGTTGCCTAAAGATATCAATATTGCTGCAGTTCATATTTCCCCAAATATCTGAGAGGTAAGAACAACAATCTCAATAAGCTGGCAGCTATGTATCATTTAATTTCCAGTTCCAGGATTACCATTGTGAAATAATTATAAGATAATGAAATTAGAACTAGAAGACAATTTATTAGTTTGCACCATGTAACACTTAGGCTCTGATCGGAAGGGTCCAGTTGTGAGAAATGATTTCAATTCAATAGAAAAGAGTTGATTGGAAATGATTTCAATTGAAAATTTGTGATCGGAATCCACTAAAAGAGAATTCACGAGAATTCAAGTATGATGATCGGAAACTACAGAAAATTAGGGAGGAAATGATTTCACGCTTTAAAATTTACTATTTTACCCTCATATCTATTTCTTTAGAACTAGCGATCTTTACTGGAACAATTTGAGTTCTAACATTTGAATCAGTGCACTAGCTGGTATGGTTATGCCAGAGAGTGGTACCGATGAAGTTTAGAGGACACATGTTGTACCAGAAAGGGGTCGATCTCAGAGGAATGGGACGAGGGTTTGTGATGTTAATTGGTACAGAAATAATTGGTGGGGAAGCTAATGATTGGGTGATGAAATAATTGGAGCAAAAAATATATATTCACGGCCCTCATTTCCTGAAAACATCATTTATTAATGAGAATTCATATATTTATTAGATGAATAACATGGAGCAAACAATATATAATAAGATGTCAAAATCTATTGGCCTTGGTTTAAAAGCAATTGAATAAGGCTAAACAAAGAGTCCTTAATTATATGATCAGCTAGCAGCCCGATACAATTTAAACATGTTTGGTTGCAATTTGTTTTGAAAGATAATTTTTGTAATAGGAGTAAACTTTAATTGTGCATTTTGTTTGAGAAACAAACATTCCTTCATTTCTGTTTAGATGTATTTGACTTGAAACATGCAAAGTTCTGGCAAGTATATGATTTCTCCTCTTAATTTTGTTTTGAGAAATATCAATTTGTTGACAAACTAAGAAATATACTGGTAAAATGCTCAGTATATGCTATAATTTGCTTAATACATTGTTTTCATGACTAGTGTCTTCGTCAGCAAACGACCATAGAGCTTCTTCTTGCAACAGCCACTTCAAATTATCATCCAATTTATTATAGAAAACAAACATTTGAACACAAAGCAACTCAAGTAACCAACTATAACTAGCTACCTTAAATATCAAACTAAATCAACAAATGGAGTCACAAATGTGACTCAGTACAACCAGCAAATAAAAGAATAAAAACCAAGGCAAATGAAGCTGGGCCCACTTCATCGGTACCAAACAAGTCAAGCGGGACCTACAACTCGTCAGTGACGTAAGAAATTATGTGTACCGGTTCCCTGTTGCACCATGCCAGACCAATGAATAAATAGGTTGAACAAACTTGTCACACCCAAAGCCAATGCCAATTGAACTTAATTCCCTTCTCACTTCACCTGTCAATTATACCAAACAACCATGAAGCCCTATGTAATTTTTATCAAAATTAAACTTAAGTAAGCATTTTCTCAGAAATCCAATGATACTAGTTGCTAATTAGAAGGTGACGAGGGAGTAAAATTAGCAAAATTTACTACGATTCAGCATCCATTGAACCATTTAAAAAAAAAAATAAAGATAAAACAATGGCATATACCGTAAGTCTTTAACAAGTATATACCAGAAGGCACAAGTTGAGTTATGGTAATGATGATATGCTTTATTTTTTGAACTCATCCTTCTTTGTTTTCTTGATAAATTTCAATACAAGTGTACATCATTATACTATTTTATAGAAATGTCTTCTCAGTATATGTTCCCGCCTTTAAACTTAAAGACTAAATCCAATTTTAGTACAAGTGAATTCAGTATTAATGAAAAGTTGTTTGGAACTGCCGAGTCAGAATTGATAGCTCCTATCATGAAGAAAAAACAGTCAAATTAGCCAAAAGTTCACAACTTTACTTTCCCCATAGTTTGTTTACACAACGAAAGTACGAAACCCATTTATGATTGATACGCGCTTGGCATTATAGCTTCTCCGATTAGAAAGAGGAAGTGCTGAGAGAGAAGAAAGGACCCAGCTTCTCTATGGTCACATTTATGATCGGACGGAGAGAGCACTATTGCTCGAGCTTCTCTCAACTCGCATTTCTGATCTGAAGGAGAGAGCATAATCGCTCGAGGAAGACGAGGGTATTATCGGAAGAGGGAAAAAGAGTCTCTCGTAACGATTGAAATCGCACCAAATTTCTTGGTTTTTCACGGGATTTCCGGAGCGGAAAATTTTCCAACCAAATCGCGGAGACTGAAATCAACTCTCTTTTTTCAACCGGTTCCGATCGCAGGATTTCACTGAGACGAGAATTCCATTTCCAATTCCGTTGAAAAAAAAGGTTTCCGATCAAGGCCTTAGTCTTTGCTCTACAAAAATAGTAGGGATGGAATGGCAGGGGTGATAAATTTTACTTGCTCTGTTCTACAACCCAATTTAGAGAGAAGGTACTCATTGACCGTTTATCGAGCACTTGTTTAGTCACTAGAGAATCTGATATCCAATTTATTTTAAAGCGTGGATTAATTTCTTAGGACTCACGTGCCAAGAACAAAAACAAGTGAAGCCTTGTATTCAAGAAGACACCCACAAAAAAAAAATAGTTTACCTATGAGGAAACAAATTTTCTAGATGCTCTTTTCATTTCCTCCAGTTTTAGAAGAAATTGATCAGCATCTTCAACTTTGTGCACGAAATACAATTCTTCTAGTACTGGGGTGCTGGCTAGTAAGAATTCTTGAAACTATAATACATATTTATGCTTGTTCAAGTCGTTGATTATCTTGACAAACTTGAGATTCTCAAATACAGTATGTTGGTCCCACTTCTCAGTTTCATCAGCGTTGATGAAGTGCTCCATTTTCTGCAAAGATGTATTGTGTTCATACATAATTACTAACTAGAGATTAAATCCACAGCAAAAGTAAAGTAACCTTCAATATCTAAGATGCAGAAATGAAATGTATAGACATACAACAGTAAGTTCTTGTAGATTTGGGCTATGTTTGGTATTGCCTCGAACAGACTCGTTCGCGAATACGGTATGTTCGCGAGAACCAAACATAGTCTCGAACAATGCGAGACGCGAACAAACCCTTTATTCGGTATTACTTCTTTTTGTCGAACTCGCGAACTACGGCAGCGAATTACAAAAAGATTTTTTAAGCACGTGGGTTCGCGAATTATTATTTGGTGCGTTGTTCTTGACTCAATTGGAATTGGAATAAGATTTGGTGCGTTGTACTTTGTCTACAGGCTACTAAGGTTGGTAGCCACTAATCAATCGATAATTATTATAATACAATGTAATTAACATTGCAGCTTATTGGAGTTGTTTGTTTTTATCAGTGCATGGCACGACATCATCTAGAGTGTCCTATAAAATTGTAGCATCTGAGGACCTTGCGAATAATAATGAAATTTACATGCCTAAGGGAGGCTTCTTCGGTTCGTCAGTTGTTTCGCAAGAATAAGATTTAGATAAGAATAACTCCAAATTTCTTATTCTTGTACAACCCAAACAATACAAGAATAAAAAATTTAAGCTTATCCAGCCTCTTATTCTTATACTAACAAAACTATGGAATTTGAATAAGAATAAAGATTGGCACGAGATTCTAAATCCGGCCCTTTATTCCTTATTCTTATCCGGCCTCTGTCCAAACACACGAGACTCTAATAGCTTTCATTGAATCACACTGTGTGATCTGATCTATAATATGATCTAGACCATCTGGTTTAAATTAGAAGCGGAAATTTTACAACATTAATTGAATTGAACCCACACCTTCTCAGAAGAACCCACACCTAAGGATAACTAACACATCTTCGTGCTGCTTTTGGTATACTTTAAAAATTAACCCTTTCAAAACCAAGTATTATGGACTACTTTTAGTCATATTCGGCACTTCTTTTTCCTCAGCATTGGTTTTAGACTTTTAGGTTTCCTCATTCATTAATTATGGCTCTGTTTGGATCATATAAGATTAAAGGTAGGATTAGTTATTCGGGATTAAAATTTTTAATCCTAAACGATCAAGAATAAGTTTTTTGTGATCTAGAGTGTTATTTTTAAGTGGTCCAACATCTAGATTAGATTCTTATTTTAAAAAAGGTCCTAACTATTTCTTAATCCACATTAAGAAGATGATCCAAACATCCTAGGAATAAGAATTTAATCTAGACGTTTGACCACTTAAAAATAACACTTTAGATCTCAAAAAGCTTATTTTTGATCGTTTAGGAATAATATTTTTTAGTTCAAATAACTAATCCTAATTTTATTCTTACATGATCCAAACGGAGCCATAATATGCTTAAAACTAATACAATGACTTTAAAAACCCAATTGAACTAAATTCGCCTACATAAATTTTTTAACGGATTTTGGATCCTATTTACCCTTTATTTTTCCTTAAACCTCTAATTTGGGTTTAAGAAACCAAAATAAATTTTACATTCGTCTAAAAATTTGGAAATTACTCTTAGAAAATCCAGAAGGCCGATGGTAGCCTTTTTAAATTTCGGCACACTATTGTGGGGTGTATCGCTATTTATTCCTTTTTTTTCTTCATCTCGGAAGGCTAATTTTCCTTCATAGATGTTTCCACTGAAAAATAAAATATTCGCAATTTAACCTCGCTTCAAATCCCCGGTAGTTCTAAAACTACATGCATGTATAACAAGTTAATACTTTCTGAAAGTGAGAACCACATTTATTAATTTTAAAGATATAGGTATATCATATTTTAAAAATATATATATATATATATATATATATATATTTTATATTTCTAATCGTATTTTCCATACTAGTTTCTAGCAGGCATATGAACATTAATTTTATAATTCTTCCATTATTTTCCTACTTTTTTTTTATTACAGTTTGCTTATATTGGAAATTCCCTCGAGGTTTCGGGCATAGAAAAATTTCAAGTGAGGTTTTGAGCATGCGATTTCCATTCAAAGGAATGAAGGATGATTTTTCTATTGTAAATATAAATATAGTTTGACATGAAGCGCTTTTCATTCGTGCTGTGAATTACAAAGAATGGCTTATGCGATTTTGGTAGAAGACACTGCACGGAGCAAATTTAATTGCCATAAGAAAAATTATTCGTTGGTTTAAGTCGAGTCACTTTTGACTTGCTTAGTGTCATCCGTAAGTTACTAAGTTGCAGTCTTTTTTGGTTTCAAGCATTTGTAAAGACCAGTTGAACCGAGTACGATTCAAGCAGCCAGGAAATATCTTCACTTACTTTTTTTTTCTTTTTTTTTTTGGGGCGTGGATTAGAGAAGAGAAGAAGATATTATAGAAGTCGAAGATAACATGATTCTAGAATAAGAGGATTTTATGAAGAAATTAATAACCTTACACTTTGTTTAACTTGACCACGAAACCGCAATTTTATATAAAATTACTTCAAAAGGCCACGTTTAAGTTGAGCTTGATCTGCTGTGCACTAGCAATATATATCTCTATCCCAGAGCAGCCAGAATTAATTGCACCAGAAAATTTTTTAATTTTAATTGGCCTCCAAATCAATTAGTGTTCTCCAAGACAAGTACACAACGCGGATATATATTGCTTTATGTTGACCAAAAAAATATAAATTGTACCTCATGCACAACTTGATCATGCAAATACAGCAATCCATGCAAGATTTCACTTGTCCTGGATCGTATCCTTTTTTAGCCAACCAGCCAACGTTCCTTTTGATCTCGTCAGATAGCGACCCACCTGGCGCGTACTCCATGAAGAGGTTGTACACAGACTTGTTGGTTGTGGCATCAGAGGAGATGTCAAAGCCGAGATAGGAGATGACGTGTGGACAATTGAGAGAACAGAGGATGCTCTGGTCTTTCTGTAAGTCTCCCGCCTGAGAGAGCTCTTTCGACTTCACCGCGAAGAGTTCGCCGGATGTGGATGACGTGGCGAGATACACTGTGGCAGAGGAACCGTGGCCTATTGTGGGGCCTCGTACCCATTGCTTCTCCATTGGAGACACAGGAGGTGCAAGCTCTGGTTCGGTTTTCTTTTCTTTTCCTTCCCTTTTCCTTGTTCGGGTTTTGATTTTTTTTTTTTTTTTTTTTTTGTCTCAGTGTGTGCTTTGAAGAGGTAATACTATTGGTGAGAGGTATTTATAGAGAGGTTGAAATTGCAAGGAGCAAGGTTGAAATTATTTTTTCAGAAAAGGTCCTCTAAATAAACTTGGGGTCAATGCTACCCTTTCTCATTGCAATACAGTTACACCAACCGTCCGATTCATTTTGACTTTTATTTGGGTCATATAATTTAGTATACAGTAGTGAGTTGGTTAATGACCAAGTAATAAGACTCAGAAGAATAAATTATTAATATCTAAATTGATCATATAAAAATAATCCAAATTGGATTATAAAGAAAAGTCAAATAGTTCATATGGAGATAACAGCGTTTTTTTTTTTTTTTCTTTTTGGACGAAAACGAACAAATATAACCTAATTATCCACTACCAGAAATTTTATAAATTAAATTAATCAAATTGAAAATATGTTTAAATGTAAAATTTCATGCTTTTCTGTGTTATATTAGAAATTTAGAACCAAATTAATTATTAAAATATTCAAACCAGTGAGACAATTAATTGTAGCAAAGGATTATAATAGAAGGGTTCTTTTGTAAAACTGCAGTAGAAAAGTGTGCCAGGTCTCCTCAGAGGAGAAATCTAATCGTAAAATACCACAAATGACCTTGCTTCTATCTTCTTTTTTCGCTTGTGATGTGATGATGATACAACACCAAAAGACTCTTAACTCCAGAAGGGAGTAGACGATGGAATGGAAAGGGATGGAACAACTGACCAAGCTGCCCAGCACCTTTAACCTGCTCCAGAATCATAAAATTGAATGGAATGGAAATGGATGGAAAAGGAGAGTAGTTGCTCTATATAAATTCAATCAATTTGTTACCCCCAAATTTGGAGTGTACACAATGGAAATGAGGAACTGATCCATTGTTTGCCATTCCATTCCATTCCTCTCCACCAGCGTTTCTGGAGCAGACCCTTAGGTGGCACAAAGAGGTAGGTTCAATAGATTTCTATTTGTAACAAGTGTTAGGTCTACAACCCAGTGGTGGTGCCATATGCCATGCCATGAGCAGATGAGCTCAGCCTCTCCGTTTGGGTTTCTTTCTTTTGGGTTGGCAGTCGGCGTGCATTAATCCGGCCTTTTATAATTTACATTTACACGGCGAGTACTAATCCTTCGTTGGGATAAGTTGAATTGTATTCCTTTCACTTGTGACCTTATCCCACTTTTAATATTTATATGGCTATGACTGTGAGATATGCATGCACAGGTACACACAACGGTTCAAAAGCGATTTTGGGTTCAACGCTCTCAAATGTATCTACATGATTTCTGTTGCAAATTGATTGTTAATTAATTATTGCACTTGCGCTTTAGGGGGATGGATTTGGAGTAATTAATCCACTTTTTGTATGTAACTTGCTAGAAGGCACTGTTATTGCAGTCGCATTCAGCAATTTAAAAAGTTGAAAGTTTAGTTTGGTTGTGATATTTTTTCCTCACAGTTTGATGAAATTTGTTAATGAATTATTTTTTGATTAGTCATAACTAAAGCCTTTTTCTAATGCATATAAGCTACAAAGAGGTGCTTTTAAATATATCATAATTTAGTAATGTTATATATGGTTTTATTATTTTTTAAAACCCTACTGCAAGTTATCGACCTTCGCAATTTACGTTAATATTTTTTTTTGTACGTATTATTTTAAGTGTAAAATAATAATAATTTTTTTATATAAATGAAAGAACAGCAAATGGCATCCTCTTTTCCTTTCAATCACGATTATTATTTATCACAGATGGTATCATGTTTATACATTGATAATGCTTTATAAAATGAAAAATAGACATATAAGACGGATCAATATTATAGTATGTTGATTGCTTTAGTAATACTAAACCATTAATATCCTAAAATAATTTTTATTTAAAGTTGGTTATGAAAAATTAAACTAAGCTTTGGACCTTTTTTAATTAATATCTATGAATTCTTCTTCATCACCTCTTGATTTTGATTAATGGAATTGATATATTAAGACCTGTTTCATTTAATTCAATTTAACAATCATTGAGATATTCGGGAATGACTCTCCAATAAGAATTAAGAATTATTTTTAATCTCGAAAAGCATATTATTTTGTTCTCTTAAATCTCACAATTGCTTTTTTGGCAAGCAACGCCATGAGCCTGGAACACTTAACATGTAAGTCTCCTAGGCGCTTTTCCTTTTTGAAGTGCAATGGACAGCTTTTATATGATTCTATCAACAAAGAAAAACGTGGCATAAATATCCACCTTGCAAAAAATATATACATTTGGCACGTTTACGCAAGCGAAGCAAAGAAAACGCACTAGAATTAATTCTGGAGCCAAAACAATTTTTCATCATGTATTATTGCGAGTGGATATTTTGTAGTGGATTGAGTGACGAACCGAAGGACTATTAATATTTTTAAAAAATATATATATTTACATAAATTATGAATTTAATTTCCATCCCTTATTTTGGTATCAACATAAGAATATCCGACCACATGATTTTATCTAAGCCGAAGTGGGATGACTCCTAGACACAACTAAAGGCCTTGTTAATAAATAAATAAATAAATAGAGACTGGATATACAACATGATTTATGATTTATTAACTAAGGAGCACAACTTGTTCTTAATTATTGTTTTAATAGATGCATGCACTGGAATTGTACACTTTTTGGTGGGAATTTATGATGTGAACTGAAGATGGGTTCCACTTATATACCCTGGACCCGGTCTATAATTGGCCAAGCATTTAATAAATACTTAAAGAGCATTATTGCTTTGTGGGCGCATGATCCGAGTGCTCTCACCAAGTCAACTATCAGTCTCAATATAAAAATGCTTGTTAGGATTAAAGCGTTCAATCAATCAGTCAACTTGTACTAAGTACAGAATCAATTAGATAATTAAGGAGAGCTACATTTTGACTCAATAAAAAAATAATTTCCTTGTATCTTTTTTTTTCTGATCGATGTTATATACTTATAATTCAAAACAATATGTAAAACTATATTACATCCTTAAAAAAAAAAGGAAATATGATTTATCCTGTTTTATGTAATTTTCTGACTAGCTTTTATAATTTAGTTATAAATTTACTATTTAGAAAAAATAATTGAACTATATATATTGAATCTTACGGAGTTGAATTTATTCAAGATAAGTGTGGAAATTGTTTGGTTGGCAGGTGGTGGATAAACCATAACCTAAACTTGCCAATTTGGCAACGGCGCAGCAACGGTTGCTAATTTATTGATACTTCCACGTGGATAGCGTAATAGAATAGCGTGCCGAATAATTTCACCGATGAAGGAGATCACAAAATGAAATGTGTCCCGACGGGGTGATTTTTCAAAAAAAAAAAAAAAATGAAATGTGGAAACTTGGAGGACATGACACGTACAAATTTCTGAGGAGAGGAGATTTAGAGTAAAGAATTCGTTCAACGGTTTGATTGGTCGAAAATGACAATGGACAGGTAGGAAGCTCAGCTGGCATTTTTAATTGAAAAGGAGGACTTACACTTGCTGAGTGATTTCAGCAGTAATTGAACTGTAGCAAAGATTAATATGAGTTGTTTGACAAACAGGAAATAAGCAAATTAAAACAAAATTAAAATTATATAATTTTGGCAATTTCTTAAAACGGATCGGTCACTAGACCAGTAAAAAGAAAATTTCATAAACCAGCACAATACTAAACTAGTAAAAGTTGATCCAGAGGTCTTAATTTTCGATTGAATCAGTGAACCACCAGACGGATTGGTTTACGCTATTTCGTTATTTTATTATTATTTTTTTTTATTATTATTATTATTATTATTATTTTGGAGCTAGCCTAAGCATAATTTAAAGATTTTTTTCATTTTTTAATACTAGACTTTTGGATGTTTAAAACATTTCTAAACTACCAATAGTTATATCGTAATTATGATGTCATTAAAACCTACTAAAGTTGAGTTGTTTGCTGACGCGAACGCTACAGTGCCATCTCATGATTACAAATTCAAATTCACCTCAGCTGTCGGATCTGTCATCAGATGGCCAGGATTTATTTCCAGAGATGGACTGCTGACGCAAATTGCATCAATATTCACGCCTATGAACAGTGCGCTTTCTCAATTTTCGGCTCGAATTATTTGGTCCGTTCGATCCGAATCCAGTGGTTCGATTTCCGTATAGGAGAGAGCGGTGGATAATCCTGTACGATGGACACGGAGCATCGAATTTAATGAGGATATACATTATTCTTATGATTTGATCTCATTTTGTTTGTCTGGTTCGCGTGAATTTAATTACGCTCCAATTGTTTACACCTTCAGGGCAATCAATTGAGGAATTTTTTAATCGACCTCCTCCCTCATCCCATCTCGTCTCCTCCCCAATCGGTTCTTCTCTCCCATCTGTCTCCACACTGACATTTATCTGGGAAAGTAGTAGGTCGGTGAGGAGATAAACTTTCTCCTAATTTTCCGATCTTGCATATGCACACCATCGCATTCGACCAAAGATCCTTGCTCTCCTCACCACGACGAGTCCATAGAGATCTGTCTTTGTCAGTTACTGCCCGTCGAGAAGGAGGACGGCACAGAAAGGTCTGCTAGGCGGGATGCGCTACCGAGTGCGGTGATAGTCCCGTGCATATCTTGGCCTCGACGCGTTCTCTCTTCTCTTTTTTCTAATTTTCTCGAATTTGGGAAGAAGTCTAAGAAGGTGAAAAGAGGGAATATGGAGATGTGCTCCTTAGGCGACATTCAAGTATGAGCGCATGTTGCAAAATTACCATAATTTGTTGAAGGTATGATTTGGTTTTTCAATTTTGATTTTTCTCTTTATTTTTCTTCCAAGACGGTTGAATTATTGTGGGTTTCCGATTAGATGTTCTTATCGTTTCCAATGGGGGAATTCTTTTTTCTTTTTTACATAATTACATTTTTGCTAAAGAGATTTATTATTGCGGTATTTGATACTTAGCGTAGCATAATATAGTTCCATCGCTCCCGTATTAATATCCTAATTATTGAACTGATTTCTATAAATCTGATGATACTTTGTGTTTCTACAGTGAAAACACCTCTGAAAAGCCAAACAAGTAGCTAGCGATGGCATATTGTAAAGTTTTTTTTTTTTAATATGTACTACAACCAGGGAGCAAATTAAGGTTATCACGTGATATCAATAGTTTTTTTAATATAATACTTTCTAGAATAAGAATTGGCAATTTCTGTCATCAATGAGTCGAATTTTCAGTTTCAGTTTTGTTATGATGCCACTGATTATTGCTATGTCCATTTGTTGTTAATTCAAATTATTTTTGGTTTTCAGGAATACGTCTGTTCATAGAAGTATTGTTGATAAATAATTTACCAATTCTGACTTCTCTTTATAAAATAAGGCTATTAAGAATTAAGGAAGGAAATAAGGATAAATCAGATATCATGAATAATTGTCATTGAAATGCAAAATGTTTCTCATATTTGCAACAAGCCATAAGCCTTTTTTTTTGTTGCTTATATCAATGATTAAAGCGTAAGCTAAACCTTTGACCATTGCATCTTTAGTGCTTACATTTCATTTACTTTTAATTGTTTTTCTAATATATGTTCCCCACATAAACTTTTCTCAGAGAGGAGCTGATAAGGAACATACAACATGGAACTTGGTGAAGGATATAGAGAAACTTACGAAGCATCTTGAAACCTTAAGAGTTGCAGGTGTCAAACTTATTCTCCAATTTCAGTTGAATATTGAATCATTTCTCTTACGAATGCGTACACAAGCTTCATAGTTTTATTAGAATATGATACAAGCAATTTTTAGTACTAGTAAATAGGGTAGAAGTATTTAAGTTCATTCAATAAAGCTTAATTTTATTAGGAACTATTTTTACATTCTGCTAAAGGAAGTAGAGGCAAAAGACAAAGAGATAATTATAGATGTGGTACACTAACATTTCTCGAAGCTGTTTCGTTTTCAAATGGATCATCTGATGCCCTCTTTCACTGTGTAAAACATCATCTTACTTGGGTCAAAACAGATATGGAGTATTATGCAAATATTATAAGCATGAAATGGCAATATGTTTTACACACTTCACGGCCAATAAAGAAATGACAACCAAATTATTTCCGAAAAGAGCATGATTAGGGTATCTCTGGTAATTATTTACTATTTCTTTTATGATATTATTGATTTTGTTGTAGCAGGAAGATTGTGCAGCAGCACAACAATCTGAGATCACAAAGGGGTAATTAACATAGTATTGCACTCGGGTTTGTGATCAACAAGGAAATAGAAAAGCCATCCAAGCAACTCTGATGAGGTATGTGATTTTCTGTAAATATAAGAACTGGTATGTGAAAAAAAGTGATTCTAATTAGGGCCTTATTTTTGTTGTATTTTGACTTTTGTTTTGATTTAGAGAGAGAGAGAGAGACAACAAAAATGATATGGTTGTAATAATGAGGGTGGTGACTGGTACCGTATTGATATCGGTTCTATACAGAGTCGTGACGTCGTTCTATAAATGAGAGATACCTTCTTATATCACGAGAGAGGAGTTGTTTGAGTCAGAGACGACTGCTGACTTCTAATCCTGTGCTGGACCAAAATTAACCTTGGTAAGTTGACTATTCTATCTTTTTGCTTGAGTCAGAAATGATTGCTGACTTCTTATTTTTAAAATTTTAGTTATTTTCTTGATGAATTTAGATAGGTTCTTTATGGTAATTATGTCGGTATAATATTTATGACAGTTATGCATACTAACAAAATTTTTTGCAGGATTGAGAAGTTCGTATTATTTTTTCTCGGTTCAAAATTCACCAAATTGCTACTGTATTTAAAATAGCAAAGATATTCTCTTTGTCCTATTAGTTTGACTAATTAATACATTTAGAAGTAAATTAGGTATGCACAAAAATTAGTTTTAAGGTGTGGCAGAAGCCAAATTTACTGCTGCATGCAAAAAATTTTGCTCAAGGTTCCATAAACATCTCAGCCCATGCAATAGCACATAAGTCCCGAAAAAGAAAAATTTAGTGAGATTGACCTGTCCATACCTTTTTCATATAGAATTTAGGCTGCTATACTATTAGTGTATAGGTAAATCATAACATGCTTTTTCTTTCTTCATTCTTCAGAGATTTTAACTTTCATTTTAATTTACAGAAAGTGATCTGTTTAAAGAACTACAAACCTTGCTTAATGTGCCACTTCAAAGGTAAATTCCTTCCACCCTATTTCTTACTGTTATTTATATTTTGATAAATTGTGACAAGTACCTGGTATATCTGATGTAGGTCTGGTACCAAGAAAACAGTGGTACATGTTCGAACAGCAGTGATACATGTTTGATTGAAATTCCTTCCTTATTCTAATGTTTGGCAGATTTTACATCTCTTGCATATTTGACAGTATCTGGTAATAAAATGGAAAGTGAAGATTCTTTTGGTAAAAAGTCATGAGAGACTCATATATTGATCTTTTTCTATTTCACACAAACTTTAACAATAATTAAATTTCAGAAGGTTTTATGAAAAGAACAGAAAAAGGTAACTTTCACAAAAGTAAAGAGTGATCTATGGATCTGAACTATTGACTTTTCCTTTTGTGTTTGTTATTTCAGTTCATCACCATATAGGTTGAGTTTGAGGCATCAAAGTCTCCACTGTAATTGAAACATGCTCTGATGTAGCATCAGTAGGCTTATTATTTTGGTACTTCCTACAATCACCTAAGGTTCATGTTGTAGCCATCTTAATTTAATTTTTAAATGCTTGATTATGCGGTTCGCATTTGGGTGAAGATTTTAGGAAAGAAACCCATTATGATATTAGTATTACTGTTACCAATTGGTAAATTTTGGAGCGGTAGGCAGCTTTCAGAGTTTTTGAACAAGCAGTTGATGTTATGGCAATCTTTGCTGGAGCTTGGTTCAATGTTGCCTTGCTTTTGTAATTGCTATATTTTGAGTCACATTAATTATGAAAGGCTAATATGTTTCTTTGCTTATTTTGAGTAGCCGTCTGCTTCGATTGTTCCATCATTTGCTGGGCTGATCGCTCGTCCTCTGCCGCTTGCTCCACGGATTACTCTTGTCGTTTGCTCCGCTGATCAATCTGATCAATCTTCTCCTCTGCCGCTTTCAACCAAACGGTGTTGGTCTACCTCCTCTCTGTACCGTAACACCCCTCTCTCCTCTGATTTTTCTAGCTAAAGACGTGACCTAAAATTGAGTTAGATTTTGCATTGATTCAAACTGTTGCTGCTTATATTAATTTATTACACTACTTGAGTTCTTTGGTCTAAAAATTTAGAGCTGTTAATGTCACTATAGTCTGGATTTGGGTTTGCATCTCTAATTCTTTCTCTCCTTTTTCCCGTTCTCGATTTAAGCCTAATTTGATGCCAGATCAGCTCTATAAAATTAATTTTCTATAAGGTTGCTTGCCATGTCTGAAAAGAGACGTGGATCGCATTAATTTGATGTCAATTTAAGCTTAATTTGATGCCTCATTTGGTACTGATTTCACTATCAAAGGAGGAAACTTAAATAGCAATACTACAAGCCGCCTTATTCGTACAACTGTCATGCTATGTACTCAAAATGATGTGTTTTAAAAAAATGCATATGCTAAGGAATCTATGTAGTTGGTCTTGAAAACAAAAATAGATTATAATGCATATGCTAAGGAATCTATGTAGTTGGTCTTGAAAACAAAAATAGACTATACTTGATGAACGTAGTCTAGTATGGAACATAGTTGTTAGATGCATCCGAGGATGAATGATGCAATTGAGCAATTCAGAAAAAAATTGCTACACAGCCATCAGGTTATGTTTCATAATAAGATTGATGTTAGGAAAAAAAAGTACCATACATTTGTAAGGAGGTGAAATGCTTAATATTTGAGTTGAGTTGATAATATGATGGTATTTGGGTCTGTTTGTTTATTGTTTTTTGTTAGTTGTCATATTGGAGTCTGTAACATAACTAAGGCCAAGTCATGTGAGATTAGGTCCTAAATTTTTGGTATCTTTGTGAAATATTTAAGTTATTCTGTTTTTAAAAATAGATTAATGGTAATTTCTAGCTTGAGATTAATGTATAGGACAAAATTATATCTTTTTGATTCGTTTTCTTATAATAGGTAAAAGGTACATAAATTTGTGAAGATGCTTTGTAGGTTTTTAGACTTCGTAAAATCAATGGCACACATAATTACAAGGTTAGTGTATAGTTGATTTTAATAAAATGAATTTGTAATATGTACTAATTATTGAATTGCTTTATT
Organism: Rhynchospora breviuscula; assembly: GCA_027562975.1. NCBI lineage: Eukaryota > Viridiplantae > Streptophyta > Magnoliopsida > Poales > Cyperaceae > Rhynchospora > Rhynchospora breviuscula. The sequence goes on from CM050402.1 coordinate 6,428,169, forward strand.
GCAGATGGAAGAGGGGATATTAATCCTAAGTGTTTGCAGTACTACAATGATTTGATTAACGAGCTCTTAAGTTATGGATGGTATGGAACATTATGTAATTAATTTAAATATAAAGAAAGAATGAATGGCTACTTATTGAAAAAGAATTAAAAAATCTATGTAATAAAGTTATTTTTGTCATGGAATAACCAATTGCATGTAGCACTGACTAATTCTGCATGTTTTTTTTATTTATTTTTTTGTCAGCGTAGCCTTATGTAACACTGTGCCACTTTGATATACTGCCTGGCACCAAATTCATGTAAGCACTTTACTCTTCTGATTTATTTTCGTCGTGTATGTGTATAATTTTATCATTAATTGACAGCAAATTGTCACAATTATCAGACTTAGTTTAATTGACTAAATTTTATGAGAAACATAATTATATTCATTTGTTAGAATTTTGTAGGTAGAGTTCGAAACAATTAGATGGCAAACACTATGATCGTCTAGAGGAGAGTTTAATTTAATTGAATTCAGAACATCATTTGCTTGTTATTAGGTTTGACTGGAAATTTACCTCATCTCAAAAAGTCTTAAATGAAATACTGTTATACATAACATCTATTAATTCTAGAGCCTACTTGCAGACAGAAGAAAGGACACATCTATGAATATTACAATAAAATCTTAACGTTGCATTTTCCAGAGATGACTTCAAGGAATATGCAGATGTATGTTTCAGGGAATTGGGGATAGAGTGAGGAATTGGGTAAAACCCAATGAGCCCAATATTGAATCATTAAAAGGGTATGATCAAAGGGGCCTTCCCACCCGAGAGCTGCTCTTATCCCTTTGGCACGATTGATTGTACCAGTGGCAGCTCCACCACGGAGCCTTATATTGTTGCTCACCATTTGTTGCTTGCCCATTTGCCAACTGTCTCTCTCTTTAGAGAAAAGTCCCAGGTATTTTGTGTGTGTGTGTGTTTTTATGTGAACTTGTAATTTATTGTATTTCAGAAAGTCTCCATCACTAGAAGAGGTTAGACAACAGGACAGGTCTCGTCTGTTGTACATGCATGTCTCTATTGTTTAATTTATTTCTTTTGCGAGTGGGTGTTTAGGCGATCACAAGCTAAGATGAAGTGCTAAGCATTTCTCTTGCTTGCATGCTTCATAGATTTCCTCACAAATATTGATCTCTTTGGTTTGTAATGAAGGTCAATATTGATTTTGTAGCTCATATGAAGCGTTTCGTTGTAATTGTGTATATCCTGTGCCTATGTAGAAATTCAGTTCCTATTTAAGTTTTGTTTCAAATATTTACATAATGACGAAGGACCCATAAATTTCATTCTAGCTCAAGTTAAGAGCTACTTGCTCTAATACTCCATTTTCTGCCAGGAGGGTTATTATTTTCTCTATTTTCTCTGTGCCATAATGAATCTTGACAAAATTTTAATTGGCAGGATCAGATACTTCAAGATGACTGTCTGTAAGCCAGGCTACAAAATTAACAATTGTTTATTTCATAATTACGATTAATGGCAAGGAAAAAGGTCTATCTCTTTCTAATAGTTCCTTCATAGTAATACTCTAGACAATGATTTTCTTGAATTATTCATACAGGTCTATTCTATAATCTAGGGTAGAGATTTATTGTGTGTGTATATATATTTAAAATATGTGTATGTATAGAGAATAAAATTATTTGTAATTATTAGTATATATGATAATTCAAGACTTAAAAAAAGCATTTTATCTTTAATGAAATTGAACTGTAAAGTACCAATGGAAGTAGACATTTTAATGCCAAACTTTTGGTAACTACAAAATATTTTATAGTTACTTACTGTTGTTTCCCTTTAATTTCCTGTTGTAGTACAAATTTTTAATATACATTCTAGAAGCTTATGCTATCAGTATCAGTGATCCTTGCCTTTGGATTTTTCTTTGTGTATTTAGGTCAATAGGTTGATTAATAAGAGCAATTGCAGAGACTAATTGGTGGTTTTCATCTTCATGTTAGGTAGGCATACAATTATTATCGTTGTTGATTGACAAAAAAAAGGTGTGTAGTTGATTTAGTTCTTGCTGGCACCTCAGATCTACAAGAACAGATTTCTTCATTGCAAGGTTATTGTATGCTGATTCTCATATTTAATGCTGAATATTTGTCTTTATCTCCTTTATTTATCGAATTCAATTTTTGTAGGTACGGCCTCTAGTATTTTTAGCTTCCTTTTTCGCGATGAAGCAGATGCCATATTTGATGAAATTGATAAGGAAAGGGTTGGGATAGGTAATTTCTGAAATAAATTCTGCTTTTAGTTTGTTTTCTCTTTTGTCTCTTAGCGTTGTTTTATTTCAGAGCCGTATTTGTAGTTTTAATGCTAATAAAGTATAAATGATGATCAACCAATTAATTGTTGTTTCATGGATGAAGTATGGCTTAAGTAAAGGATATGAATTTGGAATAAAACCATTGAACCTTCTTCATTTTCTGCATGTTAGTTTTGTTTAGGAATGAAGTCGAAAATATATTTTTCTGTGGATATTCTATTGCAAGACAGATTTTATTTGGATTATAGATTGCCAATTCCTCAGAGATGATGGTATTTTCTAAAGGAAGTGTTCAATCTTTTGAAGTCAATTTAATGTATACGAAGCTACTGGCTCATTGAGTTTTGTTGCACATGTCATACTGTAATGTAGCTTTATAGGTGCAATCCTGTTGTAAACTTAACAATGCATAGAAGAGATTAAGAGAGAACACGAAATGCGAGTAGAGAAGCAATCCTAAAAGCTGGAATAAAACTGCAACCCAGATGACATGGTTGTTCTTGCAATTTAGAAAAATTTAAGAGGTTCCATAATGATTTTTTTTTCCATGTGTTCTTTCTTGCCAGAATAGCAACATTTTCACAAGGTAAAAGGATTGACAGATGATGTAGGTGAACCTTTTTGGTAATGTGCTTGATGCAGCCATGAAAGCCCCAATCTATCTGATATCACTTCTAGAATATTCAAGTTTGTTGACCTCCTTTTTTCTCTTTATAAACTCGAGTTGTATGATAAGGTCATGTTTTGTCAGGAGATCAAACAAAATTGGTGGTATTAAGTTAATTTATCTTTGCTGCTTTTTATTATTATAATAACTTCTATGTGTTTTTGCACTTTGCACAGAGAATTAAGATGTATCAGTCTCATGCAAGTAGATGGTATGTATTCGATGCTGAATAGGGTTTGCTGTTGATGAGCATGGCTACTATTTGATCTCTTGTCCAAAAACAATATATTTGCTGCAAAGGACTCTCAGGTCTTTTCTAATTCTCTCAATGTTTTACCATATATTCAGAAAAAGGAAACACAAAATTAAAGTATCTTGAAAGTTAAATTTATTCGTAAAATAATAGAAGTCATTGATTAGCTGTCAAAATTCTCTTTGTATACTATAATTTAGGTCATTTTGCAAAGTAAGTCATTGATTGTTAGCCACCGCGAATGTGACAGGATTCAAGTTCAATTTGCAACATTTTTTTTACCTTTTTTTTTATCGTGCAAAGTTTGATAAAAATCATGTACTTTTTGTTTTCAGTTGGAGAGCATTTCAATGGTTATATATGAAGAGAGAGTGGAAAAGCACCTCTGGTCACGAGAGGGACCTTCTGCAATCTGCAGTATAACTTGAAGGAACTAGAATTGCTTTTGAGTTGTAAGACTAAACAGTATGAGAATGTTGTTAGGACACGTTTTCATTTTTGGTGTTGATAAGATATTGGCAACCAATAATTTAATTAGTTTCAATGAGATATTTTCTTTTGCCAGTAGTTTCGGTGCAACAATTTCTAATTATGATGATAGATGCATTTATATTTTGTAGGTGTATTTTCTCTGAGATAATTGATGACAACAATTAATTTCCATTAGTTTTGCGATAAACTGATATGCGCACAGTCTAGGTACAATGAAGCTACTGGGTTGGTAAGTATTGAATCTACACATGGCATCAGTTCCAACTTTTAGGAAAACAAGGTTTATCTGCGGGAACAAACATGGCGAAATATCGTTGGAACAAAAATGACGAAATATTGCTGGAACAAACATGAGAAATGTTGCAGCTTAGTATATTTATATTTCTTAATGAATAATTAACAAAGTATAATATAACAAGATACACTAGTCGCGGCGAAGCCGCGACAATTAAGAAACCTAGTTCAGTGAAATTTCGAACCAGTAGCTCGCCCGATTCAATGGCGATTGGATTATCATTATTTTTTATATTTATTTATTTTATTTTATGGAGGTGGGGTTTTCAATATCTATATCAGATTAAAGAAATTTAACAAGTAACAAGCAGCAATACAATAGTGACGTCACTAAAACTGTTCCTAAAATCTTAATCCGAACTGCCCGTTAAATTAATGCTTAGCTTAAGCCATTTTCAACGGTACTGCTGATCTGGGTATATGGGTAAGAGCCTTTTTGGAACAAATCTTACAAAACAAAAGCCAAATTCCACCAAATTTCTGTTGAGGATTTGTAATACATGTTTCCACCAGATTTCTGTTGGATTTATGAGGAGCAAGTATTAGGAACTTAGGTGAGTGGCCTTAACCAAATATCCCAAAGTAGGCGAGGCACAACTTTTACATGATGGAGATGGTTCCATGTGGCATTGTTAGATGTTTATTGTACACAGCATCTCATCCCTTTTTTTTTTTTATTTCTATTGATTAAAGGAGATATGGACATGAAATGTGTACACTTTAGAAAGATGACAGGTGGAGCACTTCACTGAATTGAGGAAGAGAGATTAATATTTTAGTTGACGGCTGATGATTGAGTAGAGGTAGAGTGGAGAGATGAGCTGCACCTTTCTAGATTCTTCCTATTTTTTTTTTCTTTTGAAACTAGATTCTTCCAATTTGATGAGCTGTTTGGTTTTAAAAAAAAAAAAAATGAAATAAAGAGTTGTTGTTTGGTTCGTCTTTCTTTGCATTTTGATGAACATGGAGGAAAAGCAAAAAAACGGCCAAATGGCACAATGCAGCTGACCAGCAAGACCTTTTAAAATAACAAGAACTAATAATACTATCATCATAGATCATCATTGTTCCTATCATTTGCTCTCATAATTAGTGTCATTTATTTCTATGGAACTAACTATATATTTTGTTAATAAAAGAGATGGGGGCTACAGGCTACTGGGACCAAATGGGCCTATGGTCCATGGAATTAAGGCCTTTAATTGTTCTGTTTTTTTTCTTACGCCTGACCTACCTAAAACTTCAAGTTTGGGCTCTCTATGGTAGTACGAAATTTATTACTCTTGAAGACGGATCTGGATCGTCTACCCGTCCGACATAAAAAGGAATTACTCATTACAATCAGAGCCTTCTACAATCAAGCAATCAGGCGCTGGCTCCTTCCGTTTTTAGCACGTGTATTATTTCCATCCTTTCCATCTGTCATCACGTGATTAGCACGCGAGTTTCCTTTTAGATCTGAAAATCGTTGTTTAAATCTCTTTTCCTCTCTCTCTCTCTCTCTCAAAACTTCCATTGCTCTCTCCCTCTCAAAACCTCCATTACTCTTTCTCTGCCAAGCTTTCTCTCAACATTCAAATCTGATCTCTCTTGCTTTCGCAATCTCTCTCTCAACCTTCAAATCTGATCTCTCTATCTTTCTCAACCTTCAAATCCGTTTAAATCTCTCGCTCTCGTAATTTCGTCATTTTTCAGCGTTTTTGTGCGATTTTCGACGATCTTGCTACCTTGCGGAGATCAATTCTTCTGCACGGCCCTTGATTCAATACGCACTCCCTTTTAATTCAACATTAGTCGAAGTTGAGGTAATTCTGCTACTTTTGTCGTTTGTTTTTTTTATATTTTCATGTCTATTTCTATGTGGAACAATCGATTTAGATCTGGATTTTTATTTTTTTGTCTCTTAATTGTTCGAATATTGCTTTTGATCTGGATTTTGATGATCAATTTTTGTTTTAGATGAGTCTAGATCTGGATCTAGACTGATTTTATTTACAACAAGGGAGTACGTATTTTGAACATGGGAGTACCATTTATTTTGTAAGGGATTAGATTAATTAGGACAATGACTCTGTAAGCACATCTAATTATTGCTCTAGATCTGGATCTAGACTGATTTTATTTACAACAAGAGAGTACGTATTTTGAACAAGGGAGTATCATTTATTTTGTAAGGGATTAGATTAATTAGGACAATGACTCTGTAAGCACATCCAATTATTGCTCTAGATCTGGATCTAGACTGATTTTATTTACAACAAGGGAGTACGTATTTTGAACAAGGGAGTATCATTTATTTTGTAAGGGATTAGATTAATTAGGACAATGACTTTGAAAGCACATCCAATTATTGCTCTAGATCTGGATCTAGACTGATTTTATTTACAACAAGGGAGTACGTATTTTGAACAAGGGAGTATCATTTATTTTGTAAGGGATTAGATTAATTAGGGCAATGACTCTGTAAGCACATCCAATTATTGCTCTAGATCTAGATTGCAACTATGAATTTGTATTGAAAATATTTACCGATCATCTTTTTATTTTGTGTTGATTATATTCTGACAATCTCATTTTTTTTTCCTCTTTTTATTACAGGTCAATTGCAATTCTGAGGATCCTTGTATGTAGGTTGAAGAATATTCTTGTGCTAGACAATGAGGTAAGTCAATTAGGGAGGAAATACATTTAGTACAAGGGAGTAAATTATTTGAATAAGAGAGTATATTATCAGTGATAGGGGAGTATTTATGGATGCATTACTGTTTTATCAGTTTGATGATATTTTTAATAAGGGAGTAACTTATTTGAATAAGGGAGTATATTAGCATGACATAGGGAGTATATTTTTTTTTTCTATGTGGTAGTGTATTAGCATCTTGATGGTATCTTGGCATTCTATAACTAAGGAAGTAAATTATTTAAATAAGGGAGTATATTATCAGTGTCAAGGGAGTATTTTACCAGTTTGATGGTATTTTTAACAAGGGAGTACCTTATTTAAACAAGAGAGTATATTAGCATGACATAGGAAATATTTTTTTGATGCGGTAGTGTATTAATAGTTTGATGGTATCTTGGTATTCTGTAACCAAGGGAGTAAGTTATTTGAATAAGAGAGTATATTATCAGTGTCATGGGAGTATTTTTGGGTGTAGTTTGTTAGCAGCTTGATGGTATCTTGGTTCCTCAACCGAGAGAGTAAGTTATTTAAACCAAGGAGTATGTTAGCATGGCAGAGGAAGTATTTTTTGCTGTAGTTGTGTTATGGTAGGAGTTGAATCAGGGAGTATGTTTTCTAATCACTTGTTCTTGTTATTTTTTCAGATTCACATTGAAGGTCACAAGTTCGTGGTTGCGTACGACTTGATGTTTGAAAGTACTAAAGAAGTGGAGGTTGAATTACCTCCAATATAAGACGGGGATGAAATAGTTTGTTGTTATATTGAAATGGCTATTGTGTTTTGTTTGTGGTTTGTAGTATTGAAACAGGTTGTGCTTTGTTAGTTTGTAGTATTTGGAACATATACTCCTTTATTGTTGTTGTAATCACTTTTTAAGAAATAGATACTCCTTTATTGTATGTGTATATTTTTCACGAACAGAGTACACTAATTGATATTACTCTGTTTTAATTATTTAAAAAATTTTAACACATTTTGTAAATTTAGTTACTCCTTTAAGTAAGTTTTTAATTGTTGTTTTGCTTATCTATCTACTCCCTATATAAATTTAGATACTCCCTACAGTCAATTTAGTTACTCCCTTAAACCAATTAAGAAGGCAAGTAAAACGGAAGCATTTACGCGAAACGCACTCGTGACGTCAATTTCACGCGGAACGCACGCGTGATGTCAGTTTCACGCGGAAATTGGGTGTGTGACGTCATTTTCACGCGGAAATTGGGCGCGCTGGTTAAATGTGGTCCAAAATCACTCCAGCGCCCTAATTAGTTTGTTTTCCATTTTTAGAAGTGCGCACTTTCCTTTTTTAACTCTGATTGCTTGATTGCCTTAAGACTTGATTGCAGTTATCAGCACTGGACATAAAATGAACAATGGTTCAAATGTTGTTTCACTTGTTTGGAACGGTTCAATAAAACCAGTATAAATGTATAATTATTAATTAGAGTCGGAAAATTACAAATAATATTAAAATATTATTAAATTTTGATTTTATTACTAATTTAATCAAACTTTAACAATTCGTTTGCAATATCGTGTTTTGAAAAACCGACACTAATATCGTTCTTTCAAAGAACAATATCAGCTATTACGTCTTTACAATTATTTTCATATTTTTAAATAAATTTTAATTTATTTTATTAATGAAAAAGGTAATATATATATTTTTTAATGCATTTCCTTGTATTTCTTATTAGTTTAATTATTTCATTGAAAATTAGTTATTTATTAATATAAATAATTTTTTAAAATAAGATAGTCATTTTGTATTTCCTCCAATTCGGCATGGTTTTTAATATTTTAATATATTATTTTTGAAAATAAAATATATATTTATTTTTGAAATAGATATCACATATATATCACAGAAAATCGAAATTTAATAATATTTTAATATTATTTTTAGTTTTTTCGGTAATTAGAGAGGAGAGCAACTCAAAAGAGTGCATGCTATCTTAAGAGTGTAGAACCCACAAAGCAAAGCTATTAAGTTTAGCACAAATTATGACAGAAAGTGAATATAAAAGATGATTTTTTAAAACTTCAAGAGGCATTCCAATCTTCCACTTTAACTAGAGTATTTATTTTCCAAGTATATCTTATAATATTCTTATTTTCTTTTACCTTTCCTCTTAGTCCATAACTGACCTTTTTCATACTATTAATCTGCCATAAAATCAAGGAACATTTTCTTAAATAATCCAAAAAATTTTCGTAAAATCACAAGCAATCTGTGATCCCTCAATGTTTTTACAAAGAGTCTATACATGCTGAGTTAGAGAAGTTGGCCACTGATTCCACATAAGAAACACTGACAAAACCCTCTGCAGGTCAACATCTCTAAAATTTGCCTTTAGTTATTTTATGTGAAATAAAAGGTCGATATTTTGTTTCTTTTTTGGAATTGCGTCATGTGTGGGATATTTGTTGAAAATATTGAGAGGTCTAAGGCCGAATTTACGATTTATTTTTTGAATTTTTAAGAAAATATCCCTTTGAATTCCTTGCAAAACTGAATGCTACGACAGTCCAGGACACAAACGTGATCCTTAATTGGCAATCCTTCCTCCCTTTTGAATACGAAACGGAATAATCCGTTCTGTCACAGAAAATCACCTCAGACTTTTTACAATGTCTCCGTTGATTGCTTTCAAATTGACAAACAAAGGGCACAGCATCATTCAATTAACATGTGAGTACTAATACTTTTAGAAAATAACTGTCATTAACTGGTTCTATCAGGAAGTAATATTATATATAGAAACAAAAATAAACAAAAAAGAACTGACGGCCCACATCTATCAACCCAAAACACAAACACACTCATTGTCAACACATCAGATTATTCTAAAACAAGCTATATTCTGACAGCCCACCTCTGTCAACCCACTGAAAGAGCAAATCCAACATGGGGCCCACTAAAAAAGAAAACAACCTCACACAACAACCCTGCTCCGAAGATTCAAATCACCTCAAAACTCAAGAAAAACCTCATGTATCCTTCTTGTTGCCGTCAGAATACTTAAGGTGTTGGTTATCCTCCAGCAGTCGATCATATTCGAGCAATAGACCTTCAGACTGCTTTCTCAGAGCCACACTGCTAGCCTCGGCAGATTTGACCTCCTCCTCTTTTGTATGCAACTGTGACTTCAGTTTTTCGATTTCTTCTTTCAGGCCAGTGATTTCCTTCTCCAGTGATTCTGAGCTGCTACTCTTGGCCTCATCCATTGCTCTGTTAAGTTTTGTCGCTACTTTCATGCTTTTTCGGAGAGAACGTAGCTCTCTGATGTAGTGATGCAACCGATCGATGACAAGTGCAAGAAATAGGAGTATCCTGCAATCCACAAAAACATAAATCAAATGAGACTAAAATCTGTGAATTGAATAGGCTTTTGTAGGAGTATTGTAATGCATTTTCTGGCATCCAACTTCTGAAGTCCACAAAAATTAAGATGCTCAACCCAGGTAAGATTTCAACATGTTAAAATAGTTAAAAGAATAGTAGAGTACTATTAATATCCTTTCTTTATTATAACTCTGTTATTGTATATAGGGAGGGTTCAGAACTTCAAATGCCCCCATATTTTTTCCTACTTCAGCCCTTAAAAAATAAAATTTCCAAAAATCAAATAATAATAAAAAAAGATTAAATGTGTTTATATTACTTGCTCAGCATGTGACAAGTGCATAGTAAACACTAGAAACAAGTAGCTTGTAGCCTTGTACATGTGACAACAAGAATAGGATTTCAACTGGAACTGCCAGTAATCATCACCACTAATTGACAATCATGTATAGAGACCTCGGCCGTCTTCACCATCACCGGACCTCGGCCGCGCTTCAGGCGATCCAGCCCCAGGATGGCCACCTTCCTCAGGGGAGTCTTGAAGAGGAGCACCAGCACCAGCGCCACCTTCCTTTTTTTTTTTTTTTTTTTTCTTGGGTTCTTCTTCTTCTTGTTTTTGTTTCCTTTATAATTTGCTTCTCTTTCTCAATGTCTTCTTCTCTGAGGAAATTTGTCGAAGGGGACGCGCGGCGTAAGAAAGGGAGAAGTAAATAAATCCGGATTCCATTTTGCGGTTCTTACACAGCACTGGGGGAGGTCGGCTCACTGCTTCCTGTGACAACAACTCTTGTATTAGTTGTGTAGTGGTTCGCTTTTAAATGGGGATTTAACTCGTTACATGTGTTTGGCAGGTAAATAGCCGCAGTAATATTCGGATTTTGGAATCTGAACTTTTGACTAATTTTTCACTTTGCACATTTATTTTCTTATAATTAGTCCTCTGCTGACCTGGGTATTGCTATTGGAAACCTTTTTTTTTTTTTTTTTTTTTTGTAGAGATTCAAGTCCTCTGTTGCGGTGTGCATTTTTCATAATGTGGCGGGTACACAAAACACAGTCAGATCACATGAAGCATAGTATATTTTAAAATTATTTTAATGTGTATTTTTACTGTGTTCATGGTGATGACGGTGCTAGGGTCTAGGAGGGCGCCAAGCCAGATATTATATATAAAAATAAAGAAGTTCAGCATAAAACGTGAAAAAGAAATTAACAATGATAGACTTGATTGTTTTCCCTAAAAATTTCAAGATTATAAAATAATATAAAAGTTTGTTTTCTAAAGATTTTTTTATTAAGTGAACATACTTTTTTTCACGACGAATTTGATATTACATGTGTTTTAGTTTTATGATTTACTTATTTAATTATAGTGTAATAGTTTTAATCGGCATAGTTTCTTAGGAAATCTTTCTGTATGCAGATTTTTTGAAAAACATCAATATAAATACATCTCACAAGAAAAAATATTTCTTGCTGTTATTTAGGTAGAAATGTACACCTTTTCACTTACAATGAATGTTTGAGTTGACTCCATTCTTAGTAGGGACTTAATATTTTTTTTTTTTACTTGTAGAAATCTAGAAAAAAAAACATTTTAACGTAAAGATAATAAAAAGGAAATTTAACCAAAAAAAAAGAACGCAATATGATAATTGTATATAAATTAGTTTAACCAAAGTTATCATTTCAAATTTGTATTTTCATAAAATTTGTGTTTTCAGACAATTTTGAAATAAATTTAGATGATACACATATTTTAAAATTCTTTTAAAATAAATTTGAAAGAAGGATATAATTATCTTTTTAACTTTTAAAATTATTTTGGATGATACATCTAATCAATAATGGCAGTATCATAATATATTTTATATATTTGTAAAATTCACGTTAATTGTTTGACACTATCGAATGATTATGGTCCTCCAGATTAGTTTCTCAATAGTATTTATTTTTCCACCTAACCAATATTTTTATTAATAACATCTTATTATCTACATTCCGTTTAAAATGTAGTTCTTAAGTTTTTGCGGACAAATTTAAAATAAATTGGATAAATTGTGTGAAAAAAGGGTAATATAAATATTAAATTTTTTTTTGAAATGGTACATAATTTTTATTCCACATTAATTCTGTCATCGTTCAAGAGGGAAAAACAAATGAAAAAGTAATGGAAGGAAATAGTTGGGGATTCTAACGTTGTTGGACTCGCAACATAGATGGGCACAATGTTACAATCATAAGGTTTTGGGCAATTAATTAGGCGTGCAACTTTAATTGAGCGAACATTGATGATGACTCACAAGACGTGATAGCCATAATCTCTTCAGAAACCTTTTAGTATTTTTCGTGTTTATTGCCATTCCTAATTTCTTTCGTCATAGTCGTAGGTTCTATGCTCCAGCAGTCCAGCGTCTCATTTCAAAAAGCCCATCAAAGTCAATGGGAACGTAAAATAATGAATAATTCTAGATGATTGTCGAATAATGAAGAATATAGACACATAATTTTCTGTGATCAAACCTTATTATTTTCTTGATTCCAAAAATAATGAATTATTGTCACAAGTTCCCATATCGAGGCATTATAGCATATATAATTCCACATAAGTAAAATCTTATGCCCCTGGCGATTCCATGACAGTCGAATAAATTCTGAATTTGGTTAGCAATTCATCATGTTTTGTCATGGTAAATGATTAATTTTGCTTGAATTTATTTTAATTAGATCATTTATTCCCAATAAAATAAATAAAGAATTCGAGATGTATTATTGAGATAACATCTTTATCGCTGATGTGAAGAATTTTCTTACTGAAGTAGACAACGTATTGCTTATGTGTTTTGTAATGTCAATACTCTGTTGATTTCGGTAATAATTGAGTAATATATATATAAAATAAAAAATAAATATAGACTTTAATAGTTTCAAATTGAAAGCTAGATAACATTCCAAGGTAAGAGATAATTAACATTGAGTGATTGAATTTTAATATAAAAAAACTAAAGAGTTTAATAGTTTTAAATGGAAAACTAAATAACATTACAAGGTAATAGATAATTAAAATTTAGTGATTCAATTTAAATAAGAAAAACAAATCAACCCCTAGATGAACTTATTTTCTTCCTATTTGTTCTTTTTAATTAGTGAATATCTTTTAGATAAACAGGGAATCAATTCTCGCATTTTAAATATTCATATATAGAAGAGATAATTAGTTTCTTGCCACTGTGAATTTTAATAATTAGAAAAATATCATTCTTAAATTGCTAATTAAATTTATGCCATTATAGAATTGCTAAAATTAGCTTTATGCCACTATTTCTCAAAAAACATACTAAATTCTAAAAATGCCATTACCAAATTTGTCATTAAGTGTTTTTAATGACCAAATTACCCCCATTAAATTATCCTGGTGATTAACGATTGTGCTCCATCACCGGTAAAACCCTCAGCATATATACTAGTATACTAATAAACATTCACGAGAGGTTTTTGTATACGAATTCTCATTAACTAGATTAAAAAAAATACTTCCAGACATCAAACTTATTGAAAAGCTTGTGTGAACAAGGAAACTCATGGCTAAATAGATTAGCGTGTATTATGATTTTGTTTTAGCATGATTCATTTATGTCTAGAGAACAAATGGGTATTTTTAGGACAGATGGGATTCACCAGGACATGTGAAAAGGTGTACCGTGAGGGAATGAATTTAGAGGGGGTGGTGGATAAGTATTCTATTCTAAATTTTTATGCAGCGGTGGCATAAAATAATTTTATTATTTTGCAGGGGTATAAAATTAATTGTTAATAATTTATAATGGCATAAAACTAATTATATCTTTTGGGATGACATATTACTAATTTTTAAGTTTTATAGTGGCATATTTAAAAGAGTCAAATTATCATATAATTATCCGATGGCAAAAAACTAATTTCTATTATTTTATAGTGGCAAAATAATAATTTGCCGTTTAGTGATGGCATATCTCTAATTTCAAATATTTGCAATGGCATAAATCTAAATCACCCTATATAGAAAGTCTGCAATAAAATGTGAAACTCATATATTATATTAAAAAAACGTTATCTTTACCATTAGATCGGAAACCTTTTTTTTTTAAGATAAATTGGGGTCAAGCCTCCCAACTTATTTTTAAATTAAATTATTAAATTAAATGTCTATAAAGACTCCAGCCGGATTTCGAACCTGCGACCTCTCACTTGAGATGCATTGCTCTTTGCCACTAAACCAAGAGCTGGTTCTCAAACTTTTTTGTAAAAGTACTGAATTACATATAAAACATAAATATATTTACACGTTTTTTTTTAAAAAAATTATTGAGATGGTAGCATATAGAAGAAGCACCGGACAAGTAAATTATTATTATTTTTTCTATTTAATAGGAGCAGTGACCCAAGCATTCAAAAGTGGTTATAGTCACTATCGTTTTATAAAGTTGTGGCTTAAAGACCCAAAATGGAATAAGATTAGGAGTCATTGATCAATAGAAGAAGAAATAAGTTTTTTTTTTTGTTTTTTCGTTTATCTTTGCTCAAATTTGCTAGCTCGATCCTAATCTTTTACTAAAAAGGAAATTAAGTAAAATAAAAATTAAAGGAAATGTTTTTTATTCTTTTAGAAAAAGAGAAACTTCATCTAAAATTTCGTGCAGTGAATAATTCACTACTTTTACATGCAAAAAGAGTGAAATATATACCCAAAAAAAATCTGTAAATAAAATTATCAAAAGGTAAGAAATTTGGACAAAATTTTATGAACAATAGTTAGCATGACCTAATATGAAATATGCCATCTCAACTTTATTACTCCATGCAAATTAAATGTAGAGTAATTCCTTCCTTGAAAAACTTAAACGGGACAAATTAAATGAGGCCTTCTTGCCTCATTCAAAAGGCAAAGAATAAAGAATAAAATCCAACAAGGCAACAGGTATACATCAGATCACATCACAACAAAAAGATAGTCACATTCCTGAAGCAACCCAACAAGGCAGCAGGTATACATCAGATCACATTACAAACAAAAAGATAGTCACATTCCTGAAGCAAAACAAAATACCAAAACCTCACAAATTTGGCACCTTTTCTTCACAATCAAGGTTTAGGCTCATCCTTCTCCCTCTTTCCAGCCTCTAACTTGAGTTTAAACAATTGTGAAGTTCGTACAGGCAAGTAAAGAACAAACCCTCTCATATAAATAGAAAGAGTCATTTATAGGCCTTCAAAAAAGGATAGAGTCATGTATAATCAAACTCACCCAAAGAAAGCAAATTAAAACGATTTCTCATCAATTTCTTAATCAAACTTAATTTGAAGAACTAATTACTCGATGGTGAACGAGCGAATGAGACCTGCAGTCTCTCTTCTCCTCTTTCTTAATTTCTGCATGTACATTATCTTGGCGATAATTGGAGGATGGGCCACTAATGTCGCTATCAATCGAGGGTTTATTATAGGTAGCTAGATTGCTAATTTTTTTAATAGTAGCAGACAATAATTATCAGCATCTTTTAACTTTTTTTTTTGTTTTTTTGTTTTTTTTTTTTTAAGAATCTTCATTCATACTCATTCATTTTGTAGAACTTCTAAAATTCCGCTGATAATTATCTGCATCTTCAATTAATCATACTCAATTTTGTGCTGTTGTCAAAGATGCAGAAATTCTTGTCATTAATTTAATATTATTTCTTTATGTATAAATTAAGTCAAAACACAATTAAGTTATATAAATACCTTCTATGTATCAAAAAGAACAAGGTGACTCATGAATTGTATCTTGTGTGGTATTACAGGACCAGAAATATTAGTATTGCCGGCACACTTCAAGCCGATATTCTTCCCAATTGGCAACTTTGCCACCGGCTTCTTTGTGATATTTGCAGTGATTGCGGGAGTTGTTGGTGCCGCCTCATGTATATCTGGGTTCAACCACATGAGGTTCTGGAATTACGACAGTTTGTGTAGAAAAAGACATAAACAATAAAGAGACACACGAATTTAACGAGGTTCAGTACTAACTTGGTACCTACGTCCTCACACATGCACATGTCTCACTTTTTTATTGATTTTTCTGTTACATATTATAATGGAGGAGGAGAATAATATATAGA
Source organism: Rhynchospora breviuscula (assembly GCA_027562975.1). NCBI lineage: Eukaryota > Viridiplantae > Streptophyta > Magnoliopsida > Poales > Cyperaceae > Rhynchospora > Rhynchospora breviuscula. Next base: position 6,444,369 of record CM050402.1, read on the forward strand.
AACTACTTAGAAAGGAGACCCACATCTCCTGCCATCAATTTCCATTATTCTCATTTATTTCCTTTCTTTTTTTTCCTTCAATTACACATTTTCATACAAGTAAACTATTCCTCTATACAGAGAATACACCTCTGGACGTGCTACACACTTGTTACCAACTTTGGTGCAGCATGAAACCTTCCTTGTATGAAAAACGGGTCCATTCTGAATGTCATTCGGCTGGACCCCAGTCGAACACCTGGTCGAATGGCCTGTTCTAGATCTCGTGTGGCAACACACATCACCACACTTCATGTTTCAAGACTCCCCTTCAAGTTGGTATGTACAAATCTGTTATACCTAACTTGCTAATTACATTCTTGAATGCATTGTTTGTAACTCTCTTGGTCAAAATATCAGCCAGTTGATGCTTAGACTTCACAAACTTCAACTAAATGATCTTGAGGTCTATGCTTTGCTTGAGGAAGTGTCTATTGATTTCAACATGTTTAATCCTGTCATGTTGGACCGAATTGTGAGATATGTCAATCGCTGCTTTATTATCAAGACACAATGTCATAGCTCCCCCTGACTTGAAGTCAAGTATTTTCATGAGCTTTCTTATCCACAGCAATTCACACACACCCTTCATTACACTAATGAGTTCAGCTTCTGCACTTGAAATAGTCACTACCTCTCGTTTCTTACTTCGTCAAGTCACAAGATTACCTCCTACGAATGCAAAGTACCTTGAGGTTGACTTCCTATCAGTGACACTACCAGCCCAATCTGCATCGGTGTAACCCATTATGTCAAGATGCCCATTCCTCCTAAAGTGTATTCCCTTTCCAGGAAAGCTTTTTCAGGTATCTGATGATTCTTATTACTGCTTCCATATGAGCTTCACTTGGGTTATGCATGAATTGACTTACCAAACTCACTTAAAGGCTATGTCTGGTCTTGTATGAGACAAATAGATTAGTTTCCCTACCAATCTTTGATATCCCTCCTTGTTGGTTGGAACTTGATCTGGAAATTCGTCCAACTTCTCATTTTGCACCACTGGTGTGTCTGCTGGACGACAATCTAATATGCCCACTTCTGCCAGTAAGTCCAAGATATATTTTCTCTGAGATAAGACTATACCTTCGCTAGATCGAGCCACCTCAATTCCAAGAAAGTATTTCAGACCTCCCAGATTCTTCATCTCAAATTCTTTAGAAAGTTTCTTCTCAAGTCGCTGGATCTCCTCCGTGTCATCACCTGTAATTATCATGTCATCAACATAGATAATTAGTACAGTTAATTTTTCATATCTCCTTTTATAAAACAGAGTGTGATCCGATTCTCCTTGAATGAATTCATATTTCCTCATTGCTTGACAAAACCTTCCAAACCGGACACGTGGAGACTGTTTCAACCTATACAGGGGCTTTCTCAGTTTGCACACCTTACTTTCTGGGCCACTTTGCCTTCTATTCGGGGACCATTCGGCCGAATGGCAGGCCGAACAGGGAGAACAGAGAGAGAAAATTGATAATTTAGAGGAACATGGTCATTCGGCTCTGCATTCGGCCGAACACCTCACAGAATGGGCCGAACAGATGAGAGAATCTGATTTCAATGATGGACTTGACTCCCAGGATGGCCCGTATGCACAAGAGGAAGAAGTCGATGAAGAAGTGATATAGACTGACCTTCCACAACCCCAAGCATCTCCAGAGGACACTCCTAAGGTAAGTGGCTCTAATTTTAGATATGTGCTTCCACCACGTCACAATCGTGGTAAACCACCAAAGCGGTATGTACCTGAAGATGGGGCAAGTAAAGAAGTTGTATACTCAATTGCAAACTTTGTTACCACTAAAGGACTACTAGAACCACTGAGAAAATTTGGTGACAAAATGTTGACTATACCTATACCTGAAAATGTGAATGAAGCCTTGAATGATCCTAAGTGGATAGGAGCAATGAATGAGGAAATAAAAGCTCTATATAAGAATGAGACCTGGTCCTTGGTAAATTTGCCTAGTGGTAAGAAACTAGTAGGATGTAGGTGGGTGTTTTCAATAAAGTATGGTGCTGATGGTAATGTTGAAAGATACAAGGCTAGATTAGTTGCTAAGAGGTACACTCAAACTTATAGGATTGACTACCAGGAGACCTTTTCTCCTGTTGCAAAACTAAACACAATTCGAGTGTTGTTGTCTCTTGCAGCTAATTTAGACTGGCCTCTTCACCAATTTGATGTGAAGAATGCCTTCTTACATAGGGATCTGGAAGAAAAGATCTATATGGAGCTATCACCAAGATTTGATGAATTAAAGGCGCTCAACATGACAACCCAGGACAAACAGAGCCTCTGTTCGGCCACTTGTTCGGCCAGAAACATGCCGAATGGTCAGCCGAATGGAAGGCAAAGTGGCCTAGAAAGTAAGGTGTGCAAACTAAGGAAGGTCCTGTATGGGTTGAAACAGTCTCCACTTGCCTGGTTTGGAAGGTTTTGTCAAGCAATGAGGAAATATGGATTCATTCAAGGAGAATCGGATCACATTCTGTTTTATAAAAGGAGATATGAAAAATTAACTGTACTAATTATCTATGTTGATGACATAATAATTACAGGTGATGACACAGAGGGGATCTAGCGACTTGAGGAGAAACTTTCTAAAGAATTTGAGATAAAGAATCTGGGAGGTCTGAAATACTTTCTTGGAATTGAGGTGGCTCGATCTAGCGAAGGTATAGTCTTATCCCAGAGAAAATATATCTTGGACTTACTGGCAGAAGTAGGCATGTTAGATTGTCGTCACACACCAGTGGTGCAAAATGAGAAGTTGGACGAATTTCCAGATCAAGTTCCAACAAACAAGGAGGGATATCAAAGATCAGTAGGGAAACTAATCTATTTGTCTCATACAAGACCAGACATAGCCTTTGTAGTGAGTTTGATACCATGTAGAAAAAGACATAAACAATAAAGAGACACGAATTTAACGAGGTTTAGTACCAACTTGGTGTCTACGTCCTCACACACGCACACGTCTCACTTTTTTTATTGATTTTTCTGTTACATATTACAATGGAGGAAGAGAATAATATATAGAAACTACTTAGAAAGGAGACCCACATCTCCTGCCATCAATTCCCATTATTTTCCTTTATTTTCTTTCCTCTTTTTTTTCAATTACACATTTTCATACAAGTAAACTACTCCTCTATACAGAGAATACACCTCTGGACGTGCTACACACTTGTTACCAACTTTAGTGCAACATGGAACCTTCCTTGTATGAAAAACGCGTCAATTCTGGATGTCATTCGGCTGGACCCCAGTCGAACACCTGGCCGAATGGCCTGTTCTGGATCTCGTGTGGAAACACACATCACCACACTTCATGTTTCAACAGTTTGTAGCCGGCAGCAGCCACCGGCCTCATTGCATGGCTACTCACCATTTTGGCCATGGGGTACAGCACCATAAAAACCATCTCATTTTTCTTTGTTCTTTATCTTTGTTGTTAATTAATTCCAGCCTTTAAATTTTTATTGACCTTTGTAATTTCTGTATGTTTGGGCGGACAGATTGGCATGCAAGGAGATTAATATTGAAGGAAGGAATGCTAAACTGGTATCATAAGAAAATAATATAATTTTGTTATAATTTGTAAATAATTCTGTCTGTTTTGCATTGTGAAATGGCTAACATGATGCTTAAACCTCTCAGAGAACAATGGAAGCTTTCACCATCATCCTTTCGGCTACACAGTTTCTTTACATCCTCGTCATCCATGGAGGAAATGAGAGAATAGTCAGGATGTAAATCAACTTCAGTTTGAAAGAATTCAATATTCTATTTGTTTGTTTATTTCTTTTTTTCTGAACAAAATTAGTGTTGATTGAAAATTCATCTGTTTCCCTTTTTCGGGGAATTGTCTTTCAAAATAGATCGGAATTTCTCATGTTGAGAGCTTGTATTGATTTGTGAGCTGCTTGTAATACTTTGATGGGTTTCAGTAATGAATGTTAAAATAATTCTTTCGTTCTAAATTTTATATTGAAGAATCTTTGGTTCATCTGACTAGAAATTGAGAAAAATAAAATGCAATTTGCGGATTAACATCAGGTCTCCTTAACCTTTATTTTAACCTGTGGGCTGTCGCTACAAGCAAACCCCAAGATTCTTCATATACCAAACCAAAAAGTTAACAAAGATGGTTACAGCGCTCCTGTTTGATTTGAATTACACACGCGGCATTTCTAAACCACACCATGCGGTCACTTGTATGTCTCTCCTTCTGTGGCGAAGTGTGTCAGAACTTGCTGTTAATTATTTTACTTCTTTAGCTATCCTTAATGTGCTGAAATCTTCTTCTCCGTGAATTTCATTCTCAATTTTTTTTTGTTTGCTGACACAAATATATATTTTTTTACTTTCTAATGTTATAATATTTTTTCATATTTATATGTTTGAAAAATTTGTAGTTTCATATAAAATCTTCTATTTAGTACATATAGTAAAAATCATATTGCAATACCACAAACCATTCTTGTGATATTATATATATTCTAGCTAATAACTATATTATAATCTCTATTATACATTAGCAATTGACCTGCCAATTGAAATTCCTGTGATTCACTACACAGATTCTCACACGAAAGTTTATTGTAAAACTGAGATTCTCCAGTATTAAAAGCTGGATCTTGTTCGCCACGCCTAGGTTAATCAATCATCATTCACACAAAAACAAAAAGCAAGCACTAATCAGGATGCATTGAATTCCCAAAAGGGTTTAATCACTAAACAAAATTATCCAATCCCTAATTTATCCCTTTCCCAATTCTCCACTTTACCATTGGATCCCTTAGGCTTTGCTCCAGAACAAAGAGTTCGGAGCTAAGGAAAGAAACGGAAGAGAAATCAAAGCTAAGGAAGTAGAAGAAAATGCAATTCACTTGCTCCATGTTACAAAAAACATACATGAGAGTAAATGATAGTAACCTTCTATTTAATAGGTAAAAGGACAGTATTGTCCTTTAATTTGAATGGGAAGAATGATATTGCAATAATAAACCAAGTGTATTGTTGGAAAATAAATATATTTCTTGGTGTTTTTCCGTTACACTCCAATTTCGGGGGTAACCAGCAGTTTCCTAATTTTAAGTATAGGGGATCTATGAGTTTCTTCCGTTTCCGCTCGTTCACCCAACAAACCCTTCTGGAGCAAGATAATATGGTTACGCTTCCGTTCCTTAGCTCTCGTTCATCCCTTCTGGAGCAATGCCTTAGTTATTCCCTATCCTCCCAAAAAACTCTCTATTATCCCTGTAGCAAAACCCTGGCATAAACCAATCATGAATATCACAAAAAAACAAAAAGAAAGTGAATCAGTGTCTTTACCATCTAAACCTTTTACCAAATCTTCTTCTTCTCTTTTTTTTTGAAAATAAATTAGGGATTAAGCCTCCCAACTTATTTTTAAATTAAATGTCTATAAAGACTCCATCAGTCGGATGTCGAACCTACGACCTCTCACTTGAGATTCATTACTCTTTGCCACTAGACCAATAGCTAGTTCTCAAATCTTCTTCTTCTCAAAGTTCATACAAGTACAATTCTCTCTATTTGTTTATACAGAGAGCTCCTTCCGTTCTCCTCTCTCTCTTTATCTTTCTCTCCTCTGCTCTGCTCTGTTTTCTGACCTATGGTTGGCTCACACTAATTTACTTCTTCAAATTCTTATTTACCAAAGAAGTAGAAAGAGAGTCGGAATAAAGAAGGAATACTCGAGATTTGTGTGTGTCGGGAAGTTTCAGCTGACGAGCTAAATGGTGATTATTGCATGGAGAATAATATCGAGTCAAGTGACGAAGTGGTTGAAGAAAAGGAGATTATTGAAGTAGAGAAAAGGGTGGCACCATATGAAGAGAAGACTTTGTTTGATGGTGCAAAAACAGAAGATTTGTTAAAGTCAGAGGTAACGGTTCCTCCAATATTTTTTTCCCAATGTTTGTTTGTTATGTAACTTATAACATATTATTATTTGTTGTGATAGCTCCTTATTTATTGTTTTAAGTGAATGGCAAAAATAATTTGGAGAGAAATAGATGCATGCTGAATACAAGTATAGGTGGCACACATAATTAGGATGTAAGGAAAAATATAAAACAACAGCCGACATTCTTCTTCTTATTATTTTTTGGAGGTCAGTTGATTATGCCAACGAACAATTTCTATTAATCAAACCATTCTTACATATGAAATGACAGACTGTTACATATGAAATGACAGACTGTTAATCAAACCATTCTTATAGTCATTACTTGTTCTTATTTAAGCACCTTGTAAACTACTTCATTTGTGTGTGCATTCAGTTTAATCAACTCTAATGAAACATGCTTGCAACATATGCTAAACTATGGCTTTTTTGACAATTATAGTTGTTGGTTTTCACTTTGTAGCCGCTACCAAGCATCTCTAAAAAAAAGACAATTATGGTTGTTGGTTTGGTTCCTCAATTGTGAAAAATCAATGGAGAGAGTCCCTACAAAATCTGAAGCGTACATTTCAGATTGAATGGTCCCAACAATATCCAATTGTACATAATTCAATGGCGAGTCCCTACAAAATCTGAAGCGTTCATTCAGATTGAATGGTCCCAATCAAGTCCATGAAATCTGTATCAATTAGGACACCAACTCAAGAGTTACAGTACCAAAAGCAGCTTATTTCTGAAAAAAGTTTGATAAAAAAAGGGAAGAATCATCTCTGATCTCTCCTAAATAATACAAAAGAAAAAAAAAAATATTGTTCCTGCTTCAGTCTGATTAAATAGAGATTGGTAATGCAGCAGGATAAGGAATTGAAACTTTGTCTCTTGTATTACTAAATTAATAAAATATTGCCCACATTGGCAGTTCAAATGATTCGAATTTTTTTGGTACCCTGATGTACTAATTAGTAAAGGAAGAAATGTGAAGGATAGGAGTGCAATGCATAATAGAACCAAAGCTAATTTCTACCATATCATAATTCACAATTAACACTGGTTTCCCTCTTAATCTGTAATCCAAAATTAGAAGAGAAAATCATGGAAAAAAGAACCAAAAAATAGTTATAATGAATGGGAGATTGAACAGCACAATACGCAACAGTGCATACTGGCATGGACCTGCAATAAGATGTTGCAACTGACAAGTGTGCCCTTCTCGCAGGAAAACAGAGCAGTCTCTTTGATGCGACCACCTCCCTGGTGGAGCTTGTGTGGCATGTTAGAGGTGCTGTTTCAGCAAAAAGGTCACAATCAATTTTTTGTCATGTGAGAAACAAAATTAGTTCTGATTCAATTGATCTTATTCAAGGATATACTGCTATTCTTATATGCTAAATGTTAAGATAAAATTGCAGCATAAGTTATAATAATAATTGTAGTCAATTCTTTTTTAAGGATGAATGTATTATTAACTACCACCAGGATATTATTTTTTTGCAAAATTAAAGAATTTTTTTTCAAAAGAATTGTAATGTCACAAGGTTTATATATACATGCTGATGATTTCCGACTAAATTTGTTCTTCTAGCTAGGGCGTAACTAATTTCTTAGTGTATGTTCTTCTTTTCTATTTTTCAATTATATGTATCTTTCCTTTTCCCTTTTAACTGTAGAAATTAAATAATCAATTCATTGTATTGCAGGATATGACTTACGTGAGCAATAATAGATGGTATGATCTCATTGTCCATATGATTGATAGAATTGCTTTCTTCTTTTCCTTTTACTTATCTTCCTTTTTTTGTTGAAAGATAGAAATGAAAGTTTGATTGAGTTTTGTTGGGAAGCTCCTGAATTATAGTGCGCTTAGTGCTCCATAGGTTGTTAATTGGGTTTCTGTTGTTGTTTATTTCACTTTTTCTAAATTTGCTTATTTTCTTTTAAAATTTTTTGGGATGGTCTCCATATCTAATTTTTGCCCACTTTTACCATGATGGTTTGTGCCTAATATTATTTGTAAATAAATTTGAAATCTAGTTGGTGGCCTACTGGCCTGTTCCAATTTGTTCTGTTACAAGAACAAATCAAGGAACAGATCAAAAGAATTATAAGCGTCAATTATTAGTATGTATAATTACTTTTTTTCCGTTTTCTTCTGAAGCAGTATCCCAATAGAGGTAGTGTTATATTTATGTCAGTAGGTCCTTCTGTATTTAAGCATGCATGTTTAATTACTAACATGCATCCCAGCTGAAACACGATACCGATTAATGGGTATACTACAAGGACAGGAATTGATCAATACCTAAAGCACAATAGCAAGACAAGGAATGACGGGAAAAATAAAAAGCTGTAAAGGAGAGGAATGTAATACAAGTACATGCCATAATACCAAGTGTTTATGGCAACCTCCTGTGTATTATAATCATGTAAAGAACTATTACGTGAGATGCAGAGAAGTTATTTTACCGTTGGTAGTTCAATTTTTTTTTAGCTACCACTCTGGTAAGGAATTGTAATAATTATTAAGTGGGTTAAAAACAGATCTCTCATTGACATTGATATTATTGTAACGAACTGTTGAATTTTTTTGTCCTTGGGGACTCTAATTTTTATTTTGGCGTTCTTTTTTTTTTTTTTAACTGTTTGTAATCTGTAAAACTCTTTAATTTGTATTTTATTTCAATTTAATTAATATCATGTGTTGGCACTTGCCACACACCTTCAAAATAAATAAATAAATAAAATAAGATAAAATAAAATAGCCATCATGTGGGGCAGGCCAGATCATGTAATTGGATTTTGGGTCCTCTAAAGTCTATACTATTCTGGATTATGTTCAAGTTTCAGATTGGATTCGATTTTCCACAATATTCAGGTCGGGTCGAGTTCGATTTGGACGGGTTCTTCATGACGAGTGTGATTTTGTTAATTCAAAGGCAGCAACCGGTCAGGTCAGTTCAGGTTGGGCAAGTTCTTTGTGTTGAGTTGGTTTTTGCCACTGCAAAATTATCAGCATATTGTGTCATATATGGGTAAAGTTATGCCTGGTCAGGTAGCGAGTTGGTTTTTAATCATTTTCATTAATTTCTTGGGTTGAGTCAGGTTCAGGTTTGCATTTAATTAATTTAGGCTCCGTTTGGATCATATAAGAATAAAATTAGGATTAGTTATTCGGACTAAAATATATTATTCCTAACGATCAAGAATAAGCTTTTTGAGATCTAGAGTGTTATTTTTAATTGGTCCAACGTCTAGATTAAATTCTTATTCCTAGGGTGTTTGGATCATCTTCTTAATGTGGATTAAGAAATAGTTATGACCACTTTTTAATCCGGATTAAAGAGATGATTCAAACACCCTAAGAATAAAAATTTAATCCGGATGTTGGACCATTTAAAAATAACACTCTAGATCACAAAAAGCTTATTCTTAATCGTTTAGGATTAAAAATTTTAATTCCGAATAACTAATTCTACCCTTAATCTTATATGATCCAAACAGAGCCTTAAGTCAGAGTTTATTACCTCCAAGTCTCTAACCGCTGTCATTTTCTTTGCCTTCCTTCATGCATTGCAGCAGTTAATACACGGGTTCAGGTTTAATTATCCCCAAAGGGAGGAGGAAAAAAAAAAAAAAAAAAAAAAAACTATGTTCAGTAGTTAATCACTCAATTTTTATCGCGCACAGTAATACAAAATTGATTATGTATTGCATTTTTTCAATGTCAATGAACTTCCAATTCGTCAATGATTATACTACATAAAAAATAAGATAACTTTAGGTTGATTGTCTTTGTATATGGTAAAGTACGTGGATATAAAATTGGAGAGCGGCTGGCCCAATAAGCAGCATTAGATTCTGACCCTTGAATTTTGAATTAGTTTATTAAAATGAAAAAATCAAAAGTTGTTGTACTTCAATCCCGAAAGAAAAGAAAACTTTGAGAGAGAGATTGTCTTTGTCAGCATAACGCACCAGCTTGTAAGACAATCAGTCGGTGCACAGCCTTCATCATTTATTATTAGAAGAGATTTCATTGCTATTCTTTCTCAAAGCCTACGCTGCTTTGACCTGGATTTATTGCCATTCACCGGGTTCACATATATAAAATCTGGGATTAATCAAGATCAATCAAATACCAAGGAGTAATGAAAAATATTTGTGGCATCAGGGGATGCATGCATGCCAGCTTAGTATATTAATTAATTCGGTGGTTGTACTTCTGATAACAAAAGAAAAGATATTGCTAGAGCACTGCATCCATTTGTAGCTTTTCTTACTTTAAAAAAAATGGTTGTGTTACAACTTACAACTAAACTTGCACACAAAATTTATTTACACTATTAATCACATTTGGTTTGCGCTTGCCTGATCTACGCATGACCAGAGAACAGGAGAACGGATCATCATGTGGCAGTAAATCATTTGTTCTGGTAGCACTTAACAGCATCAAAATTAGTGTTACTATGACTGACAACACTGATAAAATGATCATGAGCAGAGTCGTAATCTCGCCTTTGACCTCCAGCGCATATTCAGTTGCAGCAAGTGCAAGTACAGTAAGTGGGAAGGAGTAGGCCCACCATGCCACACTGAACCGTCTCATCGATCTCCTGAACAAGGTTGGTCTAGAGACCTACACTCAAATAATGAACGGGATGTTGTTATTTGATAAATAAGGCCGAAAACAAATGTTGTTGAACTCCATTAAAAGATGTTAGATTCGGAGAACTTGCTGGGCGAAGGCGACTCGCTAGGGGTCCAAGCGACCTGCTAGGTCGCAGAATAAAAAATGCGTTTGTTAGGTTTGTAACCGACATATGCTATATAATCTCATATCTAGGATTTTGTTTCTTAGTTGTTTCGTCCCCAAATGTTTAGAATTCTAGAGAGACATATGAGAGAGAAGAGAGAGTCTTCTCCTCCTTGTTTGATGGTTTTCCATATATGAAAGAAAGGCACGATATATCGGGCACTTGGAATCGTGAAATATGACGCTAGATTCTAACTTGAGGTCGTAGCGTATTAGAGAGAGATGGTGGCCTTGTGCGCAGCGGAGTGTGGTGGTGATGGCTTGTGGTGCTACCTACGAGATTGAAGTCTGAAATATTCGATCCTTCCACACTGATATATCTAATTTTATTAGATTTACATTAATCATTTAGTCATACCGACTAAAACATACAAAAGATTGAAAGATGACACTTAATTTCTCTACAGCAATTTTTTTTGTTTGTGTTTTACACGAAATCAGTTGTGCTTTTTGGTTATATGTTTGTGGAGGTGGGACTAGCTAGATTGTGGTTGTAATCGATTTGCAAGTTGATCGTGAATCATTTGGCACTAAATTGTGGAATAGTACAACTAGTAGATACAGTAACAGTTACTCTTAGGCTGTGCTCCAGGATTGAGTTTATGAGGTAATAGAACGGAGAGGAGAGTAAGGATTGACCGGAACTTGTTACCCTCCAAATCGAGGGGTACAGCATTAGAGTAAGTCCTTCACAAATCTATCTCTATGGTATCCTTGGCTTCTCTTCCTTTCCGTCCATTACTTTTCCTCCTGGAGCGAGTAACCTAATTCGGTCAGCCCACTTATTTAATTTGTTTCGATACCTTCCTTTCCCTTACCTCATAAACTCAATCCTGGAGCACAGCCTTAGTGAACATCCAAAAGCCTCTGGCTCTGGACTCGGCCCTGGTCAAGTTCTTCTGACATAAAGGGCCGGCCCGGCCTCTCTAAGTCCTTAAGAATGACCAGGGCCTAAAGAGGTCAGATTTTGGAAGGGCCAGGTCACAATCTCAGTTGAAGAAAGGCCTAGAGAGGTCAGGGTTTGGAAGGATCAGGACCTAGAGGGGCCAGGCTTAGAAAGGGCTTAAGGCCTAGAGAGACCGAAGTTATGAATAATCAAGCACAATCTCAAATGAAAGATAAGATTATATCTGATCTAATGTAAATTGAAGGGATCATTTCAAATAATATTTAAATTTCTGAACATGATGCTAAGATAAGTTAAAAATATATACATATTTATCATCTTTTACGTTACATTATTTCATACATTCGCAATTTTAGTTTATTTTAATTCATCAATACGTTAACAAAAACTTATTTTTTGTATTTTTTCTATGTTATTATAATATAATCCATCTTAAACCCAAATTAAAGATGAAATAATGAAAAATATTATATATAATGAAAAATAAATGTGTACAATTATATTTAAATAATTTATAGCATTTTTATTATTTTTACAAATAAAAATTGCTCATTTTAAATATAGTTTAAATAAATATTTAAACAAATATATTGTCTGTCTGTTGGCCCTTCAAGCTCTTCAGGCCCTTCAAGTCCGGCCTCTCGAAACCCGGAGAGCCTGAAAGGGTCGGGCTTATGAAGGGCCAGGCTTCTTAAGCCCTTCTAAGCCCGGTTCTTTCAAAAACCTCCCTAAGTCCAGTCCCGGAAGGCGTTCACTAGTTACTCTAGTGCGATTCTTAGTTTGAAATTAAAAAAAAGAAATCAATTTTTATTTGATGTTATAAATGAGAACTTCCTTTATTATTAGAGAAAATTTGTTTTATGCCACTCAAAATGTTGTCAATTTCAAATATGCCATCCTTAATTGACAAATTGAAAATATGCCATCATGAAATTGTCAAAATTAGTTTTATGCCACTAATTCTTTCCAAAATATAATACATTCTATATTTGCTTTTTTCAATTTTGCCAGTAATTTAAAAAATTCGGAGATTGCCCTTAACTAATTAGGAAGGTTAATTAGGTTAGAAAACTCTGTGCAAAAGGGAAAAAAAAATGAAACTAGACAGATGAAAAAGGAGGCACACAATTCATCTCCCCTTAAACATTTCTCCTATATTGTGCAATTCATCTCTTTAATCTCTAAGCCTATCTCCTCTCCATGGCATGGTGATTTCTAATTTTTCTATTTAAAATCACATGAATTTTTGGATTTCTCATACATTTTCACTATTAGTTATATTTTATTTTACGTTTGAGTAATGGTTTTATTTCGTCTAAATATGCACAAAGGTCTTTTCTTAGAAATAAAAAAGCCAAATTGAAATTGTTTCTTCATGAGAAATCAATGAACTGAAATCAATATTTATTAATTTATAATGGTATTAAATTAATTATTTTATTTGCAATGGCATATCTTGAATTTAAATGTTTGATAATGACATATTCAAGAGGGTAGGATTGTCATTTTAACTAGCCAATGACATAAAACTAATTTTTATTGTTTTATAGTGTCATAAAAATAATAAGTCATTTAGTGATGACGTATTTAGAATTTTAAATTTTTGCAGTGGGCATAAACCAAAATACCCCTTATTATTATTTTTATTATTATTATTTTCCTTCAGCTTCTATGATGAGATACACCAAGCTCTGTTCTGTTTACAACAAATTAAACCGCGCTTGGACTTGGATGGCTAATAGTTAATAGTCTTAACACATTCACAAGCAACTTACAACAAGGCTATAAAGATATGAATATTAGCAAACCTGTCTTGAATGAAAGTTGTTTTTTTCTTATTAAGAACGAAATTTTATTTGTTGGTAAAAATTAATCTATTAGTGTGTGTGTGTTTGTGTCTAACATATTTTTCAATCTTTATAAGTTGCAATAATCGAAATTTATTTAATGGACGGCCGCTTAGTAAAATTTTACTCACTATAGTGATCAATCTCTTAGATATAGCAATTTGTTTATTTTATTTTCTAAATTTGACTTGTTGAATTGTAGTCAATATGAGGGTTTCATTTTGACAAAATAATATCAGATAATATTTCTGTCGTTCTTTATTGCCATCTTGTATTTACAGAGTCACAAGCAACACAACATAGTGTACCATGCCGACGGCAAATAGGCTCAGTGCACTCTCCCTTCCTCCCATTTCTGCAGCTGCTCTGGCACTGACAAGGTTTCCAATAACAGATATATGGCAGGTGGGGTTTGCCTGTTAGTGTAAACTCAAATACAAAAGGCTGCATATCGGCATAAAATGTGAACACTTGATATATCGGCATAAAATGTGAACATTTGAAGTCAAAATGTTGGGCGCAGCAATAGGTTATAATTGAGTTGTATTATGAGCTGTCTATTTGTTGTTGTGTAAAGTCGGTAAATAAAAAACCGACTAAAGATATGTATAAATATGGGTTGGCTTATGAATGGCATTATATTGGAATTAGAGAGAGAGAGAACATTGTAATTTGAGATATTAGGAATCATATTGTAATTGATCATTGGAAATGAATATTAGAAATTGAGAGATATTGAAAATTGAGTCTCCATATTAGAATTCTATTTGTAACAAATTGGCATCAGAGTCGATGGCGAGTACAGGCGTGACGTCGATCGGGCACTTGCCGTTGTCGAGACTCACGAAGTCGAATTACAATAATTGGTGCATACGTATGAAAGCGCTGCTCGGTGCTCAAGACGTATGGGAAGCAGTCGAGACTGGCTATGAAGAGCCGACGACGGAGGAAGTAAACGCCATGACGGTGGCGCAATTGAAGACATTAAAGCAAAAGCGCAAAGGTGATAAAACTGCGCTTTATCTAATTTATCAAGCGGTCGACGAATCTGGCTTTGAGAAAATTGCATGTGCGACAACCTCGAAGGAGGCATGGGATATACTCGAAAAGGTGTACAAAGGCGCTACTCGAGTTAAGCAAGTGCGGCTCCAAACCTTGCGAGGTGAATTGGAGGTCATGAAGATGAAGGAGACGGAAGGAGTCTCAGATTACATCACCCGTGTGCAAACGGTGGTGAATCAATTGAAGCGCAATGGTGAAACCCTAACTGATGCAAGGGTTGTAGAGAAAATTTTGCGATCTTTAACCGACGACTTTGAAAATGTCGTCTGTGCTATTGAAGAGTCGAAGAATCTAGAAGAAATGACTGTCGACGAGTTAGCCGGATCATTAGAGGCCCATGAACAAAGGAAGAAGAAGAAGAAAGAAGAGTTTATTGAAGAGGCGTTGCAAGCGAAAGCAACAATTAAAGAAGAAAGAAGTCAAGGTCGAGGTCATGGTGGATATAGAGGTCGAGGTTATGGTCGAGGTCAAGGCCATGAATATGAACAAGAAGAAGACCAAAATAAAGACGAGAGAAGACAGCAAAACTGGCGTGGTAGAGGACGTGTCCGCGGAAGAGGTGGTCGTGGATATCGTCCCGATATCGATTGTTACAATTGCGGCAATCATGGACATTATGCAAAAGATTGTTGGTCGACAAGAAAGGTAGAAGAGAATACAAACCTTGTGAGAGAAGAAGAAGAGACAAACGATGGTGGTGTTCTTATGATGACTTATGATGATACCATTCCCGACACCGACTCGGTGTGGTATCTCGATACTGGTGCTAGCAATCATATGAGCGGGCGCAAACATTTATTTACAGAGATGCAAGAAATTGAAGATGGACACGTGTCATTCGGTGATGCGTCAAAGATCTAAGTAAAAGGCCGAGGTAAAATCAAATTTTACTATAAGGAAAAAGAAAGTGTAATTGAAAATGTGTATTATGTGCCGGACATGAAAAACAATATCCTAAATATAGGACAACTAATGGAAAAGGGTTATTCGGTTTTCATGAAAGACCGGATGATGCACTTGAAGGATAAAAGAGGCCGCTTAATTGCTCGTGTGAAAATGGCCAAAAATCGCATATACAAACTAAATTTAGAGACCGTGCGAGAAAGATGTCTGAAGATCTATATGACGCATAAATCATTTCATCATAAAAACATAGTGTGCTACAATTGTGGAAGAAGAGGACACTATGCAAGACAATGTTGGCACAAGCGAAAGGAAAGTTATGTTGCCAAAGATTATATAAAGAAGAACTCAGACATGAATAACATGGTGAAGCAACAAGAATTACAACCGAAGTTCAGTCAAACGGAGATATCTCATAACGAAGGCGAACCTTCAACCGCTACGCCAATAATTACACCGATAAGTCATTCAACTTCTGATGATGAAGACGAGCCAAGACAGTCGAGAATGAGAAATTTGCAAGACTTATACGAAACAAGAGGTGAAGTACATTTAGTATGTCTCTCGGCGAATACTGAAAATATTATTAAAGAAGAAGCAGTTCAAATCAAGTGGCCAAAGAGAAGGCTGGATAGGTACAAGAAAATATGGAAAATTAAGAAAGTAACCTCAGAGGAGGAAAATCGAGTCTCTGACAAGGCAAACAAAACAAAAGAAATTGTGAAGCATAGAACACAGGAGGCCGCAAAGGAGGCGAAAAAGAAGGCCAAAGAAGCAAGATGGACAAGTACGATTCCATGTCAACACGGATGGAGCTCAATGCAAAATCGTCCAAGTTCGAGGGAGGATGACGAGAAGATATTACCAATGGAGTTGTCCAATAATTGCAAGACGAAGATCGAAATGAAAGACGGAAGAAATTTGAGTTTAGGGGAGGAATTTGTTAGTGTAAACTAAAATACAAAAGGCTGCATATCGGCATAAAATGTGAACACTTGATATATCGGCATAAAATGTGAACATTTGAAGTCAAAATGTGTTAGGAAGTGCACAAATTTTAATTTTGAAGCTAATTACACTTAATTAACCACAAACAAGTGCAATGATCTAGTGCTAAAAGTCAATCGACACAAGAGAAAGTGTAGGAATGGTACCTCCCGCGAAATCGCATCCGCGGGGCTCGACCAAGACATGGGAGTTGATGGCGTGCTCTCCTTGCGTCTCCACCTCCATCAATGGCCGCCTCGAGTCCACCTAGAGGATTAACCAATCTCTTCAACCCTTGTGCTAGCAAGATGAAGAGGAAAGTCTAATCCCAAGACATTCTCTTTTCTAATTAATTCACTCTTTAATTTGAGGAGAGAATTTGTGCTCAACCCATGAGCTAGGTGTAGAAGAGAGGAGAGAAAGGAGATAGAAATTTCTGAAAATTTCTATTCCTTTGTGGGAATTTCGGCCAAGGAGAGGAAGAGAGAGAAGGTGGAAAGGAGGCTAGGGTTTCCCTCAAAATGAACCTCTATATATAGACCTCATGACCTACCTCCCTATCTACCTTTCACATGGACAAAAATGCCCTTGCTAGGTCGGCCTCCTTGGTGGATTTATGGGCTACACAAAGTGTATTACAAGCCCATTAATCCAATCCATTAATTACTCCTTTCTATTGACCTTAAATTGAACTTTTAAATAACTAATTAAATAGAAGCCCAAATAGCTCATATTAATTAAAATAAGTTGAACACAATTAATTATTAATTTATTAATAATTAATTTGGGATTAGAAAATGTATTAATTTATTTCTATATGATCCCTTTGACTTAATTAATTATAACGGTCCGCAACGCTATACAATTAATTAATCAACTCATCATATTTTCGCAATACGCACTGTTGCGATTAAATAAATAATGCACTGTATGGTTAAAGCTCTATCTGTGTGACCCTTTGAGGATTTATGCTATATTGGACATGGAATTAAATCGTTATTTAATTCCAATAATCATAAGCGGTATCTAGCAACACGTTATGATTCCCAATTCACATAAATAGTGTACAACTACAGTATTTCAATCCTGCATAAGAGAATAAAAAGTATTTCTCTATTTTGATTCTTATGTCTCACGATATCGTCGTATAATCCAAGATTGGAACGTGTCATTCTTGCAGATTATACGTTTCTTGATCTAGAGATAATTGTATAAAATTGCATGCAAACAATCTATCTCCATCAAGGGGCCCAAACAGATATCGTCACTCACTAAGCGAATTAATGAGGGACATACGATTTTCTTGATGATTAGCTTTTCCCCGCACAATTCAAGAGAACATAAATAAAGTCCGTATATCAGCCCTTATCAGGAATCAACGGTAGACGATATTTATTGAACATATCCTCATGTGGAAAAGATAAACATCTCAAACTTAGAACCAAAATCATAACGAAATAAATAATGACACATAACACAATCCATGTATTTATTTCGTTGGGTCAAGTCCTGTGTTATGTTCCATAACATACACATATGCAAATAAGTTGGCAACTCTTTACCTATGATTTGTAGAACTTAATCATCACTTAACTTGCATACTAATTTTATATGATAATTAATGTTCCTTGTTAATTATCAAGATTATGGACTATTTAGATTTATTATTGTCATTCCAAAGAATAATCCACAGAGATCCACAATTCAGATCCTCAACCTGAATGATCTGTCAATAATAAATCTAGGAACAGATGATAAAATATCATCCATAACATAAACTAATATTTAAGTCATTAAATCATTGACTTCTAGGACATAACTCCAACAATCTCCCACTTGGCCTAGAATCAATCAATAGTGACTTCTAGCCAACGAAGAATTGAGAGCGATGTTATATATCTGCATATATACATGTTTCAGACCTCAAAAGAAATAATACGCTTAAAGCAAGTTACTCATACGTCCACCACGTATGGATGCACAATTTGCATCCTATATATCGCTTAAGGTAGAGATCATGTTAGAGTGTTCGCTGTGTTCGCGAACCTATCCGATTTTGTTTAACCCTATATATATATATATTCCTATATATATTATTGATCATCATCATATGATATCAAGTGATATCGTTATAGATCATACTTGAATCTCCAACAAAGGGTTCTTTAGTATTAAGCTACGGTTCGAGATGCAATAGAACCATATTAGCTTGACTAAGAACTCGATTCAAATAAACTTCTTTTATTGCTTCACAAGTTGCTATGAATTTTGCTTTGGTGACGGAAACGGTTGTAATATTCCATTTAGAACACCTTCTAAACTTACAACACTACCTTTGAGCTAAATATATAGCTCACTTGTGATTATATCAATCTTTTGAAAAACTAGTATCAGTGTAATCAATTTACACGAGCTATCTTTCATCTTAAGAGACGAAACATTATATCACTCTTTCTCATAAGGTACTCGAGGATATCCTTGACTATTGTCCAAATGTGTCTCTCTTGTATCCATTTGACAACTGTTTGTCATATTTTTTGGATACTACACATCGAGGCATATGCATAAATATGGCGTACAAAATTAAACTCATAACGAAAGAATGCTTGAACTGTTTCACGCACTTTCTTGAATTGAGTTACAATAAACCGAGTTAAATACTCAAGTCATGACATGTGACGTAGTTAGACATCCTATCTTGGAGTGTAACTTTCGTGTTTCTCGAACACTTCGTCGTTATATGCACATTAGCTCAAACCTAACATCCATCAGAATCTATCACCATAGATTTTGTTTCCTTGGATTTAGGCGATTTTTCTCAAGTTCTGTATTGAGAAAACATTCTCCAATGAGATCTTGACAACATTCATTTCCTTAATGTTATTCCCAATTAATATCTTATTACCTTATACAATACAAGTAACACAATCATGCTCCCACTGAATATCTTGTCTATACAAGATGCTTTTGACGAAGTTCAACTCCTTGACTTCCTTGTCAAAATATTTATTCCACTTTTCACAATTCGAATAAGGCGGTTTTGATGTTCCTTTCCATATATCAATATATACGAAATATAACCGTTGCTAGAATGATCTTTATTGACTTATACATAGCTACAAGCAATAAGCCGCGCTTAGTATATAGTCAACTCGTCATCGACTTAGACATAGCTACAAGCGCAAAGCTGTGCTTTGTACTTAGTCAACTTGCCGTCCATGTCAATCTTTCCATTAAAGATCTAAACGTTCTTGATGGATTGCTATTTCTTGAACATCAACCAAGGTCTATACTTTGTTGTTATACATGGATTGCATTTAAAAACCATATGGATTCAAACCATACATGTGGAATCAGATCTTTCCATCGTTTTCTTGTTTCTCAACGGATTCTCATAAGTACGAGAATGTCGTGAAGCCTATGCATCAAACGGCTTAAGCAATCAACTCGCGTTGACTTTTGTAGGATTGGTACTTAAGGTTCATGAACTATTTCTACAACGATTTGTAGAATAAGTTCTTGACTCCTTATATTCCATGAGTGTCTCGAACATCATCAACTCGTGAGATGGTTGAGTCCTCATTGGAAGGAGCGTACTATTAAACTTCTTCATTTCACAACGGCTTGTGATTGAAGTTCCGCTCAACTCCCACTAAGCACCATACATGGAGTAACAAGTTTTTCATAAAAATACTTCTTGTAGTGACGCACAAACTCTTTTAATGCTCACTTTACTCCCACTACTTCTTCTTGAGAATGTCATTCTCTAAGACTACGATATGATCAGCAACAACTATTTTGTTCTTATCATTTTTGTGGAAGTAGTACCTTTCGGTTAAAGATATCCTACAAAATATAGAGTGCCTTATTTGGTTCAAGCTTATAAGTCAACAATAATTGAAATAAACTTCTTATACCAAATCTTGAGAACCAATATACTTAGAGATCAAAATCTCGTAAAATATCTTTCTCAATAGACTTCGATGGAACATCATTCAGTGTAAACAATATTGTCCTCAAACATAACTTCCTAATACGAGTCGAATAAGTCAATTTGATTTATTACCGATCGAACTATACTAAATATTGTTCGATTCCTCCATTCTTGGACATATTATTCCTCATGGAGCGAGTTGTGAAACTATTTTCATACTCTTTAGATAATATTTCAAATCATACGACTTAACTATTTACCATGATTAATTGTAAGACTTTTCCTTTTCCATGAACGGTCTTTTAACTTCACTCTTGAACTCGTTTGAACTAGTCAAAAGGTTCATACTTATACCTTATCAAATAGATATGTTAATATCTACAATGATCGTTGGTCAAGTAATAAAGTATAAACAACCTTTTATTTCACAAGTACTTATAGATCTATATACATCGATATGTATAAGTCCTAATCAAGTCACTTGTCCTTAAACCTTTGTAGGTTAAAGGCGCTTTTGTCAATTAACAAACATGATTCGCATATAACAATTGATTAGAAATCGAATTGAACTGTGAGCTCTACGTTACTTAGACTCTCATAATGTGATTCTCGTTTATTTATGACTAAGCGGCTATTACACATAAAAGTCAAATGCTTTAAGTCAAGTCTTACGCATCCTATTTGTCATTCAAAACATGTTTATCTATTACAAGCAAATTCGATCAAGATACATGAAATCATATAAACATATCCATAATAAAAGAACTTGTCTTTTACAAAACCTAATCGTCCATCATCGAATATGAAATGGAGATAATATTTTGAGAGGTTAGGATTAAGGTATGTAACCTTCAATTCCTAAACAAACTCTTAATAAAGATAACTCTACATATCCAATGGTAATGACTTAGACGAACAAATCATTTCCTATACGGAGTTTGCTTTACATCTTTCGAAGTGTCTCTTATTCTTTATTGCCAACACATTTCGTTAAATACGAGCATATGAACTAGTATCAAGTTACTAGTGTGAATTAGAGATAACGATATAATTTGAACGACAAATACACTTTTAGGATTAGAACATTACAATCATGGTATTTCGGACAACCTTTTAAATGCCTCCCATAAACGGCAAATGAAACAACTCATGTGACACATAGTCACAATTGAGGGTCTCGAAATGTCAACTCATACCTTGGTGAAGTATTTCTTGAATACTTAACCAATTACCTATTTGCATCAACAAGTGTGAAAAAGGTAACATTATATCCTTTATAATTCCAAAGAGATCGTATGACAATATCAACAATTCTTGACATTGGAGATTGTAATATCTCTAGTTGTCAATTAGCTACTTAAATCTTTCGATTTGTAAGCCAACGAAACATTCATATATCTTCTTATAAAAGAAGAATCTCTTGGTCAACTCATGCTCTTCACACTCGATCGTAAATGATGGAGTCAATATCTAATTTTTTCAAGAACGTCTTCTTTGAGTAAGTGGATGAGAGCGTAGGAGCTAAATCTAGTCTATATGAATTCGTTAATTCAAAAGTCTAGAAATTTCAAATGAGGATATTAGCCATACGTTTTATTGAATAACTTTTCGTCAAAAGTCAATCAATCATCGCGATGCTACGTTCGGGTAGTTTGAGGAAAGTTTTGGGAATTGATATACTTAAGTTTCTCTTCACTAAGATCGAGTCTTAGGAATCAGTATTACTTCTTCAAGAAAATACTTTTAGAAATGAGTTTGTTCATTTTCAAAGATTGATCGCAACAAAATTAACAATTTAATCATCTACAACAAAATCAATTTAAGGTCATATAGTTTAAGTAATGTTTTGCTAATAATAATAAACAAAACTCCCACTACATTTATTTAATGTCCCTAATGTAGTTGGTTTTCCAAAATTCCGATTTTCATCAAGTAGAGCCTGCTATGGCACGTCACCCTACTTAATTAGACAAGGTAGGTTCTCCAACCAATCATATCGACCATATGACTCTTGGTTTGTGAATATCTAAATATATTTACAAACTTCGCCCCGATGTCCAAACTCTAGTTGGGTCCATCGATAAGTAACTTCTCTCCATTTGCTCTTTGCAAATCTTAGCTATTTGCACCCCGACTAACGAATTGACAACCATGACGTCCGCTTGGGCGGACCGCGCCATGAGAGGGCAATTGGCGTGAAGGGGATAGAGAGAAGGAGGGCGATTAAACTTAATCGTGTTTAAATGAGACAAAACA
This sequence comes from Rhynchospora breviuscula, assembly GCA_027562975.1. NCBI lineage: Eukaryota > Viridiplantae > Streptophyta > Magnoliopsida > Poales > Cyperaceae > Rhynchospora > Rhynchospora breviuscula. The sequence goes on from CM050402.1 coordinate 6,467,056, forward strand.
ATTATGTGACACTTGTTTGGTAGTCATGTAAGCATATACCCATACCTATCCTATGACATTCATAGCATTCACAAGCAATCACAAATAAACATCTCATCCATTGTTGTGGGTTTGTATGACTCCCGCTTGCATTAGTTTCGCCGTATCACCTATGAAGCAAAACTAATCTAATCTTTGTCCCTCCCACTAAATTCTATATGGATCTAAATCCTATATAAAATAAAGGAACAAAATTACATGTGTATATTTCAACTTCCATCCTAATCTTAGGGGCATGCAAGCCTCACAAGTTACACAAAAATTAATCAAAATTAATTAATGATTAACCATAGCACCAAAGGCCTTACATACATTCAATCACACATGCATTCAATTTACAAACCACAAGGCATTGAATCATGAGCCATACTAAACCCACAATCCACCTACAAAACAAAGTTAGCACATGTACAACTACTAGTCCACTTTGTTTCCAATTAATGATTTTCAAGCATCTTTGCATTTTATTTGCCATTCGCAATTTTCGTGTATAAAATGTTCATCTTTAAACAACAAAACTTGTTTAAATTCATTTTGAGAAACTTTCCAACATCCAACAACTGAAAGGAGATCAAACAAGGAGTATTCTAATTACTCTTTCAACTAATTTGAATAATTAGAAAGTAATACTTTACCAAAAAAAATATCTATTGGGACACAACAAAATTCATAGTTTCCGGTCTCCAAAAATTAAGAAATAATTTATATAAGCTCCTTATCTAGATTGTGAATACCAGTCAAAAAATTAAGAAGAGATCTTAGACCATCTGAGAGAATAAAAAAAGATAAATCTGCAACAAGTGCACGAAAGCACCGTTATGAGATTTTCTGTTTTTCCTCTCAACCATCCGGTCTGTTAGACCACCTTCCATTCAGTTTTTATATATACAATATACATAGAAAAACTAGTTTAGACTATAGGCTAATCAACCAAGAAAAGAAAACCACTAAGTTCAGTTCAGAAAAATCAAGTTACATGCTTAACAATCGACAAATCCTGTACTGGAACAGACTGTCGACCGAAATGTATTAACCTAGTTGAAGGTCCAAATCTCCATGAAAAATTATGAAACTAATTTTCCTGGAATCCTAACTTGATAAAGAACAACTCTATTCAAACTAACTTTCAGAAAGAGTTCTCAGTTGGTACAGTTTATTAGAACAATCGATTTGTTCAATAAACCAGATCTGACGAGATCTCTCTTTTCTTACTTGAATACCCACGAATTAATCTGAACCATACAACAATCTATACATGTCCAGAAAGAGTTTCAAGTTCTCTTTGATTCTAGCCATAGAACACTGGTACTTATATTCAAAATATAAATCTTTCAAGCCATTCAAACAGAACAGTGCAAGCAGAAACTGGTTCTGCGCACCGTTGCCGTTTTATTCACAATAAATCTATACTAATTCAGAAAAATGTGAATCCAAAGCCAAAGAAATCACAATCCACAGATCTATAACTTTCATGTAGGAGGAAAGTTCATCCAGAGAACATAACATAGCGAAAAACGCATAACAACACAGAAAATGCCATTTCCAGACAGCAAACAAAAGCATCATCTCTACTAATCCATTAATTAGCCAATTTCTCTTAATTAAGTGTCAAAATAACTTAAGCACGACCTTAGGCTCTGATACCACTGTTAGGAAGTGCACAAATTTTAATTTTGAAGCTAATTACACTTAATTAACCACAAACAAGTGCAAGGATATAGTGCTAAAAGTCAATCGACACAAGAGAAAGTGTAGGAATGGTACCTCCCGCGAAATCGCATCCGCGGGGCTCGACCAAGGCATGGGAGTCGATGGCGTGCTCTCCTTGCGTCTCCACCTCCATCAATGGCCGCCTCGAGTCCACCTAGAGGATTAACCAATCTCTTCAACCCTTGTGCTAGCAAGATGAAGAGGAAAGTCTAATCCCAAGGCATTATCTCTTCTAATTAATTCACTCTTTAATTTGAGGAGAGAATTTGTGCTCAACCCATGAGCTAGGTGTAGAAGAGAGGAGAGAAAGGAGATAGAAATTTCTGAAAATTTCTATTCCTTTGTGGGAATTTCGGCCACGGAGAGGAAGGGAGAGAAGGTGGAAAGAAGGCTAGGGTTTCCCTCAAAATGAACCCCTATATATAGACCTCATGACCTACCTCCCTACCTACCTTTCACATGGACAAAAATGCCCTTGCTAGGCCGGCCTCCTTGGTGGATTTATGGGCTACACAAAGTGTATTACAAGCTCATTAATCCAATCCATTAATTACTCCTTTCTATTGACCTTAAATTGGACTTTTAAATAACTAATTAAATAGAAGCCCAAATAGCTCATATTAATTAAAATAAGTTGAACACAATTAATTATTAATTTATTAATAATTAATTTGAGATTAGAAAATGCATTAATTTATTTCTATATGATCCCTTTGACTTAATTAATTATAACGGTCCGCAACGCTATACAATTAATTAATCAACTCATCATATTTTCGCAATACGCACTGTTGCGAATAAATAAATAATGCACTGTATGGTTAAAGCTCTATCTGTGTGACCCTTTGAGGATTTATGCTATATTGGACATGGAATTAAATCGTTATTTAATTCCAATAATCATAAGCGGTATCTAGCAACACGTTATGATTCCCAATTCACATAAATAGTGTACAACTATAGTATTTCAATCCTGCATAAGAGAATAAAAGTATTCCTCTATTTTGATTCTTATGTCTCACGATATCGTCGTATAATCCAAGATTGGAACGTGTCATTCTTGCAGATTATACGTTTCTTGATCTAGAGATAATTGTATAAAATTGCATGCAAACAATCTATCTCCATCAAGGGGCCCAAACAGATATCGTCACTCACTAAGCGAATTAATGAGGGACATACGATTTTCTTGATGATTAGCTTTTCCCCGCACAATTCAAGAGAACATAAATAAAATCCGTATAGCAGCCCTTATCAGGAATCAACGGTAGACGATATTTATTGAACCTATCCTCATGTGGAAAAGATAAACATCTCAAACTTAGAACCAAAATCATAACGAAATAAATAATGACATATAACACAATCCATGTATTTATTTCGTTGGGTCAAGTCCTGTGCTATGTTCCATAACATACACATATGCAAATAAGTTGGCAACTCTTTACCTATGATTTGTAGAACTTAATCATCACTTAACTTGCATACTAATCTTATATGATAATTAATGTTCCTTGTTAATTATCAAGATTATGGACCATTTAGATTTATTATTGTCATTCCAAAGAATGATCGACAGAGATCCACAATTCAGATCCTCAACCGGAATGATCTGTCAATAATAAATCTAGGAACAGATGATAAAATATCATCCATAACATAAACTAATATTTAAGTCATTAAATCATTGACTTCTAGGACATAACTCCAACAAAATGTTCGGCGCAGCAATAGGTTATAATTGAGTTGTATTATGAGCTGTCTATTTGTTGTTGTGTAAAGTCGGTAAATAAAAAACCGACTAAAGATATGTATAAATATGGGTTGGCTTATGAATGGCATTATATAGGAATTAGAGAGAGAGAAAACATTGTAATTTGAGATATTAGGAATCATATTGTAATTGATCATTGGAAATGAATATTAGAAATTGAGAGATATTGAAAATTGAGTCTCCATATTAGAATTCTATTTGTAACATTGCCACCATTGACAGAAATTTCTTCCTTTAGTGAACCACTGACCATAGATCTTGATATCAAGAGCTATGATCGGGAGGGACAAGACCCACCAAAGGAATAGGTACCCTACATCATAGGGCCTGAGGAAAGGAGCGGATTGGAGGAGTAGGAGCCCTGAGATCCACGGTGCGAAGAGGTAGTTCATTCCAACATGATGTTGGAACTCAGCACGTACTGATTCGAAGCGTGTCACGCGTCGAGCTATGTACAGTAGGCAGAGCATAAGAAGCAAAAGTAATGCTAGTGACCTGGACACCAAATCAAGTCTCGTCTTAAGAATTCATATATTTTTTGGAAAAGGACAAAGGCATCTTAGCTCGAAAAATAAACTGTACTTCATATATAATTCTGAGAATTTTAATTGACATTTGTGGACACGAGGCAGAGGATCCGAAAAGAAAAGATTTCGGTCTGAAATCTATTCTGGTTGTGCACTTTATGTTATTTCCTTTTATGATTTGGTAGCAAAAAATAGAAAGAAACAAAGAGGAGCGTCTGTGTTTCTATAAAGGCGCCTCTTTCCTGGCCTAGACTATCTTTCCATCTCTCTCTCTCTCTCTCTGTAAAACCTTTATGAAAAAGAAATAAAAAATGGTAGTGTGCGTGTGTGTGGATGTAGGTACGATTTTGTACTGAACCACGTTAAATACTGTGTCTTTTTGTGTTGTTCTTTAAGTTTACATGGTATCAGAGCAGTAGATCTTGAGACTGGTGTGTTTTATCCCTGTGCGAGTTACTGCACAGCTGCTACTTTATTCTTGTGCTAATTACTGCGCAGAACACCCCTTCTTTGTGCGAAATACTGCACAGATCTTGCTGAAATCTCGACCAGAACCAAGATTTCGGACCGAATTTTCTATATTTAGGACCGAAATCTAGCCCTAATCGCGACATAAACCATGACTACTCCTAATGATTCTACCTCTAAAACACCTATTCCTGATCCAAATCCACCAGATGCCATGGCCCTCATCCAGAGCTTGAGTAATATCTTGTCCCAGTTGCTTACCCAACCGAGACCTCCATCAAGTTCCCAAAGCCAAGAGGAGTTTACCTCCGCGATATCGATCAAGCTAGATGGGACGAACTTCTACCTTTGGTCACAGATGCTGAAGATGAAGCTCAACGGACGAGACAGATTGGGTCACCTTGATGGTTCGACTTGGCCAAAGCCATCGGACGAGGAAGCTTATAAACGATGGTCTGTGATGGATTCTCAGATGAAAGACTTCATGATCAACTCTATGGACTCATCACTAATAGGTAACTTTTTACCTTACTCTACTGCGAAAGAGGTATGGGATGCAGTCAACACCTCGTACTTTGATGGTAGTGATTTGTCTCAAATTTTAGACCTCAAAAGAAAAATTAATAAGGTCAAACATAATGGTGAATTGGTCCAGAAATTTTATAGTATTCTCCAAGGACTATGGAAGGAATTAGACACCCGTAGACCAAACCCTATGGAATGCCCAACTGATATTGAAAAATATCAGAAATTGGTACAAGAAGATAGGGTGCTGACCTTTTTGGATGATTTAGATAATAAGTTGGACCAAATTCGGGCCAGTGTCCTCCAAATGAAGCCTCTTCCTACAATAGAAGAGGCGTTTGCCCTGGTTAGGAATGAAGAACGGATGCAAATGATTATGTTGAATGAGGGAGAAGTAGGGGATAATTCTTTGACCATGATAGCAAAGACTCAAACCTTGAACCTCCAGAAGTCCAACTATCCTCCAAAATAAAATAAAAAAACCAGTTCCACCTGGAGGGTGTATCCATTGTAAAAATCTAAAACACTCCGTGGAACAATGTTTCAAGTTGATCGGGTATCCAGACTGGTGGGAAGAGAATAAGAAGAAGAAGCAAGGCAAGACACAGGTGACAGAAGCTGTGGCCACAGATGGAAGGGCCTCACCAACTGCGAACTTGGCTGATTTAGGCCCTGGCGGTGACAATTTCGGACCGAAATTCTCAAATTTCAGACCGAAATCTGATGGAAAACTCTCTATTTTGCCTTCTGTCGAGATGAATGAAGGTAAAGTTTTTACTTTAAATACATCTGGTACTGACTGCTCTTGGATTATTGATTCAGGGGGCAACTGATCACATTACATACAACATGGAAGATTTGGTAAGAGATTCGGTTCCAAGGCGAAATGAGATTGTTAATGCAAACGGAGAAGCCTATCCAGTCACCAGGGCTAGAGAAGTTCAATTTTCTTCTTCCTTAACTCTTTGAAATACACTCTTGGTTTCCTCACTTTCATCCAAACTCTTGTCTGTAGGACAGTTATGTGAATAACTGAATTGTGTGGTACTCATGTATCCTCGATTTTGCCTTTTTCAGGACCTCTTGACGAAGGAGATTTTTGGCCGTGGTATTAGAATAGGAGGACTGTATCATTTAGAAGACTTGGCTGCTGGACAAGCACATCTGTCTGCTGGATCGAACTTAAGTAGGAAGTCTTCTATTTGGATATGGCACAGGCGCTTAGGTCATCCATCTTTTGGATATCTAAGAAAACTTTACCCTAGTTTGTTTTCTGGTTTTGAGAATGAGATTTTTAATTGTGATGTGTGTATCAAATCTAAAAGCAATCGAGCTTATTTTGCTAAGATTATGGATGATGATAATAATAAAGTTCCTTTTGATTTGATTCACTCTAATGTTTGGGGACCTTTTCCGGTTGACTCCCTAGTAGGAAATAGATGGTTTATCTTGTTTGTTGATGACTGTACTAGAATGACATAGGTTAATGTGGTGAAACAAAAAACTGATGTAACACTGGCCATTACCTCTTACATTACCGTAGTGAAAAATCAATTTGATAAGAATGTCAAAGTGTTTAGAAGTGATAATGGAAGGGAATTTGTCAATAAAACACTATGAGTGTTCTTCAAAACCAATGGAATTATACATGAGATTAGCTGTGTAGGTACACCTCAACAAAATGGTAGGACTGAGCGTAAGAATAGACAAATTCTAGAAATGACCAAAGCACTGATACTAGAAAATAGTGTTCCTCATTCGTATTGGGATCATGCAGTCACCTCAGCGGTGTATTTGATTAATAGATTATCTTTTGTGACACTTAAATTTCAAACACCATTGCAGAAGCTCTCAACTTACCATGTGATCCCTTTTGTACTCAATATCCCACCAAAAGTGTTTGGGTGAATAGCATATGTCCACATACAAAAATATTTGCGCTCCAACCTTGATCCTTGTGCTGAAAAATGTGTGTTCATAGGTTATGGGCAACACCAAAAGGATTATAGATGTATGAATCCAGTCTCTAGGAAGATATATACTACAATGGATGTGACATACATTGAGAATGAAGGATATTTTAGTAAGAACCAGACTCATTCTCAGGATGAGAGTATAATAGAAAATGAATTCTGGTTTGATGCGACAAGGGATGAAAGTTTTGATACAGAACAGGTGCATTTTAGTCCAAATTCTACAAATTTTGGACTGAATTCAGGTCTCTGCCCAGAAGAACATCCACATTTTGGTCCGAATTCTACAAATTTCGGTCCGAACTGTGATGATGAAGTTAAAAATTTGAACCTAGAGGTAGACCCATTGGTCAATTTGGGTCCATCAGAAGAAGACTTGGAAGAAGAAGATGAAGAAATGATACAGTCTCATATCTCACCACATGACTAATTTCCTGAGTCAGAGGTAAGTAATTCTGAACCTGTTACTACTAACCCTGGTTATCAGTTACCTTTCAGGATTAACAGAGGCAGACCACCTAAGAGATACAGACCAGATGAAAGTAGTGAGGGCATGTATGCAATGGTAAATTTCATGATTATGTCTCACATGCCAGAACCTGTGAATGATTTTGATAGAACTCTTGCATCAGTTTACATTCCAAGTAACCTGAATGAAGCTCTTAGTGATCCAAAATGGGTGGATGCAATGAAGACAGAGATGGATGCACTGGAGAAGAATGACACTTGAAAATTGGTGACAAGGTCAAAAGACAGAAGGACAGTAGGCTGCAAATGGATATTTACAGTCAAATATGGACCCGCTGAAGAAATTGACAGGTATAAGACAAGACTGGTGGCAAAGGGCTACTCTCAGACATATGGAGTAGACTATCAAGAGACTTTTTCACCAGTAGCAAAGCTGAATACTGTTAGGATTTTACTGTCTATTGCAGCAAATCAAGACTGGTCACTACACCAATTTGATGTGAAGAATGTGTTTCTGCATGGTGACATTGATGAAGAAATCTACATGGACATTCCACCAGGATATGGTCACTCAAGAAACCAACCGCTTGTGTGCAGATTGAAAAAGACATTGTATGGTCTGAAACAGTGCTATGAAGGAATATGGATACACTCAGAGTGATACTGACCACACTTTGTTCTTCTTTAAGAATAAAGAAAAAATTATAATCTTGATAATATATGTTGATGATATGATAATCACAGGTGATGACTATGAAAGAATCCAAGACCTGGAGGATAAACTGTCAAAGGAGTTTGAAATAAAGAATCTAGGGGGCTTGAAGTACTTTCTTGGGATTGAAGTAGCACGCAGTAAGAAAATTATTTCTTTATCTCAAAGAAAGTATGTACTTGACTTGCTAGCTGAGACAGATATGTTGGATTACAAACCTGTTGACACACCAAGCAAACAGAACACCAAGTTGGACGTGTTCTCTGACCAGGCACCTACAAATAAGGATCAATACCAAAGGTTGGTTGGGAAACTTATTTACTTATCACATACTTGGCCTGATATCGCCTATGCTGTGTCTGTGGTAAGCCAGTTCATGCATGCTTCCAGTGAACAGCACATGGAACCTATTATGTGGATTTTAAGGTATCTCAAGGGGTCCCCAGGACGAGGTATCTTCTTCAGGAGGAATGATCATCTTCAGGTTGAAGGATATACAGATTCTGACTGGATTTGAGATATAACTGAGAGGAAATTCACATCTAAATACTTCACATTTGTTGGAGGAAATTTGATTACATGAAAGAGCAAGAAACAAAAGGTAGTAGCTCTGTCGAGTGCTGAAGCAGAATTCAAGAGAATTACTAAAGGGTTGCAAGAGTTATTATAGATAAAGAGAGTGCTTAAGGATCTTGGTCTTTATGACAATAGGGAGATGAAATTATTTTGTGATAATAAGGCGGCAATTGCGATATCACAAAATCTAATGCAACATGATAGGACCAAACACATTGAAGTTGATCGACACTTTATCCGACAAAATTTGGAAGAAAAGATCATTAGCATTCCTCATGTAAGAACTGAAGAACAGTTGGCAGACATACTGATAAAAGGAGTATCCAGTACTATCTTTCATGAAGTGATTGACAAGTTGGGCATGTGTGTGGACTTTTTCGTCATCTCTCGAAGAATGAAAAGGGTTTCCTCGAGAAATTAGAATAAGTCTTAGATTCACCCCCCTTAAGGTTCGATCTCCGCGCTGAACATCTCTTAACAACAAGAGAACCAGAACAAGAGTCGCTTCTTACGAGGGTTTCTTAATTTTGCGGGTCCTTTCTTTCCAATAGGCGCAAGCCCCTATTGTTAATTACCTCGTAGTTGCCTACGAGAACCTCTGATTAAGGGGTCTAAAGAAAATACGTAATGGGCTAGGAGTAATCGTCTCTTAAAGTGACTTAATTGATGGTACCAGACCTAATTGACGGGACTCAATTAAGGAACTTCTAAAATTCTAAAGGATCTAAGAAGGGAGTAGTTTCGGTTTTCGCTTGAAAGGGAGAATCTTCTTTATTTGGAGTCGTCTTGGAGTCGTTTACGATTGTTTACGAGTCATTTAAGGTTGTTTGAGATCGATTGAAGTTGTTTGACAGCTCTCGGGGCAACGGCTGGCCTTCTCGTGAGAGTGGATTCCTGGGGCAACGGCTGGCCTTCTTGTAGGAAAGAAAGGAGTTTTACAACCTTCGGGGCCTCTTGGGCGGCTTTCTTGTGAAAGTTCGTTCTTTTACAACCCTAGGGGCCTCTTGGGCGGCCTTCTTAATAAGAGTTGGTTCTCAGGCCCGTTAGCGGCTTCTTGCGAGAACAAAAGGATACAATTCTAGGGACCTTTCAGCGGTCTTCTTAATAAGAATTGGTTCTTTTACAACCCTCGGGGTCCTTCGGTGACCTTCTTAAGGAGAGTTGGTTCTTTTACAACCCTAGGGGCCTCTTGGGCGGCCTTCTTAACAAGAGTTGGTTCTCGGGCCCGTTAGCGGCTTCTTATAAGAACAACAATACAATTCTAGGGGTCCTTAGGTGACCTTCTTAATAAGAATTGGTTCTTTTACAACCCTCGGGGTCCTTCAGTGACCTTCTTAACAAGAGTTGGTTCTCGGCCCGTTAGCGGCTTCTTGTGAGAACAAAATTGAATTATTCAGATAAAGGGAGTCATTTAATAAAATCCAATTTTAAGTCATCTTAGGTTGATCTCAACCCAAGCGAGGGACTTTTCCCCAAACGAAGAGGTTTCGGCTTTGTTTTCGGGTTTCGTGTTTTAGCTTTTAATTTTCTGATATTTCTCTTTGGATATTGGTAATTTTACAATTTTATTCACTTTGGCCTTTCATACTTTTGAATTTTGGAAATTCGTTTTGATAACTTGGAAAATACTTATTCTTGAAGGTAGTTGACATTTGAAAATATCATTTCAAAAATCATTTGTAATTTGAGGATATTTAGGTTTTAGTTTTGAAAATTTTATTAAAAGATATTTAGTAGATTTTACTATTTCGTCTTTTTATAATTTTGCCAATATTTGTATTAAAAATATTTTAGCTTTCGAAAATATCATAGTTGAAATCTTTTCGTATCTTGAAAGTACTTAGTTTTAAAATTTTTTACTAAAAGGAAATATCAAATTATTTTAGCATATTTCTAAGATTTAAAAGTATTAAAATTTTTATAGTGAAAATACTTCAAAAATATAAAGGGCCGCTACCTTGACATAATTTCATATCAAAGTATTAGTGAATTTGGTTTATTTTGATTTTTAGAATTTTATTGATAGTTTACTTGTATTTTTCCGGGTTCTATACTATTTTTAACAGATTTCTAAAGTTTCTGCTGATTTGGAAATTTCTAATTGGTCCACGTCAGTAAAGGAGCTGACTTGTCTGCTGACTAGGCTTGATGAAGTGTCCCAGAAGGAGATGACGTGGGCTCTACTGGTTTTCTCTTTTGGGCTCGTCTCTGTGACTGGGTCGGATTCATTTTGGGCCGCCACACTTTCCTTTACTTCCCATTTAATTCAGCCGGGTCCTATGTAGCGAGTGATCAACGAACAACAAAGATCTCTGCCACAGGGGATCAACAATGATTCAGCGCTGAGACACAATTGAAGAAGACGAGTTCTATTTTAGTTAATAGGTTCGATAGATTAACGGGTACGACTCCGTTAGTGGCTCCGATTATTGCAAGACTTGGGAGTAAGCTCGACGGGATCGTACAGACGAGAAGAAGGTACCGGTGATCTCCATTTTGGTCGCGTCGCCTTCGTTAATTTGTAATGGGCGTTTATTCAATTTAGTTCTTGAAAGTTTATTTTTACTCTTCCTGGCGATCGCCGTAGCCAAAGCTTGCAAGGTTGATCTCGTTAGAATTACGACGGAGAGAGGGAATAGAGAATACGTTCAATTTACGTTGCGTCATTCTATTTTGCTGGAGACACCACCAATCTGGTACGGCTTGGTATGAACTGGTACCGAGTCACTGCTGATGGCTTTAGGAAACGTAAATTGTACCGGGATGGTATCGTTTTGCACTAGGGAAGTGTGAAGAAGTCTTTTTAAGATTCAATTTTATTGCATTTACATGATTTGATTGAATTGTCGGGAATCTGCATTGCCAACTTAGGAACGATTGGTTGATCCTGAGTCAATCTTAAGACTACAACGTTTACTTAATATACCTACTTACTAATTGCTAGTGAGTGCGTTACTTAATACTATCAAGTAATGTATTATTGGTAATTTCACTTGCATGCCGTATAAGGCCAAACACCATAAATACAATAGTTCCCTGTGTATATTTTCATATCATATTTAGCAATAGCACAACATAGGCTTAGTAAAATTTGATATCTATACAAAGGTAATCATCACTATACTAAATTAACCACCTGACTGGAATATAGCAGACAAAGTCGAAAATTCTAAACCATGTAACCTCTTGTTACAGAAACATTTACACATAATTTTACCACTCAGTTAGTTTATACCAAAGTGAAATGAAGTCATACCATTCTGTGTAGCCTATCAACATTATTCATGCAGCTAACAACAAAACAAAGCAGCACAATTCCTTTGGTAATTACTGGTCCTTCCTACACAATTTTACAGAGTTCATATAACTGTAAACCCCATTTGTAATCATGACTTAATCATGAAGTTGAATTGGTACCAGAAACTAAAGTTACTAGAGAAGGACCTGACAAACATGACTATAATACCAATACTTTTGCAATGATGTCCATCAATTCTGACTATTCCTATCAAAAATATAACTTTAGCAATTTACTTCAAGAGCTTGATTTGGATCTGCCTAGCCATGACACAGTAAAGAAAATACTATCAAAAATACTTAGGAAGACCTAGAACTGCAGCAGATCTGATTTTTACTGTAGTCGTATCCATCAAGCACACTTAATAAACCTAACAAGAAGTAGCTCAGAAGATCAAAGCTATTCAAGGGAACTTGACAAGATGCACATTCTTTTACAAAGTAAACCCTACAGGAACAATTATTTGAAATTCAGATTATGACATGAGAACTTGAGAAAGAGATAACACAGGAAAACTCATGCTACTGTTTTGATAAGTCAACTGCAACTTTATACAAGAACACCTTTCAAGAACTCTAATTTTACACTGTTCCTAACAGATTGAGATGGAGATTAAGTACTTAAAATCCTGGAACAAATTGGGCAGCACCTCCCCTAGATTCTCTCTTGTTTTGAAGCTTAACGGATCCAATTAAACCTAAATTAGGCTCAATTAGACCAATTAAGCTCGATTCACCATGGAGGCCGCGCCTCTAGGTAAACCACATGAGAGAATCTAGCGAAGGAGCCGTGCTCCTAGCTAGAAGGGAATCCGTCATGAGAGCCTTGCTCTCTGACAGAGAAAGAACAGATTCAAGAGGGAGAAAGAAGATGCAATAAGAGAAGAGCAAAGAGAGATCAATTAAGAACTAATTACACGATTTACTTTACTGTTTTGAGATTCAAGATCCGCCATGGGAGCCTAGCTCCTTGGTGAAGCTTTCATCTCGATTTAAGAATCTAAATTAGACAGTTCAATTCAATTTCAAGAAGCCAAAAGCATAGACTTTCTTCTCGGAATTGAAGATTCGCCATGGGAGCCGTGCTCCCTGGTTAATCCTCTTCTCCGATTTGAAAGAGAAAATGCTTTCTAAAATCTACTCAATTGGCGAAAGGCGTACTAAACTGGATCAAAGATACTCGTAACCAGCAAGAAAATCGAAAGAAAAGGACAGAACGACTGCAAATTCACAGAAATCGAATAAATCTCATTTCTTGCACGAAATCAATCAAATTACAAATTGCGAGAGGATCAATCACTGTTCTGATCGTCTCTCTTTCATCTAAAGACCTAGCTTTACCTTTACAACTCAATTCTTGAGCTCTTCTTTCACTTCTCTCCTCTCTATTACAATGTCTAGCAACTGTTCGTGGAAATGCCTTACTCTTTGTCACTCTAAACCTAGCTTTCTTGTTTGATTCTCTCTCTCTGCAAGTCGCTTCAATCCGATCCCGAAATCTTCTCCGACTGGGCTATTTATAGGCGTCCAAGGGGTCTCCTCCGGTCTCTGGCCAGCTGGCTCTAGCTATTCGCCCGGCGGTTTGCTCCTCTAACTGATTTCTGTTTCACGCTCCCTTCCTACCTTCTTTTCTTCTTCTGGCTACTCTCGGCACACAGTGAACCAAGTCGATTCTTTTGGGGCCCACTGTCTTGACTTCTCTTCATTTTCTCCACACCGAGTGCATCTTTATTTTATTCGACGAAGGGGTCGGCTTATTCAAAACCTCAGCGACATTAGCTATCTCTCTCTGGGTGCACTTGGTTCTTTATACACCACGCTTTTAAATGCCTTCTGTCAGTGGTGGGCTTACGATGGAACGAGTGCAGCCGGCGCAATATCTACTGTACGGAGGGATTTTTGATGATAGCTGGTTGCCTCTTCTCCATTTCTCTATTATGCTGCACGCCTCCATTTATTCTAATTTCTTGTGTTTTTCGTGATCACAGAAACTAAAATAATTATCTGAAGCCCTTATCTTTGAAATTTCTGTACCAAATTTCACATGTAGCCTCAGAAAATTATTTAGGATTTTATGGTTTTGGAGGCTTTCTGAAATGACCCTCCAATTATTTTTATTTATTTTCTCCAAGATGAGGGTCCTTTTTGCATAAAACTAAACTTCCATAAAGCTTCTGACCTTTCTTTTTGCACCATAATTTTCTTTGCCTTGTCTTTGATTTTTAGGCATTTTTCCATGATTTTTGGAGTTTATCTTCTATTTTTCCATGAATTTCCGCATCTCTTGTATCCATTATTCACAAAATCCATTCATTTGATTCAAGTATTCAGCCTCATAAAATAGGGTCAAACAGCATGCAAGACATCTACATGCCAACTTGAGGGAGAGTGTGGACACGAGGCAGAGGATCCGAAATTCTCAGATGAGATCTGAGAATTTCAGTCCGAAATCTATCCTGGTTGTGCACTTTATGTTATTTCCTTTTATGATTTGGTAGCAAAAAATAGAAAGAAATAAAGAGGAGCGCCTGTGTTTCTATAAAGGCGCATCCTTCCCTAGCCCAGACTATCTTTGCATCTATCTCTCTCTGTGTAAAATCTTTATGAAAAAAAAATAAAAAATGATGGTATGTGTGTGTGTGGATGTAAGTACAATTTTGTACTGAATCACGTTAAATACTGTGTCTTTCTGTGTTGTTCTTTAAGTTTACAACATTGCTAATACATTTCGTATTTTATTTCCTAAAATGTATACATATCTGGGGCAATTATATTTAATTGTTTGTTTCTTTCAAACCTAAAAAGCATGTGAAGATTTTATTCTTTTGATATATAAGATAGCTTAAGGTGGTGCAAACAATTGTAATTATATATTCCATATATACCGAAATTTAGGAGAGACCAGAGGAGGATGAAAGCCGTGGAGGGGACAACATGCACGAAAGGCCGAAGTACATGTCCATCGGTGCTTGGTACGCTCAGTGTCTTCCAAAGCAATGCTTGGCCGCACAATGCAAAGCTGATTCGGAAGTAACCAGCATGGAATTTTGTCAAGAGAGAGCCGGAACCCAAAGGTCTCTTTGTTCAAATCATCTCTTTTAGTTTGGAGAACATTGTTGCCTTGGTAAGTATTTTCATTTTTGTTATCTGTTTCCATGATTTCTTTCATTCACAGAATACAGATCGATTATGAATGGCAGTGAGGTAATTAAAGAAGTTTGGTGAATGTAGGTGAAGGTGAGGGGTTACTTATAGTGAGTTGGCGCTATTTCTTATTTTGAGACTTCTTTTTTCACTTTTTCATAAGAATTTGGAAGTCAAATATACTAGTATTGACCAAGTGAAAAAAATACGAGAGGAAAGTGAAGAAACTCTTATTTGTGTGGTTCGGTGCAAATTAAAATAATTTTTACAAGCAACTAAAACAACGCAATATACGAACCAATGGTAATGAGCGAAATCGTGCATAAAAAAAAAGATGGAAAGAATGATTCATATCTCTTCCTGAATAGTATTGGAAAGCTTGAACCAAGGTGTTGGAGGCACTGACGTGCTCTCCCTCTTCTTCTTCTTGCATCTTAGGTACACAAAGATTAACTAATCTCTAAATTGATTTATGCTGGTAAATCAATAGAGATAGTCTAATCCTTTGCTACCCTTTTTCTAATTAATTCACTAATTAATTATGAAAGCTCTGCTCAACTCATGAACCCTATTCAAAATGCAAAAGAGAGGCACAAATTTCTTATCTGAAAATTCTTTTCTCCCTCGAAATTTCGACCAAAATTGAGGAAGACAGAGAAAGTGGGAATTGGTTTCCCTAATTCACCAATTAGTGATTCTTGTATAAACCTTTCTATCAATCCTAATGAGGGACCACTCCTACCTTTCTTAGCTGGTCATTTAGTGGGTTTTGAAACCAATTAAGTCTATTTTAATTGTCTCTATTTAATCGCCTTAATTTCATAATTTTATTAATTGTATTGAGACAAAACTCCTTAATAATTATTAATAAATTAGATTTAATATTAATTTAGTTTCATATGATCTCTAAAAATAATTAATCATAACGGTTTATAATTAATTATTTAACCTATCATATTTTGTATTCTCCAATACAAATAAAACTAAACTTATAACCATCAAAGTGATTGATTTCTAGACTCTAGTATATAACTCCAATAAAAAAAAAATTTTGAAAAAAATTGCATTTCAACCCCCACTGTTATGTAATTCCAGCTGTAAAATTTTTTTTTGGTTTTATATATAATACGATCTAAATTTTGTCTCTTACTAAAAGTAGGAAGAGTGCCGGAAGTTTGGAAAATTAGCAGCAGTGCCCATCCAATGTGTGGACGGACTTTAATATGCGAAATTATATTATTTGATATGAATATGTTGTTAATTTTCAATATTTAAGATCAACATTGTCTTGATTGGCGCTTAATATAGCAGCATTATTTACTGATTTAAACAAAAAGAATAAAAAATAATTTGATGAAAATAAATACATTTCTCAATAATAAAAAATAATTTGAAGAAAGTAGACATGGCAAATTAACAATTGTTTCTCATCCATTAATTTTATCTCAGCAGAATTAACAATTGTTTATGAATCTGCATTTATTATGACTGGTGAATATTTCCGTTACTATCTTCAAATAAATTGATGTAGAATTATCTGGTCAATACATACCATAGAACTCGATTGCGGGTTGTGTTTGATTAACATCGATTCGACAAAACTTGATTTAAAGTTAAATTTCATATAGATACTAACTTTCTGTAAAATATTATTCTAAAGTAAATAAAACGTTACTTTAAAAATAAAAATAATCTAGAAAATATTAAATATTATTAATCTGTACTTCACTTACTTAAAAAAATAAAATAATAATAATAACCTATTTATATGTTTGTATAGAAATTAATCTGATCAAACTTGATTCGATTTAAAAATAAAATAGTTTAATTCTAATATATTACAGACATCATTTACATGTATGTATGAAAATTAATCCAATTGAACCTAGAACATCTAATAGCAAAGTCCTTTGTGATAACTTAGAAATTGTGCTTACAAATTTTAAATATGAGTTTCATGAAACACGCCGATCAATTTGATACAATAAGTTGTAGGTACCAAAATTTATTTTTCTAATGTCATAAAATGTTTTATCGTATTGTTAAAATTTTACAAATTAATAATTTTTGCATTAGTAAAAAGATACTAACTATTCAATTTCTTTCTATTCAGGTTGTATTATTATTATTATTATACTTTTTATGGTTGTTTTCCCATCTCTCACCGTCAATTTTGCTCGAATTTGGTAAGTTCTCTACATTTTATTTTTTTTATCTTATGTTAATAAAATAAAATAATTGTCAAGATAATAACATTTTAAATGATATCAATTTTTACCTGTACTGGATGAAATGCGATATCATATATTAACGGACAATATAACGAAGTTCCTTTAGTTATAGTAATGGACAATATAACGAAGTTCCTTTATTAAAAAAGAATTACTGATTTACCTATATATTTCAATCAAATTAAAAATTGTTTGTAGAAAAATGATAAATTAGCCGAGGAAACTATCATAGGTAAACAAAAAAGGGGGAAAAAATGAATACAACAAGAGCTGGCAGTCTACCTATCAACTTCATTCTGTCTTATCGTTATTCTAATATTGTGTTATACAATTGAAATATTTATACCTACCATGGCGTCTCAAATAATAATAAAACAAAATAAAAACATTTCCATTCACGAATAGATCCCACTGAAAAAGAATTATCTTTTAATAAAATTCCAAGAAATATAATTATTGTCAATGTTTCCAAATTGCTTAAATAGATTTTAAAATAAATATCTAATTCCAATATTATCCACTATTTGATTATCAATCAGCGTCAGAGGCACTTCCATTATGATTAGAGGAGTTATTTTTTTTTTTCTAATTTTAATTTTTAGTACAAGGAAATTATCAGTATCAAATAAAAATTTTTCTATCAAATATTCACATAATTCGTTTTATTGGCAGAAATATATTTAATTACATCTTTGATTGATTATTGAATAACTTATTGAAGGAAATGTTGCATTCTGAAACGGAATTGGAAATAAACTTTATCCCTTTTCATATCTTGTTATTTTTACGTGAACCTATATATATGCAAATGAGGGCATATTTGATGCGGAATTGGAAATATAAAAAATGGGCACATATTTCATATTTATATTTTTTATATTGCTCCAAGGCAAGCATGCTAATCATGGTATGTCTCCTTTAGAGAGAACTAGGTTACTTAGTTGTCGCTGCTTCGCAGCGACTAGTTTTGTTATGTTATACTTTGTTAAGTAATGATTATGAGATACAATTGTACGTAAATAATTAGAACACAATATGTCATGTGTTTTTGAAAAAGGATGCAAGCTAATAGCATTTGTCATAAAAAAGTCCGTGCCACATCTGCATTATTTGCCTAATTTTAGAATCTGACATCAAAACTCTATTCATGCTTGGCCAGTTGGCCATATTGACACATTCATAAAATTTAATCTTTTTTTTTTTTGGACACATATAACAATTACCGTACAACTTTTTGACCCTCAAATTGAAGTCCCTTAATTTGCTTCTAAATTATTCCCTGGATACATAAACTATCATCTACAAAATCTAGAATTCACAACCATGGGTTAAAGGGTATATACCAGTAAACATGAGAGAGAGACAGAAGAGAAGCTAGCCACTGTCTGGCATTCCCTGGACTAACTAAGTCGCAAAAAGCGGAGATGGAAAAATTTTGAAGAAAACAAAAAAGCAGTTCTCTTCTTCAAGCTCAGACCAACATCGCCTCTACATATCTCCTCTCATGTATATGAAACAGTACACGTCTAATCATTTAATTTTATTCAATTTGATCATTTATTTTCATGACTAATAATATCTTATTATTTAATCTTTTTGATCAATACTCTTGTTCGAGTCAACCTCATTGTTGTTGTTATACTAGCAATGCGGTTCCATTCATTTAGGTTGGTTGGTATTAAAATCTTAGCCTTCATTTTTTTCTTTTAATACATTTACAACAAAATTATACATATACGAGTTATTTACTTATTATCCAATGTTGAAAATGCAAAAACATGCTATAATTGTTAGTTTCTTTTAAAATTGAATAGATCCCCCCCCCCCCTCTGAATGCTTCAATCCAAGTCTTAAATTACTGGAAAAATTATAATTTTCTTTTCTCAAGTGTAAACATGAATCAACGATTATGCTAGAATAATGAATCACCGATTAAAACCAACAGGATAACTATAAAAAAATGAGAAAATATTTAAAGTTTTGTTTTCAGCAATTAGGACCTACACACTAATAACAATAACACAAAAAATGAGATAGTTCATTAATTAGGATCTACAAATTATCTCCTTATAAAAAACAAAATCAGAAACTTGATCTTTTTGAGAAGCAAGGTGGGGGTATGGGATAAGCTACAAAGATAAGCTCTTTCTAAAGCAACTTGGCCTTTTTGAGAAGCAAGGTCGGGTATGGGATTTGAAGAGAAGTAATCGAGGACCTCTCATACGTGGAGGCTAAGGTTTCATGGTCCCTTTTGGACTGCTCTTTTCCTCATCTCATGTAGAAAGAGAAGAATTTTTTGCATTTGTCCTATATGTTTGCTCCTATCCATAATAAGAAATTTTATACTTTAACCTAAGTACAATCAACACATGGAATTTAGTTTTCTGTACAAATTTCAGTCACTACAAATCTACCATCAACAAAAAAAAGGTAAATTCTAAAAAATGAAAAATAACGGAAGAATTATTTGCATGAGGACTTGATATTCGAGCTGCATAACAGCCAGAGGTCGAGGCACCGTCATCTACTTAGGAACCATCAATGGCCTCTCCAGAATTCATATCTTCAAGGCTACAATTAGCCATCGCCTCTGTATACCTGCAGTAAAATGCATCAAGCTATTTCCTGATGAAAGATTTTTAAATTTTCAGGATTGAACTCTGATCTCATTTTCATTTTCAATATGAGTGCTCTAAATAAAGAGGAGATAACTTGCATGATCAAGAGATAGCACTAATTAAAGCTGGTGTTGTATGAGACCGTTTGTGTTAACTAAACTGTTTATGTTAATTGATGTAAAGAAAGAAAACAATTTGAAGTTGTAAGGAGGGATAGTAAAACAACAAAAAAAAAAAGGGAAAGAAAGAGAGATCAGTAGAAGCATACAGTATATTGGAGCAATAGAAAACAGAATCGTGGGTTGCTGCCAAGGAGAAATTGACAGTGAAATAATTAGAAGAGTTTTAATGTAACAATTAACAATTATTTACACAGTGAAATAATTAGAAGAATTGAATGTACCACATAGTGATACACACGTTCTACGTTGGTAAATATAGTCCGCTATACAAAATCAAGTTTCATAGTGACCTTATAAAAAGGAATTAGATCTTTTGAGTGCTCCATGTTCTCCGAGTTTTTTTCCTAGCTACACCATGGTTTTGGTGTCCTCGCATTTCCCTTTCCTTGTCCTACACATCTTCAAAATAATTTAAAAATTAATCAAGCAATAATTTTGAAGATCTTAAGAATAGAATCTCTTAAGAATGCCTTACACAATATGAACACACCTAAAAGGATGAGATCAAACTGCATAAACTGCTAAAATAGTTGAAAATCAACTAAATTTAATGGTATAAAATAACTTTCAAGATGGAATTATGCATAATTGAAGATAATATGGTAGTTCTATCTTTATAATTTATCTGCACAAATCAATCCTACTTATTAATGTCTTTATAAAAATTGTCAGCTAATGAACTTTATAAGTACAAAGAAACCTAAATTGCTAGCAAACTGAGCACTTTTAAAGCTAATAGGCACTGGTGCTTGGACCTAATTTGCACCTATGACTATTAGTCACTGAAATAACCTTTCTTCTCTTAAATCTAATAGTCACTGGAAGTCTTGAAAGCCTTTAGACAGCTAAATTAACTTGAATTGCAACCTAACCAAAACTGGTTCAAGAGTTTAGATAAATTTCTTTAACATTTTACTTGCAGAAATACCAGCAATTAACCATTAAATAGTTCATGAAGCATAGCTCATGATTCTGGTCATAATCTAATTCATTTCATCCCTTGTTTATTTTAGCTAGAAATCTAAACACATGATTTGTTGTTATGTTGAGTTGTTTTAGAAACTAAGTTTTGAGTAACAAAACATCCAACTTCTCCTGATTGTCTTTGCGTTACATCAGCCTGAATCCTATAATATTTGACAAAAGCCACCAAATAAAGATCAAGCAAGTATAAAAAAGATGATGTACCTGAATACCTGATCATGAAAATAGGTGAAAACATGTCATCCCTTATCTGTTGCTTGCTTCCTTACTGGTACAGTGATACTATCACAAACCTGTAAACTATAAATCAAAACCAAATTAAATTTGAAAGCGCTAGAACTTTAGTAAATGCATTCAAAAAGTTTCACAATAAAAGCAATTGCCAACATTTATCTTTGTATAATGTTTCACAATTGACACAATTACCTGCATTTTATCTTGATATAAACATTTTGCCCATATATTTAGCTAAACATCAGTACAAAAGAAATGGCGTCACAAAATCAAATTGTAGGTGTAAATTTTTTTTATCCAGATGATACCAGCAAGTAAAAAATATCTATATAATTTGGGTTACCTTTAAATCAGTGGAAAGTACCTTTAAAATGATCAATGCATCCTCGACTAAGTTCCTAATTATAATATATTTCAAACTATTTTATGACTGATATAAATTTTATTTTTTTGCAAACAACGACATTTTACTCAGTAGCATAAAAAAGCTGTTTTTGAAATAAATTACCTCATTTCTTTTCATTTACCATCAGCTTGTCTACTATATGGAATCCAATGAATCCATCTCTACCAGTAACGAAGATCCTCATGTTTAGCTGTGGAGTTATAGATCAAACAAAGAAAAGACAAAATCAACTTCATATTTAAAAGAGAGTGAACATATGACCCGATAACAGAATTCACTACATATATTGCACAAAGGATGAAATTTAACTTATCTATTATTCTTGTAAATAAAACACATTAATATTTAGGAATATCCTCGTTAAATTTCTATAGGAACCCAAACGGAAATAGTTCATTTTCAATTTCAACTAAAATTGAAAAAGCTACTTAAAATTGACATTATATCCTTACGGATGCAAGCTTGAAGGAACTTTAATTTACTGGTAAAGTAAAGAGAGTTTACCAGAGAGATTTGTATAAATGAAAGTATATTGATTGAATGAATGTTACAGAGTATATACTTCTCTACATATAGTCAGATACAATCATATCCCGAATGACAAGATACAATGCATTTAGTAATCTGATTACATACTAATCCTAATGTAGACATGGTCCACAGTGGTTAGTTGTGTACTAGTGAGTTGTTTCTCTGATGGAGAAGAGTCCTTGCGTTCCTTTGTGTTAATATCAGAATACCATCCAATATTATTCCAAATCAAGGTTTAATGAATGAAGTAAACCTTCATCCGTAAGATAAATATAAGAATTAATGGAATTATGGTTTTTTGCCACCAACCCAAATACTGTCAGTAGCTTCATTCCAATGAGTACATATAAAACTTCATTTTAGTTAAACAAATAACAGTATTGTGGTTGATGTCGTGAGAGAAAAACGTATTTTTCTACTAACAGTAAAGTCACAGTGGGATAAATAAAAAATTAATGCACTGCGTTTGTTTTTCAGATAAATGAGCTCATACTTACTGTTTTAGTTACATGTTGGATGGTGAATAGATCGAGCAAAACCTTAAAGCATCTGAGCAATAATATCTGCCATAACAAAATTTTGCAGGATGAGATCACGTCAGAAATCTAAGACGGCAATACAAATTAACAGGAGTCTGAAGCAAACTTCTTTAAAAAATTTAAGAGAGATACCAGAAATCAATAAATTAACAGTTATCTGATCATACCTTATGGCTGTTCCCCAAATAGACTGCTGGTCCCTTGCCTCCCTTGTTCTTTTTACCCTCTATCGTCGGACATCCTAGAAGCAAAGAAAGAAATCAAAATCGCCTCCTTTTTGTGAAACCTAGCCTGGCCTGATTATCATATCCTTCGATGGCTACATCAGCCATAGGCCTTCTGATTTTGTAGATACATAGCAGAAACAGCAAGCAGCTTGTTCATAACATGAGAACATTCCCAAAAGAGAATTTGTATTGTGGCAATTGATTTTTAAGAACAATAAACAAAAATAGTACATGAATTTTATTTTTATACTAATTACAATGCATACATGACCAATAATCAGTAAGTTGTATATACCTAAAATGGAAAAGAAAAGTTTCCAGACTCTATAGGACATGCTCAGAAAACCATTTTGCTCTCAATCGATACCCAATTTTTTCCTCAATACCTACCCAAACCATCTTCACGTTTCCTTTCTTCCTTATTGTAGATTTTTGACATCTTAATACAAGAAATTTGCCTGCTATATGATGCTTCATTTGGTTAAAAATTGAAATAAAATAACACAAGCTAGGTTTTACTCTCTTATAATCTGAGACGTATCTCTAAATAGAAAACTCATTTTTCTTGTTGAAACTCTCTCTCTCTCTCTCTCTCTCTCAGAGGAAAAAAATTTCTTAATTAGTGCATCAAGAAATATAACTTCTACAACCGACATATAAGCAGAAATGGAGCAATAGTATGAACATATATTTATAAAAAATAAAAAGGAACCGTAAAATTTTTATAAAGGCACCTTTTGAAAAGTCAGTAGCACATTCAGAAGATAAAAGAAGAAATATTCTACTATTGGCACTACGATTCAAAATAGAAGACCTTTGACATCTAAACTATTTCAGTTTGCTAGTTTCATACATAATAGAAACCGCTGGCAGAAGATGCTCATCTAATCAGAAAGTGTGGGTGTCAACTGATGCAAACAGCTCTTTATTTACCAGTTAGATGATAATAACTTAAAAAAATCTAAAATGGTGCTGACCTTGAGGGAAATTGATAGCTCCCATGACATAATTTATAACATAAAAAGGTAGATGCATATTAGAAAAATTGATGAAGATCTTACAACTAAATATAAGTTATAAATAGATGACTGAGAAAAAGAAAGTGCAGAGGTGCTTTACCTCACTTCTATACAGCGATGTCTCTACACTCAGTTATCAAGCCCTGAAATTCAAAATTAACAACAATTGACCCAGTAATGATAAGTGTCCAAACTCCAAACAGAAAAAATAGTTTCCTTTCTTATGCAACCTAAAGTTGCTAAATATGGAAGAAACTCATGTTAAAAATAGATATATGAAATTGAGTTTGTGTCACCTCAATTTCAGTACAATCTCCAGATGAAGCCCCACCACCTCATGACAGCCTTATCGTTTATATAAGCATGTGGCATCAAAGAAGCTTATCAGTATACTGTATACATAAAGTTGCAAGCATCTTTGCATCCTTGCATTCCCTTTGCTCTCCTTATCAGCTTCTCAATACCACCATTTAAAAGGATGGTCCTAAATATATAGATACGTAATCAGCACACCAGTTAATCATTCACAAAATCTAGATATCGTAATCAGTTGTTACTGGTACACGCCATGTGATGCTCTTCTACGCTCATTAGGTTAACCAACATTTTCTATCACTTAAATGGAATACAGTCATATGACAAGAGCAAATCAGTCTCGACAAGCAAGAAAACATTGAGGACAATTCCCCTGAGGAAGCTGTCAACTTAAAGTATTGTCGTGATATACTAAAACTCACCTATTCTCTGGGTTCCTAACCACAAAGTTGCGAATCATAAGGCAAGCTTGCCTCTGCATCTGATGTGAAGTGGGGAATTTTTGCATGGATTGAATCGTCAGATCCCCTACTCCAGCATCCATTGCACGGGCTGCATTCTCTGGTAATCTTAGTGACAGCACAGTGATCATTGACATGACCTGCATATAATAAGTATGATGTCAGAGTTTATCCCCTAAAACACAGGATAATCTTCTAATCCTACTTATATCCCATTGTAAATTGAGTTCAAAAGTACACTGAACAAAATTAATAAGAAATTACCTCCTGTATAACTGATGGATCATCAGAAAATTTTGATGATAATATAATCAGCTTTTCAATCCCACCCTTCTGTACAATCACAATCTTGTTTGCATCACTGCCTGCCAGCTTTATAAGGATCAAATGATGCATCAGAAAATAGGAATAACGAAAAAAAGCTATACTCATGTAACAAATAATTAGTTCCAGGAACCAGACCTTAGACAACAAAGAGCAGCAAGATTTAGCTATGGCTCGATTTCCCTGTAATCCACTTTCATCGATATATTGCAATATTACATCAATCCCACCATTTTCAGATATTGATTTGCAAATCTCATCCTGTAGAAAGAACGGGTAAATAAGGTGCCAAGGTGATTGCTATGCTTTCAGACAAAAGATTTAATCAAAATAAGGTGCTCAAAATAAAAAAAATAAAAAAAATCAAATGCAAAATGGACAAAATTGTAGAATTCATTATACAATTCGTTGGAATTCAAATAAATCAAAATTCTGGAGGGGAAAAATATAGTGCGTCTCAATGAAGGAAGCAAACATTCTTGTCAATTAAATCCGGTCAAAATTAGTTTTAGTCATATTTATTAGACTAACTGTACATTTAGTAATTTCCCCTTTTCCCTTATTTTGCTCATTTTAAATTTGAATCCATCTATGTAAGAAAAAAAATTAGCAATAAATTAAATAGACATTTGACCAATTAACGACAAACAATTAGAAGTAAGAGAAACACTTAATCTAGTAGAAGAATGGTAGGGAAAAAGTGCACGGTAACAACAATGAGATGAAAATAAATGAATAGTTACTAATTTGAGAAACGCATGCAAAATAATAATAATAATAATAATAAAGAAAAGAGACCGAAAAGGGGTTGTGTCTTCGTCTCCTGGTGGTGCCTCCGAAGCAACATAGAGAGAAAGAAGCCTACGATGAGGCATCGATAGTGATTATCAACGCGCTTCCCATCGCCTCCCCCCAATTTGTCTCATCCGTATCCATTGATATGGATCTCTATCGAGGCCTGGCTAAATGGATATTTTTTTCTCCTCGAAGTAGGAAGTAAAAAAATAAGTGAACTCGATTGCTTGTAGGCTACCTTCTTCTTCGTCCTCCTCCTTGTCGATGGGCAGATCGCAGCTAACAAAGCCTTACAAATACAGATCGAGAACATAGCCATTGTGTGAACTGCTGTGGCGGAGACCTCATATGTCCGAGAGAAAGAGGTGCCTGACGATGAAAGCTAAGGAAGACAGATCTCTGTGGAACCCTCGCACCGAGAAGAGAACAACCATGAAATTCTTTGGGCGTGACAGTCATCTGGATGGCCGAGAAATCGATCTTTGAAGAAAATGAGTCATCTTCTGTTTCGAAGTAAAGAAAGAGGTGGGATCCGGGATGAGAGTGGGGAGGGGGAGGGAATCACATCCTCTGCCAACCTTTTTAGGTTGGCAGGGTGCCAACCTTCAATCTGAACCGTTAGATCTAATCTCAACGGTTAATGAGAGCCCCGTGCATGATACAGATTGATAGGCCCGAAAAATTTGAACCGTCCAGATTAGATCTAACGGTTCGGATCAAAGGTTGGCAAGGATACTCTTCCGGAGGGGGAGAGATGGGATAGGGGGGAGGTCTATTAAAAAATTCCTCAGTTGCTTGCGCTGAAGGTGTAAACAATTGGAGCATAACTAAATTTACGGGAACCAAACAAACAAAATGAGACCAGATCATTAGAATAACGCATATCCTCATTAAATTCTATGCTCCGTGTTCATCGTGCAGAGTTATCCACCTCCCTCTCCCAGATGGAAATCCATCCGCTGAATATCAGACAAACGAAGCAGATAAATCGCGCGGGAAAAAGGAAAACGGCACTGTTCATAGGCGTGATTCTTGACGCAGGTGACATCAGCGATCCAGCCTCCGAAATCAACAGCATC
The DNA here is from genome assembly GCA_027562975.1 of Rhynchospora breviuscula. NCBI lineage: Eukaryota > Viridiplantae > Streptophyta > Magnoliopsida > Poales > Cyperaceae > Rhynchospora > Rhynchospora breviuscula. The sequence continues at coordinate 6,494,214 of CM050402.1, forward strand.
CACCCGATTTCAGATCCAATGGCTGGTGTGGATTTGAGATTGTAATCATTAGGGTGCACTGTAGCGTTCGCGTCAGCAAAAAACTGAACTTTAGTAGGTTTTAATGATATGCATAAATGAGAAAAAGGAATATATTGTGGGCCTATCCCAAATTTTGATTTTATAATTAATGTCATTCCTATTCTATCCAACGACATAAAGTGAGATTTAGTATATGGAAAGAATTATCAATAAGATAACCAGCAGCAAGATGATTTGTGCGCATATTGAATAAAAATTTCATATCTGGAAATATATATATTTTCTAAATTCAAAATTTAGTCAATTCAAATATTGAAATATTAGTAGTATCAATATAACAAGGTCACAGGAGGCATATAATTGAGGAAAAAAATGGATATGGATAGTGGTACGGTGATGGTCAGGAGAGTGGTACCAGTAAGTTTAGAGAATTGAATTGAGGAAAAAATGGATATGGATAGTGGTACGGTGATGGTCAGGAGAGTGGTACCAGTACAAGTTTAGAGAATTGAATTGAGCTTGCGTTTAGTGGAGGTTCTTGATTTAACTATACAACAGTTCTTATTCCTAAGTGTGTTTTGCATATTAATTTTATTTATTTCATAGACTTATTTGCTTCATTTTAACTCATAACTGCGACTTTTATGTGTATTGAATCTGACAAGTTCACATTTGGATTATCAATTACATACCCATGTTACATGAGATATCCAATCTCCTATTAGCCACTATACACATTTATTTCAGATTTGGCGTATCAATTACATAACTTGACTTAAACATACAACTGCACTTAATTAAATGAACAAAGGACACAAGGAGCGAACTATAACTGGCATTTATCCATTAATCAACCTATTACTGTAGTTTCATGAGCATTGTATCTAATGTTATTGGTCTCAAAATATTAGCTTTATTCTTGAACTAATTGACGCTTCCAATGGTCTGACAGCCACCATTGACACATCAACTTTATTTACAAACAGCTAATACAAGACAGATAATAAGAAATTATATCATGCTGCATACATGAAATAAAGGAATTAAACCAAAAGAATCAACTTAAGTGCATGAAATTTCCATTCCTGACATTTACTAACTGGTCCTTACTCTCTACATTAATTACAATCAAGAAAATCACAAAAATTAGAACTTTTATATTATGTAAAAATACAGCCCCATGTAGACAGCTTTCAATTTAAATCTAAACTACAAGAAAAACAAAATTTCAGGGGAATCTTAGAAGTGTTGTTGTGCCAAGTTTGGTAACAGACTGGTAATTATGGCCTTTGTTAGGATACAATGGCTCCATGTCTGCTGCACCTTTGTATGTGGACAATCCATTCAAAATCAGATAGCACAGATCAGAAAAGAACCTAAAAATCAAAGTGTGGTCTGGAGCTTTTGATCTTGATTGGGTGGGCGCTCTGAATGACAGCAGGAGTATCATAGCTTTTTATGGCATCATATGCAGATTAAGAATACCACCGAAACAATTAAACAACTAAACATTATGAAATATATCAGCTTACATTTTGTAAATTAATATTTTCCTCTCTTGATTTGATATCTATATCATTAATATTTCATTAATAGGTGTCAAAATTGTTATCAACCATCAATCATAATGGAAGAAAAATAAGGTTCAATTAGCATACTCATCTTTTGATCAGGCCAGACCTGATTGCCAGGCCCTACTCAGTAATACTTGGTGCTTCTGAACCATGGCTCGTTGTAAATGACACATAAAGAACATTTCAGTAGAGAGAAAATAAATGCACTTTCAGACTGACTCTTTAAATTTGTTTATCTTTTTTTCTATCGCCTTCCTCGATATTGAGCTATTGATATTTCCTTGCTGAACTGTTAAAATTAGAAAATAAAAAACATCAGATTCTAATTTACAGGCATTGAATAATTTGCATATCTCAACAAAGCTTGAATCCAAGAAGTATAAATGGCTCTAAATTATAAAATTAATTGGAAAGTTGTTTGCTCTCTGTTTTAATAAATACCAACTTGAGTTGCTGCAAATATTGCAACATAACTGGATATTTGGTACAATCTTCAAATGCCAAACAATAGAAAAGTGACATTAAGAAGTGCAAATATTTTGAAAAAAGAGGAGAAATTCACCTTTTAATAAGTGTTGGAACAAAAGTCATCTATATGAGATAATTATGCATAGATGTGGCCTGAAGAGAAATAATCTTTGTAAATAAGATATTGTAAAGCAAAAAAGAAGTTTGTATGCCTTTCTCATATTTTCATATTTAGCTAAGGTTCCTGTTCTTTGAAGAAGAGAATAATTGCAAATTGATCTATGCAAAATAAATCATAAGATAAAAGATCTAACATAGATATGTAGCCAATCATTTCTCTCCTATTGACAGTTGAAACTCATAATCAGGTGGTGCAGGAGCAGTTTCATCATTTTTTGGTTCTTCCAATGCTCCTCAGTCTAGTTCCTCCAAATTAGCCTTTTCCAAAAAAATGATAACAGTGAGGCCTCAAAGTAAAAATCACTTACCCATAATCACATTAAAGGTAGAAATATAAATATAAAGTACTTAATTAATTAAATAAATATTACCACTGTCTCAACTCCCAACAGTTGATTGAATTATTTTAGTTTTGAAACTAACAAATTTAAGTACTTACAATAAGGTACTTGCTTACACTGAGCTGAGCTGTTCAGTTTGAACTCCTAATCGCTCAAGGTTGGGTCCACAACCTTACCCCTTCTTGCTACACTGTCATGCTGCTTAGGATTTCATTGAGTGAGAAGAAAGGCTAATAAATTGCTCCAAAGCTGCTAGTTTTAGATAAACTACTGGGCTTCTTTTACTTAATTAGTCCACTACAAATGGAGAAAAGAATCAGAATAAGGGAAAAAAAACTATATTATTTTTGGAGAACATGTAATTAACTAAAAATAAATCAACTATTATAAAAAAAAAAAAAACATAAATCAATTGACCGACTGCAATTTAGCCCAACAGAACAGTCTCTCAATTCGTAGAGGATCTCATCCATTCAGAACACTGCTAGCAGAGTCTCAATCAGGTCCGTTGCTCGAATGCTTCCCTTGCTTGATCCTGACCATCCTCCCGACTCGCCTAAATATGTTGTTCTATATTGCCTCCCTGTCAATTTTTAAGTCTCAGAAAAGTTATTGCAAAATGTCGTCAAAACTTGTGCAAAGATTTTGCACCAAAAATGATTTAAATATCACTGGAATGTCAGTGAGCCCATGATAATAGCTAGAAAGTTTATAAATTAGGCTGATTTATGCATTTTTCTTACTGATAAGGACATTTTTTTTTTAGCTATACCACATCACAAAAATCAAATTCTTTGTAGTTATTTTCGAGTTTCAGAAATTACAAAAGGGCCAGCTTTTTTTACTTTCTAATATCTGTTCTAAAACAATATTGTTTGGGTTGATTTCAAATGAAAACTGGTACTTATGAGTCTACTTTTTTGTCGAAACACTCTTACTGGTAAAGTTAATCAAATTAAAAAAAATAAAAAAAATAATTTTTGCATCCAAAACAAATGACTTTTACTCAATCTGAGAACGTGATGAGTTGTAAGAAATATGAGAAAGTCATGATTTAAACTCAAAATTGAGATTACCGTAATACTTAAAATCAAACAAATTAGAACACGTACCAATACTATTTAGTCAAATTGAGAGTTTTCTTACCGCTGCTAAGAGAAGATTTGCTGAAGAAGGAACAACGATGAACAACGATGAAGTACTTGTTTGTCCTCAAAATTCAACTGAAATTGAGAAACAATGAATGGATTAACATGGCAAAGGATTCAGCGAAAAGATTAAACCAATTATTTGTAGTCAGCTCACTTATCCTTCAACAAAGGTTGCACGAAGAATGAAGGGAAAGAAAACTAAACAAAGAGAAAAGAGTAAATGGAAAAAATGGAGTATCTCATCACCAGATCGTGCTCCTTGGTAAAGTAAAATGCAGAAGCACCGCACAGTTGTAGAGCAAGTCGAGGCACATCTCTCTCTTTGTTCGGATCTGAGAGGCGGCAGCGATGATGATTGAGAGGGTTTACATTAGAGTTTCATCTCCCCCTCTCTGTTCGAATCTGAGAAGGAGAAGGAGAAGGAGGTAATGGCGGGGAGGAAGAGAGGGTTGGGGGTCTGTCAAGTGCGTGAGGGAGAAGAGAGGAGGTGATCGGGGAGAGAGAAGGAGGTGGGGTGAGGCGCGAGTGAGTTTTGGATTTTTCTCTGTCTAATTTCGCCGAGACCAGGGGGCGGGTAGAAAGAGAGATCGACGGAAGGAGAGAGAGAAAGAGAGGCAGAGGTAGGCTGGCGGCGGAACCCTCGCTAGGTTTTTCTTTTTTTTTTATAGCGCCTTCTTTTTCGTTCGTGCATGTAGAATGGGAATGAGAGGAGGGAGACAGCGCAGCTTATTGTTATTGAACAGAAAAGAGAAAGAAATCTCCGGAAAATCTTCTGTTGCCATATTAGATCTATGGACGCTGGATAAACCCCAATCCGCATCCTCGACAGTCGTTTAAAAGGACTGTGCCGAGCAGTCATTTTATTCTGTCCGTCCGATCTGGATCCAAGGGTGCACGAGAGAGAGAGCGAAAAATCGCTGTCGAGGGCTTGCCCTCCCTGCCCGATTTGCGCCTGGGCCCACTGTCAGAGTCTCCTTCTCCTCTTGACTGCTCCGATTGGCCACTCGCCACTGGACCCACCTAGACGCCTCTCCTTCTCCATCGCCATCTCCGACTCCATCCCAACTCCTTCCACCTCCTCCCGCCACCCCTTGTCCGCCTCCGCCACCTCCTTCAGAGGACTGGTTTTCCATTGATGAGAAGCCTCCTATAGCATATGTATTTCTTGAGATTTAAACACCAAACCCAATATATTGGAACTAAATCTGATCACATAAATTGCAATTTTACATGCAAACAAAACTAAGACTAGATTTATAAGTCATAAAAAGCATGAAGAAACTATTCTTTTTCCTTTTAAATTGCATGTCACTATGACATTAAGCTGTTTATACATTGTGCAGCTTTCTATTCGCCCCCCTTGATAGCCAAAAATTGCACTGAATTACAAAGAATCCTAAATGTTACTCCCTGAAAGCTCTTACTAAACTGAACTTCCGACGAGTTAATGGCGAATCGGAGAGGAAATGTAAACGAAAAAGCAAGGAACGCGCTAACAAATTATTAAAATTGGAAACGCTGAGATAAAAAAGGAGGATAGGTTTACCAATTTAGTGTAACCATGAGGGTGCGATCGCTATTCTTCCTCTCCGCGTAAGTCTGAGCCAGTCGGAGAGGAGGTGGAAGGAGTTGGGATGGAGTCGGAGATGGCGATGGAGAAGGAGAGGCGTCTAGGTGGGTCCAGTGGCGAGTAGCCAATCGGAGCAGTCAAGAGCGCGGAGAAGGAGATTCTGACAGTGGGGCCCAGGCGCAAATCGGGCAGGGAGGGCAAGCCCTCGACAGCGATTTTTCGCGCTCTCTCTCGTGCACCTTTGGATCCAGATCGGACGGACAGAATAAAAGGACTGCTCGGCACAGTCCTTTTAAACGACTGTCGAGGATGCGGATTGGGATAAACCCTAGAGCGGAGAGGAGTTGTTACTAGGGATGGCAATGGGCTAGGCCCGTAGGCTTTTTATCTAGCCCATACCTGGCCTGACTTTCTAATACCTTAAGCCCGCCTGCCTGGGTCCAACTATATGGGCCTATAGAGCAATGCCCGGCCCACCCATAGGCCTTCCACCAAAGCCCGCACCTGCCTGCTTTTGCCTGGTCATACCTACGCTTGGATGTTTCGGTCCAAATTTCACAAAATATATGTACATTGATTTTAAGTATATGATATTTAATATGACACAATTTACAAAATTGTTGTACTATACGAAGTGGCAACAGATCCAAAATTCATATGAATTTTAAGGCCAAAAGGGCCACTTCAATACTCAGCCCAACATTTTAAATTTATAACAGCCCAACAGGCCGCCTGCGGGCTCCAACTTGAAGCCTGTGCCTGGCCTGTCCTGTCCTTAAGCCTGGCCTGAAGTAGCCCGTTTCAATAACAGGCCAGGCAGGCAAAGCTCTGGGCCGGGTGGGTATGAGCAGGCCAGCAGGCAATCGGGCCATATTGCCATCCCTAGTTGTTACGCTGACAAAAGGGGAATCGTATCCTCTGCCGACCTTTAAAGGTCAGCAGAGGGCAGACCTTTCCTTTGGAGCGTTGGATTATGATCCAACGGAGAGTGCACAGATGGGAGAAAATTGCTGAAATCTATCCCTGCCCGACTGCCCTCTTTCTATTCCTCTTTATTCCAATACTTTCACTCGCATTTCCGCCAAAATGTCGTCCTCCTCATCTTTTCATCTCTCTCTTCTACTAGGCATTAGACAGAGAAGGTGATCTCAGTACTCTTTCTCCATCTTCACTCGACTAGCTGACTAGCTGACTGTATCGTTGGACCTCCTCTCAATCTTTAGTTCAATTAGTTTTCAACTATCAGTTAGGTGGGATCTGAATGTCAGATACAGGATGTGCTCCCTGTGCAATTCTTATTTAAATGTGCTCCCTGTTTCAAAGGCCGGTACAGGATTGCATGTGTCTGATAATTCGGATATATGGTATATACAAAAGTCTATATCTGATGTGCTTTCCCAATTTGCATTTGATTTGCTTGCTTTATTAGCAGTTCATCTGAATTTGTTCATTTGAATTTTATAAGGCAGGTACAATTAATTTGTTAATCTGCTTTATAAGGCCGGTACAACTAATTTGTTCATCAGCTATTCATTTCTAGTTCTATTGATGTTAAAGGAGGCCTGTACATGCCCAGGATGGTACTCAAGGAGGCCGGTACAAAGCAACAAATTTACATGCTGAGATGAAAATTGATAGAAAATTGAAATCATAGAACAAATATCAATACAGATATACCAAATTGATAGAAAATTGAAATCATAGAACAAATATCAGTACAAATATTATACAATACCAAATTTGAAATCATATGACCCATTATGCTTTTCTTGTAAATTTACAAAAGGAAAAAAAGACAGTTATTATCACTGGAATCTTGAACTTAACAAGTTCTCACAGACTTACACTAATCTTATACAATAATACAAAGCTTAAAAGTCTAAACCAAATCCATGACATTTCAACTGTATCAAGTATGAACAGAATTATTACAAATATAAAATAGAAGCATAGACTGCATCCAACTATCATCCTTCAACAGCAATCAACTCCCCCCCACCACCCATTGCAGAAGTGTGTTCCAGTGTCAATTGGATTTGCTGGGGCCACCATTTGTAAAGGAATCTCTTCCCATGCATCTGATCTCCATTGTTTGAAATGGCATGGGCTAAAAATGTAAGTCTTGATTTCAATGTTCCCAAATTGACAGTATGCAATTTAAGTAGCTAATCCTTCTGGCATGACAATGAACTTCTTCCAAAAAAAATCACAAAAAAAAAAAAGTCATTCAACATAGTTAAGAACTTATTGAACAGAAATCAAGGCTCAGTTTTTAGGGAATTTTGAACAAATTATCTACTAAATTTTGAAAAGAAATTGAACAAAAATAAATTAAAATCTCTGAAATTGAACTCCGAGACAGAAGGGGAAGAAATACTTCGAGTTGCTCCCTGAGGAGGTAGAGGAGGCAGCGAGGGAGAGTGATGCTCAACCTTGATGAAGCCGCTCCCAGTAGTTGATCGAAGGGATTAGTTCTAACGAGAGAGAGTAGCGCAGCCTGTTGATCGGTTCTGAGGAGAGAGAGGTTTATCAAAGCGAAACTATTGCCTCCACAATGCTTCGCCTCTCTATCTAGCTTCTGTTCTGTCGTCCGATCTATGTTTCTCTCTCACTTCTCGTCAGCCGGAGGAGAGTACGGAATTCGATGGAATTGCCTTGGGACCTTTTTATTTTTATTTTTTTATTTTAAGAGGAAACGGGAAAAATGGAAACACAAACTCGGGCACTATGGGCAGCGTCGAATTCAGCGATTTTCTCTTTCTTCCGTGCGCTCGTTGGATCGTAATCCAACGGATTAGGTGAGAGGTCTGCCCTCTGCTGACCTTTGAAAGGTCGGCAGAGGATACGACTCCGACAAAAGGGGAGGTCGGAAATAAAGCGAGTAAAAAAAAAACCTGTCACGAAGAATCGAACTCTCTTGCTACCCTGAGTTAAACCAGCGCAGTACCAACAGCGCTACTTTTTCTTTCTTTATTAGATGAAAAACTAAATAATGGTGTTGTTTCGTCTGGCGATTAATATCCAACCACAGATCAAACCGATCGAACAGCAAAAACATCTGTTTACATGCTAGACCTAGCGTGTAACACTTTTACGGTCCGTACGCTTATAAGTAGTAGAGATAAAGATTATATAACTTTGGTGTCATATTGGACGGGCCACTAACAGAAATGATGAACTTTATTAAAATGGAGGCATAATTAAAACGTGTACACAAACATATTATTATTCATCAGGTGCTACAGTACCGTCACGGTCCGTTGCAGAATGTATAGTCACACATGCTACATCAAGGGAAGAAGCTGGTTCATCATTAATAAAGAACCAATAGAGCACAAAGTGTCTCAGCATGTATTATTTTTTATTTACAAGCCGATAAATGAAAAAGAAAAACGATTAAAATAGTTAAACGGTTATAACCGTCTGATTGCACGAAACAGTGAACGCAACAAAAATTTATTACGTCCATAGGATGAAATACATCACGAAATGAAATAAAAATTTCGTCTGATAGCACGCAACGATCAAGGCAACAAGTGATTTGCGTGATCGCTAGAGACGTTATGCAGCCCTAAAAACATTATCTTTATCTCTTTTTTTTTTCCAGCTTATGTGTACTTGCACAATAAACTTGTCCATGAAGTGGAATAAAAAAAAATTGTATTGTTTTTAAGAATTTTATTGCACCTAAACACATCATACACATATACTCTTTTGAACTATTCTCACTTTAGTTTTCAAGTTATTATTATTATTTTTTTTGCGGTTAACAATTAATAAAAGGTAAAAATTGTCATAAAATAATACACCCTTGTTAAGTTGATGAATCATCACCGAATACTAGGGCTGTATAATGTTTAAAACGGTCACGAAAATGGACTCTTGCGTTAACCGTTTCATTTTATGCCACGAAACAATATTTATTTGCATTAACCATTTCATTTCAAAAGATGATCAAAACAATCGAAACGATCAATTTTTTTTTATCAATTAATTTTTATACTTATTTTCCTATTTTGCATCCAACTGTGTTTGATTCGCTACTTTGACAATTAATTTTTATACTTATTTTTCTATTTCGCATACATAACTGTCCGGTTCGATATTGCAGTATTCTCGATTCATCAAAGTTTATTCATAAGTACTTAAAAATACATAAAAAATGATATAAACGGTTAAACAAAACTAAAGGAAAGGAAAAACTCTAGTTTCGTTAACCGTTTTTTAAGAAACGAAATATAAAAATTAGTTTCGTTACCATTTTAAAGGGACGAAATAAAACAATCAACGGTTGAAACGGCGGTGCATTTTCACCCCTACGGCGAATACCTTCAAAACAGGATTTAAGCATGGTAGCAATAGGGCTTTTATATTGTCCGTTAAGTTGATGAAGCATAATAGAAGGTAGCCCATTATTATTTTGGGTCCTGTCAGTGAGCCCATATATATAGATATATATTTTTTTCCTTTCTCATTATGATAAGTTGATAACCTTTGATGATGAAAATTGACCAGGGCAAGAGTATCGCCGTATGGATATATGGTGCCCATTTGTATAGTTATAATTACAGCTTTTAATCTTTTATTTAGTAGTTATCAGGTTGTACTTTGATGATGAATTATGAAACATTAAATTAATATTGTATTGTATGATATTTGTCATCTCAAAAATATATACATAGTAAACAAAACCCCACAAATATTTGTAAAACATATGGCATAGAATTAAGCTAATTAAGCATATGACGTAGAGCAGTAGGCGGTAATATTTCACACATATATAATAGGAATTTCATCACCACAAGAGAAGATAAATACTATAAAGTAGTGCCTTTTGTGCTTTTTAGTCCGATATACTCCGATTTATCCTAACACATGTGACGATGTGCCAGTTTGCAAAGAAGATCAAGGGATATTAATCTTGCTTTTTCACATGATTCAACAAGTCTCATTGGTTGAGTTTGCACTTTTTTTACACCTCACAGTCACCGCTCTTTATTCTTCAATGCAAAATATGGCAATATCTTGGCTACAACCCCTGAAATTCCTACCTACACCATGACAGTGATACCCTATCCTGCTACACAGACCTAGCTAGCCTCCCTCTTGCCGTTTTTGGTAATTTTTTCTCCTCTTTCTGTCGCCCTCTATTCATTTTCTTTTCTTTACATTTTATTCTCTTGAAAAGAGTTGTCTAACTGATTGGTTGTTCTATTACAATTTTTCATATTGGGTATTAATCTCTGTTTAAAAAGTGTTAAATTTCCAAATCTTTTGAGTTTCTGTGAACTGATGAAGAGCACTGGACCTTCCAGTTCCTTGTCTTTTGGAGCGAATTTGTGCACTCCAGAACTGATGCTTGCCTTCGTTTATGCAATAATTACAGTATTGATTTAGGAATGGCAAGATTTGCAATTGGCTTTTACATCGCTATTTGTGTTACTTTGTTTGTTCTCTCCAAGATTGTGGTGTCATACCTGCTCTGTAGAAAGTGGGCCCGAAAGCGGAGAATTATTGAAAATTGTTTGTCAGGTGTTTTCATCTTTTATCCTTATTTTTTATTTTTCTTTAAATTATGCAAGAAGATGAGTTAGGTATTGAAACAGGTGGGAAGATGGTTATTTTTAGATCAACTATGACACAGTCGCTCAGTGCCATTTCCTTCATGAAAATGGCAATGCGGTTGTCGAACAAAGACATTATCGGGTCGGGAGGCCACGGTACACTTTATCAACTTAGGATAAATGATACAACAGCATTCGCAGTGAAGAAAATGAACAAGGGAAATGCCGAAATTGATTGTGGATTTGAAAGAGAACTTGTAGCCATCGGGGATATAAAGCATCGAAACATTGTGCGGCTCCATGGATACTACATTGCAACCCAGTTCAATCTCTTGATATATGAACTTATGCCCAATAGAAGCTTGGATTGTTTCCTTCATGGTAAATTGTTATTTACTTGATTTAGTTTTATTCTTATGAAGTAGTTGCCATTAAAAATAAATGACATCCATACGTTTGAATTTTTTAGTTGCTCTTAGTGCTCAAGAGTATAATGCGTTTTGCAAGTAACGAGAAATTATCACATTACAAACTTTGGGCCGGAAATGGGCCTTTGTAGGCTAGAAACAGAACAGAGTTTTCCAAGTGCCAAAGTGGGGTTCTGCTTGCGTGTATCACATCACATTTCATAGTTAGCAAAAAAAAATGGAAATTGATTACTGCCATTTTCAGTTTTACCATCCCTGCCATCGCTAAATATAAAGTGACCACATAGAATAGACAAAGTGAACATATATAGTGATCAAAGTGAACATATATAGTGATCAAAGTGAACACATATAAACAAGTAAGTTCAATAAAAATAAGTTCAATATATATATAAAAATCTGAACAAAAGATGATAATACTTATTTGTTTGTAAGTGTTCACTTTGTTAGCCTATATGTTTATCTTGTTTGTTGTATGTGTTCACTTTGTGTTTAGCGATGGCTCGCGATGGTTTATTTGCCGATGGTGGTTATAATTCCTGAAAAAAAATTATTGCTTTGTAAATTCCTTAAACAGTGAAAGAATAAGCCGAGTACCACTTTCTACAACAGTTCCATTAGTTGGAAAAAATTCTATCAAATCATTCATCGATAGGAAAAACAAAAATAAAAATAGAGATGTGTACGAAACACTGATGATTCATCCGTTGGCTCTATTAAACTTAGATGTAAAAGCTCAGACTCAATTCCATTAATTCATGTTTCATCCTACCAAATACATTAATGTAAATCCTTGTAGGAAAATTCGACAAAAAGAGATCACTTGATTGGCCAACAAGGCTGAGAGTAGCAGTAAGTGCGGCACGAGGGATAGCATATCTTCATCACGACTGCATCCAGCATATAATACACAGAGATATTAAATCAAGCAACATCCTCTTGGACCAAAACATGGAAGCTAGGATTTCAGACTTCGGGTTCGCTACATTGATGCACCCTAATAAGAGTCATGTTTCAACTGTTGTTGCCCGAACATTTGGATATTTTGCACCAGGTATATCAGTATATGATATGCTTAATATAAATTTCATGCAATAATGGTACTTACTGAATCGATATTACAATAAAAATAAAATCTCAAGCAGTAGTTAAGATCGATCATGTGGTCATATATATCTCAGAATTAATTAATATGTAAATGATATTCAAAAGATATCAGTCATCAGTTGCAACATTTTTTTTTTCAAAAAGTTGACGTTGATGTTTTAACAGAATATTTTGACACTGGAAGAGCTACTACGAAAGGAGATATATACAGCTTTGGTGTGGTTTTGCTTGAATTACTGACAGGAAAAAGACCAACTGACGAATCTTTCATTGAAAACGGCACAAATCTTGTTAACTGGGTAATTGGCATACACCCTATTAGGTGTATAATAACTAAATTATTTGTTCCTTTGTTAAAATATATGTGTCACATTTAATGGTACACACTATATGTGTTTTACAGGTGAAAGAAACAGTGAAAGAGAATAGAGAAGAAGAAACCATTGACAGTGCTCTTGTATCCTTTCCGATATCAGAAATAAAAGCAGTATTTTGCATTGCAGAGAAATGCCTAGAAGTAGAGCCATCAAAGCGGCCGACCATGGTGGATGTGCTGAAGATGTTAGAGCAAGTGAAGTAGATATACATTAACATGTGGAAACAAATTATTTAGATGCAATTGGTTTAGTAATTGATTTTTCCATTCCGATAAACTGTTTTCATTTCAAAAGAGTGCACCATGCATTTCAACCCACCACCCCTTTTGGGTTGGAAAAAAAGAAAGTTCTAAAAAGAAAGAAAGTAGACTTGTGGGACCTCGTAAAAACTAAAAAGGTGAAAATGACTAATCTGTCATTGTTCTTACTGAATCTATATCGCCTCCATCTCAGCATCTTTAACTATTTCTGTAGTATTCTCAACGACTTATAGCATAGAGATTTGTGACTTAAAGTAAAGGAGAAGATGCAAAATGCCATATCAATTCAGTAGCAGTGAAAAAAAAAAAGTCAAGTTATGCTATGTGCCGTCAAAGCTTCCATCAGAGCAAAAAGAACTTGTGGCGTGCCAATTGCAAAACCGCTTCGGAAGTCTCTCAAACCTGAAGACCAGTTGATCCGATCAGCTTGACTTGGAAACGAGAGAATTTCACTCTTATGTTATCCCAACGAGATGAGAGAATTGACGAGAGTAGACGGACGTGTCCTGACACCTGACCATATATTGGAAGCAGTTAGAGGAATTTCACTCTCAAGAATGTTCGACAATATATTGGGAGCGATATGTATTTATCATTATTATTATTTTTGACATGCCAGAGTATTTGGGTAGCACTAATGCTATTCATGTATCAAACCTTCTGACAGTATTATTTCAATGAAAACACCCAATTTTGCATGTGTTCAAATTTTGCACATGATTTTCGTGATTCTTTCACAAATAATAGCAATTTCGTGAGTCTCCACAAAATCCCAGTCACACAAGGAAACAGAGATTTAGCCAACACGTTTCACCACAACAAAATAACACTTTTGCTCACATGGAACCATTTTTCTACATTTGCTGACAGAGCCAAAGCTTAGACTAAAAAGCAGGCAATTTTTGAGAAAAAAAGACCATATTTTCTCAGCATTCACAATATCAAATTTCTACCAGTCAACTACATCATTTCTAATTAGTTTGTTTCAAACAAAACTTGGCAAAAAATATGAATGACAAACAAACAAAATTTTTCACTACTCTCATGACTTTCCTATTTATCTTTCGTCAGGACTAAAAACTCTCATGTCATTGGCGACACCAAACTAAAACATCCAACGGTGAGAAGTCAGATAGCTCATGTACACGTCATATGACCATTTACAGTTCAACCATACCCCTGAAAGAAAAAAAATGAGCTAATAAAAAGTGTCACTAGGCACGCACATGCCAAAACTTAAAACTACCACTCTACTCTTTGTCATTGAATCCATGATTGATTCTAGGCTATAGAACTTCAATAATCGAGCTGAAATGCTTCATTCTGTTAAGAATCACAAGTTAGCAAAATAATCAAATAAAATATATCTAATTCACAATATAAAATTCTGCTTTGAAAATCGAAACCTCAATTTGCATCAGTGCTCGAAAGAGAAGAGGAACACGCAATCTGACCACGGGATCAATCTGTTTTAGATTCCATCCCCCCTATGTTGGACAGAGAGAGAGAGAGAGAGAGAGAGAGAGAGAGAGAGGAGAGCAAATAATAGAAAGAGAGAGAAAAAAAAATCAAAGGCATTCTTTTAAGCTTGTGTGTTTGAACAGGATAGCTGTACCAAAAGGTGATCCCAACAAAAAATCATATATATATATATGTCAGAAGAGTAATTCAAATATTTAAAAAGTATGTGGTTCTTACAGATGACTCCTCTAAGTAGTGCGTGTACAGTGCGCTGAGAAAGAGGACGAGGTCATATCCGCTGTTACCATTATATGGCTTTTTCGTCGCTTCACTGTTATCATCTGATTCATCATCAGAATTTCCATTCATTCTATGCGCATTCATCTTAGGCAGATATTCTGGGAACATTGCAGTCCATGACTTAACATCGATAAGTATCAACAGCTCACACTCCAGTTTGTAGTGATAGGTCTGCCAGCGATTGTTGTGTTTAAGATATTCAGGTACTACGACGGTTAAATATCTCTGGCGAGTGATCTCGGAATGAAAAGCCATAGAGGTCAACGCTTCCTCTTTGACATTAGCACTGCAATTTTTTTAAAAAAAAACAAGATCAACGCATCAAAAAGATATATATATATAAATATTTGTTTTTGAAGATTAAAGCAGGTCTACCACCCTAAATTAATCATGAACCCTAAACCCTAAACCTTTATAAGTTTCCCATTATGCCCCTGCCCTTTTAAATTGCATAGCCCTGCATCTTCAAGTTTCTGCTGAGAATTGACTTGCTCCTTGGATTGCTCCTCTCCTTCTAACTCCTTGAATTGCAAGCAACTTTATAGGCTGCACTCTTAGGTTAAGGTTATGGTGTAACTGTGGGTAATGTTGCATTTGAGTATGCAATTGTGTGTGCAACTGAAACCCATGTTGCTGCCTTGAAAAATCAGCATCTTGCATCCTTGAAAGTTCAATTTGTTGCACTTTCAACTGTTGGAATATATTTTGCATATGGCGTGGTAAAGATTGGATCACATCTCCTACTAACAGTGCTTCTTCCTCTTCAATAATTCCAAACAAATATGCCCTCTCCTTACTTCCTTTACCTTTGCTCCTTTTGTATTCACTAATGACAGCACACAACTTCATCTTAACATGTTTCTTACAAGTCACTAGCAAGGCCTTGTTATTATCACTCATGAATTTTATATTTTCATCACCCCAGGTCTCTTGTAAATGTCTCAAATTTATTAGTGTAGGAATATCTGAAGTATGGTTCATACTCCTCTGATGTGACAATGCCATCTGTTTTTCAAGGATCACCACCAACTTCCTCAGCAACATTTGTAAAGCTTGACCAATATCAGGTCGTTGGGGGGTCAAGCAAGCTTCAATTGACATCAATACGAGGTAAATGTAAGGTGCTGCAGGTTGAATTTCATATTGCCGAGCTTGCTGCACTTTTTCTTTAATGCCATTGTCTAGTACTGCCACTAATAGTTCACCTCCTTTACTCTTCTTTTCTTTCCTTTCAGTTTCTTTTTCATCCCATTTAATGGCTACACTAGCATCCACTATCTCAAACTGCCTCCCCAATGAATGATAGTGTATGTCATCTGAGAACTCTTCACATGGCATATTAGTTGGCTTCCTTGATTTCTCTTGCGTGTCATGACCCTTTTTTGATATAAGTTGCACTAGTGTGAGGGGATGTACCTTCAGCTTCTTGAGCGTCAGTTGTATTGCCTGACCGGCAACCTTCATGACTTCTTTCATCACTAACAATTCACAAATTTGCACAACTATTACTAAACTTCTGCAGTTCACCAACTCTACCATCTCCTAACCATCACTTGTGGTTAAACTGGTCATGTCTTGCTCTAATATTTTACCATCTTTTACAACACTTATCCTTTCTAATTTACCTCTGTATTTCTCTTCTAACCTACAACACTCATGGCAATTGTGTAATGCATTTCTTTGTTCATAGATGGAGTTACTGAGAGCGCCACTAGGCTGCCAAGGATTGAAATTCTAGTATTATCCTTTTTCTTCGTCATGTTCTTCTTTCATATGCAACAACTGACTTATCCTCGAGTGGGGGTAGTTTTGGGAATTTGATTTTCTGCTGGACCCATAGAACTGCTCTCAAGGACACATTGCCATGCAGGAAAATTCACTTGTTGGGCTGCTAAGAACACAAGTTGAGTCGCCATGTTGAATAACTGTAGAGGTTGTGACTCAAGGTCTACTTCCTTAATTTCATTCAACATTACCTCAGCTTGCAGTTCTTCAAACACCATCAGTATTAGATGTTCCTTATCATCACTTTCCCTATCTTGCTTACCTATGTCACTTGGCAACATTTTTTTCTCTTCTGGAACACCTTTCTTAATTCCCCATTGTTTCTTCTTAAGGACAAGATAATTTTGAAGTGCTGATTTTCTGCTAATGGCCATGCACTTTTCAAACACAGATTTTTGCATCACTGGTAGCTCAAGCTGGATAAGTGGTGATAGTCTATCTTGCACTTGCTGAGATGCTAGTGGCTCAGGTTGTAGTGCTACAAGCTGTTCAAGATGAGATGTTGGTTGCACAGATTGTAGTACCACAATTTGCACATGTTGAGTAATATAGCACACCAGTTTTGGTTCAGAATCAACAGATTGTAATGCTAGGAGCACAGGTCTTGTCGCTGCAATAGGTTCAGGTTGTGTACTAGGGTATTCTGGTTGAGATGTCACAAGTTCAGGCTCAGGTGCTGATTTTACAGGTTGAGACAAATGATGCATAGACTTATCTGCAATTTGATTTTCAGTGTGTGTCTCAATTAATACTTCTGACATCTTCTCTTCAATTACTAATAGACCATCCTCACTTCTTCTTTTGTCCTCTTCTTCTTTATTACTGTGCACCATCATTGTTATTTCTGGATCACCTTCTTTTTCCATTGTACTTATTGCTTCATCACTGGTCACTTCTTCTTCTTAGTGCTCCAGTTCCTTCATCCCTAGCCCATCACATCTATCATTCACTTCAATTTGCCTCATAATGTTCTCACCTCCTCCTCCTTTATCCTTCACTTCATCTTGCATCATCCTCTCAATACTCAACTGCTTCTGCACATTCGAAAGGAAGTTATGGGAGAGTGATTGCATTTGCAGGAATACACTGTGTAATGATTGCACAGGTTTCACTGGTTGAGGGGTTCGCTGCACAAGTTTTTGCTCAAATTTCATATGGTCAATGGTCTGAGGATTCACATATTGAGATACTGCTTGCACATGTTGTGTCACATGATGCATTGCAAGTTGCTTTTCAAAATGCCTCAGTTAACAATTCCGGCCTCTTCTCAATTACATTCACCATAATCCTATTTCTTCCCCCATCTGCACTGGCAGCTCTAGCAAAAGAACACTCTTCATTCCATGCTATACAAAGAGATAACACTTCTGTTCTAGGCTTGTCAAACATACTGCTCCCAGCATCCTTGCTTTTATATTTCTCAATTACCTTTTGCACTAATAATTTCCATGGTAGATGGTGTGTACCAGCCTTCATGCTATTATACCAGTCTTGTGCTTCTTTAGAAAAATGCATCGCTGCCAGCCTTGACTTAAAGACATCAGCTACCTCACATCTCTCAAAATGTAGCTCACACTTCATTAACCACCTCATTGGATGTTTACCATCAAAGTAAGGAAATTTAGATTCTACCCATGGACAATTATACCCTTTTACATCTTGCATAAATCTGTTATGTCCCATTTCCTTACTAAACCTCCTTATGTTACAATTTGCAGCATCTTTTCTCCTAGGTTGTAGGCCGTGTTGTCCAGTATCTAAACAATTTTCAATACTACTATGCACATCTGTGGTGCATTCACTTTCACATACAGCCTCACTACCCATAGGTACACTAGGTTGTCTCACGCAAAAATTAACTCTTTACCTATTTTCTGATATGAACAGTTCTCCACTTCTACATTCATGTCTGACTCCTTTCCTTCAACTGCCTCCACACAGCCATCAACAGTCAACTTCACTCCACCAAACCTTACATCGTTCTTCTCCTCTATTAGAGTTATAGGAACCTCATCAGACTTCTCAAGCACCTTCTTCACGAAACTTGACTTCCTCCATCTCATTTACAGGAGCTATGGTAGCTACATCTGCTATCCTTGTACCTACCTCTGTACCATTGACCATGCACAATAACATCTCCATTTGCCCGCACAAGAGGAATCATTGCACAACCTCCAAACTCATAATGATTCCAGCTAGTAGTACTCATGGATCAAGGGGTGATTTTGGGTCAGTTGCCTCAAATTGAACCTGGCAGTCCCCGTAAACTACACTGGTTTGCGGACAGACAATAGGGAGAAGTTTAAAGAGGTTACTAAGGTTGTGAAGTAGAAGGGATTTGAGGCTCCATTGGCTGTAAGCCATGAAGGAATTAGAATTGGAAGGTATTAAGGAGGCAGACAGTGAGGGTGCTAAGGGAAGTAGTGTTAATGGTCAATGGATGAAGGGATGAATAATCATTAGAACCTAGACATTAAAAATACCATATCCAGTGATATTCCCTTCTACTAGGTGGCCAGAAGCAGATTGGGCTGACTGTGGAGTCGCAGCCAAGGTGGTCAGAACCTAATACCATATCCAGTGATATTCACAATTCTAAAATTAAAAATATGCTTACCATGCACCCTTTTTTGCTTTCTTCAGAATGTCATATAGGTCCTCTAGGGCGACATGAATGTAATCTCTAGAACCTACAAAGACAAATGAATAGATAATTAATTTATGGGGGACTCATATTATATTTATATATATTGGTAGGTAGGCAGCTTCATCAATAAGGTCACCACCTTTCATTGGCAGAATCATTTTCAGATAGTCATCCTTAATTGACTTGACTATCTTACTAACATTGCGCCAGTCATTTGCTTGTTGGCTAGCCAAGTCAGAACCTGAAATTGTAGTAAAACAATTGATATTAAGCAAGTGGCGAATGAAATCAATGATATAACATTAATTATTCTTACCTCTATGCAAGCGAAAATTATGTAACTTGAAGACAAATTCATCATCGGTACCAAAGTACAGAATGTTTTTAGCTTGCACACCACCATGATAATGACCCTTATGATGAATAGACCATATTGCGTCGATTAAGTTCCTAATTTATTGAAAGCATTAAGTTCTCAAAGCTGAAAGCATTATAAATAATAATAATAATAATAATAATAATATTATTATTATTATATTGGTCAAAACCTTAAAAACGTGAGCAATCTCTTATGGAAGACGACAACAATCAGGTCTTCCTTTTTCTTCTTCTTCTTCTTCTTGTTTTTCTCGGAAATGGGAGGAAAAAAGTAATAGGGGTATTTCTGTACAAAATCTTCAAATGTCCCACAAACTTTCTCTAAATAGCACTCCAGAAAATTGACTCCATTATCAGAAAAGTGGTTGAACACCATACCTGAATAGATTATTGGTTAACTGTGCATAAGTGACTCCTTTGGACCGTTTCTATTACTATAAACGGAAAAAATATAATACAAGAAAAAATATGAATACTAATAATACCTTTCAGTACAAAGGGGTGATCAATACTTAACATCATCTTTATCTGATGTTTCCCTTTATCGTCGTTTTCATACAGAGATAGTGTGCTATCCATGAACTCCTCCTCTCCTATTTTCACCTGAGCGCATGGGTGCATTACCCCATCAAACGGCAACGATCCCAGAAAACCCTCCCACGTCAAATTTGTGGCTAAAACCTCAATTCCCCTAACTTCTGCTTCTGCATCCTTTTTTTCTTTTCCTTTCTTTTTCTTTTTCTTTGTTGGCGCATCAGAGCCGGACGCCATGGAAATGAAAAGCGAGAGAGTAGGTACTAGGTAGTAGTAAGTGAAAGGAGGAGAAGTGAAATGGAGTAAAAGCAGAGAGAAAATAGAAAGAGGGTTGTCTAGGCCTGTTGAAAGAAATGGCGCAAAATGTAAATGGGCTGCCGAAATAAAAAACGGTGAACGATGCGAAGGCCCATCGGAAATACGCTAAAAGTCCATCGTATTTACATTCGTCCCAGACCATGGGCCATGGTCCAGCCCAATTCAGACTGATCCGCAGCTTATCGGGTCCGAAATACGGTTATTGGTTTGCATTGACTGTTAACTCCATTTGACCCGAAAGCCGCAACTTTGAATCCAATCATTTCTTCCTGAAGCTGGACCCGGTCCTCCCTAATATCCTCTTATATGTCCAAGGTCCTCTGGGACAGGTACGAATGATCGACCTTGTGGTGAGTTACCCGACCTGTGGGTCTAAACCTAAGTTGTCCCTAAGCATGGACCACTGTCAGGGAAGCACCATAAAGAGTTGCATAGTGTTTAGGTCTTAGAGAATCTGGATACAGAACCCGGCCCGCTCTCCTTTCCGTCCCGTCCCGTCCCGTCCCCTTCATAATTGAATTGCTTTCTGATCTCTTCTCCTCTCTAAAGTCTAAACAAAACAAAACAGGTACACCAGCCTCACGAGTCACGAGTCAAGATCAACACGGGTCAGTGCTTCAGATCTGATTTCTCTTTCTTTTTTTCTACTATGCTTTTTCTAGCAACTTCGATGAATTAGCAATTTCGTTACTAGATCCATCTATTGCTTTCATTATTATTCATGCCTAATGTTCGATCGTCAGCTAATCTTCGAATTTTTGGTACTCGATTGGGCTTTGATTGCAGTCGAATTTATAAACAAGTGCTTTTGGAGGCAATGTGTTCATTATCTGATGTGATCATAGAACGAATCAGTCATCTCATCTAGACCAGTGATTTTGTGCTGTAGATAAATAGATAATAATCAGACAGATGAAGTCTCTTAATTTGAAATTGAAGATGTCGCAATAATTGCATTTGATAACTATTACACATTTTAGCATTAATTGGCCTAATTTTGCAACTTCAAATATATCCAAGTTGATGCTGCTAGTCTGCTACTAGCTAGGATAGTCATATTAAAGAAGTTACAATTATTACAAACCTGGCTAGATGGCCAATTATAGGCATTTGGACCATAAGAACATTGTTCCTTTGATGTGTACTGTAGTTTAAATGAAGTATTATTGCACCAGTCATTTTTGTTCACACACTAAAACCATCTTCTTTATACCTCTGTTAAATCAAACCTTCAGGAAGGAAATTTAATCAAATATACAGGAACTCAATTTTCAGGCATCTAGTACACATTTGAATATAAGAAACTAAAAGAAATGTTGTCATGACAAATTAGATAAATTTACCAGCATGCTTTCTTTTCTTCTCCTTCAAATTTAAAGTACCATTGAGAGTAGTTCAATGCCTTAATTGGCTACAAGTCTTCTGTAATCCATGCAATGAAATGACTTCAATTGACATGAGCTTACAGCTGCTATCAATAACTAATTTTTGGTCATTTTAAGACAACTAAAACCGAGAGCTTTGCCTATCTAGGTTTTTCTGTTGAATACTTTAATTGTTTTACAGTTGCAAGATCCTTTTGGTGTAAAGTGCACATTAAAAGAACCTATGGATGAAAATGCAAACACCTCCATGCCTTCACCTCAAGCCCAGGTTTGTTTAATATCACTTTAATTTGTTGATGAATATTTATTGGGAAGGGGTCCCTTGTCAATAGACTTACTCAAAAGTGTTGACAGTATTTTATAAACCAAATGCTTAAAAGGAAATGTTTAAAGGTGCACTGCTTGAGTCTATAGATACCCTAACTATCAATTTTCATCCAATTTGAGTTGATAATGCATCAAGGGTCATTAAGTTCAGACCATTTATAAAGTTGAAATCATTCAATGAATGGTAAAACATGTTCCAAAGCTCATCAGGTCTCACAGGAATTACATGTAAAATATAGGATCAGACCATTTATAAAGTTGAAATCATTCAATGAATGGTAAAACATGTTCCAAAGCTCATCAGGTCTCACAGGAACTACATGTAAAATTTAGGCTCATGCCTACAATTCTGGATTTCTTATATCATTTTTATTTTGTGATAATTGTCGGAATAGCCATTTTTAAATATTGTCATTTAAATCTTCACCCATATTAATTAATCTTGGGCTTTTGATGTACCATAATGTTGGGTTAAAATACTGAACTCTGGTTGCGCCACTTCAGTTTCAGCAGTTTGTTCTGCTATTGTTGCAATGGTACTAGGGAAGGCATGCAATTTGGGTGGTATATGGTATAAAAGTTTTAATGATTATCATTTTATGATAGCTGGACTGGCCATGTTAGAGCTAACCCATTTCCCCTTTTTCTTTGGTCTAGTGCTACCACTTTGGTTGCAGTTTGAAGTTTGCCAATTTGGCTTCTTTTTGAGCATCAATTTCTTTCCTTTCCAATGAAAATGAACCTGCTTGTGGCACGAGTCATTTGGATCTGTTCCTTCTGGGGATGCTATTGGAAAGAAATATTTGTTCATAATATTTAATATTACGGTCAGAGTAATTTGATCTATTCTTCTTTTTGGCAGGAGGAAGCAATAAAAAAGAAGTATGGAGGGATGCTACCAAAAAAGCCTCCACTTATTTCCAAGGTAGCTTTTCTCTTTGAGCTTTTTCTTTTTTCTATTTTTTTCCCCCTAAAAGCAACATTGTTAATTCTTCGTTGCTGGAACATCAGTAATTCTTACATCTTAGTATTTGTAAGACTCACCGACTTTGATGGACAGGACATGTTCCTTTTCTCTCTAAAATAATTGTCTCAGTACATTTGCATCCTTCCCTTATATTTGCACACGTTTTTTCTGAAGTTCTCTTCTCGTTATGGTTAGGTCTACGCTTTAGAAAAATATAAGTAGAATGGTAAAAGGGACAGTTCGAGAAAAATTCATCTCTTTTGGACCCAATATGAGGTCTGAATGGGCTGCAACATGGTGGCCTTAAAAAGAAGTGTTGAATTTTATTCTTTTTCATTATACCAAGCCGGTGCCTATACTTATTATGCATGTGTTTTTGCAAGCACCACTAATCATTAGTGGTAATTTGGTAGTTTCTCAATTCTGACAAGACAAATGCTCATATCAAGTTTTAGTATTGCAGTTCGTGCCTTGTTTGTACATTGAATAGGCTATTATATCCCACATATTCTACATATTTTATTTGTAATCTGAAAGCCATCTTCTTTTTCGTAGGATCATGAGCGTGCATACTTTGATTCTGCTGATTGGGCTCTAGGAAAGGTACATTTCCAAGCTATTAATTGTTTATTTAGTATCCTTAATTGGATTGAGTATATTAAAGAATTTATTTATTGTTTTCCATATATTTAGTCAATTGATCAGCATTATATATATTTTTTTTAAAAAATTTGCAATCATGGATGCCTATAAAAAAATACGACAAGTCCAATTATTTGCTGCATAGAGGATCTTTGAATCATGAAACTTCATATAATTGATAGAAATTGGTCTGAATTTTGTCCTACTTTAAACAGCAAGGAGCTCCTGTTGAGAAACCCAAGGGACCACTTGAGGCACTCAGACCAAAATTACAGGTGATACTTTTGTACCTATCTTTACAGCATTAGTTTACTGTAAAAAATTAGAGCTCGAATTATAGAATATTCATCTGATTACATAGTCTGGTAAGATTTGCTTTTCATTTAATTTGAGGCTTTTGTGCAAATTATGATCAATATATTGCAAAATCTGCAGAGAACACCTGATATTCTCATACTTGCAATTGATGCACAAGTATTTTTACTTCATTATATTTTGTCAGATAAATCCTTCAAAGAATGCAATGGAAAATGTATATGAATATAGATGTGACCACATTTAGCTAGAATCAAGCAACTATATTCCTATGTCATCTTCTAGCTTTTTTGCAGCTTAAAAAGGGATTTTGTTGTCCTAGGGCGTTTGTTTGTTTTATTTTTCCTTTTTTTTTTTCCAATGGTTTGGTTAGTAATTTCCCAATAGTCCCTTTAATATTTATTTATTTTTTTAAATTATATTGCCACTAGTTACTTAAGTTATTTATCTTAACTTATTTACAGCCTACACCTCAGCAACAAGTTCGCTCAAGGAGATCTATTTATACAGCTGCTGAAACTGAAGGTATAATAATTATCAACTTTTAACAACCTGCCTTGGATCTGTTGGATCTGTTGAACTATATTCGTTTTCAAATATGTTTCTACATCTCTTTCATTGCAGATGGCGACAGCTCGACTGCTGATATGAATACCACTTAATCTGATTTACCAGATTCATCCTCTATGCTGCTTTTCATCTTATAGGAGTATTTCTTTCACATGTTATTTTAATGCATGTATTGTTCTTGATGACTTAATTATTTACCATGGAGTACAAATATATTATTGTCCTAGCAGTTGGGGCTGCAATTCTTCTGTCTATGCACACTTTGATTAAGGCAAATCAAACATTAAAATTGATACCACCTTTTCATTATGTTGTTCGTCCCTTTCGGTTTTAGGAATCCCAGTCAATACCTTTTGGAACCAATCCAAAAATAATAGGGAATTCATGAGCCACCATGCATTCTTTGATGAAGAGCACTTACATTTATGATCCTGCCAGGATTCTCTATAGCAGAGGTCCTCGTTTAGTTGTTGAGGTTGATTCTAGCATGGTGTTCTGGAGTCTGCATCTGCTGCTGGTAAAATGATGGCAAGCTTGTGGACCATCAAAATCAAAATATAACAGCCCAGATAAAAAAAAATAAAATAAAAAAACTTGGATTTTGATCGGATCACCCACAAGCAGTGTATAGTTATATACTTATATGGCAGAATATAAACTCAGTGTTTCTGTATGAAAAACTCGAAGAACAGCAAGGTAGTATTTAGGCCTCTATCCCTCGTCTGGTTTTGTTAACTAATATGCAGAATATCTCTTGACAGCCACTGTCAAGCATATCTAAAGAAAAAACTTTTATCCAGAATCTCAAGAATTTTTTAGTTGATTTGGGTTACATTACATGTTTTTTCTGAACAAATTTCAGTCAGGCTCAGGGTCAAGATCTAACTCTTGTCAGGAACATGGGACCCGAACCAGTTTAGAATTACCTCTAGATAGCAAAAAGGTCATTGAAGGCCAGCAACATTTAGGTCTAATATTATTTTTTTTAACTCTTGTTATTTCACTTTTGTTTGTAATGAAACAAAGTGGAAATCACATACTAAATCCTCATAAGTCGTAATAAATGCCCAGCTACTAACTTAGATTTGTCCACATGGAAGCCCCATTCTAAATTCCTAAACCCAATCTGAGAAAATCTTCAATCAGGATACAGCAATCGCAATCGGATAAAATCGTAGACTAAAGTAGGTTGCTAAAACTTTAGTTCATCTCATCGTGCCATACATGGCATGCTCATTTCTTTTTATTCTTTTTTTTTTTTTGACCTTTTTAATTGAAAATTGCAATGTTCAATTTCTAGAAGAGCATAGGGGTAGCAGCCTAGCAGGTAAGAGGGCTACTTCGATGTCTCTCACGAGGGTAGATGAAATGGTGCTATCAACGCCAAAAGACATAAAAAAAAGGGTGAACCAATTATGGAATTAGGCCTAATCATGATTACGAAAGATCATCAACGGAAAACCCTTAAAAGGTGTAAACTAACAACAATAACAATATACACGAGCCTAACATCACGTTCACGTCAAACCTTAAAGCAAACATCTCACCAGCCACGGACATTTGCCCCATCCCCATCAAACCTAAAGGCTAAAGCAAACCCCTCTCTTTTTCTTTTCTATTTTTTTCGGATTTTTAAAAACTGTTATTTTTGAATGATTTAGAAAAAAAAATTAGATTAACGATTTTTTAAAATATCAAAAAAATAAAAATTTAAAAAAAAATTAAAAAATATGGTCGGCCAGGAGATTATAATAGGGAGATCGTGTTTGACAGTTTTTATCAGTCATTTTGAAACACATCGAAGAGTTTGAATCAGTATAAGGGACAGAGCTACGTACGGCTGAAGGAATTTAGTTGTGCACTTATTTTAATTTTATAAATCATATTTAATATAATTAAACAACAAACACAACAAGGATCTTGTGGAATGATATATTTAGTGCAAGGGAGGGAGAAAACAGTTTTTATCTATCCTTGTATCGTAACAAGGACGCTCGACCAAGATTTTGGAATCGATGACGTGCTCTCCAAAAGAATTAACCAAATCCTAATAATTTGTGCTAGCAAATTTCATGATGAAACTAATACTTGTTTTCTTCTTCGATTAATCAACAATTAATAAGAAGAAACTATTGCTCAACACATGAGCACTTAAATGAACTTAAGAATGAACTATCACACAGCAAAAAACTCACTTTTTTTGCTTGCAATTTCATTCTCATGGGGAGAGAAAGAGCGAGGAGAAAGTGAAGAGTCATGTCCTTTTATTTCTCCTTGAGTCCCTTCATATAACCCACTAATAAGTCCTTCCAATTAACCAATGATTAAAGGACAATTTTGCCCCTCTAAAGCCAGCCATAAACAAGGCCTAAATGGGCTACATCACATGTATAATTAGTCCATTAATCCATTTGTTAATTGTCTTCTCAAGTTGCTTTCAATTCGGACTCAATTAAACTTATTAAATCAAAGCCTATATATTCAATATAATTCCTATAATTATATTAAATATTGTTGAACTAAATTATCAACTTATTGATAATTATTGTATTAGCATATGCATTAATTAAGTTTTATATGATCACTTTGATTCAATTAATTATAATGGTTCGCAACGGTATATAATTAATTAATCAACTGATCATATATTGCATTCTCCAATGCAAATAAACTAAATAATGCACCATTTGGTTAAAGCTTTATTTGTGTGATCCTCGAGGATTTATGTTATGTTGGCCATGGAAAATAAATCGTTATTTATTTTCAATAATCATAAGCGGTATCTAGCAACACGTTATGATTGCTAATTAACATAAACAAATACTATAATATTATAGTATTTCAATCCTACATAAGAAATAAAATATTTTCTCATTTTGATTCTTATGTCACATGATATCACTGTATAATCCAAGATATGAATGTGCTATTCTTACAAATTATACATTTCTTGATCTAGAGTTGATCGTCTAGTTTGCACGCATACAATCCAACTCCATCAAGGGGCCCAATAGATATCATCACTCACTAGGTCTACTAATGAGGGACATACGGTTATCTTGATGAAAAAATTTTTCCTGCACAATTCAAGAGAACATAAATAAAGTCCGTATAGCAGCCCTTATCAGGAATCAACGTTAGACTATATTTATAGAACCTATCATAATGTGAAAAATGTGAACCATCTCCAACTTAGAATCAAACTCTAATGAAATAAATAATGACACCTAACACAATCCATATATTTATTTCATTGGGTCAAGTCCTATGCAATGTTACGATAACATCCACATATGCAATTAAGTTGGTAACCCTTTAACTATAATTTGTAGAACTTAATCATCACTTAACTTGCACACTAATCTTTTCATGACAATTAATGTTCTTTGTTAATTATCAAGATTAGGGACCCTTTTAGAGATATTACTGTCATTCTGACGAATGATCTACAGAGGTCTACAATTCAGATCCTCAATCTGAATGATCTGTCAATAATAACTCAAGGAACAAATAATCTAATATCATCAATAACATAAACCAAATTAAGTCATTAAACTATTGACTTCTAGAACATAACTCCAACAAAGGCAACTTGCCAGGCTTATTTTTTAGAAAAGGAAGGTTCCGCTACCAACATTTTGGTTGCCCCGAAACACCAACATTTTGATATTAAGTTATTTTTTCAAATTTTAAAATTCAAACGTTAAATCCAGACCGTTGATCTTATTTAGTTTAACGAGCGATGCGTTTTCATATAAATTTTGTAAAATTTGGAATTTATTTGATACTCGATCGATAGATAGAAAAATAAACGAACCTTGTTAACTATGATAGATTCGTTGTAATACGTTCATATTTTAACCTTTGATCAAGTATCAAATAAACTCTAAAATTTACAAAACTTATACGAAAACACATCGCTCATTAAATTAAATAAGATCAACTGTTTGGATGTAACGTTTGAATTTTAAAATTTTAAAAACTAACTAAATAGTAAAATGTTGACATTTGGAATCACTAAAATGTTGGTAGCGGAACCTTTCTCCTTTTTGAAATCAAGAACCGATGTACTTTTTTATATGTTTTTGAAAGTTAAAACTCAAAGTGCTGGACTTCGATTTGTGTTGTGCCAAGGCTTAAAGGCTATATTTGTTTCTTCTCCATTGATACGCTAATTGGAAGTATGGAAGCATGCATTTAATATTATTTTTCATGTTCCATGGTCATAATCTTCGATGCATCAGGTCAATACTATATGTTTCCAAAAGAATAAAATAAAATAAAAGAAAGAATGCTATAGCGGATTCACTATAACGGAGAGCACACGCCCTCATCCATCTCCCATTACAAATTAATAATAATAAGTTATTTTCTTTATGAAAAAGAATAATAAAATCTAAAAAGCAGTTCATTACTCTCTCCTTAGCCAATTAATAAAGTCAAAATTTATTTTTTTTCTCCCGAAATTGATATACCTTGTTTAAACAAGGTATATCAATTTGAAATTAAAACAGTCAATCCGAACTATCGAGTTGTTTTTCAAGATTCAAAATTCAAACAGTCAATCCGAACTGTTCAAATTGTTCTCCATATTGAAATACCCTTCGAGACAAAATTTTATATTTTTTTCGAACTTTTTTGCTATTTATTATGATATTTTAAAAATATATATATATTTTAATTAGAGTATTTCAGACCCTCCAATTTAAAAATATCATAACAAATAGCAAAAAAAGTTTGAAAAAAAAATGTAAAATTTGGTCTCGAAAGGTATTTCAATATGGAAAACAATTTGAACGGTCGGATTGACCATTTGAAATTTATATCTCGAAAAATGACTTGGTGGTACGGGGACGATCGTGCCATCGATGACACTTTAGCTTTTAGTAATTTTCTACAAGAATTTTTTCTCTCTCACCGGCCGCCTTTAGTAATTTTCCCTCTTTATTGGACATGCAAGTACAACACAAATAATCAGACGGTTCTGCACACGCACATGAAAATTATCCAATAGTTCAATTATGCATATTTGATATTTTATCATAAAGTCTCGAGTAGGGTTGAACCATCGACTTTAGATCGAACATTTTAAACAAAACCAGATGGTTCTTATTATTGTCGAGCTGGTCTCTTTCAAATTATGCAAATTTCAACGAAGAATGTTAGCACATATATTTGAGCCATCATTGTCAAATTTGAAAATCATTCTGATTATATCCTCTGCAGTACGATTTGGTCTCATGTCAGGCTTTTTATTTTAATCAAACAACGTCAGATTTTATTATTATTATTTTTTTTTTTTAAGATGAGATGGGTCAAGTTTTTTAATTTATTTCGAAATTAAATGTTACAAAAAAAATTTCAGCCAAGTTTCGAATCCATGACCTTCAATGAAAGCATGTTGCTCTTTATTATTATTATTAGAGCAAGAATTCGTTCTCCAAATCAACGTCAGATTAAATAGATGCATGTTTCAAACAACGTTTCTATGACTTAACGGTGCAAATAAATACATATCGAATATTATAACAAATTGATATAAATATAATTCGGATCTAAAATAGAATTATGCCTGTTTTTAACTAGGCGTGGAGCCGAAATTTACCATAGAAGAATGCCCCAAATTTTATAAGAAGCATACATCCTGTTATAAAATAATTAACAAAAAGTAAATATATACGTTTGTAAAGCATAGTTTTTGTTTGAATTGAGCAAATTCTCATTTAATGGGATGGGGAGGTGGCAACTATAATTTTTTTAGAATGGAACAAAAAAAAAAAAAAAAAACATACATATGAAATACAACATGTTGTCCCATATGGCGCCGGGCTTCCCACCTTATAAATTTGCCCGTTTCGAATAATAGCATACACCTTTTATATATACTTTTTAAAATTAATTAAATAATATATTTAACAGCTATGCCAGTTAATTATTTTAAACCAGATAAAAATTTAATGATTAGTTATTATCTTATTGTCAGTCAAATCAACAAATTATACATCATAACAGGAGATGTGGTAATTAAGTGAGCCGAATGATTATTAATTAATACAGCTATTAATAAGTTTTACCTTACTTTAAACAGTAAGGTTATATGTAAGCCACCGAATCAGAATTATTATCTGTTTTTACACTTACATGCAATTTTTAAATAAAACTGAATCATATTATTATACGGAGTTCGAATGACTAATATCTGATATTTTTTGCATCCATATATGGTTCTTCTGTACTCTGTAGAATCCCTCATCTCTAGTTGGTCTTCTCTGTGACCGTACGGACTTTATCATAGAGAGCTTTAGTCAAATTTATTTCGTTGTTTTGAGGACGCATGATCTAAATCAATTTTTGACCATTCATCTATTCCTTTTGCCATCTAAATATTGGATTTTTATTTTAAACATCGATTTTGAATTAGACGCCTAATTTATTTGAACTTCTTAAAAAAGGGGGAAAAATGCTAATCTCATTCTCCATCTAGCGCTATGAGCTTTTCTCCATTGCATTTATTTAATTTACTTATTCTTTATTTAATAAAAAAATCATTAAGCATCCAAGCCCTACAACTTTATGAATGCCTTTTTCTCTTTGAAATGCGAGATCCATCGTTAATATTTTTCAGATTAAAATTCTATTGTTAACTGATAGATTTATAAATAATTTTTATGATACGAAACAATATAATTCAATATGATTCGGTTCGTAAGATCCATGTTGCAAGTTTATAATCCGCGCTATATGGTCGAGAACTCGTTACCCAAAAATAACACAACAGTGTTTCTGCACCAGCATCCTCTGGATTGCCTCTGCAATTTTTTTTCAGACCGTCTGATTTAATTTCGACGGTTAAAACTTATGGACGGTACAGATCCAATATTAATCACGGAACATCTATCATTGATCAGACGGTCTGAAAAAAAAATTTGCACTATGCAAATCTCTGCAGAGGATTTCATTCCCAGTATTTCTCCCTCACCCTTTATAAATTCATATTTTTATACACGGGAAATTTTGGTGCGCGGTCCACACCGCACCCCAGCCACATGGTACCAACCTTCCGGTATGCAGGTCCCAGCAATCAGTGGCTCGTTACAAATCAGCACGAGTTCTGTACCCAACCCGGATATATATCTAATCTAGTTGTCATTTGTTTACAATAAAAGACAATCCCGTCATCACACCACCACTAACCACTCCAAACATGGCAGCTAGGACGACAACCAAAATTTCATTTTATTGCTCAAATTTGAAGAACCCATTATAGTTTATAGAGGAAGAAAGACGAGAGTAGAGAGAGAAGAGGGTGGGACCCACCCCGCAATACCGTAGTGCGCAAGGGAAAGCCGAGAGAGACTCTCTGTCTGGCTTTGTCGTTCCTTTCATTGGACAAAAGCAAAGTTCATTGTTTTAAATAATGCGTTTTGTAATTAGAACCATGAACTCTTATTAAAAAATTAAAAAGCAGATGTTAAGTATTTCAAGATAGGAATCTTATTTTTCTGTTAGGTTGTCAAAGTTGTGAGAAAAAATAATAATAAAAGGAGGTGCTAATTATGCGGAATTTACATAACAGATCACTATCAGATGCAAAACATGGGGTCAATACTCCTTGGATCTATTCAATGACGAATTCAAGATAGATTTTAATTTAATTTTTGGGTGCTTTTCTTTGCTCAATTTAGCTAGAGATAGATTTATGGGCATTGTAACAAAAAATAAATAAACAGACAAACGGGAATGGGAGAAAGTTACGGCTGCGTTTTTTTTTTTTTTTTCCTTATAAATGAAATCAGAAGAAATCTTTCTTGGGTTACCAATTTTAGTTCTGTAAACCCAAAAAAGTAAAGAACAAATTACATCACATGTGATCGATCAAGAAAGGAATTGATCTGAAATTGTTAAACTTGTGTCTCTGAGTAAAGTTGTTTCCTGTCTATTCCTTTATAAATTTTTACCCTTTAAACATGCGTATGATAAATAATTTAATGAAATTGCTGCACTCTAATTGAATGCGTATAAGCATACCATTCAGGGATATGGAGGTAGAGAAAATATGCAAAATGAATGAAGAATTGATTGCAGAAATTTTTTTATTTCCTAAATTTGTACAATTTCATTGCGTGGACAGATAACCATGAGAAGTAGAATTTCCGGATTCACAATGTAAAATGGATTTATTGAAACTCCTCGATCAATAGCATCTGAAAAAAAAATGTTTAGCGATTTGAATCGAACTCATTAGTTTTCGATATTGACTTGATCGAGTCCTAAGCAGAACTATAATTTTAGAGATAAACTAGCATTACTAGTTTTATTCTTTTAGCATTATTTTACTAGCTAAAGATAAAATATGAATCCACATATTTAAAATATATTGTCAATATTTTTTAATCATTTTTGAAATCTTAGATTTCTGTTATCTAATAAAAATTGAAAATTAATTAATGAAATTTGTGCATTCGTCCTAACATAGAGTAAAAACAAAACTGTAAGGAGTTTATGCCAGCAGAAGTCGTTTCTGACTCATAATTTTATTTTTTGGTGACCATATTTAATATAAGATTCTCTTCCCAAAAAATAATAACAGGTAAACATTAAAATATCTCAGGCCTGGTTGATACATATCCAAATGGAGTACCAAATTATTGCAATTTGACTTATAGTCCAATTGTTTATATAAGCATGCAAGTTTTGATTGTTCAACAGGCTGCCACGTCTCTGACATGCACCCTGCTAACAAAAATTATCATGCTTTTGACAGGAAAAGAAGCATACTGTAATATTAGGCATTATAAAAATTTTATTTATTATTATATTGAAGTGGCGAGTGGCGACGTGTTAACAGTGCCGAATAGAATGGAATGTAGCAATTAAAGAAGTTTTTCTAGTGGACTCATGCCGCGTGCTTCTGAATGAAATAGTAATAATATAAGAAATTATCTCTCATTTGCACACACGTTCTTGTTTAATTACTGATTACTATATTAAAAAAATATGCATTAAACTAAGCACAAAACAAGTTTTGCAAGTTCATTAATTAAAACAAAATTTTGGTTAATGGAAGCAAATAAATCAATACTCCGCAAAGCTGCTATGTGCCAATAAACAAACTGATATTTTTAATTAACTAAAACACATGACATAGTAATCTGCTGTTGGATCATTAAGTTGATAAGTAATTTAATTAAAAAAGTTAGGTAAATTCGATATCATTTTTGCCTAAAAAATTAACTGAAATAATTTAGTGGGCGATATATTCTAATTATAGAAATTACTAAAATTCAATTAAACGCAAAATATTTTAACTAGAGTAATGTGAAGTAAAAATAATACATAAATTTCTTAAATTTTGACACCTTTAATTTTATAATTTGATTGTGCTGACATGATAAATGATGATAGTTTGATATTTTTATTCCATATTATTTTATCTATTTAATTTACCACTTTAAAAAGACCAAAGTATTGAATAAGTTTAGCATCTGCTTCACTTGTCAAATGTGTTTACTATCTAAGATTATGTGCACCATAATGCATTAAATCTATTTTTTTTTAAAAAAAATTATATCTGTAACTCCTTCATGTCTCGCTAGTCATGAGGGGGTAATATAATAATAATACATATAAAAACACAGTAAAGCAGCCCCAAATTACATAACTGAAATGATTTGAGGCTCTGTTTGAATGCGTTGAGAATAAGGGATAGTTCGGAAGAGCCTTCTTCCTAAAAAAAAGATCAATCCAATCAACAAGAGATATTTCATATGCAAACAGTGTATGAAATATGCAAATTAATAATCACCGATATATAGCAAAAATAATGTAGGCAAGGTAACGCTTTTATTATTAACAAAAACAAAAACAAAAACAAAAACATACAATGATACAAAACAAAGTAGTTAATAAAACAAATGAGTTGTGGTGGGGTGGGCAAACAGCTCTGAATAATAAACAACCAAACAGAAAAGAAAGCTATTATCCAACGAAGGAATCATATGAAAGAAAGAATGAATACATGTGACTATGTGAGCCGGCCTAGTGGGCCCCACGCACATCCCCATGTCTCCCTCAATCCACAGTACTCCTACTAATAGTAATGTAATAGTCTACTGGACTACTACTACTGCACCCCTTCTCTTCCTTTCTCTTCCCTTCCTCTCAAATTCAATTATCACCTCATTAGCATCAAAAGCTCCGCCTCCCACCATTTAATTTTTAATTTAATTAATCTCTAACAACACCATTACACCAACACAAAACCAAACCCACCACTTTTATGATTTTATCCTCTTTCCGACAAAACCAACCAGCACTCCTAATTCCTATTTCACAATACCAATATACCATCCTCTTTTTCTCTCCTCCTCTTCCTTCCTTCCTTCCTTCCTTCGCCTCCAATTAATCAATCATGGCCTCTGTCCCTTCTTCCTCCTCCTCCTCTTCTCCATCCCAGCCCAAAACCAGAAAAAAACCGGGTCAGAATTCATCACCACCACCACCTCCCCAGACCAAATGGCAAACAGGGACGCAGGAGCGCCTATATAGCCGTCGGCTTGTAGACGCACTCCGTGCAACAAGGGACCGGACCCAGGTGCAGGAATCTGTCGGCTCTCGGGCTGTGAAAGAGGCGGCTGACTCTGCGCTTGCTCTCACTGCTCGCGGGCAGTCGCGCTGGAGCCGGGCTATACTCTTCGGCCGGAACAGCTGCCGCCGTAAGCTTCTCGTCAAAGCGGGAGGCAAGATTCGTCGCCATAGGAGAAAGCAGCATGGTGCTCCTCCTGTGGCAGCGGCGGCGGCTGAGCCGGGAGTGCTCAAGGAACAGAAGGTGAAGGAGAGGCTGAGGAAGCTGGGACGGCTCGTGCCGGGATGCAGAAAGCTCCCGGCTGCGACTCTGCTTGAGGAGGCGGCCGATTATGTCGCGGCACTGGAGTTGCAGGTGAGGACGATGCGGGCCTTGGCTGAGGCACTGTCGGCCGCGACTGTTTCGGCTCCTGAGGAGGAAGAGACAGAGGCAGTTGATCCGATTGCAATTGCTGAGCAAGGGAGCTGACCTGATGGGTTTGTTTGTTCTGGCTTCATCCAATTCAATCCATGGATGATTATTATTCTTTGTTGTGATTTTTTGTTTTGGTTTTAAATAAGAGAGAGGGGGGTGTGTATGAACTGAGGAAGGGGATTGTAAATTCTGGATTGATGATACTTGTATAAGCGGATCTGATCTCTGACTCCTAACTTCATTGAGCTTTAGTTGCCTTTTCATTTTCATTTTATCATTCAAGCAAATTCTCTTGTGGTATCTGGATTGCAATTTTTCAGTTCCTTGTCACAAAACAAATTCCCTTTTGTTGGTTATTTGTGACACTTGCATTCTGTCATGCTCATCAAATTAATGATTCAATTCAAGTACTCCTCGGATTTGGTTTCGTTAGATTAGAGTAATTAATTCGAAACATTTTGCACAGAAATAAATAAAGGCAGAGAAGGTTGGAAAAATACTAATGATATTAGTTGCTAGTTTTAATCCAAAGTATGAATATATGTGAAAGCAACTCAAACAACGTGTCCAACAAAATTCATGTTCTTCTGACTTGCAATATTCTATTTCATTATAATCTTGAAACCAATTATATTCTATTTCATTATTTCATTCTAATCTAGAAACCAATAATCATTTCTGAGATCCGCAGTTTTACTGTCGTGTACCATCGCTCAACTCCTATTTCCTTCCTTCCCTCTCGCACGCTCCCCTCCACATCTCCCACGCTCCTCTAGCGCGAGCCTCCTCTCCTATACCTTCTTCTCCCCTCCCCTCCTGACGCTCCTCTCTCGTTTTTCCTCTCTCATGACGCTCCTTTCTCGTTTCTCCTCTCTCGTGATTTTCCCTCTCCTGAACCCAATTTTCTCTCTTGATTTCTCTCCTCTGTATCAAAACACTATCTCGATTTTTCAAGAAGAACATACAGAACAACAAACTAAATACTTAAATCAACAAACTGAAAATATATAAAAAAATATTAGTTGAATAAAAAATAAAGTAAACACTTATAACAACAAAGTAAACAAACGTAATAAACAAAGCGAACATTCAATAAGAACAAATTTAACCGATATAAAAGATAAAGTTGAATAAGAAATAAAGAATAAAATAAACATATTAAACACTTATAAGTTATAGCGACATAGTAAACAAACATAATAAATAAAAGGGAAAATGTTTTCTGTGCCATCCAAAATCAAGGAAATTGAGAATTTGTCATAAAAAAAGTAAAATGTTCTGAATTTGCCACCTAAAAATTCATATTTCTTCTTTAAATACCACTTTGTCCTTTTAAATAAAAAAATAATAGTTAAATAATAGAAATATAATTTTTCTAACTATTAAGCCCCCGCACCCAACATTACAACCAATCGATCAAACCCGATGGAATCCAATCTCCTCATATGTTTTTCTCTCTTGCACAAACAGGCGAACGAAATAATCCCAGCTTTGGCAAGAACATATGGGGAGATTGGATTCGATCAGGTTTTGTTCGACTGGTTCTAATGTTCGATACGAAGGTATAATAGTCACAAAATTATATTTTTATTTTTTAACTATTATTTTTTTATTTTAAAGAAAAAATGGTATTTAGAGAAAAAATTTGAATTTTTTTTGTTGGCAAAAAGGGAAAATTTTACTTTTGGATGGCAATTCTTCAATTTCCTCAATTTTGAGTGGCACATACAAAAATTTTCCTAAATAAAATGCAAACATAGCGAACACTCATAGCAAAATTGTGAACTGACATAATAAACAAAGTGAGCATGCATAATAAATAAACAAACATAATACAAACAAAATGAACATATATATAGTAAATAAAGTAAACATTTATAGCACCAAAATCAACATATAGAAAACATAAGCCGAATAAGAAATAAAGTGAGAGAGGGAAAAGAAAGCATAAATGAGAGATCCAAAATAGAGTAGAAAATAAAAACTCACGGAAAAAAATGAGATAGGATGGAAGAGGGAGAGGGAGAGAGTCGTGCATAGATGGAACGCTAGGAGAGGGGAGGAATTCATTGTCGCTTAAGAGAGAGCGCTTAAGGGGAGGGACGCGCGATGAGGGGGCCATTCGAAGAGAGAAAGTTGATGTCAGCAATGGCAAGCAATGACATTTTCTCTGACGGTAGATGCCAATTTCCAATTATATACAGGCTTTCGTGGTCGAATTTATTACTGAATCAAATTTCTTTTTTTCCCGTTCTTTTGATATTCTATTTTACTAAATCAAGTTACTCCAATCAAATCGCCAATGAAGAACAGACATAGGGGATCGAGCAACCCAAACCATTTGTAGAATTTTCTTTTCTTTTCTTTTCTTCTCTCTTTTAAATTAAATTATCAACAGTAGAATTTCACTTTGGTAACTTTTCTCTTTTGCAGCGCGATTTGGTACTTTAGCAAGACGTTTTTTTTTAAAAAAAAAAAAAAACAGGTTAATTTTGATCCATCTGTTCTGAGCATGGCACAACCTTTTTAATTATTAGACTCATATGCTTAAATTGGGTTATATTATGTAATTTGCAGGATATTGGTTTTTGTTATTATAATTGGGTTAAATTTGGTCATCCTTAGATTACGTTTAATCATTTTGTAACCTCTCTTTGTTTAGTAACTTTCTGGTTTGGCAATCACCAAACAACCTTATAAATAAATGGCAAAATTGCCCTTCAAATCTTTCTTAATTGAATTTTTACCCTTTTCTTTGAAATTGAATATTTATCCCTCAAATCTAAACAAATAGAACTGCATAACCTTTTCAGTTATTTTAATGAATTTATGATAATAAAAATTGAATTTTTACATTTTATGACAGAAGTACCCCTGCTCAATTTTCACTTCAAGTGATTTCTCCTCTGATATATGCTTTCTTTTTTTTCCCCCCATTCTAGCTCTTTCCTAATCAGTAGTTAATCAAATACATCTTTCTAATTCTATTTCCTCTCTTTGGTTTCTCCATCTGTACCAAGTAACCATGGAGGCAGGAGAATCGAATGACGACTACTTTTCAAAATTCATTATTTACCAATCCAATCCTCAAAATGAAATTTCATTAACTAGTGAAGAAACAAAGCAGAAAATTGAAGGAAAGAAGAAAGCATAAAGAAAAACTTAACGATCGTTTAAGGTAAAATTTTACATTGATTTTCATTTTTACTGTGTGAATTGTTATTCATTGTAGTTTGTTTTTCCCCTTCGTTATACAGCGATATGTTCTATATTTGTTCTATTAGCACAATGTCGCAGTTAAATAAAAAAAATATATTTGCTTTAATAATGTTAGGACTTATTAATTATTCTTTTTCCTTTGGTCCAAATAAAATTTTCAAGCATCGCTGCTAGTAAAAATAATACGTAAGAATATAGCCTATTTGAATTTATGGCCGGCATATCGATTTGAAAAGAAAAGAAAACCAATGATGACATGTCTCAAATTTATAAGCTTAGAAGTTTGAATTTTGCTCTCATATAATCATAACTTTTGTTGTAATTTATCTTCTTAGTTAGATGCAGATTAGTATTTGCTACGTAATTGCTTGTTAGATTAGTTTTTGCATATATGATAACTTCTCAAATTTCAAATAAAGGTATTTTCAATAAATTAATAGGTGATTGTCTAAGGTACTGATGTCTGGCATGTACTGGTGCTAACAGAAAAAAATGTCTAATGAATTGCTAGAGACAAAATTTAAGACAAATGCCCCTTACGGCCTTACATTTCTCCTCTCTACTTTCCCTTCAGATCGATTGAGAATTGCTAGAGAAATTCATTCAATCATGAAATTGAAAGAAAGAAATAAAAGACTAATAAAGATATATTTCTTAAATCAACAAATGAAGAATGCTAAGCATACGTTACCATTCTTTCTCATGTATGCTAAGAAAAGAATTTAATATTTTGTGTTTTGTTTCGTTTGATAAAAATATGTAGATCTAAACCTTCATTATTTGTCATCTCTGATAGTACAAGCTGACTTTAACAAGACAGAAATTTTTATTCTAGTTGCTCCCTCGAGCCTGGACTACAAAAATGCCCAATTTTTATTGGTATAATTAACAATTAGGTAGGCATGTTGCTTGATTTCTTAGGTTCTTATTACAAACAACAAATATGCCCAATTTTTTTTTCTTGTCCTTCTATTTACCCAAGATAATTAAACACTGGAATATTTTTTAATTTTTTTTCATGATTAACTTATTGTTAATTCTAACAATTGAAAAATATTGTACGAAATGAAATTAATGCAGTGATGTTTTCTCCGAGAAAATAATTAATGTAGTAAATTCATCCAATTGCACATAAACTGATTAGACATTGGTCGAGAATTTGGCAACTAAAATGATTTTTAAGTTGCGTCAAACTTAATCTAAAAATAGATCTAGATGCTGAGAAAAATGTTTATAATTTATTTTTTAAGTTTTGAATTTGTTTTGTCAATGTATCCATCCATGTCCGATATGATATGTAGGAGCACGACGGGATAATGTAAGTGGAACTGACTTTGCGTGGGAGCCCAAAAGAATGAAACGATCTATGTATTAACATAGTATTGGTATGCTGAGGCCCATGTTGTCACAATGAAAGACCGAATTAAACCACATGATCTGAAATTGAACAGTTGGGCCGGGCTCATCATGTGCACAGTACAGTATATTAATTTGGGAACTGTTATCCTGGATGGCAGGATTGGAAATTAAGTGACCTTCCGTCCTTTCCCTTGTTCTGTAATTTAATCCTTTTTTCTTTATTCTTATTATTCTTTTTATGCAGAATGGAACTTAATATGTCCACAGCGCTGCTTTTAAATTTTGCATTGATGTGAAAATCTCTCAAGTACTAGATACAAATTACAAGTTGCAAATTACATATCTGTCTCCCTTACCTATAGGTGATAAAAAAATATATTTGGAAGGAGATTTTTCAAGGATCCATCAGCTTTAAATATATACCTTCCAGAGTTAACTGTCTCGGACTCTCGTTAAATTTGCACGGGTCTTGATCTTTCGACATGCTAATCTTTGTATACATAGCAAGACATACCTTTTTCTTTCTTTTCATGTAGGTGAAAACCATTTATTAATTGGATTCAGAGCAGGCTGCAGCATGGGCTGTTTTGCAGTAACTGAAGGGAACGAGGAAGAAAAATAATATTCGTATATTATGACATAGCTGTTAGCGTCTCGACATCAAAGCTAAACCAATTATGCAGGATTTGGTGCCTGTAAAATTAAGGCGCAAGGAAGGTAGCCAATATTAATGTAGAAAGAGCTGCATTTGCATGCGCGCGTCAATTAGTGCATGCAGGCATGTTACCCCGAATTGGAGCTCTGATCAGGTTCACTAGTGTGTTCAGGTTATTCCACTAGAAAGCTACGTTTTCTACATGATCAGATGATGTTTAGTTTGTAATCTTAAGCCATGTTTTGTTTCCTTATTTCAAGACAAAAATATAAGAACAGAAATTCCCTTATACGGAATTCAGAAAACAGAGATTATTATTACATGACACACCAACGTCATCCATATATGTAGTCAGAATTTTATGTCCTCGAGCCAAGAACATTTTATTTCTATTGCATAAGCAGAAACCACGACAACCTACATCCAACAGGGACAAATACCATACTAAGCTGCTAATACTCTTGACACATAAAACATATATAATCATCCAAAGGTCTTCTTGATGTCATTGGCTATGTTGATGGCATCCATGGAGGTTCCGGCCAAACCCCTCCTTGCGAATCCCGCACAATACAATCCATCACTTCCTTTCCACTGATGTGGGAAGGCTTTTTTGGGCAAACCTTCTGGATCAAGGGTCTCATTTCCATCCTGTAATACATTTATTTTATATAGATTATACCATTTTATAAATTTACAAGTTTTAGAATACAATATTTGTTTAGAAAAAAAGGATCATCTGTTGCACGTACCTTTAGCCATTTGTTAGCTGTGCTTTTGTAACCA
This sequence comes from Rhynchospora breviuscula, assembly GCA_027562975.1. Taxonomy (NCBI): domain Eukaryota; kingdom Viridiplantae; phylum Streptophyta; class Magnoliopsida; order Poales; family Cyperaceae; genus Rhynchospora; species Rhynchospora breviuscula. Next base: position 6,535,902 of record CM050402.1, read on the forward strand.
GTAGCGAAAATAATTGCATCAAAGGACTCAGACTTGCCATCCATGAATAGGACCTTGTCTTCTTCAATGGAAGATACTGGTCCAAAAACCTACAGTTGTTTAACAGGAAATTACAAGTTGGTGTAAAATTTCCAAAATTTGTAACAAGACGGTGACCAATTAAAAGCAAACCACTATATTTTCGACTTCTTATGAGTGATCAGCTCTATCATGGGGAAAAAAATGTGATGTCATTTTACTATTTTAGGTATATCAATGCATAAGAGGGTTTCATATAGTACTAAAAAAAGTAAAAACTAATTTGTCATGAAATCTGATATAATTAAGAAAGAAAGAAATATTTATGTGATTTTGTATGGAAGCTAGGTTGTTGCTAAATTAAAGCATGCATGCGAATGTGCCCGACAAGACACAAACAAACAACACGAGTGCAGGGACACACGATTGGATGCAACCTGACCCATATACGACATGCCGGCTTAACGAAGCACACGCATGTAAGATGACGTACGTGCATACTTGGGACCATATGGAATCATATCCTCTGATGGGTGCCCCGTGATTAATATCGGATTGTAAGGCCTGTAAATTTTAACCGTCGAGATTTGATCGTACGGTTCCTAAGAATACATGCACACGATTGGATGGAAACTTATACATATGCGCATGCACGCAGACAGATGCACATGCACTCATGCATGCAAGAATACATGCACATAAAATTGCTGATATACACACATACTAGGCATACAGGTCAACCTAGCTATTTCATCAATTTGCTTACCTTGATTTCTCCCGCCTTAATTTTGTCCACCGTGCCCACGTCAATAACTGATGAACGTGCCGTGCGGGCCTTGGTCAGGAGTGGGCCATCTTTCGGCCTCACAATTCCATAATTAGACAAATCTCCAAATGTAAACTTTGCAAGAGCCATAAGAAGTGAATCAACGAAATTCATAGGCAAATACTTCACCAATTTCATCCCCAGAAAAATTTGTTCTTTGGTCATAACATGAAACTGCACTCACATATTAAATAAATATTAGCATAAAACAGTATCCTTCTTCACTGATAAATAAATATATATCAAATACAAAAAACTATAACTTTGATGTTACATTGGAAAAGCATAAATTAAGCTTATAAAATTACCGGGCTTCGAACCACTATAGAAGTCTTGGCGCCATGAATCGCCAGATCAAAGGCAATTTCCATGCCAGAGTTGCCACTACCAACAACCAAAACACGTTTTGCATTGTACCTTTCGCCTGATTTGTAGAAAAAGGAATGAATAACCTCTCCCTGGAATCTATCCAACCCTGGAATCTGTGGTATGTATCCCTCACTATTTTCCCCTGTGGCCACTACCAAAAATCTCGATGAATGTTCTTCGATTTCGCCATTACTCGTGTTGTATGCAACTATACGCCAAGTCATGCTTTCTTTGTCATACCAAGCAGACTTGACACATGTTTGATACTTCGGAACAACCCCAAATTTTTCTGCATACTCATCTAGATATTTGATAAAATCTGCTTTGGGTATGAAATTAGGTGCATGTCTTGGAAAGGACATGTGAGGTAACTCACAGAATTCCTTTCCAAGATGGAGTTTTAGGCAGTTGTATGAGTTTTTCTTCCAGAGGGAAGCTAGGCAGTCTTCTTTCTCCAATACAACATTGGGGATAGAGTGAAGGTTGAGACATGCAGAAGTGGCAATGCCAGCAGGTCCGGCTCCGACGATCACAACGTCTGTATTCATTCTCTATTTCTCTCTTTCTGTCTGTATGTATTTCTTTAGGTTTTTTTTCCTTTTTCTGTGTGTGAGTGCATCTCTTTCCATACAAGTAGTTCCGCTATATAGGCACCATGAAGTGGAAATTTAATGTACGATGAACGTATTTATTAAGTACATTGTTAAGGTGTCGGGTTTGAATATATTCCTACCGAGGAAGAGAGAGAGACAGAGAGATAGAGCGTGCGGAAATTAATTTCATGATAATGTTTGTCTGTGTTTGATATGGTTTGAATTCTCGCCTAAATAGAAAGAGAGGATTTAAATGCTTACCTCAAAGTGAAAAACAACAATGGTATGAGTTACATGGCTTTTGTATACAACAGCAAGTGTCTAAATGTGAATGAAGACATACTTATAATCAAAGTTTTCTTTGAAATACTCTGAATCCAAACAAATAGCTAAATACTTGCATTTTATATCACAATAATAAGGATGTACAGCACGATATTGCATGACATTGCATAGTATTTTCAAACAATCATGATAACGATACGGTCATAAAACACTGAAAGAACTAATTCAAATTATGATAATATGCTGTATATATTAAAAAGAAAAATTAGTTATATATATGTTCTTTGTTGAACACTAACAGAAAAGAGAAGTCGATTTAGATCAGTGGTGATCTACGGGAAGTACTTATCCACACCTCTGTTTCAATTCTTTTTTTTCCCCAATTCTTTTTAATCAATAACTAGAATATGAGATATATCTTTAACATTGTTATCAAATCTGATATATTGCTGGTGAAAATTGTAACGTAGTTGCATCAATGCACTATATATAATGTTTATAGTGCCATAAATTTTGTGTTGACCAATTTGAACACATCGCGCGCATTGCATGACATGAACGACACTTATCTGTTCCGTTCTTTTAAAATTGTTAGTGCTTTTTAGTCCGAAGTTGATGCAGAATTCTATGCAAAAAACATAATTCATTATTTTTTACTATATATTTTTGAAATAAATATTGTAGGACACGAGTTTTATTAATTTTAGTAATCCATAAGAAAAAAAATATTCTATGTTAAAAAAAAAGTTATAGTCAACAAAACATAATTACATAAGTAAGTAATTAAATTCAGTTCTGAATTTAACAACTGCATATGTGAGTATGCAGCGGAAAATTGAATATGAAGACCGAACACTGTAATAGTATCATATTTGTGAGGACTGATTCGAAGGTTAATAAGAACTTAAAATTTAATCAAAAGATTGAAGTATTTGCTACATACAATGTATACGATTGAGGTTTAAAATCATGCACCGGCTGCTGAATATCTTTTCTATACAACAAAATACGCTTATGTAATAAGTTGTAAGTATTCAGAAGCATATCTTTTAATAATAGATACAGTGAATTGTAAATTCGTATAATCGTATGCTTTTATATTTTATTACAAAAAAGAAACTTGGTTTAACTGTTGAAAATTACAATAGTGATACATAAAACAAATAATCACTATCAGGCGCGCAGTGCCGCAGTCTTTCTTCCCCCACAGAATTTCCAAATATGGCAACTTAGGACCTTGTTTTGCAGAACGATCCATGCAAAAATCGCAAATATAGGAGGCACAATTAATTCACTAATAGTCTGTTTATAACTCAGCATCAAATATTACGCCAAAATTTTTATTAATACATATAAAAACTCACTGAAAAATTTGAAAAAGGAAGAAATGAATAGGTCAGTTTCTGCTTATATTTCAACTTTCTTGCGTCTGCGTGTCAAAATTATCTACAGCCCTCTTTTGTATATTAATGGTCAAACTAAACTATAAACAATATCAATTGAACTATTATTCTATTAATTAATCATCCCAGCAATCTTAGGCATATTGATTCATATATAATATATATATATATAGAGTTTTGCTATGGTGAGTTGGAACTCACCAAAGGGTCGGTGAGTCGCGCTCAAAACTCCTAAATCTAGTTCAAAATTACCGATCCAAACCGTCTAATACGATCTCCCTATTGAAATCTCCATGCAGACTAAATTTTACATTTTTTAGAAATTTTTAAGTATTTTTTTGAAATTTTAGAAAATCGTTAATCTAATTAGTTCTGAACCGTTCAAAAACAGCAGTTTTTAAAAATCCGAAAAAAATACTTAAAAATTTCAAAAAAAATATAAAATTTGGTCTGCATGGAGATTTTAATAGAGAGATCATATTGGACGGTTTGGATCGGTCATTTTGAACTAGATTTAGGAGTTTTGAGCGCGACTCACCAACCCTTTGGTGAGTTGCAACTCACCATAGCAAAACTCTCTCTCTCTATATATATAGTTTTCATTTGATGCAACATATATAAAAAGCTGCTGAAATCCAATGGTACATATAACTTCAGCTGAACTAGCATATATGTTTATTTTTTAATATTTTGATTCTAAATGAACTTGCAAATAAAATTTTGAAAGCTAATAAATCAATAATGCCACTTCGTTTGTTGAAGCTCTTAATTTTAAACCTACTTTTCACAAACCAGAATTTTATGAACCACGTGGCATTACCATAAAAAATGTTATGGCATCGAATCACGCCTTAAAAGCTATCACACAGAGCACTAAGAGCATCAGTGCGTAAAGAGTTCGTCGATTAATTTTTTTTTGTTAACTTAATATTGCAATGTGATTAAATTTTCATGAAATAATTAAGCTGGGTGTTGGGTGTTCGATCTAGTGGTTTGGCTCTATTTCGTCAACCAAGTGGTCATTGGTTCGAATCACGGAGAGATCATTTATTTTCAATTTTTTTTAAAACAAAATCGTTGATTCAACTTTCAAAAAAAAATTTCATGGAATAATTGTTTGTGAACGTTAATATATATGATGCATGCAACACTCTTCTATTTGTTATAGATGTTCATACACATAATTATGCTCACAGCTGTCCTTTTTGTTGATAAGTAATAACAAAATAATATTTTCTATTTTTTTAAAATAGTGAAGTAATAATTAAAACCGAAGTCTAACACAGATAATAGTAATTAAGTGATATCAAGAATGGGTTCAATTTTTACAAGATGCGAAATAAAAAAATGATGTCTTCCGATATTGGGCCCTACCCTTCTAATAATAATAATAATAATAATAAAATAAATAAATATTTATTGATTATAATATGTAACAAATAATTTAATTGAGAAGATTATTTAAAATTATATATAGTTCAAGTGTTGCTACGCATTTTTTTTTTTTTTTTTACATAATTCATATTTGAATCTATCAGTTTACACAAACTCATATTTTGACCATATAACAAAATAAATAAATAATATTATACGTTTTTGAATACCTTTCAAATTGAGATATGTCAAAGTAAAAGTATACTTAGAAAGTAAAATCTCTCAAATTAAATTATACTTCTGGCGTGACCTTTATATTTTGGTCCTTTGCTATCCAACGACCCAGTTTGTTTCCTTAAATATGCCGAGATAACGGGATGCGGCGATCTTGAGACTCGAGTTCCTACAAGTCTACTACTGGATATTTTGTTCGCATTGAATCCAAGTGTCTGACATATAACACCTGGCAGTGCTTAAGAAGAAACTCCCAATAATGCTCTAACATCACTACTTGCCTGTTTTGGCGTTTGACTCATCGCTGCGTTGGCAACTCCTCGGTTCCTATCCTAGGTCGGTGGCAACTAAGTAGAGAGCATAAGAGCAGCTGAATAGACAAAAAGAAAAAAAAGGACTCGATCGACCGTTGAAGAAAGTAACATTACTCCATCCTCCGTATATTTGGCATAATATCAAGGCGATGACCTGCTGATCGAGTCGTTGGATGCAGAAAAGGACAAAGATAAGGTCATGTCACATAAAATGAAGTTACTCTCATTTAAGCGGCATGAGATTTTAGTTCCACAAAAATAGTTTTCTCATATAACGCGGTACCAAAAATTGTGAATCATATTTGAAAGTATTTAGTAAATATATATTGTATATATTTGACATACTAAAAAAACAACTTCTACAAGTTTCTTTTATCTAGACTAAGTGTGATTCCCATATAAAATCAAATTTCGGGCTAATCTTAAGTCACGGTCACACGATCGAATTGTTTCGAAACTACAATTTATAATTTTCTTGAATTCATGATATTCTAATCATTTTTATCTTACAACTATTTGTTTTTAAGAAAATTATCATTTCGTTACTATCCCATATATTCCAGCAAAAAGGAAGAAATTACATACACGTAGACAAGTGTACTGCACAGCCGTCTGCAGAATAACGTTTGAACATTTATACAAATTAATATACAAGAGGTGCATGCATGACAATATAATTTTCACCAATAATTTTCAATGCAACAAAGAATTAATCAATTAAACCTCTTTTGTTAGTACGTATAGTACAATTCAAAATATATTGTTCATCAAAATATAATTGTGATGACAAAGATATCATTCATGTTCTTCTTATCTATTTGTATAGATATTATTACAATATTACGCTCATATCTTTTCGCAATATGTGCGTGTTGACGTGTTTCCTTCTTTTCTTTGTGGTGGAAAATAGTAACAAATTAATATTTTAGTGAAGAATAAAGAATATCTAAAGAAATAATTGTGTGTCAAAAATGTACAAAATAAGAAGATAGTTTTTTTTTAGGGCTAGATGACAAGCGCCACACCAACAATTTCATTGATAAAAGAAACACAATTACAAAAAAGACCAAAAATTAGTCTATACAAGAGGAAGATAGAAGAAGAAAAAAACCTTACTAAAGAAAGAAAAGAAAAGGAAAAAAAAAGAACAAAATTAAAATATAGTAAAAGAGCTAAAGCCTAATTCATTCTCTTACAGGATAGCGGCATGAATTTCTGCTATGAGCATCCAAGGGTAATCTTTGGAGGAGAAAACTCAACTGCTCATTTCTTTCCAAATTGTCTAAGTAGTTGCCGCCCAAATAACGTCCCAACTAGGACCAATAACACCCTTCTTATGGAGCCAAAATTCTCAGATATTCGGAGTGAAGGATATTTTATGCGGGTTGAAATGTATATGCAGGAGCGACCAAACCTGTTTGATAAAGTCACAGAGAATGACTACTGTAGTTTCAAATGCTCCTTATTAGCAACATTAACAAGTAGGGATAGCCGGTCAATTTTTGGCTAACAAGTTTTGCTGCATTAAAATCTTGTCCCGAAAGACTAACCAAATGAAGATTCTGATCTTTGGCGGACCTTTCAATTTCCACAGTACGGTGGATTAAGAAGATCTCAACCTCGATTCTACCAGAAATTGGCAAGCACTAGAAGAGGAATAAACACCTGATGCAGACTACTTCCACCTAACTTCTTGTAAGTCATCAGATGTAGTGGTTGAGGTTTATGAAGAAGTTGACATTAAAATCTTTAAGGCATGAGAAGTTTTGTGGTCTAATTAGACTATGGCTCTTTGACCAGTTTTCACAACCACTTCATGAACAAAGTCTGATTTTGAAAGGACAGGTTGAGAATACCCAATCCACCGGCCTTCATTGGTAGACAACATTTCTCCTAGTTTATTAAGAAATGCCCCCTAAGACATTTATCATTTCCTTTTCAAAAAAATCTACAACGAATGTTGTCAAGATGCTTTATAAGTCAAGGCGGTAACTTAATTACTTGCATATAATGGAGAGGGAAGACAGAGATAATGGCTTTAGCAAGTGTTACTCGTCTTCCTAAGGAGAGGAACTTGGCTTGCCATCCAACGAGCTTTCTTTGGAAGGTGTTGAGAAGAGGCTTAAAGTGAATTTTCCTTGGCTGCCTAATTGAAAGTTATAGCCCTAGGTAAGTTATTGGCATTTTCTTTGACACGCATCCCAAAAGTTGAGAAATTCTCTAAACAACCACAAATAGACTCTTGGCATCATTTATTTATTGTCGTGATATTGTCGCAAAGTTGGAAAGAATTTCTTTGAGAACTATTATGTTGCGGGTCGTAGCATAAGCACAATAGTGTCGTCAGCGTATTATAGAGCTCTAGGAGGAATAACTATGTGGCTAGTAAAAAAGGGGTTGCATTGGTAATAAAAGATTGTAGAGCATCAGTAGCCAAGATGAAGAGGAGTACTGGTGATAGAGAAACTCCTTGTTGCAGTCCTTTTTTATGCCAAGAAATATTTAGTGGAATCTCCATTTAACTTAATAGAAGAGGAGGACTTGAAAATCTGTAAGATCGATCCAAGAGATCCAAATTGGAGAGAAACCTCTCTCTACGAGCAGGTTTACTAGATTGTAGTTAATTATCATCCGGAGAACATCTTCTAACAATTGCTCAAGTTGTTGCACGAAATTTGACTTTGGCATACAATTCAAAGAAAACATAATTTGTTCCAGTCCCATACATATAGTGACATTGAAAAAAACCAAAGAATAGGCTCTACGAATAATTAAAATCTCTAACCATACCTTACATTTTACAGCAAAGGAATATGCTCAACATGAAACAGAATGATCAAGAAAAAAGAAGGTCCCTAAGACTATTGAGATGAGAATAACATTGAGAGGAAAGAATTCCTTGAGGTGCTTTTAGGGAGATAGAGAAGACACATGTGGTGCCCTTTTATATACGTGTTTCATGTATAGAGTACCATGTCGAGGTAGCCATTCAGGCGCAGTGCATCGCACGGTAACTCGATGGCCTTGAAAAGTTGCTACCGGATCTCTAGAGAAACAATCTTGATGAGTAGTTGAATTGCTATCTTTAAGAATATATGATGACGTCATTGACCATCCTTGCTAGATATCACGTCCGGCTCTTTATCAAAAGAAGAAAATTGGCCGTAATTAATTTATTGTAATTGTTAAATGTACGAGATATTGTAACTATTTTCTCTCTTATTGTTAAAATCTAGCCATAAATAATGAAAGCTGGCAATTCTGCTTGTGTTGTTTTTGGATCAAAAAATCTAAAAATGAACAAAACAATTTGGTTGGTGATCAGAGATTTTACCAATATCATGAAAGTTTCTTTGAAATTCCTTGTATGTGTTTTGTGAATTATGAGTGTCTTTTTTTTGGTATTGAATCAAGTGATTGTGATTGTGTGCAAAATAAGTGATAACTACATATAGCTGTGATGGTTTGGTCTTTAACACTGCAGGGTGGCAATAAACGAGAGAAGCCGATAACATGATATATTACTTTTTTGAAAGAATTTTTGAAAAAAGTAAATTTCATTTGATGAAACAAGGGTTTTTAAAAAAGAACTAGTAAAAATTCTTATTATAAGGTACCTGGACCCATCTATATTGACTATTGTAAACTATCCTTAGCCATTTTACCAGTTAAAAAAAAAAAAAATCAAAACAAGCTAATTTAGTGCATTATTAAAGCATATCACAGTGTATTTAAATTACTTTTAAAAAAATAATTTCTTTTTTTTTATGATAAACTAGGTCAATTTCTCATTCATTTTCTAATCTAAATATTCAAAAATGATCTCCAATCGGATTTTGCATATGCTATTATAGTATCATCCGATTTTTATCACCAGTTAAAACTGGTTGGACCGGTCAAAAGACATAAATACAGGTTTAAGTAATTTGAATTTGGGGCACAAAAGAGGACATATTGTTCTCCCATTTTCAGCTGTGAGTTATTAGTAACATAGAAAGCACTTCTATTTCAAAGTTTTTTATGTTGCATCGAGCTCTTAATATTACAACGTGTTGATATTTTTGCAGACGACGGATTCAAGGAGGTAGAGCCGTAGAGGGGAAACCAGTTGACCCTCAAATGTTTCCAAGTTGCAATTTACATGTATTATTCATTCTTTTTTTTTCTTTTAAAAGACTCTATAATATCTCTACTCTATTAAATGCAAATAACTTAATGTGTTCCTTTATGAATAATTTTTTTTTCCCATCTTCAAAAGTTTGGTGATCCTATAGTAAGTTTCTAGCTCCTGCCATAGTGTTACCCCTAATAATCAATATGTGTTAGTAATGTTATTCCAGAAATAACATAAAATATGTGTTAGTGGTAGTAATCTTATTATTATAACTAAAGTAGTAAAAAAAAAAAAAGAAATCCCAAAATGATAGATTCGTCAAGATTACAGCCCGTAAAGAGCTGCTCCGGTTTAGCCCAATTCAAAGCCCCAAAAATTGATTTGGGCCAGAAAAAGCGTAGAATAAACGGGCCGCAAAAATTGATTTTGCCGTGCACTTCACTGAGGTCAACTTCTTCAACGTTCTCTCTCCGACAAACATCCACATCCTTTCCTTTCCTTGTGTAGAAGGAAAGAGTAGAGGCGCACATGGGGACGACCGCCAAGGAAGAAAAGAGCAGCAGCAACAGCGCAGGATGCGGCAACGGCAAGGAGCAGGAGGAGAAGCATGTGCGGGTGCGGGACCATCACCCCTGGGACTACCACGTGTCAGGCCCCCGTGACCTCGCCTCCCCCCACTGGAGAGATCTCATCTTTTCCAGTTGGTATGCACATATATTGCAAATTTGTGATTGCTTTTAACTTTTAATTACCGAGTCAACCCAATTTGTTCTCCTCTATGTTCTTCGGTTCTTCCCCATTGTTAGTTTAAAAAGTCAAATTGTGTCTTGATCTTCTCTATTATATATGTTATTATGCAATTTGAGAAGCTTTTCATATTTTCTATCTTCATAATTTGAAAATTTTTAATAATTATAATTGAACTAAATTTACATTATGGTAGATATAGACTATCATCATAGTTTCAGAGTATATGTATTTTGTATGACTTTATTATATGATAAAAGAAAAGTCTGGAATCCTCAATAATATCTATTATTGGACCACTTAAAACATTGAGCATTGCAGGAGGAATCCAAGTTACAGAAGAATTGCAATGTCATGCTTTGTACAAGCCGCATACCTGCTAGAGCTAGATAGGCAAGCAAAAAGAACAGGGACACAAGAAATTGCATCCAGATGGTGGAAGCAATTCAAGTACAAGCTCGTCAGAACCCTAGTCGACGGAAGGGACGGCTCAATTTATGGTGCAGTACTCGAGTGGGACCACTCTGCAGCCATTGCGGACTACCTCTTCGTCAGACCTTGGGGTGCACCTAAAGCTGCCATTGCACTTAGGGGGACGATTATCAAGGGTTCTACTATTAGGAGAGACTTTGAGGATGATTTTCGTTTAGTCACATGGGATTGCTTGAAGGGCACGGTCAGATTCCGTGGTACCATGGAAGCGGTGAAGGCAATGATCTCTAAACATGGTGCGCACAATGTTTGCATTGGAGGCCACTCGTTAGGCGCCGGTATTGCACTGCATGTCAGTAAGGAGCTAGCCAAGCAAGGCATATATATCGACTGCCATCTCTTCAATCCTCCCTCGGTTTCTCTTCCCCAGACATTACGATTCATTCAGAAGACGGCCAGTTTGCTGTGGAAGGGGAACAAAAGTCGAAAGGACAGCGATGACGAGAATGGAGCAGAGAAGTTGCTCAAAGATGTCAATGGATGGATGCCGCACTTGTACATTAATGATGCCGACTACATTTGTATGCATTATGCTGATCGAGCAGGGTCGGCGACCATGACTTCATCTCATAAGGGAAATAATGCACCTTCGAGGCTATTTCTTGCTCCTAGAGGCCAGCAAAGTCTGATGGAAGCTCATGGGTTGCAACAATGGTGGTCCAATGACATCGAGCTCCAGCGGTCGATCTCTGATAGCAGGCTCCTGACAAGGCAATTGAGGTCAATGTACCTGGAATCACCATCAGGGAAGTCATAACAAGAGACCATTTGCTTTCTTTTCTCTCTCTAAAAAGTTATTCACGCTGCAAATGTTTTTGAACACATTTCAAATGTTAATTTTGTATTTAATTCTTCGTTCTCTTCATTTTTTTTTTAATGTTTTGGTAATTAATCAGTTTCTTTTCATTCGCTTATGTTGTTCTGTAACTTGCGTTTTGATTTTTATTTTTTATTCTCTCCTCAGTCTTTTCGAAATATCCTTTTAAAAGGAGAAAAAAAAAATGTTATGTTGTAATTTGATAATTTCTGGTGGGCTGAATTCCTTGGTCAAATTTTGCCTTGGAAGATCTGTGAATCAACCATGCCTAAGGTTGCCAAGTGGTGATCTTCTGTGGCACGGATTAAAGGGGACTAAATGAAGGAAAGCATTATTTTAAGGTTCTGTTGCATGGATGTCATTGGTTTGTAGGTCACTTTATTAAATTTTGGTTGAGGTGTATGTTTCTACTATTACTATTATTATTATGTATATTATTAGTAGTATTGTTATTATTGATATTATTTCTATTACTACTATTATTGATCTTGCATGTGGTCTAGCAGTTCGGGTGGTAAGAGCACTGGGCTCTCTTCTAGGAGGTCTAGGGTTCAAGACCGCATACTTGCGGTAGGCTTGGCGAGCCAGTATAAAAACTTAGCCTTTTCTAGCCTACCCAATTTGTTTGGGACAAAATGCTCTGACTTTTTTCGTAGATCTTTTTTTCTTGTTGGGTTTCTTTTCTAGCCTATCCCAATTTGTTTGGGACAAAAGGTTTAGTTGTTGTTGTTGTATGTTGCATGGATTCGGGTTTGAGAACGGAATCCGGTGCGGTGCAGGTGAGACGATTCGAAAATTTTAAAAAATTTTCTATTCGGGTGCAGCGATGTATTTATTTATTTATTTAATATGTTAAAAATGGAATGGTATAAATTTTCTATATTTTTATCGTGCTCTCTTAGAATTTCAAATATGATCAAAATATCTGGTCAATTGAAGTTCAATAGAATGAATAAAAAAAAATCGACCCATTAGTATAAAATTAAAGACCCACCATATGAACTCTACCCAATTAAGGGAATTGATGGTTGTCCGTCAGGTTTTTTTTTTTTTGGGGGGGGGGGGGGGATTTTAGTCCCACATGAGATAGATGTCCTATATATTGAAAGAATGAAATTGAAAATAATTTTATTGTTTATAATAATGTACATATTAATTTTTAATATTGAAATGATATATGAATTTAAAAAGAAATAGTTTGAAGTATAATTGTCTATGTCAAGCTAGCTCATGAGTCGCAAGCCAACTCGAATTGAAGACCAAGAGTTTGAGTTAGTTTAAATAACTCGAAAGTATTTTTAACTTGACTTGAACCAACTCGAATTACAATCAAGTCGAGTTTGAATTGTCTCCAACTCCTCAAACTCGAGTTACTCGACTCATATAAAACCCTAAACTCGAGTTACTCGACTCATATAAAGCCTTAATATGCTAATAGCCGAATAAGACTTCCATATTGGTTGCCCCCTTATCCGAGCTGCAATAAACCTCAAGTCCACCACAGAAGGATTTACCGTCAAGCCATGCCTATTTCACCACAATATAAAACATTCAAAACAATTAGGATAAAATTTAATAGAGTTTTGAGCTCAATGCCATAATAAACAGATTGTTGATAAAGATCAACGCCATTATTAATTTCAGTAGGACCAACACCATGATAAAAAAGATTGCTGAGAGAGATCAATACCATACTTATGAGTATAATTTTAAGTCTCATTATTGATTTTAGTTAGTTGATGTAGTATGTTGAATGAGGATTATTGTTGTAGTTTATATTATAAGTTGTTTCTTAATTGCACTCTTATTTTTAATTCTGGTTATTAGATGAGGATATTGTGTTGTAGGTTGTAAAATAATTAAATGATATTTGTGATAATTGATTTTTAAATTGTTTACATTATGAAAATATCATTCCTTTCAAAAAAAAAAAAAAACTAAGTTTATTTATCTAATGGGTTATAGTGTAAATATCAGCAGTAAATCAGAATAAATAACTGAACATCACATCCATCCTATCTGCTGACAATTTATCATTTACAAAACAATATTTGCAGGAAGCTAATTCAAGTACATTCCTTAACTAGAGATAGTTTCCAAAAGGATAGAACAAACAGACAGAGTCCCAGTTCTTTTGTCGAATCATTTAACTTTAACATTTTCATTCTCTTTGCGACGGAAAATCACAACTTTAACATTTGGGGAAGTTACTTTTGCTTTGTGCAGCTCCTCTATCATGCTTGGCTCTACCTCTGAACCACTCGAATACGCAATCTTCATTGGCTTAAGAGCATTTGAATTCAAAAGAAAGTACTGTACTATTGTAATGCTGGCTATGACATCCAACTCATACATGTCTATTGTGGCATATGACAAAGTCTGATTGAGGCAGGGAAAGCCATCATGCTTCTTTGCAAACTCACTTGGTAGAATGGCTTCTCCCTTAGTCATGGGCGCATAACGCTCAGACAACTGCAAATGTATTGTTCACTTCTGTTAATAAACTGGTTATTCCCCAAAACCTCAGAAAGGATGAAAAAATTGCAATGTGTGAGGGCACATTTATAAATTTCGATTGACGTTGTGAACAGAACAGTGGACTGTTCATTATCAATTTGAAATTTAGACCAAGGTTAGCAGTGTAAAAAGTCTATAGCCATAGCCTCAGTGCCTCACTTTGCAAGCTTCCATCAGAAGTTTACAATTACTTACAAAACAATTGCTTCCAGAATTGTCCTATGTTTGAAAATGACACATAAAGCAACAAAGTACATAGCAAAAAGACTGTGGTATAAGAAACTAGGAAGGAATGAGAAAATAACCTTCACTCCTAGTTTTTGAAGAAAAGGAGTGCTCTTAAGCAACCAAACAAAAACATCATACATCCTTTTATCCATGGCATTGATATCAACAAATGCTAGGCATCTTAGTCAGGAAAAACTGAAATTACACGGCAAAATGACTTGAGACAGGACCTGTGTAGAAATATTAAAACAAATCAGACTACAAAACAGTAAAATAATATATAATGAGAAATCGCCATGGATTTACTATTAATGCCCGCAAACAAGTCCTGCAAGTCAGAATTTCATCTCAAATTGAAACTATCAGAAGGAGATAGATTCTATAATAGACAAGAGACTGTCAAAAACCTCTAATAGAATTAAAACTATACGACCACAGCAACACCTTCAGATAAAAACATCACCGAATTGAATTCATGTTGTTAGGGGAATAGTAGCATAGCAACGCTATATTTGGCTCTGTGCTGGCTTATTGAACTATGTAAAATAAATACAAGACATGATTTTGACCACAAGTAAATGAGACTATTAAAATTCGTAAGCTCAAGCATTTTGTGCAAAACAAATAAATAAATCAGGGAAATATATTGTGCTTACCTTGAGAGCATATCCTCCCAACATAAGAGAAGAAACTGAGGCACGCTACACAGCAGCCCTAGAGTCACCCGAGATACCTTGTCTGATAAAAAATATGTGGAGTGTTCGACCACAATGGACAGTTTGTTTAAACAAGGGGCAGAAACAACAGATACATTTTCGACAGAATGGTTAATTCCAATAGTGAGATTTGAAAGAAAGGGAGAGGTGAAATTAACTGAGAGAGCGCCATGTGATCCCAGAAGACGTGAAGAAAAGGAAGTTAGGTTGTTTGAGGTATTGATTAGCAAATTAAGATGGTCAGTAGAGATACAAACACATGCCAAGGACAATTTGGTGAGGCCCTTGAATCCCTGGAAACCAGTTGGAAGGACGATGCGACATCCGAAAAGTCGGAGCACATTGAGAGAATGAAAGAATATTGGGAGATGGAGCAGCACAAGCTTACGGCAACTATAAAGACAAAGCCTTTGGAGGCCACCTTTTTGGAGAAGTAAATGGAGAAGGCTCTGGAGCAGTGGTGAGTGGCCGGCACTGAAGTAGTGACAGAGCTCGAAGTCGAGAAGGGGCCCGCGGAGAGAGGAGACAAGATGGTGGACGCGTTCGATCCAGCTGGAAGGAACAGCAAAGTCTTCACCAGTAGTGTCGCCTAATCGGTCTCCATTGCAAGTGAGACGGAGGGAGGGGCGGGAGGTCCAGAGGTGGCGCCAGGAGCGAGCCAGAGCCGACGTTCGAACGGCATCCTTGACCTCGAGGCGGCAGAGGATGCAGACTTTGATTTCTTCAGGGAGGGCGCGGGCGCGGCGCTGATACGATCTTCTCCTTCCGCTTCCATCGGCTGTGCTGCTTGTGCTTGAGGAGTTGAGGAGTTGAGGAGGAGGGTTTGCCGGTTTGGAACTTTGGGGTTTGAGGAGGAGGGATATTCCGATTCGCATCCAACACTTTTGCTTTAATAATAATTAAATTAAACTTATAAACTTTGTTTTAATCTTACCAATTTCCTAGATAAGCCAAAATTTTGCTTCTAAAATTTCGCTTTAATTCATCCTGTCTGGTCGAGAGGTGAAAAACGTCATCGTAATTATGTCCAAAAAAAAAAATCATTCTCCTATCTCTTGCTTGTTTACATTATAAACTTGAAAAGATAACATATGAAACATTAAATACATCCATGCAATATTTTAAGTTGATCAAATATTAAATTTGAACTTAAAACTCACTAAGCCATAAAAAATAAAAATAAAAACTTCGCAATAAATTTGGTGAGCTCCACCTCACCTTACCCTATGCTTACATTGTATTATTATAAAGGGAAAATACTAGAAGTATTGCAACGTTAACCTTTTATTTTTAACATTTCCATTTTTGTTAATTAATATGATAATTTATGTACATTTGAAAGTCCAACCGAAATGTTGCATGGGATGGAAGAATTATATTATTGCAGCAGCTTAATCCAAAATACTATAATGCGGAATTTGTAATTCATAATAATAAGAACGTTACCTTTGAATGTGGTAAAAAGAGCAAATTGAAATAATGTGATTGGCTGCTACGCCGTGAGTAAATTGGAAATCAGATATTCACAAAAAGAAAACTAAATCATGGTGATTGAGAGAGAATATTAAATTATCATAATTTGACTTATATAAATCAAACATAAGTATAGTAATATCTTGTACTAAAAGGAAACATAACAGAGAATCATCAGAAATTAACACCCTGTAATAAAATAAAAACATACCCTACCTTCCTTTTCTAAAATTGGCAGTAAAGGTCTCGTTTGGATTGCTTAGGAATAAGTAAGAATAGTTTTTTTCTAGAAATAGCTTATTCTTAGACATCTAAATTATTTCTAAAGTTACACACTTTTTAATATTTTCTTTCTAAAATTCTTATTCATTCCTTATTCCCATACGATCCAAACGAGTCCAAAGAAAAGAGTACCGAATGAATTTAGAATGTTTACCTACCTTTTCTAACATTTTGACTTGGGTAGGCGCTTTCCCTGACAACTATCTTTATTTGTTACTAAAAACAAAATGAAACAATTTCTTTGGAGACTATCACGAATCAAGGCATGTGAGCTAGCATCATTTTGCTCTTAATCGTCTTCTCGGCTGCCACATAGTTTGAGCTATTGTACTTGTGTAAAATTCACCTCAACATCACTTTGATCACTTTTGAGTATTACAAGGATTACACGTATGGAACTAGCTAAAGAGTATAAAAATAGATCCCCCCTCCCCCTCTTTCCTATCACCCTCTATTTATATGGTCTTTAAAGAATCTTCTCGTGACGTCATCATGTCAGGATCGTTATAGCTTGTCCCCTCTGATGTCACTTGTGTCAGAGGTAAATAACGGGTGTCCTCTATAGACTATAGTTCCGCTCTGCTGCTCGGGGTAGGGGTTCATGCTCCGAGCGAGGTCGGAGTGAGGGATTTTTCTCTCGTTTGTGCGTCATGGGCTTTTTTGGACTTTTTTCTTTTTCCTTTAATTTGGGCCGCGGATTGAGACCTGGGCCCTATCACATATAAAATTTTCTCTCTTCTATACAATGCAATTGACTATAAGTGGAGAAAAAATAGAGATTCAATTTTGTAAAAATACTTTATGATGCTTCCCCATATGGTAATTACTACTTACCATCCATCCTACTGTCATCTGCGCCATCCAGCAGGCTCGTCCCTGTCTCGCCTTCATTTGGGCCCATATTCAAGCATGCCAGCGCTCCTATTCAGACTGTCACGTGATATCACGTGACACAGTTAGTTACCATTTTTTGAATTCGCTTATTTCCTTCTTCCTATCGACAGTTAGTTACCATTTTTCCTTTCTCTCAATCAAACCTTCCAATGGCGACACAATTGCATGAAACTTCCAATTCTCGATTTAGCAGATCTCTCTCTGTCTAGTGCTCTTTCGATAGACGATTGATCAGATCTCTCTCCTTCTAGTGCTCTCTCGATAGACGATTGATCAGATCTCTCTCCGTCTAGTGCTTGTTCGATCTTTCCTGTCGTGGTCTTCGTGATTGAAAAATTGTGCAATTAACCTTTTCCAATGTCTGGATCAGGTTAGTTTTTGCTTTATTATCTATTTTATTAATTGTCGAGCTTATGAATCTTTAGATGTTGATTTGAAACAATGATTGTATCCAATTATTGTCGTGCTTATGAATGTATCATTTTTCTCTGATTAATCGTACAATAATTGACGAATAAGCTATTTTCAAGTTGAAATTGTCCTTCACAATTGTTAACAGAACGATACATTCAATAATAGTGTAGAACCTGTTTCAGTTTGTTTTAAAATGGTTCTGTTAATTATAGATTTACATTAATAACTGAATGTACATTATGGTACAATTCTGTACAAATAGCATGGAGATTTTGTTGCCTTTTACTTTTTGTTTACAGGTGTTCAATATGTATGGTATATATGTTCAGTTTATTTTTATCTGTGTCCATCATTGTTTTACAATTTATGTACTCTTCTAGATAAGCAATTGTTAATTTATATTGATAAGTGTTCATATTGTTTCACATAAATGTTATATTACATGCCTGAAGTGTTCAATTAGAGTAATTGAATATATTGTCATTGCTGACACAGTAGAATTCTTGTGTTTATAGGTATTGATTTGGATCTTGCCTGGGATATACATCTGTATTCTCAAGGTGAACAAGTTTGTGATGATCCGATTGTGGGAGATGACAGTGTTGAGGACCATGAAGAGTCCAGTGACTAAAATGTGGATGTAAAGGAGCAACCGATGCAAGTTGATCGACATGTTGATGATGAAAGATATGATGCTGCTATTATTGAGCAACCTCTTCAACTAGTTGTTCCTACCCCATATATCGGGATGCATTTTCCTTCAAGCGAGGTGGCCCATATGTACTATTTACGGTTTGCTTTTTCAAGGAGATTTGGTGTAGTAAAAAACGGAGGATCAAGCAAAGATGGAAGGCAAAGGGTTATATATCTTTGTTCTCGTGGGGGAAAACCTCGTTCTGTTAGCAAAAAAGCTATTCCTGACAAGAACAAGTTGGTAACTAAAATTGAATGTGAATGTCACATGTACTTGCAATTTGTTGAGTCGAGAAATATGTGGGTAGTTACTGGCTTTTGGGATGAGCACAATCATATTCTTGCCCCCTATCACTCACACAAAATAAAGTGCTTCAGGGAATTAAACGATTGGGCAAAAAAACAACTTGAGCTCAATGATAATTCTGGGGTACCAATCAATTCCAACATCAGTGCTGTGACTGAAATGGGGGGTGGGCCCGATCACTGTGGTTTCACCGAACGTGACTGCAGGAATTATCTAGCAAAGCTCAGAAGAGGTAGCTTCCAAAAAGGTGATGCCGAGGCCTTAATGCAATGTTTTCGGGAGGCAAAACAGAATGATCCCAAGTTCTACTATTCATATAAATTTGATAATGATAATCGACTTGAGATTGTTTTTTGGGCGGACTCGACATCCCAATCGTGGTATGAATTTTTTGGCGACGTTGTGACGTTTGATGCCACCTATATTGTGAACAGGTATGTGATGGAATCCCTATTAGCTTTAATTGTTCATTTTATGTGTCTAAGGGAGCATATTAAGTTACCCCTACTGGTAATGTGCAGATTTTTGTGCACAATTCAATATTGCAGGTGTGTTCATTAAATGATATGATTTTTGTAATAAGTGTTCAATTTATGAATTTAAGGGTGCAGTTTATGTTAGTGCTACTAGTACTGTCCAGATTTTGGATACAATCTAACTGGATTAAGTGTTCAATTTATTTTTTCCCTCAATATTATTGATACATATGGCCACTAATCTACAGATTTGATCTCCCTGTTGCACCGATTATTGGTGTCAACCACCATGGACAATCCATTATATTCGGATGCGCCATGATGACTCCTGAGGATACAGACTCATACAAGTGGATTATCAGCAATTGGCTTGATTGCATGGGTGGCAAGGCACCCAAGACTATTATAACAGATCAGTCTGCAGCTATGAAGAAGGCAATAGCTGAGACATTACCAGATACCCGCCATCGGCACTGCATTTGGCACATCCTCGACAAATTGGATGCAAGAATTGGCAACAAAGAAGAAGCTGGCGAAGATATTCGACGGCTCATTTATGAGTCAAAGACAGAAGCTGAATTTGAAAGCCTATGGGATTCAACTATCAGCCATCATTCACTCCAAGGTACATTTTCTCAGGCTAAATACATGCGAATCTTCACATCATTAAATTTTCTAATTACAGTATATATTTTTTTAGTTTAAATATGTCATCATCTTTATTGCAACATGTTAAGTAGTATTTTCCATAACATTTCTTGTAATGTCAGTTGCTCTTTGAATGGTCAACAAGTTAATTTTTCTTATTTTGTTCAAATAATGAATGGCTCACATCAATGTTTGAGGTCAGGAATAGTTGGGTACCAGCATACCTCAATGAACATTTTTGGGCGGGAATGAGGTCGACTCAGAGGAGTGAGAGCATCAACTCCTTTCTGGACAGATATGTGAACTCAAAGACGACACTAAGGTAAAAAGGTTTTATGCATTTAACTGTTTAGGATATTTCCTGTAAGTGTGCAGTTTCTTGTTCCAAGGGATTCTATTAATTGTACTGATATATTACTGTGTTCTAAGAAGTATCAGGTGTCTGCTTTTATGAGAAGTCTATTAACATGGCAATATGAGAATTGTCAGGTGTCTGGTTCTATGTTCTTGTCATGTGTTGTCCTTAGATTTTTATGCATTTAATTGTTTAGTTTATTTCTTTTAAGTGTGCAGTTTGTTGTCTAAAGGAATTCTATTAATTGTAATGATATATGACTTTGTTGTGACAATAGTATTTAACAATCTTTTTTCATATGTATCAGGAATTTTGCAAGGTGCTTTAATCTGGCACTAGCAAGATTGAGGAAGAGAGAGTCTGACGAGGACTATGAATACTTACGTGGTCAATCAAGGCTTATTTCCAAATTCAACCCAATTGAGCAGCAATTCTCAGAGGTGTACACAAACAATATGTTTATTAAGTTCCAGAATGAAATAAAGGCACTTATTGATTCCAGATTCACATACTGTGAGCGGCTTGGGAATACAAAGGTGTACACTATTGATGACGGGGATAAAGAATCCATGGTTCATTTCAATTGTCAAGATCACACCTACACTTGTGAGTGCCACCTCTTTGAGACTAATGGGCTGGTATGTCGACATGCATTGCTTGTGTACAAGCAAGAAAATATTGCACATGTTCCGGCCAAGTACATACTCGACAGATGGAGTAAATGTTTCAAGAGAAATTATTTGAATGAAAGAGCAGTAGCTGTCAGTGTTAGAGAAAGGCGGGAGACTCACAAGAACTTGCAGTTGCTACTTTATCCAGTTTTCCAGAAACTCCTCGATTATGCAGTGCTAGATAAAGATACTCAACAATCTGTTGTTGATGGTCTGAATGGATAATTGATTTCGATTTCAAAGAGTAAAGATAGGAGGACTGAAAGTGGTCAAATAGGTAGTGTTGTAACAACTGAAAGTGGGTCACATACACACCATGATGATGGAAATGAAAATGAAGATAATTCTGTCAAAGACCCGGTCAAGAGGCGCAAGAGGGGGCGAAATCCAGTGAACAGAAAGAAGTCAATTCTTGAAGTCAAACGTGAGCAAGCAAAAAAGAAGTATACTAAGAAGAACAAATCGAGTGGTAATTTCTATTTTTTGTTCTTCATTTTTCCAGTAATATTTAGCAGCATACAAATGTTCAGTTTTTGTTGAGTATTTTGTTGTTATAAATGTTCAAATTATTGTTGTGACGGATTAAATAATCTTTGACATTTAGCTGTTCGTTTTTCTGGTATTAATTTATTTCTGATACAATGCATTTAACTGTTCAGTTTTTTCTGTTAAGTGTTCAGTTTATGATGCAACAGGTCAACCAGTTTATATTACTATAGAATTACTAATGATCTTTGCATATCAATTAAATTCAATAATTATTTGTTATTTCCTTTTGCAGATTTGAAATCTGAGAAGTCATGAGAGTTTCCTTTGAAGACTCCATTGAGATCTAAATTCCATTTAGAGGAGATTTACACCAAATTTTATATTTGTTATTAATTTTTTTTATATTTCTTTTACATACAAAATATGAAATTCCAGTCATCTGTTGTAATTGGTACAGAAATTGAAATTTGTATATGTTTACTTAGATTTTTTACCTCTGTTCTGTAAGTGTTCATATAATTGAGTGATGTATTTTTTTTTTTGTTGGTTCTATGAGAATTTTGTGAAATTTAGCAAATTTTCAAATATTATTGTTTCATTTACAATGAAATACTTTGTGAGAAAATTGTAGTATGTTTTTTTATTATATTGTGTATGTATTATTACAATTACTAACTATATATATTGAAATGAACATATTATAACAACAATGCAAACGCAACAATCGAACTTGACACAGATACATTCATTGTCTACACAAAGGATTGTTTTATTTCCCCAAGTGTGCAGATTGTTTTACATGCTATTAACAGTACAAATCCACAAATTGTAATGTTAGCATAAACGATCAAATTGTTAGCTATAAATGTTCAAGTTGTTGACTTAAGTGATGATATTATTGTATGAAACGTTCAAAAAGTGTTTCCTTTCTTATATAACCAAACATTTAGTGACGCGTCCTTTGACAGATGACGCGTCCTTTTGACCTTTTTATATTATAATATAAAAAACTAGTCACTCACTTGGTCACTCCATTCGAAACTCATTTCAGTCTAACACAAGTCACTAACTCTTTCATCTCTCTCTGTCTCCTTCTCCGACGAAACAAAAAAATCTAGGGTTTTGATCTCCCATTTCTTCTCCGGCGAACTCTATCGATCTCGACTGTCACTTCGAACTCCCTCTTCGTGCTAAGGTTTGGATTTAGTCTTCTCTATCTCCTCTTACTGTTATTGTTAACTCGAGGGATTTTGAATTTTAAACCTAATTTGATCTTTGCTTTCTAATACTCAGGCGCACTGATTTGACTGTTCAAATGGGAAAGAAAAGGCAGCCTACGAGCAATCCTGCATCAAGTAATAGTTCTTAAACCCTACTTGTCTACTGTTAGTCTTTTTATTCCATTTTTTCTTGTCGTACTTGTGATTTTTTTGTTTGCTGTAATTAGTGTAGTGTATTTTGTAGATGTGCATTCAATAGATGTTTATTAGGTAATTACCATTTAATTAAGAGATCAATTTCGTCTTAAATGCAATTTTCGCTTAGCAAGACACGTCTAACTATGCATTTTAGTGTTATAACTGTTCAATTTGCTATCCAATTGTTGTCAAAATTGTCATATATGACTCAATTTGATGTGTTACCTAGTTTTATGTGTGTGTCTGTGCACAATAACATTTGTTTTTACTATTAACTACAATATGAAACAATATGCTTTCATTTTGATGGCATTTCTGTGCACTATATTTGATGCTTGCAGAAAATCTTTCTACAAGTTGCTCTCCTTCGCGACGTCCCGGAGGTTTGTCTCGTCAAGGCAGTACAATGGTTCAGAGTACGCGTTCTCCATCTGCTGCACCACTTGCTCAGAGAGTTGCTTTTTCTAACCTACCCTCTGGTTAGATTCTTGTTATTTCTTTTTGAATAGTTGTTTTTTATTCTACGCCCATTGAATTTACGTTGTTGGTTTGTTGATCTATTTTATTACAGAAGTATATGTGTTCAGTTAGGATTTATATATGTTCATTTTAGTTAGCAATTGTAGTTGTTGTTACTTGAATTTGAAATCAATTTTTTTGATGTTAATATTACTCATTTCATTTTATATTGCTTTCTAAGAATCACTAATCTGATGTTTTTGTTTCTATGCATAGCTGGTAAAAATGTTACGCTCCGCTGTCGACCCAAAGCGATGGTGCAATTTTACAAGAAATCCTTGGAGCCATTTATGAAGGAGGTACATCGGCAAAAAATGAGACAAACCCCTTTTTTTCATCTGCTTGACATGCCACCAGCAATTGTTTCAAATGCACTATTCAAGGAGATCTTTGACTGCTTTGATCCTGTTCATAAGGTCTTCAAAATTGCTGGTCAAACTGTGCCATTCACATACCGCGATGTAGCACTAGCACTTGGTATAAATTTTTTTCTTTCAACTCTTCAGTTTGTTTGTATAAGTGTTCAATTTAATGATAATAATAGTTCAATTTACAGTAAGTTATTAATTATTATTTTTATCGTTTTAATTGTTCAGTTTGTTTCTGTTAGTGTTCAATTTAGTGATAATATTACTTTAATTTATAGTAACTTATGAATTGTTGAATTATTCTCTTATAGGGCTACGTGAGAATGGGACCTTCTTTCACTTGTACAGTGAGTCTGGGCAAAGGGTTCGAACTGGAGACAGCGACCATCGTTTGAAGAACATTTATTTCCCTCAATTCATTCCTTTGCCGACTGGGGAGACGAGCACCACTGAGAAGAAAAAAAGGACAACAAAGAAGTCAGTTGAGTATAATCGTCCTGAGAGGAGGACTAAAAAGAAGTTTGATGTTGTTCATGATGAGGATGAGGAGTCTGAGAAGTCAACTGAAGAAGATGATTCAAGTGAGGAAGACAAGTCGGGTGATGATGAACCCAAACTGAAGAGGGATGAAGAGCATCTGCAGATTGTCAGAATTGAAGAAAATTTTGTTGATCTACTAGATGATGAAGAACATGTTGACGATTTTGTTGCTCTTTTGGTCTTTTATATTTTCACAATATTTTTATTTCCAACTGCAAGTGGGAGGATAGACCTAAGCCTGATTCCAATTGCTGCTCAGTTTGAAATGCTTAAAGATTATGCATGGGCAAGGACTGTCCACCAGGCTATTACACAGCATATGGTAGATGCGTGCGACCACACAGATCCAAAGAAGAAGAATAGGAAGACTCTTTGCATTGGAGGATGTGCTTTAGCTGTTTTGGTATGTTGTGTCATCGTTACTTTATATTTTTTTTCCGCAATGATGTTAATTGTGTCTGTTCTGATATTATATATATGTGTTCAATTTAAACTTTCGCAGGTTTGGTTTTATGAGAAGTGTCAGGTGTCTGGTTCTATGTTCATGTCAGGTGGTATCCCTAGATATTATAATTGAGATTTGAATAGAAGATTCTCACATGAGGCAGCTGTCTATCTTGTTGATACTATTCCATCGGGCCAGATTATCTTACTGCCAGAGCAGCTTGAAAATACTGAGCTTGATATGGTTAAAAGAGGGTTGACTACAGATATGATAGTTAGAACTGATCCTGCTGTTGCTGGGCGGAAAAGAAAGAGGGTAAATAGGTCTAGAAAAGGAAAGAGACCTCAAGTTGCTCCGGCCATGAGTAAAAGGACAGTTTCAAACCCTGCAATCCAGAAGAAGACGGCAACTAAAGTGGTAGCACAGAAGAATGTGGTTCAGAAGAAGAAGCTTGTGATGAAAGGAGACAAATCCAAGGTACCACAAAGTGCACCAGCATTGAAGAAACCAGTAGAGAGTTCACAAGCTGGAGAAGGTAAATACATATACTTTATTTGTATTCGTATGCAGTTTGTTGCAAGATGTGATTTCATTGTTAGAACAAGAGTTCAATTAATATGACAATATAACACATAGTATTGTACTGTTCAGTTTATTGCATCAATTGATTAAGTCAAAGGTGTAACTGTTCAGTTTATTGCAATAAATTTTACTGATAATTGTGCTGTTCTGTTTCAGATGAAGTGGAGAATGTACATGATGATGCTGATAAGGAGCAGGAAAAACAAAGGGAAACAACAGTTATGACACCAGTTCAGAGTCCACGACCTAGAGAAGGTAAATGCACATACTTTATTTGTATTTCTGTGCAGTTTGTTGCAAAAAAATGATGTTATTGTTAGTACAAGTGTCCAGTTTATATGTGATGTTTTTTTCAGATGAAGAGGAGGATGGGCATGAGGATGATGGTGACAAGGAGGAGAATAATGAAGAAGAGGATAACAACAACAACCGTGACGGCAGTGGCAGCAATCCTGACGGCGGTGGCAACAATCCTGATGGCGATGGCAACAACTTTGGTGCTAGTGGCAACAATGAGAAGGGTAATGGTAGTGGCAACAATCGTGATGGCAATGGCAATAATGACAGTGGTAGTGGCAATGGCAGTGGCAGTGGCAACAAGGATGGTGGCAATGACTTCCACAAGGAAAACACCCCACCACAAAGCCCCATCAAGGATGGTAGTGTGGTTGTTAACAAAGGTATGTGTTATTATGTGTGCAACTAAAGTTCTTAGATGTGCATCTAAGGTATATTATGTGTTCAGTATATCTTCTCTTTTTTGCAAGGGTTGATCTTACTGATTTGACATTGAATCATTGGATCCAACAACCATCCTTTAGTCTAGGTTTAGGTTTAACATCTAGTAGCGAGAGTGAACGTGAGGATCCTGGTACACCACCGGGTTTTTTTGAGACTGCTGGTGAAGTGGCTGATGCTATAGAGTTTTTGAGAGATTCTGATGACCCCTATCTCTAATTTTGGTATCATCTTTTTTTTTTTAAGAATTTGGGATCATGAGTTTTTTATACCAAAAGAGTTCATTTAGATGTAGGAACTGTTCAGTTTTAAAATTCATAAGTGTATATATTGTTTCAATTGATCAATAAAATTTTTGTTTGGTGTACTTTCTTAAGTATTCAGATGTTACATGTTAATTGCAGACACAATTGAAGTGTTTGGTTTTTACTGGTTAGTACCAAGTGGTGATCAAGGTGGGATTAACAAATATTATGGCTCTTTTGATGAATGGATGGAGCACGTAAAATCCAAAGGTACTAAAATGACTTCCAAGGGCCGTGTCTGCAAGTTAAATAAAAATTATGGAAGCCCATATGCAGACCCTTTCTTGCGTAGAGGAGATGGCAAGAAAAGAAAGAGGAAGACTGATGTAGACCGTTTCTGGGAAGAGTTCGATTTCAATGCCCAACAAGAGATATCTAAGGATCTGAAGGAGAAGACTGACAAGGTTATAGGACATATTGAAACTGGGAATGCACCTCAATATGTTTATGTAAATGGATCTCTTCTTGTTAAATCGCATGAATTGCTGTCTTTTCTAAAGAAACAGTCGTTCCCTCTCAGTGTAAGTATCCTTTTTAATATATATGTTTAATCTTCATAATTTTCCATATCTATCCAGGTAGTTAAGGTAATTTTTTTCTTTTAAATTTAGGTAATGTGCTCTTTGCTTGATCTGATCCGCAGAGAAGTACAAAGCAATCAGAAGTGGCTTTTAATTAATCAACTTCAATTGGTAAGAAGTCATGTTATGGGTTATGTTTAATTAGTTGTTTCATTGGAGTTTATAATGGAAATAACTGTTCAGATAGATGTGTAAGAATTATCTAAGCTCAGTTGACCATCTATTAGTTACAGTAAGGAATGTTGTAATTGGTACAACTGTTCAGTTAATTGGTATAACTGTTCAGGTAAGATCTTATCAACTTTTTTGTTTTAATTGTGCAGCTTGAATTGTTTGCTGGGAATGTTGACCTTATCAGAGAAAGGGGTGGGCATCTTCTCTGCCCTGAAGATATGAATTCAGACTTTCTGGTTGTTTTGTCTACTTTTGAGAACAACATTTGGTGGATGATATTTGTTGACCAGAGAAAGAATGTTGCCGAGATTTACTATTCTGGTGTGAACAAAGAAAGGATCAGGGGTCAGGTAGAAAGCGAGGTGCTCTGTCTCAGGCATTTCTTGATGTGGCGCTTTCATCCCAAGAAATATGTTGACCTTCGTATAAAATGGATTGACAACCTGTACGACCATAGCTGTGCGGTCTCCAGTAGTTTGATGATACTCAGGTTCCTAGTGTCACATCCTGCAGCTGGATATGGCAGCTCCCGCCACGAAAAGTACATGAGAATGTACCTTCGTAAGGCTTAGCATAGTTATTACACATTTTTTTTTATCAGATAATATAAGAGAATATTATCAAGCTAAGGCAGGAATAAAAGTAAAGAAAAGAAAAACAAAACACTGCAACACCACGGACTTTTCTACCAATTACAAGGTTCAAGTCTCAGCTTACCATGATTTACCCAACTATGTTTTACGACTCATTGAGTCATCATGGCAAGATATTTTTGGCTTAATCTTTACTTGACTTGATCGCGCCCGTCTCTGCAACCTGGAACCCACAACCATTGTGGAAAACATGCAAAAGCACGGAATGAGAATTAAATTCTCAGTGCGGGTTTTAGTTCCAGTACGTGGATTTAAGCTAAAATCCAAGTTCTAGAATTAATTCCCATAAATAAAATAATTTATTTATATAATGAGACATATTGAGTACTATCTTCATTTGATATAAAATAAAACATACATATCTTAATTTTAACGAAAACAATTGCAAATGGCATCTATCATATAATATAATCAAAACCGGACATGCAACAAAATCTCTCTATGGCAAAAGTCATGTATATGTCGGAACTGAACACGTGGCACGAATCCCATCACAGACAACATGTGTCTAAGCGTGAAAGGAAACTGAGCGTGTTAGGGGTCCGAGCAATTACAGAACTAAGCATAGCATGAGTCTGGACAATTCACATTTTATTCACATAATTCCCTAACACGAAGGCAGGCAAAAGGGAACTTCAAAATTCACATATCATTCTAATAATCTCAAATCTCATAATCTCATAATCTCATAATCACATATTCATATATTCAAAATCACTCAGGCCCCTAACCCAACCGGCTGGGCAAGCAAAAGGTGACCTTTCCCTAACCCACGGGCAGGCAAAAGAGATTTATCTCTAACCCTGGGCAAGCAAAAGGGAATTCCACATCCGCATAGCGCTACCGAACTGGCCGAAGCCGGAGGCCAACCGACTCCGGAGAGTGATACAAGCATATCAATTCACACATATCAATCACATCATTACATATCTCAATTATCATTCAATTCTTTTCAGTCAGATCATTCATAAATCAGATTCATCAATAGCAATGACATATCAAAATATCTGACTGTCACCTTTCAAATTTCTCAAAGCGGAGAGCATATCTTTCAAAATGCATTCTTATCAATATTTGGGTTCTATCTCTAAAATGCAGAAATATGGTTATGCAACCAAACGAGTCTCCAATATGCATTTGAATAATAAATGTTTTGTTTTAGCAAACACGAAACCACCTCACTAATATGCATTCAAAATAGTTTAATAATCACTTCAACTTTAACAAAAATCCAACGTAATTCCGCACCTGAATCGCAAGCTTAAGCGTAGCTCTTCGATATCCTATGGTTCGAGTTCTAGATGATCATCTTATCCAGGTTCTCCGGTCTTTTGAGCTTGATAGTCTCATATCAAGTGATCCTAGATCCGATTCCTAATAAAAACAGATGACTTCCTTATTGACCGTTAAATACTTAAAGTAACCTAAGTAATCTATTCCTAGACGATTCTTGGATTACCATACTGACGGTCTAGGTTAACCAGACTGGTTAGGATTTAGGATGGTTAAGTTCAAACTCTTTATTAAGGGGATTCTGTTTTAAAATATATTATTAAGTATTTTGTTCTGTTATTTAGTAATTGGTTTTGACTTTCCAGTTATTAAAAATTTATACTAAATACTAAATTTTATTATACATATCGTTAATTATATGTTAAATTTAAAGTACTCATTTAATTATATCATATTAATTTATTTTGTTAATACTTAATTGATTTGATTTACTTTATATTTATTCTATTTTATAATATTGTTTATTTGATTATTTGATCATTTGTTATACTTTAGATATCGAGAATTTAAATCAGAAAACCAAAAATCTAAAATCAAGGAAATCAATTGGAGATAGAAAATCAAAATCAAAACTATTTGATTTGTTTTGAGTTGGGATCAGAAAGTCAGTGAATTAATGTCAAGGTATCTGTTCTTGATTTCACTCAGACTATTCTCATCATCTCCCGAAATCCGAAATAACTAAAGGGATACCCAATTATTTCTAATGGCCTCTCCTTTAATTAATTATTTTATTATTAAGCCCATAATTAACTTAATCTTTGATTAAGTTTATGATTTATCAAATCTGGGTCCAATATTAAAATCCACAATTTACTGCACTGGGCCACTTTAATTTCCTACGCTGGGCCAAGAGTTTTATTTTAAGTCAGAGCCCAAAACAACTCCAGCCCAAAAAGATCAAAGCCCAAAATCGCAAATGGTTGAGCCAGGTCAACCTAACCCAGTTGACCTGAGCCATCCGTAACGGGTCCGACTGGATCCAATAAGAAGGGGTCTGAATCCAACCCGCAATGTTTGTAATTTTATCCAGAGGCCCCGCAAGTTCAATTCTTTTCACAACCAAGTCCTTTTTATTCACAAAGGGGTCCCTAGAAATTTACAAACAGGCCCTTCAAAACTTTTTTCCTCACAAAACGAACCCTGGCTTCCTTCACAGCGTACCAGTAGAGTACCGAAGGTACAACAAGTGTACCAGGGGCTGGTACCAGGCCTAAAAACCCATCATAATCCTCACACAAGTCCCTATAGGTGCCCGGAAAGAGATATAAGTCTCCAAATCACAAGATTTCGGGTCATACAGTTGTCACAGGTCCATACCAGCATTATATCAACCACAGTTCAACTTTCCCAAACACCAACAACAATTAATTAGGGCTTAAACTTAACAATCACTCTATTTACAGCTTGCCAGCACACCAAAAAGAATAACAAAGTTTTTAATCCGAAATCATATCCAAACCATAACTGTTCACCACCGAAATTTCAACAAAAAGAAATCAACTGAATCAAATCAATCACAGTAAAGTTAAGTTATACCTTCGATCTCTAGCAGTTGTTCCCTCCCTCTCTCTCTTTATTCCTCTCCTTTTCTTTCGGTGGAAACCAAAATCCTAATCATCTCACTAACCGACATGGACTGAGGAGAAAGCTTTTATAGGCAGCACAGAGGAGAAGAGAGAGGAAGGAACCAACGGCGGAGATCACATCCAAGCTCGAATCTCACAGGGGTCAACACTTCAACGCCTTATCTATCCTCTCGTGGATAAGAACGAGGACAGACGGCCAATCAGAGACGAGGAGTACTGTGGCACGGTGGGGTTGGTTAGCCACAGTGCATCCATTTCGATCACTGGGTCTGGATAAGCATCAGAGAAGAAGAGAATCGAGCGGAGCGGAGAAAGAAAAGAAAAGAGAGGGGAGGAAGGAGATGGTGCCAGCGAAAAACCGAGATTTTATTAAAAATTGTCCTCTGGGATTTTCTGTGGCAAGGTTTATACAACCAAGAATGCTGCAACTCATATAGTTTAATATTTCTTATTAATTCCATTAGAATTTTAATTGTTTTGATTATGAATTTCAGTATACTCAAGTTTTGATTTTGCTATAATCATTTAGGTTATATTTAGACACTACACAAGTTAGAAGATTTCGATTTCGATTTAGTTTTACTGTTACATCAAATTAATTTTCTAAAGTTATAAATTAAAAATGTTAATTTTTCCTATCTAGGTTAATTTAGCATACGCCTAATTTATCGTACTAATATTTCTTTAGTCTTAGTTAAGTCTGATTATTTTCTAATTGATTTGATATGTTTACAATAAATATTTGACAATTCTTTATTCATTTAAATTATCTTTGTACATTATTTTTATAGATTTACTTATTTTGATATTATAAATGGAATTATTCTAATTAATTAAGCTGAAACATAGTATGGTATTTTCTCCTATGTCACACCTAGTCTGCAAACTCATTGACAAACCCTTGCCAAATGGACCTGTAAGTATAATGAATGGAAATTTGATTTTTTATATTAAATTTAATATCTTCATTTATAAACAATTGAGTTTGTTATACACTTAGTTCTTCTTTTTTTCTTTTTGAGGTTGATGTTGGTCATGATGAACAGCTCCTAGCATATCATCTGATTAAGGATGCTGCTAATATAGTGAAAGGAATTATATAGGTTAGGTATGTAATAATTCTCATCTTTTTGCTTATACCATTAATTGATTAATTACAAGGTGTAATTGATAGGTTAGTTACAGCAAGTGTGCAATTTGTGTCCACCTGTTTTAAATATATTATATTTTTGCTTATACCATTAAGTGATTAATTACAATTTGTAAGTGATAGGTTATTTACCATAAGTGTGCAATTTGTGTCCACCTGTTTTAAATATATCATCTTTTTGCTTATACCATTAAGTGATTAATTACAATCTGTAAGTGATAGGTTATTTACCATAAGTGTGCACTTTGTGTCCACCTGTTTATACCATTAAGTGGTGATTAATTACAATGTGTAAGTGATAGGTTAGTTACAGCAAGTGTGCAATTTGTGTCCACCTGTTTTAAATATATCATCTTTTTGCTTATACCATTAAGTGATTAATTACAATGTGTAAGTGATAGGTTATTTACCATAAGTGTGCAATTTGTGTCCACCTGTTTCCACATTTAATACCTTACTATATGCTTGTATTATGTTTCCTCAGGTTTGTGCTGCAATGGAGTCTTATTGGCGTCACAATGGTTCTTTTTGTGTAATGAACTGGTTTTATATTGTAGTTCAGAAAAAATGTTCTTTAATTTCTGTCTTGGTTTGTTGACAAAAAAATGTTACTTTTCGGTTATTTGAATGTAAACATGTTTGCTGATAACAAATGTTGATTAGGTAATACAATTGTGTGCACGATTTCCTTCAGGTATCTAATTTAACGCAAAATGTATGATTTTAGATTGCAGCGGTATCTAATTGAACAGATAAGTCAAATTAACTGTTCCCTTGAGGTAATTACAGTATGAAAATACCGTGAGGTCTAACTGAACACTTGGTGATGTCTAACTGAACAGAAAAACTGGTCTTTTTTGATGGCATGTCAAACATTACCGCCTGAAAGAGCGTGCGTAAGAGAGCGTTAAATTTTCCGCGTGAGTGAAAGCGCGTTAAATTTTCCGCGTGCGTGAAAGCGCGTTAAATGTTCCGCTCCAAATCGCCCGCGACATCCTGAATGGCCCATACAGGCCCATTTTTACGTGCCTCATCCATTGGATGGCGTGGATGAAAAATCGCTGGATGACGGTTATCATCTCCGTTCCCATATTGATATATGTTATAAGATTTCAATTTCGAGACGATTTTGTATATTGATGGGCCGACACTGAATAATCTACCCCATAGCCCAATATAATTGTCCGTATGATCGAAGTATATCTTTTTTAACGAACCTTCAGTTTTCGGTAGGCTGGAGATAGGGTTTGAATAGTGTTTTTAATCCCTAATGAACTCTGACTACACTTGATGAATCTCTTCTTCCATTTCATTCTAACCAATGAAAATCGACATCCGACGCGATTTCAGATCATTGAAAATTTAAATTAACTATGAAGGTAAAACATGCACCGGTTCTCATTATTTTTCATAAATATGTAAATATGTTATGTGCACCATATTATCATATCGATGATATTGGATTTAAATTCAAACTTCTTTGTCGAAGATTGTTCCCCCCTTTCCAAAATTCTACTATTAGTGTTTTGTATTTCTCTAAATATATAGTGAGAGCTCTCACAAGTTGCGTAATCCTCGTCAAAATTTGCAGGCAGTTATTGATTTATAAGTTTTAACTGAATTCTTTTTCTCTAGTGGGTCCTACTAACCAAATCCATCTGCTTCAAAACATGAAGAAATACTCTGTTTCAATTTTCTAAAGAAATATATATGTTTCTTCAAATATAAAAAAATAAGTACTTCAAAAATTAAATTTTACCAACGCATCACATGTAGAACAGGATTGCAAGCGATCGATTAAATGGAAGCCATCCTTAGTATGCTGAATACATTTTTAAAAAAAATTGAAGATTAGATTGGTACGGCTCATTTGTATCTTCCTGCCGAATATATATATTTACTCAAAAGCAATCAAGAATTACTCAAAGCACAAAAAACAAAACAATTCTCATAAGACACACATTAACTTCACTAATTTAGCATCTTTAGTTATATTATAGTGTTTCATGTTTTTGTCCATAGCAATGTGGCCAGTAAGACCGAATCTATCAGCTTGATTTGCACTCAGCACCAATAGATACGCTAAATCTAACATCTTTAAACCAACTAATTATATTGTCGATAAAACGGTAGTTAACCCGAACTGAGTTCTTTAAATACAAAAGTGCATGTCTGGACCACTCTGTGTATTTGAGTTATATACTTGTTGTTTTTTACCTTTTACAAAAAAGCAGCACAAAGGGAAATAAAATCCTATTTTCGACTTTCTTTGCCAAAGTAGTGCTACAGCAAGTAGCTAGCCTTTACCAACACACGGCCTAATCTCAAAATTAGCAAAATTCAAACAAGTAAAATTAAGAACAGAACCCAAAACAAGAATCCCCAGGAGCCACTTCCCAAGGTCAAGCTGGAGAAACAAACATACCCTTGGTGACAAGGATTCTCTTTTTCCCAAAGCCTTGCTAATCTCTTTCCTTTGCGCTTACTCCCATACTTGGTTAAGAGAAATATAAAAATGGGTTAATTTTGGGGGATTTGAGAAGGGAATCTGTCATTGGAAAAGATGTGGAGCCTAGGAAGTGGAGAGAATATCCTAGGCTACACAAGAGAACACACACTAAATTCCAAGGGTTTATTGCTAAACAATTTCAAAAGAAAAAGTTGTGATGCCAAGGGGGTCCATTTTGTAACTTTGTTTATGGGTTAGAGCTAGACTAAAGTCAGCCCACAAGCCGACGCTCTCTCACACTTCCAAAAATTCACTGCTTCTCTTCAGTATCAGACTATCAGTATCTCTTTTTTCTTTTATTTTTCTCTTTTATATTTCTTTCCTATATTATATAATGTGTACAGTCATATGAGCTGTTCCCCGGCTTTCTTTTCTTTTCAAATTTTATATTTGATATTGTAAGAAGACTATGAGTGTTAGTCTGGTAGCACCATAAATCTATACAGTGATACTCATCTGTTCAACTGCTACTGTGGTAGGGAATCAAATTTAAATACTAAGTGCATGTGAGTGTAAGAAGGTGCGACTAATTTTCTAAGAAAACCATGATAGACTTGATGCTCGACTAAACTTCTCTATGAGGAGCTTCGACTTTTGGGTAGTTGTAACGTAAACTGTATATGATCAGATGAAATTATATTGAATAAACATAAGTTAATAAGAGCAGAAGTTAAATTATTTGTTCAATCATCCAGGACCGAATTTTATTAAATCATGTTTGATAGAAGAACAAAAATTAGTAAGGATTGCCATCCGAAAAATCATATGTTTTCTCTGCACTTTTAATACTTAATTCCTATCATTTGAATACATGTAATTTTGAAATTGAACCTATATGTATCCCATATATTTTAATTTTTTTGATATAATTTGGAAACTTGAACATTCAATATAAATTTCTTTTACATATACAAAACACTGTACTCGCATTGAATAATAAAAGAAAAATAGTCTCAGGAATTATGCTTAAATTATCTTCTTGCATCTATTCATTTAACAGTTCCACCTTCAACTTTCTTTTTTATAACAAACTTCCGAAATTTGAACATAGATGGTCCTTCAAGCATCAACTCTAAAATTAGCAAGGATCAATCTAACTTTCCCACATCTTGACAAACCATTCATGACAAAAAATTTATTTACATCCGGATAATTAAACAATATACACATCCACGTTTGAAATATTTGTATATCATTGGCGCCTTCGTGTTACTGCATGTGTACATAATAATGTATAAATTTGTACGAAATATGCGCGCTAATAGTAGTAGATAGTAGATCTGGAGGGAAGCAACAAAGCAAGCTTGAGGAGAGGCATTCATGGACAAATATTCCAAAATCTGTCGTATGCGGCGTCGTCTTGTTTTTGGACTCGTCAGACCTCCACGCCTCTAGCACGTGCGAACCGCGTTACATGGAATCAATTTGGCCGAGAACATCTCTTAAATAAGCGTAATTAAGTTTTTAGATTTTTAACAAATATTTGTGTTTGTATACAAGTCCTGGGGACCTGTAAATTATAGCCCAAAAAAATAGCAAGTTCCATTCATTCATTCATATATGTTTTTCAATGATTTAAATATTGAACACATGCATATATAAGCATTTAATTTGATCTTGTTTTGTATCCAATAAATATACTGTCATTTATCTCGTTTTTTTTATTTGTTTATTAATATACTGTCCCAAATTTTCGTTATTTCATATACAATATTTGTATTTTGATTACTATCTAGAAAAATATAATCTCTATATATATGTTATTATGTTATGTGATTACCAATTTGGAATAAGTAAATGTTACACGACCATCTTTTGATTTTTTTTTTATTACAAAAATAATACTGTACGTACGTAAAATTTACATTTTGATTACTATATATCTAGAAAAATCTAATGTATACATATGTAATGTGATGACCAGTATAATTGAATGTTGCGCGACCATCTAACTAGTATTTAGTGTTTTATTTTAAAAGAAATTGAATTATGGTCATTTAATTAACAATATTATTTTTACAATTAGTCTTTTATTTATTGAATATAATATAATTCGTGTAAAGATTTTGGGGGAAAAATGCTTGTTCTAAATTTTAAATGAACATGATCTCTTGAGTTAAAAAGAAGTTGAGAGGCTTCATCGATCCTATCTTACAATCTTATCACATAATGATACTATTTTTTTTTATAACTATGATGAAAAAGAAATGGCTATATGTAAATTTGAGATTTGGAACGGTATGCGTGTAAACCTCGCAGATCCGTAACAATTAACTAGCTAGCTAGCTAGCTAGGTATCCAATCGAGATGTTAAATACTATCTAAACACCGATTAATTGTTCCTTAATTTATGCCTCGGGCCTCTCAACGTGTGGATTTGGATGGGATTAGTGAGATCCACACGGATATATATATATATAGTCCCCTCTCAAGCAGTACTACATCTTTTAATTTCTTTCTAGACAAGAATGAAGAAAAAATTTTGTAAAATTCCATCCGATCAAAAAGGAATCTTATGTACATATATTTAGTAACCGGTAAGTCACCAAGCATAATTGAAAAATTATTAATTTTGTCATGTTGTACTCGTAACATTATGTTGCCCAGATAAACTTAATGTCAATATTCATATATAGTACATATATAGTTTAATTAGCAATTACTCATCCCGCAACTTATCTATTACATGCACGGGAATATATATACACATGAAATTTCGGTTGTCTTTTCTCAAAAGTTCGTATATTTATTTCTATGGTTCGTTATTTTTTTTTTTTTGAGGATTTTCTATGGTTCGTTATTTATTTGAATTATTATATTTTTATCATAAAAAAATAGCAACAACCTTTTTCCTCCAGTAATAAAAAAAATCTGCAATTTAATTACTTTTCCCAATATTATGTCTTTTTCTAAATTAGTATTAACACCTTTTTTTTCATTTTCTAGACCAAAAAAATGAAAAGAAATGCAACCTATTCTAAATATAACAAATTCGAGCCGTGTGCGCTAGCTAACATATCATATCAAATTCTATATTGTTTTAGAGTTATCCTCCACCAAAATAATTAACACACATAACACGTTTAATATATTTTTATTCAAAAAAAAAACACGTTTAATAAATCTCTCATGTCGACGTGATATCATACAAATTTTGACAAAGCCATACGAACAATAGCGCCCCCCCCCCCCCCCCCCCCACCAACGCATTGGACTAACTTAATTTGTCCATCGCAGTTATGTTTAAACAAAATAACACATATCCAGAAAATCCAAGTAATATATATATGGATATCTTAATTTCATATATACAACTTTGCTTTTTCATTTTACTTAGTTTGGCTAAACTTATTATTCATTGTCATCGCTACAGCAATGACATGGTCTAGCTACTTCGTTTAATTAGTTAATTAATTACATACCAAGTACCTAATATGCCTCGACCGCTAATTTGGTTTCTTTTTCTAATCAAAGAAAAATTACATTAATTATTGAGTTGGCACAAATAAAATGCGATTAAAAAGATCAGTCCTTGCTAACAACTCTCAGTCAGACACAACATCTGCAAACTAAGGAAATATAATTAAATGAAAAATGTTAGCTTCACAAGCTCGCTCATCGAATGTTTTGAAAAGAAAGCACCATTAATTTGTTCAACAAATTGTCGTGCGTACTCCAACTAACAATATATATGTTAAATGCTATATTCACTCTGAATTGCTAGCTAGTTCTGTTTTCGCAACCTGGTACCTTCAAATTTCACCAAGCTAGCTAGATAAAAAAAAAATCATAAAATTCTATATATATTAATTTTCATCTATTTCGAATTTACCAGAAACGATATCGCATTTGTTTTTCTGATTTATCTTGCTCCAATCAGCGTCCAGTATTTATCTTTTACGGCCACCGCGGATTAAACTATTCTACCTGTCAAAATTTAAAGATAATATTCTGCAATTGTCAGAAAATTGCGTCCTGAATTCTGGCCGGTGTCAGAGATTGATATATTTTTCAATTTTTGAGAAGTTGATTTTTATTGATACGGTACTATGTTGTGACTATGAATATAAGCACAACAGAGAGAAGAAAACAAGAAGAAGAAAAACAAATTTCACTAACAGCATTAAAAAATAGTATTCGTTAACTACTTAGGTTGATCAAAGGACAAGAATTCTGATGAAGCATCAAATTATGGGTTAATCATTCCAAATGGAAAGCTACCAAGCCACAGCTTTTACCCTTTTGCCTCATCCTACGTGTCACCATGCACATTCGCCCCCCTCCCTTTCAATCCACGTTTCAACTTTTTTTTTACCGCTCAGTTACTGCTCACTCCTCGTACTGCGTGCCTCTTTCCATTTAATTTATTCTCCTCTGAACAGTGATCAGACTGAGAGTGTGTGTGATCACACTATAATTATCTCTTCAAAACCACTAGTTGCCACCTCCCATTATTTCCCCAAGCAAGCCCATACCTAAAAAAAGTTCTTCTTTTGTCGTTAACCCAAGAGAGATCTCTCTTTCAGTCTTTCTCTCTCAAGAAATGGCTAGCGAGGCCATCTCCAAGGCCTTCCCTTTAAGCACCACTAATCCCTCTCAAGACATTAATCCTCCCCCTGCCAAGAAGAAAAGAAATCTCCCTGGCACTCCAGGCAAGTACACATATACAGTCACATAGATGTATATATGCATACATGCATATATACTATCCTCTCTAGCTTTCTCTTCCTCGAATACAATTCTCTCATTGAATTTTTTAGCTAACTAATTAGAAATCATCAATATTTTAATGCATGATCTTCAGATCCAGACGCTGAAGTTATTGCGCTTTCGCCAAAGACTCTCTTGGCAACGAACCGATTCTTGTGCGAGATATGTGGCAAGGGGTTTCAAAGAGATCAGAACTTGCAGCTGCACAGGAGGGGACACAACCTGCCATGGAAGCTGAGGCAGAGGAGCAGCAAGGAGCCGAGGAAGCGGGTGTATGTCTGCCCTGAGAAGAGCTGTGTGCACCACAACCCGGCAAGGGCACTTGGTGATCTGACCGGGATCAAGAAACACTTCTGTAGGAAGCATGGGGAGAAGAAGTGGAAGTGCGAGAAGTGCTCCAAGAGATACGCAGTGCAGTCGGATTGGAAGGCACACTCCAAGACATGCGGCACGAGGGAGTATCGCTGCGACTGTGGCACTCTATTTTCAAGGTAAATTTTTTGTTGGGACGAATTTATAGTCCTTATTCGTAGTTAATTAATATGTTTTCATTAGTATCATATGTTATTTTTTTACACCAGTATCGTATGCTGTCATTCCTAAACAACTATGTATCAATTCCTTGAGAATTTTTTTTTAATGATTCCTGAAGGAAGTATTGAAAAAAATTTTAGTGTTGCAAGGTTATTTCCTTTTTTCTGTTGATGATTGGTCGATTTATATAGGATGGATTTCCTGTTAGACGAATAACTTGTTTTGAACATTATATTGTTACATTATATATCTAAGTCAGTATGTAGGTCTTATTCAATAATAAAGTATAGGATCAAAATATTTGTTATTCAATTTTCTGAACAATATCCTTGAAGTGATATAGTAGCAATGTCACAATTTGCCATTGTGGTTATTAATACCTTTGTGGACAAACACATTGATAAATTCAATTTAAGTGATCGTTCTTTTCCAAAATTTTTATGTTGTCTAAATCAACGGTACACACTGAATCATGTCTTGAGTTGACTCCGCAACTCCTTAATTAGTTCATCAATCCTTTTCATGCCGGATTAGAATAATAGAATAAATATTTCCTAAAAAGCTTCAAACCCCTCCCACCCCCCTCAAGACCCAACCAACAGACACACAGAAACACACAAAGAAAAAGAAGACGACTAGATTAACACACTACAAAATAATGGAAATGAGAGACTGATTTAAATCGTAATGTAGATTCCAGCATTGCACCTTTTACCCTAAAGCAATTTTTTTTATAATACCTGATTTTCTCTTACCATTTTTAACTTCATGAAATGTTATTTATATATATATATGCTAGAATGTTTGTGCATTAATTTTAATGATCTTCCTTCTTCTGTCATGATAATTATTTATAGGAGAGATAGCTTCATCACACATCGAGCCTTCTGTGACGCTCTGGCAGAAGAAACTGCAAGGCTAGCTGCAGCTTCAAACACCAACAACACAACAATCAGCAATGCAAACTATTTCTTCTCAAGTGGATTAATCCGACCTAGCATGCTACAACAATTCCCTTCAAACAATGTTAAGCCCGACCTGCTAAACAATGGTGACTGTCTCTCTCTTTGGCCAGGTAATGAGGCATTAACAAATAATACTGGTCTATCCACCATGCCACAAATCGGTCCCTTTGGTCCACCTGCACTATATGGAGATCTCTTCACCCCTTGCTCAAATGTGCAAAGCCAACTCGAAAACCAATTCAGTTGGTTGTATGGTAATAACAAGTTTCCTTGTAATGCCGGGGAATCTCTGACAAGCACCGTTAAGGAAACAGAGAGTTCACAGTCAGTTCTGACAAGCATTCCATCATTGTATAGTAACCAGCAACAGCAATCAACTCCTCCTACTGACATGTCAGCCACGGCCTTGTTACAAAAGGCAGCGCAAATTGGTGTTAGCTCGACGACTCCCCTCATGGGGAGCTTTGAATCAAAGTCAAGTAATAATACTCCGATCGAAGAGTGTACCAAGTTTGATGGGCTATTTGGTTCAAACCCACAACAGAGAAACCTAGAGAGTGCACTGAATGAGTTTGCAGTGACAAATCCATATGACATGTTCTCTGGAAGAAACAATGTTTCATTGAAAAGTAGTTTAGGTGGAGGAGAGGAGACTAGAGATTTCTTAGGAGTTGGGGTTCCGACCCTTTGCACACCATCCATCAATGGATGGATTTGAGCAGTGAAGTCTCCATTTTATTATGTTATAGTTGGAAGAGAGGTGGTATGATTCTACCATGCACACTCTCAACAAAGCTTAAAGGGAGATTTCTTTGGATTGTGCTTTGTTTATCCTGAGGTGGGAGGCAAGAAGCACTCTCTTTTCATGTCTATTATTGCACTACATCCCTTTCGGGATTGTTCTATTTTAAAAGTAGATTTTAGTACGCTTAGTGGTATAAAGCCTGATCTATTTTCAATAAAATATGCGTTAAGTATCTCCAATGGGTGATTAATTAACCAAATGTCATAAGGTGTGGGGCCAAGGAGCAAAATAAAGGTTTAACATTCCTAAATGGCACGCCCAATAACCACTACATGGTTATCTACATGTGTATTAGAATTTTGGAAACATATAATTTAACTTCTTTGCGAAGAAAACTAAAAATCTCTCTTTTCTGTTGTTATCATCTTTCATATATGATACATGGCGAATTTTGCTAACTTTTCCTCTATTTAATTAGTTCTCGTTTTCCCTTGCTTATCTGTTCTGAAACGAGGTTGTTTCTTTAGAATTATTTTGAAACCAAAAACATGTAAAAAGTAATTAATTTGTACGGGCTTCAACTAAAATATGTACCTGTTCACCTCATAGAAATTTCTGAAAGGAATATATTTAAGCCCAGCCCAGTATAACAATCATCTGCTGTCGCAATAACCACGAAAGGCAGGTAATGTGGCACTGTCATTTGTCAAATGAGGTGATACGATTTGGTGATTTAGGTGGATAGTATGTCAATTTGACAAACTGTTAGCTGCTTATCGCTTGAATCTTGCCAACAGGGCTCTACACCTAGGCCTAAATTAATTATTAATAAGTTTTATAACTGCTGTTTGAAGGTAAAATGTTCGTGTTTACTAG
The DNA here is from genome assembly GCA_027562975.1 of Rhynchospora breviuscula. Lineage (NCBI taxonomy): Eukaryota > Viridiplantae > Streptophyta > Magnoliopsida > Poales > Cyperaceae > Rhynchospora > Rhynchospora breviuscula. Next base: position 6,578,345 of record CM050402.1, read on the forward strand.
TAAAAACAAAGTAGCAGTAAACATGAGTTCTGGAGTTTGTCTGCAATTCAATTGACAAAGTTACCAGGATGAAATGCTCCAATAATTCAATTAAACTGTAGCATCACAGTACCATTGATCTATCAAGCTTGGCATACCTGATCACAGTATCTGATATCATGATAATTAACCATACCTGCTTGACCTTCTGAAATTGAACTAGCACAAAGAGGACGAAGTAAATTACTAGTTACGGGTTGTTCAATGCATAACAGTGCTCAGCATGATATGAGCTCCTGCATTGCACTGGTCAAATTAAACTAGCACAAAGAGGACGAAGTAAATTACTAGTTACTGGTCATCACATTATATCATAGTATCTGATATGAGCTCCTGCATTGCACTGGTCAAATATGAATGGTAACAGTGATGATGCTAAATTGCTCAGCATGCAATGATCTGGCATGTATTACAAATTCCCAGACGCCAGAACGTGTTGGTGCATCTTTTGTAAGCAGATTTGTGTTCACGGACCATGTCCCTTCTGCAACCGAGTGTCAACTAAATTTCTCAAATGAATTACAAAAAAGAATTAAGTTTACATTTGAACTTCGTTACTTCATTGATGTGCAGTATTAGTGTATCAATTTGCATACTGGGAGTTGCAATGGCATGCATAAGCAAACGTATCCATCTGTTTTCTTTTTCCCTTCTTTCGATCTATAGAGTGATGCACATTAATTGTTGCTGAGTTTTGATGAATGGGGTGTTACGGTCTTACGGATGATTTCTATGTTTCCCCTTGCAAAAGAATTCCGACAAGATTATTTAGAAAGTGAACGAAAGTGGGAATCTTCGTATCATTTTAGTACTGTTTCAAAGTTATATGTACTTGGAGGCGTACGATTATCGTGATGTTACTTGTTAGCTAAGCTTCTATATATAATTGGTCTCTCGTGTTTTTCTTTTTTTTCCCTCTCAAGAAATGGTTCTGTTGTACATCACCAATATTCCGAAAAGCCCAAAAATGCTCGCACTCTGCTTGACAGCACCTTACGAATTTAGGGTAAGATTATATGTTTGTTGATATATTCATATATTAACATATAGCGTTCAAGATAGCGACTATCATCAGTTTAATTTAGACTTGTGTGAAAGGCAGTTGCAGATGTCGGGAAGGAAGTGATAGTACAATAAAACAAAACAATGGATGAATTCGATTCTTATTTTTAATCTATATCTGTGAACCCTACCGTAGAGTCGTAGAGACGTGCAATGATATTGACTGATATACAGTTTTCTAATTCTTTTATCTGTTATAAATTTATGCAATGAAGCTCTAACGGACACCAAACGTTATTGCTGGTTTTGTAAGCCTCACCAATTATGCATATAAAATCATGCTCGGAGTATTTCCAGTAAATTTACTTACAAGAGCTCCGATTACAATAAATTCAGGAACTCTCCAACACGTTAATTAAGTATGAGTGTGCTCTACCTCAAAAAAGAAAGTGTGTTTGTGTTGCCTGATCATGTGAGCCACCTGTGCAACCTAAATGCTCCCATTTTCTCACCATCCTTTCTTTGGACCGAGTATTGTAATTCCCCCACCACAATTCTCCCCAGGTTCTTTATTTCAAACAAGCACCTTTGTGTGAACACCAGACCAATGAGCTCATTGCTACACCTACACATACATAAATTCCAAAAACAAATTCACCACCCACATTTCTCTCCGCACTGGAACAACCATGGGGGCGCAGGTCGGTGGAGGTGGCAGCGCATGTGCAGCATGCAAGCACCAGAGACGAAAATGCGAGAAGGGTTGTGAGCTTGCCAACTACTTCCCTAGCGAGAAAATGAAAGAGTTCAAGGCAGTGCACAAGGTTTTTGGTGTGAGCAATCTGGCAAAATTGATCAAGGAAAACTCGACAGAGCAAGCCAGGCATCGTGCTGCAGCTACTCTAACATGGGAAGCTGAGTGGCGCAAGAAGGAGCCAGTGGAGGGGTGCTATAAGGAGGTTGAGATGCTTAGGTGTGAGATCCTACGGCTCAGGGAGCTGCTAGCGAGATGCACGTGTGGGAAATCAGATGGCTATCGGGTGGTTGATTACAGTAATGGGTATTGGGGCTTGGGTGGTGTGGTTATATTGAATGAACAGCAGGTGCTTGTTAATGGGATGAACACCTGGAACCAGTTGGTGTAGGTCTTGCTAATTAAATTAAGGGCATAGAAAGGAAATAATAGAGATTCATTAAGATGAGTTATGACTGTTGGGTAGTATATATAACTATTGGGACTTGCAATTTTTGTAATGACCTGATGACAAACAAGGTTAATTGAAAAGTTCTCTAATCCTCCAAATCTTGCCGAGTCAAATGACCCAAATATCATCTTTTTTTTTTATTATTAAAGTTTAATAATACCGAAAGCATTACAAATAACCCAATCACAGCCGCATACTGCCCGATCACCCCAAGTTCTCTTAATTGATTAAAAAAGAAAAATAGTAAAATCTATAGAAGAAACAGTCCAAATGTCTAGAATAATCACAATTCCAGCCTGTACCAGTATCATCCATTAAAAGTACCAATCCCTAAAATCTTCCTGAATTAGAGGCAGAAAAATTGCACATTTGTGGAAAGACTTGAACTCACCTTGGTCCAGAAGACTCTTGAACTGGGGATGAATCAAGCTGCATTGTCACAGGGCCATCATTAACCAAATTAACCTGCACAAAAAGCATATTATTTGAAAATCAATATGTTGTAAAATGTTTGTGAAGAAACACTAAATAATACACACTGCCTCAATTCACCTTCATCATTGCACCGAAAATGCCATCTGTGTAAAAAGAATATTTCTAGTATCAGACCAAAGAAAAAAAAAATACTAAAGAAGGGGATTTGGCAATTGTCAAATTCAAAACAATATCTATTACCTTTAACTGCATCACTGGAGTATGCCTTTTGAAACTTCTCAACCAATGAAGCATAGAAGGGTTTGGCTTTCTGAGGTGGCATTGCTACATGAAAATCAGGCTTATTACCCTTCAACACTCCATATAATGTAAACTGACTGACTGCGAGATAAGAACGTCAATATTAGAAACCAGAAAATATGTGGCAAAAGAAAAGAATTATTGAACAGCTCAAACTTACCCAGTAGAACTCCATAATCACGTTGCACAACCTGAAATGACGAAAATCCAGATTCTTAAACTAAAATGATATTTTATCAATATTCAGAATAGAGTAGGTAATAATATATATTTTAGGAAGAGCAAATTAATGTATATGGCTCACACTTTGATCCCATGCTTTTCCAGTCTCCTCATTGGGGAAAAGCCTCATGTTCAAGACTTTTCTGCATCTGCAGTTGCAACAAAGAAAGATTATAGAAGTTGCGAGTCTTGATTATCAATTGATAGAGGTCCATTGATGAGAGGGTATGTATATTCCAGATTCTCATTAATTGTACTCAAATTAAAGCCTGTGAAAGAGAGAGAGAGAAAGAAGGGGGGTGGAGTGCAAACATGTAATCAGCATCTGAATGGGTGTCAGCCTCATGAATTCCGACAAGCACTAGGAGACCCGGGCCGATCTCGGAAACAATGCGGCCCTCCACCTGCATCCCACAATCGAATTAGCATCGCAGAAGTGCAAGGTCGCAAGGGAGAAGGGATTAACGGAAGCTGGGAAGGGAAGGTACCTCCACACTGGCGGACAGAACGCGCTGCACCACGGCTCTCATCTTGTCGCTCCCTAGTCCCTCCTGTTTTGATTCTGACTCTGTCACAAGTCGGCAAATGGATTTTCATCAAAAAACAAAACTCAACATAAAGCTTAGCTCCTCTGGTAGTGACTAGTGAGTATGATATGGGCTGATGGTTTCATTGGGCCGAAAATACATGAGTTGTATCGGCCCACTATATGACTTGATTTTATGTTCTCATAAGCTCATGCGTGAATATAAGGTAATGGGATTATGGGAACAGGCAGGGTAGTTGGAGAAACCAGACCAGAAAATACCAAGGAATTGAACTATGCTACCTTGAAACTATTGTATAGATATCCCAATATAAAGCCTTCTTTTAAGAATATACCAAGTAAAATGGAACAATGATCTAATATGAACAACTTTTCTCACTATTTTCCTGAGGGAAAGAGCTTAATGTTGGCATTTGGCATTTACACATCACAATGACAGACCAATCCCCTACGTATGTACAACTTTATTCTTGTGTGTACGTACAGCAAAAAATACCAACAAAGTAAAAAAAAAAAAAAAAAAAAAAAAAAGCAAATAAACCGTACCACAATCACCACTACCATCATGTACAAGTCAACCTGACTAGTACCGCTCTCATGTACATAATTGCACAATTACTACAACATTACTCCCATTTCATTCACCTTCAACTTCCCTAGCAATCCATCAACAAAATGCAAATTACAAAGGGCATTATCAAGAACTAGCATCATTTGTGGGGCCTGACTCTTTGTCTGCGTCTTGCTCTGTTTTTGAACTATGCTCAATTGGGGAACTTGTAACTACACGTGGATCGCTATCCAATTCATCAATATCATCATTTTCCTGAGTTTTCTCTTCTTTTAATTTCTTTGATCCTTTCCTGCTAAACATACTCATGAATCCTTTCTTGCCTTTCCCTGAAATCTCTACTTCATCCTTGTTGACAATAGAGGAATCAATTCCAACAGTAGAATTTTCCTCAGAATCAATCTCAGTTGGTGGTTCCATTACGAGTCTGGGTGACTTCACAAGTGGCGGGAGGTCACTCTCTTTAAAGCTCTCCCTTCTAAACATGGATCCTATTCTAAACGATCCCTTCTGGCGGGTACCTTCATCTGCATCATCGACAGTGCTAATATCACTTCGCTGAGAATTGGTTCCTTCTACACTAGGAGTATTTTCATCTCTTCTGACGACTATCGAGTCAGCTCTGCGAACCCGGCCTTTTCGAGTCTCAAAAGTTGGAGACACACTAAGACCAGGTCGGTGCACCCATATTTTAGCATCATCTTGTCCATCAATCTCAATGGGTTCAAATTCATCTCCCACCTTTACGTTTCCATTTGGAGATGAATTTGCTTCAGCAGGATTTTCAACTGCTGATGTGTTTTCAGGTTGTTCAGAATTTCCTTCAATGTCAGGAAGATCCCTGATTCCCTGGAGATAAAAATAATATTCGATTACAAGTAAATCAATACTATCAAAATGTTAGTTTTGCATAAGTTTGGATTATACAAGTTTTTTTTTTATTTAAATTGACGTCCAGAAATAATAGTAAATCAGGTAAGATAAAGAAACACAGTAATAGTGATCACTCAATTTCTCAAGAAGAACATAGAATTTACAAGAATGTAGGAAATGAAACTTAAGAATGTGATATACCTTTCCAATTTCATTCTCAGTTACAGTAATTGCCAATCGAAGCCTTCCCATCTTAATGTTTTTTAGCTGTATCCATTTTTCATGTCTTTCTCCGCCCCTCAACTCATTGAGGTTGATAGAACAAGCTCTGTGAGCATAGATTTCATTTCATTAGATTTGAAGTTTCATTATAAATTTTACCTTTATTTGATTTCTTATACTCACCCTAAAAAGTCATCAAAAATAGGGTCCTTATCATGAATGTCGAGGTGAAGCTCATTAGGTGCTTCCCAAGAAGTGATTGGGATTTTAAACTCCTCCATCCATTTGGGGCATAAAGTCTTCCTCTGGATTTTTGTTTTGAATTTGAACATGCCAAGCTTGCCTTTGATGTAAGGATCAGCTAGTCCTGCAATGCCAGGAACAAAAGGCGTTTGAATGGAATTTTTATAGCATAACCAGTGCTAAATTATGTTTAACTTATTCTAAGGGCATTTAAGTCTATTTTTTTTATATGCACATTTGAATAATGTTAGACCAGTGAATATACCAGTATGAGGCAAACATGTAATGTAATTCTAAAGGGCTTACTAGTAAAAAATTTGAGACCATACAACATTTGAAAACACTTACAGCAAAAGTTTAAACAGATTTACACATGAAACCTCACCATTCAAGTCAGACGGCTTCAAGTCAGCTCCTTCCAAAATCTCAAGAAGTACATATGCTATAGGAGGCTTCTCATCAATGGAAAACCAGTCCTCTGAAAATTAAATCATAATTTAATTCTACAATTTTATGTGATGCTGATGATGATTACAATGATCAGTTCTGAAAGTATTCATAACAACCACCACTAATCAGAAGACTTTTCTTACCACTATCAGCTGGTGAAGAAACAAATTTTTCCACATCAATGACGAGCATATTCGGCTACAAGAAAATTAAACAACAGTTTAGAAAGCAAATAGTACAGCTGATGACAATATTACCTTTCAAAGGAAGTATATTCCTTTTTATAACAAAAAGGTAGAAACAAAAAATAGTACACTCACAAAGTTCTGTCTGATTGCTCCTTAGCAAAGAGACAAAATATACTTTCAAACATTTAAATAAACAAAGTCCAAAGTTGAAAGTCTAACCTCAACTAGGGTTTGTCCAAATGCTACATCCAGCAGACTATCCTGCAAAAACCAATCCAAAGTACTGTTGTGAATTCTAAACCATCTTGGAGAAGGATAACAAAAAAAAAAAAAAAAAAGAAAGATAAAGTTGCTTTCAAAACCATCCTAGTTTTGAGAGAAATATAGAAAAAAAGTAAAAGGATGAAGATAAAGTATTACCAGCCATTGTGAAATGCCTGGAAGTTCAGTAACATCCATTCCATGTTTAATTAGAGGTTTTACTGACATCTGGAAATAAGGAGGCTCGGCAAAGCATATTCTCACACGTCCTAGGAAAGGCCACCGTCGAATAAATTTCACACCTACAAGGACCTTCAAAATAATCATATCAGGTCAATTCACAGAGCTACAATTAGTGTTGTTGGAAACAACACTACTTGAGACCTAATCTCTTTAATTACAAATATAGTTCAATATGTTGTTGATGTTTACCTTTCCTTCAACATGCATGCCAGTAACATGCATGTTTGTAGTCAAGCCGAAGCCTACACTTTTTCTTAGTGTCGCTTGAAGCACAACACTCATATCATCTGCTGCCAGGAAATTCATTCCTAACTCCATAACCTGACGTGCAATAAGTCATCAAAACAATCGAAGCTTAATCAGAAACATAATTTCTCAAAAGTTTTGTTATCAGCATATTTCATTGCATTGAAGGATTACTTCCGGCATTTTTCTATTGCATTAGCAGCAAGTTGACTGTTTATTTAGTCACAAAACTATCTAGAAAAACAAATACTGATATGGCCAGCGTAAAAATGTTTACCAAGTGGTCGCCATCTGATGATTCACCAAGGACCCGCATTTCAGTGAGCATAGGTGGGCTCCTTCCCATGTAAAGTTTCTTAACAGTTGCTTTGCTCTGTATTCATGACAAATAGTTTGGTTACCAAATGTTGTAACAAACAATTCCACAAAGAAAATAATAAAATTCAAATAATATGATGGTTTGGTGCTTTTTCACAGAATTGTTTGAGGTGCAAGTCAAAAAAGGCAAATAAGAAATTTGGTGCCCATAAAAAATTAGTACCACTGTCCATGGTTTGTATTTGTCCAAGAACCACGGTATGATTGGTGATAGTAGCTGCGATGCAATATCCTGCATGCATATAGGCCACATCTTCTCAACTGCATAATTTAACCAGCGAACAGATTCTGAATCAGAAAGAACCTGACAAACAAAAAGCAAGACAAAATTAGAATTTTCAGAAGTGTTGGTGCTGTTCTCACTCCAGGTCCCTCTCCATTAGAAAAATTTTAAAGTGAAAACTACCAAATTAGGAAAAAAGTAGAAGAGAGAAATTATATACCCTCCTTTGATTGGAATTTTTTCTCTCCAAATGTTCCAGGCGCTTCCTCAGTCTCATTGTGTACAGTTCACTCACCTACAAATAAAAAGGTTTGCGACTGCCAAATCATATCAAAGAGTAATGAACTTTAGTGCTATTAATTTAGTGTCAAATAAATCAGCCCACCATTTCCAAGGTCACCTGTTACTAGGAGGCTAGCTTCACATAATGAACCATTTTAAGCTGGAATTTAAAAAGTGAAGCTCGAAACTGAGCATGCATACATGTGCTTGTTCCTGAAGTCGCAGATAATTTGAAAAGTTGCAACTTTTGTATGAGCTCATTCACAAACCCAAAAGGTCTGAAATTTGTTGAAGTTCAAAGACCATATTCAAAATCAAACCTTGTAAAGATAGAAGAAGCTGAGGAAGAAAAGGATGTTGTGGCTCCAACCGAGTGAAACAAAGATCCATATCACTCCGAGTACTAAACCAATGTGATAGATAATTGAAATATCAGCGAAATCCATGGTTTAATTCAACAGTTTTCACTCAAACCCAACATTCAAAGGTGCCTCGCCAGGCGAATAAAGCTGGAGCTTTTCTTTGATTCTTCAACGACAGAGTTTAATTGGGAGAAAAAGTTGGGATGTGGTCATGTGGAAGCCGCCTTCTTTCTTTTCAAAGGGAATGTGAAATGGAGGTATTCGTGTAATTTGTTACAGTTGAAAGTAGATTTGCGAAATTAAGCCACCAAATTAGTAAAGGTTATCGATAATAATAGAAGATTTGGGCCCCAGTGAATAAGATAATGGGTTGCAATTTGAATTAATTACCCCAATTAGCAGTACCCTCCCATCAATTAGTACACTTGTACAACTGTACAAGCAGGATTATATACCGACAGGTTGGCAAATCTGAGTATCTGACCCCTTTGTTTTCAATGAATTGTAAAAAAATATCTTATATTTAAATTCATAAACTTATTGTAGAATACTATTTAAATTCATAAAGTTAACCTGGTCAAATCTATTTTATACAAGAAATTTTTATTAATTAAATATTATTATTATCTCACCAGTAATTTTATTCTAATATTTTCAGCTCACTCATTCCTATACAAATAAGAATAATAATAATGCAATTAGAACATATCTAAGAAGTCTTTTATAATTCACAAAATAATCAAGAGGAGTTTTGTAATTATGAACAGTATGTGACCTTTATGAAAATTTTAAGGTTATTGCAATTTTCTTTGGGAAACTAGGACTGGTTAATCGAATTACTTGTCCCAATATCTCAACCATTTTATTATTAGTCCATTAGATGAAAACAAATGCCCCGTAAAGTAAAATTATCTATGTTCACAGGATTGTATTTTGATTACTATATTAATATAATTGTTAGAAATTAGAACAATGGCGAGATATTCTCTTTTCGAAGCATCTACAATGTACATGTTCCTTTCAAAAAAAAAAATTTACATGTCGGCAAGAAATTGATGTATGATGAAACATCAGACATCGCATGTCTCTTTCTCTTTCTTTGGATTAAAATATTGGATAATGAGAGGTACTGTTACAATGATTTTAAGTTTGTCATTTACACCCTGCCACGTCATTCTGTAATATAAAAAGGAGATTTCATTCTTGCACCCGATACTGCCACGTCTCCGATGAGATGTTAAATAATTAATGGCGGAGTATTATTATGATTTGGTCAACATAGACATAGATCCACCACAAGTAACATGTCTAACTCAAATATTTATTGTTTCCGTCAGTCAGATTGGATCAGCAATCGGACCATTGTCTTACAATTGTTCAAATTTGAAGGGAAGTGCTTTGGGTTGGGCAACAGGTTTTTTCCTTTTCGAGCAACATTTTTTTTTTTTTTGTCTAAATGTTTAAATTGCCCTAAGCATCAATTAAATAGCATTATCCTAATTTATCTCCTTTACTGTGCTTTCCTTCTTTTCTAGATTTTATGCTAAAAAGACAATTGTGTTATCCTCTTAAGACTTCTTTGTATATTGGGCCGTTAATGTAGGTATAAATGCCGCCAGTTTTAAGAATAACAATAAAATAATATTAAATATTAATAATAATATCTATTTAATCAAAATTATTTAAATAATAACGCAATTACGGAATTTGAGATTCCGACCATAATTACGGAATCCTGGAAACCGTAACAAGCTAGTTATGGAATCCTGAATTCCGTAACAGGCTTGTTACGGAATCTAGAATTCCGTAATTAAGCTAAAGATGCATTTTCACCGTAATTTAATTATAATTGTATGGTTTAATTGATAATTGTTTAGTTGATATTTAACTAGCTTGTTTTAATTGATAATTGTATGGTTTTTTTAAACTTTTGTAGTTGTTATGTTAATTATAATAAAATTTGTATGATTTAATCCTAAGTTTTTGGAGTTGTTATGTTAATTATGATTTTTATTTTAATTAATTTTCAATTATGTAAACATTTGTAGTTTTTTTAAGTTGATATTATGGTTTTTATTTTAATTAATTTTGAATTATCTAAACTTTTGTAGTTGATAATTTTATGATTTTCAAATTTTGTAAATTAAAATTTGAAATATTTATATTTATTTATGTATGACACGGTTATGATATATTTATATTTCGTATTGTGCCGGGTGCCAAACCTATCAAAATTACGCAAGGAAGCTCCCAAAAAATCTATCAAAATTACGCAATGTTCACTGCCCAACCTATTTTGTAATTCCCAAATTTCAAAATTTATAGAGTTTCAGTTTGATCACAATTAAATCGACAAAACACAAAGGAAGTTCATTAAAATTACATAAATGCTAACCATAAACATTAAAAATAGTACATTCCACCCGTATTACACTTAATTTCTTCCACCTCTTGAAAATAATCTTGCCCCTAGATGAAAAATTCCACCACGTATTCCGGTCTGTGCTCTGCAACTCGATGCCCCCTGACTTTTGGATATCGGGCTGAAGCTGACCGTGGATCTACGCTTATAGAATTTCGGCGTGGTTCAGTTCCTTCTCTTACAGGACCAATACGACTCTACGTCCGATGATCGATACTAATGGAATTACGGCTTGGTTCAACCGGGTCTCTGCAACTAGAAGTTTCACCTTGGTTTCCCGTAGGAGGCGGAGGTCTGTTCCATGCACTTCTCGTCCTTCGTGTGTTGGTACGGCGACCAGATTGAAGTTCCTCCATGGACATAGGTTGTTGTGGGTTATTGTTTGCTCCAGTTCACCTTTTTTTTTTTCTTTCGTATCGCATCCATCCACATCCAATTACGGTCCTTCTTTCGCATGTTCCGATTAATCATATTCCTATCAGGAAACACTACGGGTCCATCATTTGTTGGAACATTCCTTCAATAATGACGTTAAAACGAGAAACAATTCTCAAATTGAACTGACCTTGATAATATCCTAATGTGGACAGAATAATTTCTTTAATGGATTCATAATCAATTTGTGGAGAGGCATCAAAGCGGAAATTGCTTGGTGGATTATACGGAGATTGATTGATGAAAACCATAATTAAATACATTTTTATATGGCTAAGAGATTTTCGAAATCCTAAACTAATAGATGATTAGAGTGTTTGTAAAATTGAAGACTGAAAAGGATTGATGAATTTCAGATTATAATAATGACTAAGTATTTATAGAGCTAATTACGGAGTTTCAGATTCCGATATCAACAAACAAAATTAATAGTGAATGTCAATTCCATATCACATCAAATAATTCAACGATAATTCGATAATAAAATACGACAAATAAACTTTCGGTGCATGAATGTTTATGTAAATAATCTCAAATTCCGTAACAAGCTAGTTACGGAATTTAAGATTCCGTAACAAGCTAATTACGGAATTTGAGATTCCGTAATTAGCATACTCCCGCTCAAATCAACTATTTTTAATGTTTTCTTGGCTGTTTGGTTTTGATGTTTGTTCCGCTAATTAGGGAAGATAGTTAATATATAATAATCATTAATAATAAATATTTAAATAAATAATAATTAATAACAATAAATAATTGTATAAATAATAATTAGTAACTAATTAATATTAATAATTCAAAATTCAAAATAAATAATAATATTAATTAATAATTAATTAAAAATTAGGGTAATATTAATAATAATTAATAAAAGTTATTGTAATATTAATTATTTATTAATAGTTATTGAGGATTAATAATAATTAGTAATTAATAATTAATAATAGTTAATATAATAATAATTAAATTAATCAATAATTAATAATTCATATTTTTAATTAAATTACATGTTTATTTATATATATGTTAGCTTATTTATATATTTATTCTTAAAAAGGACAGGCGTAGTCTGATAAAATCTGCAAAAGAACAGGGTTGGTCTGATAAAGTCTGCAAAAGGACAGGCGTGGTCTGATAAAATCTACAAAAGGACAGGGTTGGTCTGATAAAGTCTGCAAAAGGACAGGCGTGGTCTGATAAAATCTGCAAAAGTACAGGCGTGATCTGATAAAGTCTGAAAAATTATACTAATATCCATCTCCCTTCTGCAAAAGGACAGGCATGGTCTGATAAAGTCTGAAAAATATACTGATGCCCATCTCCCCTCTGCAAAATGACATGCGTGGTATGAAAAAGTATCACGTGAAATTAATTTTTTATTGTGTGATTCTAAGTCTAAAATTGTCTATAAAATACCTTTCATCAACCAGAATATACAACACCCACTCGATTCTTCTTCCTGAAAAATTCACTATCATGGACAAAGGAAATAGCTCTCACTCCAATAGTGATATCCCAAATTGGCGAACAGCTACCCGAGATGAATACTGGCCAAATTACCAACATTTTCCTGTCAATACAAATGAAATAGAAAAAGGAGATTATCATGCAAGATGTCGCATATGTTTTTGCACTTTCAAATTCAATATCTACGAAGATGACGGGATAGAGTTCGAATTAAAAATACACTACTAGTGGCACATTAATGGTGGGAAAGAAAGAGACCACAAGGAACACCTCCAAAGAATGCTGAGGAAACTCAAACCTAAAAATTGTGACTGGTATAAAGATTACTACAAAGAACCGCAATCAATTCCCGAACAAACACCAAGAGAAAAATCATATTCAGCACCAAAAACACACTAGACAGTTTATGAAAGAATTTACAACTTTCGTGGAAACCACACAGTGACCTGTACAAAATGTGGTCAGGTTTTTAATTACAAAGAGACCATTTTGCGTGACCACTACGATGACCACAAAAAACAAGAGTGGTGGGATGAACAAGCAAAGAAATGAAAAGAGAGAGATGAGACGGATAAAAGGATGAAAATGGCACAAAAGACTGTCGAAGAGAGACAAAAGTTGAAGGAAGAAGAAATTGAAAAAAAAATCAGGGAGAGCCTGAGATGGCACAGGGAGAGAGATGAACAAAGAAGTATTGCAGCAGCTAGAATGGCAGAGATAGAACAACAAGAAGCCGATGCAGCTTTTTGGAACGAATCCACTCAATTCGCTGACAACGCTGGTGTGAGTCAGCAACCTGATGCAATTTTCTGGAACGAAGCCGCTCAATTCGCTGACAACGCCGGTGTCAGTCACCAACAACAAAAGGAAGAGGAAGAAGAAGACCTATGGTGGGATGAAATTCTACAATATGCGGATACCCAAAATATCTAAGTATTTTATTTTTTACTAGCAACTTAGTGAATGGTTTTTTTAAGTAGTTTGTTTTGTTTAAGTATCTTTTTTTTCATTTCGTGTGTTAAATTATATTATGGCTTATTAAGTTAATTGTTCTTATAATGGTATGAGGGTTTTTTATTATGAATTACTTTGCCTATTAATTCCATTACGGAAACTAGTCGTCTTTCGCTCATGAGTGCAGAAATTTAAATTACCAAAATTTAAAAAATATATATGTTTGAATTCCCAACATATAATATTTAAATATTTTTTTTTAGTTTGCGACTTATCAAGTTTTAGGTCTTCCAAACCATTCAAATTATCTAATATATTACATAAATATAATTAAATTTTATTTAAATAACGCAAAATACAAAATGATAAATTTAAAACTATAATACAAAATATAATTAAAATTTAATTAAATAGAAACTATAATACAAAATTTGAAACTATAATGACAAATATTTTTATAATAAAAAATTATATGAAATATTTTTAGAATACAAAATTTTAAACTAAAAAAATAAAAAACAAAATTCTGTACAAAAAAAAATAGAATACATATGAAATTAAAAAAATTAACAACAAAAAAATAAAAACAAAATTCATACAAAAAAATAAAAAAACATAATTCTCTCTGTCGGCAGAAAAAAACAAAAAAAAAGAGATTAATTACGGAATCCTATTTTCCGTAACAACTTAATTACGGAATCCAGGATTCCGTAATTAGCTTGTTACGGAAAATGGGATTCCGTAATTATCGTCGGAATCCCAGATTCCGTAACTACGTTATTATTTAAATAATTTAGATTATTTCGATATTATTATTAATATTTTATATTATTTTTAAAAGAGATAAATGCTATTACAGCGGGCCGACCTTGAGCTAGGCTCCCCTTTAAGCCTGGCTGTCTAATTGTTTATGTAATTATTATTATAGCTATTTTTTTTTCCTCTCATTAGAGTAGATCTCTCTGTCGTCTGATCGGAAGTTCTGAATCTGGAGTTAGTTCTGTATCCCTCTCAGAACTAGTTTAAAAACAAATAAATCTAGAGATGATGACAGCCTAATGTTATTAACACAAAAAAATATGTTGGACAATATCTCAGAACTAGTTCTGAATATGAATGGATATTTGTTGGTGTCATTGATGAAATTTTTATCACTAACATCACTCCTAAACATCCTCTTTTCGGACAATAAAGTGATCTTAGATTATTCAATGGCATACACATATAGGGCTGCAAAACGGTTGAAACGGTAACGAAACTAGGGTGTTTCGTTAACCGTTTCGTTTTGTTGACGAAATTGCTTACTAATTTCGTTAACCGTTTCGTTTTGGACGAAACGATCGAAATCAACGAAATTTTCATGATTTACACATGAACGAAACCGTTTTATTGTTTCATTAACCGTTTCGTTTTTTAAACGCAACCATATTCCTTAGCCGTTTCGTTTTGTTTTGAACGAAACGAAATGAAATAATGGTTGAAACGGCTTCCGTTTTCAGCCCTATACACATTATATCAGCACATACATTGTCTTCATAGACAAACATAATGTTTCGAATTACATATATTAAAGGACAATCAACACAGCCTTGATATTGTCAATCCATGTTTTAGCTTGATTATTGCCTTGATTTATTTACTCATATGGCACAGGAGTCCTCTCAGGGCCAGAGCACATGTCATCCCAAAGCAGATCAGACAGAGCTAAAGTTAATTTTCCCACTTGTCCTACAAATTGATAACAAAAAGAAATGAATCAAGATATAGTAATGATAATTTAAAGACTATTTTCGCTCAATCCAGGAATGTTCTCAAAGTAAAATAAGGAACTTTTATTGCCCTATATCAACGGCAGCTCGAACAATAGATAAATACTGGATTAACAGTTTAGTTATGACTTGATTGGATTTTGTCAGATATGGATTAACAGTTTAGTTTAAAACATAGTTTAGTCTGAGACAGCATTTGAGCAAGTATCTGTATAACTTAATTGGTTTTATACAAGTAGAAAAATATTACCATCCCTGAAGATACCAGTAAAATCGAGACGCAAAACCATCAAGTAAAAAAAAAAAAAAAGAAGGAACCTTACCATCTCCAACAGGAACCCCATCCCATTCAACAATAGACAACAGAGGAAGCCCGCTCCCGACATACATCATCTCAACTGACTCCTTTGCCTCGGCAACTGTGATACTCTCATTTTTCACACTTCTCAAGTGACCCGTCTCGATCAATTTACTCGCTAATACAAGAAGTCTCTTAGCAGTACAGCCGCTCAGGATCTTATCAAATGAAGGGAGAACCAAATCTCTATCTTTAGTTATAAATGCCACATTTACATTTGGGCCCTCGGCAATGAATCCCTGTTCATCAACCCATATCGAGGCAAATGCGCCTCTCTCCTCTGCCTCCATGATGGAAAGAACATTGGGGAGGTAATTTACATTCTTAACAGTGGCAAACACAGGGGGTTTCATGGGGACAGTTGAAGTTACAGCTTTGACCCCTTGTTTGCACTGGGAGTAGTCATCAGCTATTACCACCGCATAAAATGCCGACTGGGGGCAGCCTTTGGAGGAGAGAAGAAAATCTCCTGGACCTGGATCCACATTCAGAGTTCAGAGTAGTCATGAGTATATTGTGCGTTTAGGTAACAGTCACAGGTTTAAGTGGCAGGAGTTTGGAGACATCATACACTGACACAACCACACTGAGCTGGCAGTAAACCATGCAGACTGGTTTCAGCCATTTATGTTATCTATTTTTGGTCATCTTGCTGGTGGTCAATTGCAACAACGAAGATATATTACATTTCAATGACAAAAAGGTTCCATACTTTCCCTGTGGGGTGTTTGCACGTAATGCACGGTGAGTTGGTCAGGGATTTGGTTTGGGTTTTGAGGGGGGAGGTGGTCGGGTGGGGATAATATGGGCAGATTTTGTGCCCAATATTAATTAACAAAAGAGATGATGTTAGCTCAGCTTGAACATTGTTTTCAAATATCATAAAAATTAATCAGAATCATGGCATATTTTTTCATTTCCATCCCTCTTTCCTTTCCATAAAAGCAAGGAGCTTTCATTCTAAAATAAGGCCTAACCTGCACTCAGCCAATACCGAATTGAGCCCCTTTTGCACTTTGAAGCAGCTGTCATTTGGATTAGAATACTACGCAAGGTCCCACGTGGAAAAGGAGGATCGATTTTTGCTTTAGATGCTGATCTCAGAAATCGATCCAAGTGAGTATCCAGTTCATACAAGAAGCTGAAAATCATTTTTTCGTCAAAAAGTAAAATTGAGCATGATTAAAAGGCTTTTACATTACCTACACCTAATTTCATATAATTTTAGAAATAATAATGCCTTTCGGGGTCTTTGCAAATATCACATTCATTAACCAAGATTAAGTTCAATATACTAATGATCAACAATTACATGCAGCTGCAAACGTCTCACATATTTTCGGTAATTTCCATGTACCACGAATTACTCACTGTCATTTGAAAATAGACATTACAATCGATAACAGTTTATAAATATTACCCATCTAAGAGCATTGCTGTGTCAAAAACACCGTGGCCCCGGTGAACCATGTGATCATCAATCGGGATGACCATCATGGCTGGATCAAGAGTAATTCCTCCAAAGATGCTTGAATACATTGCTGGGTACTGCTTGTTGTTAACCCTATTCCATTTCTCTTGTAATTTTTCCAGAACCTAACAAGTTCATATCAATTTTAGCACAAAAAAATTCTCAAATTTGGACTGGTACAAATAAATAAGTACAATTTTGAGCCTGATTGGTATAATATCAGAGGACATCAAAGCATGAGTATATCACCTCAGAGCCAGATTCAAAGACACGAACTTTGACCTCAGTTTGTTCGCTGTTTCCATCCACTGATTCAAGAAATCAAAAACAAATTGCTAAAATACTTGGAACAAAATGATAAATCACATGCGAGCTGTTCGACAAAATGCCTCAAAGAAGAGCAAACCTGATTCCCGATCCAACGAAGAATCCATTGGCCTGAAGACGATTAGGTCGAGAATTGGGTTCTGAATTATATTGTTTCTAAGGAAGCTAATAAAGGGTTGAAGTAACGGGGTGAACTGGAAAAGTAATGAAGCATGAGTCGCACTGGTGTCAGTTGGTTGTCCTCTAGCAACAAGGGAGTAGTGTTAGTGCATGTACTGTGAATAAATCTAAAAAAAGCAACTACCCCCTCTTTCTCATAATTTCAAGAGGTGTACCTTGATCCCTTGTGGCGAAAAAGAATTGACAAATAATTACCGAATCAGTTTATGTACTTGAGAAAAGAATACTTATTTTGATATGATACAATGGTTTCGAGTTGAATACTTGCATGTAAATTAGGCCTGTCAAACGTTTCAAACAGAAACGGAACGGGCCATTTCATTTGCCATTCCGTTTCGATAACGAAACGTACTGGGCGTTCCGTTAGCTGTTTCGTTTGAACGGTTCCGTGTATATTTACACTGTATTTCACCCAAACGAATGACGAAACGCGTTCTGTTTACCGTTCCGTTCCAGAAACGTAATGAAATTTCGTTCTGTTTAGCCGTTCCGTTTGGACGGAACGTCCACGAAAAACGGCACACGGTATACCGTTGACAGCCCTAATGTAAATTGACAGCTTGATGTGGCCTCAAGTTGTTCCACTTGGTAGCCACTACCAAGGCTTTCTAAAAAAAAAAAAATACTTGGATGTAAATTTGGCGAGTCTCCTTTAAAAAAAGAAATAAAATGACCATTGTTAAAAAATAAATAAATAATGGTGCGTCCCTATCTGCAATGGTCATTTTTTTACATGTGAGATTAAAAAATAATAATAAGGGTGAATAAAATTAGAATTAGTTATTCAAAGTAAAAAAAATATTATTTTTAAACAATCAAGAATAAGGTTTTTAGATATAGAGTGTTATTTTTAAGTGGTCTAACATCTAGATTAAATTTTTATTCCTAGGATGTTTTTATTATCTTCTTAATATGGATTAAGAAGTGGTGGGGATCACTTTTAATCCGGATTAAAATGATGATCCAAATATTCTAGGAATAAAAATTTAATTCAGATGTTGGAACACTAAAAAATAACACTCTATATCCCAAAAAACTTATTCTTGATATTTTAGGAATAATATTTTTTACTCCGAATAATTAATCTTAATTTTATTCTTAGATGATCCAAACACCTCCTCAGTTCTTACTTTTTAGAAACTTTTTTTTTTGAAAAATCAATAATATTTATTGATATGATAACTAGTGTTTACCAAAAATCCGCCGGGTTAGACCCGCCCCATGGACCGGACCGCCCCAGACCGTCCATGGACCGAAGGGTTAGACCGGGGCGGGTCTACGGCGGATTTGGGTCGCCATTTCTAAAATAACCCGTGTTAACCCGCCCCGTCTTAACCCGTGGACCGGACCGCCCCGCCCCGTCAACCCATCTTAAACCTGTGCTAAACCGTCTTAATCATCCAATAATTATATTTGAATTTTTTCATTTAATAAAAAAATTACAAATCAAATATAAGAAAACAAAAAATAAAATAAAAAACAGAGAATATAAGTAAAAAAATAAAGAAAAATTACAAAAGTCTAAAATAAAAATAATTAACGAAAAATAAAAAAAACAGAAAAAAAATATTGAACAAACAAAAAAAAACAGCAAAAAAATAAACGAAAAATCCAAAAAAAAACAGCAATAAAATAAATAAAAAACCCGCGGACCGGACCGGACCGGACCGGACCGTCATAACCCGTGCGGGTTACAAGAGACGGGTTTAGGAAGGGTTAGGGCCAAAGTTTCTAGGATTGACCGTCCTAACCCGCCCCGTCTTAACCCGTGGACCGTCCCTAACCCGCCCTGTCCTAACCCGTGGACCGCCCCGCCTCGCCCCGTTTGGTAAACCCTAATGATAACCTCAATTCATTCGGTCTCAGCAAACTAAAATTTACTACAGTTGCATAAAAATTGCAGTATTCGAAAAGTTCTTGCTTCTAAACCAATGCAAGAATTTTAAAAAAGCTGCAAATTAATAGTTGGAAATTAATAGTTTTTCGACTAAGAAAAAATCGCTATAACTTTAATTTTAATCATATAATATTGTTTATGGCCTCAATTTCATTAAGGCTTTGATCGGAATGGGTTACTGTCGAGAGTTCATTTCATTTCAATAGAAAAGAATTCAAAAGAGATGATTTCCAATTGAGATTTTGTGATCGGAATCAATATAGAAAGAATTGAAATTGAGTGATCAAAATCATATGAAATTAAGTAGGAAATGATTTCATTTATTGATATTTGGCAAATTTGCCCTTACTTTTGTCGCTCTGAACCAATTATGTGGATTCTCTTTGCATCTTTTTTCCGATTACTTGAAGCTTTATGAAGGTAATACGAAATTAGAAATTCCAATGCAAGCTTGTAGAGAAGAAGCTCCTCGAGGTTGTTGGCCATGGAGTGCTGGGTCGAATCTTTGGGGAAAAAAGGGAAAGTGAAGGAGGGAGGGTGATGGAGCACCAGTGAAGTTTGGTTTCGAGCTATCACTTCCTGGGTGCACGATAGAGAGAAGTATCGAGATGATCAGAAGAGAAAAGAGCAGATTGGTCCTTTTTCATTCTCTCACTTCTGTGCGCCACTGATCCGATTGAACTCTCGCCAAATTTCTACTGTTTTGACGGGAATTCGATGGGACAAAATTTTCTCACCAAATCGTGTCGAATGAAATCGCCTCTCAAACTTGTATTGGTTCCGATCACAGGATTTGATAGAAATAGAATTCTATTTCCATTTCTCACCTTATTTTGCAGCTTCCGATCAAGCCTTAAAACTATCAAAAGATGCCCGATATGTGGACCAATAAAAAAAAGTAAGTAACTGACATTATTTGTGTTTTTATATAGAACTTGTCTGTTAGGCAATAAAGGTATGTTACAATTAATGATTTAATCTTTTTATATTTTTAAATAAGAGTTAATTTAGAAGTGACTAGACTCTTTTTCAATAAAGATTCTACTTTTTTATATGAAATTAAGATCGAGCACAGATTACATCAAATTATACAAATTAATGATCCATATTTGATATAACAATTGTTTACACTCCCTATGTGCAATTGTTATGATCTTTGTATGGATGCATTTATAAATAGTAGGGATTCATAACATAAAAATTACTAGCAAAAGGAGTGACAGATGATCTGGAACAAGTAGAATGTTTAATAGAGTATGGATGCATTTCTAAACATTCTCCTTTTTCAAAAAACTACTCTATTTTAATTTGGAACCTCCCTGATTTTAAAACATTCTCCTTTTTCTTCTCCGTCTCCTCCCTCTTCGTCCTCTTCTCCACCTTATTCTTCATGACCTCTTCTTTCAACTTAGTCATCCTCTCCTTGTAATGCGCCAAGCAAAAAATGGTGCTTGTTAATATGATCTGCTGCCAGAAAATCCACGTCTTCTATTTCTCAAGAAAGAAAAGTGAAAAAAAAAAAGCAAATCCAATATCAAGCGAGCTGGTCCAAACTGGAAAAGCAACAAAGTAAAAAAAAAAAAAATGAAGAGGTAGGATTTGGTACCATGTGATGGTACCAGAATTAGTATCCGTTGTGTACTGGGAGTAATAGAGGAGAGTTAGCTTTCTTCCTGTTATGATTTTTTTTTCCGGTTTTAGTCCAGAAATATCGGGTAACAGAATTGCAAGCACATAATATGTATATGTATATGTATCTTTTGTTTTCTTTTTTTTCGCATTACGATTCATTACAAAATAAGTAATAAGCTGTCCCATTTGAAAGCAATGCAGGGCTAAATTAAATTCAACATTTTCAAAGGGGCAAATTAGATCAAAAGCTGCATGCATTTACATGATATATGCAGAATCGTGAATTTAGTGCAAAACGCAGTACCTGTTACTTACGACATAGGATTAAACAAATAATAATATATAGGTATATATCATAAATGGGACATGATTGGCCTATTATTGCAGCTCCAAAGTTCAATAATTTTTTAAAATCAAGATAATTCATATAAGAGCTGAAAAGGTATTTAAGCCTCTACACGTAATATAAGGCACAACAAATTTAACAGATTAAATTTAAGTTTGTCTTACAAAAATGTCGTCAAACTACATTTGCTTCATACCATTTGGCTTTGTGCAACCCATGACCCACTCATGTTCAATAATTTACATTTTATGTTCCACATTGTGAATAAATTCAATGTCAATGAATTCCATTCATCTTAAGTTATAAAGCTCTCCTCTATTTAATTGAAAATGGCCCTTTACACAGAATATCATATTTGTATTGAAGTGTTGTTCTTATTAGAGGGTTTTAGGAGACGATTGACAGTGGCTGTCAATTGTTCTTATGAGAGGTTAGTTGGTAACTTCAGCACATGTTTATCTGTACTATCAGAACTGTTTTTCCATAAATGAAAGCTAGCTGCATTGAGTTACCTTTTTTCATAAAAAGAAATGAAGGTTTTGAATTATAATACATCTGTAGGTTGAGGGATATTTGACGATTTGAATTCATAAGCTTCACAAACACCTCTCTATACCCATTTTGAAACAAACTTAACATGGCATAATTAAGGACTCCAGCTATTAACTTTTAGTATATTCATTTTTGCCTCTTTTGTGTGTTAAATAATGAATTTATTAATTAATAGTGCCTTCCATTTTACATGGGATGATTAATAAATAATAATAGAGAAATGAGACGATCAAGTGTACAATTAATCAGTCTCTCTGAACTTCAAGTAGTTACGAAATGTAATCTGACGTATTCCGGAATGTTTTCGTTCACGTAACATACTTGAGAAGCTCTTCCCTTTCTCTTTCGCCATTGGTGTTCTTCGACATTGAAAATTTGTAAGTTTATGGTCAAATTGTTCTCAGCCATTCACCAATTTGATAAACATGAAAATCACCTGTATAAATATACCCTCGTTTTCTTTTTCCTTTTCTTTGAGGAAAGCTTGGTAGAAGCTACCAAGTGGTACAATAATACAAAATAAAAACAACAGCACCAAGCCTACAAAATCTTCTAGAAAACAAGACAAACTTAATCAAACCCCCCACTCAATTTATAATACAGTTACAGGGGCCTCAAAACGTATAGAAACCCTCAAAACTGATTCCAGAAGTGCATGGGCTCTACTCCTAGTTAATTCTCAAATATAGATTTGGAAACAGGACATATTTCAACACTTTTTTCATCAATCAAAAAACAGAAAATAGCATTTATAGAAGCTCAACTACAAGGACTCTCTGCTCCAACTAAATACTAAAATAGAGAGAATTGCCAAAAGTAAAAGCACTAAACAAAAAGTTGCTGTCTTTTGTCCTCATCATACAGTCATTTAAAGTTAATAGTTACATCCTTTTTATGAAAGCAAATCATCACCTTAGCATTAGAGGAAGTTACCTTCGCCTTCTGTAGCTCCTCTATCATGCTTGCCTCAACCACAGAACTCCAATTCGCAATCTTCATTAGCTCAAGTACATTTGCAGTCAAGAGAAAGAACTTTACAACTGTTGTGCTGGTCATGACATCCCATATAATCATGTTCATTGTGACACATTTCAACGTCTAATCGAGGCAGGATAAGCCATCTTGCCTCTTTAGAAATAACTCTCTCATTAGAACCGCATCCCTCTCAGTCCACATTGCATGCAAACTCTCCCACTACATATAAACAAAAAAGCCTCATAATTAAGTGAGTCCACACATTGCACAGAGCACTGCTTGTTACTAGCATTATGGTATTTGGTAATCAGAAAGTAGAAGAAGCAAAAACTACATATAAGGAATTGCTTTGCAAATTCAAATTAGAAAGCTATCAAACCAAGACTATGGCAATTACTTTTAAAACTGTTACTGTGGAAGAATGACCCATAGAGAAACATTAGAAAAATATAAGTTTTTAATCAAACTGATGGAAATTCTCACTCATTTCTGAGGTGTATTTTTGCTGCAGCTTTATGGCATTGCATAGACAATGGTAAAACTTTGTTACTTAATCTCGACAAAACTGTCAGATGTCATGGACTATGCTATTGAAATGCAACAAAATGTTAGAAATGAATTTTTATTGGTTTTTAGTGCACCTTAAGATGGTCCATATGAACCATGAGAAAAGAAATGATTCCAATTCACAAGCTGCAAGAAGTATGAGTAATATGTTGCTGCAAATTGCTAATCTTGTTTCTCATTTGTTAGGCACTTTGAGCGCAAGGGAAGGAACCTCTGAATCTATGGCTTCCTCAGAATTTGGAAATATAATACCTGTTAGGATGATGACTGGTCAAGCTGCACTTGCAGGTCATGAGATATCAGAAACACAAGAGGAAACTGAGGCACCGGCAAGGGCTGTTGTTGTTTTTAGCTAAATTGTTCTTATGTTTTGAGGTTGGATGTAATGCGTAATAAAACGATCTTTGTGGTAGATTTTATACATTTTCAGTTCTTTCGGGGTATTTTTGCAAAAGTTTATAAGCTGTTGAGAGCTTTGAAGTGTGAGTGTCCACTGTTGGGATGTGTTATATTGTGGTATGACTGTATGAGTGGTTTTTTTGGGTAAATCTAGTATTATTGCAATGTCATTTGCTTGTTTCAGATAATGAAACAAGGTAGTGTTTTGCCACCATTTTTCGGAAAAATTAAAAAACAAACTTATGTATTGAGAGCTCAACATCTGGAATGAGAAGAGTTTGATACAAGAAATTAGGAAAGAATGAGAGATAGATTTTTACTTCGAGTTCTTCAAGAAAAGGCATGCTTCTAAGCAACCAAAGGAAAACGTCACACATCCTCTTATCCATGGAAGAGATATTCAAAAGGAGCTTTAGGCGTCTTAGTCTGGAAAAAGTAAAACTATTTGGTAAAGCACATACAGACAAGCACTGTCAAGAAATAATGGAAAAAAATCAGATCAGAAAATAGCAAAAACCCTGTATAGTTGAGATGTTTCAGTCAACCTGATAGTATGATCTTTACTGATGAAACCATTTAGAAAGACAGAAGGTTCAGTGATATCAGAGAAAGTAGCAAAACCTAACATTAAGTAAACTGTGCATAGCAAGAGCAGCACTCTCCGTTTTGGTTAGGTAACACAGCATTCTTTTTTTATGGTTTGTATTGGAAAATGTTGTACATACAAAAAAAAATATTTACCACAAACACAATATAATCAGATAATTCAGAATAACAAGAATATATATAGAGCATACCTTGAAAGCACCATTGTCCAAACAGAGCGAAGAAACCATAGCAACACTAGTCACCAGCCGCAGAGTCACCCGAGCCAACTTCTGTAATCTAGAGTCATCACCAACCTCGATTTCTTCGACATTAATGCGTGCTTCCTCCAAACATGGGGCAGAAATAACAGATACTTTCTTGATAGAGTCATAAATTTGAAATTCTAGATGCGTCAGTAATGGCAAACTGATATTTACGGACAGAGGATTTTTTGGGGGTGCACAGTCTAGCATCACCAAAGAAGTTAGGTTATAGGATGGATGGATGAGCAAATGAAGATCATCATTGAAGATGAAAACATTTTGCAATTTCAAAGTGGCAAGGCGGGGGAATCCCGGGAAAGCAGGAGGAAGGAGAATACGACATCCGTAAAGTGTGAGTTGTTTTAGAGAAGGAAAGGATGGGAGATGGAGTAGGACACAATCACGGTATTTGGGAAAGCCGAAGAAGCTAGAAAAGGTAAGCCTTTGGAGGCCACCTTTTTGGAGAAGCAAATCGAGGAGGCTCTGGAGCAGGAGAGATTGGCCGACCCTGAAGTAATGAGAGAGCTCGAAATGGAGAAGGGGGGCCTGGAGGCTGGAGAGATGAGATGAGGTGGTGAATGCGCTTGACCCAGATAGAAGGAGCAAGAGGCGGAGGAAAAGCCCCTACTAGGAGGGTCCAGAGGTGGCGCCAGGACTTAGCCAGAGCCGATGTACGGACGGCATCCTTGACCTCCAGGTGGCAGAGGATGGAGATTTTGATTTCTTTGGGAAGGGAGCTGATCCGATCGGCTGATGGGTTGGCTTGGGCTTGGGTTGGTTGATCCTGTAGAATCTATTTGTAGGACTAGGAGTAGTAGTCCGAGTTAGAAGGGGGCAGCCGGGCAGAATGGCAGGTTTCAGGCATCATCTGGTTCCGCATCTGGTTCCGATTGCCGTGGGCACGTCGTCAGTTTCATACGGAATTTATTTTATCGGCTTTAAACCTCATTAGCCTACTAAAACCGATTTACCGGGAATTGCTCAGGCCACTTCTCACTTTACAAAACGCTCCAATTTTTTGATGTGAAAAGACTAAAATACTCTCAGCTATTTATGCATCAAAATCCTGGAACTGGTCATTTGACTCCAAAATTTGAAGTGTTTTGTAAAATGAGGAGTGGCCTGAGTAATTTCCGATTAAACCCTTCTCCTCTTTCACGCACATCAACCAATTAATAAACCGATTAATGAATTTTTTTGTATAAGAAGTATAAATTATGTGCAATATTTAAATAACAATTTATGTAAAATATCATATAAATCATATATAAATTTATAGATGGACATTAAGTATAATAGTATCGAAATATATAAATCACATTGAGTCATTGAATTTCACTGTCCACTTTTTCTATTACTTCTCAACTTCACTTGGGTTACCTCTTTTACACCCAATTTAATATAATATCTTTATCTTTTATTATGTATTAATTAGTGTGAAATAAACTCTTAAGCGTGTTCGTATATTTCATATTTTTTTCTTATACATATATAAGTTCTTTTTTATTTGTTATTAAATTTGTGTGTGTGTCTTTTATTCAAAACTGAAAATTAAATAACAATTCTATTAATTTTGTACATAAAGTGCTGTACATCCTGTCTTGTACGAATGTTATAGCGTTTTCACCATTTCACTTGGATTCATTTCATGCATCAACATAATAAAAGATCCAATTGACGAACATAATATAATGAAATATATATACTCAATAAGCATAATGGACCATAAATGATTTAATTAGATAAACTTTTTTTTTTTTTTTTTGGGTTCGGTAACATCGGTTCAGAATATTATCGGCATGCAGACAAAAAAGCGTGTAATGATACGAGATCTGCTAAAATTTGTAACAGAATACCAACTCTCTGTAATAAGAAAACGCTAGTGATGTTTTAAACTTACATATATCTCATAAAACGACCCCACAAGCGACAACCCCACTAGTCCACAAATAACGTTTAAAACTTTACTTTAAAAGAAAAGTAAACTACATACTGAAGAACATGTACATAATATTAGCCCTATTTGCATCATCATAATTGCAATAAGATGAAATCACCAATCATCAGCTCCTTTTGTCGCGCCAATGATGATAGCGATTGTGGCAAGAACAGCCTGTTTCATCATGAGGAATGATCAATTGTTATAGTGAGAATCTAAAAATTGACAACAGCAAAATAAAGAGAACTTAAAATTGAATCTGATTTCTATATATAGAATTAAAACCATAAATCCTTTACGTACCGCTATTGTGCAGCCGATATATCCTGGTTTCTCTCTATAGTCCACTCTTGAGAAACATAACATTATAGCTCCGACATACCATGGAATGGCAGCCAAAAAGAAACCAAGTATGAACCTAATCTCAAACCAAAAGATATAAATAAGTACAATAAAAAGGAGATTTTCTTCAAAAAATAAAAAAAATTGAAATATCACTGAAGTTCTCTTTTCATGATAGAGCCAAAAATATTTCACCACCTTGCCAAACCAGAAATAACGACGACTATGGGAATCGGCAAATATTTGCACACTTATCCTCTTTTACACAACAAATTCATGCCCAAAACACCCTCTGAAGTCACCCTCTTCCAAGATGCATGTTTTGCTTTCAATTTTTAAATTTCAGGTTCTTAAGCATAAACAGATATGGGCCAATATCTGTAAACTTAGAAACTGATGGACTGATTCTGAGGACAACAGATAATGCAGTTCAAAAATAACCGAATACAAAATGCAATGCATTAATACACTAAGCATGATTAGCATCAAAAGGCACCTGAAGTTTGCTTCATATTCAAGGAGTTCCTATGGAAAATGTTTTTTTTTTTCTATATTAAAACAAACCTTTTTAGGAAACGATATGTTAAATATTTGGGAATACGCAAAAAAAAAAAAAAAGCAGGAAAAAAGGTTGAGATAATGCAAATTCTAATTTTAGCAGGAATATGTGGTATCAAGTTCCTCTTATGCAAAAGGTAATAATCTAGGTACTGTCAGAGCAAAATAAGAGATGACATTTTAGTATATTACTTACAAAAGCCAGCCAATACCAATTCCACAGCATGGAAGGCGTCTCTCTCTCATTTCTCTGCCTTCAACAGTAACATTATAACCTAGCAATTTAACCATGATAGAGAAGATTCAACAAAACTTTAAAGAGCAAATATCCTGTCTTAGCACCTTTCAAAAAGAAATAAGAATTTCACCACTGGTTCATAAGTTTCTTCCAGGGGCGGAGCCACAGGGGTGCACAGGAGGGCTTAGCACCCCCGTGCGTTGGAAATTTTTAGTATGGTATTTTTAGTAATATTTTGTATAAAGTAAGCAATTTGACCCTCCAAAGTAAAATAATTGCAAATTTGCCCCCCCCCCCCAAGAAAATTATTCCTGCCTCCGCCCCTGGTTTCTTCCCCTGTTTTCCATTTTTAGATGCACTGTTTCTTTTATTATATTCACCTCGTTGGGATTCATTTCTAGCCTACCCCAATTTATTTGGGACTAAAGGCTTGTTCTTGTTATTGTTGTTGTTTCTTTCATTACATTAAGTAGGTTTTTACAGTATACATCGCACTTCTAACATGCACTTACATGACTATCAGCACTACAATTTGGGCAGACAAATGGCGAAATTACCCTTGAATATACAAAAAAAAAATTATATTTTAAATATGGAGGTTCAAAGAAATATGAGTGTTCTGCAAATTATTCGTTTGGTAATATCAAAAACTTTGGTATGATTATCTTAACATAAGACTAGATAAAATGTTAATGAATATTTATCTCTTTCACTTTCAAATTGAAATTTTATACATTTCCATATTAACAAAAGATATGCTAAATTGTATGAGATCATTTTCACCATTATCAATGCAAATTGACTGTGTTTATCAGATATAACAATAAGGAGGACTTGATACAAATTTAATTTTGGGAGAGCAATTGTCAAAATGGAAAGATACGAGGGATTACTTGTCAGAAACTGGAATGTGTATGGTGCCATTATCCTAAAAATGAAAAGAAAATCCACGTGCTTCTTGAAGTATATGAAAGAGAGAAAAAACAACCATGCCAAGTTTCTTTCTAGTCTGCAAACAAAATAGTTTCTCTAATGCTGATAAATCAGATCATGGATTGGAAGTTTCCTGTCCTTCATGGGCTCCTGGATAATTACCTCTAATGGTCTGTGCCAACTTTTAGATGGGTGATTTGAAAATATTTTCAGCTAAACCACTTCAGCCAATATGTTTTTTTTTTTTAAATTATTTCAGCGTAAATTTCATCCTAGCAAAAGAGAGATTTTAGATGCTGCTATGTATAGTATTGGCCAAAATAGAAACAGATGTCATGGTCGGCAGCTGATAACATGAACAAATTGATTAAAATTGCATGATTGGACACAAAATAAAACATTTTACAAATCTTCATGTGATTAATCCTATCATTTTTCATGGGAGAGCTACATTAGTCAAACCTCCACATGAAGCATTTTCTAAGCATCTGTACAAGATGCCTCAAGCATAGAATTAGTCAACCAAACTTTGTGATACTTATTAATTAGCAGATAGCTGGCAAGAAAGCGAAGCCTAATTGATGAATTTTGGACAGGTGTCTGCTTCTATGATTGACCCCTATAATTAAATAAAATCATGTGTTTGGTTTATCCATGAACAAGCTTATTTATGAAATAGATGAACACCGTTGTTTGTGCTTGTTCAGATTGGATAAACAAGCTAAAAGAGACCTTATTCTTGTTCTAGCAAAACCTTGGAACAAGAATTATTGGGAACTACTTGTTTAAAGTTTGTTCATCTAACATCCAAACACGCCCGTGCTATACCTGATTAAAATGATTTCTTTTAGTGAGTAGGTCTAACTAAAATTCAAGGTACCAAAATATTTTTTTTTTTTTTTGTCATTTTGTACAAAAGAATTCTGCATCTGCCTTTTCTAAAATTTAATTTATTTTGGAAATATCTCATCTCCAATTCCAAACCTATCAGGGTGGACTATTAAATAACAATCAGTGAAGAATTTGCTAGGAGCAGGCTCACTGAACAGATACAATACTCTGTGTAGTTATGTATGACCAGAAATTCTAAATTCTCAGATAATAAACATAATCCATAAAGTTAAATAAATAAATAAAAGCGAAAACCCAAAGAAACCTGGAACAGCTTGGTAGCCCTGGGCAGTCAGCCCCGGTGGCGGAGCCGGCTGAGGGAATCCCATCACCGGCGGTGGAGGGTAACTCGGAGGGCCTTGGAAAGTGCCATACGGATGCTGGTGTTGTGGCAGGTCTACCACGTGTCCTTCTCCCTTGGCCTTTTCTCCTTCAGCGCTCATCTCGTATTTTCTCTTGTTTAATGTTTTCTCCCTTGGTTCCGTCTGTCGGTGGTGATGGCCTGATGGGGATGAGAATGATGATGTGTATTGCTACGACTTACGAGTTATTATGGCTGTCAGAGTGTATAGTTGTGGTTCCGTGCTGGTCCAGACTAGATCTTGAATGTGATCTGGGTCCCGTTCAACAAACAGTCAGATTGATTAGTAAATCAAATGAGAGAAATTGTTAAATTAACATATCGTCTCTAGCTGGGGCGGTCGGTCACTGAATCGCGCTCTCCCATTCTAACTCGCACTCTATTTCAATCCAATTGTTATATTATAATTTTAATTGTAATTAAAAAACCGAAACGAGTTTTAATTGAAAAAATTATTAATTAATGAACTCGAATTAATTTCAATATATAAATTGAGACGAGCTTAATTTTTTTTTTTTTGAAGGTAAGAAGACAAAAAGCCTTCCTACAATTTCGATGAACCAATAAAATTGAGACGAGCTTAATTATTATATGTTTATATATTTTTATATTATTTTAAATTATATTTAAAAGTACAAGTTATATTTTCCATTGTTTTGTTCATCAAATTAAACTAAGAATAGCTACCCAAACAAATTCGTCCTTTGAGAAGCTATGATAATAATATATAATAGAATTCTGGACCAACAGACTGAATATAGGCTACTCATCATAGAATAATTTACTTATTTATAATGGTAACTACTATATACCATCCAATTAGGTAGCATCCAAGCATCCACAGACTCCAAACAGGATAAAGTGCAAATAATGCAATTCTGAGTATCATTCGAGCATTTCAAACGTTTCTGGATTCATTCAATGTCATTTTATCACAATAATCTACATTTATACTCTTTATACTGTCTACTATATGATTTATATCATATTTATTCAAAAAGATTGGATTATTCATGGTACTTACGCATATAAAATGCAAATAATGCAATTCTGAGTATCATTTGAGCATTTCAAACGTTTCTGGGTTCATTCTATGCCATTTTAACACAATAATCTACATTTATACTCTTTATACTGTCTATAATATGTTTCATATCTCATTTAATAAAAAATATTGGATTATAAATGGTAAATACAAATATAAAGTGCAAATAATGCAATTCTGAGTATCATTTGAGCATTTGAAACGTTTCTGGGTTCATTCTATATTATTATATCACAATAATCTATACACTCTTTATACTGTCTACTATATGATTTATATCGCACTTATTCAAAAAGATTGGGTTATACATGGTAATTACGCATAGAAAATGCAAATAATATAATTCTGAGTATCATTTAAGCATTTCAATTGTTTTAGGGTTCATTCTACGTCATTTGAACACAATTATCTTCATTTAAATTCTTTATACTGTCTATAATATGATTCATATCTCATTTATTCAAAAATATTGGATTATACATGGTAAATACACATATAAAGTGCAAATAATGCAATTCTTAGTATCATTTGAGCATTTCAAACGTTTCTGGGTTCATTCTATGTCATTTTATGATAATAATCTACATTTAAACTCTTAATAATGTCTACTATATGATTTGTATCTCATTTATTCAAAAAGATTGGGTTATACATGGTAATTACGCAAAGAAAGTGCAAATAATACAATTCTGAGTATCATTTGAGCATTTCAATCGTTTTAGGGTAAATTCTACGTCATTTAAACACAATAATCAATATTTAAACTCTTGATACTGTCTATAATATATTTCATATCTAATTTATTCAAAAAGATTGGGTTATACATGGTAATTACGCATAGAAAGTGCAAATAATGCAATTCTGAGTATCATTTGAGCATTTCAAACGTTTCTGGGTTCATTCTATATCATTTCAACACAATAATCTACAGTTAAACTATTTATACTATCTAGAATATGATTCATATCTTATTTATTCAAAAAGATTGGATTATACATGATAATTACACATATTATCGGCAAATAATGTAATTCAGAGTTTAATTTAAGCATTCCAATCGTTTTAGGGTTCATTCTACGTCATTTCAACACAATAATCTATTTTTAAACTCTTGATACTGTCTAGAGTATGATTCATATCACATTTATTCAAAAAAAATGGATTATTCTAGGTAATTACGCATATAAAGTGAAAATAATGCAATTCTGAGTATCGATTGAGCATTTCAAACATTTCTGGGTTCATTCTAAGTTATTTTAACACAATAATCTAAATTTAAACAATTTATACTGTCTAGAATATGTTTCATATTTCATTTATTCAAAAAGATTGGATTATACATGGTAATTACGTATATAAAGAGCAAATAAAGCAATTCTGAGTATCATTTGAGCGTTTGAAAAGTTTCTGGGTTCATTCCATGTCATTTTAACACAATAATCTATATTTATACTCTTTATACTGTCTATAATATGATTCATATCTTATTTATTCAAAAAGATTGGATTATACATGGTAAATACACATATAAAGTGCAAATAATGCAATTCTGAGTATCATTTGAGCATTTCTAAGGTTTCTGGGTTCATTCTAAGTCATTTCATCATAATAATCTACATTTAAATTCTTTATACTGTCTACTATATGTTTCATACAATATTTATTGAAAAAGATTGGATTATAAATGGTAATTACGCATATAAATTACAAATAATACAATTCGGAGTATCAATCGAGCATTTCAAACGTTTTTGGATTCATTTTATGTTATTTTATCACAATAATCTATATTTAAACTCTTTATATTGTCTATAATAAGATTCATATCTCATTTAGTAAAAAATATTGGATTATAAATGGTAAATATACATATAAAGTGCAAATAATGCAATTCTGAGTATCATTAGAGCATTTCAAACGTTTCTGGGTTCAGTCTATGTCATTTTATCTCAATAATCTATATTTAAAGTCTTTATACTGTCTATAATATGATTCATATCTCATTTATTCAAAAAGATTGGATTGTACATGGTAAATACACATATAAAGTGCAAATAATGCAATTCTGAGTATCATTTGTGCATTTCTAAGGTTTCTGGGTTCATTCTAAGTCATTTCATCATAATAATCTACATTTAAGCTCTTTATACTGTCTACTATATGATTCATACCATATTTATTGAAAAAGATTGGATTATAAATGGTAATTACGCATATAAATTGCAAATAATGCAATTCGGAGTATCAATTGAGCATTTCAAACGTTTTTGGGTTCATTCTATATCATTTTATCACAATAATCTATATTTAAACTCTTTATATTGTCTATAATAATATTCATATCTCATTTAGTCAAAAATAATGGATTATAAATGGTAAATATACATATAAAGTGCAAATAATGCAATTCTGAGTATCATTAGAGCATTTCAAACGTTTCTGGGTTCAGTCTATGTCATTTTATCTCAATAATCTATATTTAAAGTCTTTATACTGTCTATAATATGATTCATATCTCATTTATTCAAAAATATTAGATTATACATGGTAAATACACATATAAAATGTAAATAATGCAATTCTGAGTTTCATTTGAGCATTTCAAACGTTTCTGCGTTAATTCTATATCATTTTATCACAATAATCTACATTTATACTCTTTATACTGTCTACTATATGATTCATATCATATTTATTGAAAAAGATTGCATTATACATGGTAATTACGCATATAAAGTGCAAAATAATGCAATTCTGAGTATCATTTGAGAATTTCAAACGTTTCTGGATTCATTCTTTGTCATTTTAACACAATAATCTACATTTATTCTCTTTATACAGTCTATAATTCATATCGCATTTATTCAATAATATTGTATTATACATGGTAAATACAGATATAAAGTGCAACTAATGCAATACTGAGCATCATTTGAGCATTTCAAACGTTTCTGGTTTTATTCTATGTCATTATATCACAATAATCTAAATTGATACTCTTTATGCTTCTACTATATGATTCATATCTCATTTATTAAAAAAGATGGGTTATACATGGTAATTCGCATAGAAAGTGCAAATAATGCAATTCTGAGTATCACTTGAGCATTTCAATCGTTTTAGGGTTCATTATATGTCATTTCAAAACAATAATCTATATTTAAACTTTTTATACTGTCTATAATATGATTCATATCTCATTTATTCAAAAATATTGGATTATACATGGTAAATACAAATATAAAGTGCAAATAATGCAATTCATGGTATCATTTGAGCATTTCAAACGTTTTTAGGTTCAGTCTATGTCATTTTGTCACAATAATCTACATTTAAACTCTCTATACTGTCTACTATATGATTCATATCTCTTTATTCAAAAAGATTGGGTTATACAGGGTAATTACGCATAGAAAGTGCAAATAATGCAATTCTGAGTATCATTTGTGCATTTTAAACGTTTCTGGATTCATTCTAAGTCATCTCAAGACAATAATCTACATTTAAAATCCTTATAATGTGTACTATATGATTCATACCTTATTTATTCAAAAAGATCGGATTATACAAGGTAATTACGCATATAAATTGCAAAGAATGGAATTTTGAGTACCATTTGAGCATTTTAAACGTTGTTTGGTTTATGCTTTGTCATTTTATCACAATAATTTACATTTAAATACTTTATACTGTCTAGAATATGTTTCATATCTCGTTTATTCAAAAAATTGGATTATACATGGTAATTACGCATATAAAGTGCAAACAATGCAATTCTGAGTATTATTTGAGCATGTTAAACGTTTCTGGGTTCATTCTATGTCATTTTAACACAAAAATCTACATTTATACTCTTTATACTGTCTATAATATGATTCATATCTCATTTACTCAAAAAGATTGGATTATACATGGTAAATACACATATAAAGTGCAAATAATGCAATTCTTAGTATCATTTGAGCATTTCATACGTTTCTTGGTTCATTCTATGTCATTTCATCATAATATTCTATATTTAAAATCTTTATACTGTCTACTATATGATTCATACCATATCTATTCAAAAAGATTGGATTATACATGGAAATTACGCATATAAATTACAAATAATGCAATTCGAAGTATCATTTGAGCATTTCAAATGTTTCTGGGTTCCTTCTATGTCATTTTGTCACAATAATAAATATTTAAACTCTTTATACTGTCTATAATAAGATTCATATCTCTTTTATTCAAAAATATTGGATTATACATGGTAAATACACATATAAAGTGTAAATAATGCAATTTTGAGTATCATCCGAGCATTTCAAACGTTTCTGGGTTCATTCTTTGTCATTTTATCTCAATAATCTATATGTAAACTCTCTACACTGTCTATAATATGATTCATATCTCATTTATTCAATAAGATTGGATTATACATTTTAATTACGCATATAAATTGTAAATAATGCCATTCTGAGTATCATTTGAGCATTTTAAACGTTTCTGGGTTCATTCTATTTCATTTCAACACAATAATCTACAGTTAAACACTTTATACTGTCTAGAATATGATTTGTATCTTATTTATTTAAAAAGGTTAGATTATACATGATAATTACGCATTTTATCTGCAAATAATGTAATTCTGAGTATAATTTAAGCATTTCAATCATTTTAGGGTTCATTCTACGTCATTTCAACACAATAATCTATTTTTAAACACTTTATACTGTCTAGAATATGATTCATATCACATTTATTCAAAATGATTGGATTATACATGGTAATTACGCATATAAAGTGAAAATAATGGAATTCTGAGTATCAATTGAAGATTTCAAACGTTTGTGGGTTCATTCTAAGTCATTTCAACACAATAATCTTAATTTAAGAAATTTATACTGCCTAGAATATGATTCATATCACATTTAATAAAAAAGATTGCATTATACATGGTAATTGCGAATATAAAATGCAAATAATTCAATTCTGAGTATCATTTGAGCATTTCAAAAGTTCTGGGTTCATTCAAGTCATTTCAACATAATAATCTTAATTTAAACAATTTGTACTGTCTAGAATATGATTCATATCTCATTTAATCAAAAAGATTGCATTATACATGGTAATTACGCAAATAAAATGCAAATAATGCAATTCTGAGTATCATTTGAGCATTTCAAAAGTTCGGGTTCATTCTAAGTCATTTCAACACAATAGTGTACATTTAAAATCCGTATACTGTGTACTATATAATTCATACCTTTTTTATTCAAAAAATTTGATTATATATGGTAATTACGCATATAAAGTTCAAATAATGGAATTCTGAGTATCATTTGAGCATTTCAAACGTTTTTGGATTCATTCTTTGTCATTTTATCACAAAAATCTACATTTGAACACTTTATACCATCTAGAATATGTTTCATATCTCATTTATTCAAAAATATTGGATTATACATGGTAATTACGCATATAAAGTGCAAATAATGCAATTCTTGAGTATCATTTGAGCATTTTAAACGTTTCTGGTTTCATTCTATATCATTTTAACTCAAAAATCTACATTTATACTCTTTATACTGTCTATAATATGATTCATAACTCATTTATTCAAAAAGATTGGAATATACATGGTAAATACACATATAAAGTGCAAATAATGCAATTCTGAGTATAATTTGAGCATTTCAAACATTTGAGGGTTCATTCTATCTCATTTAACACATTAATCTATATTTAAACTTGTTATACTGTCTATAACATGATTCATATCTCATTTATTCAAAAATATTGGATTATACATGATAAATACAGATATAAAGTGCAAATAATGCAATTTTGAGTATCATTAGAGCATTTCAAACGTTTCTGGGTTCATTCTATCTCATTATATCACAATAATCTACATTTATACTCTTTATACTGTCTAATATATGATTCATGTCTCATTTATTCAAAAAGATGGGTTATACATGGTAATTACGCATAGAAAGAGCAAATAATGCAATTCTTAGTATCATTTGAGCATTTCAATCGTTTTAGGGTTCATTCTGCATCATTTCAACACAATAATCTATATTTAAACTCTTTATACTGTCTATAATACGATTCATAGCTGATTTATTCAAAAATATTGGATTATACGTGGTAAATACAAATATAAAGTGTAAATAATGCAATTCTTGGTATCATTTGAGCATTTACAACGTTTCTAGGTTCATTCTATGTCATTTTATCACCATAATCTACATTTAAACTCTTTATACTGTCTACTATGTGATTCATATCTCATTTATTCAAAAAGATTGGGTTATACAAGGTAATTACGCATATAAATTGGAAATAATGCAATTCTAAGTATCACTTGAAGATTTCAAACATTTGTGGGTTCTTTCTGAGTCATTTCAACACAATAATCTTAATTTAAATAATTTATATTGTCTAGAATATGATTCATATCACAATTAATCAAAAAGATTGCATTATACATGTTAATTCCGGATATAAAGTGCAAATTATGCAATTCTGAGTATCATTTGAGCATTTCAAAAGTTTATGGGTTCATTCTAAGTTATTTCAACACAATAATCTACATTTAAAATCCTTATACTGTGTAGTATACAATTCATACATTATTTATTCAAAAAGATTGGATTATACATGGTAATAACGCATATAAATTGCAAATAATAGAATTCTGAGTATCATTTGAGCATTTCAAATGTTTTTAGGTTCATTCTTTGTCATTTTATCACAATAATCTACATTTAAACACTTTATACTGTTTAGAATATGTTTCATATCTCATTTATTCAAAAAGATTGGATTATACAAGGGAATTACGCATATAAAGTGCAAATAATGCAATTCTGAAAATTATTTGAGCATTTTAAACGTCTCTGGGTTCATTCTATGTCATTTTAACACAAAAATCTACATTTATACTCTTTATACTGTCTATAATATGATTCATATCTCATTTATTCAAAAAGATTGGAATATGCATGGTAAATACACATATAAAGTGCAAAAATGCAATTCTGAGTATAATTGGAGCATTTGAAACGTTTCTGGGTTCATTCTAAGTCATTTCATCACAAGAATCTACATTTAAACTCTTTATACTGTCTACTATATGATTCATCTCTCATTTATTCAAAAAGATGGGTTATACATGTTAATTACGCATAGAAAGTGCAAATAATGCAATTCTGAGTATCATTTGAGCATTTCAATCGTTTTAGTGTTCATTCTACGTCATTTCAACACAATAATCTATATTTAAACTCTGAATACTATCTATAATACGATTCATATCTCATTTATTCAAAAATATTGGATTATACATGGTAAATACAAATATAAAGTGCAAAAAATGCAATTCTTGGTATCATTTGAGCATTTCAAACGTTTCTGGGTACATTCTATGTCATTTTATCACCATAATCTACATTTAAACTCTTTATACTGTCTACTATGTGATTCATATCTCATTTATTCAAAAAGATGGGTTATACATGGTAATTACGCATAGAAAGTACAAATAAGGCAATTCTGAGTAACATTTGAGCATTTCAATCGTTTTAGGATTCATTCTACGTCATTTCAACACAATAATCTATATTTAAACTCTTTATACTGTCTATAATATGATTCACATCTCATTTATTAAAAAATATTAGATTATACTTGGTAAATATAAATATAAAGTGCAAATAATGCAATTCTTGGTATCTTTTGAGCATTTCAAACCTTTCTAGGTTCATTCTGTGTCATTTTATCACAATAATCTACATTTAAACTCTTTATTCTGTCTACTATATGATTCATATCTCATTTATTCAAAAAGATTGGGTTATACATGGTAATTACGCATAGAAACTGCAAATAATGCCATTCTCAGTATAATTTGAGCATTTCAATCGTTTTAGGGTAAATTCTACTTCATTCAAACACAATAATCTATATTTAAACTCTTTATACTGTCTATAATATGATTCATATCTCATTTATTCAAAAAGATTGGGTTATACATGGTAATTACACATAGAAAGTGCAAATAATGCAATTCTGAGTATCATTTCAGCATTTCAAATGTTTCTGGGTTCATTCTATTTAATTTCAACACAATAATCTACAGTTAAACTCTTTATACTGTCTAGAATATGATTCATATCTTATTTATTTAAAAAGATTGGATTATACATGATAATTATGCATATTATCTGCAAATAATGTAATTCTGAGTATAATTTAAGCATTTCAATCGTTTTAGGGTTCATTCTACGCCATTTCAACACAATAATCTATTTTTAAACACTTTATAATGTCTAGAATATGATTCATATCACATTTATTCAAAAAGATTGGATTATACATTGTAATTACGCATATAAAGTGAAAATAATGCAATTCTGAGTATCAATTGAATATTTCAAACGTTTGTGGGTTCATTTTAAGTCATTTCAACACAATAATCTTAATTTAAACAATTTATACTGTCTATAATATGATTCATATCACATTTAATCAAAAAGATTGCATTATACATGGTAATTGCGCATATAAAATGCAAATAATGCAATTCTGAGTATCATTTGAGCATTTCAAAAGTTTCTGGGTTCGTTCTGTTCATTCTTTGTCATTTTATCACAATAATCTACATTTAAAAACTTTATACTGCTTAGAATATGTTTCATATCTCATTTATTCAAAAAGAT
This sequence comes from Rhynchospora breviuscula, assembly GCA_027562975.1. Taxonomy (NCBI): domain Eukaryota; kingdom Viridiplantae; phylum Streptophyta; class Magnoliopsida; order Poales; family Cyperaceae; genus Rhynchospora; species Rhynchospora breviuscula. The sequence goes on from CM050402.1 coordinate 6,618,263, forward strand.
TGGATTATACACGGGAATTAGGCATATAGAGTGCAAATAATGCAATTCTGAATATTATTTGAGCATTTTAAACGTCTCTCGGTTCATTCTATGTCATTTTAACACAAAAATCTACATTTATACTCTTTATACTGTCTATAATATGATTCATATATCATTTACTCAAAAAGATTGGAATATACATGGTAAATACACATATAAATTACAAATAATGCAATTCTGAGTATCATTTGAGCATTTCAAACGTTTCTGGGTTCATTCTAAGTCATTTCATCATCATAATCTACATTTAAACTCTTTATACTGTCTACTATATGATTCATACCATAATTATTCAAAAAGATAGGATTATACATGGTAATTACGCATATAAATTGCAAATAATGCAATTCGGAGTATCATTTGAACATTTCAAATGTTTGAGGGTTCATTCTATGTCATTTATCGCATTAATCTATATTTAAACTCGTTATACTGTCTAGATTCATATCTCATTTATTCCAAAATATTGCATTATACATGATAAATACACATATAAAGTTGAAATAATGGAATTCTGAGTATCATTTGAGCATTTGAAACGTTTCTGGGTTCATTCTATGTCATTTTATCACAATAATCTGCATTTATACTCTTTATACTGTCTACTATATGGTTCATATCATATTTATTCAAAAAGATTGGATTATACATGGTAAATACACATTTAAAGTGCAAATAATGCAATTATGAGTATCATTTGAGCATTTCAAACGTTTCTGGGTTTATTCTAAGTCATTTCATCATAATTATCTACATTTAAACTCTTTATCCTGTCTGCTATATAATTCATACCATATTTATTCAAAAAGATTGGATTATACATTGTAATTACGCATATAAATTGGAAATAATACAATTTGAAGTATCATTTGAGCATTTCAAATGTTTCTGGGTTCATTCTATGTCATTTCATCGCAATAATCTATATTTGAACTCTCTATACTGTTTATAATAAGATTAATATCTCATTTATTCAAAATTATTGGATTATACATGGTAAATACACATATAAATTGCAAATAACGCAATTCTGAGTATCATTTGAGTATTTCAAACGTTTCTGGGTTCATTCTTTGTCATTTTAACACAATAATCTACATTTAAACACTTTGTACCATCTAGAATATGTTTCATATCTCATTTATTAAAAAATATTGAATTATACATGGTAATTAAGCATATAAAGTGCAAATAATACAATTCTGAGTATCATTTGAGCATTTTAAACGTTTCTGCTTTCATTCTATGTCATTATATCACAATAATCTACATTTATACTCTTAATATTGTCTATTATATGATTCATATCTCATTTATTAAAAAAGATGGGTTATACATGGTAATTACGCATATAAAGTGCAAATAATGCAATTCGGAGTATAATTTGAGCATTTCAAACGTTTCAGGGTTCATTCTACGTCATTTCAACACAATAATCTATTTTTAAACACTTTATAATGTCTAGAATATGATTCATATCACATTTATTCAAAAAGATTGGATTATACATTGTAATTACGCATATAAAGTGAAAATAATGCAATTCTGAGTATCAATTGAATATTTCAAACGTTTGTGGGTTCATTCTAAGTTATTTCAACACAATAATCTTAATTTAAACAATTTATACTGTCTAGAATATGATTCATATCACATTTAATCAAAAAGATTGTATTATACATGGTAATTGCGCATATAAAGTGCAAATAATGCAATTCTGAGTATCATTTGAGCATTTCAAAAGTTTCTGGGTACATTCTAAGTCATTTCAACACAATAATCTACATTTAAAATCCTTATACTGTGTAGTATATAATTCATACCTTATTTATTGAAAACGATTGGATTATACATGGTAATTACGCATATAAAGTGCAAATAATGTAATTCTGAGTATCATTTTAGCATTTCAAACGTTTTTAGGTTCATTCTTTGTCATTTTATCACAATAATCTACATTTAAACTCTTTATACTGTCTAGAATATGATTCACATCTTATTTATTCAAAAAAATTGGATTATACATGATAATTACGCATATTATCTGCAAATAATGCAATTCTGAGTATAATTTAAGCATTTGAATCGTTTTATGGTTCATTCTACTTCATTTCAACACAATAATCTATTTTTAAACTGTTTATACTGTCTAGAATATGATTCATATCACATTTATTCAAAAAGATTGGATTATACATTGCATTATTTTCACTTTATATGCGTAATTACCATGTATAATCCAATCTTTTTGAATAAACAATAAATGAATCTTAGTATGGACAGTAGAAAGAGTTTAAATATATATTTATTGTGTTGAAATGACTTAGAATGTATCTGAAAACGATTGAAATGCTCAAATGATACTCATAATTGCATTATTTGCACTTTATTTGCGTAATTACCATGTATAATCCAATATTTTTAAATAAACAAGATATCAATCTTACTCTGAACAGTATTAGGTGTTTAAAAGTAGATTACTGTGATGAAATAACTTGGAATGAATCCAGAAACGATTGAAATGCTCGAAAGATACTCAGAATTGCATTATTTGTTCTTTATATGCGTAATTACCATGTATAATCCGATCTTTTTGAATAAACAAGATATGAATCTTAGTCTGGACAGTATTAAGTGTTTAAAAGTAGATTATTGTGATGAAATGACTTAGAGTTATTCCGGAAATGTTTGAATTGCTTGAAAGATGCACAGAATTATATTATTTGCACTTTATATGCCTAATTACCATGTATAATCTCTTTTTTTCTGAATATACAAGATATGACTCATTGTCTGGACAATATATAAAGTTTTAAAGTAAATTATTATGGTAAAATAACGTAGAATTAATCCAGAAACGATGTAAATGCTCAAATGATACTCAGAATTGTATTATTTGCAATTTATACGCGTAATCACCGTGTATAATCTAATATTTTTGAATAAACAAGATATGAATCTCAGTTTGAACAGTATAAAGTGATTAAATGTAGTTAATTGTGAGGAGATAACTTAGAATGAATCCAGAAACGATTGTAATACTCAAAAGATACTTAGAATTGCATTATTTGCACTTTATATGCGTAATTTCCATGTATAATCCAATCTTTTTGAATAAACAATATATAAATCTTAGTCTCGATAGTATTAGGTGTTTAAATGTAGATTATTGTGAAGAAATAAATTAGAATGAATCCAGAAACGATTGAAATGCTCGAAATATACTCAGAATTGCATTATTTGCAATTTATATGCGTAATTACCATGTATAATCAAATTTTTTTTAATAAACAAGATATGAATCTTAGTCTGTACCGTATAAAAATTTTAAATATAGATTATTGTGATGAATTGACTTAGAATGAATTCAGAAACGATTGAAATGCTCAACCAATAATCAGAATTGCATTATTTGCACTTTATATGCGTAATTACCATGTATAATTAAATCTTTTTGAATAAATAAGATATGAATCTCTGTCTGGACAGTACAAAGTGTTTAAATGTAGATTATGGTGTGAAAATGACTAAGAATGAATCCTGAGACTATTGAAATGCTCAAAAGATACTCAGAATTGCATTATTTGAAATTTATATGTGTAATTACCATGTATAATCTAATATTTTTGAATAAACAAGATATGAATCTTAGTTTGGACAGTATAAAGTGTTTAAAGGTAGTTTATTGAGTGGAAATGACTTAGAAAGAATTTGAAATGATTGAAATGTTCAAATGATACTCAGAATTGCATTATTTGCACTTTATATGTGTCATTACCTTGTATAATCCAATCTTTTTGTATAAATAAGTTATGTATCTTAGTTTGGACAGTATAAAGAGTTCATTTAGATTATTGTAATGAAATGACTTAGAATGAATCCAGCAACGATTGAAATGCTCAAATGATACTCATAATTGCATTATTTACACTTTATATGCGTATTTGCGATGTATAATCCAATCTTTTTGAATAAATAAGATATAAATCTTAGTCTAGACTGTATAAGGAGTATAAATGTAAATTATTGTGATGAATTGATTTAGAATGAATCCAGAAACGAATGAAATGCTCAAATGATACTCATAATTACATTATTTGCACTATTTATGCATATTTATCTTGTATAATCCAATCTTTTTGAATAAACAAGATTTAAATCATAGTTTGGACAATATAAAGAGTTTAAAAGTAGATTATTGTGATGAAATGACTTAGAATGAATCCAGAAACGATTGAAATGCTCAAATGATACTTAAAATTGCATTATTTGCACTTTATATGCTTAATTACGATGTATAACCCAATCTTTTTAAATAAACAACATATGAATCTTAGTCTGGACAGTATAAAGAGTTTAAATGTAGATTATTGTGGTGAAATGACTTAGAATGAATCCAGAAACGATTGAAATGCTGAAATGATACTTAGAATTGCATTATTTGCACTTTATATGCATAGTTACCGTGTGTAGTCCAATCTTTTTTAATAAACATGATATGAATCTTAGTCTGGACAATATTAAGTGTTTAAAAGTACATTATTGTGATGAAATGACCTAGAATGAATCCGAAGACGATTGAAATGCTCAAATGATACTTAAAATTGCATTATTTGCACTTTATATGTGTAATTACCATGTATAATTCTATCTTTTTGAATAAACAAGCTATGAATTTTAGTCTTGACAGTATTAAGTGTTTAAAAGTACATTATTGTGATAAGATGAATTAGAATGAATCTAGAAACGATTGAAATGCTCGAAAGATACTCAGAATTGCATTATTTGCACTTTATATGCCTAATTACCATGTATAATCCAATCTTTTTGAATAAACAAGATATGAATCTTAGTATGGACAGTATAAATAGTTTAAATGTATATTATTGCGATGAAATGACTTAGAATGAATCTGAAAACGGTTGAAATGTTGTAACGATACTCAGAATTGTATCATTTGCAATTTATATGCGTAATTACCATGTATAAACTCATCTTTGTGAATAAACAAGATATGAATCTTTGTCTCGACTGTATAAAGAGTTTAAATGTAGATTATTGTGAGTAAATGACTTAGAATGAATTCAGAAACAATTGAAATGCTCAAATGATACTCAGAATTTCATTATTTGCACTTTATATGCATAATTACCATGTATAATCCAATCGTTTTGAATAAAGAAGAAATGAATCTTAGTCTGGACAGTATAACGAGTTTAAATGGAGATTATGGTGATGAAATGACATAGAATGAATCCGAAAACGATTGAAATGATCAAATAATACTAAGATGTGAATCTTAGTCTCGATAGTATAGTTTAAATGTAGATTATTGTGATAAATTGACTTAGAATGAATTCAGAAAACGATTGAAATGCTCAAATGATACTCAGAATTGCATTATTTATACTTTATATGCATAGTTACCATGTGTAGTCCATTTTTTTTTTAATAAACAAGATATGAATCTTAGTCTGGACAATATTAAGTGTTTAAAAGTAGATTATTGTGATGAAATGACCTAGAATGAATCCGAAGACGATTGAAATGCTTAAATGATACTTAAAATTGCATTATTTGCACTTTATATGTGTAATTACCATGTATAATTCTATCTTTTTGAATAAACAAGATATGAATCTTAGTCTGGACGGTAAAAATTGTTTAAAAGTAGATTATTGTGATGAAATGACTTAGAATCAATCCAGAAACGTTTGAAATGCTCGAAAGATACTCAGAATTGCATTATTTGCATTTTATGTGCGTAATTACCATGTATAATCCAATATTTTTGAATAAACAAGATATGAATCTTTGTTTGGACAGTATAAAGAGTTTAAATGTAGATTATTGTGAGGAAATGACTTAGAATGAATCCATAAATGATTGAAATGCTAAAATCATACTCAGAATTGCATTAAGCCAGGATTAATTAACGAGAGTTAAGTCCTTTCCAAAGGTGAGAACTAAGGAATTCATAAGTTAGAAAGGTATAAACTTATAGAAACTAGACCACGAAACGAGAGTTGAAATCTAAATTCTATTCGAGGGAATTTGAGTTAATTGATTGGTAACCAGACCTGAAACTATAGTTTGATTTGTAAACCTTATTTAAACCTTAATCCCTACACAAAGTGGCTTCTAAATTAAACAAAAATGTAAATCTGCACTAACCTTAGTGGGCCGTTGAGTATTCCAACGAGGTTGTCTGAGCCCGCAGAGTAACTAGCTACTAGTTATTAGGTTAGCGACCTGAGTTCTTTTAGCGGGCCGCTTCGAGAGTTAGTGGACCGTTGGAACTGGAGTAAACTAAAGTATTAGCTTACCTAAAACCTCTAAGTCTTTATTAGCTGATTAATCTCTTTAATTTTGTGAATTGTTAACTTAGGATTTTACTTATTTGTAATTGTTACTTATCTGTTCGATTTGTTACCAACTATTTCCTCTTGTTACCATTTAATCTAGTAAATTGAATTGAGTAAGAACTTAATTATTTCAAAATCGTCCTTGTGGTTCGATCCCGAAATACTTAGATGATTGTCATGCGCTTGCGACTAAATTTAGGTATATTAGAGTATAAATTTAAGAGCGGAATTATCCCATCAGTATCGTTAGTCAACAATTGGTATCAGAGCCGGTTAGGACTTGTTGGGTTGTTTGGTTTGTCGAGTCGTGTTTTGAGTGAAGTTAATCGAGTCGATATGTCAGACTTGAGTAGTATGAGTAGTTTGATATAAAAGTTAAACAATTACAATTATAGAGATTGGGGTATGTATATCGTCTTATTTGTTGGGACAAGATTTGTGGGATGTAGTCGGTGGTGATGAGACGGAGCCGCCACCAAACTCGATCCGAGCTTACAAAAATTGGAAGATAAAGGTTGGCAGAGCCTTGTTCTTGTTGAAGGCGACCGTTGACAAGAGTCTGTTGTCGCATATCGACGATGCCGAGACGCCAAAAGAAGCGTGCGATACATTCGCCGCACTGTTTTCGAAGAAGAACATAAGTCAGTTGCAACTCCTTGATAAAGAGTTGATGAACATCTCGCAGGGCAACATAATTATAAGTGAGTACTTTCTCAAAATTAAGAATTTATGTAGAGAAATTGAGCAGCTTGACGCCAATGCGAAAATTGGCGATGATAGAATGCGGCGAATAATAAAAAATGGAATGCGCCCGGAGTTTGGCACATTTGTGACGGCGATCCTAGGGTGGCAGACGCAACCATCCTTGTTGGATCTAGAGAATATTAAAATATAAAAAATGTATTAATAAAATATTCAAAGTACATAAAAAAGAAAAAAAGCTTTTTAAATTAGTAATATTTCCGAAATTTAATAATATTTTAATATTATTTTTAATTTTTTTTGGGCGTAAACGCTTCCTCTGTTTCTCCACTAAAACCCTAGAGCGAGGCCAGAGCGTAAAACCTTAGAGCTAGGCCAAGGATGGCCGGAGTGGATCGGATCAGCGCTCTTCCCGAAGAAACTAAAATGTTCATTTTGTCACTCCTCCCCATCACCGACGCCGTCCGTACATCGGTCCTGTCCCCCTCCTGGCGTCACCTCTGGACCCTTCTCCCCGGTTTCGCCGCCGATGTGATTTTCGTCGGAGCGCCCGACCGTCACAACACCATACTACGCTGGACGGAGATCGTCGGTCGCAACCTCTCCTCCCTTCGGGGCCCAATCCACCACTTCTCCCTCCGGTACTACTACCGGCCCAGCCTACCCTGCCGCCTCCAGGACTTCCTCGATGTCATCTCTCAGAAGGACGCTCTCCAGACTATCTCTCTCTACTGTGTGGGCCATCGGCTGCAGGTCCAACTTCCCTTTTTCCGCTTGCTCAGAGATCTCGATCTTTCCTGGCTTGATATCATCTTGCCCAGCGATTTCACCGGTTTTGAGCAGCTCACCTCTCTCAAGCTGCGCCGTGTTGGCATCTCGCAACAGGACATTCAGTTGCTGATCGATGGGTCCAAAAAGCTGACATCCATTGACTGTCTTCTATGCTCAGATAGAATCAATGATGACACTGAACAACCTCTGTCAGTAACTTTCAACTGTCCACTGCTTAAATATCTATGCTTTAATTTTTGCAAGAATAGTGCGGAAGCTAGGATAATTTCTGCTCCTTCCCTGGAGAAGGCATGTGTCACAGCCTCTAGCCTTGTCATTGCTCCTCCTTTGGAAAAGTTGGTCTGGGTTGGTGTGGCTACTCTCAGATTTTTGGCAGGTGCTGCTCAAGTTTCTCATCTCTCATTAGACTTGGATGTGCTCAAGGTAAGATTTCCTGAATGTGCTGACATTAGACTTGTCAAATGTGATTGGACTAATTTGCAAATTTTGCACAATATTAGAACAGAGTGTGTAACAAGCTATTGCTCTCACAATAATGTTGTTTTAATTTGATGTGTACTACAGTCTTTGTCTCGAGTTGATGTCCCGCCCACCCCACAGATTCATTTTCATCAGTTGAGATGCCTAGAGTTAATTGGTGTTATGTTCTACATGGACCGAAGGATGTACAAAGTGTTTTGTTCCTTGCTTAGAAGTATGCCTTTCCTAGAAAGATTAGAGTTGGAGGTTACATTCTCTCTCTCTCTCTCTCTCTCTTTAATTTCCTGATTCTAATTTAAGGGTTTTTTAATCTCCATTGGCTTACAGATGCCTTATGTATGGTTTATGTATTCAACTATCCTATTTTTTAAAATAAACCTCTAGACTGTAGCACATGTACCAAACTAAATAGCTAATGGTACAAGTCACCTGACCTGTATCTCCCAAATATTTAATTCATGTTTCCTGGAATATATCTAATTTTGACAAACAAAAATATTGTAGTGTGATGAACCTATGGGATATGAGGAACGCCTGAATGAATTAGATCCCATAACCCCTAATGAATACAAGAAGAAGGAAGCTGGCTACCTCTGTCTGGATCAAACGTTGAGAAGAGTTGCAATCTCCATAGAAAGCTTGGGGGACATTGAGAACCTCATGTGGATGATACACTTTATTCTCTTAAATGCAAATGTTCTTGAACTCATGAAGATTAAATATTCCAATGATAATTCTAAGGTCAAATCAAGTTTACTTGAGAAATTTTGTGAAGTTGAGAAAGCTTCTTCGGTTTCACAGGTGGTATTTGTAGACATCACTAATGAGATTTAGCCAAGGAGTGTATAAAATATATTTTGTTCGCAAATATTCACAAAATGTTGGGAGTATGTGTTAAGATGCTTGAAAGTGTAACATCGGAAAACTTTTTTAATTAATCCTAAGTTTACTTTTGATTTCTTGGTTTTAGCAATATGATTTTATTGTGCATTTTGATTTGTTCAAATGGATATTTTGTATAGTTCTATCCTTTTAATGAGTATTCACCACTTTGTAATGCATAAAAGCTGTTAAACTGCCATCCCTCTCATTTCCTTATTCTACCTGTGTGATTTGTTTGGTGATTCTGAAAATTTTCCGTTCAGAGTAAAATGGTAGTTCCACTTTGAGATGTTTGTTTGCAATTAATTTTGGTTGCTTCTTTGAGCACGCAACTGAATTGATCCTTTTTGTGGTTTGCTGCGAGTATCATTGAATTCAGACAAGGTGTTGATATACAGGCTAATTGTGACAGATTATGGTTTTAACTTCTAATGTTTCTTCTTCTAACTCATAGTCTTTGCTAATCTTGTAGCTGATGGTATTTTTTTATTTAGTTAATGATACAAGTTGAGGCTTAAGCATCCTCTGCAGTCAGAAAGACAGCTATGGCAACTTCACCAGTCAAGTCTTGGTTTATGATACTATTTGAAAAGGCAAAGTCGTCAGATGTGCAGGTGGCTTGTTTTAGCTCTAGCCATATGCTATTCATTTGTGAGATCTTTTCCTTTTTGTCCTGGGCATATTTGGTCTGGGAACATCTGTTTCTATTCATTGTTGGCTTTTAGTCAGTGCTTATCAAGTCAACTTGGGATTCCAGGTCTGCTGGTTTCCAAAGTTTTATGAAGCCTGCAGCAGTGTCCTACTATAGGCCTTGTAAAAACAATTATAAAGGAAAAATCAGCTCCACATGGGTCGTTTTAGTGGCAAGTTATGTACAATTTCAATATATGCTGAACTATCAAGGTTTTTTTTTATGTCGGTGCATGTAGTTACCAGAGTCTCTTGTTTCTGATCAATCGTGAAGTGGTTAGACCCTACTGATATCTTGGAAGTAGTACCACTTGGAAGCAGGCAATTAAGGTCATCAGCCTAATGTGAATTAAAAATTGCATTGCTCAAGGCCTCTCATGGAAGGTAATATCGAGCACGTCTTGCTGGTCTGGGAGGGATATATAATCAGTAGGTTATATCAAATAAGATTCTCTTCTTTTCAAATGCTTGTTGATGCAATGTATAATTCTTTTCATTTTGTATATATACTTACGACTGTCGATCTAATTCTGATAATTCGTCTTTGAAGCTGGTTGTAAATGTAGACCTGAATCTGCTTCCAATCTTGATCAATTAAAAGTAGAATTTCATGGAAAGTTCAGTTTCTTGTTGCTTCTTATTTTAGCAGTCGTTGCTCGCCTGAGTCATGGCCTATCACGTGTATTTGACATGGTATGACACAATTGTCTGGCACCATGGCTGGATCAGCTGGATCAGCTGAGGTATAACATGTATGTCAATGCTGAAAATAAAAGCTAATAAGTTTTACAGAAGGCAGGTGGGACGAGACGAGGATATAAGGGAAATGAAAATACACGCATATGATTATATGAAGCCTAGTAAAAGGCTAATAGCTAGGACGTAAGAAGATGTGGATGTTAAGCGACTCCAGAATTGAGTCAATTGGCTCAAAATGCAACAAACAGATTCGAAGGAGCCTGCAACGTGTACAAGAGGGTAGCAATCAACGTGTACAACAGGGTAGCAAATCATAGATCTGAATTCGCAATAACAAATTGGAAAATATACTACCTTTTCTAAAAAAGAAAATGAAAACAATAAATTCGAAAATAGCGACTCCGAGAGTTTTTTGTTTGTTGAAGTACCTAATAAATTGTTATGAGAAATATGTAATAATATAAAGTGTCGAAGATTATTCATTTCATGTTTGTCATTTTGCCTAAGATTAAATAAAATTATATTAGTTAATTAACGAGAAAGATATTATTGTTTCTATAAGTCTAATACTGCGGCAACGAGAAGAAGATTACGGTAACTATTTTTGTTAAATTCATATAAAACTGGCTAAATTTTTTAAGTGACTATAAATAACTTGTTATGTATTATTTTAATATTTTAAGACGCCAGTTTAAAAATAGGAACTCTGTTTTTACTTTTAGGCTTGTGAATTAAGAAAAACTTTTGATGAAAATAATTCGACAGGATATGAATGGTAAGTGAAAACAAATTGCTGTTTTTGTGATTGGAACAAAAAAAAAAAGGATTTCAGAATCGACCACAGCAGCTGATGTCAGGAGCTGATCGGATAAGCGCCCTTCCCTTGGAAATCAAAGTCTCCATTCTTTGTTGCCTTGATGTCAAGCATGCTATCTGTACGTCGGCTCTCGCTCGTTCTTGGCGTCACATCTATACTCTCCTCCCATGCCTTCGTCTCGGTTGCTCTCTAGACCAGTTAGGCGATACTCCTCAGAATCCTGTGGCTCCTGATTGGATCGAGCGTATCCATCATCTCGTCTCCTCTCTCCGGGGCCCCTTTCTCATTTTCAAGCTCTCCCACTTTTTCAGCACCGACCAGTCCGTGCTGCTTCAGAGCCTTCTCAATTTACTTCTCCAAAAAGGTGGTGCCCAAACCCTCAGCCTTTCCAGCTACCGCAATCGTGTGCAGGTCCATCTACCATCGTTTCATTTCCTCAAAGTACTCCAACTTAGTCAATGTCATGTCGTCTTGCCTGCTGGTTTCCAGGGATTCAACCGCCTTGTCACTCTGACCTTGAGACATGTCGAGATCTCCAATCTCCATCTTCATTTGCTGATCCATACATCCAACAATCTTACAAAAATTCAGTTTTTGGATTGAGTGGCCACAGAAGATCCTCTGTCAGTAAATATCAGTTTGCCATTGCTTATGCATCTGGAATTTGGAGTTAATGATGCTGTTGATAAAGTATACATTGTTTCTGCCCCATGTTTGGAGCAAGCACGCATATATATCAGAAAACCCTCACATTCTAGATTAGCAATGTTGGCTTGTGTGACTCTGGGGCTGGTGACTAGTGTTGCCACAGTTTCGTCTCTGCATTTGGACTGTGGTGTTCTAAAGGTAAGCTTTATATGGGTGCAGCTTATAATTTTCTTTTTTTTTGAAATGTATGAGCTTGTGACATTCTGACTGACTTATGTAAGTGTTTGTTGTGCACAACTGATTCTAGCTAATATGAATCCAAAAAATGGTGTGGTTATGAAAATAAAACTGACTGCGCTGCTCTTGTAGTTGTTATGCATAGTTTACTTAATTGATCATACGTTTTGCTGATTTCTTTTCTATTATCGAACATTTCTTCTTTCTAAAAGATCCAATCAGTAAAAGATGTAAATTACAGTATCAATGACTTTATCTGTTTATTAATATGATATCTTTCATGTTTTCACACAGTCTTTGTATCTTGTCTCTTTGCCATTTAATTTCACTTTCCCCCGACTAAGATGCCTAAAGTTCTTCCTAAATATCGCTACCATGGACAAGAGAATGTATGGTGTTTTCATTTGGTTGCTTTGGTTTCTTGAAGAACTAGAAATAAAGGTTATCTTGTCATTCTTTCCAAATTTTATGTATCACACTCTTTTGGATTTGGTTGCTGTTTCAATGTTGCAGGCTCATTCTTCTACATGTCACAATTCCAAAAGTATCTGTCATAGTCTTTTATTTGGTAAACTTCTAGCTGAAATTGGTAAAGCAATGCCTTATTTGTAGTTCTTTACTTCTGCTTAACTCTCGTATTACCACATACTTGACTGTTGGTACTGAGTAGTCTCTGTGCTATGCATGGACTGTAATGGTTGTTTTAGCTGTACCGTCACGTATTTTTATTCTTTTTATGTAGGGACTAGCGAGGTTCTTGATATTAATTATTATGTAATCAAAGTAAATATTTTAAGTATTGCAGTTGGCAAATAGTGATTCAAGGCCGACCAATTTTTTATATCATAAAGATTGACTTGGAATAAACGTCGGGTTTATTCATAAAGTTGTATGCTAATCACGTAAATGGTTGATTTGGAAGTTTCATTGTGCATTGTAATCATGGAAAATAATATTCGCATTTATTAGTTGCTTTAAGCGCTAATAACGATAAGATGACTTACTGCCATGGTTCGTGTATTATGTTTCTTGCATTTCACATAAAGGAAAACATGAAGCATTATTGCAATAAATGTAAAGGATGCAAGCTCAAGTGGGAGAATGTAGTATTCTTGTCCAAAATGAAAATGGAACAGACCGTTCTGGATCTGGAACGGTCCGCCCCATTTGAATGGAACGGACAGTTCTGGGTTTGGAACGGTCCGTCCTATTTGATAAGGTGTATTTGGACAGAACGATATGATCATGCACCCTTTCATTCTGACTCACTTTTGGCGTCTCCTGAGTGATGCGCACCCCTTATAAACTCCTGGGCTGGATGGAGAACAGTGAGTTTATGGTCATTTCTCAGTTCCTCTATCCATTAGAGAGCATAAGAGAGAAATATAAGGAAAGACAGAGGGAACGAGTCAAGACCGACCATCCCCTGTTAAACACCATCAGTTGGGGCTGTTACATCGGACTTGTAGTGATTCTCTCATTGAGAAAAGTGCAGGACATAGAGCATATATGCCTGAAGAGAAGGAGACGCGCTAGCCAAGCGGATTTCAACTTCATCCACTCAACACTCGATTTCAATTAGCAATGGCACGAGGTATTTTACAATTCATGGTTAATTCCGCATTCTAGAATCGTTGTAGCACTTACATTATAAGCAGTACCACATGAGAAACTTAGAGGCTGGATTTGAACAGCTTCCAATGGATCCAAGTGTAGTGAATGAATGCATTGAAATAGTTAGAAATGGTTATGACGAGAGATTTTTTATTGAAGAAGATTGCAATTGGTTTCTTCAAGGTTGGAAGGGTAATATATTTTATGCCATTTCATTGTGGAAACCTTGAATTTAATAAACTCTCAAGTCATCTTCTATCTATAGTTCTTAAATATATTTTGTAAATTGCTTTCCTTTGCAAGACGGACAATAGTTATGTACGCAATTTTAGACCTTCAAATTCAATCATTTATGAGTTATATCTAAAAAGTATTCATTTGCTTCCGTGTATGCTACATCATTAATATATCTTTTGGCAAATTTTTGACAAATTAAATTCCTCAAAGGTGCCTTGGGCAACATGCTTTTAACTGGGAGCAACATTATTTTTTTTTCTAATTAAATGACTAAATTATTGTTGTGCAAATGAAAATTATCTTTTATTCACTGTTAAATGTCGATATGCATGAAGTTGTAACCTGGAAAAGAAAGAATTATAAACGGACTGCAAAATATCTATCTGCGAAGGAAAAAAAATGAATTAATCTCTAACCTAATTACCTAAAGAAGTTATGTAGAGTCCAGTGTATATAGCAATAAAATTATACAAAGGTACAGAAAGAGAGAGAGATCCGATTAAGTTAAGGAGAGAGATGGATTCTCGAGATATAGATCATGGAGAAAGGGGTGAAGTATGGAGATGATAGATCATAGAAAGAGGGGTTGAAAGTTAGCGGCAAGATCTAATTTGTTTAGACTTTAGAGAAATCCTGGATGGTAAATCGGTCATTTCGAAATAAAATATGTTGCTCGTACAAAAAACGCATGCTAGCCAAAGCACTTCTCCTGAGAGAGAGGCCAATAAATGAGAGTATCTACGTTACTTTAAAAAAAATCATGGCTTATGGAAAAATTTAATAACTACAATTACGCTATTAATTTTACCGAAAAAAAATTCAATCAATAGTTTCTGTTGCTCCTGGTTTTTTTTTTTTTTTTTTTGGACCTCGTGGCAGTGACGAATTGTTAGATAAACATGGGCACTAAATCGAAAATATACATTATTTTTTCTTTCTCATTTGGTTTCTTTAGCTAGAACTAGGAAATACGGTCACTCAATGCATGAGATCATAATAGACATGTTCAGAGGCGGAACTAGGATTCTCAAATAGAAGAGGCGAAATATTATAGTATGGATTGTTTTAAATTTTTTAGAGTGTGTCAAATAAGAATTTTGTTATATTTTAAAAGGATTTGCATATAATTTTCAAACATATTATGGACTATTTTGAAAAGTTAGAGTGTGCCAAGCACACTTTGCAAGACACTTAAGTTCCGCCCTGGACATGTTCTGATTTGATTTATTAATTTCTTTTTTTATGTGTAATGTCTAATATCAAATGAAATTATTTAACAAAAATAAATATTTGTATTTGGATATGATGTAAATGTTGGAGTTATATATGTCCTAGAAGTCAATAGTTTAATGACCTAATTTTAGTTTATGTTATTGATGATATTTGATCATTTGTTCATAGAGTTTATTATTGACAGATCATTCAGATTGAGAATCTGAATTGTAGATCTCTATGTTTCATTTTTAATTGAATGACAATAATAAATCTAAATCGTCCATAATCTTGATAATTAATAAGAAACATTAATTATCATAAAAGATTAGTATGCAAGTTAAGCGATGATTAAGTTCTACAAATCATAGGTAAGGAGTTACCAACTTAATTGCATATGTGCATGTTATTAGAATATAGCACGGGACATGACCCAATGAAATAAATATATGGATTGTGTTATGTGTCATTATTTATTTCATATGTGTTTGATTCTAAGTTTGAGATGGTTCAGCTTTTCCACGTGAGGATAGGTTCAATAAATATCGTCTAACGTTGATTCCTGATAAGGGCTGCTATAGGGACTTTATTTATGTTCTCTTAAATTGTGCGGGAAAAAGTTGTCCATCAAGAAAATCGTATGTCCCTCATTAGTAGACCTAGTGAGTGATGATATCTATTGGGCTCCTTTGATGGAGTTGGATCGTATGCGCACAAACTAGAGGATTAACTCTAGATCAAGAAATGTATAATCTGCAAGACACATTCCTATCTTTGATTATACAGTGATATCATGTGACATAAGAATCAAAACAAGGAAATTATCTATTTCTTATGCAGGATTGAAATACAATAAAAGTATAGTATTTGTTTATGTTAATTAGGAATCATAACGTGTTGTTAGATATCTCTTATAATTATTGAAAAAAAATAACGATTTATTTTTCATGGCCAACATAACATAAATCCTCGAAGGTCACACAAATAAAGATTTAACCAAATAATGCATTATTTAGTTTATTTGCATTGGAGAATGCAATATATGATAAGTTGATTAATTAATTATATACCGTTGCGAACAATTATAATTAATTGAATCAAAGTGATCATATAAAACTTAATTAATACATATGCTAATACAATAATAATTATCAATAAGTTAATAATTTAGTTTAATAATATTTAATATAATTATAGGAATTATATTGAATACATATGTTTTGATTTATTAAGTCTATTTGAGCCCAAATTGAAAGCAACTTGAGAAGACAATTAACAAATTGATTAATGAACTTATAATACATGTGATGTAGCCCTTTTAGATCTTGTTTATGGCTGGCCTTAGAGGGGCAAAATTGTTCTTTAATCATTGGTTAATTAAAAGAACTCATTAGTAGGTTATATGAAAGGACTCAAGGAGAAACAAAAGAACAATGCTCTTCATTTTCCTCTTTCTCTTTTTCTTCTTCCCTAGCCTGAAAATTACAAGAAAAAAAGTGTGTTTTTTCCATGTGATTGTTCTTTCTCAAGTTTATTTAGGTGCTCATATGTTGAGCAATAGTTTCTTCTTATTAATTGTTGATTAATCGAAAAAAAAAATGAGTATTAGTTTCATCCTAAAGTTTGCTAGCATAAACTCTTAGGAATTGGTTAATCATTTTGGTGGACTCAAGAACTAAAAGGAGAAGGTGTTGGAGAGCACGTCATCGATCCTAAAGCCTTGGTCGAACGTCCTTGTTACGATATAAGAATAGATAAAAATCGTTTTCTCTCTCGTTTGCACTAAATATGTCATTCCACGTGATCCTTGTTTGTGCTTGTTGTTTAATTATATTGAATATGATTTATAAATTAAAATAAGTGCACAACTAAATTCCTTCAGTAAATTGTAGTGACTTTTTTTCTTTTTTTCTCATTTGGTAAATATCAATTTGAAACCAAACTCTGAGACTTTTATTTGGAGTTAACATCTACACAACAAATTCGATGAGTACAAAAATCAATGATGCAGATTGTATATAAAAAGATTAGATACATCCTTCAATTGAAATTTTTACATCTTTGAATTGATATTTTTGTAAGTAATAAGCATAGGGATTATTTGAATCTTAAAAAAAAAAAAAAAAACACTGAAGACAAGTTCTATCCTATTGAAAGTTGAGGGTGGACACCGACTAGAATTTGTATTGCTAAATAAATCTTCAACTTTCTTTTGGAGCTTAGGCTGTTAGGCACACAATTGGCATTATTTTGTTATGTTCGCAAAATATAAATATTCACTTGGAACTTGGAAGGATATATTATATCGTTAAGGGTGTTTGACAAGAAAAAATAAATATTCACTTGGAACTCGGAAGCCGATCGCATAAGCGCACTTCCCGTAGATATCAAAGTGTCCATCCTCTCCCGCCTCGTGGTCAAGGATGCCGTCAGTACGTCGACTCTGGCTCGCTCCTGGCGCCACCTCTGGACTCTCCTCCCCTGCCTCCATCTGGCCTACGTTGGAGACACATTAGGCGTCACTACTGGTTCCGCGTGGTTGAAGCGCGTCCATCATCTCGTCTCCTCTCCCCAAGGTCCCCTTCTCGACTTGGAGCTCATTCACGCTGGATTCCACTCCTTCGACAAAAAACTGCCACCCCTTATCCATAGCCTCCTCCATTTACTTCTCCAAAAGGGCGGCCTGGAGAAGCTTTACCTTAATATCGAGACTCACGGCCAGCCTCCTGTGCTCATCCATCTCCCATACTTTGGTTGCCTCAAAGTGCTCCGACTCGACAAGTGTCATCTTGTCCTTCCTGCTGCTTTCCAGGGTTTCAATCGCCTCACCACTTTGGCCTTGAAATATGTCAAAATCTCCAATCACGATCTCCATGTCCTCATTCATACATCCACCAACCTAACCACTTTCTTGATGTTTGATTTTGCGGCATCAGCCATTCCTCTGTCAGTAAATATTAGTTTGCCATTGCTGAGACATCTAGAATTTCGAATTAATGTGCCTGCTGAGAACGTGTCTGTTATTTCTTCCCCATGTTTGGAGGAAGCACATATTCATTATTTGAGAAGCACCGATAGTAGCTTAAAATTGGCTCAGGCGACTCTCCGGCTGGTGATGAGTGTTGCCACTGTTTCTTCTCTTGATTTGTCCTTTGATGTTCTCAAGGTAAGGTTGATATTTTTATTGTAATTCTGAATAATCTGAATAAGTTGACCCTGTGTTAGAATGTTTAAGTTGCCCCTGTCTTAGCATGTTTAAAACTTTAAATACAAATCCAAATCATTGGTGTGGTTATCTAACCCCAGTTGATAATGCTTTTTCTTGTAATGACCAACTTACTTAATCTTAGTTAGGCTTTCCTGCTATTATAAAATCTTTATTGTTTTTATTTGGTCGATTTTATAAAGGGCATACAACAATATTTCTGCTTGAGCTGAAACTTCTCATTTATACAGGACTTCTGATGTTTTATTATCTGAATGTTTTTTTTTCCCCATATTTGTACACAGTTTTTCTCCCTTGTCACTTTGCCATCTAATTTCACTTTTCCCCAACTAAGATGCCTAAAGCTTTCTGTGTGTTTCGATACCGGGGACAAGAAGGCTTATGATACTTTCATTTGGTTGCTAAAAGTATGCCTTTTCTTGCAGAGCTACAAGTACAGGTTATTTTCTCATTTATCTTCATGTTCCTATATCAAAATCTTTTGATTTTAAATGTTTTTTTGGTGTTCTTCTATAGGCCATTCTTGATTTAGAAGTCTTCTAGTTGAAACTTGAAATTGTACAGAAATGCCATTATTTGTAGTTCTTTTGTTTTCTACACTTTCTAATTGTCAAATACGCAAACGTTGGTACTGTGTATTTATTTGTCTGGGCAATTTATGAACTGTATTGGCTATCTGCATGTATATTTGCAGCTGTCAGATATCATTTATGCATTGTGATGTTTTTGGGATTAAACATTAACTAACCACTAAAGAATGTTTTGTATTCCAGTTGTATTATATACCAAGTTGGAACGATACGTTTGCCATTCTATTGAGAGAATTGCTTGTAAAGAATCACGATGGCATCTTCTGTCTCAACCATACTTTGAAAACTATCAGAATAAGCACAGCATATTTGCATGATATCATGACTGGTGTAACAATCTTAAAGTTCTTTCTGTCGAATGCAAAGGTGCTTAAGTTAATGAAGGTTGCACATTCGAGCCATTCTTGTTGGTTTCAAGCAAGCATGATGTTAAAGGAGATGCAGAAGGTGAAGGTAACTTCCTCACATGCTAAGGTGATTTTCGAAGATATAACAGCATTCGACTATACCTCCTTACGATTATTATTGAATGGCTCAAACTGAGTTTGTTTATTGGGATTTGTTTCCCTCTGACTGGTTTTAATTTCTTGCTGAACGAAGTGGGTGTTTCATACTTTTGGTCAATTTAAACTTCTCAGTGTTAAATGATCAAATGGTTTTAAGTTATACAATGAACTTTTACTTGCAAATGAAGGTTAGGTTCACCTCACGCGCTTATTTGTTGGTGACTTTTAAGTTCTCCTGATTTTTCTTGATAATTTGAAATTTGTAATGCAATTTTGTGATTGTTGTCTGAACTAAGAATTAGAAATCTATTAAGTATTAACTAGCTAGTGAGGTAGTGTGTTATTTTTTTCTGGCCATATTAAATAAGAGGAGGTTATCTAGTGCCACACTTCTAATTGTCACAAATGTCATACTTTTTTTAAGTTTTAAATTTAAATTTTAAAATTGAAACTTCTGATCTAAATCATTGATCATATCAACCATGTATGCGTTGTTATAAATTTTATAAGTTTTAATTTATTTGATACTTGATCCATAAGTCCAAAATTGAACATGTTAGAATTAATCTATCTTAATTAACTTGATTTGTTCATTTTTTCTGCCAATAGATTAAGTGTCAAATAGACTCCAAAAATTATTAAATTTTATGATAATGCATCTGCTGTTAATATAAACAATATGAACGATTCAAATTAAAACATCTGAATTTAAAAATTTTAAATAAAAACTAAATGGGAGAAATATAGCATTTGGCACACAAACTTGCAACACTGGAGCCCTCCTCATTAAAAATAAACTAGCAGACATGCCTACCCAATGTATGCGTGAATTTCTCTGAAATTCTCAAGTCGCTAGGCAAGTCTTAGAAAAGAAAAATTGTCAGTGATAAGATTTTGAAAATTATTAAACATATATCAAAAAATTAAAATAAAGTGAAATATATGAATAAGTCTCACTACTTTTGTATACAGTATTTCGTGATTGTTGTCTGGACCAGCAGTGCGTTCCTTATTTGGGTCTATATCAAAGAAATGTGTACTTCCTGAAAATTCAGTAAAAACTTGCTTAGGTTGAGTTATTTATTTTCAGGAAAAACTTGCTTATGTTGAGTTATTATTTTCCAACCCCACATCCAAGTGTTTCACAAACCAGAGGAAACAAAATAATATTCCACTCCCATATTTAATTAACTGACAAAACGAAACATTCTTTCAAAGACGACCAATTGAAAATTTGCAATTGTATATAAAGCATCTCAGTTATATCTTCAAAAAAAAAAGCTTCTCAGTTATAAATGGCTAGTAAAATATACAATGTAAAGAACGAGGGAGTCCTGGTTAGTGTTAGTGGCTATGCAGATTTGACCTCGTGTAACTTTACAGAAATGTTGACCTATTTTTGCCAAATATTTTGTTGTGGTATCATGATTTTTTCAGACATAATATAACTTGTTAACAAAGAAGAAATCAAAGTATTTTTTTTTTTAATGTAAAGCCCGTAGGCAAAGAAGAAATCAAAGTAGCCGAGAAATTCGAAATTTGTAAAGGATATATAGTAGAGAATAAATAAAGAAAGGCCCACTGGGAGAAATAGAGGCCCAAAAGAAGGCTCTCTATTCTCTTTCTCTCTCTCTCGTGAAGTTGAACCTAAAACCCTCCTCAGGCTCCTTCTGTCCTTCAGCTTCAGATACCATCTTCTTCTCCTCGTCTACAGCAGCCATGGCAGAAGAGGAGGTCGATCGGATCAGCTTCCTTCCCGAGGATATCAAAATCTCCATCCTCTCCCGCCTCGTTCTCAAGGAGGCCGTCCGTACGTCGGTGCTGGCTCGATCCTGGCGGCACACCTGGACCCTCCTCGCCTGCCTCCGTCTCGGTCGCCATCTAGACCCATTAGGCGACACTAGTAAAGACTTTGACTCTCGTCCTGTCAGCTCTACCTGGATCCAGCGCGTTAATCATCTCGTCTCCTCTCTCCGGGGCCCCTTTCTCCTTTTCGAGCTCTCTCTCCTCTTCCTCTTGGACATGGTACCGTCAAATCTGCTCCAGAGGCTTCTCCACTTACTTCTCCAGAAAGGCGGTGTCCAGACGCTTGATCTTTGTTTCTGCTATTCCGACGCGGTGACGCAGCCGCAGCCGGCACCATTCTTTCTCAACCTCCCTCTCCCTGTCCCTGTCCCTCTCCGTCTCCATCCCTATCATTCCCACAAGGTCAAAGTCCGGCTCCCTCCCTTTCATTCTCTCAAGGTCCTTCAGCTTGAAGGATGTCAACTCCTCCTTCCTAATAAATTTCAAGGATTCCACTCTCTTACCACTCTGTCATTATCAAATGTCATAATCTCCAATCTACATCTTCATTTGCTGTTGGACACATCCAAAAATCTAACTACTTTTAAGTTTGTTGCCCAAGACTTAGACTTAGCTCCTGATCTATCACTAAATATCAGTTTGCCTTTGCTGACAAATGTAGAATTTCGAATTAATGAGATGGTTGATAAAATATGCCTTGTTTCTACCCCACTTCTGGAGCAAGCATACATTTCTGTCAGAAATTTTGAATCAAAAAAGTTGACTCAGGTGACTCTGGGGCTGCTGACTGGTGTTTCCATGGTTTCTTCACTCCGTCTGGACAGTCATGTTCTCCAGGTAAGCTTTGTATGTTGGCAGATTTAATTTTTATTTTATAAGTATCCTGGTTGACTTATGTGTCTCCGGTAAAGCATATTAGGTGCATACAAGCATACAATTGGTTCTAATACAAACACAAATCCAAATCATTAGCATGGTTAATTAACTCAAACCGAGAATGCTGCTCTTGTGTTGCACAGTTTCTCCTTTTGGTACATACAATCTTAACTACAACATGACTTTTCTTCTTTTAAAAGGTCTAATAATTAGGTAAATGATGTTTATCATAGTATCAGCTTGAGCTGAACTTTCATCTACAAAGGACTTTAGCTATTTTGATCTGAGTATCTTTTTCTTGTTTCTACAGACTCTGTCTCTACTTGCTTTACCATTTAGTTTCAGTTTCCCCCAACTGAAGTGCTTAGCATTCTTTCTGAATGTGGATACCTTGGACAAGAGGACATGCGATGTTTTCCATTGGTTGCTTAAGAGCATGCCTTTCCTTGAAGAATTACACTTAAAGGTTATTTCCTTATTCTTTCCTAGTTTCTTAAATCAACCTCTTTTAGATTTGTTTTGCATTTAGTTGTTGTTTCTATTGTCGCTAGAACGGTTATTTGTCTACAATGTAACAGATTTGGAAGTAATTGTAATAGTTTTCATTCGGTAGCCTTCTAGTTGAAATTTGCAAAGCAATGATTTATTTGTAGTGTTTTCTGCTAACATTTCTAATTACTGACTACAAGATTGTTGGTGTTGACCAGTAGTGTGTGCAATGCACTGACAGTGTTGGATGCCTGTAGCTTTGCTATCTCATATTTCCATTCTTTATTGTATTGTGTGGTCTTTTAGAGAAATTATTATGTTAATCAAATTAATTATTACAGCTGTTAAGCTTTTCAAAGAAGACCGAGGGTGTGGCCACTCTAATGAGAGAGTTACTTGTAAAGAAGCAAAATGGTATCTCCTGCCTCGATCAGAGTTTGAAACGTGTTACAATAAGCATGTATTTGTTGCTAAAGGTCATGACCGGCATAACAGTGGTAAAGTTTTTTCTGTTGAATGCGAAAGTGCTTAAGCTAATGAAGATTCTTTATTCTGGTGATGATGATGAGCTGAGCATGATAGAGGAGCTAAAGAAAGTGGAGGTTGCTTCCTCAGATGCTAAAGTGGTGATGTTCAATATTACAACCAAAGTAACTGTTAATGTGAAGTGACTGTTGGTGTGAAACAACCGGGTAATGTTGAGGATGTAAGGGCCAACAATAGTTTCTTCATTTATTTTTGTAACAATCTATTTGTAGAGGTTATGAGATTGAGCCTAGGATGGTAGAAGAGATGCAGGAAGCAGAGGTAACTTTCCTGAATGGTGAGGTGATTATCAAAGGTTTGACAGCATCAGACTTTTTCTTTGGTCGTTAAAACTGGGTTTTTTTGTAGGGATTTGTTTCCCTTTGGCCGATTGTATTTTGTGTGGATGTTGGTTTTGGTTGTGTAGCTCCTTGTAAGATGACTATTGGCAGGGTAGTGTTGTTCTAGTTTTTACCAAAACTGTGGAAAGGTTGTGTCTTTAGCTTCAGGTGTGGTTATAAACTTTTTAAGTTTTAAACTGTTTTCTATTTTCTTGTTCAATGAAGCGGGTGTCTTTCACTTTTGGTCAAATTTGAACCTTTCGATGTTAAAATATGTCCTGGTTAGGAATCTTTAACTTTCTTATGTTAAATGACTTGTCTGTTGGTCAAATTTGTGATTCAAGTTGTTTCTTCTTTTTACTTTACAAATGCTTGTTAGGTTAATCTTACACGCATTTTTTCCTTCTTGCGACTTTTTAGTTCTTGTCGTAAGAGCACTGGGCTCTCTTTTAGGAGGTCTAGGGTTTAAGACCGCATGCTTGCGATAGGCTTGGCGAGCCAGTGTAAAAACTCAAGCATTTTCTAGCCTATCTAACTTGTTTGGGACAAAAGACTCTGACTTTTTTCATGGATTTTTTTTTTTGTTGGATTTCTTTTCTAGTCTATTCCAACTTGTTTGAGACAAAATGTTTAGTTGTTGTTGTCGTTGTTGTTGTTGTTGTTGACTTTTTACTTCTCCTCACTTTACTCAGATTATGTGAATCTATAAAGCGACATCAAAACCAACAGGAACAAGTCCATTAACCAGTGTTACTCGTTGACTTAGTAATATATAATGAAAAAAGGGGCAAACCGTACTCCATCTGGCAATCAGTTATTTCTGAGTCGATACTGGTAATAACAATTATTTCTAACCTTATTTCATTTTATCATTTGTGAGTTGCATGTAATTCAAAATGTGAACAACTGATTCATCTCCTTAGTGTCGATAATGAAGCTTAGGAATGAATAGCCTAGAAAATAATCATCATAGACTAATTAAGAAAATAGGAGTTCATATATTTTATTTCCCAAATTAGAGACTCAAAATTGTTTTCCCTTTTGTAGAAATATTACTGATAACACTTGGCACTAAAGATACAACTAATTATTCATCATTTTCGAGCATGCATCTCTCTTAAGAAATTCAACACTGAAAAAAAAAAAGCGTTTTCTCAATTCATGTGATTATCTTCCTAACAATTATTACATTAAAAATAAACTTCTTCTGTCCAAGAATGTTAGGAATCACACTTGTTCTCACATATATATCCTCTTGGTGGGACTTTCATGGCATCTTCCCTTTTAACTTCCATGTCGATCAATCAAGTTCACACTTCTTGATATATCAAGAAACTTCTCATGGTTCATTCTGGCGGGAGTGATAATTGCAATCCTTTATTTTTTTTTCATCCGCATCATCTTAGTCAAAAATAAAAAAAAATTTCTGATTCAAAAATGAAAACCTTCCACTTTAGAGGACTAGAGGCGAACATTGATCCAACAAAACAAGGGGCAAAAATAAAAAATTCAGACAATTATAATATTTAAACCGGACCGGTTCTTGATCAATTCCAATTTTTTCTCATACATTTTAGTCCGGTTCGGGACCCTTTTTTTTCCTCTCCAAATGTTGAACCAGATCGGTGTTAGGAGGGGAGGGAGGAGAGTAAGCTCTCGATGATAATCCAGGAGATGATAGGAATGAGCGATAAAAATGAATTCTTTAGTTAGTTTAGTCTTAAAACAAAAAAAAAACAAAAAAAAGTAAGGCAAGTACTATCATATTGAAAATTAAGAGTGAATACCCACTAGAATTGGTATTGCTCAATTAATCTCCAACAAAATTACAGCATAACAAATTAATTGGTGTTAGACTGCCCAGGGAAATCACAATTTTTCTCTAGGTGGTGAGGGAATCCGTAAAATATTGTTAAGTTTGTTTGACAAGAAGAATGAAAAAAAAAATAATAATATTGGAGACCTGACTTTATGCCGATTAATTAGACACATCGAGCATAGGTACGCAGTTTCGAGGATAATTGATCGGGTCTTTCTCTACTTAACGACGTTTCAAAAAAAAGTTTGAAGAAAAATAAATAATTCGATTAATTTATTTTCTCAGAAAAAAGAATTCGTTGTAAGGCAGCTCCGCTGATCAAATCGAATCGCCATTAACACACGCTCCTTAAAAACCTCCTCCTTCAGTCTCTCACTCTCTTTCTTCTAGGTTTCCACCAATGACAGTGTTTTCCAATCCCCAAATCCGCATGACAGAATCGATGGCGAAAGCCGACCAATCACCCCTTTCCGAGAGCCTCCTCGATTTAATTCTCCTGAAAGGCGGCTTGAAAACGCTTGACCTTGCCATCGAATGTGGTAATGTGGTAATCCATCTCCCAACCTTTTCTTCTCTTAGGGTCTGCTCCAGGACGTTGATGGGATGGAATGGAATATAATAGAATGGTAGAGAAAAGATTATAACTTGCTCCAGAACTCAGAAAATGTATGCAGAGGTTAAAATTTGTCACCTCACTTGAAATATTTGAAATGACTTTATTACCCTTTTTCAAATCTTCCTCGCACAAAGTTATTAATATCTATTTGCATGAGAATCCTGAATGGAAATAAGGCAGGATAATAGATTAGTATTAACATTCACGCACATACTGACAATTTTTTTTTTTTATGAAACACTGCCTTTGTAAAGGCAAACATTCATGAAACAGTAAAATAGCTTACACGCTAGTCAAAGACATAATCAACATAAACTCAATGTTTAGAAAACCGGACCGGCACCTGAACCGGGAAGGCTGCCGGGTCGCGGTTTTTTCCGGTTTAACCGTGGTTCAACCGGTTCAACCGGCCGGTCCGGTGCGGTTTTCAAAACATCGCATAAACTTAACCTTGCTCTAATAGGTTTATATCTACTTCAACTACTGACAACGCGAACTCAGTGAGTAGTCTACCATATACGCTAAAAAGTAAAATAAAATAAAATAAGAAAGGTACAACAAAAGAACAAAGCACATAAATAATAAATTGAAGGACTTGGTAATGTCAACATGAAATAGTTTCCTGTCAATCAAACTTTCAATTCCTAGGCTTCAAAAAGCACAGCATGCATATTATACTTAATATTATACTTATTGCTTGTGTGCACCGATATCTACTTGCAAAGTTAGAGAGTTGGGGTGCGTTTGGCAAACACAAGGTTAGTAGGGTGAGTGGTGTAAGGTTAGTACTTTTTGGGGTTAGAGGGGTAGAATGACGAGGGTAGTGATTTGATGGAGTTAGTGCTAACTTAAGGTTAGTGAATGTTGTTTGACGTGGTATGTTGAGGTTAGTATTTTAAGGTTAGCAACTATTAGTGGTTTAATTATTATTAACTATTATTAATTAATATTTATTAATAACTATTAATTTTAATAAAAATATTAGTAATTATTAACTATAAATTATAAAAAATAAACCATTATTAATTATTATTATCATTATTATAATAACTATTACTGAATATCGTTATTATTATAATTTTAAATTAAGGATTATTTAAATTTATACAATTATTATTAATTACTAATTATTATTACAATAACTATTATGAATTATTTATTTTGAATTATTAATTATTAATTACTAATTATTATTAATTATTAGTTACTAATTATTATTAATACTCATTAATTATTAATAAATAATTAATATTACAATAACTATTATAAATTATTATAAATATTACCATAATTATTAATTAATAATTATTTATTATTTATTTTGAATATTAATTATTAATTACTTTAATTATTATTATATTAATTATTAACTATTATTAATTATCAATTACTAATTATTATTAATTATTAGTTATCATTGATTATTAATTATTAATTACTATTTATTATTAATTATTAGTTACTAATTGTTATTAATCATCATTAATTATTAACTATTAGTTATTATTTATTATTATTGATTATTAATCATCTTTAATATTATTAATTATTAATTAGTTGCTAATTATTTATTATTATTGTTTTAAATTACTAATTATTAATTTAAATTAATTATTATTATTATTAATTATAAAATACTATTATTTATTAATTAATAATAAATATTATTGTTGTCCCTAAAGGAGGCGGCTTAATCAAGGTTTAGCGGAAGCAATTAAGATTTTAGACCGGTTTGGTATGAACTACCCTAACACAATTCAATTGGTACCCAACACAAGCAAGCACACAAGCAATTCAAGTATAGCAAGATAATAAAGAGAGAGAGAGAGAGAGAAATTGAACACTTGGTATGATTATGGAGTTCCGACCCGCTAGGAAAGGCTAGCCTTAGTCGTACGTCTCCGGGAGTTTCGCTACCACGAAAGGGCGCGCTCCGTTCAATTCCAATAAGAACGGGTCTACAACTTCGAACCGAATCACCTCGTCACAAGGACACTCGAGGTGGATCGGCCTAACTCAAATGGCACAACGGCCTCAAAGGAGAAGAGCTCTCAACCTATTCCAACCTACACCTAGCGACAATGTCGGGGCGGTGGTGTTTGAGGCTACTAAATCTCTCAAAATGGTCTAGCTATGAAAAGCTCAAGTGGGAGAGTATCCCTGTGCTCAAAAGGCTCTATTCTGGTCAATTTTTGCAAAGCAAAGCTCTATATGGAGAGAGAACAAGGGGTGGATATAAATAGAGCTCATCAAAAGCTGTAAAACAACTCAGTTTACTGTTGTGCGTTACACAACGCAATATTGCGTTACACGACCCACAGATAGCCGTTATAATAAAACAAACAAAACGAGCTATCCGTTGCTAGTGCGTTACACGACCCAATATTGCGTTGTACGACGCACTGGACGACCGTTATAATAAAACAAAATGGATAAACTATCCGTTGAGTTGTCATGTGCGTTATACGACGCGGACCATCCGTTGTGCAACGCAACATTAAATGATATTAAATGATCAGGAAAAGTGAGTGAAAAAGGCCAGGGAAAAACCAAAGAAAGGTTGTACAACGTTTCAGTGCGTTATACAACGTTCTGGCTTGACTTGAGGATATTGCGTTGCACGACGCATAAATTGCGTTGTATGATGCAGCTAGTGCGTTACACGACCTTCTGTTGCGTTGTGTAACGCACTGTTTCTGCTAAAGGAAAAAATTCTGCACAAACAGGTGCGTTATATAACCCAATATTGCGTTACACAACTCACTGGTGCGTTGTGTAACCCAATATTGCGTTACACGACGCACTGGGTCTGAAACTGAGAAAGATGCTGAGTTCTTGAGCTTTTCTGCTATCTAGACTATTTCAAGGATAAAAGGACTAAGGTAAACCTTCTATTAAAGTCTAAACTAGCCTATAAGCTCTCTAAATACTTGATCTTGATTTTGCACATAGTTTTTATCCAAGTCTTCAAACTTTGCATCTTCTTCCTATAAAACTCAAAGAAGATCGTTAAATGCCAAATGATATTGTTTTGTAATCGACAAACTTAGAGACGTTTAGTACAACAATTATTACTTATTAAATACTATTAATTATTAATTATTAATAATTATTATTAATTATTAATCATCATTATTAATACTAGATTTGTGCTAACCCCACGGGGTGAAATTGCTAACTCATCTCTTGGGAGAGGCAGTGGGTTAGCACAAGTTTAGTGCTAACCTTAACTAACCTCAATTCATTTGGCAAGTTGAGGTTAGTTGGTTAGTTCTACTAACCTTGGTTAGTGCTAACCTATTGTTTGCCAAACGCACCCTGGTGTGTAGCCTGTACCGCCTGCCTATGGACATTGTTAACTTTCACTCTAGCTCATAGCTGCTTAGTGATCTGAATTGATCGGTATAAATAGCCGGTACAAAATTTCTAGGATGGTAGGTTGACTGGTAAACAGCCGGTACAAAATTTTCCATGAGGAACGTGCATATCACGTCAATTATATATATTAAAGAAAATGTAAACTAGAGATTGAAATTGTGGAAGATAAATTATATATTAGCTAGCATAGTAGTCAGTCAGATATCCCCATATATCCTTCAAGGCACCTTACAACCAAAATATTCCTAATCTTTCTAATATGAGATAGGATAAAATCAGCCACGACTGACGGATGGACCCGTCAGCTACAATCATATCTCAACTTTTGCAGTTTTAATAGCTAATCTGAACCGTTCAATGTGTTCTCCATATTGAAATCTCATTGGAGACCAAATTTTACATTTTTCTGATTTTATTTACTATTTTTTTGAGAATTTTAAAAATCATAGTTATTGAAGGGTCCAAAATTATTTAGATTAAGAATTTTGTAAAATACCAAACAAATACTAAAAAATTTCAGAAAAATATAAAATTTTGTGTCCAATGAGATTTCAATATGAAAAACACATTGAACGGTTCGGATCGACTGTTAAAATCTCAAAAATTGAAATTTGATCGTAGCTGACGGTCTCATTCGTCAGTCGCGACTGATTTTAGTCTACCTCTTCTAATATTGACAAAAGGGGGATATTTCACAACTTACAACCAAAATATACAAAAACTGACTACTTCATACAACTGTGCCATATTAAACGGTCTTAGCATTATCAAGCATTTTTAGAAGGATTGTCTTGCGTGACTGACTTGGACATGAAATAAAACCTTGTAACTTAGCTGGATTGTCAATCAGAAAGATATATGCACCATTTTGAACTTCTTCATCAAGCTGAAGTTCTTCCAAATAATCCCATACCTTAGCTATGGGATTTTGAACCCTTTGCTGACTCTTGACCATCTCAGCAGTGGATGTTTTAATTGAATCTTTAATTGCATCAGCAATAGATTTGAATGATTCCTTCAAGATGGCATTTTCTTCTTCCTTTGAATTTTTGTTCTTTTGCTTCTTTCTGGAAGTTCCTTCTTCAGTGTTCTTATTAAGCAGTGCTTCAGGGTCCACATTATATCCACCTAAAGTTGCTTGATTCTATGATACGAGGAAGTCAATTTCTTCAATTGTGTCACTTATGTGTGCTTCAATTTCTTCATCACCAAAGCGAGTATTTCTCTCTCTTATTTCAGCTGCAGTGCTAGAATCTTCTTCAGTGGCACGATCACGGCCAAAAAAATCTACAAGCTTGAAGTAATTGCGTACTGTTTTGTTCATTAATAGCTCAACTTCTGGATGAGACTATGAAAAAAAAAACCAAAATTAATTGTTCTGGAGCATAAAAAAAATCATGATAGAAATAAAAAGTGTCATGTTCTTGATGTACTCTCAGATTTCAAAAGTTGCCCTCAGGTCATAAACATTTTCAAGTTACAAATACCAGTACCTCATGAAAAAAACGATGTCAAAAGGTAATAAATATTGTCAGGTTTAACAAAAGAAAAAAGATTGTAGTCATACCTTAATTAAATCTTTCCATACACCAGGTTTAGCACACCATGTACTTGTCACTGGGTTCTAAGAAAAACCACTTAACCCACCTTTGAATATATCATAACAAGGTCCAAAATGTCTCTTAATATACTTTATACGATTTTTTATTTTCTCCTTGTCAAAAGACACATCTCTAAACTTGTCAGAAAGTTCCTTAAGAATGTTGTCAAGAGCTTTGGACGTAAAAGTACCATTAACTCGGTTGCCAATGTTTTTTTGATGTATAAATGCATCAATTAAAGCATCATCCATCTCATGATTCCAAGTGACCAAATTCTCTTGAGGATTCTTCCTTTTTCCCATGAGCAAAGTTAATTAGCACTGTAAGTAATTAATACACAATACTATAATTAAACCACAATCACATAATTTAAACATAGAGTCGCTACAAATAGTTCATTACAAAAGGTTACTAAAAAACACTGTAAGCAACGCTACAAATAGTTCATTCCAAAAGGCTACTAAAAACCACAATCACATAACTAAAGCAGTGTAAGCAACACTACAACTAGTTCATTCCAAAAGGCTACTAGAAACCACAGTCACATAATTAAAGCACTGTAAGCAACGCCACTAAAACCTACAGACCACGTGACAAAATATAATCATTCCACATCTCATTTGCAATTCTATCCCTAATCATTTGCCCTAACTCAGTATCATTGTCATCTTCATCAAGAAAATTAGTTGCTTGGAGAGTAACTGGTCTTCTATTTTCCAATTCTCGATCAACTTCAGCGAGAATTTCATTGTTAGGATCCATGTCTAGTAAAAAATTGTGCAAGATACAACATGCCAGAATGATGAGATTTTGTGTATTCTTATCATAATGTGGTTCTGTTCCAGTTGCAATTATAGGAAAGCGCTTCTTTAATACACCAAAAGCTTGTTCTATTGAATTACGTAAAGAAGAATGACGAAGGTTAAATAATTCACGCTCATTTTGAGGCGGGTTCGCAGAGTATTCTTTCAAGTGATATCGCTCGCCTCTATAAGGTGTAATTAGACCACTCTTGATCATGAAACCAGCATCGACAAGATAATATTTTCCTACAAATTAATAGTTGATGGTTAAAATTTGTAATTAAATTGATAGAGGATATCTTCTTTTATTGCTTTTAATCTGCCTTTTTGCAATTTACCTTGTGGAATTTTTAAAGGATATCTTCTTCTAAGTGCATTCTTCAAAATTCTAGAATCTAATGCTGTGCTGGGCCACCCAACTAACACGTATGTGAACTTTAAATCAGGGGTACATGCAGCTAACACATTCATAGTTGGAATATCTTTTTCTACCGCGGTATTTAGGAGCCTCCTTAGAATTAACCTTTACTCTAAAATGTGTGCCGTCGATTGCACCGACACAATTCTGTTAGCACAAATTAGGGTACAAATTTTTAGTTTCACACTATTGAGGTTTTGATTTTCAAATTAAATTTTATCAGAATATAGAGATATACCTTAAAATAAGGATAAAATTTACTATTAGTAGTAATTTCTGACGGAGTAGTTGATCCATCAGGTTGCTTGAAATATGTAGCTTCCAACTCTATGATAGCATTTAGTACTCTATGAAAGTCACGACTTATTGTCCCTCTCCCTCGATGGAACCAGAAACTCATTACCCGATGTTTGGTGTTATGTCCTAATATGTAGAGAAATCTAACTACTTGTTCTTGGACACTGAGCTGTCGGGTAGGTCTAAGACCACCTTGAACTTCTAATTTACGACAAAGGATAAAAAAAAGTCCTAGGTTCCATCCTAATAATATCTCGACATTTTCTACTATTAATAAGATTAGATAGTAGTTTATCTCGGGCAATTCGAATTTTTTGCCTTTCTTCTTCGTCGTCTTCTTCCTCTTCATCATCATCATCATCTTGAGTTTCACTTTTCTCCAATTTATTCAGTATTATCCGATATAGCACAACACAAGCAAGGTAAATAACAGCCAAATGATTTAAGTGGATCACCAAGTTAAATAACATCCATCTTTGATTATCCTGGTTAGTCATCTATAACGAATTTTAATTATTATATTAGTATATGAGAAAATAAATAGTAAATCAGATTTCACATTTGCCATCAAATCTAGATGTTAACAAAACTACGGAGGCAAGGTAGCAATAAGTGTTGTTTAGCTGTTTAGATCAATAAATAATTAAACAATAGCTAAAAATATGCAGGGTGTTACCCAAGCCAAATAGGATTTGGGTTGCAACTCGAAAAGTACAATAAGTTTGCCTACCTGTTAAAGAATATAAATTCTATACAGTATGATATGGCTAATTAATGGTTACCTTTTTCTGTTCCTTTCTCTCTGAGGCTCTGACCGAATCTTAATGGATCGACCTTCTTTCACTATAAGGAAAAGAAGAAATTAGTTACTATTTTCCTTCAATTGTTGAATTATTATGATGGAAATCATCTAATACAGCATTTTTCCATTATAAACAAAATGAAGCAAACTAAATTGGATGTTTGCACAAGACCAATAACAAAGATTTATTTCCTGATAGTTATAAAATAGACCAAAACAATACAAGTAAATTGAGCAGATTTGATATTTGGAGATCTCTTACCTAATTAAAGAAGCATTTGCGATGGGGCTTGAGCAGTGAATATGAAGGATGAGAGAGAAAAATACTAAGCTATATGTGAAAGTCTATATATGATTCTGGATCTGGCGGGAACTTGGGAAAAAAAGGGAGGGAAATCTAATATGTGGTGGGACTTAT
Organism: Rhynchospora breviuscula; assembly: GCA_027562975.1. NCBI lineage: Eukaryota > Viridiplantae > Streptophyta > Magnoliopsida > Poales > Cyperaceae > Rhynchospora > Rhynchospora breviuscula. The sequence continues at coordinate 6,652,191 of CM050402.1, forward strand.
GTCATAAAAATGGAATTTCAAGGGCAATATGGGTAGAAAAAAAATTTAATTCCTGGTTTCCATCGTGTACACCCCAAAAATGGGGGTGACAAATTGGTTCCGCAAACTCTACTTGTGTAACCTCCTTTTCCATCGCGTCACCCTATAAAGGAATCTGGAGCAGGTGACGTTTCTTAAACTTCCATTCCACCACCTCCGCTTCCTCCTTCTGGAGCAAAGCCCATAAAGTACCACAACTTTGGGGCTGTCATGTTATGCTTCCTATTGGTTTCCAGGGATTCGGCCGTCTCACCACCTTGGACTTGAATTATGTCAAAATCTCTAACGATACTCTAGGGCTGTCAACGGTCAGAAAAATCACGTGTTTCTGTTTCGTTAAAATAAATGGAACGAATAACAATACCAATTCTTATTTTGTTTCAATAACGAAACGGAAAACGAAATACCAAATTGTACCGTTTCGACTGTTTCAGTCTCATTTCAAACTGTTTCATGTGTATTTTCTGAAGTGGAACGAATAACGAAATGAAATTCTGTACCGTTTCAAAAACGAAACGGTTAACGAAATGACATCTTGTACCGTGTTTCTTAACGAAACGAAAAACAGAATGGCCTGTTCCGTGCATTTCGGCCACGTTTGACAGCCCTAAATACATCCAATAATTCAACCACTTAGGTCAGAATAAGTAGACCTGTCAAATGTCAAAAACGGAAGCGGAAACACCTCATTCCGTTTGCGTTCCGTTTTGGTAATGAACAAAATTGCTGTTTCGTTTACATTCCGTTTCGTCAAACGAAACAGATTTTTGTTCCATTTAATGTTCCGTCATTCATTTCCTATTGATTTCAGCCCATTTTCGTGTTCCGTTTTAGTAACGTTTACAAACTTTGATTCTGTTTCGACCCATTTTCTCTTTTGTTTAACGTTCCGTCCAAACGGAACGGGAACGGAAACGTTGAAACGGTACGAAATTGACAGGTCTAGTCAGAATCGTATGTATGCAATTGGCAAATTCAATGGTTTTTATAGTATTTTAATTATAAAGAAGTTTGAAAACTGATCCTTCTCATAGTTTGTAAGAATTTTATGAGAAATTAGAATTGTGCTTGGTTTAGTTATTATTAGTTAGTACTACTAATTATCAATTTTAGTTACCTGCTGGACACTTTGGAAAAATCGTTGCATGGCAATTTTCGATAATGACATGCCCGTGCTGCACAAAATAATCTTCGAGGTGGAATTGCAAGTGCGAAACTGGTCCTCATGCTCAGGCCAAGGTCACAGAGCTGACTGTTTAAGGGGGCGTTAGGTTTTTTTCTTGACTGTAACTTGTTGTATTCTGACGTTGACTTTGTAAAACTTTATTTTCTTTCTTTAATTCAATTGCGGTTGGCTACTGGCCGACCAGCCTTCGAAAAAAAAAATTTATCAATTTTAGTTTGCTCTTTAATTGTATCTCGGCGAACTTCAAAGCATTGGAGCATATATATATATATAGGCTAAATTAGACTCCAGCATATAGGAGGTCTGTGTACTCCAGTTTATTGACCATCCGATCTGAAATCCAACGACTCAGAACGAAGCGCTGAGGATGCGTAAAAATCCCCGTTTTCTCTGCGTTTTCCGTTACTTCTCTCCTCCGTTAGATTATTAGATCGGAAATAAAAATAAACAAAAACGAAGAGACTCTTCGTCTCTCTCTCTCACGCAGAGAGGAGAGGAAAAAAACCTAGCTTCCCCTCCAGTCGCTCTCTTCTCCTCCTTGTTTCCGATCAAAATCAAGACACCTCCATCGCCCGGCCACCTCCTCTTTTCCGATCAAAAAAAGGAGAGACCCCTCCTTGGTCTCTCTCTCTCTCTCTCTCGCAGAGAACAAAAACCCTAGCTTACTTCTCTCCTTCTCCGATCAAGCCACCTATCAGATCACTGAGAAAGAAAAGAAAAAACGAAGCCTCTCTCTCACGCTTCGTCTCTCTTCCCCCAAAAAAGAGAAAACCGTAGCTTGTCGAGGAGATCGAGAGATCCATCCTCTCAATCGGCCTCAAAATATGTAAGAAATCTCTCATATTCTGATCAACTTTTGTTATGTTTCACTGTTTTGAGCTCTTTTTACTGACACTCGAACTCAAATTTTGTAGCTTAGTTTTCTGATTTTAATTTATTTTCCAGTATGTGGTACCCTTAAATTCAATGCTTATGGCACCAGGACATGCTTGAATTGAATGCACCAATTTTTTCTTTTCCCTTGTGAATTCGATTTGCAACCTAGATTTTGCCTTTTTGTCTGCCTATTTCGTGGATTTCTCTGTCCATTCGCACCTAATAGGAGAGTGATTGTGATAGGGATGGAAATCGTTAGTTGAGGTAATTCCTTTGATTCTCTGCCTATTCCTTGGACATGAAACTTCTCACTGTATACTTACAGACTTCTAGGTGGCATTTTGATGTTCTGCTGGGTACAAATTGAAATGTCTTTTATTGTATGATTAGTTGTAATTCATATCATTTGGCAATTCAAGAGAGTCATATGAATTCACTGCTTAAATTTTTATTTTTATTTTTTTAGGATATCAAATGAGGCACATAAAGTAGCTACATCTATGGATGAAAGTCGGTGAAGCAATTTCTCATTGAATGAGATGCAACGACCACTATGTTGCAATCAAGGTTGTGAACACACCAAAATAAGGGATCGAGCCTTTCACTTGGGTTAAGTCAGTAATAACTTTGTTGGATGGTGCAATGAGATGAGCTTCAGGTCTATAAAATGTGTAATTTTAAAATGAAGAAGATTTGCATGTGTAATTTTAAATGAATCTTGTAATGTTGTTGACCTTTCAATAGAATTATCTGTTAATTTTGAATTTTCTATTAATGTGGAATGTGAAATCATATAAGTTAATGCACGACTGATTGGTACCAACTTAGTTGATAGTTACCAACTTAGATGGCAAATATAATGTGAGGAGTCTATAAATATACAACTCATTTTTTTATAATATTGTTTCAAATAGCAAAAATGAATAGTTAAATAGCAATTGATCTTTCAATGTGAAATAAGATGCAGCATATAAGTGGTTTCATAGGCAAGTACTTTGAAGCTTTTGAGTTCTGACAAGACACAAGTGATTGCTTATGCAGTATGCTTCCTGAAATTGCAATTGATGAGCAAACTTAGTAAATTTATAAAATCCAAGACACTTACAATTACATAAATTCTTAAAACTAGAAACCCCCTGCCCCCACAACCTCTATTCTTCTGTAACAAACCAGTACAAAATTTGGAACAGTCATGCACTGCCAAAACTAGCATCTACAAATCCATCATTAGCATCCAAAACTAGCAACGACATTAATAATCCTGCCTAAATAAAAAACTAAGAAGGCTCTGCATTTTCAATCCATTGTGCTTCATAGGGTCTTCTCCATGTCTTCATCCATTGTGCTTCACTCTCGAGGACTGAATCTCTCTGCTACATGTTGCGGGAATGACTCTAAGATCAATAATCAACATACCATTAATTAGTCACAACCTAGATTTAACAGATTTAAGCTTTGTTGATTTAAAAATTAGAGAATTTCTTTACGTCCACAAGGACCAGCACATATGTGAATGAAAAATGTGATCAATAGCTTCCAACAACTCACATATGTGACAAGTAGCCTCCCTTCACCACTTTCTTTTTACTAGATTAATTTTTGAAAAAAAAATTATTATAATGGATCTTAAAAGTTAACTGATAATGAAAATACCTGCATGCTGGCGTAGCCAATATCAACAAAGGCAACATTAGTAAGGTCAGTCAGCCAAATCAATTTTATAGATGCCATATGCTAGATTGCCAAAATTAATCAGATTAAACTAAAATGAGAACCATATACTTTTGGCCAACCAAAGTTGGTTCACTAATTACTAAACTGCTCGCATAATTGAGTGCAACTTATAACAAATTTAACAAAAATAAAAATGAGAACGCCTGAGTTTTGATTTTACCTGTCGACATCCTTAGTCGATCCACCTAAATCTAGGGTTTAGATTCTTCGTCTAAGATTAGAGGAGGGTCCAGGAGAGGCAAGTTATTCAGAGGATCGAGAGAGAAAGAGAGGGGTGCGGTTAGGGTTCTTCGCGTGAGAAAGAGCCTTCGCGTGGGAGGGAGAGACAACGGGAGAGACCGAGAGAGAGAGAGTTGCGTGCTCTTTTCTATTTTCTCGAACTAATTAAGAATCACGGAGAAGCACACTAACGGAGCTCAATAGACAGTAAACGGAACTTCATCTAATATCCAGCGCCTGAATCTAAGCCACCAGATTTTAAATCGGACGGTTAAAACATTTGAGCACACAGGGGTCCTATGTGCTGGAGTCTAATTTAGCCTATCTATATATATATTAGAAAAGTTAGATAGAGGCTATCTAGAGTAGGAGCATATTTTTTTGGAAGTCGCAATTGGATAAAAGTAGCAGCTTTGAGCAAAGAAGAGCGACTCATAAACTAAAAGCATGATAGTTACTTTGAGCAAAATATTGATAATAATTGTTTCAAGTATTATGTTCTGTAGGAAACTAATCCCTAAAATACATGTTAAATTGGAGTATAGAAAAATAATAAGCAAAAAAAAAAAATCCTCGTTATCTGATAGAGAGAATTTATGATGTGCAAATCTGTCTGTAATTGTGATAGTGCTTCTCAACTTTTTTTTTTTTTTTTTTTTTTGACTGACTTCTCTTCCAATTTTTGCTTTGATAAGCTTACAATGATAGGTTCTATTTTTATTTGTGTGGTGGTGGCTATAAATATAGAGCAGAAAAAAAATCAGGAAAAAAAATCCGCTAAAATAAATATTTCATTGTGTCAAAATTAGAAAGAAAATAAATCTTCTTCATTGTGTCAAAAAAAGAATATAAATCTTTGTTGGATTTTTTTCGTTTGTAATCTGTAGGCTGGAGTTTTGCAAGCAATTTTCTAAATCACAAATTAAACCTGCGTCTTTGTTTTGTTCTCTATGAAGTATGAAAATTTTATGCTAATTGGGTTTTTAATCAAATTAAAGAATATATAATTGCAGACATTTTCTTTTATTCTCAAATTGGTTTTGATGGTGATTATATTACTCAACTGAAATATTTATAAATTATATGAAACTTTAAATCAACCGTTTCTCATAAATATACAAGAGTAATGTTTCCATCAACTAATTACATAAAAATATATCATATCGAAATTAGAAAGTACATATTTAAAAACACGTTAGGATTTATTTAAGAAAATAGTAAATTCTTAAAACAAATAATTGGTGAATGAATCCGACTATTTTCTGCAGAGCACAGAATAAAACCTTTACTTGTAGACGTGCATGTTGAATGATTTCGTAATATAGTGTGTTCAAATTATAAAATGTGAAGCAATTTCTTATAGAAAGTCACCATTGAATAAATAATGCCATTGTTAATATAACAGGAATTGATATATATCGAAAGAGACAACTTAGTGTAAAGAATTCAGTATAGACTCTAGAAAAGGTCACCCTAGTAACGTGCTAGACCGGTAACTAAGACATAATTATTGTCTCTTTTTTAAGTGGGGAAATATTCCAAACTTCTCCCCATAATATATATCTGGTGGAGGCTTCCATCTAGCGACTAGCTAACCGGTGATGCTCCTAGAAACTTCTCAGTAAGCCATTTTTAATTTAGTTTCCAATCACTACAACAAAATGATCTTTAACGACACCAAACTAACCGCAATTATTTCTAACAACAGTCATAAAATCTACTTGACAGCCACTGTCAAGCTTTCGAAAAAAAACAACAGTCACAAAAAAACAAAATGGCATTTTCGTTATTTATCGTAACATCTTTTAACGGCGGTATTCTACAGTAATTATAAGTGCCATCGGCGAAAAAACCATCGCTCAACAGACAACGCGCATGCGTGAGTTTCTGTCTTGACTAGCAGGTGTCTATTACAAATGTTCAGTTTAATAATCAAAAGTGTTCAGTTAAATGCGTCAACTAATGGGCAGAGTCGCGCCAGGGTCAGAGTCGCGCGTGGGTCAGAGAGAGATGCGCCAGGGAGCAGGTAGAGTTGGAAAAAATTTAATTTGAACCGGATCGGTTCATGACCCCTTCTAACTTTTTCATGTGTTTTTTATCCGGTTCGTGACCCCTTCGCTTGGTTTAATAATAACATTTTTTTTTATAATATTTATATTTTCTATTGCAACTAACTGAACATTTATACTTAAATAACAGAAGATTTGTACTTATTAAACTGAACATTTAGATAAAATAAAAAAATAAAATAAACATACTGAACACAGCGAACACTTATAACACAATGAACAATTATAATAAAATGTGAACATTTCTATATAATAAAGTGAACACTTATAGTAACGAAATGAACAAAAAATGCGCGTTGGGTGAGTACAAGTCAAGGGAGAGAGTGCTGGCGCTGCTCAGCGAGCGATGGCGCGGATGGTTATCCTGCCGATGGCAGTAATCAATTTTCGGTGTTCTATAATGAGTGTCGTTATTTTTATGGTATTAAAAAAAGAAAAAATTATATGTATGTCCCTCTAATATTTTCTAATTGGAAATATATCCCTTGAATATTTAACATCCAATTATATATCTCTCTAATCATGTTGGTCTAGTATATTTACCTTTATTGATTATTCAATGATTCTCTAAAAATTAAAAAATCAAAATTGAAAATTTATGACGAAATTGGCTTTCTTCACAATGACCTGTCAGACGTGGAACACGGAAAATATTACTCATTTTTTTTTTATCATTTTAATTTTGTTTTTTTTCCTATCATAAAGTCACATAACGTTATGAATTTTCATCCTCTGACATGAATCTTGTATATATAGGTACAAATTTGGACGAGTTAAATTTAGATGCACGGTGATTGTTACATGTTACACATTGATTATACCTGTTGGATTAATAACAAAGAAATTAATCTTAACTGCTCCATATTTTCACCAAGCCTTTAAGACATAATAACCCATTGTTGTCTAATTAATCTCAAATAGACAATTCGGATGTGTATATGCAGTATTTGATATTGCGCAATAGAGAAACAGTTTTCAAGTTAGATTATGATTTATGATGCTTACTTAATAAAAGTCAAATGCTTTAAACATGTTCCAAGTCAAATGCTTTAGTCTTGCAAAGGAGAGAATGAGGCGAAATTAAACAATTTATAGCCAGGCCTATCCTGAAGGGTATAACTCATTGTCTCTTCTAATTTTGCTTTTTCTTTTTAAATCTTGCTTATAGTTTTCATGGGATTTTCTCTGCTAAAGGAATGTAGATTTTCAAACTCAATATTATTTTATTATTTTCCTTGTCAGGTTTTTTTATATATATGGTTATTGTGAATAAAAGGGTGCATTAGAAGTTACCATTGTTTTATTCTATCAAAGTTTGTGCGATTATTCCGAGGTTTATAGCGAAATATGGAAAGAACACCTTGTCAAATGTTGTGTATAGATGACCTTTTCAAAATTTGTCAGGGTATATGTGGAATCTTAGTAATTAGGTAGCCAATTAAAATCTAATATTTAATGGCCTCTTATTTCTTCTGAGCTATAAGGAATTGCAACAGAGGCAGATCAAATGTTAAATGAGCTTTAGGGTTGGCTTTCAAAACAAGGGTAGAACTAACACAGTTTGCTGAAAAGTAATGACAATTTCTGAACTTTTGTTTTACCAATCTTTTTTTAAAAACATGTTAAGTTTGTTGTGTCTGTCTTATGCATATCTAATCTATTTCCAATTGATATAATAATTTTTGGTAAAATATTAATGCTACAATTGAACAAATTAATAATAGTTCCTTTTTATGTGGCAGGTGTGGCAACAGCGGTAGAGCCAAGATATATTTTAAGTATTATATCAAGGTTCTTTGATTCATTTGATGCTTATTCATCAGACCTCAGCAGTATATTGGAGAAATTGGAGAAATGATATCGATGTGTGCGATCTTGAGCTTGAGAAGATATTTGAGATACTTTTATTTTCTTCATACATATTACCATGGATTTTAAGAATTATGTTTGTTGACAATATTGTCTTCTCAATTGTAATTTTTACTTTATAGAATGTACATTGATGGCCAAGTCAGCATCAATTTCTCCACCGAATAAACTTAAACTATTACAGAACGTATTGAAAAAACGAGTTACTTACAAAAAACCAACTATAGGAGTGGTTGCGGCTTCGCCGCAACAACAAAGTTATCTAGTTGACATATATCGAAAGAGACAACTTAGTGTAGAGAATTCAGTATAGACTCTAGAAAAGGTCACCCTAGTAACGTGCTAGACCGGTGACTAAGACATAATTATTGTCTCTTTTTTAAGTGGGGAAATATTCCAAACTTCTCCCCATAATATATATCTGGTGGAGGCTTCCATCTAGCGACTAGCTAACCGGTTATGCTCCTAGAAACTTCTCAGTAAGCCATTTTTAATTTAGTTTCCAATCACTACAACTAAATGATCTTTAACAACACCAAACTAACCGCAATTATTTCTAACAGTCATAAAATCTACTCGACAGCCACTGTCAAGCTTTCGAAAAAAAACAACAGTCATAAAAAAAACAAATTGACATTTTCGTTATTTATCGTAACATTTTTTAACGGCGGTGTTCTATAATGAGTGTCGTTATTTTTATGGTATTAAAAAAAGAAAAAATTAGATGTATGTCCCTCTAATCTTTTCTAATTGGAAATATACCCCTTGAATATTTAAAATTCAGTTATATATCCCTCTAATCATGTTGGTCTAGTATATTTACCTTTATTGATTATTCAATGATTCTCTAAAAATTAAAAAATCAAAATTGAAGATTTATGACGAAATTGGCCTTCTTCACAGCTTCCCTGATGATCCCCTATCTCGTGCGCATGCACTTTTCGGCGCTTTTTTGTGTTGCTCTCTCATGTCGATATGGCTAGAGCCTTCGCTACTTACCACCTCTCTCTTTCTCTCATCTCTCTCTCATATCAAGAAAGAAGGCACGTGGGATCTACTAATAGCTAGTGTTTTCAATACCCTACCGGTTACCGAAAATTCCGATAATATCGGGCACCTGAACAATGACTGAAACGGCAATATCTGATATCGGGAAAATTCGGAAAATATCAGAAAATGTCGGATTTCGATCACTAGACCGGTAGAAGTGTTGGTATGATATTGAAAACACCACTTATAGCCTTGCCCCTTAAACAAGCTCTCTCTCGCTTGGAAAATATTACTCATTTTTTTTTATCATTTTAATTTTGTTTTTTTTTTTTCCTATCATAAAGTCTCATAAAGTTATGAATTTTCATCCTCTGACGTGAATCTTGTATATATAGGTACAAATTTGGACGAGTTAAATTTAGATGCACGGTTATTGTTACATGTTACACATTGATTATACTTGTTGGATTAATAACAAAGAAATCAAAATTAACTGCTTTATATTTTCACGAAGCCTTCAAGACATAATAACCCATTGCTGTCTAATTAATCTCAAATAGACAATTCGGATGTGTACATGCAGTATAGTGTGTATTTGATATTGCGCAATAGATAAACAGTTTTTAAGTTAGATTATGATTTATGGTGCTTACTAAATAAAAATCAAATGCTTTAAACATGTTTCAAGTCAAATGATTTAGTCTTGCAAAGGAGAGAATGAGGCGAAATTAAACAATTTACGACATCAACTCTGTAATTATGAATCTTAGTACAAGAAGATTATAACTTAAACCAAAGGTCGGCAACTACTTGGTGTTCCCAGAGGTTCTAGAGAAAATAGTAAATACAAATGCATAGTTTAAAAACGATAGGGGTTTAGGTATGTACACAAGGGAAAAATGAAAGTGATGGAGAGACAATAGGACACAGCAAGCTCGGTGCATGGATCCCACATTCCCACGTGTTCTTCTCTTCTGACCGAGCTCAGGGAAGATCGACACGAGGAGGGACATAATTCATCTACGTGAGAGAGAGATGCCATGGGAATTGGGAAGATGTGAGGAGGGTAATTTCGTCATGAATTTTCAATTTGAATTTTTTTTTTGTATTTAATTATTATTAAAATAATTAATAAGGTTCGCTCAAAAAGACCGTCGTTGACTCGTAAATAATCTATTCGCTTTTTTTTTGACGTTCTCTTCATTTACCAAATCCGCCGGTCAAATTACCTTTATCTATGTTCTTCAAATTCTGCTAGTCGTTGCTTTGTTGCTTTCTTGTTTTCTTTTATTTTGTTTTTTCCTTGTTTTTCTGCCACTAGATTGCCCCTATATAGTTCTCAAAAAAAAAATTACCTTTATCTAATCAGTAATCACTCTATTCTTTCTGCCTTATCTCACTCGTCTCCTTCGTTTTACTTATACCCAACCCGCCGGTCAAATCACCTCTCTCAAATTTCCATTGATTTCCTCTCTCTCTCTCTCTCTCGATACTTCTCCTTTCCTTTACTCTTCTCTCACCTCTCCAATTAATCTCCATTGATCTCCTCTCTCTCCCGAAAGTCGACACCCTGATTCTGTAGAGGTTGCGATGCACGGCCATTCCCTCTTGCGTCTAGCTAACTGGTGATGCTCTTAATTAATTGATTTTCAGGTATCGTAGACACTTCTTAGCAAGCCATTTTTAATTTAATTTCCATTAATATAGCCTATTTCCAATAAATTATTAAGGACCGTTATTGGTAAGTAAAGCATTTTGGTAACACAAAACACATCTCATCGTTAATTTGCACCAATAAGCCTTACATTTTGATTTCTGATCTTCTCGAGTAAAAACTTGGACTCCTGTAAGTTTGCTTCATGAAAAGGTATGAGATTTTTGTTTTAATAATAAATTAATTAAACATTACTCCAGATATGACCTTCAAACTAAAAATCTGATAAACTATCGTTTACTGCATGCAGCACAAAAAAGTTTCTCAGTGTACGATAAATAGGTGCTTAAATAATTCTATCATTACAAACGCATAATTGCACAATGGTTTGTGCTCAGTGCTCACTAATTTTTCATTTAATGATGGTTGCCTGCAATTTCACTAATTAGATGCATTAATTTTCAGGAATTTGTAGATCAAATTTTGTATGAACAAAAAATATGGAAGCTGCAAGCAATCTGGTCATGGCAAAAGAGAATGACTATAAGATTAACATCAATTTTACTACGAAACCGCAAGGGAGAACAGAGATACCTTTGGATCCAACTTTAGACTACATAAGGCGGTATCTATTAGAAGAAAATGTTGATGAACAGATAATTGGTTCTCAAGAAACAGCTCTAAGAGGTATCGAAAAACCCTTCTATGATATCCTTGGGGAAAAATATCCACCTTTACAAGATAACCAATTGATATCAAACCAACAAAAAGAAAATCATAATTTCACCATTTGCATTTCAAAAAATCAAGTTGGTCCAAGCCAAAATGAGAGTTTGCAACAAGACACAAGTATAGTGAATTCACTTGCTACTGAATTCCTCAAAGGTGAAAAGGAAGGAATGAAGTTTCTTCCAAATCTCAAAAAATTGTCCATTGATAGGCAAGAGAATAAGCTTTCACTAGATCCAATGAATAAATGTGATGGCAAGTTAAGTTTGGCGGAAGAAAAAGGAAGTGTTATTGTAGATAGGTCTAAGAGTAAGAAGAGTTCAAATGATGCAGATTTGGACTTGTTGGAGGGGCGAAATCACAAATTACCCATGGTATTTTTTGAGGAAAAGATAAGGGATGAGATGTTTGATAAAGTTCTACTAAACCACGGTGAAAACTATGCAAGAGAAGAAACCTCAAGTCTAAAAGAAAGCACAATGCTCAAAGCAAATTATTGCTATAAGAATCAATACCAGTATGAACTTATTAATCTCAAAGCACTCCTGATTGCTTGTGCTGAGGCAATATTTATAAATGATATCAAGAAAGCAGTTGAACTTATACAAAATATAAGGAAGCATGCCTCTCCTATTGGTAATGGAACCCAAAGACTTGCATGTATTCTTGCTGACGGGCTTGAGGCACGCTTGGCTGGTACCGGAAACACGATTTATCGCCAATTAATCACAAGAAGAGTATCTTCCGTCGACGTTTTAAAGATCTATGAAATGTTTATGAGTGGTAACCCCATTTCGAGAGTTTCATACCATTGTGCTAATAGGAGTATTCTCAGTGCTGCAAGCACTGCATTAAAAATCCATATAGTTGATTTTGGCATTGCTTTTGGATTTCAATGGCCCTCTATAATTCAAGCTTTTGCGGAAATGGAAGACAAACCTCCAACACTCCGTATTACCGGAGTTGATTTGCCACGACCAGGCTTTCACCCTGCCGAAAGAGTTAAAACAACTGGAAAGAGGTTGGAAGCTTACGCTCGAGATTTCGGAGTTCCATTTGAGTATCATGGGATAGCCTCTGATCAGTGGGAGTCCATTTGTCTTGAGGATCTCTGTATCAAGGATGATGAAGTGCTTATAGTTAACACTATGTTTAACTTAAGTGAACGGAGTTGTGAACCATTATTTGGCACGAATAATTCCCCGAATCTATTCCTCAATCTAATTCGAAAGATCAAACCAAAGCTTTTTATCCAAGGAATAGTTTACGCAACCTTTAGTCCCTACTTCATCCCACGGTTTAAAATGGTTCTTTTACAATACTCTAGATTTTTTGACATGTTTGACACATTATTTCCACAAAACTCCAAGCCAAGGCAACAACTTGAGAGAGATTTGATGGGTCCTCATATTATCAATCAGATAGCATGTGAAGGGCCAGATTTGATCCCAAGATGGGAAAATTACAAGCAGCACCACACGAGAAACTTAGAGGCTGGATTTGAACAGCTTCCGGTGGACCCAAGTGTAGTGAATGAATGCACTGAAATTGTTAGAAATGGTTATGATGAGAATTTTTTTATTGAAGAAGATTGCAATTGGTTTCTTCAGGGTTGGAAGGGTAATGTAATTTATGCCATGTCATTGTGGAAGCCTCGAATTATATAAACTTTAAATCCATCTTCTATTTCTTAAATATATTTTGTAAATTGGTTTTCCTTGCAAGACGCACAATAGTTATGTACAGCCATCAAATTCAACCATTTATGAGTTTCGACAGTTTTTAAGGAGAAGTATAATACTGCTGAGAGAAGCTATTAAAAGAGAGTAATTACGTTACTTAAAAAAGAGATTCATTAGCTGATGGGAAATTTTAATAACTACCATCTATTGTGACACTGACAACCTGGTCCTTGTATTCTTAATTGTTTCGAACCTCTATGAGACTTGATATATAGCTAATTGGAAATTAATTGCTTTTTAACTCGTTGTATTCTTAGTTGCGTCTTAATTTACAAACACAATTCAATAAGGTTGTCATAATGGGACGTATGAACTTAGTTACCAGGGAGTGGTCTCCAACTCTGGCGATTGATGATGTATGACTAAAATGTTGTCTTATTGAACCAAACCAATTGCAATTGTCTAAGGCTTCCGAGTTTCTTGACTAAAATGTTGTTTTCAGCACTGAGCTGCTCTACGTTTGATGATTTATAAAACCAAAGTGGCCTACTATTTGAGGCATAAGAGTGGGACATTTATAAAATTTTAAGCTAGCATTTTTTATTAATTATTGTTGTTTGAGTGGAAGTCAACTTTTATTGCATGATTTCATAGATTTTTTTTTTTTTTTTTTTGATAACATAAACTTGATGGTACCACTTGAATTGCTAGTATCAGTTGAAATTTATTTGTACCAGTTGAAATTATCGATGTACATATACAGTTCCAATTTGATGAGATGTCTGGAGTGACATTTTTAAAGGCATCAATGGAATTAGCCCATTCACTACAATAAGAATGGGTGTTAGATAAACTTAATTCTCTTCCAACATGCTAAAAAAATTCTATCTAAAATTTCTTGCAAGACTTACTATTGTCATGCACAGCTCGGTGTCTTTAGTTGTAGCTTCAGGTGTGGTCCGTGTGGATATAAACTTTTTAAGTTTTTAGCTGTTTTCTATTTTCTTGCTCAATGAAGCGGGTGCCTTTCACTTTTGGTCAAATTTGAACTTTTCGATGTTAAAACTTAAAATATGTCCTGCTTGGCTGCTTAGGAATTAACTTTCTTATGTTAAATGACTTGTCTGTTGGGCAAATTTGTGATTCAAGTTGTTTCTTCTTTTTACTTCACAAATGCTTGTTAGCTTAATCTTGCACCTTTTTCTTTCTTGCGACTTTTTAGTTCTCCTGACTTTACTCGATCATGTGAATCTTATAAAGCGACATCAAAACCAACAGAAACAAGTCCATTAAGCAGTGTTACTCGTTGACTTATAATATATAATGAAAAAAAAGGGGCAAACCGTACTCCATCTGACAATCACTTATTTCAGAGTCCATACTGGTAATAACAATTATTTCTGACCTTATTTCATTTTTATCATTTGTAAGTTGCATGTAATTCATCAAAATGTGAACGACTGATACATCTCCTTAGTGTCGATAATGAAGATTAGAAATGAATAGACTAATTAAGAAAATAAGAGTTCATATATTTTATTCCCCAAATTAGAGACTCAATTTTTTTCCCCTTTTGTAGAAATATTACTGATAACACTTGGCACTAAAGATACAACTAATTATTCATCATTTTCGAGCATGCATCTCTCTTAAGAAATTCAACACTGAAAAAAAAAAGAGTTTTCTCAATTCATGTGATTATCTTCCTAACAATTATTACATTAAAAATAAACTTCTTCTGTCCAAGAATGTTAGGAATCACACTTGTTCTCACACATATATCCTCTTGGTGAGACTTTCATGGCATCTTCCTTTTTAACTTCCATGTCGATGAATCAAGTTCACACTTCTTGGTATATCAAGAAACTTCTCATGGTTCATTCTGTCGGGAGTGATAAGTGCAATCTTTTATTTTCTCATCCGCATCATCTTAGTCAAAAAATAGAAAAAATTTCTGATCTAAAAATGAAAACCTTCCACTGTAGAGGACTAGAGGCGAACATTGATCCAACAAAACTAGGGAAAAAAAAAAATTCAGACAATTATAATATTTGAACCGGACCGGTTCTTGATCCATTCCAATTTTTTCTCATACTTTTTAGTCTGGTTTGTGATCTTTTTTTTTTTCTCCAAATGTTGAATCAGATCGGTGTTAGGAGGGAAGGGGGAGTAAGCTCTGGATGATAAATCCAAGAGATGATGGGAATGAGCGAAAAAAATTAATTCTTTAGTTTAATCTTAAAACAAAAAAAAGACAAGTACTATCATATCATATTGAAAATTAAGAGTGGATACCGACTAGAATTGTTATTGCTCAATTAATCTCCAACAAAATTACAGCATAACAAATTAATTGGTGTTAGACTGCCCAGGGAAATCATAAACTTTCTCTAGGTGGTGAGGGAATCCGTAAAATATTGTTAAGTTTGTTTGACAAGAAAAATGAAAAAAATATTATTGAAGACCTGACTTTATGCCGATTAATTAGACACATCGAGCATAGGTACGCAGTTTCGAGGATAATTGTTCGGGTCTTTCTCTACTTAACGACGTTTCAAAAACGAACATTGTTTCAAAAAAGTTTGAAGAAAAATACATAATTCGATTATAATTTATTTTCTCAGAAAAAAGAAATCGATAAAAAGAATTCGTTATCAGGCAGCTCCGCTGATCAAATCGAATCGCTATTAACACCGCTCCTTAAACCAGTGACAGTGTTTTCCAATTCCCAAATCCGCATGACAGAATCGATGGCGGAAGCCGACCAAACACCCCTTTTCCAGAGCCTCCTCGATTTACTTTTCCTAAAAGGCGGCTTGAAAACGCTTGACCTTGCCATTTTTATTTTATTTTATTTTTTTTGAAACAAGTAGGCAGTAACGCCTACCACTTTGGGGTGATGTGCTCACCCATCTCCCATCCTTTTCTTCTCTTCAAGTACTACAACTTTCAGGAATTATAATCATCATCGCTAAATAAACAATCGCGCGCCATCGCTATATAATTTTAGCTCTCTCGCATCGGAAGGCGCGCTCCCTTCTTTTTCCGCATCTCGTCTGTTTCCCCTCCCCTCTCCCCTCTGTTTCATTTCTCCTCTCTCTGTTTTTTTTTTCATTTTTCGTATCTCTTCTATTTTTCCTCCTCTGTGTCCCTTCTCTTCTCTCCCACTCTTTTTTTCTCCCTTCCTGTGATTTTTCACCATGTTAAGTCTGATCCATACCAAAACAAAATGAACAAATACACCAACAAAATAAAACACATACAAAATAAAACGAATTAGACAAACAAAATAAACACTTATAACAATAGAGTGAACTAATATGACAAACAAAATGAACATTTATGATAATAAAATTAACATATATAAAAGATAGAATTGAATAAAACATAAAGAAATAAAATGAACTGATTGAACAAATAAAGTGAACACATATTATAACAAATTGAACAGATGCAGTAAACAAAATTTGTTAAAAGATAGAATTGAGTAAAAAATAAAGAAATAAAATTAACTAATCGAACAAATAAAGTGAATACATTTAACAACAAATTGAACAGATGCAATAAACAAACCGAACATTTATAATAATAAAATTAACACATATAAAAGATAGAATTGAATAAAAAAATTAAGAAATTAAATTAATTGATTGAACAAATAAAATGAACATATATAATAACAAATTGAACATATGCAATAAACAAAGTGAACATATATTTGAAATAAAATTAACTGGTACAATAAACAATTTAAACACATATAACAACAAAATGAACACATACAAAATATAAGCAGAACAGAAAACAATGTCTGATATAAGATTTGAGAGAGAGGGAGAACAAAAGTAAAGATAATAGAAGCACAAGAGGAAAAGAGAAGCGTGCAGAAGGGAGGGAGAGGGAAGGGAGAGAGACGGAAGGGCGCGCAGAAGAGAGAGGGAGCGTACCCACGCTAGGTGAGGAGAGGGGATCACTTTGCTGGGGAGAGGGGAGCGCTTCGCTGGGTGAGGAGAGGGGAGCGCTTCGCTAGCGATGACAGCGATGGTAAAAATAGAAATGACATTAATCAATTTTCTACAACTTTGGGGTGGCATGTTGTGCTTCCTATTGGTTTCCAGGGATTCGGCCGTCTCACCACCTTGGACTGGAATTATGTCAAAATCTCTAACGATACATCCAATAACCTAACCACTTGGGTCAGAATTGTATGTATGCAAATGCAATTGGCAATTTCAATGGTTTTTATAGTATTTTAATTATAAGGAAGTTTGAAAACTGATCCTTCTCATAGTTTGTAAGAATTTTATCTTTGAGAAATTAGAATTGTGCTTGCTTTAGTTATTGTTTAGTAATTTTTCTCTGAATTTCCGTTCCGATTGAGCACGTGGCACAAGGGAATTGAGCATGTATTGGAAGAAATAGAGGGTTTTTTTCTTAAACGGCTATCAGCCTAACAATACCTCAACAAACGGCCATGAGTGATATGATATTTACATAAAGAGCCAAGGCGCAAGGTGTTTGTACGCCTTATTTTGAGCCCCCAGTAAGGCGCAAGGTGCTTGTGCGCCTTACTAGTTAGGCCCCAAATCAAACTACGCCTTACCCCTTCATTTTTCTGTCGACACTCCACGCAATTTTTAACGAAAAAATAGTAAGGCGCACATCTAACCTACGCCTTACCCCAATATTAGCAAAAAAAGAGTAAGGCGCACATCTAACATGCGCCTTACCCCTAATTTTAGCGAAAAAAGAGTAAGGCGCACATCTAACCTACGCCTTGCGACCTTTGACCTGAAATATATATTGACCCTATCCCAGTCCTCACTGTATTCTTTCATTTTCCCTCATAACGCCATTTTCACTGTTTTTAAGAAGCAACCGAATGAAAGATTGATCTGAGCTACATTCCCTTCAAGGTCAGTTTCATATATTTTAATTAATAAATACAAACTGTTATTAGGTAAGAGATTGGGAGTTCCTTTGAGTTGCACTGTAAAATTGAGGCATCGAGCCACCAAACTCACATTTATGATGTTATTTAATGGTGATGTAGATGATGATAATGATAATAAAAACAAAAACCACTTAGATGAACATTATTGTTGATCATGGTAACAGCGATGATGATGATAATGTAGCAAATGACATAACAAGAAATATTGTACAAATATGATCATGATCGAACAACAATGCATAAATGGACACTATATATTGCGTTTGCAATTTATCCTTTTACCATCAATGCATAAATGGGCAATATATATTTCATCTACAATTTATCGATCCTTTCGCTGATAAGCTGAATAAGTCAGGTTAAATCTTTTTCTTCAATTAAGTTTTCCGAATTTTGCTCGCTCTGTATAATATTTGCAGTTAACCAAACTACAAGGTGTTCTTGAAAAAAAAAAAAAGAAAAAAAAAACAAACAAACTACAAGGTTAGGTTGCCTATTTGGCTACTTAGCATATCATCTGATTTGGACTTGACCAAGCGTCACAGACAAGGTATAGAGATAATACATTTGTCATTTGGTACAAGAACACAATAATTTTTTTGTCCGAACTTACTAGATTAACATTTCATTACTAGATCAAAATGCGACTGAAAGTTAGCCTAATAAAATGATTAATAAATTGTCATTTTTTTTAATTAGGAGGCAAGATGTTTGTTAATGTATACACTGGGGGAAGCACTTTACATGGAGTGACAGGGATATATTATTCTCAAGGTCCAACTATAAATTTTCAGGCACATGAGAACATGACCTTGAATGAGTTAAAGGGCCAAATATACAATCTTTTGCAAATACCTCATCAAGGTAATGACTTGAATATTCGAGTAAGATACAATGCAGCACCCCCTCCGAGTGTTTTTTTTTCCGAGCTCCAAATAATTGATGATAATACTTGGAGTATGGTTGTTGCAAATCTTGCACATTGGGGTGTCATGGAGTTATTTGTTGATGTTGTAGCAGTTGCCGGTTCTGATATTCCGGGACCTAGCTCAAGTCGAAGACCCAGAAAAGGAGGGGCAAGAGCAAGAAGGCAAACAATTGAAGATATTTCGGTTCCTGTACCCGACTCAGATCATGTATATGACTCGAGCCACATCCCATCGGAAAGGGATGAGGAGGAAATAGATTTGGAAGTCGGGCTTGAAGACATTCAAGAAATGAGAGAATTTTCAAACCTTTATGCAGATGATGAAGTGAATCCACACGATCGTGTCCGACACCTAGTGTTTTCAGATGAGATGCCATTCGAAGAAATATCTGGCAATGATAATTTTTTCAATGAAGAAAATTTTAGTGATGGTCTTGGAGATGATGAAGAAATAGAAGAAGAAGATGATGATGATGATGATGATGATGAGGCACCTGAGGCATCCCATCAGGTTTATTGGCAACTGGCCAGACGGTCAGACACCCATCCAGTCTCATCATTTAATGCCATTGACGATATTGTGCGAATAATGGGAGATGGATCTTTTTTTCCAAATGAAGATTATGCAACCGATGATGGATTAGAGGAAGCATCAATTTATCGATCAAAGGCACATCTGAAGTGGGTGGTACATGACCATCATATAAGAATTAACCGAACCTTTAAAATAAAGAAGTCAAATGCATCGGTATATACCATTATTTGCACAGAGGAGAATTGTCGGTGGAGGTTGTATGCAGCTCGAAGGCAAGAGGATAGTGCCTTTGTGATCAAGAAGCGTCAAGGCCCACATACATGTGTCGTGACTGAAAATAGGCGTAATCACCCTCATCTCACAGCTCCATTTATGGCCACAATAATTCGAGAGAACATTAAAGAGAATCCGCATTATAAACTTAAAGACATCAAGGTAACTATTGAACAAAGATACAAATTTAGGCCTAAGTATATGAAGTGTTGGCGTGCTAGAGAGATTGCAATAAGTGAGTTGTTTGGAGGGTGGAATGAATCCTACAATCTTATTGGACCATTATTAAATGCAATCCAACACGCAAATCCTGGAACAAAAGTTCAATGGTTTAATGTTCTAAGTAGGGACCCTGGTGTAATGAAATTTCAAATGGTCAATTGGGCATTTGGTCCGGCAATTCAAGCGTTTCGGTACTGTCGACCAGTAATTGGTATAGATGGTACTTTTCTAACTGGTAGATATAAGGGAAAACTCCTGACATGTTGCGGGTTTGATGCTGAAGATCAAATTGTCCCACTAGCATTCGCTCTGTGTGATAAAGAAAAAAATAGTACATGGGAAAATTTTATGAGATTTGTACGACAACATGTAGTTGGGTCAAGACAAGTATGTGTCATTTCTGACAGGCATGCCTCGATTCTACGAGTCTTCAAGGAGCCTGATATTGGATGGAATATAGAATCTAGAGAAGCATCGCACAGGTATTGCTCCCGGCATTTAGTTCAGAATTTTCAATCCAAATTCAAGGATAAAAAATTGATCCCATTCGTTCAAAAAGTTTTTAGAGAGAATCAACCACGTAAGTTCCAAAAACGATTGAATCAATTAGAAAACAAAAAGAGAGGGGCAGTCAAATGGTTATATGAAATTGGGAGTGATAATGCAGAAAACCCATGCCTTGAACTATGGTCTCCTGTACACGATGGTGGGTATCGGTGGGGTATGATGACCTCAAATGGACCAGAATCACTTAACAATGTCTTCAAAGATGCACGTGCATTGCCGATAACTGCCCTAGTAGAAGTCACATTTTACAAATCAGTTAAATATTTCGCTGACAGAAGGGAGAAAGCAGCAGCAGCATTGGCAAACCAAGTTATGTTCGCACCTAAAGTGGAGGTTATGTTGGAGAAGAGAAGACTTAAAGGAAATCAGCATAATGTGAACCCTTTCGTGATGCGACAAAAGTATGAGGTCATCACCCCTACCCGTCTCGAGGGTACCACTCGAAAAGGAGGTCAAAAGCATCAAGTAAATTTTCATGAAGGGGTAGCTACTTGTTCATGTTTGAAGCCCCAACTTAGAGGAATTCCATGTTCTCATGTTCTAGGAGTTTGTGGAGAGCAAGGCATAGATAGCAACCAATATGTGTCTGGTTTCTATAGTATTACTGCTTTGTGCAATACATGGATACATGAATTTAACATGTTTGGAAATCCTGACACATGGCCTCCTTACTCGGGACCTAAGCTAATTCCTGATCCGATATTATACAAGGCCGAGAAGGGTCGTCGGCAAACTATTAGGATTCGTACTGACATGGACGTAACTAGCCAACGTAAAAATCCCTACACTTGCCATCTCTGTGGACAATCTGGACATAGCCGGAGAACTTGCCCCACAGCTACGAGAAATGATGAAGGTTATTTGTATTTTTTAATTTCTTGCATTTTTAATCTCTAATTTTATTATTTCACTTGTAAATTTCTAACTTTGATTATGATGTTTTTCTTGCAGAGAACTAAGACAGACTAGTATGCCTTTAAATATATAATATAATGTTATTTGTGCTTTGATTAGTGTAATTCTAGACTTGTAGTATGCCTTTAAATTTGTATTGTAATGTTATTTCTGCTAAGATTAGTTTAATTCTGGACTTGTATTATGCCTTTATATTTGTAATGTAATGTTAGTGCTTTGATTAATGTAATGTCTTTATATTGATTAGTGTTTTAATTAGTTTTCTTTATCAGTGAACTCTTTTTTTAAAGAAAAAATTCGTTATTTTTTTTTTGTTATTTTCACAAATTTTCTGTGTTTAAGGCTACTTTTGTAAAATTCGTTTTGTTTAAACTCTGTCATAATGAGTCTGAGTGAGTTTTGTTAATTTTTTCCATTTTCTTCCTTCCCTTTTTTTTTTATTATTCGGCTTTATTAGTTTTTTTTTTTTTTTTACTTATTTATAAATTTCTCATTATCTTTGCTTTGAGTTTATCAATCTTGCGTTTAATTCGGTAAGTAATAGAAGGTATATGGGTGGTTCAGGGGTCAGTCTTAGATATCAGTTAAGAGTATACTTGATACCGGTATAATGCAAGAGTTGGTACAAGTATGGAGGGTCTAGAGATGCACATGGCGTTTAAGCTCCTGGGTTGATTCCATGCACATGGTTGAGAATTGCAGAAATTTTAGTTGAGAATTGCAGTATGTTACTTATTCTTGAGACTTTACAGAAATTTTAGTTGTTACTTATTCTTGAGACTTTACAGAAATTTTAGTATGTTACTTATTTTAGCACCATATTCTCTTACTCACTTGTTACTTATTCTTGAGACTTTACAGAAATTTTAGTTGAGAATTGCAGTATGTTCATATATCATCATTCTAGAATAATTATATGACAAGCCATAAGGAAAGTGAATTAAAGAAAAGATGATATCCATGTATATTTGCACACGTCAGCTATAAAACAAGAAAATGGAGAAATGCACCAAATGCATATATCCAAAATCACAAAATTTGGCAGAGACATGTCACACTTATGCACTTAATGACTTTAATGGTTTTATTACTAATTGGAACAGCAAGTCACCAACAATGAATTTCTTTTATCGTTTCCAGTAATACCCCTGGGCCTCTTTATCAATTGCTATCTCTTTATCAAATCAGGTCCTTTGAAACAAAAGAACATTTCCATGAAGTAAAATACGGCCTACACAAATTATTCAAAATGTTTATGGGACACATTCATACAATATTCTAAGATTTGTTATTTTTCACACAGGGGATTAGCACACAGCAAGTAAGAACTAACATAAATAAAACAAAGGATTTGAAACCAACTACACATGCATCAGGTCAGAGAATAAGAAATATTGACCAGATAGAATGCCAATGACTAGCCGGTGCGACCTCTACCACGGCTTCTCGCTCGACGTGCAAGATTGTAATCAGATGGTGTGTACAGGACGCGACCCCTGCGTGGTCTACGACCTCTCCTCGGGAGAGTGCGATCACCATACGTTTGTCCACGCTCCCACTCCCCTCCCCGAACATCCCCATAAGCCTCGTCATGCTCCCACTCCCCTCCCTGAACATCATCATAAACCTCGTATTGCTCCCACCGTCCTCCCTGAATATCACCATAAACCTCGTCATATGCCTCTCCATTTGCCGAATCACCTGCTTGAGATGCCCCAGGAGCATCTCCATGCTCCCAAACTCTTTCCTCTGGCGCACTTGATGACTCTCCATGCTCCCAGACTCCAGCTTGAGACAACTGAGAAGCATGTGGATGATATATTGGAGGCTCTGGAATTTGGTTTGCACAATCTCCTCCAATTAGGGTGCTCAACCAGTTGAAATCTGTTGGGTTTGGGTGCAACACATGCTCCTCCTGTGTCAACTCAAATTCAGCAGCATCAACTCCATGTTGTTGAAGGAACTGTTCAAATATAGCTCCTCGATTAACATCCTGGATATTACCTCGGCAAACTCGAATTGTCTGTCGTGCAAAGTCTCGTGCTTGACCACTTATTCTGGCACGAAGAGCACCAATTGCCTCCCTCGCATGTAAAAGATTGCGGATAACCTGTATAACCAGCAAGTAATCAATTCCATATCTTATTTTAAAGCAGGAAAGGCATAGGGAAATAATCAATTTATTTATTACCGTTTGCTGCACGACCTCGGCTCGTATGGTAAATGAATGAAAGGTAGGGTTTCCATTGTTTGCCCTCATTTGTTGGCTATTGATGCGTTCAACGGTGATGGAATGCCAATAAATCGTACGCATCCCGTTCCGATTGAACCACGCCATGTATTGGTTTGTCGTGTTGGAATCATAGAGATCTTCGTGAGGCACGATGTGATCCATGCGTCCCTCCCAAATTTGTATATACTCAGCATGCTTATTCATCCAAACAATATTACTATTTGGTGCATGTCTGATGTTGTGCAGAGTATCTGGACCTGATAGTTGCGGAGGCGGAACAAGTTGGGATCGACCAAACTGCAT
Source organism: Rhynchospora breviuscula (assembly GCA_027562975.1). Classification (NCBI taxonomy): domain Eukaryota; kingdom Viridiplantae; phylum Streptophyta; class Magnoliopsida; order Poales; family Cyperaceae; genus Rhynchospora; species Rhynchospora breviuscula. The sequence continues at coordinate 6,676,168 of CM050402.1, forward strand.
CATAACAGAAATTTAATGCTGGAATTTATAGTTGCTGGTAAGATTCAAAAAACTGGAATTTTTTTTTCTGATAAAGGTGCTGTAATTTAAACTGCTAAGATTAAAAAATTTGTTTTGACTAAACCAGCTGTCCAAAAAATATGAAAATTTTACAGGGGCAGTGTCTAAGAATGATATAACTTCAGTTAAATTTTTACTCAATTCCATGCAGCCATTTCTGATATAAAAATTATTTTGTGAGCTGGCTGAACTGCAAACCTGACAGCCAGACATCTACTTGGTTTTCAATTTGTTATTGCCATTCTGTTTGGACTCTGGGGTTCAAACTTTCAGGTTTGAAAATAGACATACAGAGGAGCATGGTGTGATTTTTGGGGATTTTTCAGAGGCTTATGACTGGGGTTTATGACTATCAACATTATGACATATTTTTCTGGTAAAGGTGCTGTAATTTAAACTGCTAAGATTAAAAAATTTGTTTTGACTAAACCAGCTGTCCAAAAAATATGAAAAATTTACAGGGGCAGTGTCTAAGAATTATATAACTTCAGTTAAATTTTTACTCAATTCCATGCAGCCATTTCTGATATAAAAATTATTTTGTGAGCTGGCTGAACTGCAAACCTGACAGCCAGACATCTACTTGGTTTTCAATTTGTTATTGCCATTCTGTTTGGACTCTGGGGTTCAAACTTTCAGGTTTGAAAATAGACATACAGAGGAGCATGGTGTGATTTTTGGGGATTTTTCAGAGGCTTATTACTGGGGTTTATGACTATCAACATTATGACATATTTTTCTGGTAAAGGTGCTGTAATTTAAACTGCTAAGATTAAAAAATTTGTTTTGACTAAACCAGCTGTCCAAAAAATATGAAAAATTTACAGGGGCAGTGTCTAAGAATGATATAACTTCAGTTAAATTTTTACTCAATTCGATGTACCCATTTGTGAAATAAAAATAATTTATTGCACTGGCAGTAATTCTGTTGTTATGTTTCAAGAAAAGCAAAAACTTAGAATTACTAAATCAGTATAACATGTTAAAGTTAATCCATACCTGCCGCATGACTCGCTGCGGTGTGTACATCTCAACGATCCAGAACCATATCAAAGGCCCCTCGTAGTACCATAGCCTCTGCTCTTGTTCATCTCGACATATCTCTGGAAGCTCGTCCATGATGCCATCATACGGGGTCCAGTTCACATCATTGTCAACCAACTCCTCGAACTCTCGTCGATATGTGCTTATGCTGTACCTTGCTGTGTCACTAAAATCATGCGGGATGAGCCAAAATAATCCATATGGTGCACCACCCAATCCCACAGCACCAAAATCATGACGAATGGGCCTACCAACTGGAAATCGAGTCCAAGACCACATTTGCAGCAGAATGAGTGGTGCGGCGATCTCTCGTGAGGATCCAGAGGCCCGACACAATCCCCGATATAGGAAAGCAAGCACTGCAGATGCCCAACTATATATCCTCGGTCTCTCACTATATATAATCTGAACAAACATAGAGTATAAACGACCGGAGTGGTCGGGGAACATCACTGATCCAAATAGATCCATCATATATGAACGAGCGAAGTATAGAACTTGCTCCTCATTTGCATCTTCCGGCAATTCCGCCGCAACAAACTCACGGTCACGTGTCGTTGGGGGCACCCAGGGCTCACGCAACCATCCCATCCTCATGTGAAATGTTCCAGGAGGCCGTCGAAAAGCTGCCCATGCCTCATCTCGTCCGAAAGCTAATAACACATCATCCTCCCAATGGTCGTCTGAAATACCAATAACAGGTGCGCCATTGATAGGCAGGCCCCATAGACAACTAACATCCTGAAGTGTCACAGTAATCTCACCGGTCGGCAAGTGAAATGAATGTGTCTCGCGCCTCCACCTCTCTACTAGCGCGGTAATCAAGCTATGATCGATGCTTAACTCAGCCACTCTAGCGATATGTTCCAAACCATATTGTTGTAAGACTGGAAGGATCCGCTCATGGTAACGAAATGTCATACGACGTGATCGCGGCCTATAAAGCCAATCTGGCTGCAATTTGAATAATAAATAAACAATAAAGATGCATGCTATGAATATCAATAGAATAAGATATGTTCTTAACATCATTTTTTACAACATATATACATTACAAAATATTAATAGTATATGCACGCTATGAATATCAATATAATAATGTGCATATATGTTCAATAAATTTCATACTTACATCACTATATGCACGACTTGATGCATGTCTCGCATTCATGTTTAATAATGTACCCTCATGCTCTGATTGGGCAACTTGATCTCGGACTTGACCATCCCCACGACCATGAGCAGAACTTCGTTCTTGTCCCCGACCATCCCCTAGACCATGAGAAGAACCACCACGCGTGCGTACCATATCTACCAAATCAAAATATAATTTATTTATGCATTCAATTAATTGTGAATTTTCTATGGCTACATTATTATTATGCTAATGCAACTTCATGGCCATATCAATTGGTAAAGTACTGAACACATGTATACATATATGTATTACCATACATATATTCAAGTATTAACCACTAATTTAATCCAAATTCTGGACTTCTTAAAAAAATCCATTAAGAAAATAAAAATAGAAATATTGAAAATTTATATTAAATTAACGTATTTTAATATAATCCACGGTTTGCATGTTTCTAATTCAACTATCTAAATAAAAAATTTACATAATTTAAAGTATGTAAGATACTCACAGTTTGCAAAAAAAAAAAAAATGAGAAAATACTCACCGGAGGGAGCGTTGATCTGAGTGTAACAGAGAGGATGAAGTTGGAGAGCGACTGAGAGCAAGGCGCGCTGAGAGGGCAAGGCGCAATCGTAGGGAAGAGGAGGTGGGGACCGTGGGGTTCACTGGGAAGCGGCCACTAGGGTTTTTTTTTATTTTGTCTATAGTTGTGAATTGAAAATGAGAGGAGGGTACGGGGAGAAGCAGGTAATTAAGAAATGAGTGCTTGAGGGTAAGGCGTTCTAATGATGTGCGCCCTTTCATTTTTTTTTTTTTTTTTTTTTTTTTGTCTACAACAAATAGAGTACGGTGGGTCAAAAAAAAATTAAGGGTTAGGCGCAGGTTCTTCTGGAGCCTAACAGGTAAGGCGCACAAGCACCTTGCGCCTTACTGGGGGCTCAGAATAAGGCGTACAAACACCTTGCGCCTTGGCTCTTTATGTAAATATCATATCACTCATGGCCGTTTGTTGAGGTATTGTTAGGCTGATAGCCGTTTAAGAAAAAAACCCGAAATAGACAAGCAACCACGCAGGTGATTGGTGGCAAGTAATATGGGCTGTTGGATAATGATCGGAGGCCGGAGGGTGAGGTTTAGAATAAAAAATTAAAACTACTCTTCTGCTGGCGTCATCTGCTGCTAGGAGGATCGTATGCTCGACAACCTGTGTGCCTAAGGTGTGCCATGTGTCATGCTGCATCTCTATTTAGACTTTGTAACCCCGTGCATACAAAGACACTGTTTCTGGAAGCAGAGAAAATCAAGGATATCTCAGCGATGACACGTGAAGGTGAGATCCGAAATTAACTATTATATATTTTTGGAATGAACTTGGTATATTAACTTGATTGAGAGTGTTCCGAATTTGATGTGAACCCATGATAAATTAATATATAGCATATGTGGTTTGGTCTACCGTAAAAGTTACTCCTTGTCCGTGAGAATATGACACAATAACAGATTGCTGGTACCGCTCACTGTAGTTTATTTATTGAAGATGGTATGTTACGATACAGAATGTTTTTCAAAAAAAAAAAAAACGATACAGAATCAAGGACCGTGTAACTATTTCTCAAAAAAAAAAAGGGACCGTGTAACTATTTCTCAAAAAAAAAAAAAATTCAAAAAAAAGGGACCGTGTAACTACCAAAAAAAAAGAAAAAAAAAAAAAGAAGAATGAAGGACCGTACAATTGGTTGTAGCGGCTTTGTTGATCAATTCTTCACATTTTTAACGGTGTATGAAATTTAATTATGAACTAGCCGTATTTTTTTTGGGAATTAATTATAAACAAAGTTCAATTCCTAGATTGAATAGGAAGAATTGTTGGGGCATCAAAGTTATCTAGTTTCTTTTCTATTTCTTGGCAGTTCGTTCGACTGTCGGAAAAGAGAAACCCTACTGACCTCCAGACACCCATCGCCACTACATCTCATCTCCATTTCGCGCGGAAAACGAACGCCTCCAGTGCCCCTCAGTCTGTATAGTGTGGCCATGGTTCATGCGGACCTGACGGGTGGGCTCCACCTCGCCACGTGTGGCGGGTCCACCGTGAAGTTTTTTGACACTGGTGTCGCCCTGAGCTCAGGTGGAGGTGACCCGTGTGTACTGAGTTACTCTCCCGGCCCCGGATCTGTGAATGCTGTCAGGTGGAATCGTACAAGTAATTTTTTTTTCCTTACAACACTTGCATATTTGTTATCATTTTTCCTTCATTTGTGCCAGTTTGGTGTAGAGCAACTGTTCGATTAGATTTTAGTATGCTCTGGTGCAATTGGAATTCTGAATTGCTACTGGTTAATTTTGAATTGAGTGCCTAGGATTGGGTTCCTTATTTTTTACGCCATGCTATTGATTTTTTTATTTATTTATTACGTCTATTGGCAACACTGAGAGGATAATTCGCATTTAGTTGTGTTAAATTGAGTTTATCTGCTCAAGGTTTATTTGGTTCAAATGTGATATCATTGATCTGATGTATAGTTGACACCAAATTAGCTTAATGGAGGTTCCATTTCACAGCTAATGATTAATTGAGGCTGATTGCCTGTTCATCGTGGGGGTGTTGGTGTGACTGGAGCCAATTGGATTAGAATTAGGTTTAGTTGCCATGTCCCGAAATATAGCCGTAGTAGCTTTTTTTCTTTTCTTTTTTTTTATTTGTAAGGGATTTGGTTGAACTTTTGCTCTTTGTTGGGACTTCTATGTTAATTTTTTTCAGAAATGGAATGGTACAGTTACCTGTTCTGATATGGGTAGCTGTACAGTTGGCTCGATAGTGTTCCATTGTATAATGGATTGTCTTTTTACCCCAATTGGGTCCTATTGTACTTTAATTCCATAACTGAGGATTAGTTACCAGTGTTTCCAAACTGAAATTGAAACCCTCGTACCTATATATAAAGTTAGACACACTGTAAAAATCGTACTATGAACAGTACACTTTCTCTTTTTCCCTGTGAATTATCTGGCCCTTTCATCCGTGATCGTACAGATGGATTTGGAAGAGGGAGATCGTGTGGTAAACGCTGCGCTTTCCATACGAGGCGAGGCAAATGTGCTGTCAAAGCAAAATATAATTATAGAATGGGTGTTTTGTGTGATACAGGAGATGCTATCTTTATTTGGTGAGCATTCTTTCTTTCTGTTTAGGTTTTTTCTAGCCGTTACCATTCCAATAACTCTTTCTTTATTAGTTAATTTTTTTTGGTACTTTATGTACTATTTTATCTTATTGCAAATCACATGCTGAATGGATATTCCCTAATTGCATTTTAAGGCAGAGAATTTTAAGGATGTCTGACTATCAAATTAATATCATAAAATATATGCAGTCAGAGAATTATATGGATGTTTGCAACTATTAATTTATTATGATATGAAATAATTTTTTTATTGTTTTATATTTACTATTTAAACATTGCACAGTCGAATGATAATTATGTACAATCATTATTGCAAAATTTTATGACAATAACAATTTTGATTTGTATGAGTAACTCATTTCTTTGGATTTATTTGCATTTTATTTCTTTTGTTTTGTGGTAAATGATCTCTGTCTGGCTTTTTCTTACTTAAAAAATATTTGTTTGTTTATGGTAAATCATTTTTTGTTTTGTATAGAAGAGGATCCCAATTACAGCACCAACCAAACTTCATTTAAAATATTTGTTGTTTTTTCTTTAATTATGTTGTGCTTTGTTTTTGTTCTAATATGTTCCATCAATAATGGTCAGTTTTACCTGGTAATTGCAGGTCAAGAAATCAACCTAAGGTTTAATAACGTCAAGCTTTATAAGGTATGTACATTTATGCAGTGCTTTCTAATTGGAATTTGCCAGTTTCTGCATGACTGGCTTTTGAAGTATTGAGTTATTTGTTGGTACTTGGTAGCATAAGAGATTACCGCAAAAAAAAAAAGAAATAAATTGAAAGAATTAAAAAATTGCATTATAATGTGTTGCATATGTGGTTTATTAACAAGAAGATGATGTTGCATTTGCAGTGTGGGTGTTTTTGGAATATAGTCTTCTTATGTAAATTATTTCAATCTGATAAATAATTGTTCACTTTTGTCCAATTTAAATGCAGGATGTATAGATTATTTCAAGTATGATAATGTACTGACAGCTATGCAGAACCAACAAAAGAGGTATTTTCACACTTGCATTCTTTTTATTACTATGTGGGTTAAGAATAGCACTGTCTCTGACAACCTGAATTGTGGAAATTTTCATGTCAGGATAAATTTTCTTGGAAAATCTCTTTACATATATCTTTGTCTCTCTATAAGCAGTCTGATCATACAAGCTTTGCTATTATGGATTTCGAGTATTACATATGTAGTTCTTTCTTCCAAAGAAAAACATGGCCTTTATTTGGTTCACTCATAATATTAAGCTCTACTTTCTCCTATTATTAGTTGCTAATAATCATCGTAGTTTCAAGTTCTAGCATGTCATATTATTAGATCTTCTAGATATTGTTATTGATTTTGATTTACACCTCAGTTGTTTTAGAGACTAAGATATACTTAATAGGTTGATTGTATACATCAAGCTGTTAAGAAAATAATGATTTTTTACTTTACATATGAACCTTAAATTGAATCAACAAAACATAATTATACTAGACAATTTTTCATGGCAATATTATGTCAGGCTTTTCATCATTTCGGTTTTATTTGTGTTATGCTCTTTTTGTGTCATTTGCATGAGACTAATGACCAATCTTAATATATTGCATTTGAATTGACTGTTACAACTTTGGTGGTAGAACAATATAGGACTATTTATCAAATACTAATAATTTTTTTATTATTCATGCCATGGTTAAGTTCATTTTTAAGCTACAAAATGGTCTAAAGCTCAAAGCACTTAATAAGGTTCAAATAATGCACTTTTATATCTGATTCATTAATACTTCTAATTAAATAACTAAATTTATCTATTATAGCATAGTAGATCACTGTTATCTGTCAGATGTACAGGTAAGATATGGCCAGGTTATACCATTGTGAATTTTGGGTAGTTTGGAAATTGGAAAGCACTTTTTATACATTTTCTTTACGCTAGCCAGATTTCTGGAGACATAATTTTACACTGCTCCCAACAAGCTGTTTCGTCATTACTTTGACATCAAAACCTCCCCCAACTGATCTTTCTGTCTGGGTGTCAGTTCAGGCTCCAACTATGGCGCTCTCGCATCGTCCTAGCTTCAGGTCTAATCGTGGAGCTTTGTCTAAAATTAAGATAAAGGAGAAAGTGATCGATCACAGGACACAATTGATAGCCAGGCCTATCCTGAAGGGTATAACTCATTGTCTCTTCTAATTTTGCTTTTTCTTTTTAAATCTTGCTTATAGTTTTCATGGGATTTTCTCTGCTAAAGGAATGTAGATTTTCAAACTCAATATTATTTTATTATTTTCCTTGTCAGGTTTTTTTATATATATGGTTATTGTGAATAAAAGGGTGCATTAGAAGTTACCATTGTTTTATTCTATCAAAGTTTGTGCGATTATTCCGAGGTTTATAGCGAAATATGAAAAGAACACCTTGTCAAATGTTGTGTATAGATGACCTTTTCAAAATTTGTCAGGGTATATGTGGAATCTTAGTAATTAGGTAACCAATTAAAATCTAATATTTAATGGCCTCTTATTTCTTCTGAGCTATAAGGAATTGCAACAGAGGCAGATCAAATGTTAAATGAGCTTTAGGGTTGGCTTTCAAAACAAGGGTAGAACTAACACAGTTTGCTGAAAAGTAATGACAATTTATGAACTTTTGTTTTACCAATCTTTTTTTAAAAACATGTTAAGTTTGTTGTGTCTGTCTTATGCATATCTAATCTATTTCCAATTGATATAATAATTTTTGGTAAAATATTAATGCTACAATTGAACAAATTAATAATAGTTCCTTTTTATGTGGCAGGTGTGGCAACAGCGGTAGAGCCAAGATATATTTTAAGTATTATATCAAGGTTCTTTGATTCATTTGATGCTTATTCATCAGACCTCAGCAGTATATTGGAGAAATTGGAGAAATGATATCGAAGTGTGCGATCTTGAGCTTGAGAAGATATTTGAGATACTTTTATTTTCTTCATACATATTACCATGGATTTTAAGAATTATGTTTGTTGACAATATTGTCTTCTCAATTGTAATTTTTACTTTATAGAATGTACATTGATGGCCAAGTCAGCATCAATTTCTCCACCGAATAAACTTAAACTATTACAGAACGTATTGAAAAAACGAGTTACTTACAAAAAACCAACTATAGGAGTGGTTGCGGCTTGGCCGCAACAACAAAGTTATCTAGTTGACATATATCAAAAGAGACAACTTAGTGTAGAGAATTCAGTATAGACTCTAGAAAAGGTCACCCTAGTAACGTGCTAGACCGGTGACTAAGACATAATTATTGTCTCTTTTTTAAGTGGGGAAATATTCCAAACTTCTCCCCATAATATATATCTGGTGGAGGCTTCCATCTAGCGACTAGCTAACCGGTTATGCTCCTAGAAACTTCTCAGTAAGCCATTTTTAATTTAGTTTCCAATCACTACAACTAAATGATCTTTAACAACACCAAACTAACCGCAATTATTTCTAACAGTCATAAAATCTACTCGACAGCCACTGTCAAGCTTTCGAACAAAAACAACAGTCATAAAAAAAACAAATTGACATTTTCGTTATTTATCGTAACATCTTTTAACGGCGGTGTTCTATAATGAGTGTCGTTATTTTTATGGTATTAAAAAAAGAAAAAATTAGATGTATGTCCCTCTAATCTTTTCTAATTGGAAATATACCCCTTGAATATTTAAAATTCAGTTATATATCCCTCTAATCATGTTGGTCTAGTATATTTACCTTTATTGATTATTCAATGATTCTCTAAAAATTAAAAAATCAAAATTGAAAATTTATGACGAAATTGGCCTTCTTCACAGCTTCTCTGATGATCTCCTATCTCGTGCGCATGCACTTTTCGGCGCTTTTTTGTGTTGCTCTCTCATGTCGATATGGCTAGAGCCTTCGCTACTTACCACCTCTCTCTTTCTCTCATCTCTCTCTCATATCAAGAAAGAAGGCACGTGGGATCTACTAATAGCTAGTGTTTTCAATACCCTACCGGTTACCGAAAATTCCGGTAATATCGGGCACCTGAACAATGACTGAAACGGCAATATCTGATATCGGGAAAATTCGGAAAATATCAGAAAATGTCGGATTTCGATCACTAGACCGGTAGAAGTGTTGGTATGATATTGAAAACACCACTTATAGCCTTGCCCCTTAAACAAGCTCTCTCTCGCTTGGAAAATATTACTCATTTTTTTTTATCATTTTAATTTTGTTTTTTTTTTTCCTATCATAAAGTCTCATAAAGTTATGAATTTTCATCCTCTGACGTGAATCTTGTATATATAGGTACAAATTTGGACGAGTTAAATTTAGATGCACGGTGATTGTTACATGTTACACATTGATTATACTTGTTGGATTAATAACAAAGAAATCAAAATTAACTGCTTTATATTTTCACGAAGCCTTCAAGACATAATAACCCATTGCTGTCTAATTAATCTCAAATAGACAATTCGGATGTGTACATGCAGTATAGTGTGTATTTGATATTGCGCAATAGATAAACAGTTTTTAAGTTAGATTATGATTTATGGTGCTTACTAAATAAAAATCAAATGCTTTAAACATGTTTCAAGTCAAATGATTTAGTCTTGCAAAGGAGAGAATGAGGCGAAATTAAACAATTTACGACATCAACTCTGTAATTATGAATCTTAGTACAAGAAGATTATAACTTAAACCAAAGGTCGGCAACTACTTGGTGTTCCCAGAGGTTCTAGAGAAAATAGTAAATACAAATGCATAGTTTAAAAACGATAGGGGTTTAGGTATGTACACAAGGGAAAAATGAAAGTGATGGAGAGACAATAGGACACAGCAAGCTCGGTGCATGGATCCCACATTCCCACGTGTTCTTCTCTTCTGACCGAGCTCAGGGAAGATCGACACGAGGAGGGACATAATTCATCTACGTGAGAGAGAGATGCCATGGGAATTGGGAAGATGTGAGGAGGGTAATTTCGTCATGAATTTTCAATTTGAATTTTTTTTTTGTATTTAATTATTATTAAAATAATTAATAAGGTTCGCTCAAAAAGACCGTCGTTGACTCGTAAATAATCTATTCGCTTTTTTTTTGACGTTCTCTTCATTTACCAAATCCGCCGGTCAAATTACCTTTATCTATGTTCTTCAAATTCTGCTAGTCGTTGCTTTGTTGCTTTCTTGTTTTCTTTTATTTTGTTTTTTCCTTGTTTTTCTGCCACTAGATTGCCCCTATATAGTTCTCAAAAAAAAAATTACCTTTATCTAATCAGTAATCACTCTATTCTTTCTGCCTTATCTCACTCGTCTCCTTCGTTTTACTTATACCCAACCCGCCGGTCAAATCACCTCTCTCAAATTTCCATTGATTTCCTCTCTCTCTCTCTCTCTCGATACTTCTCCTTTCCTTTACTCTTCTCTCACCTCTCCAATTAATCTCCATTGATCTCCTCTCTCTCCCGAAAGTCGACACCCTGATTCTGTAGAGGTTGCGATGCACGGCCATTCCCTCTTGCGTCTAGCTAACTGGTGATGCTCTTAATTAATTGATTTTCAGGTATCGTAGACACTTCTTAGCAAGCCATTTTTAATTTAATTTCCATTAATATAGCCTATTTCCAATAAATTATTAAGGACCGTTATTGGTAAGTAAAGCATTTTGGTAACACAAAACACATCTCATCGTTAATTTGCACCAATAAGCCTTACATTTTGATTTCTGATCTTCTCGAGTAAAAACTTGGACTCCTGTAAGTTTGCTTCATGAAAAGGTATGAGATTTTTGTTTTAATAATAAATTAATTAAACATTACTCCAGATATGACCTTCAAACTAAAAATCTGATAAACTATCGTTTACTGCATGCAGCACAAAAAAGTTTCTCAGTGTACGATAAATAGGTGCTTAAATAATTCTATCATTACAAACGCATAATTGCACAATGGTTTGTGCTCAGTGCTCACTAATTTTTCATTTAATGATGGTTGCCTGCAATTTCACTAATTAGATGCATTAATTTTCAGGAATTTGTAGATCAAATTTTGTATGAACAAAAAATATGGAAGCTGCAAGCAATCTGGTCATGGCAAAAGAGAATGACTATAAGATTAACATCAATTTTACTACGAAACCGCAAGGGAGAACAGAGATACCTTTGGATCCAACTTTAGACTACATAAGGCGGTATCTATTAGAAGAAAATGTTGATGAACAGATAATTGGTTCTCAAGAAACAGCTCTAAGAGGTATCGAAAAACCCTTCTATGATATCCTTGGGGAAAAATATCCACCTTTACAAGATAACCAATTGATATCAAACCAACAAAAAGAAAATCATAATTTCACCATTTGCATTTCAAAAAATCAAGTTGGTCCAAGCCAAAATGAGAGTTTGCAACAAGACACAAGTATAGTGAATTCACTTGCTACTGAATTCCTCAAAGGTGAAAAGGAAGGAATGAAGTTTCTTCCAAATCTCAAAAAATTGTCCATTGATAGGCAAGAGAATAAGCTTTCACTAGATCCAATGAATAAATGTGATGGCAAGTTAAGTTTGGCGGAAGAAAAAGGAAGTGTTATTGTAGATAGGTCTAAGAGTAAGAAGAGTTCAAATGATGCAGATTTGGACTTGTTGGAGGGGCGAAATCACAAATTACCCATGGTATTTTTTGAGGAAAAGATAAGGGATGAGATGTTTGATAAAGTTCTACTAAACCACGGTGAAAACTATGCAAGAGAAGAAACCTCAAGTCTAAAAGAAAGCACAATGCTCAAAGCAAATTATTGCTATAAGAATCAATACCAGTATGAACTTATTAATCTCAAAGCACTCCTGATTGCTTGTGCTGAGGCAATATTTATAAATGATATCAAGAAAGCAGTTGAACTTATACAAAATATAAGGAAGCATGCCTCTCCTATTGGTAATGGAACCCAAAGACTTGCATGTATTCTTGCTGACGGGCTTGAGGCACGCTTGGCTGGTACCGGAAACACGATTTATCGCCAATTAATCACAAGAAGAGTATCTTCCGTCGACGTTTTAAAGATCTATGAAATGTTTATGAGTGGTAACCCCATTTCGAGAGTTTCATACCATTGTGCTAATAGGAGTATTCTCAGTGCTGCAAGCACTGCATTAAAAATCCATATAGTTGATTTTGGCATTGCTTTTGGATTTCAATGGCCCTCTATAATTCAAGCTTTTGCGGAAATGGAAGACAAACCTCCAACACTCCGTATTACCGGAGTTGATTTGCCACGACCAGGCTTTCACCCTGCCGAAAGAGTTAAAACAACTGGAAAGAGGTTGGAAGCTTACGCTCGAGATTTCGGAGTTCCATTTGAGTATCATGGGATAGCCTCTGATCAGTGGGAGTCCATTTGTCTTGAGGATCTCTGTATCAAGGATGATGAAGTGCTTATAGTTAACACTATGTTTAACTTAAGTGAACGGAGTTGTGAACCATTATTTGGCACGAATAATTCCCCGAATCTATTCCTCAATCTAATTCGAAAGATCAAACCAAAGCTTTTTATCCAAGGAATAGTTTACGCAACCTTTAGTCCCTACTTCATCCCACGGTTTAAAATGGTTCTTTTACAATACTCTAGATTTTTTGACATGTTTGACACATTATTTCCACAAAACTCCAAGCCAAGGCAACAACTTGAGAGAGATTTGATGGGTCCTCATATTATCAATCAGATAGCATGTGAAGGGCCAGATTTGATCCCAAGATGGGAAAATTACAAGCAGCACCACACGAGAAACTTAGAGGCTGGATTTGAACAGCTTCCGGTGGACCCAAGTGTAGTGAATGAATGCACTGAAATTGTTAGAAATGGTTATGATGAGAATTTTTTTATTGAAGAAGATTGCAATTGGTTTCTTCAGGGTTGGAAGGGTAATGTAATTTATGCCATGTCATTGTGGAAGCCTCGAATTATATAAACTTTAAATCCATCTTCTATTTCTTAAATATATTTTGTAAATTGGTTTTCCTTGCAAGACGCACAATAGTTATGTACAGCCATCAAATTCAACCATTTATGAGTTTCGACAGTTTTTAAGGAGAAGTATAATACTGCTGAGAGAAGCTATTAAAAGAGAGTAATTACGTTACTTAAAAAAGAGATTCATTAGCTGATGGGAAATTTTAATAACTACCATCTATTGTGACACTGACAACCTGGTCCTTGTATTCTTAATTGTTTCGAACCTCTATGAGACTTGATATATAGCTAATTGGAAATTAATTGCTTTTTAACTCGTTGTATTCTTAGTTGCGTCTTAATTTACAAACACAATTCAATAAGGTTGTCATAATGGGACGTATGAACTTAGTTACCAGGGAGTGGTCTCCAACTCTGGCGATTGATGATGTATGACTAAAATGTTGTCTTATTGAACCAAACCAATTGCAATTGTCTAAGGCTTCCGAGTTTCTTGACTAAAATGTTGTTTTCAGCACTGAGCTGCTCTACGTTTGATGATTTATAAAACCAAAGTGGCCTACTATTTGAGGCATAAGAGTGGGACATTTATAAAATTTTAAGCTAGCATTTTTTATTAATTATTGTTGTTTGAGTGGAAGTCAACTTTTATTGCATGATTTCATAGATTTTTTTTTTTTTTTTTTTGATAACATAAACTTGATGGTACCACTTGAATTGCTAGTATCAGTTGAAATTTATTTGTACCAGTTGAAATTATCGATGTACATATACAGTTCCAATTTGATGAGATGTCTGGAGTGACATTTTTAAAGGCATCAATGGAATTAGCCCATTCACTACAATAAGAATGGGTGTTAGATAAACTTAATTCTCTTCCAACATGCTAAAAAAATTCTATCTAAAATTTCTTGCAAGACTTACTATTGTCATGCACAGCTCGGTGTCTTTAGTTGTAGCTTCAGGTGTGGTCCGTGTGGATATAAACTTTTTAAGTTTTTAGCTGTTTTCTATTTTCTTGCTCAATGAAGCGGGTGCCTTTCACTTTTGGTCAAATTTGAACTTTTCGATGTTAAAACTTAAAATATGTCCTGCTTGGCTGCTTAGGAATTAACTTTCTTATGTTAAATGACTTGTCTGTTGGGCAAATTTGTGATTCAAGTTGTTTCTTCTTTTTACTTCACAAATGCTTGTTAGCTTAATCTTGCACCTTTTTCTTTCTTGCGACTTTTTAGTTCTCCTGACTTTACTCGATCATGTGAATCTTATAAAGCGACATCAAAACCAACAGAAACAAGTCCATTAAGCAGTGTTACTCGTTGACTTATAATATATAATGAAAAAAAAGGGGCAAACCGTACTCCATCTGACAATCACTTATTTCAGAGTCCATACTGGTAATAACAATTATTTCTGACCTTATTTCATTTTTATCATTTGTAAGTTGCATGTAATTCATCAAAATGTGAACGACTGATACATCTCCTTAGTGTCGATAATGAAGATTAGAAATGAATAGACTAATTAAGAAAATAAGAGTTCATATATTTTATTCCCCAAATTAGAGACTCAATTTTTTTCCCCTTTTGTAGAAATATTACTGATAACACTTGGCACTAAAGATACAACTAATTATTCATCATTTTCGAGCATGCATCTCTCTTAAGAAATTCAACACTGAAAAAAAAAAGAGTTTTCTCAATTCATGTGATTATCTTCCTAACAATTATTACATTAAAAATAAACTTCTTCTGTCCAAGAATGTTAGGAATCACACTTGTTCTCACACATATATCCTCTTGGTGAGACTTTCATGGCATCTTCCTTTTTAACTTCCATGTCGATGAATCAAGTTCACACTTCTTGGTATATCAAGAAACTTCTCATGGTTCATTCTGTCGGGAGTGATAAGTGCAATCTTTTATTTTCTCATCCGCATCATCTTAGTCAAAAAATAGAAAAAATTTCTGATCTAAAAATGAAAACCTTCCACTGTAGAGGACTAGAGGCGAACATTGATCCAACAAAACTAGGGAAAAAAAAAAATTCAGACAATTATAATATTTGAACCGGACCGGTTCTTGATCCATTCCAATTTTTTCTCATACTTTTTAGTCTGGTTTGTGATCTTTTTTTTTTTCTCCAAATGTTGAATCAGATCGGTGTTAGGAGGGAAGGGGGAGTAAGCTCTGGATGATAAATCCAAGAGATGATGGGAATGAGCGAAAAAAATTAATTCTTTAGTTTAATCTTAAAACAAAAAAAAGACAAGTACTATCATATCATATTGAAAATTAAGAGTGGATACCGACTAGAATTGTTATTGCTCAATTAATCTCCAACAAAATTACAGCATAACAAATTAATTGGTGTTAGACTGCCCAGGGAAATCATAAACTTTCTCTAGGTGGTGAGGGAATCCGTAAAATATTGTTAAGTTTGTTTGACAAGAAAAATGAAAAAAATATTATTGAAGACCTGACTTTATGCCGATTAATTAGACACATCGAGCATAGGTACGCAGTTTCGAGGATAATTGTTCGGGTCTTTCTCTACTTAACGACGTTTCAAAAACGAACATTGTTTCAAAAAAGTTTGAAGAAAAATACATAATTCGATTATAATTTATTTTCTCAGAAAAAAGAAATCGATAAAAAGAATTCGTTATCAGGCAGCTCCGCTGATCAAATCGAATCGCTATTAACACCGCTCCTTAAACCAGTGACAGTGTTTTCCAATTCCCAAATCCGCATGACAGAATCGATGGCGGAAGCCGACCAAACACCCCTTTTCCAGAGCCTCCTCGATTTACTTTTCCTAAAAGGCGGCTTGAAAACGCTTGACCTTGCCATTTTTATTTTATTTTATTTTTTTTGAAACAAGTAGGCAGTAACGCCTACCACTTTGGGGTGATGTGCTCACCCATCTCCCATCCTTTTCTTCTCTTCAAGTACTACAACTTTCAGGAATTATAATCATCATCGCTAAATAAACAATCGCGCGCCATCGCTATATAATTTTAGCTCTCTCGCATCGGAAGGCGCGCTCCCTTCTTTTTCCGCATCTCGTCTGTTTCCCCTCCCCTCTCCCCTCTGTTTCATTTCTCCTCTCTCTGTTTTTTTTTTCATTTTTCGTATCTCTTCTATTTTTCCTCCTCTGTGTCCCTTCTCTTCTCTCCCACTCTTTTTTTCTCCCTTCCTGTGATTTTTCACCATGTTAAGTCTGATCCATACCAAAACAAAATGAACAAATACACCAACAAAATAAAACACATACAAAATAAAACGAATTAGACAAACAAAATAAACACTTATAACAATAGAGTGAACTAATATGACAAACAAAATGAACATTTATGATAATAAAATTAACATATATAAAAGATAGAATTGAATAAAACATAAAGAAATAAAATGAACTGATTGAACAAATAAAGTGAACACATATTATAACAAATTGAACAGATGCAGTAAACAAAATTTGTTAAAAGATAGAATTGAGTAAAAAATAAAGAAATAAAATTAACTAATCGAACAAATAAAGTGAATACATTTAACAACAAATTGAACAGATGCAATAAACAAACCGAACATTTATAATAATAAAATTAACACATATAAAAGATAGAATTGAATAAAAAAATTAAGAAATTAAATTAATTGATTGAACAAATAAAATGAACATATATAATAACAAATTGAACATATGCAATAAACAAAGTGAACATATATTTGAAATAAAATTAACTGGTACAATAAACAATTTAAACACATATAACAACAAAATGAACACATACAAAATATAAGCAGAACAGAAAACAATGTCTGATATAAGATTTGAGAGAGAGGGAGAACAAAAGTAAAGATAATAGAAGCACAAGAGGAAAAGAGAAGCGTGCAGAAGGGAGGGAGAGGGAAGGGAGAGAGACGGAAGGGCGCGCAGAAGAGAGAGGGAGCGTACCCACGCTAGGTGAGGAGAGGGGATCACTTTGCTGGGGAGAGGGGAGCGCTTCGCTGGGTGAGGAGAGGGGAGCGCTTCGCTAGCGATGACAGCGATGGTAAAAATAGAAATGACATTAATCAATTTTCTACAACTTTGGGGTGGCATGTTGTGCTTCCTATTGGTTTCCAGGGATTCGGCCGTCTCACCACCTTGGACTGGAATTATGTCAAAATCTCTAACGATACATCCAATAACCTAACCACTTGGGTCAGAATTGTATGTATGCAAATGCAATTGGCAATTTCAATGGTTTTTATAGTATTTTAATTATAAGGAAGTTTGAAAACTGATCCTTCTCATAGTTTGTAAGAATTTTATCTTTGAGAAATTAGAATTGTGCTTGCTTTAGTTATTGTTTAGTAATTTTTCTCTGAATTTCCGTTCCGATTGAGCACGTGGCACAAGGGAATTGAGCATGTATTGGAAGAAATAGAGGGTTTTTTTCTTAAACGGCTATCAGCCTAACAATACCTCAACAAACGGCCATGAGTGATATGATATTTACATAAAGAGCCAAGGCGCAAGGTGTTTGTACGCCTTATTTTGAGCCCCCAGTAAGGCGCAAGGTGCTTGTGCGCCTTACTAGTTAGGCCCCAAATCAAACTACGCCTTACCCCTTCATTTTTCTGTCGACACTCCACGCAATTTTTAACGAAAAAATAGTAAGGCGCACATCTAACCTACGCCTTACCCCAATATTAGCAAAAAAAGAGTAAGGCGCACATCTAACATGCGCCTTACCCCTAATTTTAGCGAAAAAAGAGTAAGGCGCACATCTAACCTACGCCTTGCGACCTTTGACCTGAAATATATATTGACCCTATCCCAGTCCTCACTGTATTCTTTCATTTTCCCTCATAACGCCATTTTCACTGTTTTTAAGAAGCAACCGAATGAAAGATTGATCTGAGCTACATTCCCTTCAAGGTCAGTTTCATATATTTTAATTAATAAATACAAACTGTTATTAGGTAAGAGATTGGGAGTTCCTTTGAGTTGCACTGTAAAATTGAGGCATCGAGCCACCAAACTCACATTTATGATGTTATTTAATGGTGATGTAGATGATGATAATGATAATAAAAACAAAAACCACTTAGATGAACATTATTGTTGATCATGGTAACAGCGATGATGATGATAATGTAGCAAATGACATAACAAGAAATATTGTACAAATATGATCATGATCGAACAACAATGCATAAATGGACACTATATATTGCGTTTGCAATTTATCCTTTTACCATCAATGCATAAATGGGCAATATATATTTCATCTACAATTTATCGATCCTTTCGCTGATAAGCTGAATAAGTCAGGTTAAATCTTTTTCTTCAATTAAGTTTTCCGAATTTTGCTCGCTCTGTATAATATTTGCAGTTAACCAAACTACAAGGTGTTCTTGAAAAAAAAAAAAAGAAAAAAAAAACAAACAAACTACAAGGTTAGGTTGCCTATTTGGCTACTTAGCATATCATCTGATTTGGACTTGACCAAGCGTCACAGACAAGGTATAGAGATAATACATTTGTCATTTGGTACAAGAACACAATAATTTTTTTGTCCGAACTTACTAGATTAACATTTCATTACTAGATCAAAATGCGACTGAAAGTTAGCCTAATAAAATGATTAATAAATTGTCATTTTTTTTAATTAGGAGGCAAGATGTTTGTTAATGTATACACTGGGGGAAGCACTTTACATGGAGTGACAGGGATATATTATTCTCAAGGTCCAACTATAAATTTTCAGGCACATGAGAACATGACCTTGAATGAGTTAAAGGGCCAAATATACAATCTTTTGCAAATACCTCATCAAGGTAATGACTTGAATATTCGAGTAAGATACAATGCAGCACCCCCTCCGAGTGTTTTTTTTTCCGAGCTCCAAATAATTGATGATAATACTTGGAGTATGGTTGTTGCAAATCTTGCACATTGGGGTGTCATGGAGTTATTTGTTGATGTTGTAGCAGTTGCCGGTTCTGATATTCCGGGACCTAGCTCAAGTCGAAGACCCAGAAAAGGAGGGGCAAGAGCAAGAAGGCAAACAATTGAAGATATTTCGGTTCCTGTACCCGACTCAGATCATGTATATGACTCGAGCCACATCCCATCGGAAAGGGATGAGGAGGAAATAGATTTGGAAGTCGGGCTTGAAGACATTCAAGAAATGAGAGAATTTTCAAACCTTTATGCAGATGATGAAGTGAATCCACACGATCGTGTCCGACACCTAGTGTTTTCAGATGAGATGCCATTCGAAGAAATATCTGGCAATGATAATTTTTTCAATGAAGAAAATTTTAGTGATGGTCTTGGAGATGATGAAGAAATAGAAGAAGAAGATGATGATGATGATGATGATGATGAGGCACCTGAGGCATCCCATCAGGTTTATTGGCAACTGGCCAGACGGTCAGACACCCATCCAGTCTCATCATTTAATGCCATTGACGATATTGTGCGAATAATGGGAGATGGATCTTTTTTTCCAAATGAAGATTATGCAACCGATGATGGATTAGAGGAAGCATCAATTTATCGATCAAAGGCACATCTGAAGTGGGTGGTACATGACCATCATATAAGAATTAACCGAACCTTTAAAATAAAGAAGTCAAATGCATCGGTATATACCATTATTTGCACAGAGGAGAATTGTCGGTGGAGGTTGTATGCAGCTCGAAGGCAAGAGGATAGTGCCTTTGTGATCAAGAAGCGTCAAGGCCCACATACATGTGTCGTGACTGAAAATAGGCGTAATCACCCTCATCTCACAGCTCCATTTATGGCCACAATAATTCGAGAGAACATTAAAGAGAATCCGCATTATAAACTTAAAGACATCAAGGTAACTATTGAACAAAGATACAAATTTAGGCCTAAGTATATGAAGTGTTGGCGTGCTAGAGAGATTGCAATAAGTGAGTTGTTTGGAGGGTGGAATGAATCCTACAATCTTATTGGACCATTATTAAATGCAATCCAACACGCAAATCCTGGAACAAAAGTTCAATGGTTTAATGTTCTAAGTAGGGACCCTGGTGTAATGAAATTTCAAATGGTCAATTGGGCATTTGGTCCGGCAATTCAAGCGTTTCGGTACTGTCGACCAGTAATTGGTATAGATGGTACTTTTCTAACTGGTAGATATAAGGGAAAACTCCTGACATGTTGCGGGTTTGATGCTGAAGATCAAATTGTCCCACTAGCATTCGCTCTGTGTGATAAAGAAAAAAATAGTACATGGGAAAATTTTATGAGATTTGTACGACAACATGTAGTTGGGTCAAGACAAGTATGTGTCATTTCTGACAGGCATGCCTCGATTCTACGAGTCTTCAAGGAGCCTGATATTGGATGGAATATAGAATCTAGAGAAGCATCGCACAGGTATTGCTCCCGGCATTTAGTTCAGAATTTTCAATCCAAATTCAAGGATAAAAAATTGATCCCATTCGTTCAAAAAGTTTTTAGAGAGAATCAACCACGTAAGTTCCAAAAACGATTGAATCAATTAGAAAACAAAAAGAGAGGGGCAGTCAAATGGTTATATGAAATTGGGAGTGATAATGCAGAAAACCCATGCCTTGAACTATGGTCTCCTGTACACGATGGTGGGTATCGGTGGGGTATGATGACCTCAAATGGACCAGAATCACTTAACAATGTCTTCAAAGATGCACGTGCATTGCCGATAACTGCCCTAGTAGAAGTCACATTTTACAAATCAGTTAAATATTTCGCTGACAGAAGGGAGAAAGCAGCAGCAGCATTGGCAAACCAAGTTATGTTCGCACCTAAAGTGGAGGTTATGTTGGAGAAGAGAAGACTTAAAGGAAATCAGCATAATGTGAACCCTTTCGTGATGCGACAAAAGTATGAGGTCATCACCCCTACCCGTCTCGAGGGTACCACTCGAAAAGGAGGTCAAAAGCATCAAGTAAATTTTCATGAAGGGGTAGCTACTTGTTCATGTTTGAAGCCCCAACTTAGAGGAATTCCATGTTCTCATGTTCTAGGAGTTTGTGGAGAGCAAGGCATAGATAGCAACCAATATGTGTCTGGTTTCTATAGTATTACTGCTTTGTGCAATACATGGATACATGAATTTAACATGTTTGGAAATCCTGACACATGGCCTCCTTACTCGGGACCTAAGCTAATTCCTGATCCGATATTATACAAGGCCGAGAAGGGTCGTCGGCAAACTATTAGGATTCGTACTGACATGGACGTAACTAGCCAACGTAAAAATCCCTACACTTGCCATCTCTGTGGACAATCTGGACATAGCCGGAGAACTTGCCCCACAGCTACGAGAAATGATGAAGGTTATTTGTATTTTTTAATTTCTTGCATTTTTAATCTCTAATTTTATTATTTCACTTGTAAATTTCTAACTTTGATTATGATGTTTTTCTTGCAGAGAACTAAGACAGACTAGTATGCCTTTAAATATATAATATAATGTTATTTGTGCTTTGATTAGTGTAATTCTAGACTTGTAGTATGCCTTTAAATTTGTATTGTAATGTTATTTCTGCTAAGATTAGTTTAATTCTGGACTTGTATTATGCCTTTATATTTGTAATGTAATGTTAGTGCTTTGATTAATGTAATGTCTTTATATTGATTAGTGTTTTAATTAGTTTTCTTTATCAGTGAACTCTTTTTTTAAAGAAAAAATTCGTTATTTTTTTTTTGTTATTTTCACAAATTTTCTGTGTTTAAGGCTACTTTTGTAAAATTCGTTTTGTTTAAACTCTGTCATAATGAGTCTGAGTGAGTTTTGTTAATTTTTTCCATTTTCTTCCTTCCCTTTTTTTTTTATTATTCGGCTTTATTAGTTTTTTTTTTTTTTTTACTTATTTATAAATTTCTCATTATCTTTGCTTTGAGTTTATCAATCTTGCGTTTAATTCGGTAAGTAATAGAAGGTATATGGGTGGTTCAGGGGTCAGTCTTAGATATCAGTTAAGAGTATACTTGATACCGGTATAATGCAAGAGTTGGTACAAGTATGGAGGGTCTAGAGATGCACATGGCGTTTAAGCTCCTGGGTTGATTCCATGCACATGGTTGAGAATTGCAGAAATTTTAGTTGAGAATTGCAGTATGTTACTTATTCTTGAGACTTTACAGAAATTTTAGTTGTTACTTATTCTTGAGACTTTACAGAAATTTTAGTATGTTACTTATTTTAGCACCATATTCTCTTACTCACTTGTTACTTATTCTTGAGACTTTACAGAAATTTTAGTTGAGAATTGCAGTATGTTCATATATCATCATTCTAGAATAATTATATGACAAGCCATAAGGAAAGTGAATTAAAGAAAAGATGATATCCATGTATATTTGCACACGTCAGCTATAAAACAAGAAAATGGAGAAATGCACCAAATGCATATATCCAAAATCACAAAATTTGGCAGAGACATGTCACACTTATGCACTTAATGACTTTAATGGTTTTATTACTAATTGGAACAGCAAGTCACCAACAATGAATTTCTTTTATCGTTTCCAGTAATACCCCTGGGCCTCTTTATCAATTGCTATCTCTTTATCAAATCAGGTCCTTTGAAACAAAAGAACATTTCCATGAAGTAAAATACGGCCTACACAAATTATTCAAAATGTTTATGGGACACATTCATACAATATTCTAAGATTTGTTATTTTTCACACAGGGGATTAGCACACAGCAAGTAAGAACTAACATAAATAAAACAAAGGATTTGAAACCAACTACACATGCATCAGGTCAGAGAATAAGAAATATTGACCAGATAGAATGCCAATGACTAGCCGGTGCGACCTCTACCACGGCTTCTCGCTCGACGTGCAAGATTGTAATCAGATGGTGTGTACAGGACGCGACCCCTGCGTGGTCTACGACCTCTCCTCGGGAGAGTGCGATCACCATACGTTTGTCCACGCTCCCACTCCCCTCCCCGAACATCCCCATAAGCCTCGTCATGCTCCCACTCCCCTCCCTGAACATCATCATAAACCTCGTATTGCTCCCACCGTCCTCCCTGAATATCACCATAAACCTCGTCATATGCCTCTCCATTTGCCGAATCACCTGCTTGAGATGCCCCAGGAGCATCTCCATGCTCCCAAACTCTTTCCTCTGGCGCACTTGATGACTCTCCATGCTCCCAGACTCCAGCTTGAGACAACTGAGAAGCATGTGGATGATATATTGGAGGCTCTGGAATTTGGTTTGCACAATCTCCTCCAATTAGGGTGCTCAACCAGTTGAAATCTGTTGGGTTTGGGTGCAACACATGCTCCTCCTGTGTCAACTCAAATTCAGCAGCATCAACTCCATGTTGTTGAAGGAACTGTTCAAATATAGCTCCTCGATTAACATCCTGGATATTACCTCGGCAAACTCGAATTGTCTGTCGTGCAAAGTCTCGTGCTTGACCACTTATTCTGGCACGAAGAGCACCAATTGCCTCCCTCGCATGTAAAAGATTGCGGATAACCTGTATAACCAGCAAGTAATCAATTCCATATCTTATTTTAAAGCAGGAAAGGCATAGGGAAATAATCAATTTATTTATTACCGTTTGCTGCACGACCTCGGCTCGTATGGTAAATGAATGAAAGGTAGGGTTTCCATTGTTTGCCCTCATTTGTTGGCTATTGATGCGTTCAACGGTGATGGAATGCCAATAAATCGTACGCATCCCGTTCCGATTGAACCACGCCATGTATTGGTTTGTCGTGTTGGAATCATAGAGATCTTCGTGAGGCACGATGTGATCCATGCGTCCCTCCCAAATTTGTATATACTCAGCATGCTTATTCATCCAAACAATATTACTATTTGGTGCATGTCTGATGTTGTGCAGAGTATCTGGACCTGATAGTTGCGGAGGCGGAACAAGTTGGGATCGACCAAACTGCATCATAACAGAAATTTAATGCTGGAATTTATAGTTGCTGGTAAGATTCAAAAAACTGGAATTTTTTTTTCTGATAAAGGTGCTGTAATT
This sequence comes from Rhynchospora breviuscula, assembly GCA_027562975.1. Lineage (NCBI taxonomy): Eukaryota > Viridiplantae > Streptophyta > Magnoliopsida > Poales > Cyperaceae > Rhynchospora > Rhynchospora breviuscula. The sequence goes on from CM050402.1 coordinate 6,700,589, forward strand.
TAAACTGCTAAGATTAAAAAATTTGTTTTGACTAAACCAGCTGTCCAAAAAATATGAAAATTTTACAGGGGCAGTGTCTAAGAATGATATAACTTCAGTTAAATTTTTACTCAATTCCATGCAGCCATTTCTGATATAAAAATTATTTTGTGAGCTGGCTGAACTGCAAACCTGACAGCCAGACATCTACTTGGTTTTCAATTTGTTATTGCCATTCTGTTTGGACTCTGGGGTTCAAACTTTCAGGTTTGAAAATAGACATACAGAGGAGCATGGTGTGATTTTTGGGGATTTTTCAGAGGCTTATGACTGGGGTTTATGACTATCAACATTATGACATATTTTTCTGGTAAAGGTGCTGTAATTTAAACTGCTAAGATTAAAAAATTTGTTTTGACTAAACCAGCTGTCCAAAAAATATGAAAAATTTACAGGGGCAGTGTCTAAGAATTATATAACTTCAGTTAAATTTTTACTCAATTCCATGCAGCCATTTCTGATATAAAAATTATTTTGTGAGCTGGCTGAACTGCAAACCTGACAGCCAGACATCTACTTGGTTTTCAATTTGTTATTGCCATTCTGTTTGGACTCTGGGGTTCAAACTTTCAGGTTTGAAAATAGACATACAGAGGAGCATGGTGTGATTTTTGGGGATTTTTCAGAGGCTTATTACTGGGGTTTATGACTATCAACATTATGACATATTTTTCTGGTAAAGGTGCTGTAATTTAAACTGCTAAGATTAAAAAATTTGTTTTGACTAAACCAGCTGTCCAAAAAATATGAAAAATTTACAGGGGCAGTGTCTAAGAATGATATAACTTCAGTTAAATTTTTACTCAATTCGATGTACCCATTTGTGAAATAAAAATAATTTATTGCACTGGCAGTAATTCTGTTGTTATGTTTCAAGAAAAGCAAAAACTTAGAATTACTAAATCAGTATAACATGTTAAAGTTAATCCATACCTGCCGCATGACTCGCTGCGGTGTGTACATCTCAACGATCCAGAACCATATCAAAGGCCCCTCGTAGTACCATAGCCTCTGCTCTTGTTCATCTCGACATATCTCTGGAAGCTCGTCCATGATGCCATCATACGGGGTCCAGTTCACATCATTGTCAACCAACTCCTCGAACTCTCGTCGATATGTGCTTATGCTGTACCTTGCTGTGTCACTAAAATCATGCGGGATGAGCCAAAATAATCCATATGGTGCACCACCCAATCCCACAGCACCAAAATCATGACGAATGGGCCTACCAACTGGAAATCGAGTCCAAGACCACATTTGCAGCAGAATGAGTGGTGCGGCGATCTCTCGTGAGGATCCAGAGGCCCGACACAATCCCCGATATAGGAAAGCAAGCACTGCAGATGCCCAACTATATATCCTCGGTCTCTCACTATATATAATCTGAACAAACATAGAGTATAAACGACCGGAGTGGTCGGGGAACATCACTGATCCAAATAGATCCATCATATATGAACGAGCGAAGTATAGAACTTGCTCCTCATTTGCATCTTCCGGCAATTCCGCCGCAACAAACTCACGGTCACGTGTCGTTGGGGGCACCCAGGGCTCACGCAACCATCCCATCCTCATGTGAAATGTTCCAGGAGGCCGTCGAAAAGCTGCCCATGCCTCATCTCGTCCGAAAGCTAATAACACATCATCCTCCCAATGGTCGTCTGAAATACCAATAACAGGTGCGCCATTGATAGGCAGGCCCCATAGACAACTAACATCCTGAAGTGTCACAGTAATCTCACCGGTCGGCAAGTGAAATGAATGTGTCTCGCGCCTCCACCTCTCTACTAGCGCGGTAATCAAGCTATGATCGATGCTTAACTCAGCCACTCTAGCGATATGTTCCAAACCATATTGTTGTAAGACTGGAAGGATCCGCTCATGGTAACGAAATGTCATACGACGTGATCGCGGCCTATAAAGCCAATCTGGCTGCAATTTGAATAATAAATAAACAATAAAGATGCATGCTATGAATATCAATAGAATAAGATATGTTCTTAACATCATTTTTTACAACATATATACATTACAAAATATTAATAGTATATGCACGCTATGAATATCAATATAATAATGTGCATATATGTTCAATAAATTTCATACTTACATCACTATATGCACGACTTGATGCATGTCTCGCATTCATGTTTAATAATGTACCCTCATGCTCTGATTGGGCAACTTGATCTCGGACTTGACCATCCCCACGACCATGAGCAGAACTTCGTTCTTGTCCCCGACCATCCCCTAGACCATGAGAAGAACCACCACGCGTGCGTACCATATCTACCAAATCAAAATATAATTTATTTATGCATTCAATTAATTGTGAATTTTCTATGGCTACATTATTATTATGCTAATGCAACTTCATGGCCATATCAATTGGTAAAGTACTGAACACATGTATACATATATGTATTACCATACATATATTCAAGTATTAACCACTAATTTAATCCAAATTCTGGACTTCTTAAAAAAATCCATTAAGAAAATAAAAATAGAAATATTGAAAATTTATATTAAATTAACGTATTTTAATATAATCCACGGTTTGCATGTTTCTAATTCAACTATCTAAATAAAAAATTTACATAATTTAAAGTATGTAAGATACTCACAGTTTGCAAAAAAAAAAAAAATGAGAAAATACTCACCGGAGGGAGCGTTGATCTGAGTGTAACAGAGAGGATGAAGTTGGAGAGCGACTGAGAGCAAGGCGCGCTGAGAGGGCAAGGCGCAATCGTAGGGAAGAGGAGGTGGGGACCGTGGGGTTCACTGGGAAGCGGCCACTAGGGTTTTTTTTTATTTTGTCTATAGTTGTGAATTGAAAATGAGAGGAGGGTACGGGGAGAAGCAGGTAATTAAGAAATGAGTGCTTGAGGGTAAGGCGTTCTAATGATGTGCGCCCTTTCATTTTTTTTTTTTTTTTTTTTTTTTTGTCTACAACAAATAGAGTACGGTGGGTCAAAAAAAAATTAAGGGTTAGGCGCAGGTTCTTCTGGAGCCTAACAGGTAAGGCGCACAAGCACCTTGCGCCTTACTGGGGGCTCAGAATAAGGCGTACAAACACCTTGCGCCTTGGCTCTTTATGTAAATATCATATCACTCATGGCCGTTTGTTGAGGTATTGTTAGGCTGATAGCCGTTTAAGAAAAAAACCCGAAATAGACAAGCAACCACGCAGGTGATTGGTGGCAAGTAATATGGGCTGTTGGATAATGATCGGAGGCCGGAGGGTGAGGTTTAGAATAAAAAATTAAAACTACTCTTCTGCTGGCGTCATCTGCTGCTAGGAGGATCGTATGCTCGACAACCTGTGTGCCTAAGGTGTGCCATGTGTCATGCTGCATCTCTATTTAGACTTTGTAACCCCGTGCATACAAAGACACTGTTTCTGGAAGCAGAGAAAATCAAGGATATCTCAGCGATGACACGTGAAGGTGAGATCCGAAATTAACTATTATATATTTTTGGAATGAACTTGGTATATTAACTTGATTGAGAGTGTTCCGAATTTGATGTGAACCCATGATAAATTAATATATAGCATATGTGGTTTGGTCTACCGTAAAAGTTACTCCTTGTCCGTGAGAATATGACACAATAACAGATTGCTGGTACCGCTCACTGTAGTTTATTTATTGAAGATGGTATGTTACGATACAGAATGTTTTTCAAAAAAAAAAAAAACGATACAGAATCAAGGACCGTGTAACTATTTCTCAAAAAAAAAAAGGGACCGTGTAACTATTTCTCAAAAAAAAAAAAAATTCAAAAAAAAGGGACCGTGTAACTACCAAAAAAAAAGAAAAAAAAAAAAAGAAGAATGAAGGACCGTACAATTGGTTGTAGCGGCTTTGTTGATCAATTCTTCACATTTTTAACGGTGTATGAAATTTAATTATGAACTAGCCGTATTTTTTTTGGGAATTAATTATAAACAAAGTTCAATTCCTAGATTGAATAGGAAGAATTGTTGGGGCATCAAAGTTATCTAGTTTCTTTTCTATTTCTTGGCAGTTCGTTCGACTGTCGGAAAAGAGAAACCCTACTGACCTCCAGACACCCATCGCCACTACATCTCATCTCCATTTCGCGCGGAAAACGAACGCCTCCAGTGCCCCTCAGTCTGTATAGTGTGGCCATGGTTCATGCGGACCTGACGGGTGGGCTCCACCTCGCCACGTGTGGCGGGTCCACCGTGAAGTTTTTTGACACTGGTGTCGCCCTGAGCTCAGGTGGAGGTGACCCGTGTGTACTGAGTTACTCTCCCGGCCCCGGATCTGTGAATGCTGTCAGGTGGAATCGTACAAGTAATTTTTTTTTCCTTACAACACTTGCATATTTGTTATCATTTTTCCTTCATTTGTGCCAGTTTGGTGTAGAGCAACTGTTCGATTAGATTTTAGTATGCTCTGGTGCAATTGGAATTCTGAATTGCTACTGGTTAATTTTGAATTGAGTGCCTAGGATTGGGTTCCTTATTTTTTACGCCATGCTATTGATTTTTTTATTTATTTATTACGTCTATTGGCAACACTGAGAGGATAATTCGCATTTAGTTGTGTTAAATTGAGTTTATCTGCTCAAGGTTTATTTGGTTCAAATGTGATATCATTGATCTGATGTATAGTTGACACCAAATTAGCTTAATGGAGGTTCCATTTCACAGCTAATGATTAATTGAGGCTGATTGCCTGTTCATCGTGGGGGTGTTGGTGTGACTGGAGCCAATTGGATTAGAATTAGGTTTAGTTGCCATGTCCCGAAATATAGCCGTAGTAGCTTTTTTTCTTTTCTTTTTTTTTATTTGTAAGGGATTTGGTTGAACTTTTGCTCTTTGTTGGGACTTCTATGTTAATTTTTTTCAGAAATGGAATGGTACAGTTACCTGTTCTGATATGGGTAGCTGTACAGTTGGCTCGATAGTGTTCCATTGTATAATGGATTGTCTTTTTACCCCAATTGGGTCCTATTGTACTTTAATTCCATAACTGAGGATTAGTTACCAGTGTTTCCAAACTGAAATTGAAACCCTCGTACCTATATATAAAGTTAGACACACTGTAAAAATCGTACTATGAACAGTACACTTTCTCTTTTTCCCTGTGAATTATCTGGCCCTTTCATCCGTGATCGTACAGATGGATTTGGAAGAGGGAGATCGTGTGGTAAACGCTGCGCTTTCCATACGAGGCGAGGCAAATGTGCTGTCAAAGCAAAATATAATTATAGAATGGGTGTTTTGTGTGATACAGGAGATGCTATCTTTATTTGGTGAGCATTCTTTCTTTCTGTTTAGGTTTTTTCTAGCCGTTACCATTCCAATAACTCTTTCTTTATTAGTTAATTTTTTTTGGTACTTTATGTACTATTTTATCTTATTGCAAATCACATGCTGAATGGATATTCCCTAATTGCATTTTAAGGCAGAGAATTTTAAGGATGTCTGACTATCAAATTAATATCATAAAATATATGCAGTCAGAGAATTATATGGATGTTTGCAACTATTAATTTATTATGATATGAAATAATTTTTTTATTGTTTTATATTTACTATTTAAACATTGCACAGTCGAATGATAATTATGTACAATCATTATTGCAAAATTTTATGACAATAACAATTTTGATTTGTATGAGTAACTCATTTCTTTGGATTTATTTGCATTTTATTTCTTTTGTTTTGTGGTAAATGATCTCTGTCTGGCTTTTTCTTACTTAAAAAATATTTGTTTGTTTATGGTAAATCATTTTTTGTTTTGTATAGAAGAGGATCCCAATTACAGCACCAACCAAACTTCATTTAAAATATTTGTTGTTTTTTCTTTAATTATGTTGTGCTTTGTTTTTGTTCTAATATGTTCCATCAATAATGGTCAGTTTTACCTGGTAATTGCAGGTCAAGAAATCAACCTAAGGTTTAATAACGTCAAGCTTTATAAGGTATGTACATTTATGCAGTGCTTTCTAATTGGAATTTGCCAGTTTCTGCATGACTGGCTTTTGAAGTATTGAGTTATTTGTTGGTACTTGGTAGCATAAGAGATTACCGCAAAAAAAAAAAGAAATAAATTGAAAGAATTAAAAAATTGCATTATAATGTGTTGCATATGTGGTTTATTAACAAGAAGATGATGTTGCATTTGCAGTGTGGGTGTTTTTGGAATATAGTCTTCTTATGTAAATTATTTCAATCTGATAAATAATTGTTCACTTTTGTCCAATTTAAATGCAGGATGTATAGATTATTTCAAGTATGATAATGTACTGACAGCTATGCAGAACCAACAAAAGAGGTATTTTCACACTTGCATTCTTTTTATTACTATGTGGGTTAAGAATAGCACTGTCTCTGACAACCTGAATTGTGGAAATTTTCATGTCAGGATAAATTTTCTTGGAAAATCTCTTTACATATATCTTTGTCTCTCTATAAGCAGTCTGATCATACAAGCTTTGCTATTATGGATTTCGAGTATTACATATGTAGTTCTTTCTTCCAAAGAAAAACATGGCCTTTATTTGGTTCACTCATAATATTAAGCTCTACTTTCTCCTATTATTAGTTGCTAATAATCATCGTAGTTTCAAGTTCTAGCATGTCATATTATTAGATCTTCTAGATATTGTTATTGATTTTGATTTACACCTCAGTTGTTTTAGAGACTAAGATATACTTAATAGGTTGATTGTATACATCAAGCTGTTAAGAAAATAATGATTTTTTACTTTACATATGAACCTTAAATTGAATCAACAAAACATAATTATACTAGACAATTTTTCATGGCAATATTATGTCAGGCTTTTCATCATTTCGGTTTTATTTGTGTTATGCTCTTTTTGTGTCATTTGCATGAGACTAATGACCAATCTTAATATATTGCATTTGAATTGACTGTTACAACTTTGGTGGTAGAACAATATAGGACTATTTATCAAATACTAATAATTTTTTTATTATTCATGCCATGGTTAAGTTCATTTTTAAGCTACAAAATGGTCTAAAGCTCAAAGCACTTAATAAGGTTCAAATAATGCACTTTTATATCTGATTCATTAATACTTCTAATTAAATAACTAAATTTATCTATTATAGCATAGTAGATCACTGTTATCTGTCAGATGTACAGGTAAGATATGGCCAGGTTATACCATTGTGAATTTTGGGTAGTTTGGAAATTGGAAAGCACTTTTTATACATTTTCTTTACGCTAGCCAGATTTCTGGAGACATAATTTTACACTGCTCCCAACAAGCTGTTTCGTCATTACTTTGACATCAAAACCTCCCCCAACTGATCTTTCTGTCTGGGTGTCAGTTCAGGCTCCAACTATGGCGCTCTCGCATCGTCCTAGCTTCAGGTCTAATCGTGGAGCTTTGTCTAAAATTAAGATAAAGGAGAAAGTGATCGATCACAGGACACAATTGATAGCCAGGCCTATCCTGAAGGGTATAACTCATTGTCTCTTCTAATTTTGCTTTTTCTTTTTAAATCTTGCTTATAGTTTTCATGGGATTTTCTCTGCTAAAGGAATGTAGATTTTCAAACTCAATATTATTTTATTATTTTCCTTGTCAGGTTTTTTTATATATATGGTTATTGTGAATAAAAGGGTGCATTAGAAGTTACCATTGTTTTATTCTATCAAAGTTTGTGCGATTATTCCGAGGTTTATAGCGAAATATGAAAAGAACACCTTGTCAAATGTTGTGTATAGATGACCTTTTCAAAATTTGTCAGGGTATATGTGGAATCTTAGTAATTAGGTAACCAATTAAAATCTAATATTTAATGGCCTCTTATTTCTTCTGAGCTATAAGGAATTGCAACAGAGGCAGATCAAATGTTAAATGAGCTTTAGGGTTGGCTTTCAAAACAAGGGTAGAACTAACACAGTTTGCTGAAAAGTAATGACAATTTATGAACTTTTGTTTTACCAATCTTTTTTTAAAAACATGTTAAGTTTGTTGTGTCTGTCTTATGCATATCTAATCTATTTCCAATTGATATAATAATTTTTGGTAAAATATTAATGCTACAATTGAACAAATTAATAATAGTTCCTTTTTATGTGGCAGGTGTGGCAACAGCGGTAGAGCCAAGATATATTTTAAGTATTATATCAAGGTTCTTTGATTCATTTGATGCTTATTCATCAGACCTCAGCAGTATATTGGAGAAATTGGAGAAATGATATCGAAGTGTGCGATCTTGAGCTTGAGAAGATATTTGAGATACTTTTATTTTCTTCATACATATTACCATGGATTTTAAGAATTATGTTTGTTGACAATATTGTCTTCTCAATTGTAATTTTTACTTTATAGAATGTACATTGATGGCCAAGTCAGCATCAATTTCTCCACCGAATAAACTTAAACTATTACAGAACGTATTGAAAAAACGAGTTACTTACAAAAAACCAACTATAGGAGTGGTTGCGGCTTGGCCGCAACAACAAAGTTATCTAGTTGACATATATCAAAAGAGACAACTTAGTGTAGAGAATTCAGTATAGACTCTAGAAAAGGTCACCCTAGTAACGTGCTAGACCGGTGACTAAGACATAATTATTGTCTCTTTTTTAAGTGGGGAAATATTCCAAACTTCTCCCCATAATATATATCTGGTGGAGGCTTCCATCTAGCGACTAGCTAACCGGTTATGCTCCTAGAAACTTCTCAGTAAGCCATTTTTAATTTAGTTTCCAATCACTACAACTAAATGATCTTTAACAACACCAAACTAACCGCAATTATTTCTAACAGTCATAAAATCTACTCGACAGCCACTGTCAAGCTTTCGAACAAAAACAACAGTCATAAAAAAAACAAATTGACATTTTCGTTATTTATCGTAACATCTTTTAACGGCGGTGTTCTATAATGAGTGTCGTTATTTTTATGGTATTAAAAAAAGAAAAAATTAGATGTATGTCCCTCTAATCTTTTCTAATTGGAAATATACCCCTTGAATATTTAAAATTCAGTTATATATCCCTCTAATCATGTTGGTCTAGTATATTTACCTTTATTGATTATTCAATGATTCTCTAAAAATTAAAAAATCAAAATTGAAAATTTATGACGAAATTGGCCTTCTTCACAGCTTCTCTGATGATCTCCTATCTCGTGCGCATGCACTTTTCGGCGCTTTTTTGTGTTGCTCTCTCATGTCGATATGGCTAGAGCCTTCGCTACTTACCACCTCTCTCTTTCTCTCATCTCTCTCTCATATCAAGAAAGAAGGCACGTGGGATCTACTAATAGCTAGTGTTTTCAATACCCTACCGGTTACCGAAAATTCCGGTAATATCGGGCACCTGAACAATGACTGAAACGGCAATATCTGATATCGGGAAAATTCGGAAAATATCAGAAAATGTCGGATTTCGATCACTAGACCGGTAGAAGTGTTGGTATGATATTGAAAACACCACTTATAGCCTTGCCCCTTAAACAAGCTCTCTCTCGCTTGGAAAATATTACTCATTTTTTTTTATCATTTTAATTTTGTTTTTTTTTTTCCTATCATAAAGTCTCATAAAGTTATGAATTTTCATCCTCTGACGTGAATCTTGTATATATAGGTACAAATTTGGACGAGTTAAATTTAGATGCACGGTGATTGTTACATGTTACACATTGATTATACTTGTTGGATTAATAACAAAGAAATCAAAATTAACTGCTTTATATTTTCACGAAGCCTTCAAGACATAATAACCCATTGCTGTCTAATTAATCTCAAATAGACAATTCGGATGTGTACATGCAGTATAGTGTGTATTTGATATTGCGCAATAGATAAACAGTTTTTAAGTTAGATTATGATTTATGGTGCTTACTAAATAAAAATCAAATGCTTTAAACATGTTTCAAGTCAAATGATTTAGTCTTGCAAAGGAGAGAATGAGGCGAAATTAAACAATTTACGACATCAACTCTGTAATTATGAATCTTAGTACAAGAAGATTATAACTTAAACCAAAGGTCGGCAACTACTTGGTGTTCCCAGAGGTTCTAGAGAAAATAGTAAATACAAATGCATAGTTTAAAAACGATAGGGGTTTAGGTATGTACACAAGGGAAAAATGAAAGTGATGGAGAGACAATAGGACACAGCAAGCTCGGTGCATGGATCCCACATTCCCACGTGTTCTTCTCTTCTGACCGAGCTCAGGGAAGATCGACACGAGGAGGGACATAATTCATCTACGTGAGAGAGAGATGCCATGGGAATTGGGAAGATGTGAGGAGGGTAATTTCGTCATGAATTTTCAATTTGAATTTTTTTTTTGTATTTAATTATTATTAAAATAATTAATAAGGTTCGCTCAAAAAGACCGTCGTTGACTCGTAAATAATCTATTCGCTTTTTTTTTGACGTTCTCTTCATTTACCAAATCCGCCGGTCAAATTACCTTTATCTATGTTCTTCAAATTCTGCTAGTCGTTGCTTTGTTGCTTTCTTGTTTTCTTTTATTTTGTTTTTTCCTTGTTTTTCTGCCACTAGATTGCCCCTATATAGTTCTCAAAAAAAAAATTACCTTTATCTAATCAGTAATCACTCTATTCTTTCTGCCTTATCTCACTCGTCTCCTTCGTTTTACTTATACCCAACCCGCCGGTCAAATCACCTCTCTCAAATTTCCATTGATTTCCTCTCTCTCTCTCTCTCTCGATACTTCTCCTTTCCTTTACTCTTCTCTCACCTCTCCAATTAATCTCCATTGATCTCCTCTCTCTCCCGAAAGTCGACACCCTGATTCTGTAGAGGTTGCGATGCACGGCCATTCCCTCTTGCGTCTAGCTAACTGGTGATGCTCTTAATTAATTGATTTTCAGGTATCGTAGACACTTCTTAGCAAGCCATTTTTAATTTAATTTCCATTAATATAGCCTATTTCCAATAAATTATTAAGGACCGTTATTGGTAAGTAAAGCATTTTGGTAACACAAAACACATCTCATCGTTAATTTGCACCAATAAGCCTTACATTTTGATTTCTGATCTTCTCGAGTAAAAACTTGGACTCCTGTAAGTTTGCTTCATGAAAAGGTATGAGATTTTTGTTTTAATAATAAATTAATTAAACATTACTCCAGATATGACCTTCAAACTAAAAATCTGATAAACTATCGTTTACTGCATGCAGCACAAAAAAGTTTCTCAGTGTACGATAAATAGGTGCTTAAATAATTCTATCATTACAAACGCATAATTGCACAATGGTTTGTGCTCAGTGCTCACTAATTTTTCATTTAATGATGGTTGCCTGCAATTTCACTAATTAGATGCATTAATTTTCAGGAATTTGTAGATCAAATTTTGTATGAACAAAAAATATGGAAGCTGCAAGCAATCTGGTCATGGCAAAAGAGAATGACTATAAGATTAACATCAATTTTACTACGAAACCGCAAGGGAGAACAGAGATACCTTTGGATCCAACTTTAGACTACATAAGGCGGTATCTATTAGAAGAAAATGTTGATGAACAGATAATTGGTTCTCAAGAAACAGCTCTAAGAGGTATCGAAAAACCCTTCTATGATATCCTTGGGGAAAAATATCCACCTTTACAAGATAACCAATTGATATCAAACCAACAAAAAGAAAATCATAATTTCACCATTTGCATTTCAAAAAATCAAGTTGGTCCAAGCCAAAATGAGAGTTTGCAACAAGACACAAGTATAGTGAATTCACTTGCTACTGAATTCCTCAAAGGTGAAAAGGAAGGAATGAAGTTTCTTCCAAATCTCAAAAAATTGTCCATTGATAGGCAAGAGAATAAGCTTTCACTAGATCCAATGAATAAATGTGATGGCAAGTTAAGTTTGGCGGAAGAAAAAGGAAGTGTTATTGTAGATAGGTCTAAGAGTAAGAAGAGTTCAAATGATGCAGATTTGGACTTGTTGGAGGGGCGAAATCACAAATTACCCATGGTATTTTTTGAGGAAAAGATAAGGGATGAGATGTTTGATAAAGTTCTACTAAACCACGGTGAAAACTATGCAAGAGAAGAAACCTCAAGTCTAAAAGAAAGCACAATGCTCAAAGCAAATTATTGCTATAAGAATCAATACCAGTATGAACTTATTAATCTCAAAGCACTCCTGATTGCTTGTGCTGAGGCAATATTTATAAATGATATCAAGAAAGCAGTTGAACTTATACAAAATATAAGGAAGCATGCCTCTCCTATTGGTAATGGAACCCAAAGACTTGCATGTATTCTTGCTGACGGGCTTGAGGCACGCTTGGCTGGTACCGGAAACACGATTTATCGCCAATTAATCACAAGAAGAGTATCTTCCGTCGACGTTTTAAAGATCTATGAAATGTTTATGAGTGGTAACCCCATTTCGAGAGTTTCATACCATTGTGCTAATAGGAGTATTCTCAGTGCTGCAAGCACTGCATTAAAAATCCATATAGTTGATTTTGGCATTGCTTTTGGATTTCAATGGCCCTCTATAATTCAAGCTTTTGCGGAAATGGAAGACAAACCTCCAACACTCCGTATTACCGGAGTTGATTTGCCACGACCAGGCTTTCACCCTGCCGAAAGAGTTAAAACAACTGGAAAGAGGTTGGAAGCTTACGCTCGAGATTTCGGAGTTCCATTTGAGTATCATGGGATAGCCTCTGATCAGTGGGAGTCCATTTGTCTTGAGGATCTCTGTATCAAGGATGATGAAGTGCTTATAGTTAACACTATGTTTAACTTAAGTGAACGGAGTTGTGAACCATTATTTGGCACGAATAATTCCCCGAATCTATTCCTCAATCTAATTCGAAAGATCAAACCAAAGCTTTTTATCCAAGGAATAGTTTACGCAACCTTTAGTCCCTACTTCATCCCACGGTTTAAAATGGTTCTTTTACAATACTCTAGATTTTTTGACATGTTTGACACATTATTTCCACAAAACTCCAAGCCAAGGCAACAACTTGAGAGAGATTTGATGGGTCCTCATATTATCAATCAGATAGCATGTGAAGGGCCAGATTTGATCCCAAGATGGGAAAATTACAAGCAGCACCACACGAGAAACTTAGAGGCTGGATTTGAACAGCTTCCGGTGGACCCAAGTGTAGTGAATGAATGCACTGAAATTGTTAGAAATGGTTATGATGAGAATTTTTTTATTGAAGAAGATTGCAATTGGTTTCTTCAGGGTTGGAAGGGTAATGTAATTTATGCCATGTCATTGTGGAAGCCTCGAATTATATAAACTTTAAATCCATCTTCTATTTCTTAAATATATTTTGTAAATTGGTTTTCCTTGCAAGACGCACAATAGTTATGTACAGCCATCAAATTCAACCATTTATGAGTTTCGACAGTTTTTAAGGAGAAGTATAATACTGCTGAGAGAAGCTATTAAAAGAGAGTAATTACGTTACTTAAAAAAGAGATTCATTAGCTGATGGGAAATTTTAATAACTACCATCTATTGTGACACTGACAACCTGGTCCTTGTATTCTTAATTGTTTCGAACCTCTATGAGACTTGATATATAGCTAATTGGAAATTAATTGCTTTTTAACTCGTTGTATTCTTAGTTGCGTCTTAATTTACAAACACAATTCAATAAGGTTGTCATAATGGGACGTATGAACTTAGTTACCAGGGAGTGGTCTCCAACTCTGGCGATTGATGATGTATGACTAAAATGTTGTCTTATTGAACCAAACCAATTGCAATTGTCTAAGGCTTCCGAGTTTCTTGACTAAAATGTTGTTTTCAGCACTGAGCTGCTCTACGTTTGATGATTTATAAAACCAAAGTGGCCTACTATTTGAGGCATAAGAGTGGGACATTTATAAAATTTTAAGCTAGCATTTTTTATTAATTATTGTTGTTTGAGTGGAAGTCAACTTTTATTGCATGATTTCATAGATTTTTTTTTTTTTTTTTTTGATAACATAAACTTGATGGTACCACTTGAATTGCTAGTATCAGTTGAAATTTATTTGTACCAGTTGAAATTATCGATGTACATATACAGTTCCAATTTGATGAGATGTCTGGAGTGACATTTTTAAAGGCATCAATGGAATTAGCCCATTCACTACAATAAGAATGGGTGTTAGATAAACTTAATTCTCTTCCAACATGCTAAAAAAATTCTATCTAAAATTTCTTGCAAGACTTACTATTGTCATGCACAGCTCGGTGTCTTTAGTTGTAGCTTCAGGTGTGGTCCGTGTGGATATAAACTTTTTAAGTTTTTAGCTGTTTTCTATTTTCTTGCTCAATGAAGCGGGTGCCTTTCACTTTTGGTCAAATTTGAACTTTTCGATGTTAAAACTTAAAATATGTCCTGCTTGGCTGCTTAGGAATTAACTTTCTTATGTTAAATGACTTGTCTGTTGGGCAAATTTGTGATTCAAGTTGTTTCTTCTTTTTACTTCACAAATGCTTGTTAGCTTAATCTTGCACCTTTTTCTTTCTTGCGACTTTTTAGTTCTCCTGACTTTACTCGATCATGTGAATCTTATAAAGCGACATCAAAACCAACAGAAACAAGTCCATTAAGCAGTGTTACTCGTTGACTTATAATATATAATGAAAAAAAAGGGGCAAACCGTACTCCATCTGACAATCACTTATTTCAGAGTCCATACTGGTAATAACAATTATTTCTGACCTTATTTCATTTTTATCATTTGTAAGTTGCATGTAATTCATCAAAATGTGAACGACTGATACATCTCCTTAGTGTCGATAATGAAGATTAGAAATGAATAGACTAATTAAGAAAATAAGAGTTCATATATTTTATTCCCCAAATTAGAGACTCAATTTTTTTCCCCTTTTGTAGAAATATTACTGATAACACTTGGCACTAAAGATACAACTAATTATTCATCATTTTCGAGCATGCATCTCTCTTAAGAAATTCAACACTGAAAAAAAAAAGAGTTTTCTCAATTCATGTGATTATCTTCCTAACAATTATTACATTAAAAATAAACTTCTTCTGTCCAAGAATGTTAGGAATCACACTTGTTCTCACACATATATCCTCTTGGTGAGACTTTCATGGCATCTTCCTTTTTAACTTCCATGTCGATGAATCAAGTTCACACTTCTTGGTATATCAAGAAACTTCTCATGGTTCATTCTGTCGGGAGTGATAAGTGCAATCTTTTATTTTCTCATCCGCATCATCTTAGTCAAAAAATAGAAAAAATTTCTGATCTAAAAATGAAAACCTTCCACTGTAGAGGACTAGAGGCGAACATTGATCCAACAAAACTAGGGAAAAAAAAAAATTCAGACAATTATAATATTTGAACCGGACCGGTTCTTGATCCATTCCAATTTTTTCTCATACTTTTTAGTCTGGTTTGTGATCTTTTTTTTTTTCTCCAAATGTTGAATCAGATCGGTGTTAGGAGGGAAGGGGGAGTAAGCTCTGGATGATAAATCCAAGAGATGATGGGAATGAGCGAAAAAAATTAATTCTTTAGTTTAATCTTAAAACAAAAAAAAGACAAGTACTATCATATCATATTGAAAATTAAGAGTGGATACCGACTAGAATTGTTATTGCTCAATTAATCTCCAACAAAATTACAGCATAACAAATTAATTGGTGTTAGACTGCCCAGGGAAATCATAAACTTTCTCTAGGTGGTGAGGGAATCCGTAAAATATTGTTAAGTTTGTTTGACAAGAAAAATGAAAAAAATATTATTGAAGACCTGACTTTATGCCGATTAATTAGACACATCGAGCATAGGTACGCAGTTTCGAGGATAATTGTTCGGGTCTTTCTCTACTTAACGACGTTTCAAAAACGAACATTGTTTCAAAAAAGTTTGAAGAAAAATACATAATTCGATTATAATTTATTTTCTCAGAAAAAAGAAATCGATAAAAAGAATTCGTTATCAGGCAGCTCCGCTGATCAAATCGAATCGCTATTAACACCGCTCCTTAAACCAGTGACAGTGTTTTCCAATTCCCAAATCCGCATGACAGAATCGATGGCGGAAGCCGACCAAACACCCCTTTTCCAGAGCCTCCTCGATTTACTTTTCCTAAAAGGCGGCTTGAAAACGCTTGACCTTGCCATTTTTATTTTATTTTATTTTTTTTGAAACAAGTAGGCAGTAACGCCTACCACTTTGGGGTGATGTGCTCACCCATCTCCCATCCTTTTCTTCTCTTCAAGTACTACAACTTTCAGGAATTATAATCATCATCGCTAAATAAACAATCGCGCGCCATCGCTATATAATTTTAGCTCTCTCGCATCGGAAGGCGCGCTCCCTTCTTTTTCCGCATCTCGTCTGTTTCCCCTCCCCTCTCCCCTCTGTTTCATTTCTCCTCTCTCTGTTTTTTTTTTCATTTTTCGTATCTCTTCTATTTTTCCTCCTCTGTGTCCCTTCTCTTCTCTCCCACTCTTTTTTTCTCCCTTCCTGTGATTTTTCACCATGTTAAGTCTGATCCATACCAAAACAAAATGAACAAATACACCAACAAAATAAAACACATACAAAATAAAACGAATTAGACAAACAAAATAAACACTTATAACAATAGAGTGAACTAATATGACAAACAAAATGAACATTTATGATAATAAAATTAACATATATAAAAGATAGAATTGAATAAAACATAAAGAAATAAAATGAACTGATTGAACAAATAAAGTGAACACATATTATAACAAATTGAACAGATGCAGTAAACAAAATTTGTTAAAAGATAGAATTGAGTAAAAAATAAAGAAATAAAATTAACTAATCGAACAAATAAAGTGAATACATTTAACAACAAATTGAACAGATGCAATAAACAAACCGAACATTTATAATAATAAAATTAACACATATAAAAGATAGAATTGAATAAAAAAATTAAGAAATTAAATTAATTGATTGAACAAATAAAATGAACATATATAATAACAAATTGAACATATGCAATAAACAAAGTGAACATATATTTGAAATAAAATTAACTGGTACAATAAACAATTTAAACACATATAACAACAAAATGAACACATACAAAATATAAGCAGAACAGAAAACAATGTCTGATATAAGATTTGAGAGAGAGGGAGAACAAAAGTAAAGATAATAGAAGCACAAGAGGAAAAGAGAAGCGTGCAGAAGGGAGGGAGAGGGAAGGGAGAGAGACGGAAGGGCGCGCAGAAGAGAGAGGGAGCGTACCCACGCTAGGTGAGGAGAGGGGATCACTTTGCTGGGGAGAGGGGAGCGCTTCGCTGGGTGAGGAGAGGGGAGCGCTTCGCTAGCGATGACAGCGATGGTAAAAATAGAAATGACATTAATCAATTTTCTACAACTTTGGGGTGGCATGTTGTGCTTCCTATTGGTTTCCAGGGATTCGGCCGTCTCACCACCTTGGACTGGAATTATGTCAAAATCTCTAACGATACATCCAATAACCTAACCACTTGGGTCAGAATTGTATGTATGCAAATGCAATTGGCAATTTCAATGGTTTTTATAGTATTTTAATTATAAGGAAGTTTGAAAACTGATCCTTCTCATAGTTTGTAAGAATTTTATCTTTGAGAAATTAGAATTGTGCTTGCTTTAGTTATTGTTTAGTAATTTTTCTCTGAATTTCCGTTCCGATTGAGCACGTGGCACAAGGGAATTGAGCATGTATTGGAAGAAATAGAGGGTTTTTTTCTTAAACGGCTATCAGCCTAACAATACCTCAACAAACGGCCATGAGTGATATGATATTTACATAAAGAGCCAAGGCGCAAGGTGTTTGTACGCCTTATTTTGAGCCCCCAGTAAGGCGCAAGGTGCTTGTGCGCCTTACTAGTTAGGCCCCAAATCAAACTACGCCTTACCCCTTCATTTTTCTGTCGACACTCCACGCAATTTTTAACGAAAAAATAGTAAGGCGCACATCTAACCTACGCCTTACCCCAATATTAGCAAAAAAAGAGTAAGGCGCACATCTAACATGCGCCTTACCCCTAATTTTAGCGAAAAAAGAGTAAGGCGCACATCTAACCTACGCCTTGCGACCTTTGACCTGAAATATATATTGACCCTATCCCAGTCCTCACTGTATTCTTTCATTTTCCCTCATAACGCCATTTTCACTGTTTTTAAGAAGCAACCGAATGAAAGATTGATCTGAGCTACATTCCCTTCAAGGTCAGTTTCATATATTTTAATTAATAAATACAAACTGTTATTAGGTAAGAGATTGGGAGTTCCTTTGAGTTGCACTGTAAAATTGAGGCATCGAGCCACCAAACTCACATTTATGATGTTATTTAATGGTGATGTAGATGATGATAATGATAATAAAAACAAAAACCACTTAGATGAACATTATTGTTGATCATGGTAACAGCGATGATGATGATAATGTAGCAAATGACATAACAAGAAATATTGTACAAATATGATCATGATCGAACAACAATGCATAAATGGACACTATATATTGCGTTTGCAATTTATCCTTTTACCATCAATGCATAAATGGGCAATATATATTTCATCTACAATTTATCGATCCTTTCGCTGATAAGCTGAATAAGTCAGGTTAAATCTTTTTCTTCAATTAAGTTTTCCGAATTTTGCTCGCTCTGTATAATATTTGCAGTTAACCAAACTACAAGGTGTTCTTGAAAAAAAAAAAAAGAAAAAAAAAACAAACAAACTACAAGGTTAGGTTGCCTATTTGGCTACTTAGCATATCATCTGATTTGGACTTGACCAAGCGTCACAGACAAGGTATAGAGATAATACATTTGTCATTTGGTACAAGAACACAATAATTTTTTTGTCCGAACTTACTAGATTAACATTTCATTACTAGATCAAAATGCGACTGAAAGTTAGCCTAATAAAATGATTAATAAATTGTCATTTTTTTTAATTAGGAGGCAAGATGTTTGTTAATGTATACACTGGGGGAAGCACTTTACATGGAGTGACAGGGATATATTATTCTCAAGGTCCAACTATAAATTTTCAGGCACATGAGAACATGACCTTGAATGAGTTAAAGGGCCAAATATACAATCTTTTGCAAATACCTCATCAAGGTAATGACTTGAATATTCGAGTAAGATACAATGCAGCACCCCCTCCGAGTGTTTTTTTTTCCGAGCTCCAAATAATTGATGATAATACTTGGAGTATGGTTGTTGCAAATCTTGCACATTGGGGTGTCATGGAGTTATTTGTTGATGTTGTAGCAGTTGCCGGTTCTGATATTCCGGGACCTAGCTCAAGTCGAAGACCCAGAAAAGGAGGGGCAAGAGCAAGAAGGCAAACAATTGAAGATATTTCGGTTCCTGTACCCGACTCAGATCATGTATATGACTCGAGCCACATCCCATCGGAAAGGGATGAGGAGGAAATAGATTTGGAAGTCGGGCTTGAAGACATTCAAGAAATGAGAGAATTTTCAAACCTTTATGCAGATGATGAAGTGAATCCACACGATCGTGTCCGACACCTAGTGTTTTCAGATGAGATGCCATTCGAAGAAATATCTGGCAATGATAATTTTTTCAATGAAGAAAATTTTAGTGATGGTCTTGGAGATGATGAAGAAATAGAAGAAGAAGATGATGATGATGATGATGATGATGAGGCACCTGAGGCATCCCATCAGGTTTATTGGCAACTGGCCAGACGGTCAGACACCCATCCAGTCTCATCATTTAATGCCATTGACGATATTGTGCGAATAATGGGAGATGGATCTTTTTTTCCAAATGAAGATTATGCAACCGATGATGGATTAGAGGAAGCATCAATTTATCGATCAAAGGCACATCTGAAGTGGGTGGTACATGACCATCATATAAGAATTAACCGAACCTTTAAAATAAAGAAGTCAAATGCATCGGTATATACCATTATTTGCACAGAGGAGAATTGTCGGTGGAGGTTGTATGCAGCTCGAAGGCAAGAGGATAGTGCCTTTGTGATCAAGAAGCGTCAAGGCCCACATACATGTGTCGTGACTGAAAATAGGCGTAATCACCCTCATCTCACAGCTCCATTTATGGCCACAATAATTCGAGAGAACATTAAAGAGAATCCGCATTATAAACTTAAAGACATCAAGGTAACTATTGAACAAAGATACAAATTTAGGCCTAAGTATATGAAGTGTTGGCGTGCTAGAGAGATTGCAATAAGTGAGTTGTTTGGAGGGTGGAATGAATCCTACAATCTTATTGGACCATTATTAAATGCAATCCAACACGCAAATCCTGGAACAAAAGTTCAATGGTTTAATGTTCTAAGTAGGGACCCTGGTGTAATGAAATTTCAAATGGTCAATTGGGCATTTGGTCCGGCAATTCAAGCGTTTCGGTACTGTCGACCAGTAATTGGTATAGATGGTACTTTTCTAACTGGTAGATATAAGGGAAAACTCCTGACATGTTGCGGGTTTGATGCTGAAGATCAAATTGTCCCACTAGCATTCGCTCTGTGTGATAAAGAAAAAAATAGTACATGGGAAAATTTTATGAGATTTGTACGACAACATGTAGTTGGGTCAAGACAAGTATGTGTCATTTCTGACAGGCATGCCTCGATTCTACGAGTCTTCAAGGAGCCTGATATTGGATGGAATATAGAATCTAGAGAAGCATCGCACAGGTATTGCTCCCGGCATTTAGTTCAGAATTTTCAATCCAAATTCAAGGATAAAAAATTGATCCCATTCGTTCAAAAAGTTTTTAGAGAGAATCAACCACGTAAGTTCCAAAAACGATTGAATCAATTAGAAAACAAAAAGAGAGGGGCAGTCAAATGGTTATATGAAATTGGGAGTGATAATGCAGAAAACCCATGCCTTGAACTATGGTCTCCTGTACACGATGGTGGGTATCGGTGGGGTATGATGACCTCAAATGGACCAGAATCACTTAACAATGTCTTCAAAGATGCACGTGCATTGCCGATAACTGCCCTAGTAGAAGTCACATTTTACAAATCAGTTAAATATTTCGCTGACAGAAGGGAGAAAGCAGCAGCAGCATTGGCAAACCAAGTTATGTTCGCACCTAAAGTGGAGGTTATGTTGGAGAAGAGAAGACTTAAAGGAAATCAGCATAATGTGAACCCTTTCGTGATGCGACAAAAGTATGAGGTCATCACCCCTACCCGTCTCGAGGGTACCACTCGAAAAGGAGGTCAAAAGCATCAAGTAAATTTTCATGAAGGGGTAGCTACTTGTTCATGTTTGAAGCCCCAACTTAGAGGAATTCCATGTTCTCATGTTCTAGGAGTTTGTGGAGAGCAAGGCATAGATAGCAACCAATATGTGTCTGGTTTCTATAGTATTACTGCTTTGTGCAATACATGGATACATGAATTTAACATGTTTGGAAATCCTGACACATGGCCTCCTTACTCGGGACCTAAGCTAATTCCTGATCCGATATTATACAAGGCCGAGAAGGGTCGTCGGCAAACTATTAGGATTCGTACTGACATGGACGTAACTAGCCAACGTAAAAATCCCTACACTTGCCATCTCTGTGGACAATCTGGACATAGCCGGAGAACTTGCCCCACAGCTACGAGAAATGATGAAGGTTATTTGTATTTTTTAATTTCTTGCATTTTTAATCTCTAATTTTATTATTTCACTTGTAAATTTCTAACTTTGATTATGATGTTTTTCTTGCAGAGAACTAAGACAGACTAGTATGCCTTTAAATATATAATATAATGTTATTTGTGCTTTGATTAGTGTAATTCTAGACTTGTAGTATGCCTTTAAATTTGTATTGTAATGTTATTTCTGCTAAGATTAGTTTAATTCTGGACTTGTATTATGCCTTTATATTTGTAATGTAATGTTAGTGCTTTGATTAATGTAATGTCTTTATATTGATTAGTGTTTTAATTAGTTTTCTTTATCAGTGAACTCTTTTTTTAAAGAAAAAATTCGTTATTTTTTTTTTGTTATTTTCACAAATTTTCTGTGTTTAAGGCTACTTTTGTAAAATTCGTTTTGTTTAAACTCTGTCATAATGAGTCTGAGTGAGTTTTGTTAATTTTTTCCATTTTCTTCCTTCCCTTTTTTTTTTATTATTCGGCTTTATTAGTTTTTTTTTTTTTTTTTACTTATTTATAAATTTCTCATTATCTTTGCTTTGAGTTTATCAATCTTGCGTTTAATTCGGTAAGTAATAGAAGGTATATGGGTGGTTCAGGGGTCAGTCTTAGATATCAGTTAAGAGTATACTTGATACCGGTATAATGCAAGAGTTGGTACAAGTATGGAGGGTCTAGAGATGCACATGGCGTTTAAGCTCCTGGGTTGATTCCATGCACATGGTTGAGAATTGCAGAAATTTTAGTTGAGAATTGCAGTATGTTACTTATTCTTGAGACTTTACAGAAATTTTAGTTGTTACTTATTCTTGAGACTTTACAGAAATTTTAGTATGTTACTTATTTTAGCACCATATTCTCTTACTCACTTGTTACTTATTCTTGAGACTTTACAGAAATTTTAGTTGAGAATTGCAGTATGTTCATATATCATCATTCTAGAATAATTATATGACAAGCCATAAGGAAAGTGAATTAAAGAAAAGATGATATCCATGTATATTTGCACACGTCAGCTATAAAACAAGAAAATGGAGAAATGCACCAAATGCATATATCCAAAATCACAAAATTTGGCAGAGACATGTCACACTTATGCACTTAATGACTTTAATGGTTTTATTACTAATTGGAACAGCAAGTCACCAACAATGAATTTCTTTTATCGTTTCCAGTAATACCCCTGGGCCTCTTTATCAATTGCTATCTCTTTATCAAATCAGGTCCTTTGAAACAAAAGAACATTTCCATGAAGTAAAATACGGCCTACACAAATTATTCAAAATGTTTATGGGACACATTCATACAATATTCTAAGATTTGTTATTTTTCACACAGGGGATTAGCACACAGCAAGTAAGAACTAACATAAATAAAACAAAGGATTTGAAACCAACTACACATGCATCAGGTCAGAGAATAAGAAATATTGACCAGATAGAATGCCAATGACTAGCCGGTGCGACCTCTACCACGGCTTCTCGCTCGACGTGCAAGATTGTAATCAGATGGTGTGTACAGGACGCGACCCCTGCGTGGTCTACGACCTCTCCTCGGGAGAGTGCGATCACCATACGTTTGTCCACGCTCCCACTCCCCTCCCCGAACATCCCCATAAGCCTCGTCATGCTCCCACTCCCCTCCCTGAACATCATCATAAACCTCGTATTGCTCCCACCGTCCTCCCTGAATATCACCATAAACCTCGTCATATGCCTCTCCATTTGCCGAATCACCTGCTTGAGATGCCCCAGGAGCATCTCCATGCTCCCAAACTCTTTCCTCTGGCGCACTTGATGACTCTCCATGCTCCCAGACTCCAGCTTGAGACAACTGAGAAGCATGTGGATGATATATTGGAGGCTCTGGAATTTGGTTTGCACAATCTCCTCCAATTAGGGTGCTCAACCAGTTGAAATCTGTTGGGTTTGGGTGCAACACATGCTCCTCCTGTGTCAACTCAAATTCAGCAGCATCAACTCCATGTTGTTGAAGGAACTGTTCAAATATAGCTCCTCGATTAACATCCTGGATATTACCTCGGCAAACTCGAATTGTCTGTCGTGCAAAGTCTCGTGCTTGACCACTTATTCTGGCACGAAGAGCACCAATTGCCTCCCTCGCATGTAAAAGATTGCGGATAACCTGTATAACCAGCAAGTAATCAATTCCATATCTTATTTTAAAGCAGGAAAGGCATAGGGAAATAATCAATTTATTTATTACCGTTTGCTGCACGACCTCGGCTCGTATGGTAAATGAATGAAAGGTAGGGTTTCCATTGTTTGCCCTCATTTGTTGGCTATTGATGCGTTCAACGGTGATGGAATGCCAATAAATCGTACGCATCCCGTTCCGATTGAACCACGCCATGTATTGGTTTGTCGTGTTGGAATCATAGAGATCTTCGTGAGGCACGATGTGATCCATGCGTCCCTCCCAAATTTGTATATACTCAGCATGCTTATTCATCCAAACAATATTACTATTTGGTGCATGTCTGATGTTGTGCAGAGTATCTGGACCTGATAGTTGCGGAGGCGGAACAAGTTGGGATCGACCAAACTGCATCATAACAGAAATTTAATGCTGGAATTTATAGTTGCTGGTAAGATTCAAAAAACTGGAATTTTTTTTTCTGATAAAGGTGCTGTAATTTAAACTGCTAAGATTAAAAAATTTGTTTTGACTAAACCAGCTGTCCAAAAAATATGAAAATTTTACAGGGGCAGTGTCTAAGAATGATATAACTTCAGTTAAATTTTTACTCAATTCCATGCAGCCATTTCTGATATAAAAATTATTTTGTGAGCTGGCTGAACTGCAAACCTGACAGCCAGACATCTACTTGGTTTTCAATTTGTTATTGCCATTCTGTTTGGACTCTGGGGTTCAAACTTTCAGGTTTGAAAATAGACATACAGAGGAGCATGGTGTGATTTTTGGGGATTTTTCAGAGGCTTATGACTGGGGTTTATGACTATCAACATTATGACATATTTTTCTGGTAAAGGTGCTGTAATTTAAACTGCTAAGATTAAAAAATTTGTTTTGACTAAACCAGCTGTCCAAAAAATATGAAAAATTTACAGGGGCAGTGTCTAAGAATTATATAACTTCAGTTAAATTTTTACTCAATTCCATGCAGCCATTTCTGATATAAAAATTATTTTGTGAGCTGGCTGAACTGCAAACCTGACAGCCAGACATCTACTTGGTTTTCAATTTGTTATTGCCATTCTGTTTGGACTCTGGGGTTCAAACTTTCAGGTTTGAAAATAGACATACAGAGGAGCATGGTGTGATTTTTGGGGATTTTTCAGAGGCTTATTACTGGGGTTTGTGACTATCAACATTATGACATATTTTTCTGGTAAAGGTGCTGTAATTTAAACTGCTAAGATTAAAAAATTTGTTTTGACTAAACCAGCTGTCCAAAAAATATGAAAAATTTACAGGGGCAGTGTCTAAGAATGATATAACTTCAGTTAAATTTTTACTCAATTCGATGTACCCATTTGTGAAATAAAAATAATTTATTGCACTGGCAGTAATTCTGTTGTTATGTTTCAAGAAAAGCAAAAACTTAGAATTACTAAATCAGTATAACATGTTAAAGTTAATCCATACCTGCCGCATGACTCGCTGCGGTGTGTACATCTCAACGATCCAGAACCATATCAAAGGCCCCTCGTAGTACCATAGCCTCTGCTCTTGTTCATCTCGACATATCTCTGGAAGCTCGTCCATGATGCCATCATACGGGGTCCAGTTCACATCATTGTCAACCAACTCCTCGAACTCTCGTCGATATGTGCTTATGCTGTACCTTGCTGTGTCACTAAAATCATGCGGGATGAGCCAAAATAATCCATATGGTGCACCACCCAATCCCACAGCACCAAAATCATGACGAATGGGCCTACCAACTGGAAATCGAGTCCAAGACCACATTTGCAGCAGAATGAGTGGTGCGGCGATCTCTCGTGAGGATCCAGAGGCCCGACACAATCCCCGATATAGGAAAGCAAGCACTGCAGATGCCCAACTATATATCCTCGGTCTCTCACTATATATAATCTGAACAAACATAGAGTATAAACGACCGGAGTGGTCGGGGAACATCACTGATCCAAATAGATCCATCATATATGAACGAGCGAAGTATAGAACTTGCTCCTCATTTGCATCTTCCGGCAATTCCGCCGCAACAAACTCACGGTCACGTGTCGTTGGGGGCACCCAGGGCTCACGCAACCATCCCATCCTCATGTGAAATGTTCCAGGAGGCCGTCGAAAAGCTGCCCATGCCTCATCTCGTCCGAAAGCTAATAACACATCATCCTCCCAATGGTCGTCTGAAATACCAATAACAGGTGCGCCATTGATAGGCAGGCCCCATAGACAACTAACATCCTGAAGTGTCACAGTAATCTCACCGGTCGGCAAGTGAAATGAATGTGTCTCGCGCCTCCACCTCTCTACTAGCGCGGTAATCAAGCTATGATCGATGCTTAACTCAGCCACTCTAGCGATATGTTCCAAACCATATTGTTGTAAGACTGGAAGGATCCGCTCATGGTAACGAAATGTCATACGACGTGATCGCGGCCTATAAAGCCAATCTGGCTGCAATTTGAATAATAAATAAACAATAAAGATGCATGCTATGAATATCAATAGAATAAGATATGTTCTTAACATCATTTTTTACAACATATATACATTACAAAATATTAATAGTATATGCACGCTATGAATATCAATATAATAATGTGCATATATGTTCAATAAATTTCATACTTACATCACTATATGCACGACTTGATGCATGTCTCGCATTCATGTTTAATAATGTACCCTCATGCTCTGATTGGGCAACTTGATCTCGGACTTGACCATCCCCACGACCATGAGCAGAACTTCGTTCTTGTCCCCGACCATCCCCTAGACCATGAGAAGAACCACCACGCGTGCGTACCATATCTACCAAATCAAAATATAATTTATTTATGCATTCAATTAATTGTGAATTTTCTATGGCTACATTATTATTATGCTAATGCAACTTCATGGCCATATCAATTGGTAAAGTACTGAACACATGTATACATATATGTATTACCATACATATATTCAAGTATTAACCACTAATTTAATCCAAATTCTGGACTTCTTAAAAAAATCCATTAAGAAAATAAAAATAGAAATATTGAAAATTTATATTAAATTAACGTATTTTAATATAATCCACGGTTTGCATGTTTCTAATTCAACTATCTAAATAAAAAATTTACATAATTTAAAGTATGTAAGATACTCACAGTTTGCAAAAAAAAAAAAAATGAGAAAATACTCACCGGAGGGAGCGTTGATCTGAGTGTAACAGAGAGGATGAAGTTGGAGAGCGACTGAGAGCAAGGCGCGCTGAGAGGGCAAGGCGCAATCGTAGGGAAGAGGAGGTGGGGACCGTGGGGTTCACTGGGAAGCGGCCACTAGGGTTTTTTTTTATTTTGTCTATAGTTGTGAATTGAAAATGAGAGGAGGGTACGGGGAGAAGCAGGTAATTAAGAAATGAGTGCTTGAGGGTAAGGCGTTCTAATGATGTGCGCCCTTTCATTTTTTTTTTTTTTTTTTTTTTTTTTGTCTACAACAAATAGAGTACGGTGGGTCAAAAAAAAATTAAGGGTTAGGCGCAGGTTCTTCTGGAGCCTAACAGGTAAGGCGCACAAGCACCTTGCGCCTTACTGGGGGCTCAGAATAAGGCGTACAAACACCTTGCGCCTTGGCTCTTTATGTAAATATCATATCACTCATGGCCGTTTGTTGAGGTATTGTTAGGCTGATAGCCGTTTAAGAAAAAAACCCGAAATAGACAAGCAACCACGCAGGTGATTGGTGGCAAGTAATATGGGCTGTTGGATAATGATCGGAGGCCGGAGGGTGAGGTTTAGAATAAAAAATTAAAACTACTCTTCTGCTGGCGTCATCTGCTGCTAGGAGGATCGTATGCTCGACAACCTGTGTGCCTAAGGTGTGCCATGTGTCATGCTGCATCTCTATTTAGACTTTGTAACCCCGTGCATACAAAGACACTGTTTCTGGAAGCAGAGAAAATCAAGGATATCTCAGCGATGACACGTGAAGGTGAGATCCGAAATTAACTATTATATATTTTTGGAATGAACTTGGTATATTAACTTGATTGAGAGTGTTCCGAATTTGATGTGAACCCATGATAAATTAATATATAGCATATGTGGTTTGGTCTACCGTAAAAGTTACTCCTTGTCCGTGAGAATATGACACAATAACAGATTGCTGGTACCGCTCACTGTAGTTTATTTATTGAAGATGGTATGTTACGATACAGAATGTTTTTCAAAAAAAAAAAAAACGATACAGAATCAAGGACCGTGTAACTATTTCTCAAAAAAAAAAAGGGACCGTGTAACTATTTCTCAAAAAAAAAAAAAATTCAAAAAAAAGGGACCGTGTAACTACCAAAAAAAAAGAAAAAAAAAAAAAGAAGAATGAAGGACCGTACAATTGGTTGTAGCGGCTTTGTTGATCAATTCTTCACATTTTTAACGGTGTATGAAATTTAATTATGAACTAGCCGTATTTTTTTTGGGAATTAATTATAAACAAAGTTCAATTCCTAGATTGAATAGGAAGAATTGTTGGGGCATCAAAGTTATCTAGTTTCTTTTCTATTTCTTGGCAGTTCGTTCGACTGTCGGAAAAGAGAAACCCTACTGACCTCCAGACACCCATCGCCACTACATCTCATCTCCATTTCGCGCGGAAAACGAACGCCTCCAGTGCCCCTCAGTCTGTATAGTGTGGCCATGGTTCATGCGGACCTGACGGGTGGGCTCCACCTCGCCACGTGTGGCGGGTCCACCGTGAAGTTTTTTGACACTGGTGTCGCCCTGAGCTCAGGTGGAGGTGACCCGTGTGTACTGAGTTACTCTCCCGGCCCCGGATCTGTGAATGCTGTCAGGTGGAATCGTACAAGTAATTTTTTTTTCCTTACAACACTTGCATATTTGTTATCATTTTTCCTTCATTTGTGCCAGTTTGGTGTAGAGCAACTGTTCGATTAGATTTTAGTATGCTCTGGTGCAATTGGAATTCTGAATTGCTACTGGTTAATTTTGAATTGAGTGCCTAGGATTGGGTTCCTTATTTTTTACGCCATGCTATTGATTTTTTTATTTATTTATTACGTCTATTGGCAACACTGAGAGGATAATTCGCATTTAGTTGTGTTAAATTGAGTTTATCTGCTCAAGGTTTATTTGGTTCAAATGTGATATCATTGATCTGATGTATAGTTGACACCAAATTAGCTTAATGGAGGTTCCATTTCACAGCTAATGATTAATTGAGGCTGATTGCCTGTTCATCGTGGGGGTGTTGGTGTGACTGGAGCCAATTGGATTAGAATTAGGTTTAGTTGCCATGTCCCGAAATATAGCCGTAGTAGCTTTTTTTCTTTTCTTTTTTTTTATTTGTAAGGGATTTGGTTGAACTTTTGCTCTTTGTTGGGACTTCTATGTTAATTTTTTTCAGAAATGGAATGGTACAGTTACCTGTTCTGATATGGGTAGCTGTACAGTTGGCTCGATAGTGTTCCATTGTATAATGGATTGTCTTTTTACCCCAATTGGGTCCTATTGTACTTTAATTCCATAACTGAGGATTAGTTACCAGTGTTTCCAAACTGAAATTGAAACCCTCGTACCTATATATAAAGTTAGACACACTGTAAAAATCGTACTATGAACAGTACACTTTCTCTTTTTCCCTGTGAATTATCTGGCCCTTTCATCCGTGATCGTACAGATGGATTTGGAAGAGGGAGATCGTGTGGTAAACGCTGCGCTTTCCATACGAG
Source organism: Rhynchospora breviuscula (assembly GCA_027562975.1). Lineage (NCBI taxonomy): Eukaryota > Viridiplantae > Streptophyta > Magnoliopsida > Poales > Cyperaceae > Rhynchospora > Rhynchospora breviuscula. Next base: position 6,730,169 of record CM050402.1, read on the forward strand.
GCGAGGCAAATGTGCTGTCAAAGCAAAATATAATTATAGAATGGGTGTTTTGTGTGATACAGGAGATGCTATCTTTATTTGGTGAGCATTCTTTCTTTCTGTTTAGGTTTTTTCTAGCCGTTACCATTCCAATAACTCTTTCTTTATTAGTTAATTTTTTTTGGTACTTTATGTACTATTTTATCTTATTGCAAATCACATGCTGAATGGATATTCCCTAATTGCATTTTAAGGCAGAGAATTTTAAGGATGTCTGACTATCAAATTAATATCATAAAATATATGCAGTCAGAGAATTATATGGATGTTTGCAACTATTAATTTATTATGATATGAAATAATTTTTTTATTGTTTTATATTTACTATTTAAACATTGCACAGTCGAATGATAATTATGTACAATCATTATTGCAAAATTTTATGACAATAACAATTTTGATTTGTATGAGTAACTCATTTCTTTGGATTTATTTGCATTTTATTTCTTTTGTTTTGTGGTAAATGATCTCTGTCTGGCTTTTTCTTACTTAAAAAATATTTGTTTGTTTATGGTAAATCATTTTTTGTTTTGTATAGAAGAGGATCCCAATTACAGCACCAACCAAACTTCATTTAAAATATTTGTTGTTTTTTCTTTAATTATGTTGTGCTTTGTTTTTGTTCTAATATGTTCCATCAATAATGGTCAGTTTTACCTGGTAATTGCAGGTCAAGAAATCAACCTAAGGTTTAATAACGTCAAGCTTTATAAGGTATGTACATTTATGCAGTGCTTTCTAATTGGAATTTGCCAGTTTCTGCATGACTGGCTTTTGAAGTATTGAGTTATTTGTTGGTACTTGGTAGCATAAGAGATTACCGCAAAAAAAAAAAGAAATAAATTGAAAGAATTAAAAAATTGCATTATAATGTGTTGCATATGTGGTTTATTAACAAGAAGATGATGTTGCATTTGCAGTGTGGGTGTTTTTGGAATATAGTCTTCTTATGTAAATTATTTCAATCTGATAAATAATTGTTCACTTTTGTCCAATTTAAATGCAGGATGTATAGATTATTTCAAGTATGATAATGTACTGACAGCTATGCAGAACCAACAAAAGAGGTATTTTCACACTTGCATTCTTTTTATTACTATGTGGGTTAAGAATAGCACTGTCTCTGACAACCTGAATTGTGGAAATTTTCATGTCAGGATAAATTTTCTTGGAAAATCTCTTTACATATATCTTTGTCTCTCTATAAGCAGTCTGATCATACAAGCTTTGCTATTATGGATTTCGAGTATTACATATGTAGTTCTTTCTTCCAAAGAAAAACATGGCCTTTATTTGGTTCACTCATAATATTAAGCTCTACTTTCTCCTATTATTAGTTGCTAATAATCATCGTAGTTTCAAGTTCTAGCATGTCATATTATTAGATCTTCTAGATATTGTTATTGATTTTGATTTACACCTCAGTTGTTTTAGAGACTAAGATATACTTAATAGGTTGATTGTATACATCAAGCTGTTAAGAAAATAATGATTTTTTACTTTACATATGAACCTTAAATTGAATCAACAAAACATAATTATACTAGACAATTTTTCATGGCAATATTATGTCAGGCTTTTCATCATTTCGGTTTTATTTGTGTTATGCTCTTTTTGTGTCATTTGCATGAGACTAATGACCAATCTTAATATATTGCATTTGAATTGACTGTTACAACTTTGGTGGTAGAACAATATAGGACTATTTATCAAATACTAATAATTTTTTTATTATTCATGCCATGGTTAAGTTCATTTTTAAGCTACAAAATGGTCTAAAGCTCAAAGCACTTAATAAGGTTCAAATAATGCACTTTTATATCTGATTCATTAATACTTCTAATTAAATAACTAAATTTATCTATTATAGCATAGTAGATCACTGTTATCTGTCAGATGTACAGGTAAGATATGGCCAGGTTATACCATTGTGAATTTTGGGTAGTTTGGAAATTGGAAAGCACTTTTTATACATTTTCTTTACGCTAGCCAGATTTCTGGAGACATAATTTTACACTGCTCCCAACAAGCTGTTTCGTCATTACTTTGACATCAAAACCTCCCCCAACTGATCTTTCTGTCTGGGTGTCAGTTCAGGCTCCAACTATGGCGCTCTCGCATCGTCCTAGCTTCAGGTCTAATCGTGGAGCTTTGTCTAAAATTAAGATAAAGGAGAAAGTGATCGATCACAGGACACAATTGATAGCCAGGCCTATCCTGAAGGGTATAACTCATTGTCTCTTCTAATTTTGCTTTTTCTTTTTAAATCTTGCTTATAGTTTTCATGGGATTTTCTCTGCTAAAGGAATGTAGATTTTCAAACTCAATATTATTTTATTATTTTCCTTGTCAGGTTTTTTTATATATATGGTTATTGTGAATAAAAGGGTGCATTAGAAGTTACCATTGTTTTATTCTATCAAAGTTTGTGCGATTATTCCGAGGTTTATAGCGAAATATGAAAAGAACACCTTGTCAAATGTTGTGTATAGATGACCTTTTCAAAATTTGTCAGGGTATATGTGGAATCTTAGTAATTAGGTAACCAATTAAAATCTAATATTTAATGGCCTCTTATTTCTTCTGAGCTATAAGGAATTGCAACAGAGGCAGATCAAATGTTAAATGAGCTTTAGGGTTGGCTTTCAAAACAAGGGTAGAACTAACACAGTTTGCTGAAAAGTAATGACAATTTATGAACTTTTGTTTTACCAATCTTTTTTTAAAAACATGTTAAGTTTGTTGTGTCTGTCTTATGCATATCTAATCTATTTCCAATTGATATAATAATTTTTGGTAAAATATTAATGCTACAATTGAACAAATTAATAATAGTTCCTTTTTATGTGGCAGGTGTGGCAACAGCGGTAGAGCCAAGATATATTTTAAGTATTATATCAAGGTTCTTTGATTCATTTGATGCTTATTCATCAGACCTCAGCAGTATATTGGAGAAATTGGAGAAATGATATCGAAGTGTGCGATCTTGAGCTTGAGAAGATATTTGAGATACTTTTATTTTCTTCATACATATTACCATGGATTTTAAGAATTATGTTTGTTGACAATATTGTCTTCTCAATTGTAATTTTTACTTTATAGAATGTACATTGATGGCCAAGTCAGCATCAATTTCTCCACCGAATAAACTTAAACTATTACAGAACGTATTGAAAAAACGAGTTACTTACAAAAAACCAACTATAGGAGTGGTTGCGGCTTGGCCGCAACAACAAAGTTATCTAGTTGACATATATCAAAAGAGACAACTTAGTGTAGAGAATTCAGTATAGACTCTAGAAAAGGTCACCCTAGTAACGTGCTAGACCGGTGACTAAGACATAATTATTGTCTCTTTTTTAAGTGGGGAAATATTCCAAACTTCTCCCCATAATATATATCTGGTGGAGGCTTCCATCTAGCGACTAGCTAACCGGTTATGCTCCTAGAAACTTCTCAGTAAGCCATTTTTAATTTAGTTTCCAATCACTACAACTAAATGATCTTTAACAACACCAAACTAACCGCAATTATTTCTAACAGTCATAAAATCTACTCGACAGCCACTGTCAAGCTTTCGAACAAAAACAACAGTCATAAAAAAAACAAATTGACATTTTCGTTATTTATCGTAACATCTTTTAACGGCGGTGTTCTATAATGAGTGTCGTTATTTTTATGGTATTAAAAAAAGAAAAAATTAGATGTATGTCCCTCTAATCTTTTCTAATTGGAAATATACCCCTTGAATATTTAAAATTCAGTTATATATCCCTCTAATCATGTTGGTCTAGTATATTTACCTTTATTGATTATTCAATGATTCTCTAAAAATTAAAAAATCAAAATTGAAAATTTATGACGAAATTGGCCTTCTTCACAGCTTCTCTGATGATCTCCTATCTCGTGCGCATGCACTTTTCGGCGCTTTTTTGTGTTGCTCTCTCATGTCGATATGGCTAGAGCCTTCGCTACTTACCACCTCTCTCTTTCTCTCATCTCTCTCTCATATCAAGAAAGAAGGCACGTGGGATCTACTAATAGCTAGTGTTTTCAATACCCTACCGGTTACCGAAAATTCCGGTAATATCGGGCACCTGAACAATGACTGAAACGGCAATATCTGATATCGGGAAAATTCGGAAAATATCAGAAAATGTCGGATTTCGATCACTAGACCGGTAGAAGTGTTGGTATGATATTGAAAACACCACTTATAGCCTTGCCCCTTAAACAAGCTCTCTCTCGCTTGGAAAATATTACTCATTTTTTTTTATCATTTTAATTTTGTTTTTTTTTTTCCTATCATAAAGTCTCATAAAGTTATGAATTTTCATCCTCTGACGTGAATCTTGTATATATAGGTACAAATTTGGACGAGTTAAATTTAGATGCACGGTGATTGTTACATGTTACACATTGATTATACTTGTTGGATTAATAACAAAGAAATCAAAATTAACTGCTTTATATTTTCACGAAGCCTTCAAGACATAATAACCCATTGCTGTCTAATTAATCTCAAATAGACAATTCGGATGTGTACATGCAGTATAGTGTGTATTTGATATTGCGCAATAGATAAACAGTTTTTAAGTTAGATTATGATTTATGGTGCTTACTAAATAAAAATCAAATGCTTTAAACATGTTTCAAGTCAAATGATTTAGTCTTGCAAAGGAGAGAATGAGGCGAAATTAAACAATTTACGACATCAACTCTGTAATTATGAATCTTAGTACAAGAAGATTATAACTTAAACCAAAGGTCGGCAACTACTTGGTGTTCCCAGAGGTTCTAGAGAAAATAGTAAATACAAATGCATAGTTTAAAAACGATAGGGGTTTAGGTATGTACACAAGGGAAAAATGAAAGTGATGGAGAGACAATAGGACACAGCAAGCTCGGTGCATGGATCCCACATTCCCACGTGTTCTTCTCTTCTGACCGAGCTCAGGGAAGATCGACACGAGGAGGGACATAATTCATCTACGTGAGAGAGAGATGCCATGGGAATTGGGAAGATGTGAGGAGGGTAATTTCGTCATGAATTTTCAATTTGAATTTTTTTTTGTATTTAATTATTATTAAAATAATTAATAAGGTTCGCTCAAAAAGACCGTCGTTGACTCGTAAATAATCTATTCGCTTTTTTTTTGACGTTCTCTTCATTTACCAAATCCGCCGGTCAAATTACCTTTATCTATGTTCTTCAAATTCTGCTAGTCGTTGCTTTGTTGCTTTCTTGTTTTCTTTTATTTTGTTTTTTCTTTGTTTTTCTGCCACTAGATTGCCCCTATATAGTTCTCAAAAAAAAAATTACCTTTATCTAATCATTAATCACTCTATTCTTTCTGCCTTATCTCACTCGTCTCCTTCGTTTTACTTATACCCAACCCGCCGGTCAAATCACCTCTCTCAAATTTCCATTGATTTCTTCTCTCTCTCTCTCTCTCGATACTTCTCCTTTCCCTTACTCTTCTCTCACCTCTCCAATTAATCTCCATTGATCTCCTCTCTCTCCCGAAAGTCGACACCCTGATTCTGTAGAGGTTGCGATGCACGGCCATTCCCTCTTGCGTCTACCTAACTGGTGATGCTCTTAATTAATTGATTTTCAGGTATCGTAGACACTTCTTAGCAAGCCATTTTTAATTTAATTTCCATTAATATAGACTATTTCCAATAAATTATTAAGGGCCGTTATTGGTAAGTAAAGCATTTTGGTAACACAAAACACATCTCATCGTTAATTTGCACCAATAAGCCTTACATTTTGATTTCTGATCTTCTTGAGTAAAAACTTGGACTCCTGTAAGTTTGCTTCATGAAAAGGTATGAGATTTTTGTTTTAATAATAAATTAATTAAACATTACTCCAGATATGACCTTCAAACTAAAAATCTGATAAACTATCGTTTACTGCATGCAGCACAAAAAGGTTTCTCAGTGTACGATAAATAGGTGCTTAAATAATTCTATCATTACAAACGCATAATTGCACAATGGTTTGTGCTCAATGCTCACTAATTTTTCATTTAATGATGGTTGCCTGCGATTTCACTAATTAGATGCATTAATTTTCAGGAATTTGTAGATCAAATTTTGTATGAACAAAAAATATGGAAGCTGCAAGCAATCTGGTCATGGCAAAAGAGAATGACTATAAGATTAACATCAATTTTACAACGAAACCGCAAGGGAGAACAGAGATACCTTTGGATCCAACTTTAGACTACATAAGGCGGTATCTATTAGAAGAAAATGTTGATGAACAGATAATTGGTTCTCAAGAAACAGCTCTAAGAGGTATCGAAAAACCCTTCTATGATATCCTTGGGGAAAAATATCCACCTTTACAAGATAACCAATTGATATCAAACCAGCAAAAAGAAAATCATAATTTCACCATTTGCATTTCAAAAAATCAAGTTGGTCCAAGCCAAAATGAGAGTTTGCAACAAGACACAAGTATAGTGAATTCACTTGCTACTGAATTCCTCAAAGGTGAAAAGGAAGGAATGAAGTTTCTTCCAAATCTCAAAAAATTGTCCATTGATAGGCAAGAGAATAAGCTTTCACTAGATCCAATGAATAAATGTGACGGCAAGTTAAGTTTGGCGGAAGAAAAAGGAAGTGTTATTGTAGATAGGTCTAAGAGTAAGAAGAGTTCAAATGATGCAGATTTGGACTTGTTGGAGGGGCGAAATCACAAATTGCCCATGGTATTTTTTGAGGAAAAGATAAGGGATGAGATGTTTGATAAAGTTCTACTAAACCACGGTGAAAACTATGCAAGAGAAGAAACCTCAAGTCTAAAAGAAAGCACAATGCTCAAAGCAAATTATTGCTATAAGAATCAATACCAGTATGAACTTATTAATCTCAAAGCACTCCTGATTGCTTGTGCTGAGGCAATATTTATAAATGATATCAAGAAAGCAGTTGAACTTATACAAAATATAAGGAAGCATGCCTCTCCTATTGGTAATGGAACCCAAAGACTTGCATGTATTCTTGCTGACGGGCTTGAGGCACGCTTGACTGGTACCGGAAACACGATTTATCGCCAATTAATCAAAAGAAGAGTATCTTCCGTCGACTTTTTAAAGATCTATGAAATGTTTATGAGTGGTAACCCCATTTCGAGAGTTTCATACCATTGTGCTAATAGGAGTATTCTCAGTGCTGCAAGCACTGCATTAAAAATCCATATAGTTGATTTTGGCATTGCTTTTGGATTTCAATGGCCCTCTATAATTCAAGCTTTTGCGGAAATGGAAGACAAACCTCCAACACTCCGTATTACCGGAGTTGATTTGCCACGACCAGGCTTTCACCCTGCCGAAAGAGTTAAAACAACTGGAAAGAGGTTGGAAGCTTACGCTCGAGATTTCGGAGTTCCATTTGAGTATCATGGGATAGCCTCTGATCAGTGGGAGTCCATTTGTCTTGAGGATCTCTGTATCAAGGATGATGAAGTGCTTATAGTTAACACTATGTTTAACTTAAGTGAACGGAGTTGTGAACCATTATTTGGCACGAATAATTCCCCGAATCTATTCCTCAATCTAATTCGAAAGATCAAACCAAAGCTTTTTATCCAAGGAATAGTTTACGCAACCTTTAGTCCCTACTTCATCCCACGGTTTAAAATGGTTCTTTTACAATACTCTAGATTTTTTGACATGTTTGACACATTATTTCCACAAAACTCCAAGCCAAGGCAACAACTTGAGAGAGATTTGATGGGTCCTCTTATTATCAATCAGATAGCATGTGAAGGGCCAGATTTGATCCCAAGATGGGAAAATTACAAGCAGCACCACACGAGAAACTTAGAGGCTGGATTTGAACAGCTTCCGGTGGACCCAAGTGTAGTGAATGAATGCACTGAAATTGTTAGAAATGGTTATGATGAGAATTTTTTTATTGAAGAAGATTGCAATTGGTTTCTTCAGGGTTGGAAGGGTAATGTAATTTATGCCATGTCATTGTGGAAACCTCGAATTATATAAACTTTATGTTGAAATATGATGCCGCAGAAAATCGTACCCGGATCAAATGCATGGCATGGATAGACACGGGTTGTGCTGCATAAGATCGTATCATGGATCAAATGCATGGCACCGACAGAAAAGGACAGTTCTGACCTTATTTGGAATTATTTCAGAGAAGAGGAAAGAATCCTTGGAGATATTTCAGAAAAAGAAATAATATGCATAAGGAAAGTGATGATTGATTGTTGAGAATCTGATTAGATTATCTGAAGATGCGTTAAGATATTCTATTATTTCTTACCCGATTGTATCTTGAGAAATAAGTTATTCTTTTTCTATTTATTCATCTTCTCTCCTTGTGTTGTATCAACTCAAATTATTCAGAAAATAATAAAAATAGTGTGCGTGTGTGTGGAGGACGTAGGCACCAAGTTAGTGCTGAACCTCGTTAAATCTTGTGTCTATTTTTATTTCTGTGCTTGATTGATTTCTGAGTTCACTGTATCGACACTTTTAGGAGCACGGTTCGTGTGTAGATGGCACTCGAATCGTGACTCCCCTGATCGATCTGATGATGAAATAATTCCGCTACGACGACTGACGGATTCTTAACATGGTATCAGAGACAGATTCGGTCCTTTGACGTCGACTCGGTGTTTGAAGACTTGATAATTGCTTCGAGGAGAATTTACTTTCGCACATGAAGTGTGTTTGTGCTCTTTTGCAACTGCTTTATCGTCTCCGTGTAACTGTCTTGAGGGCCGCAATGATCATTAGACGAGCCATAGTGGGGGATTGTATCTGGCTTTTGGAAATTAACTGCGGTGTTTGAAACATGTGTAAGCAGCGTCACTTTAATTACTTCGTGCCTAGTCGCCCAAAGACATGAAGAATGAAGGCCGTGTGCCGCATAGAGACGTGCATAAGTCATGTCATGACTTCATCATGAGACTTAGTTTGGTAATATTCCTTGCTTGGCTCTTTGACCGATCTTAGGGTTTCTACAATTTCCAATTAATAATTGAATTATGTTTGGATTTTATGGATTTGCAAAAGTTAATGGGAATTGTAATTTTTATGGTATGCACCACGCAAAGGACAAAAATGGACAAAAGAGATTTGGAAAGTTACTTTTTATGGCGACTCGTGAATTGTGCCATATATCTGTCCTTTGATTTAATAACCCGAAAGATTAATTGAATATTTCAATTCCCAACATTTTTTTATGATAGTTTCTGTATGGACTTGGATATTGCTTGATTTCCGTTTTTTGACACGGAGATTTATTGTGATTGGTGCACAATTTATTGGTGAGCCCTGCCAAAAGTAAGAATATTTATTAGCGAAATCTTTTGACGTTTCTAATTTTGCTCGGGAAAACATTTTTGATGGATTTGATAATTTAATGAATCAAAAAGTTTTGGCAACTCGGCATATCAACAATCAGGTTGATTTGGATCTTCGCTGGTTGGCTCAAAATGTAACCCAAGTCGGATTAGAAGAGTTTTTCGTGTGTAGAATTTAATGTTTTCAAGTTGAGGGCATTTGAGGTCAAGAAATAACTGTTTATGTAAGTCATCAAATATTCCTCTCAGGGGGAGAGTTGATGTGAGAGAAACATTTGGTGTCGACAGAGAAGATCCTAGTCGGGGCATGTGGTTTGAAAGAATGATTTCTTGATTGTTGAGGTGCACGGGTAATGTCAGGATAGACACGAAACCGGGCATGTTTGTTTGGAGGTTCTGAGATTAATTTGACTATTTTCCTGTGCAAGTAACTGCACAGTTGACCATTTCTCTGTGCAAGTTACCGCACAGTTGATCATTTCTCTGTGCAAGTTACCGCACAGTTGACCTAGTTGGCGGGGTGGATCGTCAACAAGTCTGTCGAGATGATTCGGCAGAGGTTGCATCGAATATGCAGTCATGGGCTGGCCAATTGATCAGTTTTGGACTTCATCACTTCTTAGGGAGTCGTGTGGAATCTGCTCATTCTGGATCTAGAGTTGAGGGAGTTGCGTATCCGGTGGTGAATGGCTACTCTTTTGAAGACATGATTTGGAGTTGCTTGACGGAGGAGTCAAGATGGTGAGTGTAAGATTCAGCGGCAAACTTGGCAAGTTGTCATGACAAGACTATACATGTCAACTTGAGGGGGAGTGTTGAAATATGATGCCGCAGAAGATCGTACCCGGATCAAATGCATGACATGGATAGACACGGGTTGTGTTGCATAAGATCGTGTCATGGATCAAATGCATGGCACCGACAGAAAAGGACAGTTCTGACCTTATTTGAAATTATTTCAGAGAAGAGGAAAGAATCCTTGGAGATATTTCAGAAAAAGAAATAATATGCATAAGGAAAGTGATGATTGATTGTTGAGAATCTGATTAGATTATCTGAAGATGCGTTTAGATATTCTACTATTTCTTACCCGATTGTATCTTGAGAAATAAGTTATTCTTTTTCTATTTATTCATCTTCTCTCATTGTGTTGTATCAACTCAAATTATTCAGAAAATAATAAAAATAGTGTGCGTGTGTGTGGAGGACGTAGGCACCAAGTTGGTGCTGAACCTCGTTAAATCTTGTGTCTATTTTTATTTCTGTGCTTGATTGATTTCTGAGTTCACTGTATCGACACTTTTAGGAGCACGGTTCGTGTGCAGATGGCACTCGAATCGTGCCTCCCCTGATCGATCTGATGATGAAATAATTCCGCTACGACGACTGACGGATTCTTAACACTTTAAATCCATCTTCTATTTCTTAAATATATTTTGTAAATTGGTTTCCTTGCAAGACGCACAATAGTTATGTACAGCCATTAAATTCAACCATTTATGAGTTTCGACAGTTTTTTAGGAGAAGTATAATACTGCTGAGAGAAGCTATTAAAAGAGAGTAATTACGTTACTTAAAAAAGAGATTCATTAGCTGATGGGAAATTTTAATAACTACCATCTATTGTGATACTGACAAGCTGGTCCTTGTATTCTTAATTGTTTCGAACCTCTATGAGACTTGATATATAGCTAATTGGAAATTAATTGCTTTTTAACTCGTTGTATTCTTAGTTGCGTCTTAATTTACAAACACAATTCAATAAGGTTGTCATAATGGGACGTATGAGCTTTAGTTACCAGGGAGTGGTCTCCAACTCTGACGATTGATGATCTATGACTAAAATGTTGTCTTATTGAACCAAACCAATTGCAATTGTCTAAGGCTTCCGAGTTTCTTGACTAAAATGTTGTTTTCAGCACTGAGCTGCTCTACGTTTGATGAGTTATAAAACCAAAGTGGCCTACTATTTAAGGCATAAGAGTGGGACATTTATAAAATTTTAAGCTAGCATTTTTTATTAATTATTGTTGTTTGAGTGGAAGTCAACTTTTATTGCATGATTTCATAGATTTTTTTTTTTTTTTTTTTTGATAACATAAACTTGATGGTACCACTTGAATTGCTAGTATCAGTTGAAATTTATTTGTACCAGTTGAAATTATCGATGTACGTATACAGTTCCAATTTGATGAGATGTCTGGAGTGACATTTTTAAAGGCATCAATGGAATTAGCCCATTCACTACAATAAGAATGGGTTTTAGATAGACTTAATTCTCTTCCAACATGCTAAAAAAACTCTATCTAAAATTTCTTGCAAGACTTACTATTGTCATGCACAACTCGGTGTTGCTATGGTCTATTGCATGACTTATTTAGTGTGTTGGTAAAGGTTAAAAATAATCTTTCAAAATAGATTTCGTACTACACTTATTTATTTCAACAATAGCATGATAAAAAAAGTCTATCAAAGACAATTCTGTTGCTACACCTTTTATTTAAACAATTGCATGATGAAAAAGTCTATCAAAGGTAAATCCGTTGCTACACCTTTTATTTAAACAATCGCATGATAAAATAGTCTTCCAAGACTAATTTGTTGCTACACATTTGCAAAATGATTAGCATGATCAAATGATCTTGCTATTTGATTTTTTATTCTATAATTAAATTATAAATTAATTAATTAATTAAATATTGACATTTCTTGCAATATTAATAATCAAACACGTATTAATAAATATTATTACTATTATACACATAATACAAAGAATCATATTATTGCAACAATTATGAATTTATTAATAATCAAAATCAATTTATAATAAACACAAACGTGATGTTAAGTCAATTGCAACAGACACCATAATAATTAAACTAAAGAAAGTACAATCATCCATATCTTAAAATGCAAAAAAAAAAAAATCTTAAAAACTATTAGTCCTTCAAAGTTGATGCGTCTCTTCAACTTCAACAATTGTGTCTTCGACATCCGATCTGAACCAACTTTGATCTTCTAAAAAGAATGCATGGTACGGCTCATGTTCAACCCCTTCTAGCGTATCTTCATTCCCCATGTCATAAACATCTCGTGGTTTTAATCCAACGGCAGCCGACCATTCTGGACATGATGGATCTTGTACATAGAATACTTGATTTGCTTGTAATGCAAAGATAAAAGGCTCGTCCTCTAACTTATCACCTGAATGTTTCAAATATGAGAAGTTAACCGATGTAACACCATAATCATCTTTTTTAATCCCTCTACCTTGTGTGACATCAACCCAATCACACTTAAATAACACAACTCCAAATTGTCCATTATAATCTAACTCTACGATTTCTTTTATCCTCCCATAATATGTCAGATCACCCAAAACTGGATTTCGATCGTTGGCACCAGTATAACTTGATGTCTTTGCTACTAAAACTACTACACTATTTTGGGTTGCCTTGTCATATCAAGCGGGTCGAAACCTATAACTATTTATGTTGAACCCTCTATATGCTCTTGCAACTTCTATCGGCCATTTAGCAAGCCATGCAAGATCTTTTGAAATGCTCTCAATTTGACCTTTCAGCTCCAAATGCATAACATGTTTGACATAAGAGCAAAATAATTAGAAAGTAATAATAATTTAATGTCATTTTCACATTCTGATGTTGCTTTTTGAGTTAGAAGACAATTCTCTTTTCTAAACTTCCAGGTGATGATGGCTCTACAGTACAGGATGGTTACAAATTTAATTTTTTTTATGCAACTGGAGATAACTAAAAGATGTCAAGAACTCGATCAAATAAACACACCAAATTGCAATGAAAGTACCAACAACAAGAAGTTCAATACCCATAGAACTATCAAATGGGAGTGAAATTTAGCATATCCTGTAGCTGTGTACATAACTACATATCCAGAGGATCCATGTGACCGTCAATGCAGCCAGGAACCATGTGCATGCACAAGAAGTAAACAAATTGTGGTCCTCCAAATCTACTTCTCTGTTTAAGAGTGAAAGCAAGTCTCTTCAAAATAGGACCACTCTTAATTTTTCACCTCTTACTATTACTCCGTGTCTTGGGTTCAGCTTCGCCCTCTAGAAATAGAGAAATTATTAAGGATGATTAAGATGAATCTACACCGTCTATTTTCAATCAGTGAACTCAAATCGAGCTTGAATTGAGAACGAATTTGTTAGAACGACGCTAGAGCTAATTTTAATACGAACTATAATGTGAAATTAATGGAGAATCTAAGTTTGCCACAGAATATCAATTGCACAGAATGTTACCAAGGACAAAGTCAAAATTTGATTTTGAGAATATTTATAGAAAGTAATCTTAATACTTACATAATATTTAAACCAATTGTGAAAAGTCTTATGTTGGATGCTTTCAATGTCTTTTGTTTGTAGTCGACAATTACAATGGTTCCTCTTAATTTCAGTAGCATGCAGTCTACAAAACAAAGAGAAAAAAGAAAAAAAGAATTATACATCACCTAATTTGGTTAAAATTCCAGAAGAAAGATAAAAGTTTTGTTATGACAAATATACCCTTGCATACAACAAACAGATTCAGCTTTATAAATTTTTTTATGGCAATCATCACTCAAGCTTGTACAAGTTTCAGCAACTAATGCTTGATTAAATTGAAAATATCAACTTAATAAAGTAACAGACTTCAGCTAAGTAGCTTAAAAGATTTTAAGTTAGCACACTTACTTAAGATACGGAATGACTACCTCACAATTAGAAAGAACATATTGATGCACTTGTGCGAGTTCCAAAGATGTCATTAAGTACCGCATTTCCCTAATGGCTGGCCCCTCTGTTCAAACAACTTGCAACTAAGCTCTAAAATTGAGGGCATCATATGTTTGGCATTATCACCATTTCTGGAAATCTGGTTCAGTTTTGTGTCGAACCTATTTATATATCTAAAACATAACATGTCACAATATTATTAAAGAGTGAAGAATGTTCAGTTTATAGTGAGTTTAAAACTATACCTAGAACAAAAGATCATGCATTCATCTGCCAAATAAGCCTCGACAATCGACCCCTCCAGCCTTGCTCGGTTGCGCACATAGGACTTCAATACACCAAGATACCTAACAAACAAGAGGTATGTAAATATAATAACAACTACAAGATTTACATACGTTTATTTATTTATAGATTAACTATTACTGGTCGCATAAATTACTAAATAGATCGAATAATGAAACTAATGAGCATATTGTTACATACAATATTTAAGCAATAAATGTTCCACTGATAAAAAACACTATAATTGGAGTATTTCAGACCCTCCAATTTGAAAATATCATAATAAATAGTAAAAAAATTCGAAAAAATGTAAAATTTGGTCTATCTAGGTTTTTCAATATGGAGAACAACTTGAGCGGTTCGGACTGACCGTTTGAATTTTGGATCTTAAAAAACGACTCATGTGTACGGAGACGATCCGTACACATCAGTGTATTTTATCCATTCTCTATATATGTATGTGTGTGTGTATCAAAGCTATACTACGTTTTGTTTACGTTTTATTAAGCAAAATCGTATAACTTATAAATGAATTGATGAATATCTAAGTGATGATCGCTAGTGTATACGACGAAGTTTAACATTTGATGTAATCTGGAATTGTTCTGTCAGGCATGTTTTGCTATTATAAATAAAACTTAAAATGAACGGTTCTATTTTCAAGTCATCTGAGATATACCGTATTGCCAAGTTATACATCCTAAACTTAAGAAATCTTTCAGTTTTTTATGCATGTCTTCCAAAAATAAATCTTAATCATGAGTAATAGTTGCCTTACCACACACTTTATGCTGCAATTTCACATCTGATCGACGAACAAAAAAATAAAATAAAAGGAGATGATGCTTAATTGGTTTAAAGGTTATTGTTTCCAAAAAAATTTAAATAAATGTTGTTTAAAAAAATTATTTTAAAAAATGCATATTATCCAAAGCATCACCCAAAATCCTGACTGGGTTTGTGCTATTTTACTGAAAATTTTCAACTAATAGCTTTTGCAGTTTTTTTTTCTCTTTTTTTTTTTTTTTTTTGGGGACCTCGTGGCAGTGACAGATTGTTAGATAAACATGTGTACTGAACCGATATACATCTTTTCTTTCACATTAGGTTCTTTAATTATACCTTTTTTTTTCATTTTACTTTCTCTTGGACCGTTGGCACACAATTGACATTATTTGTAATGTCAGCAAAATATAAATATTTAATTCAAATAATAAGATTATATTAAATCTCTCAATATTTCCAGTAGATGTCAACAAAATTACAGCATAACAAATTAATTAGCCCAAGGGAATCATGATTTTCCTCTAGGTGGTGAAGGAATCTGAATATTGTTTACACTGTGTTCGGATAACAGGAGGGGACTGGAAAGGGAAGGAAAATATAAAAGAGGAAGGGATGGGACGGGACGGGACGGTAAATAATTTTATTTTTTTCTGTTTGGATGAGTTATGAAGAGAAAAGAAAATCAGTTTCCTTTCCGTCTCTATTTTTGTTTGGATGAACTAATTTAATAAAGGTAAAATAAAATAATTGACCATTCTACCCTTTAAACCCTTCAACTCTATCAGGAGTCCACGACTCGTTCGCTACAAAATAATTAATCTCTCAATATATTTTTTATCCTAGCAGCTGAGTTAACAAGCTTTTTATTTAATAATCGGAAAAAAAAATTCTTGGAAGAAGCAAATTGAAAAAGCAACGAATTATTCTATCCAAATTCAAATAAAACTACATTGACTAACCTGATCCAAAATTCTTAGATCAGCTACAACTTGGAAGAAAATTAGACATTGTTCATAATTTATTTTATAAAAAACAAAACTTTAGTAACTTCAATCAAAACTATAATAACTTGGCAGCAATTGCAATGTGCTCCTTTCCAATCAGATCCTACACATAAAATTGGCATAATAAATTAGATTAACACAACCAGTTTACTCTTAAAGTTCTTTAAAGGACTGCTCCAAACAACCATCTTCTTTTTTTTAATATTTAAAAATTTTAAAATTCAAATGTTGAATCCAAACCGTTGATCTTGTTTAATTTTACGGGCGATGCGTTTTCATATAAGTTTTATAAAATTTGGAATCGATTTGATACTTGATTAAGTGACCAAATTATGAACGTATTAGAATTAATCAATGATAGTTAACCAGGTTCGTTCATTTCTTGACTACTTAATCTAGTACCAAATCAACTCTAAATTTTATAAAACTTATATTAAAACGTATTGTCTGTAACATTGAACAAGATCAACGATTTGAATTCAACATTTAAATTTTAAATTTTTTAAATATTAAATAAAAAGAAAATGGCTGTTTGGAGCCGTCTTTTAAATAACTTTAAGAGTTTGCCCCAGAACTCTAACATTAAAAGAGAGAAAGGAAGAAAAGAGAGTAAGGTTGACCGAAATTTGTTATCCTCCGATTTTAAGTTTAAAACTTCCGAATTTTCAGTGCGCTCTTCCGTCATCTTCTCTTTCCTTCCGTCGTTTTCTCTTTCTGTGTGGAGGAGTAAACACTCGGGGAGAGTAACTCGTCCGATCGTTCCGTTACTCTCTCTCCTCTCCCTCCGATTCAGTTTTCTGGAGCACAAAAGGACTGCTGAGGATGCGGTTCGGCACTCTGCCAATCGTTCCGATTCGAGTCTGCTCTCACTGGCTTCTTCTAGGGTTCCACCAGTGAGTGTGAGTGAGTGACAGAAGCGATGGAAGAAGGCGATCGGATCAGCTTCCTTCCCCTAGAAATCAAAGTGTCCATCCTGTCCCGCGTCGAGGTCAGGGATGCCGTTCGCACATCGGCGCTGGCTCAGTCCTGGCGCCATCTCTGGACCCTCCTCCCCTGCCTCCGCGTGGCATACATTAGAGACAAATTAGGCGTCCCTGGTCACGACTACGACATGACTACCAGTGCCAGCTGGATGGGCCGCGTCCATCGTCTCCTCTCCTCTCTCCGCGGCCCCGTTTTCCACTTCGAGCTCACTCACTCCTGCCTCCCTTACTTATTCTACAACCAATCACCTCTTTTCCAGAGCCTTCTCGATTTACTTCTCCTAAAAGGCGGCTTGAAAACGCTTGACCTTGCCATCGAATGTGGTGATGTGCTCATCCATTTCCCATCCTTTTCTTCTCTTCAAGTACTGCAACTTTGGGGCTGTCATGTTGTGCTTCCTGTTGCTTTCCCCGGATTCCGCCGTCTCACCACCTTGGACTTGAATTATGTCAAAATCTCTAACCACGATCTTAATTTGCTCATCCATACATCCAATAACCTCACCAGTCACCACTGGGGTCAGGTTAAATTGTGATGCCTCAGAAGTTTCTCTCTCGGTAAATCTCAATTTCCCATTGCTGAGCCATCTAAATTTCTCTATTAATGAGTCTATTGAGGAAGTATCCGTTATTTCTGCCCCGTGTTTGGAGCAAGCAAACATTTCTTTGAGCTGCACAAATTATAATCCACAAAAGTTGGCTCGGATGATTTTGCGGCTCGTGACTGGTGTTGCAACCGTCTCTTCTCTCAATTTATCCGTTGACGTTCTGGAGGTAATCTCGATTTGTTCATGTGATTCTGAATAATCTAATTTATGTAACATGTTCTAATACATATCCGAAAATAATTAGGGTGGTTATCTAATCCAAATTGAGAACGCTGCTCTAGTTATGCATAGTATAAGTAGGTTCTGCTGCTTTCTCTGCTATTATAGAACTTTCTGATCCTCTAAACAGTCATTTCTGTAAAGTGTGTACATAAAAGTTTCAGATTGAGCTGAAACTTATCCATAGAGAACTTTTGCTGTTTTCTGATTTGATTTTGTTTTCATATTTTTACCAACAGTATTTTTCTATTGTTGCTTTGCCGTTTAATTTCACTTTTCCCCGACTAAGATGCCTAAAGTTCTTGCTGAATATTGGTACCATGGATAAGAAGATATATGATGCTTTCATTTGGTTGATAAGGAGCATGCCTTATCTTGAAGAACTGGAAATAGAGGTTATTCTCTCTCTTTATTGTCCCTTGTTTCTATATCAAGCTCTTTTGGTTTGGCTGTTGTTTCAATGTTCCTCTATGTGTCATTCATCTACATTTAACACTTCCAGAAGTAGTGTCATAGTCTTGATTTGGTAGTCTTCTAGTTGAAATTTTCAAAGCAATGTCTCACTATTATTGAACTTGTTCACTACCAAATACTTGAACTGTGACATGTACTGGCCGTTTGTACATATACTGTCACATAGTTGTATTCTTTTATTATGTATTATGAGGTTTTTAGGATCAATCATTATGAGAAACCAAAGTAAATAATTTAAATAATGCTACTGATGCAGTTGAGGAATGATGATTCAAGTCAGACCAATAGTGTTGCAATTCTAATGAGAGACTTACTTGTAAATAAGCATGATGGCTTTGCCTGCCTCGATCGAACCCTAAGAAGTGTGACGATCAGCAAGGGGGGTAAGTTGGATGTTGTTTCCAGCATTACAATGGTGCAGTTTTTTCTGTTGAATGCAAATGTGCTTAAGCTACTGAAGATTGAGTATTCAATGATTTATGAAGATGCGCTAAGCATGATAGAGGAGCTGCAGAAGGCGGAGGTAACTTCCTCAAATGCTAAAGTGGTTATGTATGATTATATATACCGATTTACTATTAATGTTAAATAACTATTTTTTGTGTATGGATGACTGAAACTGTGTTTGTTCGTAGGGATTTGGTTATGTGCGTCTTGGTTATGTGGGTCCTGGTAAGATGACATTGTAAGGGGTAGTGTTGTCCCAGTTTTTACCAAAGCTGTGGATATGTGGTTTCTCTAATTGAAATATGTGATGCTTATCATTCTAAACTTTCCAAATGTTAAATGACTCGTCAGTTGACCATATTTATAATTTAAGTTATAATATTTCCTTTTACTGTACAAATGAATGTCAGGTTAACATCACACGCCCTTCGTTTTGGTGACCTTTAAAGTTCTCCTAACCTTACTCGGTAGTATGAAATCTACAAGCAACTTTGTGATTGTTGTCTGGACTAAAAATTTATGAAATAACTACTGCTTTTTAAATTGCTGCCACTTATGAAAGTGGATTTTCTAAAATTTAGTAAAATTTTGCTTAGATGAGATTTCAAACGACCACATCCAGGAGATAAATTGTAAGGTTCTTCCACAGTGAAAGAAAATTATACTCTCCTCCCAAATTAATTATCTAACAAAACGAAACATTCTTCTTAAACAATTGTTAGTTTGCAGTCGTGTTAGGCCTCCGCATTCCCTTAGGAATAGGATGATATAAATGAGTGGAGTGAAGTCCATTATCTCCTCGGCAGTCTGGAAAAGTACATCGATTGAACACTGCTGAGGAAAAACGAGGATTAAGAGGCGAATGGCCTCAAATGAATCATTAGAGAGTATAGAGACCATTTAGGAAAATAAGAAGCCATCTTTTCTTTAATGGAAAATGTTTTTTATTGAAATTTCTTTCTTAGAAAATTACTGTGTTATGTACCGATTGTTATCAACGGAACAGTAACAGGGACCTTTTACTGTTGGACTATTGCCAACAAGTCTAATATAATTTCTTCGTCAAAAACAAACAGAGACCGATTCATCAACCAGTGCCTAGAACTATGTTGACTTAACATAATGAAATGGATGGGGTCAAACCATACTCCATCTGACAATCAGTGATTTTCTGAGTCGATACTGGGAATAACAATTATTTCAGACCTCATTTCATTTTTATCCTTTCTGAGTTACATGTAACTCGAAATAATTCCCAAAACTCTTAGGAATTTGCAACATTTTTGTCTCCTTTATAATCGAAAATTGAATTATTTCAACTTTATATAAGTATCATTGATGTTGTACTTTTGTACGCTTATGCAAATGACTATTAGAGCGCTGCATATTATTGCATCCATCAAGCAAACTAAACTTTTAATTGGTCTAATTTTTTAAGATCGAAGATACAATATCAAACAGTTACTCATGCATTGCAGAATAGAGATCTAGAATTAGCTCTTCAAAAGAAAGTTAAAGATTTCATTTATTAGTTTCTTTTGAAATTTGTTCTTTACGGATCAAACACACCATTCCTGTAAAAATTTATTTTTTAGACAAAACATAATTTTGGTAGAATAAAAGAGATATAACTTATAACTTATAATCTGCTTTACAGGGATTTTTTAGGTTTTTGTAAACTTTCATGCCGTGCTTAATGAAGCTGGTGACCCTGCTTGGGTCGCTTTTATTTCAAAAAAAAAAAAAAAAAACTTATAACCATTCTAAGCTATGTCCAGACAATCTTTCTGTCAAACATCATTTTTTAGTTTTTCGAAAGGAAAGACACTCAAGTAAGGACGCCTGCTTGCAATAAAGCCACAACGGGTAAAACTATTCAAGTCGCAGCCAAATTCCAAAAGCAAAGAAAAAACTTAACACTATTATCTAAACATCGTCCAGCCAACTACAAAGAAAACGTCCCAACACACCAACCAGAAAGCAACTATTATAAACGTAAACACTAAAGAAATAAAAAGAGACCTACAGAACCAGCCACGAGGAGAAAAGTATTGACCCCCCTAAAAAGGATTAATCGCTTGTAGCCAGTCCATAAATAGAAAAGGATTAATCCCCATAAGTTTAAAGAGTCATATTGCCCTGTTTCATTCGTAAATCCCAACTATTATTTTTGTATTTTCTATAATTAAAATAGTTTTTTTGGGTTAAATATATTAAAAATAGCCATACCGGACGGTTCAGGTGATTTTAATCGGGTTTTTTTTTGTCTGATGTAGAAATAATTTCAACCAAAATGTGACCAACCAGGTTCAAACCTGGGTTGTTAGGCATAGAAGACAGGAACCTTAACCACTGCACCATAATGAATTTTGTGTTAAATGATGTTTTTATGATTTAAATATCATATTATTATATTGATATAAACCGGTTGAACCATCGAACCAATAACATTACCGGTTCGATGTCGTGTCTGTTTTTAAAAACATTGTTTTAAATTAAACCGAGAAATACAGCAGTCAGCAGGAGTGGGGAAAAAAATCATATAAATTAAACAAAGAAACAAATACAAGTACAATGTTAAAAAAGAAAATTAATCACATAGGTCCACAAATAAATTACAAGCAAAGATGAAAATCACCAAAATATGATAAAATCATGAGCATCTCCGCCCAACAAAATATTGTGCATGCAACACCTCAAAAAAGACTCAAAACACCAACTAATGCGCATGCAACAGCCAAGCCCCATTCAACATTCCTCCTCAAGCCGGCATCAGAAGTGGTGGCATCAGAAGTGGTGGCATCAGCAGCTTCTGATGAAGCCGGCACAGCGGCAGTTGTAGGGGTAGCTGGAACTTTCTTCTTCTTGGGTTCTGAAACAGCTGGAGCCAGAGCCGGTGCCGATGCCGGTGCCTTGACACCAAACAACTCATTTGGAAGCAACACCTTATCAAGAGAGTAAATGGCAAGAGGGAAATCTGAGTACATTGAATTGGTTACTGGGACCTCATTGACACCGGTTGACACATTTACTTGGTTGCTCGTGCTGGTCACATTCACAGTATACACTCCTTCATTGCCTGATGCTTGGGTACGAACCGGGTTGCTCGTGGTCTCAAATGTGGAGAAGCTATAGTACCTAGGAAGGATGTGGTACAGAACAAGCTCAGATTGTTGCTGGGAAGTGAGACCGTTGAGTGTACCGGCTTTAAGGTTGTTGAATGCGTTGTCGGTCGGTGCGAGCACTGTGAGTCCATCAAAAGTATTTTTGAGTTGGCTAGAAAGTTGAGTCATGACTTGAGTTGACTTGAGGAGCTTAATAAAAGTGGCATATTGGCTGCCCTTTTTGAGAATGTTCTCTATATCAACCGGTGCAGGGGTTGGGCTGTCAGCAGCAACGGCTGCATTGGTCGGTAAGAGAAGAGATGAACCTAGGATTGCAATGCACAGGAAGATTTGAGTAGAAGCCATTGATAATACGAAAATTAATTAGAAAGCAGTGTATGTAGTGAATTGGTTTGCTCCTAAGAGTGTTTTGCTTGCCGCGGTTCCTTTTAATAGTCTGAGGCAAGGCTTGTGGTCCTTAAATTCAAGTATAGTGATTAGTGACAGCTTTCCTACTCAATTGTACTCAATTGTCTGCTGTAGATAGATCAAGTGAATTAACCAAATGTTACAGACTTACAGCAAACAAATGCATGCAGCTTCTTTTTGTTTGCTTGTGAATGAACATGTCGGATGAATTCTATCAGGTGGAATCCTTATTTTACTCTAAAAGCTGTTATGAGAGGCACTTCAAATCCGAAAGCAGAAGTAGTTACTTCTCTTCTTTCCAAAACATGTTGATAATGTTTCTACTCACATTTTGAGAACAAATTTTAAAAACAACAAAATAAAGATGTAACCTTTCTGAAAGGATTCTTAATATTTTTTTAAAGGAATTTTTATACAGCTTACAATTCTATGTCGATTCAATTTACAAATCTTCATTTTTTTGTTTTAAAAAATTAATGATTGGCATAGAATTGATTTTGTTGAGAAAAATGGAGTTCATATTCTAAGTAATTTATCTGATACGCAGAAAAACTAAATTTATCTTCTGTAACAACAAAACTACAAAAGTAGCTCTTGTGTACGTACGTGAAATTGGAATGTATAACTGCTCTAGCAAATTGATTGTATTCAATGATTATTTGACTGTTATTTTGTCAAGTCCCTCTTAATTATTACGCACCTTTGCATATTTACACAGAAAAGTAGTATAATAAAGACTATTTAGATATTGCACCAAAATCTGAGCTCATTGTCATACAATCATAAATCCAAACTCACACATGCATCAACTGTACAGCTCAACATTTGTATTTTTCTAACCTCCAAGCTTGTCAAGTTCTATATATGGCCAACATAATGAGCCCCAGAACATGAAATTGTACGCACACACATTCCTTGTGCCAGCTGGCAGCATTTAATTGACCGTGGCTGGAATGAAATGTTAGTTGGAATACATGCATCGCTATTGGTAGCGTGTCATGCAGGCTTGTACATGGTCCTGGTATTTACAAATTATTGAACCCTTCATGCATTCTTGTTCCTCATTTCCTGTCATACTCATGCATCTCTGCCATGTTACTGATTTTGCTCTCAGTCTCATACAATCTAATAACCACTCTGAATGCGCCTTCTGAACAAATTCAACATCATGCTAAATTAACGGTATTGTTCACCTGATTTTGACCCGTTAACTCATATATAGTTTTTTTTTTCAACACGCATATATAGTTAACTTAATCTAAAGCGAGCAGCCATGTACTGTTTTTCCCCAGTATAATTAATTTGTCATTTGTTGGTTCTCTATTTTGGTATTGAAATAATTTGGTTTTTTATTTTTATTTAACATCATAATTGAAAAGTAAAACTAGGTCGAGTTCGGCCGCATTATGTTGGGTCGGTCTAATAATACTGTTATTTAATAGGCAAACTTGGGTATAACCCCCTCAAATCTTACTGATTTGGATATAACCCCTATAATCTTTGAAATTGGAATAACCCCCATAATCAAGCTACTCTTGGATATAAACCCTTTTCATTTATTTAAATAATATTTTAAATGAAAAATATCAGTTTTTAATATATGTGACCAAAATATCCTTCATCTTCCTCCTCTGTGAAACTCTCACCTCATTACTTCTGTTTCCCGTTTGTTTGCTCCGAAGACCATTTGCAAAGGTGCAAATAAATAGCTTGATTTTTGAACTCATATAAATGGTCATGAGGTGCTTGGAGTTAAGAACTCTGCAAATAAATAGCTTAAACAAAGGCTCGCATTTTCAAAGGTAATGTAATTATTTTTATTTGGATCAATTAGGAAGGTGCTTGGAACTCTATACTGGGCCTTGATGGATGATGGTGCACCTTTCTCATCCAAACTGGAAAATTTCATAATAAATGAAATGAAAGGAACGGAAGAAAATTAAGGGGTTGTCGAACTACATCTCATCACAAAAGTCTTTACGTAACAATTGCTAATGCATCTCAGCCCTTCGCTGATTAAACATGGAATTGTAGATTGCATTAAAATGAAACGGTGATCAAAATATATGCAGTTAGTCATAACATAAGAGAAGAAGGGAGGTACGGCCAGGGTCTCATGAAGGGTAATTTAGTCATACAGTTTAAAAATTTATAACTTTTATTCAAAATATTATTTAAATAAATGAAAAGGGTTTATATCCAGGAATGATCTGATTATAGGGGGTTATTTTCAATTTTGAAGATTGTAGGGGGTTATATCCAGATGAGCAAGATTTGAGGGGGTTATATCCAATTTTTTCTATTTAATAGTGTTAATCTGCTAACTAGACGGTGTCAAAATAATTATTGCCTACTATAAACTAACCAGGAATGATAAGTGTCATCGCTAAAAAAACCATCCGCGCCATCGCTGCTGTCTGTTACAAATGTTCAGTTTAATAATCAAATGTGTTCAGTTTAATAATCGAAAGTGTTTAGTTAAATGCGTCAACTATGGTTTTATTATATAGGGCCGCGCGTCAGTCGCGTCAGCCTTGGAGAGAGGCGCGCCAGGGGCAGAGTTGGAAAAAATTTAATTTGAACCGGATAGCTTCATGACCCTTTCTAATTTTTTCATGTGATTTTTTTCGGTTCGTGACCCCTTCGCTTGACATGCACCTATTTAAAAAAACTGAAAGTAATACTTAATAAACAGAATATTTATATGTAATAACCTGAACATTTGTACCTACGAAACTGAACATTTGTTCTTGCTAAACTAAACACTTATACTTATCCAAATGAACATTTTTGCTGATAACATTTATATTTTTTATTGCAACTAACTGAACATTTATACTCAATTAACAGAACATTTGTACTTATCCAACTGAACATTTACGTACGAGATAAAATGCGCTGGATGAGAAAAGGATGCGCTGGGTGAGGGGATCGCTGGCTTAGCGATGACAGCGATGGCATTTCTAGCGATGACACTAATCAATTTTCTAAACTAACGCGATGACATTACTCAAATATAGCCCACATATTACCTAATTTGTTCTAAAGGCCTAATATATAGCCTATAGTGTGAATTAGGCCCATTCAGGAAAGATAAACTTAATTCCCACATGCAGCCCAAAATATTTGAATCATGTTTAATGTAAGTTGTCATGTTTTCTGAAAGAAGCTTCACTCTTCATTTAATTTGTCAAATTACAAGAGGACAGATTGATGATGGAATGAGATCCTCTGGTCGGCAGACCAGAGAGATCCTCTGGTCGTTTTAGATTACGGCCGTCTGATTTAATCTCAACGGTTAAGGATGCCCCGTGCATGATACCAGGATTGATAGGTCCGAAAAAAGTTAACCGTTGAGATTAAATCAGACGGTCCGGATCTAAAAACGACCAGAGGATCCGACTCCGATTGATGATTGTGACCGGGAAACATATAGTTTTTCTCTTTAGCATTACCGTATCTGTTATGAATCTGGCTCATCAAAAGTAGGATTTTTTTTAATCTTGGTTAATCATATTTAATATGCTATATGCATGAATCGAATTTCCTCGCTGACGTAGTTTTCATGAAAAATCTATGATGCAAATAGAATCTACGCATCTTTATTCGAGGGTAGAAAAGAAAATAGGATTTTAGGATCAGAATAGCTGAAGTCCTATTATAGCAGTAACAATATGTATGAAATAATTAACCTTTAGTTCTTTACGCTTTGATCTGATTGACATGTAACAAAATTTAAACGAAGCAAAAGAAACCAACCAATCAAAGCAAAATGTATAATACAATTATTAATTATTTATAATCCCGTATCTCCATGTGAGGTTGATTAATTAGGAAGTATGATTTCTCTCTTGGCAGGTCAACAGTCCTGCCTGACATTGCAAGCAACAGCTCTGGCCCAAAACCGGAGTTGATCCTTCATCTCGGCCTTCGATTTCTTCTCCCTCCAGTCAAAACTCGGCGGCGCCGATCTCTGCACATACCACGCCTCCGACAGATATGGCCTCATGATTTTCTCTTCATTTTCTTCATCATTCTGCTTCTTCTCACGAAGTCCGGGAATAACATTTACGAGACCTTCTTTCAACTCCTCCTTCTCAAAAACAAAGCCGAGATCCTTGAACCCTTGCACTTCAATTGACTCGAGGTCGCTCGAACTTCTCCACTTTTTCTCTTGAAACTCCCTGTAGCGAGCACCGCCGAAGCGGTAATTGTGGGCGAGGCAGTATTTACTGCTAGACATGGAGGAATGCTGCCTTCTCAGCCTTGGTTTTTGCCCTGCTTTCTGTTAATTGAAGCAATTATATAAAATTAGATTAAAAATTTAAAATTATCTTTACAAATAGAGAAAAAGAAGAAAAACTTAAAACTAATTATGAATAGACCTTCAATGGCTTAACATATATGCTCCATGAACTAGGAAATTTGGTAAATTCAAACTTTATGTAGAAATATATATTAATGTGCATTTGTATTACCTCTAAAGCAGGGTGCCATGAATGATGGCAACACAAGTTACTAGTAGAATGTCGCAACTTCAAGCCCTCCGGTTGTGTGCTACTAGTAAGCTGGGTTTCTTTATGATCTGCATCGTCGAAACCATTGATATACGGCGAGGGCATTGAAGGAGCCCGCATGAGAGGTGCCAGTAAATCCACATCAATACTGTCATCTGATTCAACTTCTTTGTTAGATATCTCCGGTGGATTTACACGAGACGGTGGAAGCGAAGGTGCTCTAAGTAGCGGTTGACCGGCAACCGAGTTGTCGACTCTGTTTGATTGAGGTGTCTTTGGAGGCCTTGGATTGACTTTTCTTGAATTTAAGGTGTTGTTGAAGAACCAGTACTCATCCAAAAGATCCATGGGTAATTGCTTGCCATTTATGGGGAAACCTATAGCAGGAGCCCCACATGATGTGGCCTTCTCCAATTCGACTCCTGAGCTCATGTTTTGGTGGGTTAGTTATTTTAGGCGGCTAGAGAAGGAACAAAAAGAGAGAGGTGTGATGAAGGATGTAACAGAAATGAGTGGGAGGAGAAAGAGAGAAAAGGGCTTGTAAGGAATCTTTTTGGCTGGGCTTTCACTGGCACAACCTCACGTCGCATTGTTCTTTTTGGTTTTCACATATTTGCCCTTTAGTTTTGGCAATTGCGCATCATGATCCAAACACGCCCTAGTAAGTAACAAAGGGGTACTGCAATCCTGTTTATTAGAAGCAGAAACCAGCCAAATATTCAGGGTCGGATTAAAATGCAACACATGGAATGCAATGTTTTATATTTTTTCATAAAATACTTTTATATGGTTTTATGGTTATAGTTATATAAATAATTTTCTTAATAAATTAATTTCACATTTGATCCCTTTAAAATATGCCTCAAATTTCAGTATTAAATCTCATAGTTTTTTTTTTTTTTTAGAAATACTATAAAGACTATCTAGGAGTACATAGAAAAGTAAAAAAGGAACACGCAAAAGTAACACAAGAAAAACTAACAACAAAATTTCATATTAAATCTCATATTTACAAATTTTTTTATGATGATTTATTGATATTGAAAAAGTTAATTATTGAATTCTTAGCTCACTGAATTTCATTGAAAATTTTCAATAAACCGCCAATGAATACATCATATAATTCAGCCATTTTCTATTTCATAGAAACCAGAAAATGAAAATAGAAAAAAAATAAAAACATAAAATATTTTATTATATTACTTTGTTAAAAATTTAACGAGGATTTTATAATAAAAAAAAAGATTGAACTCTCATCAATTTAATTGACTATATAAATTGTGATAGATGAGTCCTTATGTTTCTAAAATAAATTAATATCGTTTTCTATACTTTGTTGGAATTGTATTTTCTTTTAATTTTACTCTGGTGACTATAAGTTAAACACTTTAGGTGCTAGAGATGATGCCATCTGTTGATCTTCTACCAGCACAACTCACCATGGGGGAGACTGTTTTGAAGGATGATTGAAGATGCTACTTCGGCTTGGACATCAGGGGTGCTGGTGATGTGGCGCTACAACAATAGCTCTTTGTGTTTCTTTTGGTTTGTATTGTTGTATGTCATAAGACTTGCTACTTTGGGTTCTAGCTGCTTGTTGTTATTAGTTAAGCATAGATAATATTGGCTGCACTGGTGTTATAGATAGCAAAACACCAGTGCAGTTTTAGAGGGTAGTTGTTTTGACTCTCGTGTGATGTAATGCTTTTCTCATTTGTTAAATGGAAAAGTGGTGGGGTCTTCCCACTTGTTTCAAAAAAAAAAATATAAGTTAAACACTTTATTCAAGTTAAAATTATGAGATCAGTTTATCCTGCGTCCTCTCAATGCAGAATTTGTGCACCTGTTATTTGACAAAAGAGTGCACCAATTAGAGAGAACAAAGGGTTTTAGTTGTGAAAAAAAATCACGTTTTCTTAAAAGTCACTGGCAACTGTGGCAAGTGGACTCTCGAATTCTCTCCAACTCAGTTGTGGTTCTATGTTCCAATTCTCTCCAAAACATACCTGTTAAAAGTCACTGGCAAGTGGACTCTCAAACGTTTATTAGTCAGTTAATCTGCAAGAGAATTCACTCGACAATGAGTTGAAACTGAGTTTGTTTTAGAGAATGTGAAACAGGAAATCTGAATTCTGAGTGGCTCCACTAATAAGAGACAGCCAAGCCTGAGATGGAGATTCTGAATTTGTGATCACACAACTCCACACCACATGGGGGCTCTGCCGTCTGCCTAACTAAAGAATAATATATTGCACATCTGCTGAGTTGGCCAAAGCAGATTGGATATTAGGTTAGTTTTCCCTCAACAACGCTGAACTAATAATGCAGAGAAGGAATGTGGACATAAACTCCAACAACAACAAGCAATGCAGCAGGGAATAGAGATCCTGTGCAGCGCGGCACAGGTGTAGCGCACCATCCTAACTGTCCGATCTATGATGAGTGGTCCGTGAATTATACCAGATTATAAGGTCCGAAAAAATTTAACCATCCCGATCAGATCGGACGGCTGGGATGGTGCGCTACACCTGTACCGCGCTACACAGGATCCGAGTCCATGCAGCAGGTGCCAGTGCAAAACTCCTCCTCACACGCTGAAAATAGTATGAAGCAATTGTTTGTTTCAAACAAAAAAATAAAATAAAATAAAAAAGAGAAAATAAAAAGAAGCAACACCAGTTGGTGTGGTGACAAGTTATAGAAGGAAAATCTGTTGTCAGTGACATGCCACACGAATGGATATTTGATTTTTCAAAACAGAAAAACTAGATAGGAGATGATGCATGTGCTGTGGGTCTCAATTCTCCAACGGCCCGCCTGGTGTTAATTTATTCCCCCATTTAAGTTTTTTTTTTTTCAATCTGATAAACCCCTATTTAAGTGGACCATGTGAATCGCAATCGAATATAAGTTTTTGTCAAAATAAATGTCGTCGTTTCACATTTTGGGTCCTGAGATCTGACAGTGCGCTGCCACACACAAACAGTGGCGGATATAAAATTATTTTAAAGATGGGCACAATAAAAATTTAAATAATAATAATAATAATTTTAATTTTAATATAAAATATTCTTTTAAATACTAAATGTTAACAAATTGTACCATTGCAAAATGCACATTTTTCCTTACGTTTAAAATAAGGGTCATGCTACGGTGGACACCAAATTTTTTACAAAATGTTCAGCGGTAAATCACGACTTCACATTCTCTGGATGGCCATCTAGTGGATGGTTTTCGATCTCAGCCGTCCGATTTAATCTCAATGGATATGGATGCCCCGTGCATGATACCAGGATTGATAGGCCCGAAAAAATCTAACCGTTGAGATTAAATCAGACGGCTCGGATCAAAAGACATCCACTGGATGGTTTTATTAACCATCCAGAGGACACGAGTCCGTAAATCACAGCCGTACAAAATTAGAAGGGTAAAATCGGTATATCCTACCTCTCTCCGTCTCTCCGTCTCTATCCGTCCGTTAAGCACTGAAAAAAAATGAAAAGATTTTCGAAGAAGATCGGAACCAAAATCGCTTTCTAAAATAGAAATCAAAATTTGCATTCATCCTCCTTTCTTCCTCCTCTCTTCCGAACAAAATCTGACCGGCTCCTCTCTTCCTCCTCGCCGCCTGCTTCTTCGACTCGTCCTTCCGTTCCCCTCGCCGCCTGCTCCTCTCTTCCTCCTCGCCGCTTGCTCCTTCATTTTTCGGATCGTCCTTCCCTTCCCTTCGCCACCTGCTCCTCTCTTCCTCCTTGAGGTAGATCCAGAGAATCTGATTACAGTCGGTTCTTTTTTTTTTATTAGCGATTTTCACTGGTTTCCAATTAAAGTCACTTGATTTTCACTGCTCCTCTCCTCCTCCTCTCTCCCTTCACCGCCTGCTCCTCTCTTTATTTTTAGCGATTTCACTAATGGCTGAGAACATTTTTTAAACTTGTTAAGATGCTACTGGTTTCATGCAAGCTTATTACTGTGTCTCTATTAGAAGTTTTTGGGCAAAAGTATAACAGGGAAGCAAGTGAAGGTCAGAGGGATGGTGAGCTTCTCTCTGACAATACTCATCTTCGATCTTCGAGTCACTTGCGTGTTATTTTTGTTTTTTGATTTTCTGCTACTTGATTGGATTTGATTGTTTACGCATTGAGCAAATTATTCTGTCCTTCACCAACAAGCACTGCCACGATCTTTTCCAATTTCCTCCTTAAACCAGTTTTAAATCACACAGAAATTGGATTGCTCCTAAAACACGGACGTATTGTTAAAATTTACATTACAGAGTAATCTTTTTAAAAAGTTAATGCTAATACTATTTCAGCTTCTTTCTCCTTTACTTGAGCCAGAGGATGATGGCTCTCCAGCTGAATCTGGTGAAGCAATTGGAACTGGTTCTTTCTTTAAAGCTATTGGCAAACCAGAAAGTTCCTGAAAAACAGAAGTCAAGTGACTGTAATATTGTCCTGTTAATTTTGTAATTATTGGATTCTATTTTCTAAGTATGCACTGCTTTATAACTTGACTAGTGGATGAATTTAAGTCCAAGGAAAACAGAATAAAGGTCTTTATGTTGTGCAATCTCAGTTTTAAACAATTGAATTAAACTATACATTCAACGAGGCATGGAGTTTTCACTTTCTTTCTTTTTCCTTACATAACAGAGAATCACCATGCCAGGTTTCACGCAAGCTTTTTGTAACTGATGGAGATGGTCAACTCATCACCTTTGATGCTGTAATCAGTGCTGACAGTTATTTCATTTCCTTTAGTGAGTTTGATTGGTTTGCTGTAATCAGTGCTCATGTAGATAATTGGTGTTGGCAATGGAGATTGATGAAGGGTGAAGAGCAGTGAGAAGTGAGAAAATAGGCTTTCTGGAGATGGAGAACATTTGCAAAAACGAAAAGTTCATGGTTATAGATAGAGATAATTGCATTGTGTTTTACTTTCCTAGTTATACTGGATGTGGCTATAGGTTCTGGTTTTAGTGTAGTTCTTAGGGGTTTTAAGACAATTAAATGGCAAAGGGGATATTTTGGCTTTGATCAGGAGATTGTATTTTCTCAATTGGTACATTGCTTTTTTTTCTCAGGGACTTTATCATGAATTGCATTGTCTTTGTTTGGTTGCTTCACTAGTACGGATGTGGCACTGGTACAGATGTGTTACCAGTGCAGTTTGTGTTCAGATAGGCACCTGGTGGATCTGCATTAAATACTAGTGGTTTATGTTAGTTTTGGATTTAGGCAAATTTCTTAAAAGGGTGAATACAATTTATTGCTAGTTTTTAAACTGGTTGTTGCCTTGATCTTTCTATATCAGTTGTTCTTTTTATAATTAGCAAACGCTGCTGCTGAGGGCTTACAGCTAAATAATGCATTGTTGATATGCATGGTGCACTGGATTAGAGTTTTGAGCATGAAAATCGCTAGCAATAATTACCATCTAGATTAAATTTACACGCTATATCTTCCATATAAACAGTGGCCATGTTTAATTAATTACCATCTAGATTATAAATTGCCTTTTATACAACAATAATTAACAAATTTAATTACCGTTTATATGACAAATATAAGAGATTAGTTTCCAACTTTCCATTGGATCAGAAACACAACAAAGAATTGCATATCCAATTTGTATCTAGCAATATGACTATTGATTTGGATATAATATTCCATATCCAATTTATATCTTTCCATATGCAATTTGTTTCCAATATCCGTGTAAGTGCACGCATGTAGTCTTTTGCATTTGCTATATACATATGACATGCACATTCATATTTCACCAATTTATTGCGTATTCCATATGTCACCTTGATTAATAATTTGACTACCATCCCAAATTATTATAATCCAATGAACAAAATTAAAACAAATTTAAATCTGAAAAATTTAGAATGTTTTAATTTCAAATTTCAAATGGATTTTTTATTTTCTTTTTTTTTAAATAAAAAAACGAAAAAAAATCATATGGACTGTTCATTTCTTTTTTTTAACAAAATGATAAGTCAAATGCTTTAATTTTAAATGTATTTTTTATTTTATTTTTTTTAAAAAAATAAAAAACGAAAAAAATTCATATGGATTGTTCATTTCTTTTTTTTTAACAAAATGACAAAGTGAATTCAGCTGGTCCGTTTGTTCATGTTATAAAGGTCTAATACTTTAATTTCAAATGAATTTTTTATTCTCTTTTTTGAAAATTGAAAAACAAACAAACAATTTCATCTCGACTGTTCATTTCTTTATTTTTTAACAAAATGACAAAACAAGTTCAGATGGTCTGTTTATTCATGTTTAAAAGTCTAATGTTTTAATTTCAAATGAATATTTTCTTTTCTTTTTTTAAATAAAAAATGAAAAAAATTCGTAAGGACTATTCATTTCTTTTTTTTTAACAAAATGACAAAGCAAGTTCAGCTGACCTGTTCGTTCATGTTATAAAAGTCTAATGCTTTAATTTTCAAATGGATTTTTTATTTTTTTAAATAAAAAATGAAAAAAATCCATATTGACTATTCATTTCTTTTGTTTTTAATAAAATATCAAAGCTAGTTCAGCTGGTCTGTTCTTTCATGTTATAAAGATCTAATGCTTTAATTTCAAATGGATTTTTTATTTTCTCTTTTTTAAATAAAAAATGGAAAAAATCCATATGGGCTGTTCATTTTTTTTTAAAACAAAATGACAAAACGAATTTAGTCGGTCTATTCGTTCATGTTATAAAAGTCTAATGCTTTAATTTCAAATAGATTTTCTTTTTTCTTTTTTTAAAATAAAAAACAAAAAGAATCCATATGGACTATTCATTTCTTTTTTTTTAACAAAATGACAAAGCGAGTTCAGTTGGTCTGTTCGTTCATGTTTAAAAGTCGAATACTTTAATTTCAAATGGATTTTCTTTTTTCTTTTTTTTAAATAAAAAAGAAAAAGAATCCATATGGATTATTCATTTCTTTTTTTTAACAAAATAACAAAGTGAGTTCAGCTGGTCTGTTCGTTCATGTTTAAAAGTCGAATGCTTGAATTTCAAATGAATTTTCTTTTTTCTTTTTTTTAAATAAAAAACGAAAAGAATCCATATGGTCTATTCATTTCTTTTTTTTAACAAAATGACAAAGCGAGTTCAGCTAGTATGTTCGTTCATGTTATAAAAGTCTAATGCTTTCATTCAAATGGATTTAATATTCTCTTTTTTGAAAATTAAAAAACAAACAAAAACTTTCATCTCGAATGTTCATTTCTTTTTTTAAAAAAAAAATGACATAGCGAGTTTAGCTAGTCTGTTCGTTCATGTTATAAAAGTCTAATGCTTTCATTCAAATGGTATTATTATTCTCTCTTTTGAAAATTAAAAAACAAACAAAAACTTTCATCTCGAATGATCATTTCTTTTTTTTAAAAAAAATGACATAGCGAGTTCAGCTAATCTGTTAGTTCATGTTATAAAAGTCTATTGTTTTAATTCAAATGGATTTATTATTTTATTTTTTTTAAATAAAAAATGAAAAAAAAAATTCATATGGACTTTTCATTCATTTTTAAAAAGTCAAAGGCTTTAATTGTTAGGAACTCAAGTCCTTGTGCAATTTTAATTTTTATTACTAATTAATATCTAAGGGGATGTTTGGATGTGTCCGGAATTTGGGGATTTTCCAATTCCGGGCATAAATTTTAATATAAACAATTCATCTCTCTCACAAAGTTACACACTTCCCAACGAAAATCCTTATTCCTTCCTAGGAATTGGCTATTCCTAACCCATCCAAACGACCCCTAATTAAATATGCACAAAAAAAGGATCTAGTATTTAAGCATCAAGCACACATGAGAAACGGGGAGGAGTTTCGTACCTCTTCCAAACTCGCAATTGGAAGGCTCGATCCATGGTATAGAAGTCGATGGCATGCCTCCAATCACCACAACCACTCTGGCCTCGAGTCCACCAAAAGCTCTAACCAAATTCTAGAGGTTTGTGCTAGCAAACCCTAGAACGGGGCTAATTCCTTGTTGCTTTTTTTCACAAAATTAACTATTTAATTTGTGGTTAATATTCAACACATGAATTCCTATGGAAAAGCAATGATTCGAGAGAGCAATGGAAGAGAAAAATCTGATATTTTTTCTGTAATTTTCGTTCATATTAATTAGGGAGAGAGGAATAGGTTAACGCTAAATTCAGCAGTGTTATTTCCTTAATTAACAGCCCTATATTTAGGCATCCAAAACTAATCATTCTTTCACCCAATATGGACAAAATTGTCCCCTATATGCTGGCCACGAAATGGCCTAATTTAGCCATTTCATTTTGTTATTTTTCTCTCATATTAGCACATTAAATCAATCATTTAATGGTCTAATTAAATTGCTTTCTTATTAAGCTGAATTTTCAATTCAACCAATTAAAATATGTTGAATAAAATTAATTATCAACTCATTGATAATTATTTTGGAATTAGCAAATACATTAATTTATTTCTATATGATCTCTTTGATTTAATTAATTATAACAGTTCATAACTATATATAATTAATTAATCAACTTATCATATTTTCACGCACTTACTGTTGTGAATAAATAAATAATGTACTGTATGATTAAAACTTTATTTGTGTGATCCTTTGAGGATTTATGCTATGTTGGCCATGGAATTAAATCGCTATTTAATTCCAATAATCATAAGCGGTATCTAGCAACACGTTATGACTCCCAATTCACATAAATAATGTACTGATACAAATATTCAAATCCTGCATAAGAAATAAAAGTATTTCCTTGTCTGATTCTTATGTCACATGATATCATCGCATAATCCAAGATAGGAATGTGTCATTCTTGTAGATTATACGTTTCTTGATCTAGAGATAATTGTATCAAGTTGCTAGCAAACAATCTATCTCCATCAAGGGGCCCAAACAGATATCATCACTCACTAAGTAAATTAGTGAGGGACATACGGTTTTCTTGATGAACAGTTTTTCCCACACAATTCAAGAGAACATAAATAAAGTCCGTATAGCAGCCCTTATCAGGAATCAGCGGTAGACAATATTTATAGAACTTATTCTCATGTGGAAAAACTAAACCATCTCAAACTTAGAATCAAACTCAAATGAAATAAATAATGACACATAACACAATCCATATATTTATTTCATTAGGTCATGTCCTGTATTATGTTCTAATAACATATACATATGCAATTAAGTTGATAACTCTTTACCTATGATTTGTAGAACTTAATCATCACTTAACTTGCATACTAATCTTTTAAGATAATTAATGTTCCTTGTTAATTATCAAGATTATGGACAATTTAGATTTACTATTGTCATTTAACTATAAATGAAATACAGAGATCCACAATTCAGATCCTCAACCTAAATGATCTGTTAATAATAAACTCTAGGAACAAATGATCAAATATCATCAATAACATAAACTAATATCATAGCTATCAAATAATTGGCTTCTAGGACATAACTCCAACATTAATTTCATCTCGACTGTTCATTTCATTGTGTCGTGTCAAAACGTCGTGTTGACACGACGTGTTAGTCATGTCGTGTTAAGTCAAGTCGTGTCGTGTTGACATTATGTGTTAGTCGTGTCGTGTAGATACAACGTGTTAGTCGTATCAAGTCGTTTTAGTTGTGTCGTGTCAAAATATTCTTGTCAAAATACTCGTGAATTTTTCTTGTTATTTTATCAAAAATATCAAAATAATGTAACTAAAAAAAAAACCTAGACCTTTTTTATATTTTAGACACGGTAATTCCATGCATTGGACTATCATAGATTAAAAGTCTCATTCATTAGAAATTAGACATTTTCATAAATGCTCTAATTCCATGCATGTCAAAAAAAGGTAACATTTTTTCTGCAGACTTTTTACAAACGCATCTATATGAAAAAACAGACCTTTTACAAATATTTTTCCGTATAAACAATGGCCGTCCTTTTATTAATTACCATCTATATGATAAATTACCTTTTATACAACAATAATTGACAAAATTAATTACCATCTATCTATCTATATGATAAAATAACGGATTGGTTCCCATTAGACAAGACACACAACAAAGAATTGCATACAGTACCAAATAAATCTATTCTCAAACAACCTGCAAATTGCAAATCTATTTGCTTTCCGCTTCTGTAAAATTAATTAAAAATCTGTTGAAGGAAATCGACATTTCCACAAATAAATGTTCCACGAAATCAAATTCAGTACTCTTATTGACAAGTTCAGGAGGATTTTCATGTTTTGTTTTTTTTCAGTATATTCCACTTCATGTCGTATCTTCACCTTGAAGTGAGTAAGTTACACGTTGCAAGAATTTAAAGGATTAAACTGAAATAACATTCTAATTCCTAGCACGAAGTGTAAAGTTGTAAACATCTTTGCTAGGAGTTATACAGAGAATACACCCGATTAAACTGAGATAGCATTCTAAGCCATACCATGTTCCAGCCCACCCCGTGAAAACTTTACAGGTATCAAGTTCAGGAGGATTTTCATGTTTTGTTTTTTTCAGTATATTCCACTTCATGTCGTATCTTCACCTTGAAGTGAGTAAGTTACACGTTGCAAGAATTTAAAGGATTAAACTGAAATAACATTCTAATTCCTTGCACGAAGTGTAAAGTTGTAAACATCTTTGCTAGAAGTTATACAGAGAATACACCCGATTAAACTGAGATAACATTCTAAGCCATACCATCTTCCGGCCCACCCCGTGAAAACTTTACAGGTATCAATTTCCTCATTTGCCATCTTACCAGACTGAGGCGGCCCCATCAACGAAGTAATACAAAGAATACATCCGATCTAGATCTTCTGTGGCCGAGCTAGTTCTGACATTGTCAGGAGCCCGCCATACCAATCCCAGCCAATCATAAATCTCCAAAATAATTGAAACTTCAAAAATCCAATAAGCTCGCTATCTAGAATTTCTAAAAAAAAAAATCCAATAAGCTGTACCTTTTACCAACAAACAACAAATGACCTGGTACAAAAAAGAAACCAAATTCTACGCTTAAAATCAAGCACATCAAGATCATGAGCAAGCTTAACCCAAAATAAAAGTACTTATTAATAATTAATTATGAGTCAGTACAAAATTGATCACAATTAAGCTATCAAAAATTGAACTAATTAGCACTAAACTTACTCGCTAATTTAAACAAACCAGCAACCAGCAAGATTAACCTAAATTAATAATTCAAGCAATCCTTTTATGTGAAAAACCACAAATCAACAAACTTGGGTTTCAAACTATATAAGCATACCCTACAAAAGATAAAAGAAACGAGCTCGTGGTAATGCCTTCACTGAAGTGATAGTCTAACGAAGTGCAAATTGGCTATCGAAGATGCTCAATCGAATTCCAATAGCGAAGCTGATTTTCTCCTTGGTGATAAAGCGAACTTGAAAAAGCTCATGCTCTAGAACTGTTAAGTAGGTAGAAGCCGCTGGGGGGCGGAGGAGCTTTCTGTTCCCGAGATCACGTTCAGGTTGAACGAGGCAACACCGTCGTTTTCATACTCGGTGCAGATCCAAAGTTTCGAACATGGATCGTTGCTAGCTGGGGGCAAGAGACCGAGGAGAGGAGAGGAGTCGTTAATAGAGCGAGCGATGGCAGGGCTGAGGAGTCTGAGGAGGTGGAATAAGGGAGGCGAATAGATGGGCAATTGGGCACGGCTTGGAATTGGAGAGAGAGGAAATAAGAATTTTGGGGGAGAGACCGAGAGAGCCGTGGAAATGGTTGGTAGCGAAGAGAAGGAGAAAATTAGATGGACAACTTTGCCCTTCCAGCGAAAGTTTGCCGTTGAAATTAACGGAGAAAAAACAAAGAAAATCAGACGTGCTAAAGTTTATGATATCATCTCGACCGTCCGATTGATATGAAATGGACGGTCTAAAAATTTTGTATCCACATTAGAATTTCCCTTAAAATAATTAGGAATTTTATATCAAAAAGATAAAACAAAAAATATTATAATACAAGCATTAATTTTTTTGAGAATTATGTACTTGGAAAGTTCCACTCTTTTGTAAGTTAACCATGTAAATACATTTGGGTAGAACAAAGATTGCACGTGAGATCTCATCCATCATCCATCTGAGTGCTATTTTCATTGTACATTTTTTCTTCATCTAGGTTGCATCTATGCTAATTCCTTTTACCCGATACACCAATTTCTCACAATAACATTAATGTGTTTCATCCTTTGTACAAAACATAACAAAAAAATTGAATCACATGCATTTAGAAAAAACAAGCATGGGCACTCTAAAAAAATCAAGTCCGGGCATAATATCCGTAAACCATACGGTCCGTTTCTAATTTTCCAAAATCAAGCTTGGGCACGTGCCCAGGCTTGCCCTAGTGTAGCTCCGCCCCTGCACACAGATATGATCTAATTACTTGGACAAGTCACTGTTTTGTGCGGTCAAACTCCGAAGTTTGATTTTCATACTAGTAAATTACACCAGTGGTCTTTCATTTATCGTTCATGTATATTTAAAACTTTAAATGAAAACATATGAGATACTTTATATTTTTGTACAACTAAAACATAAAGAATCCTTTAAGGACCCATTTGTGCAACTTATTATTTACTATTTTTATGAATATGACATTCATTTCCACAATAAGAAATTGTAGTCAAATAGCTTTTAATACTATTTGACTATTTGAACCTCAGTCAAATAAGAAGAAAAGTAATGAGGCCCAACTAAACCTGATTTTGAGAGCGGCTCACCTAAATGGGCCAATAGAATGCAATGCGTGAAGCCTTCAACGACATGGGTCCTGCATTGATTCTTTTATGTATTCATTCACAGAAATGCAATGCGTCAATCCTTCAACAACAGAGACACGATCCCGGCTTGAGTTTATGCAAAAATTAATTTTCCATTTTAACTCAACATTGGACAATGGTTGAGTGATTCTCTCTTCTTAGTTCTTTCAATTAATTATTACAAAACAACAAAGCTATAGGCCTATAGCCTTTGCCTTTACTCAAAATGAAGAAAACAAAAGGGAAAGAAAAATTGGTCCTGCACTGGACCAAAGAACTCCTGTCGATTAGTAGAAACAAAGAGGATTGGAGGGCCATAAGTCCTGTCAGGACTGGCACATTATATGTCGTTCAGCTTGCTACAGTTCATTAACTAAAGTGAAGACAAATTATATAATAATTCACGCAATAATTCATGTCGTCCCGAGTAAATTATGTTTTGATCAAAGCCTATTTTTTTTTTCAATAGTTAGTCTTTGTTTTCCAAATCAAAAGTCCAGAAAAAAAAAAACTAAAAATTTAGTAAAAGCTAACCATACAAACGGTGCAGATAAATGTCTACAATCTTTCTACTCAAAATTTTTAATGGAAAAAAGTTAAACCTTAAAACCTAAAAGTCAAATTTTTTTTAAAAAAATATTACATAAATTACTGCAACCACATAATCCGACTCTTTTTTTTTATTTATATATTAACATATGTTTATGTGAATTTAGGTTTTAAAAAGAACCAATAATAAAGAGAAATGAAAATTACAGCATGGGACTTCTAATTAAATTGAAATTCTAGACGATAGATTACTCCAATCTAAATTAAAAATAACTAATGAATAAACAAATAAAACAATCAACGAGAAATGACACCAAAATTAACAGCGCAGATTTCAAACAATGAGGATCTTTTGACAGCGATTATTATAATATAGAATTCTATAATAAAAAAATTTAATAGAAACCATGATTTATTTTTTTATTTTAATAAGAACCAAGCAATTACGCACTTATAAAACGCATTATTCTCTCTCATCTAATTATCCGTTCGTAAAACGGATAAGTAGAAATAGCGTGTTTTATGAAAGGATAAAAAGGCTACTTACACATTTTATGAACGCGTTAATCTCTCATATTTTTTTTCGCGCCAAACAGTCTTTGAAATGCTAGATAGCACATGTGTGGGCCCTGCTTATGACACATGGCATTATCGCATGAAATTGAAATGTGTTAAACCCATTTTAAAGGCCTGTATGTTTTCTATTTGCAAAAATTCAGAAAAGTTTATTACAATTTAAATATGTATTAAATACATATAATAAAAATATTATGCATACATTATATGTGCTTAATTATACATTATTTTTTTAAACTTGTGCATAATATAGTTTTGTTTGAAACAATATTTGGATATTTTGTAAATTAAAAATATATAGGGACTAACACAAAAATGAAAAAGTATTTGTATTAATAGCTCACCTATGAACACGTTGAATTTTTAAAAATATTTGTATTTTTCCACTTAGTCCCTACATGTTTCTTATTTATAAAATGTAAGAAATTATGGCACATATTTTTAAACATATATATAATTAAATTTAATTTGAATCTTTTGTAAATAAAAAACTTGTGCGTATTAGATTGCAAATTTGCAATACAAATTAATGAAAATTGCGAATTATTTGAATCTTTCTTCACGCAAAACTCTCTTTTGTATTAAATACGCACAAGTTAGCATGTTTTATAAATAAGATACATGTAGGGACTAAGTAGAAAAATACAAATATTTTTAAAAATTCAACGTGCTCATAGGTGAGCTATTAATACAAATACTTTTTCATTTTTGTGTTAGTCCCTATATATTTTTAATTTGCAAAATATCCAAATATTGTTTCAAACAAAATTATATTTTGCACAAGTTTAAAAAAATAATGTATAATTAAGCACATATAATGTATGCATAATATTTTTATTACATGTATTTAATACATATTTAATTTGTAATAAATTTTTCTACATTTCTGCAAATAGAGAACATACAGGCCTTTAAAATGGGTTGTGCCATTTCAATTTCATATGATAATGCCATGTGTCATAACCAAGGTCCACACATGTGCTATTTAGCATTTCAAAGACGGTTTGACGCGAAAAAAATATGAGAGAGATTAACGCGTTTATAAAACGTGTAAATAGTTTTTTTATCCGTTTATAAAATGCATTATTCCTACTTACTCGTTTTATAAACGGATAATTAGATAAGAGAGAATAACGAGTTTTATAAGTGGGTAATTACTTGATTCTTATTAAAGTAAAAAATAAATCATGGTTCCTATTAAAAAATTTTATTATAATAATCGCTGTCTTTTGATGAAAGAAATGGTCAAAAATTTAAAACAAAAAATGTAAACAAATTTCGATAAAAAAAAAATTAAGATTCAAACGGTGTTTTCAAAGTATCATATTCTGTTACGCTTCACGATAAATTTTTTTGTATGTACAGTTCTTGTCAAAGTTCATCCATTATTCAACATCAAAGTATATCACGAGTACTACTTTTCAAATGTATTCGCCTTACTTGCTAAGAGCGGCATTAATTATCCATGTTTGTGAATTTTGATTTAAAATTAATTGCTCATTTAGAATTGTTGAATTAAGAATTTGTTTTCAAATATTATTATTAAATTATGATTCTTAAAAAATAGAAAAACCACATTTGATTGCAATAATAATAATAAATTTCTGTTTTTCGTTAGTCAAAGATATAAGTTCATTTCTTTCATTTAAACATTCCCTCAAAGGAGACTAAAAGTGCGATGATTTGCGAAAACCCGAAAATAAAAGTTGCTCAAAATAATGTTCTCAATTGATGTTTCAACATAATGACTTTGTAATTTCAAAACCTGGGAAGTTAATACGCTCGCGTATGGGGTAATTCTCTCGTTAAGATATTTGTAAATTGAAGTTTCAACATAATGTTTCCGCTGTTACAAGTTACAACTGGCGCAAGGGCCGATCAAACCCACCGTTCTCCGTCCTAATTTTTCATGTTAATTGACAAACACCTCCAACTCCATGCAAACTAATATATACTTCACAAGCGCAAACCCATATAAAACACCCCATTTTTGAATAATGAAACTACACACAGTAGCATCAAGCTTCCTAAATACTAATCGAACAGCGGAAAGGGGTAAAAACTACAAAAAATAAACCCACCGCCATCCTTTCACAGCTCACTCGGGCATTTCAGCAAGCACCTTCGATGCAAGCACTGACATCACGCTACACTACCATTGTCAGAG
Organism: Rhynchospora breviuscula; assembly: GCA_027562975.1. NCBI lineage: Eukaryota > Viridiplantae > Streptophyta > Magnoliopsida > Poales > Cyperaceae > Rhynchospora > Rhynchospora breviuscula. The sequence continues at coordinate 6,773,277 of CM050402.1, forward strand.
GCTTCTTCCAAGAAATAAGGCGAAAGATGTCCGTCCTTCTTCTCTGATCTAGCTTTGCACTCGGCCCGTGCCTCTTGTAGCATTTTCACCACCCGACGCATCGATGGCCGGTTAATTGGCAGCGAACTTGCGCACAAAAGGCCTATTTGTAGCACCTTTAAAATCTCCTCCTTGAAAGCCAGATCAAGTTTTGTGTCAATCACAGGGTCGATGCCTTTTTGCTCCATGGTGGCAGAAACCCATTTCACCAAGTCTTTTTCACCAAAGTCAGGATCTACTGGTGGCTTGCCAGTAACAAGTTCTAGAAGAACCACCCCAAAGCTGTATGTGTCGCTTTTCTCATTCACACGAAGTGTATACGCATACTCTGAATAAAGAAAGCAAGGTTTAAGAAAGAGCCATAAATGTGAATTGAAAAGCTGATGAGGTCTAAATTGCCTATCTTTGGTCAAGACATGACTAGTAAGGGAGCACATCAGGATATGTTTTTGTGATGTCAATACACCAGCTTGTACTCCTAAATTAGATGTGTTTTGTTCTGTTGGCTACCTTATGTTTCCTTTAGTTCTCTGAATATGGTCAGGTCAGGCAATATTATATGAAATCTGGCAGACCAGCAATTTCTTTAGATTTATAAACCTCAAAAAAAACCAATCTAGGTTTTAATGGTAACTTGCAAAATTGGGATTATTACTTTTGCCTGTTTATATATTCTCAGCACAAATGACAAACCTGGAGCAATATAGCCACATGAACCAGCAATGACTGACATAGAATTGGAGCCGTTCCCAATTGCCTCCACTACTTTTGCAACCCCAAAATCAGCAACTCTTGCCCCAAACTCAGCATCCAACAAAATATTATTTGACTTCACATCTCTATGCACAATGGGTGGTACACAATCATGGTGCAAGTATGACAGCCCCTCAGCAGAATCTAAAGCTATCTTGTACCTGGTTTGCCAATCCAAAATACCTCCTTTGTTACTATGCAATAAGTCCCCAAGACTACCATTAGGCATATACTCGTAAACCAAAAGCTTGGATTCTTTGTGGATGCAACAGCACCATAATTTGACTATGTTCTTGTGTCTAATTTTGCCTAGAGTTGCAACCTCAGCTTCAAAAGCATCATCTATCAGTGATGCTTGGTTTAAACCATCACCTTCCTTTTTTACCGCACTGTAAAGCTTTTTCACAGCAACAATCTCTCCGTGGCTCAACACAGCCTTGTAGACCTTGCCAGAAGCACCACTACCAATCACATTATCTTCATCAAGACAATCGAGGATTTCATATTCGCTGAAACCCAATTTGTGGAACGAGGTTAAAGTCCATTTGGACTTATCAAACCCCCTTTTAGCCTTTGAGAATTTTATATACCTCCAATAGAACCATGAAACGCCAATAATAAACACAATTGCTGCAAATATGAAAATTGATCGCAGCATCCAGACATAACCTGGTCGGTCTCCTGACCCGGCATTTGAATCCATGCACAGATCTGGTAAATCCCCACAAAGCCCAGGATTGCCCAAAAAGCTATCTCTGTATGCCTCAGTCGCAAATAAGCGAGGCAGTGGACCCGTTAACTTGTTGTTTGACAAATTCAACTGGTTCAGCTTGAGGTTTTGCAACTCGTTTGGTATCTGGCCTGTTAAGAGATTCCCTGATAGATCAAGATAATTAAGCACAGGTAAAGCACCGAGCTCGGGTGGAATCCCTCCAGTGAAATCATTGTTTGCCAAATTGAGCTCACTTAGTTTAACCCAGGATTGAATACCTCGAAGCAACTCACCTGATAAGGCATTGTTATCCAGGTTTAACTGGCCGAGCTCGGCCAAGTTACCAAGTGTCGCTGGCAAGGGCCCACTTAGCTTATTGTTATCAGCTGAAATCTCATAAAGTTTAGACAACATACCAATTTCAGAAGGGATGGATCCAGTGAATTTATTGTCAGATATTACAAGCTTAGAGAGGTTGGCTGCAGTGGAGATGACTGGTGAGATCCCACCAGAGAGAGAGTTGTTGGTTAGCTCAAGGAGATATAGATGAGGTAAGCCCCAGAGCCCGTCAGGTACTTCGCCGGTTAACTGATTGTTCTTCAGCCTGACGCGTGTCAGGCTGCGACATTTGGCGAGGCCTTGTGGCAATGATCCAGTAAACATATTATCAATCAAGAGCAACTCCTCTAACACCCCATGGTCGCATATGGTTGGTGGGATTTCACCAGTTAGTAAATTGTCTGACAAGTCGAGCCACATTAAAGGTGCATTCTTGCCTAAGTTGGCCGGGAGAGTCCCATTTAGTTGGTTGGAAAAGAGTCTGATCTCAGTAAGAGTTGTGGATTGAGAAATACGTGGCGGTATCGGACCAGTTAACCGGTTCGAGTAAATGTGAAGGTTTTCCAATAGAGGTATGTCAAAAATGTCAACAGGTAGAGGCCCTTCAAGCTGGTTCATGGAGAGATCAATCTGGCGAAGAGATGTGAGCTTCGACAGACCCGAAGGGATCGACCCAGTAAGAGAATTGTTATAGAGCTCAATTTGAATCACATTTGAGAGTCCAGAGAGAGTAGCAGGAATTGTGCCAGTGAGGTGATTCGTCGAGAGGTCAAGATCAGTGAGGTTAGTCAGAAGCCCCAGAGAAGGCGGTATTGGGCCGTTCAAGTTGCAATTAGCTAGCCATAGCACTTCCAAAGAAGAGAGCTTGGAGAGGGAAGCTGGCACAGGTGCTGGTGAGAAGGGATTATACGAAAGATTCAGGTGCCGAATCGTCGAGAGGTCGCCGAGAAATGCCGGCACGGTACCAGTGAGAAGGTTGCTGACCAAGGAGAGCCGTTGGATCTTGGGGAATTTACCAAATGAAGGAGGGATGGAGCCTGAGAAATTATTGCCCGAAAGATCCAAATGAACCAGAGAAGGCAACTCTGCTAGCGAATCCGGCAACGGCCCAACAAGGTAATTATATGACAGGTCGAGGTGTGAGAGAGACTGACAGAGCTTGAGAGAGGATGAGTTGAGAGTGGAGTTGATGTAGTTGTATGTGAAAGAGAGAAAGGTGAGGTTGGGGAGTTGGCAGAGGGAGGGAGGGAAGGGGCCCAACAAGTTCAGGTTGGCGAAGTCGAGAGAGACGACAGAGGGGCCGACGCAGGAGACGTGAGTCCAATTGCAGGGGGTCGAGTCGTGCTCGTTCCAATCGGCAAGAGAGTTCACGGTGTCGACAAGGCCGCGCTTGGCTTCCAGCAAATAAAGACCCTCTTGAGTGAGAGAGAAGGAGAGAGGGATGGAGCAGAAGAGGAGGAACGTGAGGAGAAGCAGATTTCTCATGGCGTTGAGGAGGGAGAGATAGAGAAGAGGAAGTGTGTTTGGTTAATTAAGAAGGGCAAAGGGAATGATTTAGGGGTCTAGTGGTGTATGTAGATTAGGAGTAGTAATTACAGTGATGGAGTGACGGGGAAGGGAAGGAGGAGGGAAAAAACATGAGGTCTCTAGTACATAGTACAGACTAGAGCACCAGGTGGTGGGGTGGTTTACAAGTGTAAATGTGGAAGAATGGAACTATGGAACATGGAAGGAAGGGACGGAGGGTCCCTTGGGTTGTGGTCTCTGTCTCTGTTTCTCATCTGACGAAGGAGATGAGATGTGGATATGGAGAGAGTAGATGGGATGAGAGAGGCGCACTTACTCCAAGACAAGAAAGGAAAGCAAGAGAAGAGCGACTGCCAAATTTTTAAAAAGCCAGAGAGACCTGGGTTTCTGCGCTGTTTACCGTGTGCTTGAGTTTGGTTTTATCAGATGATATTATATTGATAGTTGATATGCCTTTATCTTTATGGTTGCTTCATTTCGTGGTGTTTGTTTTGTTAAAGGCTTATGCTTCCGCAATTGCCTATGCGTGACACTGTACCAGTACTGACTGAGAGTTTCATTTTTACTATCTTTTCCTAAACAGGTGTGTTTTTTTAATTAGTCCTCGGTCGTTGGTGTATTTTTACAATCACAAACGACAAATGTTCTTAATTGTAGCTTCTTATTAGTCCATTGTAATATTTTTTTTCCAACTTTTTAAAAATAAATTTCTTTTAAAAAAACAAGATGTATTCGTTTGTAGTGGGCGACTGCTGCATGACTGCATCCATACATAGGGACAGCGTATAGTACTTAGTTGGGGCCCAACGCAACTAATATCTACCATTTTGTTGGGACGGCTCTTTAATTATTAAGAACAAGGTTTTAGAAGGTTTGATCAAATGGGATTAAACGAATTGAATTATTTTTTGAACTCTTAGTATTAATTGTATTGAAAACAATAATTTTGTGATTAAGCTAATTAAGTGTCAAAAAGCAGATAAGCAGCGCGAGCATATTAAACCATTTTGATGATTTCGGTTTTGAATTATCAAGTTTTGTTTTGCTTTTATTTTGTAGAATTAACAAATATAAATACTTTTTTGCTTTGATGAAATGAAAGTAATGACATTGCAGCACTTGAGTATTATTTATAGTTTAAACTTTGTAAAATAGAAAAATACTTTATAAGAATTGCCGATATCGCTGCATGCTTTTTACCGTTTGTCGTAAAATTGTTAGGTGACCATATGTTCATAAATGCTATCTGCATCATAAAATCTTGTTTGTAAATGTTAATTATTCTTATTAATTAGGAAAATCAAGACAATGCTTTCAATTGTAATCTCAGTTCCACATTCTTAAACTAGCTTTTAATGAGCTTTTTAACTACCAACTCTTGTACTGTTGAGGTTTAGGTACCAGCTTTCAAGAAGGTAATTAATCATATATCTGGAGAATAAAAAGCCACGTAAAATATCTCTAAAATTAAATTGGAGTTTTATTGTTCCGTAATTAAAATCTAGGCAAAATTCCCTTGGGTTAATTAGACTTCATGAAAGATAAGCACAACTCGCATTTTCAAGGAATTTACACTTATAAGCAACTTCTTATATTTAGAAAGGTCGCTATCGCCATTATAACTCTATTAATGGCATGAAAAGCAAGCCAGTCCTTTCAGAGATTTTTTTTTTTTTTTTTTTTTGTCCTTTCAAAGAGTTATAAGTCAGTAGTTCCTTTGAGGCTTTGAGGTCACTGCTTGCTCCATAACGAGATTTTTAAAATCCCAGACTAGATTTTTTATCTAATATAACGAATAATTTATTTCCATCACAAGGGTTTTTCTGCAGATAAAATTGTAGTGCACAGCAGTACCACCTGTTTTTGATTGAATGATTCCGCAAAGTACCATTTAACGGAATTGAGATCTAGTCCCGCGCGTGACCGTCCAGCGCAGAAATCTCAACCGTCTGATTTAATCTCAATGGTTAAAGGAGCCCCGTGCATGATACCAGATTGATAGGCCCGAACCGTCCATATCAGATCGGACGGTTGGAAGGCTGCGCTAACGGTCCCGCGCGGGAGCAGATACGGATTGCATTTAACGCGGAGGATAATTTTTTTTTATGCGTAGGAGCAGTGAATAAAAAATTAATGATGCTATTCTTTTATTTCGCATGATTTAAATGTATTTATTCTTTTTATTAAATCGGAACTATTTTACCAATCCAACATTTTCGTTGTAATAAAAGGATTACCTGTCTAAATTACTGTCATTTTGAACAATAATTAATTGTAATAATATTTATGAAATTTGCTGTCTCCTTGCATTATTCTCACTCACTAAATGAAACAATATTGCTTAATCTATTGTTTTACTATTAAAACTTATCCTAAAATTATATTATAGTTTTACTCTACACTTCGTCGACCTATATTCGAATTGATGACGCCATCAGAAAACAGACACAAGAAACTTTATACATTGAATTAATTTTCAGAAAAAATAAACATGCTATTAACAAGACAAAAATGGAATGGATTTGATTACATCGTCTGTTACCATGTATGTCAAAGGGAGCTAGTTCATTGAGCATTTACTGATCTGCAAGGTTTTAGTCATGACGTCTAAAAATTGGCAAAAATGTAATTAATGCAGACTGTAGGGCCTGCCCCAAAAATTCACGAGAATTAATATTAATGACACCTTGTTTATTATGTCATAAAGCCAAATGTGTATATGATTGCGATAAACTCGTTGGTTGATTTGAGCAGCCATATAATTGAGAGAATCAGGTTTTGATAACTTGTCTGGCCACCAAAGGCACCAACCGGTTATAATGATGAATAATGGCGATTTGGAGAGTGTATTTTTAGTTTGTTATGAAGTGATAATGCTACGACTTAATTAAGGACTTAAACAAAGTCATTGGTTGTTGGTCTGTCTGTTTCGTTGAGCTTGCATTTGTTTGCATTAGACAACAATTAATTACATTGATAAGCACCTAAAACATTGCTCCATCGATTCAAGCTTGATTCTGTTTCAATAAATTATAAAAATTAATTGATTCCAAATTTCAATTTATTATTTTCTAAGAACAAAGAAAAATTTAATAAAATATTTTTGTTTAAAGTTCGCATTTTTTTTTTTTAAGAAAAGGAGAAGACTATCAATCTAAAGTAATTTTCTTTAAAACAAAATCAATTGACCTTCGTTTTTTCACCAGATAAATCCGGCGCAGCGCTGATCCTTTAATTGCTCTGTTAGACATGATTAACTAACTGAAAAAAAAAAACTACGTAAAATCCAACTTCAAAATGACCTAAAATTCGACTGTGTTTTTTCCGATAGAGATTTTCTTGGCCGATAGAGATCGAGCGATACCCGATGCGTTGTTAGCCTTTTATTTTTTTTCATGATTGTAAATTTACATGTCGTATATTTTGTATTATGTAGCCCTGGTCAGTTCTAAAATGTCATGAATGAATGTTTTTTAGCCTTTAAAGCATTTATTTTTTTAAAATTTTTGTTCATTGTTAGTTAAATCCATACGAATGGAGCGAAATTTTAACTTTTGAACAAAAACTATAACCATATATAAACTGAATCCCACCAGTAAAAGTTTTGACAGAACTTTCTCGCAAAATCGCCACAAAAAAAATTAAATATTGGTTTGTTAAATGATATTATCAAACAATTTATATGTTTGGCACTGTTGGCAAACTAACTGTTTGCGAACAACGCTAGTTTGCTCGAATCAAACACAAGGGCGGAGCTACATGTATGCAAAACTGTGCATTGTCCTCCTTGTACATTCAAAATAACCCCTAAAAAGTGCAAAAATTACATGCTATTCTGTTTGATTCATTCAATTTGCCCTCCTAAAAAATAAAAAAAATTTAACATGGTATCTCTTTGCCCCCCTTGTCCTAAAAGTCTGGCTCCGCCCCTGAATATACCACGAACTAGATGAATATCGAACTACTGACCTTGTTCCTTATTATCCTTTTTTAGCGAACTACCAACTAGAGGTGGGTGAACTAGTTGTTCGTGAACAACCTTGTTCGGGATCCACATCCTCAGCAGCCGGATTTTGGCTGCTCCAAGCAGCCAAAATTTGTTTTTTTTAATATTTCAACATTTTAAAATTCAAATGTTGAATCCAAACCGTTGATCTTGTTCAATTTTACGGGCGATGCATTTTCATATAAGTTTTATGAAATTTAGAGTTGATTTGATACTAGATCAAGTGGTCAACAAATGAACGAATCTGGTTAACTATCACTGATTAATTCTAATACGTTCATAATTTGATCACTTAATCAAGTATCAAATCGACTCCAAATTTTATAAAATTTATATGGAAACACATCGTCCGTAAAATTGAACAAGATCAACAGTTTGGATTTAACATTTGAATTTTAAAATGTTGAAATATTAAAAAAAACAAATTTTGGCTGCTTGGAGCAGCCAAAATCCGGCTGCTGAGGATGTGGATCCACCTTGTTCGTCCCTTGTTCGCCAATAAACCAAACAAAAAGTTTTTGTAAACAAGCGAGGACTGAAACGCAAAATTAACCAACAAGAAATCAGACCAGGGGGGAGCAATGGTAAATAATACTAGTACTGTGCGGGTGATGCCATAGCAAAGCAAAGCAGCTTCATCGTTAGTTCCAGTTCTTTCTTGCACTGTTCATGTTTTCTACATGGCAAGCCACACAGATCCCTTTCTTATCAGTTATCACTCACTTCATTCATCCATCATTCATCAATATTGAATTGAAATTGATTCGCTCAGAAAAAAACTCATAATTGTCCTTATTAATTCCCTCATTCAATCAATCAAATATGCAGTTGAAATTGATTCACTCTGAAAAAATAAAAAAACTCATAATTGTCCTTATTCCCTCGTTCAATCAGCAAACGAGAGAGACAACACGCAATTCCAGTATTCCACCCATGACCCATCGATGCATCAATCGATAAAAAAAAAAAAAAAAAACACAAGAAAATCCAGCAATCGATCAAAACCCCACCTCGATTGGTACATTTTAGTTAACATGTTTTTATTCGCACGGACCCAAGCGAGCGCACTTATTAAATTTCAAATACCCGTGTACTTTTGAAAAATGTTAGATTCACGAACCGTGCCTTCACGGCTTCACTGCACTGTCGACCACTCAAAACAAAGAAAAAAAAAAATCAAATGCATGAGGTCAATGTTGTTTTCTCACCACCCAGTACCCAGTAGAAATCCCAGAGTAGTACCACTTTCCAGTTTCCACTTGGACTTGGTGTCTCTCGTGTCTATCCCAAATCAGAGAAAGAAGAGAGAGAGAATAATAATAAATCGCTTTTATCAGATCGAACAGATGCTGAATCAGACAAAAGGACCAGTGTGGAGATAACATTATACTGTTCTTACTTCTCAGATAAGGACATCAACGCTTGTTACAAAGTTTCTTTGGAGTTTAAGTGGCCTTCAACAATGTATCGAATTGTGAAATGGGTTGTGCTGGTCTCTCAAATGGTAATATTGGCAAATAGTTTAATTGAATGAATCCAGCACAACTTTCATACAACTTATTTTGTTTTATTTTATTTTTATTTTTTTATTGTTGATATCAGTTCAACTTGCACAAGTGTACTACTTTCCAGTGGCAAAAGCGATGTTAATATCAAAAGAGAATTATTGAACTTTGAAAAAAGTATGACGATAAAAAAATTATATCTCCACAAGGTTTTTTTCCTTCTATTTTAAGGGCTTGAATAATTTTCGCAGTTATTTTAATTTCATTTCTAGCTCAGTCGCTCTCTTTTTAGTTTTAAGTTTTAACTTGTTTTCATAAAATTAAAATGGAGTTGAATTTTTTGTCCTCTGTTCCAAATTTTAATTAATAAAATAATAAAGATCGGTCTGATTGATATCCCCTACAATCCAGTCCCTCTTTTCCTCTACTATTCTCCAGAGCAAGCGCAATAATATTTTTGTGAAGCAAAAGCACAATAAATTATTGAGTGAAACTTTTCAAAATATGAATTTTGAAGATGTCTTATTATCTCTAATGCTAGAATATATAGTTGATTTCAATAAAAGAACTCTGTATATATGTCCTTTATGTCTCTTGCAATGTTCCTTTGTACATTAACGAAAGAGGACAAAACGTTCTCTGTATATGTTCCTTTGATTACAATGTAATTTATTTTTTACAATCAAGAAGTGAAAATATCATGCACCATTAGCCCCCAAAGTTAACGACGTGGGCCCACCAGGGAACCTTCAGGCTTCAGGAAATGGGTTCCCAATGTGAAAACAAAACCAAGCCGCACAAAATTGACCGAACTCTGTCACGATTGACTCCTGGATTAGATTCGCTGGACAGATTCGGACTTAATCGAGGGACCTCTTAGAAAAAGACAATGCATTTACTATTAGTCAATTAACTGAGACTGATCACTGACGGTAAAAGAAAATTTTGTTAATCTGGTTCCAGAGCAAGTCAATGGAGGTCTACTCTACTCCTTCGGCCTATCTTTATTATTTTGAATGAATAAAATTAAATAATAGACCTACCAGCTTGGCACGAACAACGCTGCCTATTGGTGCCTACTCTATTTAGCTTCCAGTACTTTATTTTGTCCCCCTATTTTTCAGGGTCCCTCTGGATTTAGTACTAGAATTTAATCGTACATCAAAAATCTAACCTAATTTGGTGGTTTCGAGGCAATCTCTTATCTAGATTTTTTTATGCCATAAATTTTGAATCATTTTTACACGTAACTATTGAACTGACCAGTATTCATGGCAATGAGCCAAAGACAACAATGCTAATAATGTAGGACAGAATTTGTTAATTGCTCAACCGCAAATAAATGATAAGAATTTGAAGGTTTTAACGTGAATATTAAAAGTTTAATTTTTAACTGGGAGACACTCAGGCTCATCGAATAATATGATATGATATAATACATTATATCACATAGTTTGAATGTCATTGCAACGATAGAAATGCAACTTAATATATATATAGAGAGAGAGTTATGGCTATGGCGAGTTGCAATCAAAATTTCTAAATCTAGTTCAAAATGACCGATTCAAACCTTTCAATATGATCTCCCTATTGAAATCTTCATGCATACCAAATTTTACGTTTTTTTTTTGAAATTTTTAAGTATTTTTTTTTAAATTTTAGAAAATCGTTAATCTAATTAGTTCTGAATCGTTCAAAAACAGCAGTTTTTAAAAATCCGAAAAAAATACTTAAAAATCCAAAAAAAATATAAAATTTGGTCTGCATGGAGATTTCAATAGAGAGATCAAATTAGACGGTTTGGATCGATCATTTTAAACTAGATCTAGGAGTTTTGATCGCAACTCACCGACTCTTTGGTGAATTGCAACTCACCATAGCAAAACTCTCTCTAGACACACACACACACACAAAATGGATATAGTACACTGATGTGTACGGATATGTGGATATAGTACACTGATGTGTACGGATCTGTGGATATAGTACACTGATGTGTACGGATCGTCTCCGTACACATTAGTCGTTTTTCAAGATCCAAAATTCAAATGATCAATCCGAACCGTTCAAGTTGTTCTCCGTATTGAAAAATCCAGATAGACTAAATTTTACATTTTTTCGAATTTTTTTGCTATTTACTATGATACTTTCAAAAAAAACACTATAATTGGAGTATTTCAGGCCCTCCAATTTGAAAATATCATAAAAAATAACAAAAAAATTCGAAAAAATATAAAATTTGGTCTATCTAGGTTTTTCAATATGGAGAGCAACTTGAACGGTTCAGATTGACCATTTGAATTTTGAATCTTGAAAAACGACTCATGTGTACGGAAACGATTCGTACACATTAGTGTACTATATCCATTCTCTATATATATATATATACGCACTCAATACAGTAAGGCATGCTAAAATGAGTTCTAATTAGTTATCATATTTGTCAGTGATATTAGGTATAATTGGATAAGTTTGGGGCAAAAGCCCCATAAAATGACTGTTTATGAATTTTAGTCTTTAGAGTCTATTTGTCTGCGACTCAATAGCATTCATCGACAATTAACAATGGTGTAAACTTTGATCATAGTGCGTGCTTCCAAAAAAGGGTATCACATTGGTGTTGTTGTTGTTGTTTTATGGTGAGATCATGATTTTTCTTAATAGGCATAAAATCACCTAGTTTTATTATTTGCACGATCGATTCCAATATATAAATATTACTACATATTAATTACATGCTAATAGAATTCCGTAATTGTGAGTGGATTATTTGTTCAATATCGAACAGTACATATAATTTATAAAGAACCAATTAAAAATTTAAATATAGGTTTGAATTGTTTAATTCTAATCAGGCAATTACATAAAACTGATTGTACTCTTGTGCGGTTGCCATCTGTTAGAAATAAGCAAAGCAACTAAGGATCAATCATTTAACTAGATATACTCTATCTAGCTTGTCTTAAAAAAAAAAACTAAGGATCAATCATTCTATATATACGAAATGCCAAAAATAAAATACACTGGGGTCGCTAATTGATTACGACCCAACGACCCATGTATAACTCTCAGTTTTGTACAGTTTTGCTTTTCAAACCTTCTTAGAAGTTGATCGGATAATACAAATGATAAGATACAACTCATTCGGCGAACTTTTGGTTTTCTTTTACAAAAAAGAGAAAGACGGTGCATTAAAGAACTATAAGCGCATGATAATGGAGCAGGTTAACATGGGATATTTTTTCAATTAAATACAAACATTTGCCTATATACCCTTCAAATTCTTCTAGTGGTTGATTATTAATTACATATTCCTAAATTTTAGAAGAACCAAAATCCTGAATTTATCAGAAACGCCAGTGCAATTCATAGGCATTTATTCACTTAACAGCCACTGTCCAGCCTTTATAAAAATAAATTCATAGGGCATTCAATCCAATTGAGAAGCACTTGAAAAATTTACATTAAATGTCATGTTTCATGCTACCAAAGAAATCGCTCTCATTTTCAGATCCTTCAATAATCAATACTAATTCAGTGAGGTACATTGCAACAATAATGTCAGTTCACCCAGTTTAGGTAGGATTCTAAAGATCCTAAAATCAATATTGTGCATGTGATACAAACTTTTCCAAAGGTAATATATTCTATCTCCGTCGCAAGCCATAAATAGTACAATATTCTCTTCATAAGAAAATAGTAGAAAATTTGATCAATTAGAAATATAAAAGCTCAAAAAGGTCTTTCTAGATAAAGATTATGGTTTCTCAGATTAATGGGTCCCAGAAATACCTTTGTATGAATGCATAAGTGGGGCACCAAGAAACCTTTTGACATTGTAATGACAGTGATGATGAGGCACCACTCACCACCGCCTGATTTAAAGTAGGATACGAGTAGCAGTGATCATGACCCTCATAATCCTTCCAATGATTCCTCTTTTCGGCAAATTAATGTGCTTCTAACTTTTCCAGATTTCTCTTTTCTGTCTGATTGGGACCATGGCTGTGTCTCTTTTTTTTCCAGTTTAGAACTTTAGATCATTTAATTTTGCCCCATTTTTTTTAGTAGGGGAAGAAGAAGAAAACACTGTGCTTGCAACTTCACTGGCGCCATCCTATATTAATTTTCCTTTTTCAATTAATTAGTAACTGCTATAATTTCTTATGTGCATTCCTCAATTTTCTACCTAATTTATGATGTAATGATAGAAATTATACGTACCGTTTGAACTGTTTTGAACTTTTAAGAAGCTAATAATTATTCAAGTGGCCCTGAAAGAGCCATAAATCGTTAAATATATTGTCATTCTCTAGTGAAGTGGAATCAGAGCGACCATGGCTATCATGCACTTCTCCAATAATTTCTCTTTATGCCAATGTGCCAACTTCTTTTGCAAAATAGTCTTTCATCTTTGAATGTGGACCTTGTTGACCATAGACCGGAATTTCTTTTTCTTTTTCATTCATGATTAATCTCGTATTATTGGGATTATTTAAAAACTAGACGAGTTCTTACCTTATCAATGAATTTCCTTTCGAGAATTTTTGTTATTTTGTTAGTCAATTATTCTCATCTTTATAAGAGCTGTTAAGTTGAATTAAGAGAGACAATAAGATAATTTTTTTTACAGCTAACTTGATTTGTTATGCCTTTTATATTTTGCCGCTAAAAAAGCATCCTAGCTACAGGTTTAATTCAACTATGTCATTACATATATTTATTGGATTTTCATCATAAATTAAGTTCTAATTGTTTCATCTCTTATTAACATAGTTTGCATTTTGCATTATACACGCTCTTACTCTCCTCTGGCAAATTTTAAAGCACAACTTAACACAGGTTGTTTTTTTTTTTTTTCTTTTTTTTTGACAAAGTAAAAACCCGTAGGTTTAAGTTAACACAGTTGTTTTCACTTTCTGGCAGTATCTATATATTCTCTGGTTGCCTCTTGTACTAGTGGTCTGACTAGCTAATATAATTATTTGAGCCTATCCGCAATCACTTTCTCAATTTGCTAATTTTGCACATTTTCAAAGTATCTATATGGTCTAAAAATAATATTACTCGTGTCCCCTGTTTAAGCGTGGGAAAGATGACTCACAAGTCAAAGAAGACTTGGCCACAATAACTCTCTCCCCCCCTCTATCTGCCACTCTTTTTTTTTATTAAATTTTCTTTTCTTCTGAAAGATTGGCATGCCAACACAATAACTCTTTCCTTTTTCTGATATAAATAACAGCAGTCACAACCACAAAAATAAATAAATAAATAAGGGAAGACACAATCTCAATCCTTCATTACGAATATAAGGAAATTTACTTTAAAAATTATATGGATTGTGCGCATTCTTCCATTTACAAAAAGAACTCAAATCACATCACATTTGATTGTTACACTGTTTGTCTGTTATTGCAACTATAACAATGAGATCCTAAAAAACTTTTAATCTTTACTTTCAATGCACTCCAATTAGAAATAATAATTTTAAGGCAAAATAAGCCATATACCCTTCTAATCATTTCCAATTAGCCATATATCCTTCTATTTTTTAAAATTAATAATTTACCCCTCTAATCATCATTAGTACTGCCATTTACCCTTTTTATCAATTAAGATGATACACTAATTCTAAAAATTTAATTTTTGAAATGTAAGACTAAAATGTCCTCCCTTTCTCTTCCGACTTTGTCCTTCGACCATATGATGATCATTTTATATGGAAAGATACCATATAACATGGAAATAAAAAAATGTTGCAACTCATTTAATCAAAACTTGGTATTTGAACTTTTATTTTTATTTCTTTTTTTTTTATCCACTTATACCAGATTGTCTGTATCTTATTACTAGGTAATTTATATTGCTTAACTTTTGAAAGTTTAATGTACAACCAGAAAATACCACGAGGACAAACAATTACCTTCAATTTTCCACACATACAAATGCAAAAAAGCTGAGTTTCTACTAAAAAAAGGTGATCAACGACGAGGAACACAAATTAGTAGTCTTGTGATTTTGATAATCACAGTTTGTAAAACACCAAGATTTGGAGACGCAAAAAAGCTTTTGTTTGCAAAGTGCTGGTTTTGGAGATGAAATTCTAAAGAGAAAGGTTCTAGTGATATTTCTTTCCGTAAAATATGAATCGTCATTCATCAAGAGGAAAACAGGAAGGGGTAGGGGTATTTTAGTCCCTAAATTTAAAAGAAATAATTTTTGGAATTAATATATCATTCAAATAATAAAAAGGGTAAATGGAAATACTAATGATGATTATAGTGATAAGTTACTAATTTTGAATAATAGGAGGGTATATGGCTGATTGGAGAAAATTAGGAGGGTATATGACTGATTTTGCCTAATTTTAATTATAAACATTCAGAATATTATCTTTAAACACGGGTACAAAATGTTAGACACGGATATTCAACTATTTATGTTTTTGAAGTTTATGACATATTGACATGTGCTCAAACAACACTTCATAATGCACGTGGTCAGATTTCATCATCTCAATTACAATTTTGGTTCTTTATAACTAAATATATTGTTTATATCCTTTGGAAAATTCGTTTAAACTGAAAATAACTTCCACCGTTCCACGAGAGAATTTATAACCCGAAAAAGCTCATGACCGAGTAATACTATCAGATATACCATCAAAACCTCATATATTTCAGTATTATAGGTAATGTTTTTCGTGGATACGTAACATTATGTTCAAATTATTATTATTATTATTATTTTTAGATAAATTGGGTCTAAGCACCTAATTTATTTATAATTCATTAAATGTCTATGAAAGACCCTTAGTCGGGTTTCGAACCTGTGACCTTTTTCACTCAAGATGCATTCCTCTTTATCACTAGACCAAGAGCTGATTCTCCACATTATGTTCAAATTATAATTATTGCAATTAGGCAAAAGGCAAAGGAAATTAACATCTACCATCAAAGAAAACACTATCGCCGAGACCAGCTCTCTCTTCGAGTGGGCCCCTCATCGCGTGCCCCTCCTCTCCTAAGCGCTCTCCCCACCCTCTCTCACCGAGCGACATCGAACTCTTCTCTTCTCCCAGCGCTTCCTCCACACACAACTCTCTCCCTATATCTTCCATGCTATCTCCTTCTCCTTTTTCCATGAGTTTTTATTTTCTACTCTCTTTAGATTTCTCATTTGTGCTTCTTTTTTCCCTCTCATTTTATTTCTTATTCGGCATATGTTCTATCTGCTTATCTTGGTGATAAATATTCACTTTATTTGTTATATATTTTCATTTTATTTGCATTATGTTTGGTTTATAGCTATTCACTTTGTTTATTATGTTAGTTCACTGTTTTGCTATAAGTGTTCGCTATGTTTGCACTTCGATTATTATGTTTGTTTACTATGCGGTTATAAGTGTTTAATATGTTCATTTTATTTCTTTATTTCTTATTGAACTTTATTTTGTTCTTTATTCAGCTATTTTTTTTTGTATATTTTCAATTTGTTGATTTCAGTGTTTAGTTTGTTGTTCAATATGTTCTTCTTGAAAAATTGAAATAGTATTTTGATGCAGAGGAGATAAATGGAGAAAGAGGAGAGATTCAGGGAAGGAAAAATCACGAGAATTGAGAGAAGGGCATCAAGGGAGGGGAGAAGAGGGTATATGAGAGGAGGATTGCGCCAGGGGGGCGTACGAGAGGGAAGGAAGGAAATATGAGGCGAGTAATGACGCGTGATGGTAAAATTACAGAATGCAGCTATCATTTCAGAAAGGCAAATATGTGACAAAATGTTTTGCTAAATATCGTCAGGAAACTTTTTGTTACATACTGGGCCTAACAAAATACATTCAATGTGAAGAAATATTATCTGAACAGCCTAATTTATGTGCAAGCGGCTGCCTTGAAAATTTTCAAATCAGTGGGCTTTAGTGGATGAGAACTGATGAAAGAATTCTTACAAATCTCAGCCCAATATGATATAAAAGCATATCTGTAATGACAGGCCTATATATACGAAAATTTGTGGCCGAAAAGATAGGAGCCTATGTATGTTTATTGGGTGGATTGTAGGCCTTCTCGCATTTGCTTCATAAAAAAATTTAGTTTTGCAAAAGGACCAAAATTTTTATTGAGGTAATTAGGTAAAGGTAAAAAATTTGCAACTAAATATTGATTTCTATTACAAACAATTTTTCTTTCTATAAAATTTGAACACAAATAAATATTTCTTTTGAAATATAAATGATATGTAGAAGAAAAGATAATATAATAAATTAGATAGAAGTTAATAAAGAGAAATACAAATAGTGTTCTATTACTTTGAAAATATATCATATTTAATTTAAAAATAATTATATAGACTATAGAGAATATAGAATAATTGGGAGTATAAATTATGTAGTATAGTTTAGAAATTTGAAAACTTGATTCTGAAGCTTAACTTCACAACGTTCTCTGTTTAGTTGTAATTCTGACCAATTTCTTATTTTTCTTCTTTTATTTCTTCCGGTAGAAGGAAAAAAAATAAAATTGTGATGAAACAAACCAACTAGGAGTCGAGGAGCAACCGAGCTGGAGCATCATGAACGCTGAATAGGACTTGGAAAAAGGAGTTGCTGTCCTCTCCAACTTCCCAGAAATCATTAGACTAATGAGGACAAATCCGAGTCGTCCAATTCATATCAGACGGTTTATAGCATTGACCGTTGGATCTGAAATGCACGGTCTTAATCTGCTTGAAGACTAGTAAAATCCATACAAGTGGAGAGGATCCAAAGATGGAAGAGAGAGGTTGATGTGATATGACGTGGGGGGTTTTATAATTTTATTCACGCAGTGTCCGTTTCCGCTTTTCCATACATAGATGATGGATGACGGATCATCCGATCCAAACAGAACAGAAGAAGAGAGAGCAGATAAGGAAGGGGATAGATGATTACGGTTGCCAGCGATTGGCGCGCTTCCAAACGCCTCTCTTTTCTCTCTTCTTCTACTTCTGGATAAGGTGCATCCTGATAAGTGGATGCCATTCCTCGCTCGTCATACGCTGCGCAATGGTTTCATTTTTATGATTTTTTTTTGGGTCAAGTACTTCATACCAAATATATAATTTTAGAACTTATCCTTTTTAGAGTATAGGAATTACGGATCAGAAACATAAATATTAGTTTCATATTCAATTTGACTTAAATATTACTATTTTAGCTTGATATATTTTATTTTTCGCTTGAATTTCTCCATTGCAAATTAACATTGAGAAAAATTCCTTTTCCAAGGACAAAACTTTGAAGTTCATTCGATGACACATGCTAGAAGAATCGGATTCTAATTTTCCACCGTGGATTTATACAAAGATCTTTTTATTTTTCATGCGGATCTTACCCACAGTACGAATCTTGAAAAAAGCGATACCGTCCGTTCTTACGTTGCTAGAACATGAGCATACAAAACTTTATTTTATGCAACTTGCAAATTTCAACATCATCAATCATCAACGGACCCCCACAATCTTCGTCCGTTCTGGCGAAAATGTTTCTATCTTTGGCTTTTTAAAAATAATATTAGTACAAATGTGCGTGTAAAAAGAATCATATTGGTATATTAGATCCTTCATCACGTGTGGTCACCATTGACTTGAGTATATGAGATTTGTTATAATTTTATGATATTTTGCTGCCACTTAGGTATCATGGTATGTTGTATTGTTGTGTATCACACACAGTTGCTGCATGCGATTGGTTTCTAGTCATAATTTTGATCATCTTTTTGAACCAGACATATTTTTCTTTTTAATTTACAGACCATAGATAGACCCAAAAAAAGTTGTTACATAATTTTGTGCCAAATCGGATTTCGGTTGGGTTGCCTAGTTGCTCTAAGAGCACCAATTAATTTTACACCAACAGTACGGTTTTCTGTTAGCAAAAGCCTTTATTTAATTTATATAATTAGGTCTTGAGAATTTCTAAATAATTTATAACAAACTTACATCTCAGAAAACATATAACAGAAATGAATATTTAATCGCATTTGGTTTGGCGCCATAGGTTTGGTCCATGCTTTAATTAATTATAATGTCATGTATATGCTGTCTATAAATATTATATAAAGTTTATTCATGCCAAAAAAATGTAGCAAAAATAATATATGATCTCGATGTACTAACAATTAGTTGCGAGTCATCAGATAAAAAGAGCAATAGTTTTTTCATTGAGGAGATTATTAAAAAATTCCAATTTAAAAATGATACATTCGTACTATAATATTGTTTACGTTGAATATATAGTCAGATTAAGCAATAAATCAATTGTTCTCTTTATGTGACATTTTAAACAACTTACACTAGAAAATAAGCTAAAAATCCATTTCACACAGCCATAAATTAAACTAATGACATATAGTAATTTCCCATTAATTTAACATAAAAAAATGCACCGGGTTCATCCATAATTTGTCCTCTGAAATCCTTTCTCCTGCACTCTCCTCCACCCAAAAGCGATATCTTGCCACATTTTAAAACTCATCAAATATCCCTCTCTCTGTCCTCGCTCTCCTCTCCACTGCACACACCTCTTCCACCCATTCGCCATTCCTCATGGCGTCGCTCGGGACACTCTCCGGCTCCGGCGGCGGCATCTCCGGCCTCCTCCGCCTCCGCCGTCAGCCCGCTTCACTGGCAACACCAAACTCTCTCTCCCTCGCCACCTCCAGAGCTTCATCCAGCTCTCTCTCTGAAGGTGGGAACCTAATCTCCGGCCGACAGCTTCGGCCGGCACTGGTTCTCGACAGCAAGAAGCCGCTGCTTCGCCAGAACCGCCTCATTGTTGCCTCCGCCGCCTCGACACCGGCAGAGGGGGGCGATTCCGCAGGGTGAGGTCCGTCTCCTCCATGTCGGCTTTTCAACCGGAACTGTAAACTAAGTTACAATTATCATGTTAATTACCAGCATGCCACTGTCAAAATATTGCATGAGATTATTTATCTTTTTTCTTAGTTTGTTATTAAAATAATTATTTAGAAAGAACCAGGGGCTATCCTTGTCAAATGTACAGTAAGTCAGTAACTAGTAATCAATAGTAACATATTACTGCTACCGGACGCACAATTTGGTGATTCTTGTAATCCCATGCATCAGTGAAAATTCGTAATTTAACCGCTTTCTATTACTAAGGCAAAAGTATTCTCTCTTAGAGTTTTTTTGATAACCCACAACAGTCGTTTTCACTTTTCACTACTACAAATTAGGAAAGATAAAGGGGCAAAAGTGATCCAATACAATTTATGATACTTCACTAGTGGAAAAGTTTTTTTTTTTTTTTTGATTTTGAATTATACAAAAATAGTACAACCATCCAATTCTATTCTTCTTCGGCCAGTTCTATTGTTGGGGTCCATTAATAAACCTGGGCTCTGTTGGCTACTTTTAACTAAGAATACAGCAACAACTAAGCCTTTTGCCCCAATTCTACTTTTAACTAAGAATAAAGTATAATATTTTATGTGTTTTGTAGACGGAAGGTGATTAAAGTATTAATGTAGTGCATTGGCCATTTATTCAAGTTATGCTCCTCTCTTTTTTTTTAAAAAAAAAATTTTAGACATTGTCAGCACATATTGTGAACTGGCAAAATGTCTCTTATATGTTCTTTCTTAAATTTTAATTAATTTCTATCATTTGTAATGCAACTTGCTTTTCTTGAACAAGTAGTTTTTCTAATCAGAAGATTACAAATGAGAGAGCGAGTAGGTGAGAGGTTATGGTAAACTTTTGTTTAAAACACCTACAAGTCCAGAAATGACACAAGATGTTCTTATTTAATATTTCCAGTTTGAATAGGGTGTAATACTGGAAACTTTCAATAAATGTTTTGGAGTCTATAGGATTTCTAATGATTTTGTCTAAAATATGAACAAACGGCACACATTAGCATAATTTTTTATAATAAAAATAACTTGAAATAAACAGAGGTCAAATTGACCATTCTGTACACTGTATCCACTCATAGAAAAAACTGTTTTTCCTTTTGACATGCTATGAAGCTAAACCTACCAAGTTCAATCTATTTTCTCGATTTATATAATTTAAAGAAATGATAATTCTTATGCTATGTTCTCTCTTTTCTTTCTTGTTCTCCAAAACTAATTGCAGTGAGGCAAAAGGATTTTTGGAGAAGTACCCAGCTCTGGTTACTGGCTTCTTCTTCTTCACATGGTTGATTTAATTCTAAACTAATTTCATTTTCCTCGCGTGGATTAATTATTGCACGATCACTTTATTGATTGGAAACTAAAATTTTGCTGTTGCTACATGCAGGTATTTCCTCAATGTGATCTTCAACATCCTTAACAAGAAGATCTACAACTACTTCCCCTATCCATAGTAAGTGGCTTTTTTTTTTTTCTCTTGCTATTTATTTTTCGGGTAAGAGGCCCAATGTGGAGCTGTTGAACTTGTGGAGTAAGCAAGCTGACATCCATTCTTCCTTTTCGGCAGTTTCGTGTCGGTGATTCATCTGGCTGTGGGAGTGGTCTATTGCCTTGCCAGCTGGACTGTAGGTCTACCAAAGCGTGCTGTAAGTTAAATAGGAAGTTTGTTAATATTTTATTCTCTTGTCTTCTTTCTCACGACAGTAGTTTTTCCTTTCACGTCTTCAACCCCTAAACAGTCACATTTTTTGGAACAAAAAGGAATTCATTGGCTAAATAAAATAACAAGAGATTGTCGCCTTTTGTAGCCCATGAACTCGGATCTGCTCAAGCTTCTAATTCCAGTTGGAGTTTGCCATGCAATTGGTCACGTCACTAGCAATGTATCCTTCGCTGCTGTTGCTGTCTCATTTACACATACTATCAAAGGTATCAATTCATTTATGGCTTACCTTTTTGACCTTGTTGGGTATCATTTCTAGCCTACCCCAACTTGTTTGGGACTAAAAGGCTTTGTTGTTGTTGTTTATTTGGTTGTTCTTTATTCTTTAGTTGTGTTTTGATTTATAACTTTTATTAATTTGTTGCAGCTTTGGAACCATTTTTTAATGCGGCTGCTTCTCAGTTCATCCTTGGCCAGCCAGTGCCCCTGACCCTGTGGTTATCCTTAGCTCCTGTTGTGATTGGTACTTATTGTTTGCAAAACCTTTTAGTTTAAACTCCTTTTTAGGTACATATTTTATTCCTCGCAACTTAGAAAAAAACTTTAGTTTAAAGTTCAAGGAACATGTGTCGTACTGTGCTAACAAAGTCGCGTACTAGTGACAGTTGTATGGAAGTGAATCTAGTATTCTTTTTTTTTTTTTTCTGTTAGTGAAAAGGTACTTTTAACATAAACAGAAATACCAACAATCATACATACTTTCTTTCTTCAATTACTTCATCAAATAATTTATAGTTGTTTGAAAATTAGGTGTCTCGATGGCATCTTTAACTGAACTCTCCTTCAACTGGCTTGGATTTATCAGTGCCATGATTTCAAATATCTCATTCACTTACAGAAGCATCTATTCCAAGAAAGCCATGGTTATTCTCTCTGTCCTTTTTTTTGTGAACACTTCCATTCTTTTTCTTTGTTGAGATATCATATTGCATGTTACTAGGTCTTGATAGTACCAGTACCAACAACAAAAGCTAACTAACCTGATTATGACCTATACCATGTGGGGCGGTTTGCATAAATTCAGTTTCACTGAAAGGAAAATAAAACAGAACAAACTTGCTAAATTATTTTATCATTTTGCAGACTGATATGGACAGCACAAATCTCTACGCATACATCTCGATTATTGCGCTTATTGTTTGCATCCCACCAGCAGTAATTGTAAGTGACTAACTTTCCTTGCAGAAATAGACACTGAACTATAGTTAAAAACTGAAACAGCATTAAACAACAATAACAACAACAACTAAGCCTTTTGTCCCAAACAAGTTGGGGTAGGCTAGAAAAGAAACCCAACAAGAAAAAAAACATTCCTTCCGACCTGCCAGATTCGAACCAGCGACTTAAAAAAAAGCTTTATGATTGGTATGGTCAAAGATGGTCTTGGCCTGATTGCCTGGTTAATTTTATCATCTGTGCCTCATAGATACAGATACAAGTATAGTATCTGATGCAATATGGATGTGGCGGTACATAATTTCTAAAATTTTGGAGATATGATACATTTTATATATGGTTTTATTTTATTAATTTATTATGCATACCATAATATTATGTTAAACATTTCAGTGCTTGATTTCAACTTTTGAAAGATAAAAAATATAATACGGCAACTTCTCAAAGCAAATAGCAAGGAAAGTGAAATTAGGGAATATATCAATGAAACCTTTAGGGCAAAATTGAGAGTACTTCTCTCTTGTTATTTTCCTCTTGAAAAATGGTACGTTAATTATTGGTAGGGACAAAACATTAGAAAAAGAAAGGAGTCTCCCACAACTCTTTTAAGCAAAATTGCTCCTGACAGCTTTTTATATAAATGAAGAGAGCGCCTTAGTGAAAGCATGACTTTAAGGGTAGTAACACACTTATCTTCTGATGTGAAAATCTTTTATATTATTATGATACACAAACTAGGTGTATCAGTGTATCAGATGTGTATCAGTATTGAATACGTCTTAGATACAGGTAAGGATGTGTAGTAGGTGTTTCTGGGAAACATAATTAATGACAACTGGGATAAATTATTCTTTTTGTAGCTCGAAGGGCCTCAGCTACTTCAGAATGGATTTCAAGATGCAATTGCAAAAGTTGGGCTAACCAAGTTTATTTCAGACCTCTTCTGGGTTGGAATGTTTTATCACCTTTACAACCAGGTACTTATAATTTTTTTTCCCTTTCCTTTTGACATTATTTCTGATGTTGAGTCATCATCCAGAACTTAGATGTTTATTTTCTTAAAAAGTTCTTTAAAACTTATAGAAAAAAAAAGGAAGCCCTTTTTCTTGACTTGTTACCTACATTTTACCCTTGAACTCTTTTAAGTCTGTTACTGAAGTTTTGTATTACAGGTGGCCACAAACACATTGGAACGGGTTGCTCCGCTCACCCATGCAGTTGGCAATGTGCTCAAACGTGTATTTGTCATTGGGTTCTCGATCGTAGTCTTCGGTATTTCCCTTTTTTTTTTCTAAATTTTGTCAAAAATGATTATTTCTCTTTTACTATCCCAGTGTATTTTGTTGTGGTTTGTAATGTCAACCTTTTTTATGCAGGTAACAAGATCAGCACACAAACAGGAATAGGTACATGTATTGCCATTGCGGGTGTTGCACTGTACTCCTACATTAAAGCTCAGATTGAAGAGGAGAAGAGGGTAAGTTCATTATTACTACCTTTTTGTGAATTATTTTAGTTGAATTGTAATTTAATAATTTTCTAAGTTTTCTTTCAAATGTTACAGAAAGCAAAAAATGCATAAGAATGGTAAGTTTGGCAAATCCATAAGAAGAGAGGCATTGAGGCGAAGCAACCGCCTATGAGTTGTTGACATTTTCTGCAAATTAATTTTCTTTCCTTTTGTTTTGTCTCTCCCATTGAGTAAATTTCCATAAATGAAGTGTTGCATAAATTCTGAATTTTCTAGACAAAAATGTGTATTGTAATTTGTGTGTCCCTGTGCATAATAAAACCCCCTCGTGGAGTTCTCTTCTTTACTGTTCATGAGAGTTTTACTTTGTCTGAACAGCTACTCCTGTAAAACTGCTAATTATAATAATTGAAAAAAGAAAGGTTTTGCAGTGGCAATCTGCTGGGAAGATTTCACAACCTACCTAGCACATAATCAGTCTAAATGAGATCACTGCCACAATAGTAAATCAAAATTGCCAGTAATACACTGCTAATATCACCACAGTACTGCACACTTGTATCAGCCATGAAAAATGGTGCATGCAATTGATACCACTTGATGCAGAAGAGACTGATCATTACATCAGAGAAGCTGACATATGCTGATTTAATTTGCAACAATTCTTAACACCAACACGCTATAAATTATAAAAAGGAAAAAAAAAATCTGGCAAAAAAAACCCAGCACACACATATTCACATCCACAAAAATAGAACAGAACTTCAAGCCACCAAAGACCTCCAAAGAAAAGGAAAGCCTAAACTAATTTGGAACACTATACCAACAGAATTTTAAGCCCAGACTTCTGATCATTAGTTAATCTCGAAGGAAACTTGATACTAAACTTGATTCTAAGGTCCCCTCTTTTAGAAGGTTCTTTTGGTAGTGGCATGCCTTCTTTTGGCACCACCTCCTCGTACCCAAGACTCACCACTGCTTTAATAGGGATCATCAGCTTCCTGCCATCAAGAGTGGTCAGCTGGACGGTACAGCCAGTCAATGCCTCGAGCAGCGAGATCTTGTGTGTCATAACCAAGTCGTTTCCCTCACGTGTAAAAACATCGTGGGGCTTCTCGTCTATGTAGAAAATGATGTCTGCTGGGATGACATTTGGAGCCTCATTGCCTTTCTCAGGGAAGGTTATTTTAGTTCCTTTTTTCCAGCCAGGCTTGACATCGATTGTTAAGATCTCTTCTACCTCTGCTGTTCTCCTGTTATTAATTTTGAATAATTAGGCTAAAATGACAACGAAAGTAAATTGGATGTGTAAGTTACCTGTCTTTTTTTCTGCATGATAACAACATTTGCTTGAATCAGTGTATTAATTCTAGGAGTATTTTCTTTTTTGACAAGTAGTGGTGGTTTGTGATAACCTGCTTTCATTCAATTGAAAACACCCTCATATTTTAGGAACAATACAAAACAAAGAAAGTCCATTTTGTTTAAATTGCCTAAAATGAACCCACTATTTCGAAACAAAATGCCATTGAAATGTGCAGTCTATAGCAAATCTTTTATGAAATCTAAGAAAAACAATAAGACATTTCTAACAACTGAAGGAATTTCTCTAATTCATATTAAAATGAAAAGGGTAAAATAGTCTCCTTCATAGGTCAGTGTGAAGATTAATAACCCCAGTATAGTGTTTCTGTTAAATGCATCATATTAACTTCCCCTAACTCCAACTATTAGTTTAATGGGCTTGTCAGGGATTACTCACATTCCTAAGCTAAGACCATAGTTTGTCCATTCAGTGGAATTTCTCTAATTATCAGTTACTGGTACACTAACTGATAATTGATAAATAATATAACTGAAAGGAAAGATGTAATCTATGCCCATCACTTAAATAAACAATCCACTAACAGGCAAAAAAAAATTTAATTAAAAATTAAGATAATAATCCAAAAGAAAAACCTTACCCAGTACCGTCAGCAATCTCCCGAGAAATTTTCATCTTCTTGGTGGCACCTTTGTATAAATCGACAAGGCTTAGTGCCAGCCTTTTTTCTATAGGAGCTGCCTTTTTGACCCGTTGTGAGCCCGTGTCTGCAAAAGTAGTTTGAAAATGATGACCTGGAAACATGGAACCTGGGGACCTAGACCCACCATCTCTCCCACTCCCAGTGCTAGAGAAACCAAATAACTCAGCGAATAGGTCATCAGCATTTCTAGGGTTAAAATGGAAGCCCCCAGGGCCACCTCCATTGGAGAAGAAAGAGGATGACCCACTAGGACCCGTCGGGGGCATCTCGCTATTGAGACCTTCTTCCCCATATTGGTCATAGATGGTGCGTTTATGGGGATCACTTAACACCTAAAAAAGCAGCTATGAATAAAAAAAATTGATAACTTACCTTTGAAAGAACAAATATAAGTATATACAAAAGAGGGGGGGGGGGGCATACACAGTTACAATGACACAAAGTAGTATATTAAAAGAAACGATGTTGAGGTTAATCTGCAAATCCATAACAGAGAATACTTGCATCTAGCAGAAAGAAATGGCAGCATGAGATTTAAAACAGAGAGATGTAGAAAGTATTATGGAAAGATATTTATACTACAAATTGTGCACGAAGTCCTAATAAATGTATTGACACTTTGCAATTAAGACAAGTTATCCACCCTTAAATTCCTGTTTCCTTTACATCTATAAAAATCTGACTGATAAGTTTTCTAGATTAATCCCAAAAATCATATAACGCTAGAGTTTATTAGTAATGCAAGAAGTGAAGCCACTGAAAAGCAACCTGAAAGCACAAAGTATTGTAATTAAACATGTCTCCAAACCCCTTTGTGGTAAGTACACAAAGTCTTCTATCCTAATTCATCTCTGTCTAGTTCAAATAGGATTGCAGATAAATGTTGTGTGCGAACATCATATTTCCAAAACTTTTGGATTTGGGATTGACCCAGAATATCAATTTGTATCAGATAAAAAAGTGTCAAATGATCTTTCAAGCATTGGTAGATGACATGTTCATAACTGAAACAAGATTAAAATCGTAATGGTTTGATATCTAATAACAGCTTATGGATTATCAGTGAAAAATGGGAACCCATTACATACACCTTTGGAAATTTTCAATTCTGCTTGTTGCAGTATAACATAGTAACATGAGTTGGAGAGGTTGATCGCAAGGAAGTAACTTTCGAAGCAATTGAGGTGAGGTGAGGTGATTAACAGGCTTATTTCAATCTCAAAGCAATAACTTTCGATTGAAGAGATCTGCTTGAACTGTTAATAATTGGACAAAAAGAAAGCGTTAAAAATCACCTCGTAAGCCTCGGAGATCTGCTTGAACTTAGCCTCAGCCTCTTTCTTGTTGGAGGGATTCTTGTCAGGATGCCACTTCATCGCCAACTTCCTATACGCCTTCTTCAAGTCTTCATCGTTCGCATTTCGATCGACTTGTAACACTTTGTAGAAATCCAATCCCATTGCCTTCGCCTCCTCCAGTCCTCCTTCCTCCTCCGCTTGTACGGCACACTTCTCTCGTTCTCTCTATTCTCTTCTCCTTGAATTGCGATACGCAGTTGCGTAAATGCATTTCCCTGATGTGATGTTTTGTTTTGTTGCGTAGAGAGAGGAGAACCAAAGCGCCTGGATCGAGTACAAACCCAGAACAAGTCACTGACAAACAGAAGGTCTTGTGGGACCCTTTTGTCAGTCAGATTTGATTGTTCGGATGCCTGGCTAATGGAAGTTTCTAGGAGGGGTGGGAATTAGGATGATATCGGGTCGAATTCGATTTAAGTCATTTAGACCGCCGAATCCGAAACCGCCAAGGTTTTTCTGTTGACTGAGATTTTGATGAACTTCTATGATTAATTTTTTTTTTGAAAAAAGGCCATTGGGCCCGTTTCTATTGTATATAGGGCTGCAAACGCAACTCCGTTTAACCGTTGATCGTTTCGTTTCGTCCCCTTCGAAATGATTAACGAAACAATTTTCTGTTTCGTTTGTTAAATGAAACGGTTAACGAAACTGATCTCTCTCGTTTCGTTTATTTTCGTTTAACCGTTTTATATCATTTTTTATAAATTTTTAACATATTTTTTAAATATTTATAAACAAATTTTGATGAATCTAGTATCAAATCGGTTAGTTATGCATGCAAAATAGAAAAACATACACAAAAATTAATTGTCAAAGCAGCAAATCGAACACAATATACGTTTTGATCGTTTCGAAATAGAAAAACATGTATAAAAATTAATTGTTAGTTGATTGATCGTTACGATCGTTTTGATCGTCCTTTGAAACGAAACGGTTAACGCAAATTAAATTTTGTTTCGTGCCATAAACAAAACGGTAAATGAAAATGGGTTGTTTCGTGATCGTTTCGTTGCGTTTGCAGCCCTAATTGTATAGAAACAAAGTTACATAATTCATTACAACGAAACACCATCTAACACTAAACATAGCCGGGCAAATACTAGGCACAAATCCCACATTCAACAGAAATTACAGAATTAAACTCTACTACAAATAAAACTCCGTGACCAACCCTCCTCATTCAACAGAACAAGAGTTAAAATCCAACACATGACAAAAATCCCATTTTTCCTCTTCTCCAGATAACAACCTCACAATTATTTTTGCATCTCAGTCAAGGAGGGATTTAGATTTTTTAAGCCACTGATGATCTGGCCCCACAAACTTCTCAAATCCCGGAACCTAATTTCATACGGACGGACCCACTAGTCAGTGAATTGTTGCAGAGACCTTAACTGCCACCCAGGCACAGTAAAATGAACTGCCCACTAATCTTTCTTCTCGTATATATTTTATTTTAACAAAGATAATTTTTAAATGAACCGCAGATTGAGGCATAAAAGGGCTTGAGAGTCGACCGGGTTTGGTGCAATTTAATTATTTGAAAAAAATTGGAAAAAATACGTTTGTCATACATGAGATGAGATTAGTCTAACTTTTAAGTTAGTAATCTAACTTGTTAATCTACAACTGCCAAATGAGTTTCAGGTCGATGAGTTTAGTACTCACGTTAGAACTAATATTTACTAACTTTATCTCAAACACTAATTCCAAAAGTACTAATTTTAATCCCTAACTCCACTAACTTACGGTGTTGCCAAACGCCCATAATTTTTAATTTATCTCGCGGCTTGGTACCTGTCTCTTCCCTCGCCCTTGACGAATCACTGATGTCAATCTTTTTTATTCTCACTTTCTTTTCAAGATAAATGTCTCATCTAAATTCTCTTCAAACTAAAGCAGTCTTACAATTAAAAGTCTAGAAATACAAGAATAACAATGTCATTCGTATCAGCACCATAAGTGTTAATTACATATTTTGAAGCGCTCAAATTTTTAATTCAAAATTCAACAATAAGTGTTGATTTGATTATGTTAGCTAATTGCTGGATATACATACGAATCAACTATAGTAATAATGTAATACAGTATGTACAACTTCGACCGAAAAACTTTAAAATAATATTAAAATGTTATTAAATTTCGAAAATATTACTATAATTAAAATTATATAAATAGTATCACAATATCGTTATTTGAAAGGCTTAGTATTGTTCTTTGAAAGACAATATTAGTCTCGTTCTTTCAAAGAACGATATTGTGATACTATTTATGTAATTCTGATTATTTTAATAATTTTTTTAAATTTAATAATATTTGATATTATTTTTAATTTTTTCGGACAGCTTCGATTTGTTGGTCTGAAACCGAAAAAGGCTTCTACTGGGCTCCAGTCGGTCCAATACTAGTGAAACCACTTGTGTTTGCTACCCACCGCTAGTGTTCTAAAAAAAACACGGCGTGTCCGAACACGCCACGACACGGCACGGTACGGAGGTGGTACGACACGGCAAGACACGGACACGGACACGACACGAGAACTTCGTGTGTCGTGTCCTAAAGCGTGTCGTGTCCAACTTCGATAAAATAGACACGACACGTGAATTTTCCGGACACGACACGACACGGCACGAGACACGGCACAGCACGACACGAAAGACACGACACGTATTACAGACATGCCAAACACGAAAAGGAGACGCACATTAAGCGTCATAGAAATATAATGGATTTCTCAATTATGTACATACTATTAAAATCAATGATTATTAATAGACTTATTTCCAAAGAAAGCACATGTAAATAGTTTAAATTGAAAATAAAAATATTACAGTACAATTAGGTTGATTCAATAAATAAATCACAAACAAAAGTAGAAGGGTCTAGAGCCATTCGCAAATTAAAGATACAAATTTATCTGTGATTTGTCTTAAAAAGATGAAATAATTTTTGTCATATCTTGTACTGTTTTGATAAGGATAGTATAAATTATTCATTGTCTTAAAAAATTGAAATAATTTTTTACGGCTCTTGTACTCTCAAATTTCCAATATTCGATGACCAAAAGTATAATTAATTTTAGTTCAATTTAATTTATTTTCATATTTTAATTTTATTAGTTTGAAAAATATACTAATATAATTTTAAGGTAGTAACTCCGTCTATGTTTTCTCAAATATAGCTGGTCCCGAGACCGAAAAAGAGGAGGGTTACTATAAAATAAAAAATATTTTTTTAAATCAAAATAAAAAAATAATCTATATTTTAATTCAATGGTAAAGTAGGTCTACTTTCTTAATTTTTGACGTATTGTAGTAAACATAATTTTAAATTTAATAAACAAATATATTTATGTCAAAAAGTTAAACGTGTCTGAACACGTCACGGCACGACACGTCTAAAGAAGACACGGTACGACACGGCACGAGGACACGAGGCGTGACGTGTCCTTAGGCGTGTCGTATCCATCTCTTAGGATTTAGACACGGCACGGCACGGCACGTGAAATATTGAGACACGACACGACACGGCACGAGAGATGATCCGGACACGGCGTGTTTGACACGACACGACACGGCACAGCACGTATTTAGAACACTACCCACCGCACAAACATTTCTGGTACGGATAGTATTATTTTTCCCGGTGAAATAATTACACATTCAATCGACAATTTAAAATTTGTTAAATGCAAGTAACTGGAGGTCAACGGACACATTCGGAGATGAATAAGGTTATGCACGGTACTATGCATATTGCTTTGGTAGGCGCTTCAACTATAAATTTTAATTTTACTTTTTTTAAAAAAGCTTATTTGAATAATTCAATTTGATCTACATAACAAAATCTTGTGGAAAATTAAATTAAGCTGTTTGAATGTGATATATAAATTAAGCCATAACACTACTTAGTGTGTGTTATACTTGTACCATAACTTTTTTATAATACTAATTGATCTAGGGAACACAAACAAAAACATGTGCACAGTTGATCTAAAAAATAATATTGAAATAGCAATTAAGAAAGGTTTTGATAATAGTCACACATTTTGTCAATGTCCAATTAACAACTTTTGACGAAATGGACACTCAGGTGGAAGTCAATTTACGTCAAAATACTTCGAATAGAAAAAGAAAAGCCAATACTGACTGACTTAAAAATGTAAATTAAAAGGCCGCCGTGAACTGAGTGTTTTTATAAATTATAGGAACAAAGATTTAAGGGCCACGATTAGACGGCTGTTTTAATGGTGCGATTGCCAGTTGCGCTAGTATCCAAGTATCTTTTAAAAAAATAGTCCGGATTTTATCACTAGAAATCAAGCTGCTTTTACAAAAAGAAAATTTTGTCCATAGAAGAACCTCAATCGGTGTATATATATTGATATTTTGAGAAAAAAAAGTTTGCTAATTTTAAAATTTACTTGATTAAACTTTCAAATTTAATTTTGTAAATTTAAGAATATTTTTTTAAAAAATCTAATTTATCAATTTCTTTCTTTGTTCTGTAAGTATTACGTTCTGTTGTCAGTATGGTGTGGAGGTTGTCTAGACGTGAATACAGTACTGTCACAAGGCATATTGTATTATTTTATTTTTTTTAAGTAATCCATCAATATTTTATGCCACAATTTGAATCAACACATCTGTCGCAAGTGCAATAATTTGTTCTACTCTCAGTCCCTTGTATTATTGTCTATTCTCCTCCATCTGCTTGTCTTTCTAATTTATATGTTTCTATGAGATTGATTGGGCATGTGGTCGTTGATGACATGTCTAGGTTAACTGATTATATATTATTTATCAACTAATTTAATTTGCAATTTGAATAGATATACAAAATCGTGCCTTCAACTAAATTGGGCTTAACAATGTGAAACTAAGCAGCCATGAGTAATATAGACGCTTAAGTGTTATTTTCGTAATTGCAGGTTAAAGAAAACTTTAAAAGAAGCATGTTTATAATTATACCATAAAATCTCTACATAGAAAGGAATGATCAGAAGAAGGTAAAATATAACAATGTAAAACCTCCTCAAACCACAATGGGAGATAAATTCTAAGTCTACAACAAATCAATCAGCCATACACTCAAAAGAATTAATGTATTCAATTATTCATACTGAATCAAAGAAACCCTAACAAGGAATCTTTTCTGTAAACCATCGGATTACTTTGATCGGCAACTTGATCAGATCGACCGCAAGATTCGCAATCCCCGCACAACAGATCAAGCATGGACAAATGCAACTCAAAATCGATCTGCATTGAAGCAATCACAATTCAATTCACACACCATTAATTGTAGATCCAATTAATAAGAGAAGATGGAGGCTTGACTTCCATTTTTGTTTAAAAAAAAAAAAATAGTAATAGAAAACTCAACTAAATTTCAATAGACAACTTACCCAATCAGCCACACGACAGCTCCGACGAGGGATAAAGCCAAGGCGACAATGGCAAATGGCAATCCGATCAGAAATCCAAGAGGTCTACAGTCATCCATTCTCTCTCTTTTTTTTTTCTTCGTCTTCTTTACTTCAATTGATCTATGTTTTCTTCTCTTATCTGAATATTAATTTATATAAAAAATTTATAACGACGGAGAAGAGAGGTAGGCGGGTAGTGGAGGCTTGGATGAAAGGACGAGAATGCCCATGATATTTAGACGAAGGGGTTTGAAATGAAGGGTAAATATGGATTTTGGAAAGAAGAAACTTGGTTTGAAGGTGTTTGTTGGCCCACAAGCCACAACCACATGCGTAGCGTAGTAGCGACGAAGGTTCCATTCAATTTTTTGACTCGGTTAAATGCGCGTTTAGTTTTGGTCTTTATCTGGGCTTGTGATTCTCTGTTATCTCCTCTTTGTAGCGATTCGTGTGCACCACTGTAACAAGGGAAGTGGGGATTTGAATCCTCTGGTCATTTTAGAAAAACGTCAAGTGGACGTCTTTTTATCCGAGCCGTCTGATTTAACAGAAAAACGTCGAGTGGACGTCTTTTGATCCGACTCGTCCGATTTAATCTGAACAATAGATTTTTACAGACCGCACGAATCTCGACATGCCAGGTATTAATCATGGGATATCCGTTAGTGATCGGATGGTGCAGATTAAAAGACGTCCGTTGGATCCTCTGGACTTCCATAGATCTCGTTCCCAGAAAGTGGAGTCGCGGCATAGTATTTGTCGCAATTTCTGTACAGCCGAACATGCTGGCTTTGTATAATATATAATAATAAATTAATAATATCCACAAAGATATCTTTTAAAATCAAGCCCAAATTAATAAAAAAAACTAAAAAAATTAAAAGTAAGTTTACTGTTCACAGGAATTTCAAAAATAAATGAAAAAAATTCAAATTTTAAAACTAATATTTTAGAATCCTACCCTAAAAATCGCTAGGATCGGATTCTTGGAATCTGATCTAAGCTTGGATCAGATTCCAGGAATCCGATCCAAGCAATTCTTCTATGTTGCTTTTTAATTCATTTCCTGATGTAAATGTACGTTGTATCCAACCAATCCGATCCAAGCATTAGGCTTAGCGTTCCTTGGAAATATTTAAAAAAGAGATATGTGAAGTATGCGGGCCCCACTATGTTGCTTTTTTAATTCATTTGGGGCGGAGTGGAATGGGTTGCTGGTCTAAAAAAATTACCGTACAGTGTGCTTTGTTGCACTAGATTGTACCTTTGGTGGGATGCTCTTTTATTATTTGTCGCTATTACATTATCAAAAGATAAATAAGTAAATTCTGTACATTTCTCAGCTGGTTACTTCAACAAAACTCTGTTTCACAAATAAATAAATAGAGTAATTTGTTTGACCGAAAGAAAGAGAAAGAACCAGTCTCATTTCTCAGCTTCTACCAGGCATACTTGGCAGTACTTTTCAGATGTGCTCACATGTACTCTCAGGGGCGGAGCCAGTGTGTTGGCCTCCCCTCTTTTTTAAATTGTATTAATAATTATAAGCTAAATTTAATGGAAATCTCAACAGATATGTAAAATGTCCCCCATAAAAATTCAAATTTTCATTTTGACCCACCTCAAATTATATTTCTGGCTTCGTCCCTGCGTACTCTCCTATTTTTGGCACTTATGTATTTTCCAATTCAATTATTAATTTTTGACTGCATCAATCATACATTCAAAGAACCTACCTTTTTGTACATTAAAAAAAAATGACCGTTCAGATGGTTCTAACTTCTTTTACTATATCTCAAACTCCCTCTATTATTTAAGAACTTAATTACATATATAGAAGAGTACAACTGTAGATTAGCATTAAGAAACTTCCAAAATATAATAATTAAAACTCATAAAAATTACATTCTATAACGTCCTAAGACTAATCTTTATTCATCTATAAACTCTAATTATCCGTTGATGCAGTTTGCTGATTTTCTATGGATTTTGGACTAAGAATATTGAATGAATATTTATTTCAATTCAGATTCAAATGTACAATTAATTAGTTTCAAATTAATGCAATCTTACATAAATATGCATGCCTAAAAGCCTCCTCATGAAGGGTATAAAATATTTTTATTTAAACAACTGCCAAATTATTTTACATTTTTGTTAGTTTATAGAAAGATACTAGCTAGTCAGACGAATTGTGCTACAAATACATCGAAGGGTACCGGGGTCAAGTTCGAGGTTAGGTATAATAATTCAAAAAAGTTATTTACAGTAGTACAAATTAATATTTATAATAATAATTCAATAAAATGCTTAACGATGATTATCCTAGAAAAACATAAAAAAAGCATGATAATCCCAAGATTCATGGAACTAAGTCAACCTCAAAAGTCTACATATATATCACCTAAAAGAAAAACAGTAAACTTTACAGTAATGTTTTGAAAACTAAACAGGCCATCAAATTTGTGAAACTATCTAAGCTTGACAGCCTGTCAAGCATTTCGGGGAAAATTTTTTGTGAAACTATCGATTTGACCGGTCGAACTTGTTTCAAAAAACAACATAATGTCATTATTATGTAGTAATTAGTGCTGCTAATAAACTACCAATATATAGAAATATATTAAAAATTTTCAAAATCCAATTTTAAGGACAAAAAATAAAAATCATTAAGCCAAAGCAAGAAAAAGGATTTTATATTGATCGCCTTTGATAGACTACCAAATAAGATTTAAATGCACTATAAATTTAACAAATAATTAATTTACAAGACCAACAATCTATTTGAAAGATCTAAAAAAGAAAAATTATCAAAATTGTTTGGTTTACTTCTCTTAACCCAAAAGAAATTTTTAGCACGCTGTACGGTAATTTTTTAGACCAGCAACCCATTCCTCTCCCCCCAAATGAATTAAAAAAGCAACATAGTGGGCTCGCATACTTCACATGTCTCCTTTTTTAAAATATTTCCATGTAACGTTAAGCCTAATGCTTGGATCGGATTGGTTGGATACAACATACATTTACATCAGGAAATGAATTAAAAAGCAACATAGAAGAATTGCTTGGATCGGATCCTACAATATTAGTTTTAAAATTTCAATTTTATTTAATTTATTTTAAAAATTCCTAAACTTATTTTTAATTTTTTCGGAAAAAAATAATCTAAACTAGGTTACTTATGATATGGGCTGGAAGGGTCACATAGCCAAGGCCTTCTTACAAATATACAAAGCCCATAACTTGTAAAAATTTGAGAAGTTTTGTGGATATCTTTTAAAATCAAGCCCAAATTAATAGAAAAAAAAATTAGCCTAAACTAGGTTACTTATGATATGGGCTGGAAGGGTCACATAGCTAAGGCCTTCTTACAAATATACAAAGCCCATAACTTGTAAAAATTTGAGAAGTAAGAATGTAAGATGGACAGATGGTGTTTGCGAACATAACAAGTTCTCCTTACCATGTATTCGTTTACAAGAATATTACATAAAAAAATATTAAAATAACAAAAAATTTCTCTATGAACTTTCAAACATTTCGCACCGTAATATACGAGTTCTTATGAAATGATCTCTGCTTTTTAAAAGAGAGAAGTATTTTTGGAAATTTCTAAGATAATTTCAAATAACAAAATTCTTAGTAAAGATTCTTTTTTTAAAAAATGTTCCTTTACACAACCAACTTTTTAAAAATAGGCTCCTGTCCTAAGATAATGTTAGATAACAAAAGATATGTGTTTTTTTAATTTGTTTTGGGGAACCAATTTTTATAGAATCTACAATGCAAATTCAAGCCATCGAAGTTTCTCCTCCTTAAAAATAAAAATCATCTGAAGCCTCATAGATATAAGGCCTCGAACATGACTTTACAAATTTAATGTCCCCATGAAGTCGCAATTTTGGAAATTAGCTCTGAATTCGGAGGAATTCGTCCTCAAGATTTAGATGAGATTTTCGTAGAGAAAATGGTCGCAAATTGGTGCTACTTTGACGAAGACTGTTGAAAGATACGTGTACAAAACAGTGCATCGTCTCCATTTTCACAAAGAAACACAGACGTGCTTGTATTTTCCATCACAGTATAGTAAATGGTGAGCTTTGAAGCATGGTTGTAGTAATTATGGAGACAGTTCTCGGAAGATGGCGTTGTAACTTGTGAGACATTTTACTTGTGCGCTGGTAAAATAAACACTGCAATTCTACAATGTCAATTGTCAATTGTGTTAGTGGGGTGCTGTGGTTTGTACAACTGGAGAAGGCACACGTGCCACAATGCAACGAACATCACAAAGGGAATCTTTGGAGAATTGGAGTTGATACCAGACATAAATGTCACCTTTCTAATTGACAAATGTTGGTCTCAACCAAGCATTTTAAGAACATAATTTTCTGTAAATTTGTAGCAGGATATAGATCTTTGTTAGTTTTAATGTTAGTTTGTTATTAGCAGTTTTCTATGTACTAGCAGATACGCCCACCCAATGTGTGGGGAAATTTTTATTATTTTGTTACACTTAAATAAAATAGATAATAGATAAACATATAAATATGGGAAAAGGTAAATTGATGAACATGGATATTTTTTAACGAATAAAATTATTAAAAAAATTATGTGGGATTGTCAAGCTTAAATATAAAAGCAAATAATAGTTATGTACATAGAAGCTATAAGTATTTTGCATCATTTATGTTCCAGATGCAAAGAAAATTATGATATGCAAACGCAATATAAAAAATATGCGTCAAGTTATTATTTGAAAAAAACAGATTTGGAACGTCCTTGAAATGGTGCATGCAATAGGAGAAATTAAAAAAATAGTGCAAGAAAAAAAATAATAAAATCGCTAGAGTCAAGAATCGAACTCAGGAAATATTGACAAACTCCCTAAAAACTTTAATTCAATTCAGCGACCGGACACTTTCTGTCAAAGAGTCTGACTCTTTGTTAGAAATACAAATCTGAACCGCACATCATATCAAATTGCACAGATCAATGGTTTATAATTAATGTTAACACATGTTTCCACCCCTAATGGTTGGAATTCATGACCTTTCTATGGCTGCTTTTATAAGTATATATAGTATAGATAAGTATATAGCGAATAAATCACATGAAAAATTATACAATATAAATACTTTTAGAGATACTTAAAAAAATTTTACATTTCCTTTCTGACGAGACTTTTTATTTGGAAGTTTATTTATTATTTTTTTTTTTGAAGAAGAACAAGGGTCAAGGATTTTTGGAAGTTTATATATAATTAATACATATTAAAAAACATCTTTTTATCAGATTAAAGCATGGGTCCACGGAAAATGTGTTACATGTACCTCACATCACTAAAGATCTCATTAGTACTTCCAAAACAAATTCAAAATAAAATGTAGGAATTTTATTTTCTACTGTACCTTCTGCCTACTCCGAAGAGTTTACAAAC
The DNA here is from genome assembly GCA_027562975.1 of Rhynchospora breviuscula. Lineage (NCBI taxonomy): Eukaryota > Viridiplantae > Streptophyta > Magnoliopsida > Poales > Cyperaceae > Rhynchospora > Rhynchospora breviuscula. The sequence continues at coordinate 6,811,700 of CM050402.1, forward strand.
AACTTCTCGTGTCATTACCAACTTGGTCACTACCCCTAAACTACTATTCTAAATCGTCTACAAACGAAATCACTAAAATACCTGAACAAAATTCTCTTTTTGTGATGCTTGTGAATATAAGATTTCTTTGCAACTAATAATGCGAATGATTCGTTGGATCTTTTCCCTAGAATTTTTGGGGAATATCTCAATTAAAATATTTACTCTCTGCAGAGATTAAAATAAAAAAAAGGTTACAATGTGATTGATGGTGGGGTATAAAGTAGCAATAATAATTCAATTTTCTAAAACGAAGTACAATATTTCATCTCGTATACATCTGAGAAAAAAGGAGCTAGTTAAATACGAGCAAATATATTGTAAAACTAGCTATATAGTCTTACCGTTGCGAATATAAACAATCACTACTCAATTTCTAAAATCAAATACCAGAATTCATGTCCTTACATTGTAATGAAACAAGTTAATTAAGCACAATTATATAGACATATTGAATATGCTTAAATTCAACAATTTCGGAAGTCATTCTTGAAAAGTTAAAAAAAAAAAAAGTTAATTTTCATTCTCACCCCATATATATAAAAAAAGATTCATCGACCGCCCCGTTATAACAAAATTAAATTTATATGTTAAGGCTTAATTTAGACAATGAACTAAATGTAGGTTAAAAAAAAAACTGTCCCTTTGTTCGTCTTTCTTCATTCTTTCCCTCCATGAAAAATACAAGTGCGCATACTTTTCAGCATATCGTTTTTTCCCTCCAAATAACCCACTTTACGTTTCTCACTACTCTCATCCAATCACCACATCTCTTAAACCTCAACAGCCCCTCTCACATAAATCCTACACGGCTACAACTGTCCATGCATCTCGCTTGCTCATACACCTCCTACTCCAAGCAGGGGGCGTAGCTAGAATTTTTCGTCGACATGATCCATAATTTTTTTTTTTCTGAAAACATATGTATGACGTAACATCTAATATATATAGACATAATATAATAATAATTTTTAAATAAACAACCCTAAAATAATATAACATAAAAAAAACATGAGAAATCAAATGTATATTATAATAACAAAAGAAGATCTAAAATAATATATCCAATATACAAAATAATAATTCAAGAGTCAAAACAATAAAAAAGATACAGCAATTCTCTATAAATTTATAATTTTGCATAATAGGTTCATATAATAGAAATCTCATTGAACACTTTTTTTTTTTTCTATATAATAGATATATAAAAATAGTATTTCAGGCCTTCTATGAAGCTCGGAATTTTTTTGACATGAACAATATTTAGGATTTTATGTAGCAGTTTTTATATCAAATCCAAATAGTATTTTCGATTTTCTATGGTAGCTTTTGTTTATAATGTTCTAAAGTTCACAAAATATTATACAAACAAATCACGCAATGCGCGAGATTCATGCTAGTATATATGTAAATATGCTATAAATAATCATTCATCTAAACATCTCCCATTCTGTTCTAAGTTTTGTCTTAATAAGATTTTGTTCTAAGTTTTTTCTTATTTACAAATAAGTAAAAATGTCAAGTATTTTCTTTTTCAGGTGGGTCCTGGACCCACCAAACAAAATGTAGCTTCCTCCCTCACTCCAAGTACCTTCACTCATCATATCATCATCACTTGCTTTAATTAGTAAACAACCCAAAATAACTTAAAATCCTTTTTCCAGTTATATGACTTAAAAAACCACGAACACCAAAAACATAATAAATATTATATTTTTCCATTTATTTCTTTTTACCCTAATTAAGAGCTTTCATAAAATTGAAAAATATCAGTACCTAACCTATAATTAGTCCTTCCAACTACTCGTGAGCACTAATTTTGAAATGACCTGTAAGTGCATGTATTGGGGACTCCACTACTTGACATTTTCTACTGAAAAATGCTTATAACTTCAAATTCGATGAGAAAATTGTGTTGTTTTGGTAATCACAACATACAGGCCAACAAATACAAAATTTACGGAATTGAGATATATATATCATCATCATCCTGCTTTTATACAACTTTTTTTTAATCATATAAACATTAGGTTTGTAACTCAATAATATATGATATCCTTTTCTGCGTCAATGACTAAAAGGCCCTTAACTTTAAAAAGTAATTGCATATGATTTTGAATAGACTGACTGGTTACTGACCTACTGACTACTGATTGCACCAAAGATTTGGATATATAAATATATTACGTTAATTTAAAAAAAAATCAAGCGGTATAAATGGAAAAAAATAAGGACCATAGGATTGGCAGAAGAAAACGACACATGTGCCATTATAAGAAAAGACAAGGATGTAGTGTCCGCCGTGTCCCCTCTGTGCCTCTTTTTATCAAAGAGTTGGACAGTTTTATTTCTTCTACTCTAGAATTATATACATTTTCTATAATATGCACTTTATAGAAATCCTATATTTTTAAAGTAGTTGCATAAATGATAAAAATACAAAGAATTACTTTTCAGTATGCAAGAAGCTTTGTCTTAACCTTAAAGAAAAATAACCCGTCATAAATCAATTCACAAATTATATTGTAATATTTTTTTTTTTTCTAAAATGAATGGCTTAACATATTATTATTACTACTACTAGTTCTGCTGCTATATATAGTGCCTGCTATTAATATTAGTACAAAGATTCACTATTCAATTTTATGTAACACCGTAATTGTGATGTTATGACTTTTGAGTTTTGAATCACTTTCTCAGATGAAAAAAAATCGAATATTCTAATTGTCAAAAGATATTGGCATGTAAAAATGATAATATATACTAAAAGATCGATTAAACTTTTTTTTGAAGGCCAAGATCGATTAAACTTAAAATGAATCAAATCCGATTGTTTTAATTCTCATATGACAAGATATTAAGAGATTTTTTAACTTAAAAATCGATGCATGTATAACAATTGCTTAAAACATCAATCAGATCTATTAGAATATTTTGCCAATTAAGATTCAGAAACTAATTTTAGGTTAATATATAACATCGTGCGACTCTAAAAGAAGCCTACGAATATCTCTAATATATATAAATAGAAAACCTTATGTTTGGGTTTGTCTACTTAAAATTTTGAATCTAAGAACAAGGAATTAAATGTTTATAAGCACCCATGCATGCATCATATATAGACTTAATTTTGACATTGGAAAGCATGAATGACACATAGGATTCCATTAGAAATGATACCAGAGGAACCAGATGCAAGTCGGATAGTCTGCAGCTGATATGTATACTGTCATTGTCCATCTGCCTTCGCCCTTTTGGCTCGTCTCTTCAACATGTTCACGAGCCTCTCTCTGACTATCTCTTTCTCTCTCTCTCTCAAACCCACAAATTTATTTACTGAGCGACGCGGTGAGAGACAGTTTCTTTTCAAGTTCAAACAAAAGGACCCCATAAATGAAATCAAAGAAATCTCGCTGAGCTTGTGGTTGACATGCATCCTCTCTTTTAAGAAGCCCTTTCTATATTCCACCATAACTTCCCTCCCTTTCCAACATCTCTCATCAAACAGATCCAACTTGGTGCTCCCAACATCTGTATTTATTATTTTACCAATCCCCATGCACTGAATCTACGTGAAACCCTTCCATAAACTACACTACTATTTTTATCTAGTAGTACTAGTATAATGCTCTCAGCTTCTCCTTTGAGAAATTCAAGCACCACTTTTGAGGATATCAAAGGAGAAGCATCCACCGTTGGATTCAGCGATTTCTGCATCGATGATAATTTTCTTGATTATATAGATTTCAGTGAACCCTTTGAGGGTTTCGATGGAGAGGTCTTACCGGATCTTGAGGTGGATCCAAGTGATCTCTTGGCTGAGTTTTGTACTGAGACATGTGATGAGAGTCATAATAAAGGAGAGACTGCCGTGAAGGTATGTGAAGAGACCGATGATAAAAATAGTGCCAGAAAAATTGAAGAGACTGCAACAAAGGATGACGATTCGACTGTCACAGTTGCAGAAACAAAATCTTCTTCTACTTCTGGTGAAGGAGAGAGTAAAAGAAAGTCGTCAAGTGCATCGGCGAAGAGTTTGCAAGGGAAACGAAAAGTCAAGGTAGGTATTGTAATCAGGTTCAATTCTCCACTATCACACTGTGGAAATTTTTATTAGCATAGGATCATTTTCTTTCAAAGAAAATCACCGCAGATGAGAGTGAAAATTGTGTCGAGTTTATATTAAAATTGATCTGTAAGCAATTTTCCTGAAAAAAACTTTTTATTTTATATAGAAAAAGGCAAGAAATAGTAAAATTGGAAGTTCACCTCGGTAGTGTACTGATATAAAGATCAGCCAATGTATAGATCTGAAAGTGAAGCTATCAAGTTCAAGAGATGCTGCTTTTGATCTGTTTTAATGGCGAGTTATATTTAATAACTCTTTGTGTAAACAACAGATTTAGAACAATTAGTTAAAACACCCTTTGTTTGAACTAGAGGTGCTACAGTTTAAAGAGACAAGTTGCTAAACTCTCGTGAACAAAACAGATAAAATTAAGCATATCGGTTTTTAAGTTGAAAGGCATGCACAACTAATTACTATCCATTACGTAAGAATACCATGTTGGCCACTTATATCATATATCTAAAAGCAAGCATAACAGCACATCATTAATAACAACTTTTACTAATTAATATATGGTCTCGATAAGACATCAGGCGTATCATGATCAGAAGTTCGGTCTTATCCTCTTTGAATAAACTCACTTTTTCTTCCCTTTTTAGTTTTCACGTCCTTCACATGATATAGTAATTGAATTAATTTCTTCTTTGATCATTTTTCTTTCTTTAATTCGTTCTTATCTTCTAAAGAAAGAGTGCAGCACGGATTACTAAATTCCTGTGGCTCCTATTTAATATAAAGAGTATTTAAGAGTATTTAAATTCTTATATTTGCTTTTATGTTTGCATTTCTTGCAACATATAAACAGGTTGATTGGACGCCCGAATTGCACCGAAGGTTTGTACAGGCAGTGGAGCAGCTTGGAATTGACAAAGCAGTGCCCTCTAAAATTTTAGAGCTCATGGGAATCGATTGCCTTACTCGACACAATGTCGCTAGTCATCTCCAAGTATGTCCTGAACAACCTTCTGCTAGCTTCAATTAGATCTTATTTCTTTTGTATATTAATAGTATAACTTTCTTTTTTTGTTATGAAAGAGTAAATATACGCTTGCTTTCTATGCATCTCTCTTTTAGTAGCACCATTGATCAAGTTGAAAGAAGAAACCCAGTCTCTGTGTATATATAGTTATGCTTGATAAATTATATATACGAGGTTATCTTACTAATCATAATAAAAAACTGAATAATATAGGATTTTTAGAGGGGGGGGGGGGGGACAGAAAGCGAAGATTATCAAAATTTAATATCATCGCAAGTAAAAATAACCAATGCATAACTTTGTCAGCAAGATATAGTAAGCTTTCATTTGTGTCATTTGGAATATTCATACACTTAATTAATTAAATCAATGTTGAGACTTGGGAGTATGTTATACAGGAGTTCTCTGTACTTGCTATTAAGTTCACTGAGATGAACTGCATTTTTTTTTTTTTTTCTTTTTCCCAATTCATTAGTTAATAAAAAGTTAAAATCAGCAGTATTACTTTGAAGTTATGCTCAGTTGATATTACAAATATATAAAAATTACATTATAGATACAATTAATTAGCTTGGACTTAGTATTACTGGCTGCATTTGGAAAGAGTTTCCAGCGGAGGTAGCTATACAGTTTTTCTTACAAAATTATAATTGTATTTATATATATATAAACTATGCATTTTTATTTATGTGGTAAGATTGATTCCTAGATCCAGTACTTCAGTACAAAACGAATGCAGTGGTTATACTTATATATACAAACGTTCACGTCTTCAACAGGAGCATCACATAATAGGTGTGGTCCAAAAATTAGTTTGGCCTTTTACATTTGGACAATTCTTTAACAACTGTACTTGCTTATTATTTTTCAAAATGATATACCATTTTGATGCACTCAAAGGTAACTGACAGTACACTATCTGCTTCATCTGTTCTACACTACTGTGCTTGTAGCTGTTCAAAAGGCGTTGCTCCTTGTACAATAATTTTTCAGTACTGTAATAATAATTATCTCATGATTGAAAAATGCCGAGCAAGTATCAACTCAAAAAGTAAAATTATACAATACAATTTTCTCATATTATATAATATAAAAGTTTCTGTACATAAGAGTTTTTGTAATAGGTGATAGGATCCAGACAAAATGCTCAGGCTCGAGTACAAAAGTATATAGTATCAGTAATTGTAAAACTCCCAGTTACAGATTTACTGTTTTAACCATATTTAGGAACACTTACAAGTTGCCTTTTTTTTCAGAAGAAGTAGATTGATAACAAGAATTATACAGTTATAGCTGACGTAATAGATAACTTTTGTTCATTAATGTATGTTGGAGCGAAGTAGATTGTTCATGTTAGATTAGGGAGGCTTAATGGTTACTTTTTATCAACAAAAGTATCATTCACTTGATAAACCAAAAAAGTATATACAGCTGCAAATAAAACAAAAAATCATTCGTCAACTAATCCAAGCATCTCTTTACAACATTTGCTTGTTACAGAAGTACCGGTCGCACAGGAAACACCTCTTGGCAAGAGAGGCTGAGGCAGCAAGCTGGAGCCAGAGGCGCCACATGTACCAAACAGCCATCCCAACAGCAAGCACCCCAAAAAAAGACCCATGGATCGCTCCGACCATTGGATTCCCACCGCCACCTCCAACAACTCCTGCTCCAATGCAACCATTTCAGCCGTTGCATGTGTGGGGCCACCCATCTGCAGCTGATCCATTGATGGTGCATGCATGGCCGAGGCATCTGGCGCCTAGGCCTCCTGCTCTACCATGGGCTGGCCATGCAGCTGTTCCTGTGGGAGACCCTTCCTATTGGCATCACCATTACCATGTGGTACTCTCTCTCTCTCTCTCTCTACCCCATGGCGAACATATAACTTTAAACTGTGACTGGCAATAAATCAATAACCTTTTCATTGTTAGCTTAACACTGTCGTTATACTATAGGCTGCTAAACAAGGTTGGACGCCACAGATGATGCCCCCTGGCACCCCATATTTCCATCAGCCATTGGCCCCAGTGGTAAGTTAATCTTCGCCCCTCTCTGTCTTTGTGTGTGTGTTTGTGTGTGTGTTGTCAGTTTTTGATCTAACACAGCCAACGTTCAATCAATGCAGAGATTTCCTGTTGCGCCAGTTCCAGGGATGCTACCTCATCCCATGTATAGACCAGTACCACCCCCACCACCCAAGCAACCGACCCCTCAAATTCAACTTGAATTCCATCCGGTATAAACCTTCTCTTTTGACAATACAACTTTGTTACAGAATATCCAGTTTTTATTTGTTTAATTATAATTACTTCCATTTCAATCATTGTTAACAGTCCAAGGAGAGTATAGACGCTGCCATAGGAGATGTTTTAGCGAAGCCATGGTCGCCTCTTCCTCTTGGATTAAAACCACCTTCCACTGACAGTGTATTGGTGGAGTTGCACAGACAAGGCATATCAAAAGTGCCACCTTCAATCAGTTAATCACTACCCAAAATCATCCCCTCTTTGGTTTTGATGCTGATCAGCAAATGAGGAACTTGTCGACTTGTCCATTAATAGAATGTAGCTTTCATGTTTGATTTTCAATTTTGTAATTTTATGTAGTTGATCTCTTCTGGAATGACATGGGACTATGCTAACAACTGAACATATCTCTTTTCTGGGACCCAAAAATATATGTAAATGAGGTTTTGCTATATCTAGGAAGCAATAGGAAATGCTTCACTGAAAAGTTCTATACATGGAGAAAACCTTAACAAACCCAATATGCAGTGGCAATCCTAGACATGTCTAATTTCTAGAAGGAAAGGGAAACATCAGCTACTAACAGGACTCCATTTTTGTTAATGAACCATTATCCAGCTAACGGCTCCTCTTGTTCGACTGCCATTCAAATTGATCTACTGCCACCATAGCTTGCGAAGCAGAGCCAAGAGATCCTTCATACCTGTAAATTTAAAATTCTTAGTTTTAAAAGGAATGTATTCAACACGGCTCATTTAATTAACAACTTGTATCAAATTCTCACAATGCAACTAATAAGTAGACCCCAATCTGCATGACTATGACACCTTCACCACCAGGATTTGATGTGTTAATGCAACGACCACAGAACCAGTGTTCATGTATCGAAGTAACCATATCTATTATCAGAGAAACAAATTCAAAGATGAGCTCATTTTGAGAACAAAAATTGCACAAAATATGCATTTGCCTCTGTAACAACTCAATATTGCATCAGTCAGAACAAATTATAAGAGCTGGTGGGGCAAACCTTTGTGATTTTTCTTTCTATTTCTTTTGGTGTGTCAAACTGAAGTTTAAAGCGGAGATTAACACTTAATGAAATAACAAAGCCAGCTTGATAATGCTACCAAGAGGTGAGGTGTTAAAATATGTTGAGCCCAGAAAAAGACAAATGAATTATCAACTTATTAAAAATAAATCTTTTTTCAAGAGAAAAGAAAGGGCTTACACTGGCTTCTGCCAATAGAAAAGACTTCCATCTGGAGATTATTTCGCTTGATATAATCAAGGAAAGGTTGCATATCAATGGCCTTAAAAATGGTCCCCTCTTGCTCTGCACTTTTGTCAATAAAATTTCTTCTCTTAACACATTCATAATGTATTTGAACGTTAAACGGACAGTTAAAAGTATAGTTAATTCATGATTCAAACCAAGTACTGATAAATTCACATACCCATTCCCACAAATTCAAACTAAAACTTGAAAATTGTAAAAAGAAAAAAAAAAGGGAGCAATTCTCACATGATGGGCAGAAGGCGGGAAGGGCCGCTGGGGTCGTAGTTGAGAAGCAGTGCCCCTTTCAGCGGCGCACCTGAAAGAAAGAAAGAAAGCATTTACTCGTTAGTAACTAGAGGAGAGAAGAAATGGAGAGGATGGATGGAAAGTCGCCTGAAGAGCTGACGCTGTTGGCAGCCCATTTCTCCCACACCCGCCGCGTCGCCGCCCAGTCCCCCATCCTCTCCAGTAGCTCAGAATTCTATGTTTGTGTTTGTGTTCGAGTAAGACTGTAAGAGAGAAGGGTTTACTATAATATGGGCCATCGTTACGGGCCTTAATTGAGAAACATATTGGGCCTCCAGAAACGAATACGAGATTTGTAAGATTTGAAGAACTATTAAATAAAATAAGAACGAGTCCACTTTCTGAGTTCCGCTGATCGTTTCTTTCATTGTTTGTTTGTTTGGATTGGATTGGATCAAAGGGATGGCCGCCGCAGCAGCTGCCAGGTCTGTTATCCGGCCGGCGGCTATCCTCCGCCGCGCTCCTTCGGTGGCGGAGATGCGCTCCTCCGCTTCTTCTTTCCGCATTCCTACACTCCGTCCCTCCACTGCTCGTCGCTTTCTCAGGTAATCAGCTGAGAAAACTAAGAGAAATTCTAGTTTCTAACTTTCTATAAATTCAAGCTACCAGTTCATATATCTGGGTTCAAACTGTTGTCCAATTCTCAGATATATATGTTGAAGCTTTAATTGACTTGCTTGTAAGATGTGAAAGTGTTGAGTTGTTTACTTTAGACTGATATTTTCTGATTGTGACTCGATAAGGTGTCCAGCTCAGGCGAGCTTCTGCTTGGAGTCGATGCTACCTCTACACAGTGCAAATGCCAGCGCACTTATGACCTCTATGCTCTCTATCTCCAAATCTGGCTTTGGCTTTCTCTCTCAAGGTACAATTCATAACGTCTCCTCTCTCTTTCTTCTTCAAAAGCAATAAAGGAGTTATTTACTGTTACTCTGTTGCTAATCCAAATTGACTGTGAGTTCTTTTTAATATCAAGCTATCTCTGGTTTAGATCAGGGGTCAACCATTTTTGTTTGCAATGGCATCAAATTGGCATTAAAACTCAGCAACTGGTCTAGCCTGACACTAAAGAAATGTTAACAGAAATGAAAAATAAAAGAGAGAAAATAGCATGTTGTAGTTTTGTTTGGCAATTTTTGATGAATCGTTACAAATTCACTATGTTGACTCATTTCTAGATTTGCAGCACTATGTTTGGTAGAGTATTCATTTGAATCATTAAATCGATACGAAATGTTTTATTGGTCTGGATGGGTTTTGCAAATGGTTCTTAGTTTTGTTGGTCACTTGCAGAATTGTCAACATCTTAGGTCAGGTTGCACTTACAAGCCAACCTGAGTAATACTTTAATTAGTAACTACTTTCTGTTTTGTTAGAAAGCAGTTACAATGTGTTTGCATATCTGTGAATTTTGTCAAATGATTTGTATCATGCTTGCTCGAAGTCAAGTTGGGTCTAGGTTTGAATAGGGTTCCTATTTCTTTACACTGCCTATGGACTAACATCCAGTTGACTTCTGTTGGTATAATAAGAAGGTCGGCTATTTTGAGCTTTGGTTAACTTCTGCTGTTGCATGAGTTGCATACTTGCATGTTGTAAAGTGTTTTACCCTCCCTTGTTAAATTTTTAGCTTTATATTCAATTCAAAAAAAGAAATGTACTTATCTTGGTACCATTGCCAATTCAGTAAAGGGAAAATTTTTTCTGTACCCCTCAAAACTGAGGAAATACAGGAAATACCCCCGAAAGTTCAAACTCCTGAATATGCCCCCCCCGAATTTCGGGCGCCTTCTCTATTTGTCCCTCTGCCATATTTTCTAATATAAATAACATTAAAATAAGAAAAATGATAATTTGTGACCCTTTTACCCTTGTTCGAATCCAAACTCATTCGATCCAGACTAAACCCATTCGCTCTCTCACACGCGTGCCAGAACCCTTGTTCTTTTCTCTGTCCTCTCCTCTTGATCAAACCACTAGGAGAAAAGCTTGAATCGAGAGGGGACAGAGAGGGGACGGAACTATTGAGGGTTTTAGGGTTCAGAGAGGGGACGGAGGAGCAGGTGGCGGAATAATCGGCGAGAGGAGAAAGAAGGGTTCGAGACTGGGTTCAGTCGAGTTTAATCGATTCTGTTTGGATTCGAACAAGGGTAAAAGGGTCACAAATTATCATTTTTCTTATTTTAATGTTATTTATATTAGAAAATATGGCAGAGGGGCAAATAGAGAAGGCGCCCGAAATTCGGGGGGGGGGGGGGGGGCAAATTCAGGAGTTTGAACTTTCGGAGGGTAAATCCTGTATTTCCTCAGTTTTGAGGGGTACAGGAAAAATTTCCCCGTAAAGGGAAAATTACTAGATTGAGCAGACACTTTTTGAACCGGTAAATATTATGATTTTGAATATTTTATTGTTATTCTGATAAAAGAAAGTCATGAGAAACTCTATATTTTGGATCTGAATTCTTTTGCTGACCTAAAATAAACCATGCAAATATTTTTTGTAGCTTGAATCTCATAGGCCACAGTAAATTTTGTGACATGCTTGAGGTATGAGGTAATAGTGCTGTTGTGAAACATTCAAGTAATTAAAGGTAGCATACTTCTCTTCCAAATTGTAGATAGGAGGAAATTTGATAAATGCAAATCCAAAAAAGAGGTGGAATACTCAAGTTCATTCCATTTTTGGAAACTTTGGAAGTAAAAGTACCTACAGTATTGCCAAATTTGGGACCTAGTTCCAAAACTTTTTCATTTTGTCGAATGTCAGTCATGTTATTGTTATTCTTCTTTCCATTATGAATGTCCACTGCTAGATAATGAATTTTATCAGATCTGTACAATGTCACTAATAGTTTCTTCCTCATTTCTTATTTCAATAGGTGCCAATGATGACGTATAATTTATAACCTATCAGATATGAAATCGGACATCAGGATAGAAGATCGGAAGTAGTTCCTTTTTGTTGATATTTCAATAGGTTGGAGGCATTACAATAATCTTATGCTGATCTGAATTAATGCGACCATCATCATATAACGGCAGAACACCTTTCTTCTTCTTTACCTTAGTTAATCTTTACGTTTTTTTTTTTACCCTCTCGTTGAGTATCATTGCTTGATAGCATGTAGGACGATATTTTGTTTTCTAGCCCTCTCTTCTGCTGATTTGTTTTTGGAATGACATGATTAATGTACCAGGGAGTACACTGAAAGATCTTTTTTTTAATGCCTTTAATTATTTTATTATTTATTGATCCCCTGGGGCATGTATAGATAACATACTGTTTCATTTGTTTCCGTTGCAAGATCAGTTGAATATATGAAATTCAATGTGTATAGATGGCATATTGAAATTCCACTTTTAGATTCTTAACTGTTGATGGAACTGGAACAGCAGCATCCCAACACATCATTGATTCAGTCACCAAAAACAAAACTGTCTCGAAATTCTTTAGTCACAATACAAAAAAAAAAAGAAAAAGAAAAGTCTCTAAACCTGCCAGAAATAATTGAGAAACATTATAAGCAAGCCAGGATACTGTAACTTTCTCGAAAATATACTACATGCAAAAGATGATAACCCATTATGCTATAGCAAAGACATTAACTTAGATTCAGTTAGATTTCATATCTAGTCATACAACATCCAACATATTCAGGTTACTACTATAATTTAAGTCAACAAAAACCATCCATAATTTTCAGATATGTCCCACCAGAACACAGGTGAAAGATCACAAAAGTAAGAATTTAATACCATAACCCCTTTACCCTTTTTTAGACCAAACAAAATTATTTGCTAGCCTGCTTCTGGTGTCTTTACTCGACTACATGCACCAATTCATACTCCACAAGTGACAAATTGTTATCTTCTTTTACTGTAAAGTTAGCTGGTTCTGTTACCTCCACGCGTCCCCACTTATCAACAGCTAGCCTCATGGATCCCTTAAACATGTCAATTTTTGCATTGCGAATTATTGCCGTTGCACCAGGTTGCAACATATCAACTGTCGTCAGCAAAAATTGCGTTAATTCAGACAAACAGAACATCAATGTTAGTTTACTATAAGTAAACTTTGCAACTTAATGCACATTATAGTTTTTCTTGCTTTGTAAGTTACAAACTACATCTATAATTCTCATCAAGCATTTCAAAATAATCAACAGCAACAAATAGGATTCTTCTAAACTTGCCAAGGAGATGGCAAACAATAAGGGACCTCTTCATTATTATTTAAAGATCTCATGGTGTATATGTGACAGTACAAGAACAAAACTTAGTGTTACTGGTCAAAACAACATATCAATTACTGATACCAAACGAACTATCACATCCAAAAATTCAATGCATAAATAGGACGTGGATAATATTACTGTTGATCAGATGATGGACTAATGTTGTCATATTTTGTCCTATTTTTGACTATTTCTCAGAAATTCAAACACTAATCATCACTGACATGAACAGATCGGATCTGAATTCTCCTAGAAATTTACAAACTGATGAACTATATAAACTACAATATAATCCAGATCTACAAAAATTTCAACCAGCACGACCAAAATTCACTGAAACTCTCAGAAAAAAAAAAGAATAAAACCAAAACGGAGAAAAAGCTAAAGAAAATCGGATGGGATCAGATCTAACTAACTAACCTTGTTCATTCCTGGCAGTGAAGACAATCACACCCGTCTCATCTCCGACGATGCACTCAGCGATACGCGTGGGACGAGCACTAGAGGCAGCAGTGGGTCGCGCCTTTTGAAGCACCGTTTTCGAGCTGACCACCTTCACAGTCAAGGTGTGACCACTTGTGCCTGGTTTGAGCTGATCTACCTTAATGAAAACTGGTTTCCTCAGCGCTGGCCTCTCACCTTGCGTCGCCATGAAATGGAGGTAATTGGGGATGGATCGGAGGAGAAAAGAGATAGATTAGGTGGGAATCGAGGTAAACCCTAGCTAGGAATGGAATGGAATGGAATCGAAGAGGAGAGGGGAAAAACAAAAAAGGTTTGGCTCGGTTATTTACTTATTTTAATTTTAAGGAGCTCAAGCATTGCATTGCATTAATGGGGTGGGGTTAGTATAATATATTTATTTATTATATATTTTATTTATTTGTGTTACGTTGCACCATAAGACCAGTGTAAGAATTTATTACGTTTAACAACGGGTCTGGTGGGGTGAAATGAAATAGGGTAGGTTACTAGGTTGTAGGTAGACACTATGCCTCTTTAAATCATGAATGAATAAATGAATGGATTAAATTTCCAGAAGGATCAAAATTAAATCAATGAATCCGATGACCGTTTGCGTTAGTCGATATCAATTTTTTTTGGTTTTAATTTGTTTACCATATCAATGAATTTTATGAAATTAATTCTCTATTAATAATTTGATAATATAAAATTCAATAATAAATGAGAAATAACGTCGATATCTTCTTTTGACAATTTTAAACAATGCATCTTGGAGGTGGAGCTGATAGGTGCAATTTCTGTTTTTATCATCCGTATCATCCTTGTTAAAAATAACGGGCTTAACGCGCTTGGACGCTAGGCGGCAGGCAGAAGGCCCTAAATTTGACAAGCGCGAGAATTTTTTCACAAGGCGACATGGCTAGGCTGGAGCGAAATTGTTTTTTGACACGTGATGGAATTCATGCAACGAAACAATCTGATCCCTTATAGAATTTAAATGATTCCAATTAATTATCTTATCCCTTATTGTAATTATCTGATCCTTACTGTAATCTTAGATGGCCAATTGGTGATAACAAAAACATCAATAACATTTATTAACTAAATGATAAATTATAGTAATATTATTTTATCTCTTACTGAAACAATCTAATCATTTTAACTTATCCCTTAATTAAAGTATTTGATCCTTTACTGAAATAAATTAACAAAGAACATAAAGCAACAGACATTGATCCCTTACTGAAATTATCTGATCTACTCTAATTAACAGAAACGAAAATTGTCTTATATTAGAAAAACGAACTAGAAAAAGAAAGGGAATTTTCTTACAAGTTACACTACAAAAATGAAAATTTATAGATGAAATCCGATCTTGACTGATGCTACGCTTTAGACCAAGATCGGAGCCTATATTTATCAATCAAGAAAAGAAACAAGCTGATTTCAAGGAAGATTTGAACTTATCAAAAGAAATCACACTCTAACTGATGTTATGCTTCATATTAGAGCAAGATTACAATACAGAAATGAAGATCAACCAATGAAGTCTAGCCTTACCTGATGATAGGCTTCAGACTAAGGACAAGGCTTACATCAGCTGATTGAAAACTGAAAGGAGAAAGAACAAACGGATTTTAAAAGAGAATTTAACCTATCAGATAATAAACACACTCTAACTGATGCTAGAAATAAATTCTTTGGAGTATTTTCTATTAGAGTTTCTTCATGAAAGTTTGTATACAGATTCATAAAAATATGGAGGATTTATCAATATTAATAATTTTGTGAAATAGCCCTTCAAAATATTTTATTTATTTCACACAATTTCAGGGACCTTCACGCATATAATGGGGTCTTCTTAAGAGCTTCTGGATATTTTCAAGACTCCATAAATTTTCATACCCTCTCTTGAATTTTTAGAAATTTTTCTATAATTTTTTAGTTTTGTTTGGTATTTTTGGAGAATTAATGAAATTTTTTTTAAATCGATATATTTTTTCAATAGTGAAAATTTAAGGTCAAACAATTAGAAATGTAATTGAGAGAAAAGTGCAAGTTTGAGATGAATATATTGGTGATGGTTATCATTGTATTTAGAATTGATTTATAAATAGACTCAAACATTTGTAATCATTAAACACAATTCAATACAATTTTTATTTCCTATTATGGTATCAGAGCCATGTTAGAGATATGTTAAACTTAGATATATATACTAGGTTGGAGATTATAGAGATGTAAAATATTAGAGTTGATTAGAAATGTAATTGAGAGAAGAGTATACGGAGACAAACACATGCATCTTTATCAATATCCATTTCACGATGCAACAATATGTGTAGCACTATAAATAAACTTGCCATTTCCTTCACATGAGAGAGCACCAACTACTACTATTCCTCCAGCACCAACTACTACTCTTCCACATCCATAATTAGTCTCATATTTTAGATAAGACGACGAGACAAAAAATTGAGACAATTCATCCAAATTCACCCAGTGATATAAAACGATTCTTTATGGTCGATTGATACAAGAGATTTCTCAAGTTTTCGACGTCATTCCATAAGTAGTACAAATTCTAAAGATCTGCAAAATCAATTGAGAAAATCAAAGAATTTCTTATTCAACAACTCCCTCAAAAATTTAAGTCTCATAACATCACAAGGTGGAAGTAAATCTAGTTTATTTTCTTGTCAAAATTTTAAAATTAATATTGAGAATTAATGAAGTAATTGTTGAAATAATTTTATTTTATACATTCTTATTTGTTATAGGCAAGTAATATCATCCAAGTGATAGATATTTGAGAAGTACTCGCACTCATGACAGTTTACAAAATAATAATGAAGTGTCACGTCGTGAGATGATTGGAAAGCTTATGGAATTTAGTAAGAAGTTTGGAAACTTATTTCGTTGGAATAAAAAGTACTTATAAATATTAGTGTTGTGTGGTTCTGTAACATTATGAACAATTTAGATTTAAAATTTTTATTTTAGTTTTGAAATCTCTGATTGGTTTCCTCTTTATTTCCATCAATTCAATCGAGACATCCATTTAGCAATGAATTAATTTATATGGTTGCCAAAACGAAATAAATTTTTTGAAGCCTTTCCCAATAGAGTTTCTTCATGAAAATTTGTATACAGGTTCATTAAAATAAGAAGTATTTATTAACACTAATAATTTTGAAAAATAACCCTCCAAAATATTTTATTTATTTCACACAATTTCAGGGACCTTCTTACAGATAATGGTGTCTTCCAAAGAGCTTCTAGGCATTCTCAGGTCTTCATAAATTTTCATACCTTCTCCTAAATATTTGTTAAATTTTCCATAATTTTTTAGATTTATTTGATATTTTTGGAGAATTTATGAATTTTTTTAAATCAGTAAATTTTTTTAATTATAAAAAAATTTAGGATCAAACAATTAAAAATGTAACTGAGAGAAGAGTGTAGATAGAAAATGAATAGATGAGAGATGATTATCATTGTCTTTAAGATTGGTCTATAAATCAATCAAAACATTTGAAATCATTAAACATAATTCAATACAATTTTAATTTTCTATTATGGTATCAGAGCCAAGTTAGAGATATATGTCAGGTTAGATATTATAGAGATGTAAAATATTTAGGTTGACTGGAAATTTAATTGAGAGAAGAGTATACGGAGAGAAACACATGCACCTCTCTCAATATCCATTTCAAAATGCAGCAATTTGTGTAGCACTATAAATAGACTTGTCATTTCCTTCATGATTGAGCACCAACTACTACTCTTCCTCAATGACCAACTATAAATCTTCCTCATCCATAATCAGTCTAATATTTTAGATATGACGATGAGACAAGAAATTGAGACAATTCATCCAAATTCACCCAGTGAAACAAATGATTTTTTATGGTTGATTGATACAAGAGACCCCACAAGCTTTCGGTGTTATTCCATAAGTAGTACAAATTATAAAGATCTGCAGAAGCAATTGAGAAAATCAAAGAATTTCTCAGTTAACAACTCCTGTAAAGATTCAAAACTCTTAACATTACAAGGTGGAAGTAAATCTAGTTTATTTTTTGTCAAAATTTTAAAATTTATAGTGAGAATTAATGAAGTGATTGTTGAAATAATTTTATTTTATACATTCTTAATTGTTATAGGCATGCAATGTCATCTAAGCAATAAATATTTAAGAAGTGCTCACACTCACCACAGTCCATAAAATAATAATGACGTGCCACGTCGTGAGATGATTAGAAAGTTTATGGAATTTAGTAAGAAGATTAGAAACTTATTTCGTTGGAACAAAAAAAATAATTATAAATATTTATGTTGTATGGTTCTATAAAATTATGAACAATTTCAGGCACCTTCTTGCAAATAATAAGGTCTTCTGAAGAGCTTTTGGATATTCTTAGGGCTCCATAAATTTTCATACCCTCACCTGAATTTTTGGAATTTTTCGATAATTTTTTTTAGCTTTGTTTGATATTTTTAGAGAATTTATGAATTTTTTTTAAATTGGTATATTTCTTCAATCGTGAAAATTAAGGATCAAACAATTAGAAATTTAATTAGGAGAAAAGTGTAGGTAGGAGATGAACAGATGGGAGATGGTTATCATTATCTTTAGGATTGATCTATAAATAGACCCAAACATTAGTAATCATTAAACACAATTCAATAAAATTTTGATTTCCTATTAAAGTATTAGAGCCATGTTAGAGATATATGTTATGTTGGAGATTATAGAGATGTAAAATATTGGACTGATTAGAAATGTAGTTGAGAAAAGAGTGTATGGAAACAAATACATGCACCCTTATCAATATCAATTTCACAATTCATCAATATGTGTAGCATTATAAATAAAATTATTATTTTGTTCAAATGAGAGTGCACCAACTACTACTCTTTCTCGAACACCAATTACTAATGTTCCTCATTTATAATCAGTCTTGTATTTTAGATATGACGACGAGACAAGAAATTGAGACAATTCATCCAAATTTATCTAGTGAAAAAAACGATTCTTTATGGTCGATTGATACAAGAGTCCTATCAAGTTTTCGATGTCATTCCATAAGTATTACAAATTCTCAAGATCAGCGTAATCAATTGAGAAAATCAGAGAATTTCTCATTTAACAACTCTCGCAAAGATTCAAGACTCTTAACATCACAAGGTGGAAGTAAATGTAGTTTATTTTTTGTCAAAATTTTAAAATTTATATTGATAATTAATAATTAATGAAGTAATTGTTGAAATAATTTTATTTTATATATTCTTAATTGTTATAGGCAAGCAATGTCATCCAAGTGATAGACATTTGAGAAATGCTCACACTCGTCACAGACCACAAAATAATAATGAAGTGCCACATCGTAAGATGATTGGAAAGTTTATAGAATTTAGTAAGAAGATTGAAAACTTATTTCGTTGGAATAAAAATTAATTATAAATATCTGTGTTGTACGGTTCTGTAACAATATAAACAATTTAGATTTTTTTTTTCATTTTAGTTTTGAAATCTTTGATTGGTTTTCTCTCTATTTTTATCAATTCATTAGAGATATTCATTTAGCAATTAATTGATTTTTATGGCCGTCAAAACGAAATAAATTCTTTGAAGCCCTTCCCATTAGAATTTTTTCATAAACTTTGTATACTGGTTCATGAAAATATGAAGCATTTATTTTAAAAATTTGTGAAATAGTCCTCCAAAATATTTTATTTATTTTACACAATTTCAGGGACCTTATTGCATATAATGAGGTCTTTTGAAGAGTTTCTAGGACATTCTCAGGATTCTATAAATTTTCATACCCTCCCCTAAATTTTGGTCATTTTTCATAATTTTTTAGCTTTGTTTGGTAATTTTAAAAAATTTATGAAATTTTTTTAAAATCGGTATATTTCGTCAATCGTGAAAATTTAGGGTCAAACAATTAGAAATATAATTAAAAAAGAGTGTAGGTAAGACATGAACAGATAGGAGACGGTTATCATCGTCTTTAGGATTAGTCTATAAATAAATTCAAATATTTTAATCATTAAACACAATTCAATAAATTTTCAGTTTTTTATTTTGGTATCAGAGCTAGGTTAGAGATATATGTTAGGTTGAAGATTATAAAAATGTAAAATATCGGAGTTGATTGGAAATGTAATAGATACAAGTGTGTACGGAGACAAACACATGCACCACTCTCAATATCCATTTCACAATTCAGTAATATGTGTAGCATTATAAATAAAATTGTTATTTTGTTCACATGATAGCTCACCAACTACTACTCTTTCTCGAACACCAACTACTACTGTTACTCATCTATAATCAATCTTGTATTTTAGATATGACGATGAGACAAGAAATTGAGACAATTCATCCAAATTTATCCAGTGAAATAAACGATTATTTATAGTCGATTGATACAAAAGAACCCTCAAGTTTTCAGCGTCATTCCATAAGTTGTACAAATTCTCAAAATCAGCAGAATCAATTGAGAAAATCAGAGAGTGTCTCATTTAATAACTCTCGCAAAGATTTAAGGCTCTTAACATCACAAGGTGGAAGTAAATCTAGTTTATTTTTTGTCAAAATTTTAAAATTTATATTGATAATTAATAATTAATGAAGTAATTGTTGAAATAATTTTATTTTATACATTCTTAATTATTATAGGCAAGCCATGTCATCCAAGTGATAGACATTTGAGAAGTGCTCACACTCGTCACAGTCAACAAAATAATAATTAAGTGCCATACCGTAAGATGATTGGAAAGTTTATGGATTTAGTTAGAGGATTGAAACTTATTTCGTTGGAATAAAAATTAATTATAAATATTTGTGTTGTATGGTTCTATAACATTATAAACAATTTAGATTTTGAATTTTTATTTTAGTCATTTTTCATAATTTTTTAGCTGTTTGGTAATTTTGAAAAATTTACGAAATTTCTTTAAAATCGGTATATTTCGTCAATCGTGAAAATTTAGGTTCAAACAATTAGAAATATAATAATTAAGAGAAGAGTGTAGGTAAAAGATGAACTAATAGGAGATGGTTATCATTGTTTTTAGAATTGGTCTATAAATAAACCCAAATATTTGAATCATTAAACATAATCTATGTTACCCTGGTATTCCATATATCTAGGAGTACAGGTATCGGGTACGTTTTGGGTACGGGTACGCCTCCGGTACGGTACTGGTACGTATCCGGTACAGCACGTGGCGTATCCATTATTTTAATCAACTTTGACCATCTGGTACGGTCTGATGAGATTAGGTATGGTTCCGAGTACGTTTCCCTGCGTTCAATATGCGTATGCGGCTATCAACATGGCAGTCAATCCCGACACGTTCTGTCTGCACAATCTGCTAAATATGCATATAGTCAAATGGCCCACATGTGTTACCTATCATACCTAATACCTATTTGTTTTTCTTTTCTTTTTTCTTTGAAATTTACCCATAGCTATTTGTAATTTGTCATTTAGTGGTAATAAATGGGGGTTGGCAATCTCGCTTCGAGCACAACGATGCCTTATTTATCAACCTAGCTTATATATAATCTCGGAAAAGAGGTGGCTTTTAGATGTGGGACTAAAGTAAAGATACAAAATCGGACAAGTAAACATTGTCGTTTCTTTGTCATCTCCACTGCGCCAAAATAGGTAGATCCATTTCAGATTTTTTTTTAAATTATATTTTAGTGTTTTAATTATTTAAGAGCCTTCGAAAACTCATTTTGAAATAAAATTCTATATACATGGCTACATGATCACAAAAATATAAGGAATTTAGGAGTGTAAAATTTTCATATTTTTTAGTTCAAATATATTTTATATAATTTTTGAAGTCACATAATATTTTTTTCCTATAATTTAAAAAATATATTTAGATTTTTAATATATATATATATCGTCTTATCCGTATCGAGGTTTTTTGAAAATTTTCGTGCCGCTGTACTCGTATTCATGCAACATAGAACACAATTCAATACAATTTTTATTTTTTATTATGGTATCAGAGCTAAGTTAGAGGTATATGTTTGGTTGAAGATAATAAAAATGTAAAATATTAGGGTTGATTGGAAATTTAATTGATAAAAGGGTGTACGGAGACAGACACATGCACCCTTTCAATATCCATTTCACAATTCAACAATATGTGTAGCATAATAAATAAACTTGCTATTTCGTTCACATGAGAGCGCTCCAACTACTACTCTTTCTCGAACACCAACTACTATTGTTTCTCATGTATAATCAATCTTGTATTTTAGATATGACGACGAGACAAGAAATTGAGACAATTCATCCAAATTTATCAAGTGAAACAAATGATTATTTATAGTCGATTGATACAAGAGATCCCTTAAGTTTTCAGCGTTATTCCATAAGTTGTACAAAATCTCAAGATCAACGGAATCAATTGAGAAAATCAAAGAGTTTCTCATTTAACAACTCTCACAAAGATTCAAGGCTTTTAACGTCACAAGGCGGAAGTAAATGTAGTTTATTTTTTGTCAAAATTTTAAAATTTATATTGATAATTAATAATTAATGAAGTAATTGTTGAAATAATTTTATTTTATATATTCTTAATTGTTATAGGCAAACAATGTCATCCAAGCGATAGACATTTGAGAAGTGCTCACACTTGTCACAGTCCACAAAATAATAATGAAGTGCCACATCGTAAGATGATTGGAAAATTTATGAAATTTAGTAAGAATATTAAAAACTTATTTCGTTGGAATAAAAATTAATTATAAATATCTGTGTTGTATGGTTCTATAACATTATAAACAATTTAGATTTAAATTTTTTTATTTTAGTTTTGAAATTTTTGATTGGTTTCCTCTCTATTTCCATCAATTTATTGGAGACATCCATTTAGCAATTAATTGATTTTTATGGCTGTCAAAGCGAAATAAAATCTTTGGAGCCCTTTCTATTTGAAGTTTTTCATAAAATTTTCTATACTGGTTCATGAAAATATAGAGGATTTATTAATACTAATAATTTTGTAAAATAGCCCTCTAAAATATTTTATTCATTTTACATAATTTCAGAGACCTTCTTACATATAATGGGGTCTTCTGAAGAGTTTCTAGGGCATTCTTACTTTCTCAGGGCTCTATAAATTTTCATACCATCCTTTGAATTTTGGTCATTTCCTCATAATTTTTTAGTTTTGTTTGATAATTTTGAAAAATTTATGAAATTTTTTTAAAATCAATATATTTCGCCAATCGTAAAAATTTAGGGTAAAACAATTAGAAATATAATTAAGAGAAGAGTGTAGGTAGGAGATGAACAGATAGAAGATGGTTATCATTGTCTTTAGGATTGGTCTATAAATAAATTCAAACATTTGAATCATTAAACACAATTCAATATAGTTTTTATTTTTTTTTATTATGGTTTCAGAGCTAGGTTAG
Source organism: Rhynchospora breviuscula (assembly GCA_027562975.1). Lineage (NCBI taxonomy): Eukaryota > Viridiplantae > Streptophyta > Magnoliopsida > Poales > Cyperaceae > Rhynchospora > Rhynchospora breviuscula. The sequence goes on from CM050402.1 coordinate 6,834,838, forward strand.
AGATATATGTTAGGTTGAAGATTATAGAAATGTAAAATATTGGAGTTGATTGGAAATATAATTGATAGAAGGGCGTACGAAGACAAACACATGCACCCCTCTCAATATCTATTTCACAATTCAGCAATATATGTAACATTATAAATAGACTTGCCATTTTTCCCTGACATAAGATAGCACAAACTACTACTCTTTCTCGAACACCAACTCTATTGTTACTCTTCCATAATTAATCTCGTATTTTAGATATGATGACGAGACAAGAAATCGAAATAATTAATCAAAATTCACCCAGTGAAACAAACGATTCTTTATGGTCGATTGATAGAAGAGACCCTTTAAGTTTTCGACGTCATTCCATAAGTATACAAATTCTAAAAATTTGTAGAAGCAATTGAGAAAATCCGAGAGTTTCTCATTTAACAACTCTCGCAAAGATTCAAGACTCTTAACATCATAAGGTGAAAGTAAGTCTAGTTTATTTTTTATCAAAATTTTAAAATTTATATTGATAATTAATAATTAATACAGTAATTGTTGAAATAATTTTATTTTATACATTCTTGTTTGTTATTCTAAAATATCTATTTCACAATACTATAGCACTGTAAATAGACTTGTCATTTTTTCACATGAGAGAATACCAACTACTACTTTTCGTTATCCATAGTCAGTCTCGTATTTTAGATATGATCATATAAAGATGTAATAAAAAATTGAGACAATTCATCCAATGAGACAATTTATGATAAGTGTTTATGAATGCTAATGAATTAATTTTTTTAAAAAAATATGCCGTTGAGATTAAAGTCTGATTAAAAAATTAGCTCTATTGCAGAATTTCCCATATATGCATGATATAATTATCTAAAAAAACTTCCAAATCCATCCGTGATCGAAAACCATTTCCATTTCCATTGGTCCAAGCCGTTTTCTCCGGCCCGCCCTCCGATCACAAGCTGCGCCATAACTCATAAACCCTACTTCTCCTTTCCACTGAGAGAGCTAGAGACAGAGAACAAGAGAGGGACAGAGAGAAGAAGCGACATTGGAAATGGGAAGGAGGATGCTGAACGACGCGCTGAAGACGATGGTGAATGCGGAGAGGAGAGGGAAGGCCACCGCCAACCTTCAGCCCATCTCCTCCGTCATGGTTTCCTTCCTCGGCATCATGAAATACCGAGGTTTCATTTCCTTTTTTGTTTTGTTTCCCACATGCTTTGATTCTTGACATTTGTTCACTTATCGCATCAAATTTGGTTTAACTCAAAGTTTGAGCTTGGGGTTCGGTGCCAGTTTAATATCTGATTAATTTTTGGGCTGCTTTTGAGCTTAGGATAGAGGATTAAGCACCAATAAGGTCATTCTTTAGTTTAATTTATCCTTATCATATTGATTTTGCGTAATGTGTTTTGTTGAAAAAACTAGAATGATATCACGTACAGTACATTTCTCATAATTGTGGACTTTCACTACCTTAAAATTGTGTACATGACTAACTGTGCATAGAGCAAGGTTCTTTAGTTAGTTTTATAGTTATTCTTGAGCATATAAGTAAATTTTAATGTGAAGTTTATTTGAAAGTATACGAATAGATTGATTTTGTTAATCCAAATCAATTTTGAGAAGGGTCATTTGTGCTTGTTTCAATTTTTTATTTTCTCCAAAATGCTTGTTCTGAATATCCTTTGGTAGTGGATTGAACTTACATTGGTATTATAATACCTCAGCTAGTTCTCTTGCATCCTTAATCATAGTTGTAAATTTTTCTATTTGTTTTCCTTACAGTTTACATAAAGTGCTTTGAGGTATTTGATCCACATAGAGTGGGAAAAATTACAGTGGAGCTTCAGGGATAAAGGATTGTAAAGCTCTTACCTACCGACAAGACCTGAAAGCTAAGGATATACAGAAGTACTGAAGGGGCATGCTTCCTACCCAACAGGTCTGTGAATGATTTTGGTACTGTACTAGTAAATATTTGTACTGCTAAGACTTTGAGTTTTTCTTCTTGTCCCTTCAAACCAGTTGCTTTGCAATTTTAGTTTTTCTTGCCCATGAAAGTATGTTGCATTGGTGCAGTATTATCTTTGCTCAAATAAAGGTTCAAACTGATTCTGGTATGGATCAGCTGTGTCAAAATAAATTTCAAATTGGGTTGCATTTAAAATTATTTGTGGCAGTTTCTGTAGTAACACCTAACCTTTGTAATTAAAGGCTCATGTCGTGGTGTTTTCAAGGAGATTTTACAAATTTTTTTCTTTGGAATGGCTACAAAATTGTGACCAAAGCAAATATTGCTAAGCAATATTGATTCGATGATAAATCAGGTATTAGTAAGTTTGATCTCTTAGCTAAATTAAAGGGGACATATGCAGATTACAAACAAATTACAAAGGAAATGAAAGGGATAGCTGATTTATTTATGACAACATAACTAGATGCTACATCTGACCTTGAACAATCTAAACACTTCTGGTACATGAATTGGTGGCGACTTGAAAAGAATTATCATTTTTCCTCTTTTCTTATCTTTCAATTGTTCTTTGTATTGGGGCTATGTTGTGTTAACTACTCCTAATGGTGTATTAGATCATGAGGAAGCTATGAAGCAAAATGTCGGTGGCCAAGTTCTTGGTTATTTCCATTGACAGCAAAACCGTTTGTTGTTTGAAATCCATGCAAATCTAATAGCCGACACTTTTTTGATTGTCTAGTATTTTTTTTAACATAGTGATCGAATGTACTTGATCCTAAAGCAAAGTTTTATGAGAAATACCCTGCTTCACTAGTTTGTCTTTTTCGGCATTTCAATGTATTGACAGGCATGCTGATATTCATGTAATAAGTAGAGGGGGAGTTGTTTAGATTGTTCTTGAATTGGTCATCTATTTTTTCTGTTGATTATGTCATTGGTACATTTTTTATTTTTTTATTTTTTGACCTATCATGTAAATCAGTGTGACAAATGTAGGGAAACATATTCAACATTATTTCTGGATATTCAAGTGATGCCTGAAAAAGCAATAACATAATAAGACTTAAAAGATTTTTAGAAAAAATACAATTGAAGAAGTGTCCAATATTTTTAACTTTATGGGTACAATATCATATTGTGAATCGGTGAATTAAGTAGACTTGTTACTTGTAGCATATTTTGGGTAAAATAGCATAGTAGATAAAGAAAAGTTATATTCAAACCGAAATTTGGATGCTGCTTTGGCGCTTTGGCCTTGGTACTTGAATCACAATTGTATTTTGGTTCTTAATACCAACTTTGAAAAAATTCCAGTGACAGAGACTTTGGATCTGCATATCTGTGCTGCGAGTAAAAGGAAAAATGCGGGGACCAATTTGTGACATCGCGTCTTTTTAATCTTTTGAGCATCCCAAGAGACAGTGGTAGCCACTGGATTGGAATGCAAAATCTTGGCGATTTTCCAATGGGCACCGCTTTGTTGGCAGTGACCTCACCGCCCTGTTTCCTTTCCTCCGCCAACTCCAGGCACCTCATCTCTACGACGCCTCTCCCGTTGCTGTATGCTTCTTCTCTGACCTATGGTATATGCATATTATTTTATTTTTATTTAATTTTTTGTGTTTTTATGTGTGTTGAGACGCCGGTTATCTAGCGCATTTGTCTACTAGTGTAATTGAACAGTTCCTGATATGTAGGAAAGTGAACTCCAAACGCTAAAATTTATGGGGTTTCCTTAGTTTTAGAATACAATTTTGTTTCTGTAATGGTATACTATTATACTATTTCATTGAAAGCAAAAATGAAAGGGAGGAAGGTCAAAAGCAAGCATAGAATGACCCTTGAAGTTTTAACATTAAATCTCTTCCTCAAAAGAAAAAAGGAAATGGGGATGGGCAACCAATAAGAGATAAGACAACACATTACACATTATCATATATTTCTTAGCTTGATCAATATGTACAGAGGAAAGAAGCAAATTAACGCTTTACAAACTAATTTTATTTGAGATTTGGATCTTTAGTTAATATAATTGCATATTTATTTTTTTGTTTTCTTTTTTGTGATTGGGTTGGGGAGTGGGGGGGGGGGGGTATCTACTCGATTGATCAAGCTAAGAAAGATTACCTGTTCTTCACTTCTAGGATTGAATGTATCAGCAATTTTGTTTTAAGTATTGTCTTGAATTTGCAGGGAAAGTTAAAACCCGAATTACTAAAGTCAGAAGTAATGTCAATAGTGTATCTGCTGAGACCGAACCTGAGAGTGAAGCGTCTATGACTGGTGCAGCTTACGACTTCAAAGGTGCAACAACATTTCTGACAGGTGAAATTTTGTCTTGTCCAAAAAAAGTCACACTGGTAAGGCACGAGCTCATCGAATGAGGAGAGTCGTGTCCAGGTTGGTGAAAACATAAAGCATTTGATTATTTCAACTCTACTATCTTCCTTTTCAGACTGTTATAGTAGCATGTAAAAATTGTTGATTGCAGCAATTCTTAGAATACAACAATTATTTTAACAATCCAGCAGTGAATAGTGTAACAAAAACATATACAGAAAATGCTGACAGATACCAAAGAAAATCTGAGACTATAAAGCTTTGGTGATCTGATTTTCTTAATTTGTAATCATTTGTTGCACAGGGAAGCTCCAATTTGTCTGTACTAACAGAGATGGGAATGAAACAAGCTGAGAAATACCGTGATGCATTGGTTAATATGAACTTTGATGTCTGTTTTTCTAGTCCTATCAGAGCAAAGGTGTGATTATTTAATTGCTTATTTTTTGCATTTTTCTTGTTCAAATATTGAAGTTATTGATATAAAAGTTGAAGATATCAAATCAAAAGCTTAGATGATCGCTCAAGTACTTTTGCAGTATACTGCTGAGATATTATGGCATGGGAAATATAAACCATTGTGTTACCTTGATTCATTAAAGGAGGCACACTAGTTCTTTCTAGTCATTGTGTGATTATTAAGGCATGACAAATGGTAGCCATGCTAAAATTCTTACATTTTTTCACACATTTATGCAGGCCTCAGAAATTATGGCTAATTGTACTGAATACATGGAGGCATTGGATGCTAAGAAGAAATATCCTGAGTTATACACAACATGGAGAGAAGATCCTTCAAATTTTCATGTTATTGGTATACTCACACATGTACGTGTTCTTTTTTTTTTATATATTTATATTTAAAAGCTATTTTCCACAAAAAGCAGTTCTGTCTTTCCTTAACAGTATCTTAATTATTGTTTCTTTTCTTTTTTTATCTTTCTGTTAAGCAGGCAGGAAAGCTTTTTGGTAGTTGCACACAAATCAATTTTGAGAGCACTAATTTGCACTGCTCTGGGTCTTGGACCTGAGCGGTAAATTCTTGGAAAAAAAGAAGTTTATGAGACCAAAATTACAAAAAATCTATAACAGAGATAATGGTCTACTGTTAAATGGTTAAACCTACTATATCAGAAACTAAAATGGAGATGTATCCCACAAATAAGCAATTCAAGCAATTTTTTATGAGGAAAAACACAAAATATTATATACTAACATCAAGAGAAACTAGACTGACATTTGTTCTATAGTACTAACCAGCAAATGCTTCCTTCACTTGTATAATGTATGCTTTTTTTCGAAACAAACTTTTATACTATTATTAAGAGAATTAAAATTTTAAGGCTACTGATTATTTTATAAATTCAACTGCATGGTGCAAATAACATTGTTGTTATTTATTATGCCGACTTGTAGGATTCGGGCGATTGATGTGAATAATGGAGGCATTTGCGTATTTACTTTCAATAAAAGAGGAGAGTCTACCTTGCAAGCTCTATAAATATGACTGCACATATGTACAGTGATCATGTGTACCAGTACTGAAATTGTTTGTGGTTTGTCTTACAGGACATAAATCATGGCAATTCTATAGCTCTTGTAGAAGAAATTGAATTATTGTAACAATACATCCAAAATGAGATAGATGTGCTCCGGGAATTGAAATAACTAGGTCGAAGAACATGTGCATCAGCCCTTCAAAAAAAATGTTTTTAGTAATTTTTACAGTTAACTAAGATAATGAATTTTGTGGGAATATGTGACAGATTAGATTTGACCTTGCCCAGGATCAAAGCGAATAGCTATTATTTGCGAATTAGATTACAATAACCTTCGCATGGGACAATTGAATTTATTTTGAAATAAATAATTGTAAATAGTAAAATGGAAGTTCCAAATTATACAGTGATCGAACTAAAAATGTAAAAAATATATCTTTTATAAGTTTAGATATGATATATATATTTTGACGGAATTTACGAATTGTTTAGTTATTAATATTCTTAGTACATCTATGAAACATTATTTGAGAAAACTGAAGGTTCAATCTTTCAACATTAAATATTGAAAAGACTTTTTAATTTCTATTTAGATTTCGAATCCTCAATGTCTACTTAAAAACCGCTTCTAAATGCTGGATCAAAAATTAGGTTTTGCTCTAGCTAGTTGTATATAAACCACCAAAAACCTACTCAATCTACCAAACAACGAAAGAAGAAATTTCTTTTCACCTAATTCTCAAGTTTTCTAAATGGGTGAGGATATATACTCCGTTTGTTTCCTAGTACTATATGCAATTAAATCAATTCAACTTTGATAAATGGGCCTTTAATGGAAACTTGGCATTGTTAGGTAGCACGGGACAAAGTTAGCTTACCAAACTCAACCTCGCTAAAACTATCAACAGCAACGCCATTTTACACACTTGTATGATGAAACACAACGTCACCCACAATAGTATGATTGAAATTACTTTTCTGTTCAATGACAATTCAATTTTTAATTCAAATTATCAATTTTACTAAGAACTATTTAAAATTATTGTCGTAAAATTTGTTAACACAGGGATGAGGAGAACTCTGTTGTTGTCTGTCATTTAAAAAATAATATTAAGTAGGAATCCATTATAACATGACATAATCTTTTTGTTTGCACAAAGCGGCAAAAGTAACCGTATGGAATACAGGCCACAATATATTTATAGCTGCAACAGAGCCTACACAATTCTGAGCTGCATTAAATGGAATATTTGCATTCACAACATACCAGTTGAAACTCTGATTTTTAATCTAGGCAGAACAATTCAACTGAAAACCAGAACTATATTCCCCATGTAAATTGAAAGAAAAAAGCATAAAAGGAAATAAAATTTAAAACCGAAAACCTAACGACAGACATGTAGGTCGAGGCTGACGATTTTAAAGATGTTGTACAACATGAATAGCACAAAAACGATGAGACCAACAAAGGCAGAGATGAGCGACCCCGAGACGTGATCACAGTAAGCCTGTATTTGATTACAAATTGGTAGCCATCCTGCGTGGGCATTGCCATGTTTCCCCAGCTCCGAGATTGCACCAGTGGCGGCCATGGCACCAGTTAAGAGCATTGCCATAATCTAGTTGACAAGATCAGAAAATAAAGGGAACTTGGTGGTGAAATCTTTTCAGTTATACTCCAATGTGGCAACTAATAGTCTTATACTAGGGGTATAGAAGTACTTGAAATATGGCTCGTCTTCTAAATTACAATAATTAAAGTATCATAATGGAAATCTCTATAATTTCAATATATATGAAAAATTTGTCGTGTTAAAATTTTTTCTGTAATTGTAATCCTAGTTGCAAGCTAAACAACTTGGAAACAGGGGAGAATTGAATGTAGTAGCTAGCTCAATTCATTAATTTTGAACCAAATAATTAATATGATATGCCAAATTGCCAATCATACAAATGTGTTATGTACATTTCTTTTAATCCTCTGTTTAGTTGAACTCAAAGCTTTGCACATGTAATAGATGTCGTAATTAATAATCAAAGAATATGCTGAGGAATGAAAAGTCTAGTCATAGCAAAAACATACGGTATCACACATGATAACAAGTCCAGAAAGAGGGCTTCCAGTAGGAACAAACACAACTACCAGGTTATATGCACTGGCAATGGCATTTGCTATCACAAAAAATCTGCAACAAAAATACATTTACAGTGAACAATTTTGAAGGTTGTAAGAAGAAAATGTACAATTTTTCTTTACTAAAAGAAAACAATAAATGATACACATCATGGGTTTCCTCAGTGATTATTTTACATCAATTTGTATGAATTATGAAAACTCAAAAAATAATAATAATAAATAACAAAAATAGAAGAGAGACAAAAGTAAAGCAAAATTCTTCCCATTTCCGGTACCAGACAGTGTAATATATAATAGTACTAAGATACGATATAATTTATCATTAAAAAAAAATAACGTTATATTGTGCAAGACAATTGCAAATTAGGTAATTGTAAGTACTTGAATGAAGGTGTATATTGAAACTTGGCCTCCATGGTTATTCCAAAGAAGTTGGTTGAGTAGTGGCTAGTTGCCATTATGATTGCCGCCACTGCGCATGCGGCCGCTATGCCGACTCTCACGAAAATAAAGATACTTCTCAACGCCTTGCTCATTGTTTCTAAATTCAAACTCTGTATTGCTGTGATATGTTTCTTGTTTGTGAAAGAGGAGCTGGGAATTCTTGGGGTTTTGAATTTGTATGGCAGTAGAGAAGAAGAGAGCTTTTGAACTCTGATGGGGCACTAAATAATACTAATTTATGCGCAGAGGTTGATGAGAGTAGTTCTGGGAGGTTAGCTTGGTAGAAGATAGGAGACCGCCTTCTCTGTTATTTTTAATTTATAATTGCAAAGATTGCAATATTTAATAAAATCTTCTAGGAAAATGTTACCGGGCAATTAAACGCAAAGTATAATAGATAATTATATATCATGCAATTATACCTAGAAACATTCAGAGATTACAAATACGTTCCAAGAAATTATGTTGGAGTAAAAGAAAATTTTCGTTTTTTTAATTGAGAAATGCATGCATGCATTGTATTTTATTTTGTAATTTAATTTAATAATAAAAATTATAACAAATGATTCGTGATCAAGAGACAATTCTGGAACATATTTACAATCGCCGAATGATTTCACTACTTGAAATGCATAATACGTAACTATCTATCTTAATTAGTGCTTTAATTACAGAATAACATTTTTAATGGGAAGATTTCTTTTTGTAAATTGTAAAATATTGAAATGAGGCAAAAATAGAGTTTGCAGAGGAACTAAGTTCAAGATCCTCTGTGGCCATCTGTCTGATACAGGATGTGCCTCTATGTATGAAAATGATTAAATTAAGAGCCCACATCCGCTTTAGGCCTCTTGCTAATCCCGATGTCATGTTCCTGCAAGTCTCTTTCAGTAAAACGGCACACGATGCATCTCATATATGCCGTTCATAGGAGATCTGGACCTCAGTAGATATGATGGTGAGGTGGCTTGTGTAGGCAAGGTGTAGGTAAACCACTGCTTTCTAGTCTCAACTATCCATTCCCAAGTCACCTACAATGAATTTGCACGGTTGCACTTCGTTTCCAAAGTTTGAAACTAGAACATTTCTTTCCTATAAGTAATATCATGCTTTAATTAAAGCATTTCACATCTGCCTTGCCAAGTGGTTGATTTTTAATCGAAACATCTGATAATTGAATTAAAATCTAAGATTCAATTCCCATTTATATATTCATAATACCATAAAGTGGTACTTTTCTTGAGTATCCAAATATTAAGACAAGCTCTTATAAAAGCCTTTTTATAGGGACAAATAAGCTTGCTAAATGCTGGGCACTCGGAAAAAGTTTAAAATATAATTACAAATCAAAACTGTTTTCGGGACCTGAACTTTGATTTTTATTAATTGTGCCTGATGATACAGAAAAAAGCCCACGCAAATTTTCATAAATAGTCCAGTTTGGGCCCAGTTTTCGGCTGCCGAAACTCATTCATTAGTGGTGCATAACTTCTAAAACGACCACGAAAATGGGGTATTGCGTTAACCGTTTCGTTTTGAATGAAACGATTGAAATCACGAAAATATCATGAAAATACACATGGACGAAACTGACTACGTGTTGCGTTGACCGTTTCGTTTTTGAAACGCAACCAAAATCTTTATCCGTTTTGTTTCGTTTTGGACGAAACGAAACGAAAGAACGGTTAAAACAGTCGCCGTTTTCACCCCTATCATTCATTCATTGATTATTTTTACTTCAGGATTTTACAGATTTTGAAAAACCAAAACGGGTCATATATATATCATATGAGCACCCTAGGCCCTACTGCCATAATTTTGTGGGTTTAACAATTCAAAATTTAAATTCAACAGAAAAATGTTAAACTAAGACAACGACTTGAATATTAGACAAAGATAATTTCATTTACCTAATTAAATAAAGTATGATGTAGAGGCGTTATGTAAATTATTTAGATATACATGAAACCAAAATGTTGATAAGTCATTAGCCAGTATTCACTGGCATCGTGACAAATCAAACTCCACAGACCCATGAAATATACAAATTTTACCAACCCCAATCACTTCAAATTGAGTGTCAATGTAATTTTACCACAGTAATTCTGAAACAAACTGAGTAGTGATATCGAATACAAACTTTAGATGGGTGTGGAATAAATCTTAAATTTTACCACAGTCTGAAACCAGCTCTTGGTCTAGTGACAAACAACAATGCATCTTGAATGAAAGGTCGCAGGTTCGAAATCCGACTGGAGGATCTTTCATAGACATTTAATTTAAAAATAAGTTGAGAAACTTGACCTCCAATTTATCTTCAAAAAAAAAAAATCTTAAATTTACCAGTGAACAATAAACACCATTGACAATTAACGAGGAGAATACAAATGAACAGTTGTGCTAACAATGTAAAGATCAAATACGGACACATATCTTACCAATTGAGCTCCAGTTACGACATCTCAAGATATTACTGGTTCAGAACCACAATTTTTGACGGTACATAGCAGTTGTCAATCAGCGGAAAAATCACCAGTGTGGTACAGTTTTAGTTATTTTGTTGACGTAGCAATTATTAATTTATGCAGGACTAGGAAAAAGAAATAAAACTGATGTCTCCAAACACTACATATCGCAATTATGAAAAACCTAAAAGAATCAGATAAAACATAAGACCCTTTGATGCATTTTCTATCAACTGACCAATAGAAAAGTTGTCTGGCTTTCACTCAAAAAGTTAAGTGTAATGATGACATAACTTCACACTACTGAATTTACCAATTTTCTCATTCCTACCATAGAATTAAAAATCATTTCTAGGTTTGCATCTTGAAAGTCCAAATGAAAAAGATAAGCACTGCAAGGGCAAAAAGGGTAATTAGTTTCAGTGTAGAACTTCCTGTTAAAATTGGGTTCCGTTGATCATGTAATTTCGCAGAGATTATCTTTTAATTATATGAATCATCTCCATAGCTATGTATTGCGTTCATCCAGCATAAGATACTTGTACCTGGAAGTGAAGAACCGACAAATCTGGTCCGATACAGGCATGGAAGTAAAGTCACAGAAACCAACCCAGGAAAAATAAAGGTATAAAAAAAAAGAATGGAAGCACAACTAGCAGATGTTAATACATGCACTTTTTTAGAAGCTGATGATTAAGAATAGCTCAACTCTTCTTTTTGCCTGGTTTTCACCCAAAACTATTAAGATTGCATAGCTTCACAAATTGGAATTAACTAAAAAGTTCGAAATAATCTCTAGGTTTATCAAGATTGACGTCCAAATGAAAAGGAAACTCTACAGTCTGCAAGTAATTTGGTTTCAGTTGAGATTTTCAAATTGGATTTCATTGATCATGGCATTTCGTAGAGACTATCATTTAATTATGTAAAATCATCTCTAAGGTTATATTGCATGATTCAGCATAAGGATTTAGGGTTTGCATTAAGAAAAATAATTCTACTAAGCAAAATATTTGATCACTTGTTGACCCTAACAAGCAACAACTAAGGTGCATCACGTCAGTAGCAGGTTAGTAGCAGTCATGCAGAAGTCATAGTAACTTACATACGGAAAAATAAACAACATCTAGCAAAATAACCAAATATTATGGAAATTTGCAATTTTCAATTAAGTACAAAAAGATCTTACTAAACAACCTGAGTAAATAATCAGTGTCTAAACAAGTAAACTTTCTCCCATCCTAGTAACACACTTCAATCATCAGCCTTCTTCTCATTCATCTGCGCAATGAGATCTTTTGCATCATCCACTCGTCCCATTTCTATGAGCATTTCATGTATAGGAGAATATGCATCTATATCGGGTTTCAACCCTTCTTGCTTCAGTCTTTTCAGCACGCGCATAGCCTCGTCTATATTTCCCCTTTTGGCATATGCTTTAATCAAGGAGATGTAAGCTAAATTATCTTGTGCTCCATAATTAAGCACCATATTAATGAGGATGTCCATCACATCATCAATTGTGCAAAATGCATCCATGATAATGTTCCACGTTACAACATCAAGAGATATACCCTTGGAAACCATCTGTCTCAGGCACTTCTTTGCATTCTCTAATTCCTTCATCTTGCAAAACCCAACTAAAAGAGTGGTATATGTGACAACATCGGGCTGCGCACCTCTAGAAATCATGTCATCTAGCAACTCCTCAAGCTTGTCAGTTTCCCCCTCCTTGCAAAGTGCATTCATGACAATATTGTATGTCACGATATCAGGTGACATGCCCTTTGACACCATCTCTTGCAGCCACCTCATTGCATTCTCTAATTTGTTCATCTTGCAAAGTCCATCCATAATAGTGTTGTAAGTTACAACATTAGCCTGCACACCTCGGGAAATCATGTCATTTAGCAACTCCTCCGCCTTTTCAATTTCTTCGTTCTTGCATAGTGCATCAATGACAGCATTGTAAGTTACGACATTGGGCTTATGCCCTTTGTAAATGATGTACTGCAGCAATTTCCCTGGATTTTCTAAGAGCCCTTTCTTGCACAGCCCGTCAACAAGAGTGTTATAGGTCACTATATCAGGTTCCAGCCCTTTAGAAGCCATGCAATCCAGGAGCTGCAAAGCCTTTTGAATTGCTCCTTGCTTGCACAGCCCATTAATCAGTGTGGAGTATGTGATAGTATTTGGCAAAACACCTAAGCAATGCATTTGTTCAAAAAAATGGAAAGCTTTACTGAGTGAACCCTCCTTACAAAGACCATCAATAACTGTGTTAAATGTTATGACGTCAGGTTTGAGATCGTCACATTCTCCAATCATCTTCTGAAGCAACTCAGTTGCAGAGCTAGTTTTACCAGCAGAGCAATATCCCTTGATAAGAGTAGTGTAAGAGATGAGATTAGGTGTGAAGCCTAGTTTAGGCATTTTATCGAACACCACGGTTGCAGCCTCAGAAATCCTATTATCCCTGCATAGGCCCTTGAGTAATGGATTGAAGACCGCTGGTTCAGGTCTTAGCTTGTCCTTGAGAAGCCGTCCAAGAAGAACAAAGGCAAGGCAAAGCTGATTGACTCGAGTACAGCAGTCGATACAGATGCTGTAGGTGCATATATCAGGAGAGATGGCACGAGGTGGAGCCAATCGGTTGAAGAGGGAAAGGACAGTGGGGTAGTGAGTGGTTAAGCCCTTCATGCGGACCATGGATGTGAAGAGAATATTGAAAGTAATGATGGAAGGCGGCGGACCCCTAAAATGGAGGAGGTCGTGGAACAAGTCGAGTGCTTCAGGGAATGAAAGGTCGCCAGAGCGGCAGCGCTTTTTCACAAGATTTTCGAATTCGCGGGTCCTCATGGGTTAGGATTCGCGAAGAGGAGATAAGAGGGGAAGAAAGGGAAAGAGATCAGTCTCCAGTCTCCACTCGCAACTCGCAAGAGAGTGAGCACTCAGCTTAGAGCCTTAGACTGATGCTGATAGAGACATTCAATGGGTCGGTCCGCCCGTATCCTCTGGACATCTTTTTCCAGTTTGGTCAAATACGTGGTCAAAAAGAGAAATCGATAGTAAATATGCTTTGTATAAAATATCTTAACGGATTAACAAATTTCTTGTAGACAAGGCAACATTTTGTTGCTTTTGGTTTTTTTAAAAAAAATTGATAATCGTAGGAAAAAGAAATAAAATTTTTATCATAGGCGAAAACAGAATGAATATGCATGTAAAGACATCAATTGATAACACATTAATATATGAAACATTAATAAAAACAAAATCGATCACCATATTAACTTTGCCAATTTGTTAAATTTAAATAGTAACTAGTCAAAATTTTCGGAGTGTTACAATTTTGGACGCACTTTTTTTATTGATTACTTGGCATATGGGATAGAGCTCTAGTCCTGCATTAAAATGACAGTGGGGTAGTGAGTGGTCAAGGTGAAGCCCTTCATCTTCATGTGAACCAGGGCAGAAAGGAGAAAGTTGAAGGAGGAGATGGAGGGCACTGGATTCGTGCAGGCGAGGAGGCGGTGGAAGAGGTCAAGTGTTTCTCGGACAGTGAGACGGCCAGACCTGTAGCGTTCTCTCACTAAACTTTCCAGTTGGCGGGTGCGGGTCCCCATGAGTTAAGTTGGAGCTAGTGAGAACTGAGAAAGAATCAAAGAAGTGAAGAAGAAATGGAAGGAAGAAGGGACTCAAAAGGAGTTCCGTTCCGTTCCGTTCACTAATCACTCCCCGCTAGGGAGACTGATGAACCACTGGGGCAAGAGGACTTCCTAACACATGAACCTCAGCGTGTCAGTATCAGATTTACAAAATAATCCATAAATTTAATTAAGAAACTAATATTTAGAAAATAACATCATGATTTGGCTAGGAAATATCCTGGAAAAAAAAATTAAAGCTTTCTTCTACCATTTTGTTTGTCATGATTGCTCAGAAATTCAATGTATTTGCTCTGAAATAGATAAAGTGTACTAGTTCTTTTTTAACAAGAGTTGTTTTCTAAAAAACAAAAAAAAAAAAATCAAAATATTAAGACGCAAACTGTTTTATACATATTGGTATCAATGGATATAAGAGGGCAGACAAAAGCTATATTAATATATTAATAATGAGGAGGGTTCTAAGTGTCACCAAATGTTACAACTTTATTTTTTTTATTAATATTTCAAAAAAATTAAATTCAAATCGGTGATTTTTTTTCATTTTAATGACCGTATGCATTTTCTTTCACAATGAGCTTTAGAGGCATTAAGATTGATTGAGCTTATCCCAAACATGTTTGGGTGTCAGTAGAAGACCAACAACAATTTGTGAAGGGACAAAAGAAAGCTATCAATTAAGAATTATGCTTCCAGTTTTTGTTTCTTTTACAATGGTAAGTATCTGTGCATATTGTTCCTTGGCAGTCGCTGCCAAGCTCTCTAAAAAAAAATATATATCTGTGCAAATTGTACACACTAAAATGAACACTGACCGGTGCATAAACAACAATTTTTAATTTGGCAAAATTGGATATAACCCCTCCCCCCCCCCTCGAATTGGATATAACCCCTAATCTTCAAAATCGGAAATAACCCCCTCCCATCTTCTTAATCTAGGATATAACCCCTTTTGTTTAATTTTAATTAAATTTGAAATGACCAAAATCTTTTTTTACTTATACCGACATAAATACCCTTCTTCTACCAAACAAACAACCTTTCAGCTCCCAGTTGTATAGTTTTATAACAGAAGGTCACTTTATTTCCAAACCCATGAAACTAAAACCATTGTACATCTTTTGCAAGTAACAACCAATATTTTAGCTTCACATTTCCATATTCGTACTACCTCAAACCTTTCTTTTTTAAACTTGTTTTCTTACGTTACTACGAGCACATTTGCAAATTTTCCTCTCCACTGATCTGAATGCCAAATTTGCTTCAAGTTGTTACAAGACAGAGGAACCATTTACGATGGTTATGGTTCATTGAATTCAGTCTCCACCATAAAATTTGCTTTTGGCATTAGTTTAATTAATACATTTGTCACCGACATTACAGTATAAGTTGCTGAACTTTTTTTAAAATTTGACATATAATACACATGGTATTGCTAAATGGAAGTGCACTTATTTATTTATTTCTTGGCAGGGAATCACGAATTATTACCATATCTTTCAAGCTTCAAAATGTTTTACTCCTCGGTTTTATAAAAGTCATTAAACAATAGGCTATTGAAATAGCGCTAGTACTGATCTAATTGATTTGCCCAGTCAATAATATCAATTGATATGACATTATGCTTATAAAATACTAGCAAATGAGCCCACCTGACTGTGTGGGAATAAAAAAGGAAATTTGAGGCGATTTTATTAGACGGCGATTTTGGTATGATGGGAGAGAGTTGATTTGTTTTTCTCTTTCTTTTACTGTGCGCACAAATTAAGAAAGAATAAAAAAGAAAGCAATCATCTAGCGCCTTAACCCCTTCCTGTAAAGGGGTCCGACTCTTTGCCTGAAATACAGATCTAAACCGTACATCAGATCAAGTTGCACAAGATTAACAGTCTATAATGATGTTAACAAATGTTTGAATCCTTTTTGTGAAATTATTATGACCTTGTTTTGGGTGCTTTTATAAGTAGTATAAACATGCCTGGGGCTAACATGAGAATGGAAAGAAATAATGTAATTTTGGACAGAAATAAATGGCGAGAAGATAAAGGTGGTTTGTTTGGTAGAAAAAGGGTATTTATGTCCATACATGTAAAAAACAATTTTGGTAATTTCAAATTTAATTAAAATTTAACAAAAGGGGTTATATCCTAGATTAAGAAGATTGGAGGGGGTTATTTCTGATTTTGAAGATTATAGGGGTTATATCCAAATGACTAAGATGGGGTATTATCCAATTTTGCATTTTAATTTTGTTTTAAATAGCAAACTGTCAAATGTGGCCGTAAGGCTAGGCTTTAAAATGCAGCTGACTAATCTCTTTTATTATACTAGCAAAAGTTATCCTCACACTTGGGCAAATAACAAGACAAAATAATATTAGGCACAATCTACCAGCGATATAAGTAGATATATTGTTCAATTTGTTTCCTTATTAGATGAAAAACCAATATATTTTGTTGTTTCGTCTGGCGATTGACATCCAATCACATATCAAATCGATTGAATAGCAAAAACACATGTTTACATGCTAGATCTAGCATATAACACCTCTTGGATCTGTGCATTTATAAGTACTAGGTTAAGATGCCCTCATATGTGAGCAAATAAAATAATAAAATAATATTAGGTAATAAAAATATATCACTTAATCTAGCATCGATACAAATATATATGTTGTTTAATTTGTTTCTTTATTAGACAAAAAATCAAAATATATTGTTACTTCGTATGGTGATTAATATCCGACCACAGATCAAATTGATCGAACGACAGAAACACATGTTTACATGCTAGATCTAGCGTGTAACACCTCCTTCATCTGTGCTTATATAATAGTAGAGACTAGCATAAGATGCCCTCATATGTGGGCAAATAAAGAAACTAAATAATATTAGGTAATAAAAATATCTAGCGGGGGGGGGGGGGGGATTCACAACTATCAGATGTTCATATTTGCATTAGCAATTAATTACAAAGAACATCTAGCTAAAGAACCTAGACAAAATAATTAGTGTCTAATAAGCAACCTTTCTTCTATGCTGCTAAGTACTAACACACTTCAATCATCAGTCTTCATCTCATTTGTCATGGCAACGAGATCGTTTGCACCATCAACTCCTCCCATTTCCAGAAACATTTCATGTATGTAAGCAGATGCATCTAAATCGGGTTTAAACCCTTCTTGCATCATTCTTTTCAGCACACAATTAGCCTCCTCTACTTTTCTCTTCTTAATATAAGCTTTAATCAAGGAGATGTAAGCCGAATAATCTGGTGCTTCATGATTAAGCACCATAATATCCAGGACGTTCATCACATCATTAATTGTGCCATCAGCTATGTACCCAAAAAGTAAAATATTGTACAAACCGGCATCTGGTTTTATACCTCTTGCAACCATAAAATCAAGCAACTTATGAGCTTCCTTGCTTTCGGCTTGTTTGCAGATAGAATCCATCATCGATACATAAGTAATCTCATCAGGTAATAAGCCTCGACCAACCATTTCATTGAAAACTCTAATTGTCTCTTTCCACCTTCCCAGTTTAGAATTTCCATTTATAACACAGTTATACATAACAAGATCAGGTGTCACGCCATTAGCTAGCATTACATTCAGCAGCTTTTCGGCCTTATGCATTAATATTTTCTTACAAAGATCATCTATTACTGTATTAAAGTTAACTGTATTCGGTAAACATCTCTTTGACAACAAACTGTATAGTAACTCCACTACCTCGTCAGTTTTCCCCATCTTGCAAAATGCATCTACGACAATATTGCATGTGACGATGCTCGGTGACATACCTCTGGAAACCATCTCGTTCAGGCAGTCCTTCGCATTCTTGAAATTGTTCATCTTGCAATGGCCATCTATAAGAGTGTTATAAGTTACAACATTAGGCTGCACGCCTCTGGAAATCATGTCATCTAGCAACTCCTCAGCCTTTTCAATTTCCCCCTTCTTGCAATGTGCATTAATGACAACAGTGTAAGTCACGACATTGGGCTTATGCCCTTTGGAAATGATGTATTGCAGCAATTTCCCTGGATTTTCTAATAGCCCTTTCTTGCACAGCCCATCGACAAGAGTGTTATAGGTGACAACACTAGGTTCAAGACCTTTAGAGGCCATGCGATCCAGGAGCTGCAATGCCTTTCCAATTGCTCCTTGCTTGCACAGCCTATTGATCAGAGTGGTGTATGTGACAGTATCTGGAAGAACACTAATGGAATGCATTTTCTCAAGCAAAACGAAAGCTTTACTGACTGCACCCTCCTTACAAAGACCATCGATGATGGTATTGTATGTTATCACACCTGGCCTGAACTCGCTACATTGTTTCTTCATTTTCTGAAGCAACTCAATTGCAAAGTTAGTTCTTCCGGCCGAACAGTATCCCTTGATAAGAGTAGTATATGAGATGAGGTCAGGTGAGCACCGGAGCTTAGGCATTTTATCGAACACCATAGATGCGGCCTCATTAATCCTATTATCCCTACAAAGACCCTTCAATAATGGGTTAAAGACCATTGGATGAGGTCTTAGCCCCTCCTTGAGAAACCGGGCAAGAAGAACAAAGGCTAGGCTGAGCTGGTTGACTCGAGCACAGCAGTCAACACAGATGCAATAGGTGGAGGCATTGGGAGAATTAGAAAACCCACCAGGATCAGGATGAGGATGAGGTCGAGCCAATTGGTTGAAGAGGGAAAGGAGGATTTTGCAGTGGCTGATTTTTAAGTTGTCCCTGTGAACGAGGTTTGAAAAGAGGAAATTGAAGGAGTAGATGGAGGGCGCTGGATCCCTGGAGATGAGCAAGAGGTCAACGAGGCGGAGTATTTCGGGCACTGGGAGGCTACCTGATCTGCAGCGTTTTCTCACAAAATTTTCCAACTGGCGGGTCCCCATTGGACACATTGGATGAGATGATGATGAGTTTCACGTTCAGAGTCTCAGTCTCTCAGAGAAGAGAGGAGAGGAGGCAAAACCTTGTGGGAAAGTGAAGTGGAGTTCACTGGCTGCGCTCTAGCATTTTTCGGTATTGGGCCGTCAGAATTTTATTCTTCTTTGAGAAAGTCATTGGGCCGGGCTCTTCTTCCATTACTCTCTTTTTGCTCATAATTTTTGCTAAGAGATATTTTAAAAATTCATTGTTCGTCCGATCAAAAAAATAAGAGTAACGCTAGAATCAAACATACAGGACGTCCAACACAATTCGAAAAATCAACTGTTAAAATTTCAAACGGCCGATCCGAACCGCTAAATATGATCTCTATATTAAAATATCCTTAAAAATCAAATTTTATATTTTTTTAAATTTTTTAACTATTTTTTTTCGAATTTTCAAAATTGGAGGGTTCATAACTTTTTAGATTGAGCATTTTCAAATATTTCAAAAAAATAGTAAAAAAATTCGAAAAAATATAAAATTTGGTCCCAATGGAGATTTTATTATGGAGAACAATTTGAGCAGTTCAGATCAGCCATTTTAATCTCAAAAATTGAAATTTTATCATGTTGGACGAGTACTTGTGTCCAACATGTTGGACACTAGCCACTCCCAAAAAATAATAATAAGTAAAAATAAGGTGTATGCATTTTTCACTTACAAATCTCGAAAAGAATGTCAATCGACCAAGTGATTTTAATATTTTTCACTAACAAAGAGTATTGTTGCTATTCTTTAATCGAAAACAATACATGGCATGGCATTTCATGCCAAGTAAAAATTCTAACAAGATTTTGTAATGGAACAAGTGAACAACGGATCATGTGAGGAAACTACTTATTAGTTCCGAATGGGATATGAAAAGTCCCGAATGGGATAGGAATTCTTGCATGAGACAAAACTACTTTAGTTCACCAACCCCCACAAAATGCACAAACTACACATGCAGAGTAGCAGCTCCGATTTGAGTCTTTTGACACAGACCGCAACCAAATTTTTAGCATTACATAGCTCAAGTCAACGAAAATAGAAATTAGAGTCCAATTTTCATGGAAAATTCAATGCAACATGTGTACTTTAGTCCTTTAATTCACAATTTGAAGTTTATAATCCGTTGAATTCAAACACATGAAAACAAAGGGTTGAATGATTATCGGCTCAGACCCAATTTTTCTTCGGAGATTATATCCAATAATAGGAACGGCATGCATGCTTCAATCAAAGAAAATTTACTATTTCTTAACATAAGTAGGTTATTGTCACTTCAAATTTCATGGTATAATTTTCTAATTAAGCTTTTTACGTGGTGCCCTCTATTAACTGGCATGCTCTCTATATAAACTCCTCTACTGTCATAAAACCTCCCACCTCTCTAGTTCTTGCTTCAAGATCCACAGCAACGCTACAACTAATTCTTAGTTTGGCATGGGCTCAGAATTGCCATGTGCTGCATGCCGGCTGCTTCACCGAAAGTGCAGCCCCGACTGCATCTTGGCCCCATATTTCCCTGCAGATCAACCCAACAAGTTTGTAATCGTGCACAAAGTGTTTGGTGCAAGTAATGTTGCCAAAATGCTCCAGGTAAGCAACCTCACGTTCATCTCTATCTAAACTAGGAAACCCTTTCGCATTTATGTAGGGACCAAAAAGAAAAGTTGCCTCAAGCAAGGGTAAATAATAAAAAAAAGGCGAGAATGAAGTATATCTTGGTGAAAACTTATTAGGATGTAAGATAAAAAAATAAAAATAAAAATAGATGCACAAATGTTTTTTGTTTGTGCTTTCCCATGTCAATTGGACTTTCTCTTGAGACTTGCGCATCTGTTAATGGTTTTACATAGGAAACAAAAATGCAGAACACTGCATTATTAGCATTGGTAACTCAGCAGTAAATATTGTGAGCCTGAGTCATTCACCTGATCAATATAAATTGGTAATGACAAATATTCATACGAGACAACAAAAAATTCATCATGTGGCAGTGGATCAAAAGTACAAAACAGAAACCCATCCTGATTGTCTGAATTGATGCTTGCCAATTAGATACTTGCTGATGCAACAAGAGAAGATGCAGTAAAAAGCTTGGTGTACGAAGCCAATGCACGGCTCCGGGACCCAATTTATGGTTGCACAAGCACTATCTCTTACCTGCAAGGGTGTATTCAGCAACTCCAGTCACAGCTGAAATCAACCCAAGACCAAGTAATCGAGTCACAGGAGCAGAACAACCTTCTACTTCAAGTTTATAAGGAAATGTCTCGCACAGATTCATCAAGTATCAATAGATCCTTCATCAGTACCACTGTCTACCAGACAGCCAGCATGGAGAGCTGCCATATATACAACAAATGAGTTACATCAATTGTTTTCCCTTGATTTTTCTTTTACTAAACTTAATCATGTTATTTGCGAAGTTGGAGACTTAGACAGTCCATCTAAGAAATTAATAATGTTTACTCTCAGATGGGTAGTAAGATGCATATCAATTTTGCTTAAAAATTATTGGCAGTATATAAACTATCTAAATTTATATTTTGAACACAATACAACAAAAAATTACAGTTTTTTTTTTTTAATATGCATGAAGCAAGTCAGACATGCAGCACCTAGAGAACCAGACAACATCTGACTATACATCACATTCTCATACAAATTGCAAAAACCATATACTGGCCAGACAAACAAAAGCTAACCTTACAAAACCCAATATGGATATAATTTACAGTTTACAACAAGTAAAATTTCACTCGTTTAACCCACCAGTGCTCTCACATGAGCTCCCCAAATTAATTCCAATATCACTAACCAATAGCCGTACAATTCCATTTTTACTGGAAACCCTTGCAATCTCCATGCATTCTTCCAAATCAGCATCACATGCCAATTTAACCCATTCTTGGTCATCATCTAGGTACTTTATCTCAAATGTACCAATCTCAAGCTTAAGCCTACATGATACCTCCTCACGTAACACAACAAGACTTCCGGGTACAATGAATCGAAACCTTATGATATCCTCCTTGTAACTTGCTTTAATAGTTACAGTTGGTAAATTCTGGACAGGACCCTCTCCACAAAGATCCTTCAGATCCTTGGAGCTTCCAGAGTCCTCTAAAAGCATCCCACATAGCTGTGCTTGTGGCGGTTCAGGAATGGGGCATGACCCTTCAGTGGTGCGGGAATTTATGCTGTCTTCTCCTGATGAACTCTTAGACCTAGAAGGTAGACCAGGTGTATTATTAGTATTGTTAGGTGGCGAAGAAGTATTTTGAATTGGTAGGCTTGAATCTAAATTGGAGCCAGGAATTGTGAGTGGGGTTGTGAGGGAGGGTAGAGCAAAGGCACCATGGGCCCCGCCTTGCTCTTGGACTGACTCGATTACTTGTTTAAGTTTTGTAAGGGAGCGGTTGACCTTGTTGATCTTGCGTGACGGCCAACGTGTGATTCCATGATGCCGGCATATCCGTTTCATTGTTGTCGGGCACACTGAAGCAACAAAAGAGAGGATAAGAGCCACAATACATATCACAGACAAAATAATTTAGCTTAAAGCCATCTCTCTTTATCAAGTAATTTCAGTAACCCCAATCCCATTTCTTAAAATTTCAAAATTAACACCCTAGTATTCATAGGCCTTGACAATTCTACTAAGATCTCAAACCAGATATATCCATCATACTTAATCACATTGCAGGAGAAAATGTTTTCTACACAGAATGGTACCATATCAGACACATACCTGATACAGATACAGATACAGAATAGTATACATATCATATGTAGGGCATACACCACATAACAACTACCAAAATACTCTATTTACTTGATTCTGACGATATGGTCAATATACTCCCTCAATACAGGGTAGAATAAGAATTGTCGGGCATACAGAACAATTCCCAATATTCCCAGAGTATATTAAGAACCAGAGTCAACTTCACTGCTTATAACTGCCAAGCTGGGTCGTTGATAGAAGTTATTGTGGGACCAGTGGAGTGACCAACCACAAACTAAATTCACTTGAATTTGACTTCATTTTGGTCACTAAAACTCAATGAATGTATTTTCCATCTCGCCCATATTTTGTTCCTTGACACTTCTTGAAGTGAAAATATCACATCTACACTTTCCTTATTTAGTTTTTTTTTTTTTAAATGTTACCTATTAAATAAACTTCTAAGCCTACCCTAACTTAGTTTGGGACTAGAGGTTTTGTTGTTGTTGTTGCTGTGTAATGCACTACAAATAACAAAATGGTTCACATTTACATTTTTAAGAATGTTACATATTAGTGCATCTCCCCAACTTGTTTGGAACAAAAGGGCTAGTTGTTGTTGTTGTTGTTGGTACATATTAGTGTATCTAATGGGTCATATCCCAAGATTTCCATGGAAGGAAGAGGGAAGGTAATGACATTAAAAATGCATCCAACACATCTTTTAAAGAAGCTTATCTAATTTCAAAGTTGACTTTGGACTAACAATGATACAAAAAGGAAATTCACAAGTTTCTCAAAGATATAGTTCATACTATCAAAGTACTACTAAATTACTAATTATGTTTTTCTCATAGCTTTGGAGGCATCAGTGAACAAAACCAAATGTAAATAGGAATGAAGAAGTAATATAGGGATCAGAGCATACCACCAAGGCTTTTGGCAGCACTTTTCAGACTTCCCGAAAAATACTGTTGAAGAACCTCCAAGCTGATCATTTTCTCAGCTTTTCCCCTTTTCTTCCCCGTTCTCACAACCGTACCAGAAGCAGGAGCCTCTTTACTATTCACTTTGATCACTTCTTTACCATCACTACTCTCTAACAAAATCTTCTCCAAGGTATCACTAACTCCATTATCTCCGTTACATGCAGTATCATTACAATCTTCACTTTCCAAGTCGACCATTTCAACAGACCCAATTGAAATCTCAACACCATCAACGGGCTTTAAACTATGGAAATGCTCCTTCATAACCCTAATGATGTCATCCAAAAGAGTCCTTTGCTCGACCTCCTCTTTACACTCTGACGGCAGAAAGAACTCGAGAACATACTCATCTGCACCGGTGTAATTGCTCTGCAAACAAACCGAAAAACTTGCACCTAGCCCAAACATCTTTGCATAATGCACAAGAGGATACTCGACTTTAGAAAACTTAGTTACATCTCTGACAAAGCATGGTTTCCGATACAAAAACGCTCGACCTGCTGCACCCTGGCCTTTCTGCAGATGGTGTTCAATACAGGCGTCCCGAAATCCCCATGAGTGGGCATCAATGACATGGAATGCCACATCACTGGCTGACATGCATACCTGGCCACCATTACAGGAGTTGTCTATGCTAGAGCAGGTCTTATGTATGCCACCACCATGAGCTAGGACGCTGCGATGCCAGCATGGGACCCATGTCTGAGCTAGAGGTAGTTTGAGCGACTCACAAACAGCGGTTAGGGTTTCGAGTATTTCGACAAGAGCTGATTGGCGTCCTTCATTGCATATCTGGTCATAGGAATGGACCAAATAACTATGAGAAATTTGCATAATGTACCTTTTTTCACTCACTTAATTAGCATAACAATGTTGTGAAATTGAATGACAAGAATAGGCAAGAAATCAAAAGCAGAGAGATGCATAGTTTAACCTGAACATTCGGTTGATCTGATATTTCTGTACTTTTCAATTCAACAGCCTGCAACAATGGAAGTAATACATTTATTACCTATCATACGAATGACATAAAAAAAAAAAAAGATAGTCTTGTATTATGTATTATCAAGAAGCTCCTGATAAGCTGTAGCTAATTCAATCTCGCCAAAAGTTCCCACACTGTCAGACAAACTCATAAGTTCCCCCACCATTAATCTTTAAGCATTGGAATCTTCCAAAAAAAATAAGGAGCTTTTTGGAAATTTAATAACAAGATATATATTGCAATTATTTGATACAATTGATTTTTCTGTTTTGGTGCAAATTCCACAAGCTAATTATAAACCTGCCTACCGTTCTATTATATAGCAGGAATAATGGCAAAACATTACAACAAAAAAAAGTAAAAAAAAAAAAAAAAAAAAAAAGGTAAAACAACAACCTCAAGAGCCTTGCAAACTTTATCAACCTCGTTTGTATAGTTAATCTTAGGAGACGTCATTATGAGCTCAAGCACAGCAACACATGACTGAGTTGAAGGATCGAACACTGGCAATGCAACCGTGCCACGCACATTATAATTGACGGCGTGGCTTAGCCTTGAATACTCCTTGATGCTATAGTACTGTACATTAGGTGTCCATTCAGGAACCTTCTGCCTACATACATGTCAAAGGAATGTGATCAGAGCATAATCAAGGATAACAAACCTAGGTGGTATTAAGATGTACCAATTGGTACATTCTGTAATCGATTCTCACCAGAATTATATAGCACGATATGGTGCCCAGGGTATATTCTTTTTTTCCAGGATCTATATTCCTGCAACATGCATAAATAGAGAAATGAAACACAACAATTGCCAACTATAGAGGCTAGGTAGCAATTGGCACGTATCATTACAGCCGGACAGCTTTGGTACCACTATAATATTGTACTCACATTCTAAAGGAGTGTGTGTGCATGGGCGTCTCTCTAGGATGGGTGGGTTTTGTGGTTTTTAAAAATAGTATTTAATAATTATATAGAAACAAAAAATTCTAATAAGCATATGAACCTTACCTGTACACTCGGCCTGGGAGCCCAAGATCAGAAGTGTTCTCTCCATCAACTGAGAAAACATACATCAATGAGACAGTTCGATACTGAAGGAGTCCAATGTTCTGCGTGTTAAAAACGAAAGGCTGGCCAGAAGTGGTGAGCACGCACCGGTTTCCTTTTCTCACCGGGGCCCACACCTGAACCAGTATATGCTGATCTGTCGATTCCTTGAAGAAGCGAAGTGCTTGTGTTAACTTTTCTTTGATCAAGTAGGAGCTGTCAGAGTTATTGTCTTCCTTTGGCAGCACCCGAGGCTGGGGTTTGCAGGTAGATGCTTCACTCTTTCTTTCTGTTGAGTTGGCAGTACCTTTTTGTAGAAAAATAACAGATTTTCTTTTTGTCATTAAATAGATGTTAAGCAGTTTTATAAGTTAATGCATGACTACCATATTTATGAGTTTGAAATGAGATATTGGACAAAAGTGATTAGAAAGGCGAAAATAGAAGTAAATTTCAAGTTTTAAACCACAAAAACATCCGAAAAAAAAAGCATATTAATATCATTATAGAGCTAATTTAGACAACTAACTTTCAGATCTTTGTAATTGACTGCAAAGACTAAGAGGCAATCTGAATTTAATAAACCGGCATCTAACGTATTGCCTGTGAATCACTGATCCATGCACATAATTATCTTTTTTAAGTAAGAAGAATAGAAGATAACAACAAGATAAGATTCCTAATTTAGAATAGAGAAAAGCATTTGAAAAAAAAAGGTAAACTTATACTGATAGCTATAAATTGTTGACTAAAATCTCGGACGGGACTGTTGAAATTCAATAGTAATCTGAACAGAATCAAGGAGAGAAGCACCAATCATTAATCAAAGACAATAATGGAGGGGATGAAGGAACGTACCAAAGTCAAACTCGCCAGCGAGGAGGCGAGAGAACTCCAGATCAGAACTGGAGGCGTCGAGGGGAGCAGCGCGTTCGTCGAAAACCCAAAGAGGCGAAGGAGGAGAAGCGAACTGGAGGTTCAAGAGGCTCTGCGAGGGAGCAGCGGCGAACTGGAGATTCAAGAGGCTCTGAGAAGGCGACGCGAGGGAATCGAACGGCCAGGCGGAGGCCACGTCATCGCCGTCGACGTCCATGATGGTCACACTCACACGGCGGCGATCCCGATGCTCTCGCTGAGTTTCTCTCTTTGTTTCTTTTTACCTTGTCTTAGTAGCTGCGGTGCTGTGCTGTGCTGTGCTGTGCTGTGCATGCGCAGAGAGAATGAGAGATGGACACAGGAGAAATTGGTTATGCTGTCGCTGAATTATTCTTATTTCTTAATAATCTCCTATCACAGCCTCACAGGATCTCATGGTTTTGCCTACTTCTATTAGTGGATAGGACGAGACATTGATTGGTCAAGTGCGTTCAGTTACTCGACGTGTCGAATTGTACTTGGATACTGCGGGTGTTGCGTGTTTGGGGAAAGATGGTGTGGCGGGTCGTTTGAGGGAGCGGGGGTGTCGGGAGAGGCAGCCGCAGCGCCGCGTCACAACGGATGGCGGGTAAGGAGGAGGCGCCTGAATGTTGGGGTCATGGGCCTTGCGCTTGACCTCTGGGAATTTATTTATTTTTACGGATCTTATGTGCCCATGACTTCGTATGTTTTCTGTGGCCATTGACTGAATAAAGGCTTCTTTTGTCTTTTTTTTTTGTCAGCAGCATGTACACAAACAACGTATAAGCACGTGAAACGATGAGATTGTAAGTTTTATACGAGTAATTCTTGTATATATTCGCCATGTATTCTGTTGTGCGCACGGTTACATTGAAGTGAACTTTGTAAGTGTAAAAGCGGTTGCAAACATCAAACATGAATTCTATTTTGGATTGGATGCACTGATGCAGTGACTAAAAATGGGATCATTTAGGATATTACAATAGATCCGATTGGGGTATGAGTTACAACTTACAACTTACAAGTTTAATTTGGATATTAAGTTTAGATCTGGTCGGTGCTGTTCTTGTTAAATAATTTGGAAATTACGGATGTGGTCGTTCTTCTATATAGTATATTGTTAATCAGGTGCGGTCCCTACTTGGTGTAAAGCTAATTATTTACATAATTAATAATTAATTAATATAATATTTTTAATTAATTATTCTAAATTTATATATGTGATGACAACATAATAGGTTCTACGTCTAAAATAAATGTAATTGTCCTAAACATTATCTCATCAATTAATATTCAGGGGTCGTTTGGATGGGCTAGGAATAGCCTATTCCTAGAAATAGCTTCTTTCTAGACATAAATCTCTCTCACAAAGTTACACACTTCCCAACGTTTTATCCCTAAAATCCTTATTACTTCCTTATTCCCATACGATCCAAACGAGCCCCAAGAAGATTTGTGCATTCAGATACAACAACAAAGTTTTTTCTCCAACCAAGATTTATACTTTCAGATAACTAATTTAAATGGTTTAGTGAATTATTTTTTTTTTATTCTGAACATTAGCTATATTATTGTTCCTAAACACTATTATATAACAAGTTCATGTAGCATATTAATTATAAATCAAATAATTTTATTTTATATTTATAAAAAAAAAATGCTTCATTATATCATCGTAAGTATATGAATCTGAATATTATGTTGTCAAACTTTAAAAATGTTGGTATCTTTATTATTATTATTATTATTATTATGAAATTGACGTTGGTATCTTTTTTTTAAGTCCGGTATAGGCACATTAAAAAAAAAAATTTCAAGCTCGTGAATCTTACTAGCATTATCTGTCGTTTATCTCAACAGCTATTAGTTCGGACCCACTTTTTGTATATTGTTGCTTGAAAGTTGAAGCATTAAACAAACTGTTAATTAAAGAAGTCCACGCGATATATATAATCTCGAAAAAGAATGACAAGTGGACCCACTTCTCGAATTAATTTATTTGGCATGATGCTTCTCGATTTCATCTTTCTCTAGTTGAGAACTTGTCAAGACGGAGGTGCTATCTATTGTTCCTAGTTCTCTTTGATTGAATCATGCTTCTTTGTTCCTTTGATCAAGTTGAAAACAATTTGCATTTTTATGTCGCGTCTCATGAAGCAGTTGCCACCTCAATGGACATCTCAATATTTCTGGAACATTCTCATTTGTCTACATATTATATAACATAATGCATTGTGAATAATAAGAAAAATAATTATCTGTGTATATGCTTTAGGAAAGAAGATAACGAGCATATGCTCTTTTTTATTCTCTTAGTTTGTATTGAATGGCCAAAAAATAATTTCAATAAAGAGATTAAAAAACATGAGTAGAGTAGATAATTTAAGTAATAAAAAAAAGTAGTTCTAAAATTTGACAGATACAAAATTAATATGACATTCTATAAAATTGAAGAATTTATATTTTTTAAGATAAAATGAGAATCAAGCCCCTCCAACGATTTCGAAATTAAATGTCCCAAAGGACCCCAGCTAGATTTCGAACCTGCAACTGGAGATGCATTGTTTTTTGTCACTAGATCAAGAGCTGGTTCTCAAAATCAGAGAATTTCTTGCCACCTGGCCCTAAAAAAAAAAAAAAATCAGAGAATTTATACTTCTGGCTCGTGATCCGCTGTATTTGGCACTATTTCTTTTTATATTTCAGGGGACTTCGATCCGTTATCTTGAATGTTGGTAAAATTGAATTAGTCCTTGGTTTTATAAAGGGAGCTATATCAGGTTAATAATAAAATAAAAAATAACAAGAACACAAATTAATTTACCAGTTCTTAACTTTCTGAACTTTGAACAAGACAACAGTTAAGTGTAAATTTTCAAATTATTTTCAAACTTGAGATGGAGAGGGTCCGAACGCTTAGATTTTCAGCTCTTCATTTTTTAAAACCTTAACAACAGAAATTATAAAAATCTCAACTAATAAAATAGAACATTAACGTGATATATAGTGGTATTATTATTTCTTCAAATGCACATAAAAATTATGATATTATACATTTGTTTTGATGGAATCTAGAGCTTGAAAAAGTAATGTCTAGTTAATTATTTTCTTCAAAAAAAATATGTAGTAAATTATCCAAATCAATGTAATTTTTGTGAACTTCAAGTCTTATTTTTTTTTTTTTTAGGGTTAGTTGGCAATTACCAACCAACAAAATTTCATTAAATAAAAGAATATGTACAGAAATTACAAAACTTCAATTCTTATTAAAACAAAGTAAAATATAACCCACTACTTTATTTTAATAATCTAATTTTTATTGCAGTTATTGTGTTTAAAAATTAAAGATATTATAGACGGAAAGGATTCGATGATAGAAACATAAACGATATATTAAAAGAAAAATCTGAATTCTCCGCTTAGTTTGATATTGACAGTTTAGGAGTCTAAAACAAAGCACCCGAGTTCGTATTTATCCTCAATTCCTCATTGACTATTTTTGGGAACTCATTGTAGACTAAAAAAAATTGACAATTTTCCTTCTCCTTTTCCTTTTTCCCTTTTTTTTTTTTGTGGAAATATGTGGTAACGTCTGGTCAATGAATAACACTTAGTCGTTTGATAAACATTAATTAATTATGTGATGCTTCCTTTCAACTAAGTAAGGAAAAACGAAAGGTATATACTGGGAAGGAGAGTTGCAACGTGGGACTTTTGGTAGATTTTTATTTTAGTAATGGAAGGAAAGTGTTGGTTCTATTGCATGTCTGACTTTGACAGGAGTACAGCCTTGTTTGGATAGGTTTGAATTTGAATGATTGATTGGTTTTGTATTAAATACCTGTCAATTTGAAATAAAACGCGGCTAATTGAACAAACGTGACCATATGTTTTTACAAAAACAAATAAAAAAAAGGAAAGGAAAAAATGTCTAATTCTTCAAGAGTGTGTTTGGATAAGCAAGAATAAGGATTTGAATAAGAATAAGTTCCAAATTTCTTATTCTTGTGCAATCCAAACAACACAAGAATAAGAAATTTGGACTTATCTGACCCATTATTCTTATACTAACAAAACTATGGAATTTGAATAAGAATAAGAATTGGCACGAGATTCTAAATCCGACCCTTTATTTCTTATTCTTATTCTTATTCTTATTCTTATTCTTTCTCCATCCAAACACACCCTTGGAATCCACAATAATTATTAATGATCATCCAATTTGGATTTCAGGATCATAACGAAGTTACACTGTTTAGTTCTAGATTTATTTTACTTGCAAATGTCGAATTAATTTGACACCTTTTCCGAACTCAAGTAACAATTGAATGTTGCGGTTTATGCTTCCGGGTTCATTAATTTTTTTTTTAATTCAGACGGAAAATTCTGTCATCATATAAAACAAATAACTATTAAAAACTAATTTATATAAAATAACTGACCAAGACAAAAAAAAATTCATCTTATTTCTATATTATGGAGAAAATTGCCCATCCCCTCTCAATTACGGTATGTACAAGTACAACGCCGTCATCCACTCAGCTAACAGATTTAATTTGTACAGGGGTTTTGCACGAATCTCGATAAAGTATCATCCGTCCAATCCATGTGCCCGCATGTCCATTTGCAGCAAATACAAATTAATACGGACCTTCCGTTTCACATGAACATCCAACAAAGAATCAATGTCATCACAATTTGCATAATAATAACCCTGGTGCATAGTTTATTAGTTGCTTAAAATATACTCTTTAGAAAGATAGATGCTATTGGCAAGGTCTTGGGATAAAAGAAGATATTCACTTGTCAATGGGAAAGCCACTTGGAGTTGGATGGAAATATGGAATATGAATAAGCATTGGGCGTAGTAGAGATCCAAGGGACCCATTCTTAAAGCTTGGTGGAAGAAAAATTAATCACTGAAAAAGTATAAGAGATAACAAATAGATCCATTTTGCTACTCTTTTGATACAATGATACTAGTTAGAAACATAAAGATTGGTAGCCATAGTATACAAATTCCTGACTTGTAATGATTAGGTGCAAAATCATTAATGAGCCACTTGCTTTCAATACATCCTTTAATTTGCTGTTGTAACAATCCACAGGTTCTTTTGAATGAGGCGTTGGACGGCTTAAAATCAACTTTTAAAATACAATTGGGGGTTTTCAGCTCAAAAGTGGTTGAATTTAAGCTAATTGTTTTGCCCATGGTGCTCTCCGAAACTGATGACAAATTGTGTGGAAATGGCAGCATAAGGACAAATTCTCTGTTTAAGTTTTTACACAAGTGGTCAGGTGGGGGCAGATTTGGAATTATAAAGCACCTTTGAAAGTGAAATGTTTTTTGTGGTCAGTAAAAAGAAGATTATCTTAACAAGCGGGACAAGTCTTAATAAACAAAGTTTGATTGGTAAAGTATATTGTACTTTGTGTTGTTGTTGAACCTATTGACCATTTGCTTGTTCATTTTATTAAGACAACTTGGCATGCAGTGGTTAGCATGATATAAAAGAATCTCTTTTGTATCGTTCTTCTGTTATTGGTATCTAGCATGTTAGGAATATTTTTTACGGAATAGAGGTGATACTTTGTGCTGTTATGTGGAATTTTTGGAAAGATGGAAATAGAGGTTTCAACTAGTGTTTTTAATACCGTGGCTAAAATTCGATATTTTCTGAAAATATTTCATCTCTTTTTAGCAGATATCGTTGTTTCAATCTCAGTTCTGGTTTCTAGTATTATCAGAATTTTCTAGTATCTGGTATGATATTTAAAACATTAATTTCAACAATTGTAGTATGAATTAGGAGAATATATTATTTATAATATCCATTTCTTAAGAATTTGTTTTACCAATATTCTAATTTTAATCATTACAATTTTATTTTTTCTATACCTTGTTCTTATATGTTAAAATTCACATATAGCAAATTATTATTTGAATAAAATAATATTTTATATAATCAAGTTTAAATAAATAGAAAACAAATAAAAATGCTACTTGAAATATCAATTGAAATAATTTATATTTTTATTGACCTCGTTATTTAAACAAATGCAAATAATTAATTAAAGAAACCTGTATGGAATGTTCTATAAATCAATTTTGTCATAATTATAATATCGCAGAATTAAGTAAATAATTTAAAAATATACATAATTTATATTCGTAACCTATTCTACATGATAAGAAATATGAGTTGCATGATTGCATCCATATTTTACATGATAAGCTAATAAAATAAGTGTTTTCTTATAATCCGATTTTTGTTAACATCCCTAATGGAAATAGAGTGTGCTTGAGAATTTCTGGCCCTAATCCAATAATTCTTGGGCTGCCATGATTCTTTTCGACGTCAAGTCGTCAACTTTGGATGACTGATTAGGTGATCAACTGATTAATTGCACAAAACGTTATGAAGATCTAATATATTAGGAGGGTACATTAGCTTCCAACTGGTTGGTACTGGTAATCCGGTACGCTAATGATAGGCTACGGTTTTATGAGCATGTAAAAGGTTTTGGGGATCGATTATTTGAAATCTAAAATGCCAGAACAGTCATGTGTGGAATGGATGGACCTCATCGATTTGACATGTCGGATTTTAGTATTTCTCAAAAGAAAAGGAAAAACAAAAAATGAATTTAGGTTCAATATGTATAAAAGGCAACATGGTTAAGTTGTAAAATGCGGACAATAAATATTTTCCAAATTTTCGAGTTATGTAATGAGATAAACATGGTTTGGCAACTTGTAGCGGTCATAATTTAGTTGTACCGTGGTCCCAAGAAAAATGACATTTTTAATTGGAACCGGTTCTTCCGGATCGCCATAAAATGGGAAATGGAATATTCTCACTATCTAAAAAATTCCTTTTCACTTGAGCGAATGTTTTATATTTCTATAATTTATGACCATTTGAAATGCTATTCCCAAAACGGCAAAAATCAAATTCTTTCATTTTAGATGAGAGGAAAACGAGAGAGAAGACAAGAGAATATTATCTCTTACTTTATTGAAGCTTCTCAATCTTCTGTCCCATCACATATCCTTTTATTTGTCTTTTTATCAAGACACCACAGATTATGTAACAGAAATGACTGGAGTGCGATCCAAACGATTTTTTTTTTTCTTTTAGTGTGATTCCCTAAAAATTATTCATTTTCCAAAAAAAAAAAAATGTATTGAAACTAGGCGTCAACAATGGGTGTGTTGTTCAAACTTTGAAACTTCCAATCCGCCGGATCCAACGTCCCTACATAGAGTGTTTTCTGTCTCTTTAGGTTACCCAAACTAAGAAAATTCCATTCTAGATTGAAGAATTCTTGCTGGAACATTCATTAAAAAACAGTGCAAACTGTCTGATCAAATAAAATAGTTCACATTTGAGGACCAACTACTACCATTTAAAAGAAATGTTCTATTCTCCAATCGTATGGATATATACTGTTAATCTTTATAAAATGTGGGACAGATATTACAAAACTTTGCCCAATCAACAAATTGTCCTGTTGAATGGGCAAATTTAACCTGCTCATGTTGAATTGTCCTGTCATGATTCATGGACACATTCAACAGCAGTCCTTCAGAGTTGTTATTACAAATGTTGCCTTACGAGTTATATTATTGCAGAAAAATCTTTGAAAAGTTCAAAATGTAAATATGAAAACTCCAATAACCAGTGGTTTTAAGATATTCGACTGAAACTAAAACATAGAGAAAGTTTCTATAGACAATTAAAAAATATATACTCAGAAAAAAAAATAAAAATGGAAAGAACTAACACCACAAATATTAGCAAATTACATGATACTCGTACTGCTTTTTTTTTCTTTTGGAAATTGACATGCTACTAATAAAACTTGTTAATACTCATCTAGGTAACTATACAATGACTCGTCAGGATTCTTTGACCGACGCCTACTAAGCAAGGATTTTAGGAGGCTCTTGCTTTTATTTGAGTTCCTTTCCATCTCCTTCTGATAAGTCCTTTCAGAGTGCAAATGCACTGATCTTTGACTTTCCATTGAATGCTGTTGCACCAAAAAAACAGAAAGGGAAGTCAGTGTTTCTATGAACAGTTGCAATATTGGTTGATACTTGACAGGAAAACTAAATTAAATGAGTACTTTGCCAATCACCAAGGAATTTGTACTAATATCCAAAACTACCGTGTTTTTCTGGACAAGTTTGTCTTTCCTTAATTTTTCAGAGAGTACACTTCAGTTTATTTTTTTGCTCATGGGGCAAAGAATTAAGTGCTAGAAAGTACCAGCCCTTTTTTTAGTAATCTGAAAAAGGAGAAGTGACAGAAAAAACAGGATGCAAAATCACAAAATTTTACAACTAGTACTATCTTTTTTATGTCAGAACCTGTTTCTTAATTACAAGACTAAATGTTTTAATCACAAAAACAAGGTTCCTAGATAATGCTTGCAATTTCATTATTTTTAAAATGCCATATTTCAGGGTCTGTTTCCTCTTATTTCTCTTTTTCATTACTAAATAAAGAAATGTGCTCAGAATCCATGCTGCATGGATAGTACTATTGGTACCATAGTTGATAGCAGTTCCTAAATTCCTAGGTAAATGGTTTATACAGGTTATTTTGTTTATTTATTTCTCTACAGACATAGAAGTAGTATTATAGAAAGGATTAAAGCACAGAAACATAATGACTTACTGCTTTAAATACAGCTAGCAGGTGTAATTACTATACACCTTAACAAATTTTGAAGTAGACCTAATATTTTTTACCAAGTATTTACAAGTTCCTAAGCTCTCTCAAGATATCCTTAACAAATTGTATATATATGTATAGGGAGATGTATCTTACGCTGTCAGATCAGCACATTGTGAATTTGTGACTAATTTTGCAATTCCATAATTTAGGAATTTCTGAAAATTTAAAGGGCGCTTCCAAATAAATGGATGCAAATACTATTTGACAAAGGGCACTTGGTTCAATAAAGAACTTTCTTTATACAGACCCCAGATATGTCTTTCTTTGACTGTATCCTAATATGCAGTATTGAAATGGTATCACTTCCGTATTCATTTTTATGATTGTATCCAGCTGGGACCAGACTATCAGATACCATAATCCATGGACAAACCAAATAAAATTAATTCAATACACCAACTGACATATCAAATACGTACAGTGTGAATCCATATAAGATATGTATGCAATATGGATACACCTAACACAAAATATTAAGGTACCATTATGTTCATATTCTCCACATCAAACGTTTGGCCTACAAATGTGTCAATCTTATAACCATAAAATTCTTTTAAGTTCATATATGAGGGGGAAAAAACTATAATAGTAAGATTGGTCTCCATATTACCCTTCGTGCCAAATTTTTGTTGGGAGAAGAAGGTCTGCTCACAAGCGAAGCAGCTCGAGACAGCAGCCTTGAAGTTGGAAGAGGTGACATTGATCTCTTTTCTGCAAATATAAGTCATGAACACAGGTAAGTATCTGAAGGCAGGAAAAAAAAAAGAAGGAAAATTGATACTCCTTGATAATTGCTGGTACCAAGCACAATGTGAACTTTAGGGGCGTAAGTGGAAAACAGATCTTCCCCGGTACCAAGCATATCATAATGCCACTTTAAAGTTTAACACAACAGAGGGCAAACTTATCATTTTCAATAAATAAACTGTTTTATTACCTTTTGAAGAGGAATTCATCATCTGTGGGGATGGAGATGGAGATCTACACTTTTTAGAGGGAGACACAGACCGTGACCTTGGGCTGTTGTTAGAGTTTGAATGTGAAGGTGCATTAATTTTCCTGTGTGAAAAAATTAAAATAAAAGGAGATGTTATGTATCATGTTGAAATTACAAAAAAAAACACACACACACACATTACACGAGAAAATAACAATTACCTTATTGTAGGAGGCCTCTTTATCGGCGGCGATATAGCTGCAATACACACAAGTAGTGAAGAGTCAAATTTCAATTCTTCAATTAAAAGAGATTCCAGAATGTTCATCTAATGTAAGAATGGTTCTATACCTGAATTCATCTTATTTAATTGGTCATTTGTAGCCGAATGTGTTGCCCGCTGAAATGTTTTTATTGGATGAGCTCCTGAGTCGAGCAAGTTGGTACCTTTATTTGAGAAAAACAAAGAAACATTTTGTTAAATTTCTTTTAAAGAGAACAAAAAAGAAAGAAAATTTTGTTAGGGTAAGGAAATTGCCTGGAACAATATAATGTTTGTGAAACTTTGGTGCTCGAATTACTAGAGATTGTTGTGACCTTCCTTCATGGTCTAGTACGTCTTGGCATGTTCTTATTCTCTATTTTTTTTTTTTTTTAAAAAAAGACAACAAAAAGGCATAGATGTAGTACAGATAGTAAAGGGGAAGTAATTAAGACAAAATTAGTAAATTTTATGTGATTTATATTCCTCACAAGTCACAATAACTTTAAATGACATGACACATGCTTAGAGGCATAGTTCTTACAGTAAGATATATACCAGTATAAAACCACAGGACAATTTCATAATTTTCTTTTCCATGTTTTCAAAAAAGAATCAAAGGCTGGTAAGAAATTCAACCCTTTAATATTAAGAATTCAAGACACAAGAGGCAAAAAAAAATGAAGTGAATTTTTGGCACATGACAATTCTTTGGTAATGGGAGTGGACCTAATATGAGGTTAAGTTCACCAAGGGGGTTCAGGTGCTTTGCCTCATACACAATTGGAATGTTTCAAGGACGAATACAGACTTACTGTGCGTTTGGCATGTGGAGGCTTAGTACTACCCATGGTTAGTGGATTGAGGTTAGCACTAACCAACTAACCTCAATTCACCAAATGAATTGAGGTTAGTTAAGGTTAGCACTAACCTTTCGCTAACCCACTAACTCACTCAAGAGGTGAGTTAGTCGGGTTAGCGACTCGAAGGTTAGTGTTAATTTGGTATTTACAATAATTATATAATAATTAATAATAATGATTTATTATGTAATAATTAATTAATTAATAATAGATGATGATGATGATGATGATAATTAATAATAATAATAATAATGATTTATTATGTAATAATTAATTAATTAGTGTTAGAATTACTAAAAAACAATTCATAATTCATACACTTAATATTAATTAATATTTAATAATTAATAGTAATTAATCATTACTAATAAATATTAAAATAAATAATAATTAATAACGATAAATAATTAAATATTTAATAATTAATAATAATTAGTAACTAAATAATATTAGCTTGTCATTATTAATTAATAATTAATAATATTTAATTAAAAATAATTGATATTAATAATTGTAATAATAATTTTTAATAATTAGTAAATAACAATAATTGTATAAATTTAATATTCTGTAACATAAAAATTATAATAATAATAATTAATAATAGTTATTATAATAATGATAACAAAAAATTTTATTAAAATTAA
The DNA here is from genome assembly GCA_027562975.1 of Rhynchospora breviuscula. Lineage (NCBI taxonomy): Eukaryota > Viridiplantae > Streptophyta > Magnoliopsida > Poales > Cyperaceae > Rhynchospora > Rhynchospora breviuscula. The sequence continues at coordinate 6,873,415 of CM050402.1, forward strand.
TTATTATTATTAACTACTAATTAATAATAGTTAATAATAATTATAGCACTATTTGTCACTAACCTTAAAGTACTAACCTCAACATACAATGCCAAACAACATTCACTAACCTTAATCTGGCACTAACCCCATCCAATTACTACCCTCACCATTCTACCTCTCTAACCCCAAAAAGTACTAACCTTACGCCACTAACCCTACTAACCTTCCATATGCCAAACGCACCCTTAGAGATTTTGATCTACTTGACACATTCCATATTTTCATTCTTTTCAGAGCGTAGATCCGTAGGTCGAATACTTAAAGGAATGCACCGAGACAGTTCATTAGATCTTGGACCCAAAAAAAAAAAAAATGGAACATAGATGCTAGGCTCGTCGAGTAGATCCAAGATCAAGGAATTGATTGGTTTTCATTTCCATAAAGACAGCTGTATCCAAGATCAAGGAATCAAACACATTTTTGGAAGCTAATCCAATGGTTGAAGTTAAGCTCACAAACACCCTGGTAGGCTTAAGTGTATACTAAATTTACCCTAAAATAGCATCTAACTGCTAGCTTAATGTGATGTTACTTTTGCATTCTATTAAACATTTACTAATTCTGTTTGTAGTTTCAGACTTTCAGCTGCTAATTCTTTATTGCAAATTTGAAATAAAATCAAGCAGTCAATATTGCATATTGGGTTACAAAAAGTGAATGCATTTTCCTTGAGTTTATAGTAAATGCTTGGGCTAACATGGTCAATTTTACTGCATTGAAATTTGTTTTAGTGGTTGGTTCTAATGTGTGGCTTATTTGTTTCAGTCAATAGTGAATGCATTTCCTTGGGTTAATAGTAAATGCTAGGGCTAACATGGTCAATTTTACAGCATTGAAATTTGTTTCAGTAGTTGACTAGTTGGTTCTAGTGTGTGGCTAATTGACATTGCAGATATCAAAACTGTTAATACTTATTTACAAATAAGACATAATTTACCTGCTCGACAGAGGAAACCATAAACTCAGCTTCGAATACTTCATCAACCTTTTCAGTTAAGAGATTATTCACCTTATATGAAACAAAACCAAGGTGGTCTACAGTGCTAACAAGGGCTTCCACTGTGTAGTCCTTTAAACCATTTATCATTCTACACCAAATAAAATAAAAAAAGGAAAAATAATAAATAAACACTTTACCAGAAAGCTGTATCAATAAAGTACCTACAGTAAAAACATGCAATTAAGGTCACTTTTAGGATCCTTTTGGATGTAATCCCAATTCTATATACCAATTCAAAGTACCAACAGACTGATTTCAAAGAGAGGGACGAGAAAAATCCAAAACATAAACCATATAATTGTCATGTTAAAGAGAGCAACATACCAGGTCACCAAATAAATGACATGATACAATACATCGTACAATTATGTAGGTTTGCTAGATTTTTAGTCCATGAACGGATAAAACTAAAAGTCAGAGGTTTTATAACAAATAAAAACAACACCAAACTTCCATGTTAATAGGCAATAGCATTCTTCAGCCTCTTGGGGCATATTTTGTATATAATGCAACAGTGCCATATGGCAGTTGACATTACCCCATCCTTTTGTTAGAAGCCTTTTTATGTCAGTAACTTATTATTTGTTGAAATCATAGCTAAAGCATAAGCAACTTTTATAATAGAAAGTTCTCTCTTAAGGGCCTATATGCAAACTACTAAGTATAAATTGAAAAGTGCTTGTTAAGAAAATTATAACTACATGTAAATATACATAAAAATCAACGTACCCAGGTTTCTGTGAATTATTTCTGTAAAACAATTCAAAGTAATCAGCAGCAGAATACAACTGAGACCTCAAATTCTTTAAATCCTGCACATATAATTAAAGTTGAAATCATATTAAAAATTGGGATAAGGTCAACCTTATGACTTATCCATAATTAGAAAGAAATAGAATCCCTGACTTAGACAACACAAGTTACATTCCACTTAAACTCCTTTGTTTTATTTAACCATTGCCCTCGTTGGTGTTCGTTGAAAAGGGAATTCAGGAATTTCCCCTAGTCAATTAATAAGCTTACAAGTTTCATTTCAAATTGCAAGAGCAAGCTACAAATTTTTTTTTTTTTAAAAAAAAGGAGGAAAAGTACATAAGAAATGATAGGATCCGACCTTGAGGCTGTCAGAGAAGAGTAAAGCTTCTTGAGCTGAAGCCTCGTCACTTGTTGAAGCCTCCATTGAACAAAATTGAAAAAACCTCGATCTTTTAAACGAACGAAACAAAGGATACACCGAATTCTGCGCTCCTAGACCAAAATTCAAGCAACCATTTCTCTCCTAAGCACATTAAACAAAAACCCACACTGTCTTCTCCTATAATTGAGGCAGAAGAGGTTGAAACAGCGACAGCTTTGATTTGGAAGTAGCTGAGGTTAGATGAATAGTGAAAGCGAGAGAAGAAGTATAATGAAACCTTTTGGTGACCAAACACTGCGTACATAAATAGGTACAGAACAAACCGAACTGAAATTTAAAATTCAGTTCTTTGGGTTCAGAACCAGGTTCCTATTTCCCAAATGATAGTGGTAAAAGGGCAAAGGTGAGAGCTTTGATTTGGAAGTGTTAAGTGTTAGGTAGTATACGATAAGGATTGATAGAGAAAGGCGAAAGGGAGATCCTGTGACCTCTTTTAGAAACCAAGTAATGAGACCTAAATATAAAAGAGGAAGTGGAACTGCGAAAAAGGGAGAGAAGAGAGGTAAAGAGGAGACAATTGCAAGGAGGCTTTTTTGTCTCTAACAATTCAGTAAAAATTTCAGGGTAGGTTCAGGTTTGGCTTGGGTTGAAGCCTTGAAGGAGGCATTCCCATTTTTCATTTCCCACTTGGACAAGAGACCGTATTTGCTGCACCCGATCCATTGTTAATGTATGATCTTCGAGACGGAAAGCCAAAGCAAGTGATGTATGAATCTTCGGTTACATTGATCGGAGATTATAAATAACGTAAAAGATCTAATAAAATAACTAAAAAAATTCATTTTTTATATAAATCTAATAATTAATAAAAGATTAAGTTACAATTTTGTATTTTTTTCGTAAAAACACTATTAAGTTTAGATCGGTTTTTAATTTCTATAAAAATAATTTTAAATTTTTTTTATAAGTTAGATTTTAGATTAAAGTTCATAGGCATTTCATTAAAAATATTAAATACACATATATAAAAAAGGAAATAATAATATATCTAAACCACTTATTCCCTACAAAATACACAAAAGTATGCCATATGACCATGCAAGATAAAGATTTCTTTTCTTTAAATATATAAAAAATATGACCATGCAAGATAAAGATTTCTTTTCTTTAAATATATAAAAAATAAATAAATAGTATACTACATGACTCATCAGCTAATTATCTAAATCTATACAAAGTTTAGGTTTGAAAGACTTTTTGTAGGTTTGTTAGTATAGAAAAATTATAACTGTCATATGTAGTTTTAGCATCGCTTGTCATCGCTTGAACAAACTGAACACATAAATCTGATAAGATGAACATATAAATGATCAAAGTGGTTACATAAAAAAAAAATAAGTTTGTACATCTCTTGTTCAGATTTTTATATGCATATTCAACTAATTTTTATTGAACTTATATATTCATCTTATCATCGCTTTGATCATTTATATGTTAATCTTGTCTATTTTATTTGTTCACTTTGTTCAACGATGACAAGCGATGGCAAAACTGTAGATGACAGTGATCAATTTCCGATTTGAATTGGATATTTGGTTTGTTTCAAAAGTTCATAATAAAATAATTGTAGAAATAAAGTTCATCCTAATTATAAAAAAAAGTAGTTTGAAAGACCATCCTAGCTATAACTTTTGACACTGTTTAGATTTGGTGAAAAAAAATAATTGAGAGTTAATTATGAAAAAACTAGCTTGACCATCTCTGCTATAACTTTGACAGTGTTTAGATTTGGTAAAAGAAAAAAATAACTTGCATAGGTCAAAGGATAATAAACAACTTTGAAAAATGTAATTTTTGATCTACAATGAGATTCAATATGGACATCATATTGGACATTTTGGATTTGACCGTTTGAACTTTCAAAATTAAGATATGACGGAATTTAATCGAGAATATAGTCAAATACAATTGATTGAATTAATCTATTATCTCATTATATATTATCTTAACTATTGTTTTGCTAGATGAAAAGTTATTCAAAAAATAAAAAAATATTTAAAAATAAAAATACTAAAATAATTTGATTTGCATTTGCAATTGTGATTTAGATAATTGACTCTAAGAATTTGGAGTGGTCAATATGTGAGTCAATTCTACAACAATACACAAAAGCGATGCAAGAGAGGTGATGATGATAAATTTATAGAAAAATTTCATTCTTTATACAAAAAAAAATAGAAATAGAAATAACTATATATAAAAGTAAGTTAAGATGGAAGGAAGTGGCGGAGTAAGACTAATGGTGACCAATACGCGGATTGGTTTTCTTATAGAATAAAATTTCCATTTTTCTTTTGTTCTATTACTTTTTTATAAATATTTCGTTATATTTTTTAAATATAGTGAAATTGATATGGGTGCATATATATCTATTATTTTGTTTAATAAATATAATAGTGCACTTAGTTTTTTTTTATTTGAATAATGCACTTAGTCTATGTCTATGAGGGTGTGAGAAATAATTGCGGTCCATTGCTCTAACAGTAGAACACATGCAGTCAGAAGATTTTCTGGGGCAGTGGTCACTTAATTATTGTTTTAATTTTTAGGATGGAATGGGACCCGTGTAACTCATTGAATATTATTAAATAGCGTTAATTCCCCCATTTTGTGAGCACGGAAACATGGGGTTGGTCTCTTCTCTATCGTACGGAATTTCGACCTATTGGAGGTCCCAGGCCATTTGAGTAATAATTCATTCAAATTGGATGAATTTTCACAACAATTCTGAATTGTATTTTTGTATTTTTTTTTTTTCTATCCGTCAATCCGTGCCTCGTCATATTTAATTTTTTTTTTTTTGAGAAATCGTCATATTTAATTGATTTGTACTGTACGAGTTAAAATAAATGATGCAACGGTGCGATGAGTTTCGTAATACTGGAGGGGAGCCGAACCAGAAAAGATGAGCCTTTCAATATTTATTTATTTTATTAACGAAGTAGGAAGCAACTTAACAAAGAAAACTAAAGAAAGGAATGAATACAAATTTATTTTTGTTTACTCTTGAATTTTTTTTATCAGAATTAAAGATGATTTTGATTAATTCCAGTCATGAATTTCTTATGACAGTCAAAATAAACAGAAATCAAATTGAAAAGGAGAACAAATTATCACATGCAACTTTTGAAGACTGTCTATGTTATAAACTATTCAAAAGCTATCATAATAAATGACGACAATCACAACTTAATCTTAAGCTCGAAACCTAATGACTTCTTTTTTTTTTTTTTTTTTTACAATCGCTGACTTCACATTTTATTACAAGTTTATTAACTCTAAATCAAATCAAAACTTAAATACGATCAATTATTATCTACAATATGCACCTAAGATTTATTGAAAAAATAGTAATGATGTAAACTTTAAATCACACACCATGTAATTGAAGTGGGCTTTTGGAATAATAATCATCATTTAATATTTTTAATGCATAAATGATAACTGCAATCTGCATTTTTGCCATCGTTTGAACAAAGCGAACATATAAATTAGACAAAATTCACATCAAAATAATCAAAGTGAACACATATAAACAAATAAGTTCAATAAATATAAATTGAATATGCATATCAAAATTCTGAACAACAATAAAAAAAATAAAATTTAACTCATAATTGAATAAAGTAAACACATAGATAAACAAACCGAACATATAAAATCAATAAAGTGAACAAATACAAATGCGATGGCATGGGATGACGCGTGAAGAGTTCGTAGATAATAATTTTCATTTTAATTTGTTATTGAAAATGCCAGAATGTAAAGAAAATATGAAAATTAATTACTGTCATCTTCAGTTTTGTCATCGCTTGAACGAAGTGAACACATAAAATAGACAAAGAGAAGAAAAAAAATGATCAAAATGAACACATACAACAAACAAGTTCAATAAAAATAAGTTGAATGTGCATATGAAAATCTGAATAAGGGATGGCAAAACTTTGATCATCTATGTATTTACCTTGTTTATTTTATATATTCATTTTGTTTAAGTGATGACAAGCGTATGTATTCATTTTGTTTAAGCAATGACAAGCGACCACAAAATTATCATTTCTCGAAAAGAATAACCGTAAATAGTAGAGTCGGATTTGGATGGAATATCACGGGCCGGATTTAAAAAAAAAATCCAATAACAAGACAGAATTTTATAGCCGGCCCATTATCATTTCATTAAAGCCCTCAATTGACAAAGATGTAGATTGTTAAAATTAAAAAAAAAACAGCTATTATAAGTGTCCATCGCTAAATAAACCATCGCTGCCATCGCTGCTATATGTTACAAATGTTCAGTTTAATAATAAGAAGTGTTCAGTTTAATAATCAGAAGTGTTCAGTTAAATGCGTCAACTAATGGGCAAAGTCGCGCGTCAGACTTGGAGAGAGACGCGCCAGGGGCAAAGTCGGAAAAAAATTAATTTGAACCGGATCGGTTCATGACCCCTTCTATTTTTTTCATGTGTTTTGTGTCAAGTTCATGACCCCTTTGCTTGGTTTAGTAAAAACGAGTTACGATTGGCCGACTTTGCAACTAACAGAACATTTATACTCAATTAACAGAACATTTGTATTGACCCAACTGAACATTTGGGCAAAAATAAAAAAAAAAAACAAAATGAACATAGCGAACACTTATAAAACAGTGGACAATTATAATACAAAGTGAACATTTGTATCTAATAAAGTGAACACTTAAAAAAACAAAATGAACAAAAAATCGCTGGGTGAGTAGAGGGGGGAGAGCGCTGCTCAGCGAGCGCTGACTGACGTACGATGGCAGCGATGGCACAAAGCGCGATGGCAGTAATCGATTTTCAAAAGAAAACTAGTAAGTATAACTGCCATCAGCAGAATAACCATCGCGTGCCATCGCTGAACAGTCAGCGCGCGCATAAATTTCTCTCTTGACTGGCAGGTGTCTGTTACAAATGTTCAGTTTAATAATCAAATGTGTTCAGTTTAATATTCAAAAGTGTTCAGTTAAATGCGTCAACTAATGGGCTGAGTCGCGGATGGCCACATGGGTCAAAGTCGCGCGTCAGAGAGAGGTATGCCAAGGGCAAAGTCGGAAAAAATTTAATTTGAACCGGATCAGTTTATGATCCCTTCTAATTTTTTCATGTGGTTTTTTTCCGGTTCGTGACCCCTTCGCTTGACATGCACCTATTTAAAAAAAACTGAAAGTAATACTTAATAAACTGAACATTTATATATAATAACCTGAACATTTGTACTTACGAAACTGAACATTTGTTCTTACTAAACTAAACACTTATACTTATCCAAATGAATATTTTTGCTGATAACATTTATATTGCAACTAACTGAACATTTATACTCAATTAACAGAACATTTGTACTTATCTAATTGAACATTTACGTATGAGATAAAATGCGCTTGATGAGAAAAGGATGCGCTGGGTGAGAGGATCGCTGGCTTAGCGATGGCGCGGATGGTTTTTTTAGCGATGGCACTAATCAATTTTCAAAGAAAACTTGGAAAAAGAGGTTTCTCATGCCTGACAGTGATGTACCCCCCAGACCTAATATGGTGTGATGGGTGGAAATGAAATCTGGTCCCGCGGGACGGTGCAGCGCACCCATCTGCACCGTTCGATCTTATCTCCATGGTTAAGGGAGTCCCATACATAATACCAGATTGATAGGCCCGAACCGTCCAGATCATATCGGACGGTGCAGATGGGTGCCCTACACCGTCCCGTGCGGGATGGGATACGGATTCGTGATGGGTGCCTTCACAGTCTAATTATTAAACTGTTGTGTTTGCTTAATGCCTCCAAGCCTGAATTTGTTAATCTTAATAAACCCTTAAGCATGGGACCCGTACAATAAAAAAAACATTAAAATTATTTTTAGCTGTATGTAAACGAAATATCGAAATACCCAAGCATATATACGTACTTAATAGGTAAGTAAAATTAATTAATTGCTAGACCCAAAGTAATCTTCACCACCTTTTTCTCCCAATCTAGCGCCATTACATGTTTGAATCATATACATGCTCGATTCTCAACATTAGAGTTAATGTTAATGCTCCTAGAACCTAAAGAAAACAATATAATGAAAATCATCCAATTATCTCCATGACCAATACATTGACTCATGAAGAAGACGAGCACAAAAAAAAAAAAATAAATAAGAAGAAGAAGAAGAAACTGATTATTTCATATATACATTCGTTGAACGACCAATACAATTCAACGTTTGAACTATATGAATCAAGCCAACATATTGGAAGGAAAAAAATTAAGAGAAAGTTTAATATGCACTATAGTGCATAGAGCGTTCTATGCACCGCGGACTTTTTTGGAGGTATTTTTGTAAATTGACAAATCTAATTTAACCAATCTAATCTACATATTGAAATCTCATAGCAAACCAAATTTTACAATTTTTGAGATTTTATTACTATTTTTTCGAATTTTTTAAAACCTGCCATTTTTGGAAACAAACTACTATTTACAAATTCCAAAAATAGCAGGTTTTAAAAAAATCGAAAAAAATAGTAATAAAATCTCAAAAATTATAAAATTTGATTTGCTATGAGATTTCAATATGTAGATTAGATTGGTTAAATTAGATTTGTCAATTTACAAAAATACTCCCGAAAAAGTCCGCGGTGCATAGAACGCTCTATGCACTATGGTGCATATTAAACTTTCTCAAAAATTAAACATAATTATAACATGCCTCATATATGGCCCACATAACAAATCTGATTGTATATATGTAGTAAACCAAATCAAACAAATCATAACAAAGAAAAGGAAAAAAAAACAAACTGCATAATATCATATGACACATCATAATTCAGATTTAAAATAATACATAAGATCTTCTTGTTTACATTACTTAGCCGACGGACGGGCAACTGGTGGAGCCGATGCCCCCGCAGCCTGACCTCGGTTTCGGCCGACACAGTAACATACTACTATGGCTATGATTATCACGAGGATAATCAACCATATGGGTATCAGCAGTGGATCATCTAACATTTTTGTTTGTTCTTCCTTTTGTTGAGCTTAATTCTGTACTTTTTCTAATACAAAAGAAAAGTTCGGATTAGAAAGTTTCAAACAGTTCACATATATAAATTGTGGCTCTAGAGTCTAGATCAACAGTCAACACTATATATTGTCAAATTATCAACACCTCTCGTTGCATAAAGGAAAGAAGGTACAAACGCTAGCTATAAGGTTTTTTTTTTTTTTTTTTTTTGCTACAATAACTATTAATCTTACTTTTTTATGTATATTATCTTATTTCTTTGAGTTCTTTTGTGGGGGGGGGGGGTATTATGCACAGATTGAAAATAAAAGAAGCAAAAAAAAAATGGAAAAATATTTAAATAATTAAGGCGTCGTACAATTACAGGTCTAATAGTGAAATTACCGTTGCTGATTCACGGACATTAATTAGATAATAACTAACAGAGAAATTACCCTAGAAGCAAACCCATGGCATGATATTTTTCAAATTGATTGATTTTTATGTTTTATTTCTTTCATCAAATAAGTTAAATACTGAATTAAATTAAGGAGATATCGTACCTTCGCTTGTAGAAATATAGGATTTTAAGGCCGCAGGCTGAGAGATACTGAGATAGTGCGAGAGATCGAGGGAGAGAGAGAGAGGTGTTGTTAAATATTTACTTCGCCTTAATTAACCTCAGTAGAATTAAATAAATAATAATCAGCCACGCGGAATTTAATTTGACAAAAAGGTCAAAAAGATGGACAGCGGCCCCTTCTTCAAAGTTGGGCTTTCTGGTCACACAAATCCTATAGCAGTACAGACCCACAATGGGTGTGGCGAGTCATCAACGCAGAACCTTGATGCATTTAATCCGTCAAAAAAATATTAAATTGCATAAGCTAAGAATTTATTTAATAAATTTTATACAAAAAGTAACGATCGTTAATGAGTATTTGTCAAATTATTTTTGAAAATATTCTTACGTTTTCATAATTTTCTTCAAGCGTAGTTTCTTTTATTTTAAAACACCAACATTATGATTCGCAGAAAATTAATGGAAAGGGAGCTAGGGATCCGAACGGAATTAGAAAAAAAAAAAAACAAATTGTAAATCATATATGATTGAAAAACTAAGATAAAGGTGATGGATACAGAAGAAGCCGTGTAAAGGAACAGATTTTGCCAAAGAAATGAAGACAAAGATATACTCTCGTAAGTCGTAAGTAATTGAAACCCTACCTTTCACCTATATAATACTCATAAAAAAATATCATGCCAACTTACTTTCTTCTTCACTAAAAAGATCTTTCACAAAATATGTTTTTTCCCCCTCAGCTAATTTGTTGTCTATTGGATATATATTTTACATTTTTGCTATTTTCTCTTCAACAATGCTAGCAGTAATATCAATAATTTTTTGGAGAGATTCAATCTGAGATAAATAAATGAAGGGCGATCACTTTTTTTTTCCACTTGTAGAACTCTATCGTTAATACAAATCATGTATGAAATATACATACAAGTAAAATAATGCTCACTAGAACACTGCTTTGTTAAATATTGAAATGCTATATTATTAACACTCGGAGTAGGAAATAATATTTTTTTTTTCATTTTCATTTTTAAGCAATGCTGTTAAGTATTGGAATGCTACGCTATAAGTTTTCGGGATGTTGGAGTGACATGTAATATTTATTTAAAATTGTACTATGGTGCATATTAACTTTCTCTATATATATATATATCATTAAAAAGAGGTTTCATGTATATAATGACCTTCCATTGCATTTCAATTCCTTCTCTGTTGCGTTTCACATTCCTTTTCATCCACATTGTGTGAATCAATAGACTGCTAAGAGAGAAAATTAAGAATTAATAAAAACCTTGTTTGGTTGCAAGATTATGAGGCACCGGAAATAACAATATTTTACATTCTGTTTTGTACATTCGTTTTCATAATTTTATTAAAAAATATAATTAATTAAAAAGAATTTAAGGTTAAAGACTTGATCCATTAAATATATCAGAATCAATAACACAAGTTCGTCGTTTGAGATTAATAACTAATCTGATAAAATTTTAAAATTAAGGTCGCAATTTTTCTTATTGTGCCTAACCTTACAACCCCACTCCGAAATGTAGCATGAAAACATGCTCATATGAAAGATTAAAGAAGAAATAATTACTGTAGGTGCTATAAATTTGCAATAACCTGGAGACAAGCATTTCATGCACGCACCCAACATAGAAAGGAACGAGAGGAAGGTAATTGAATGTTATCAGTGTTGATAAGGGACATCCAGCAAATTGCCATCCGTGCCATTCTATTGGATTTTACAACATGGGCCTGAATTTTGGGCTCACCTCTGCTCTCTCCTTCGACTCCCACTCTTCCCGCATAATTCCTCTCCCCGTTCTCCCACTCTCCTTTCGCTCTCCCCTTCTGCTCTCCTCTCTCCCTTTTGCTCTCCCCTTCAACTCTCGCTCTCTTCTCGTTCTCCCTGTTGCTCTCCTTCACCGCTTCTTTCTTCTCTTCTTCTCTTTCTTCATTTTTTCGTACTCCTTCGCACATAATAATTTAATATATCCCTTGATTCGTAATAAATACTCCCTTAAGTCAAAAAATATACTCTCTTATGTTATAATATGATAAGGTACTTCCTTACGTAAATATAATTACTCTCGTGAGGCAAATTAAATAATCCTTTAAAATAAATTCATAACTGAAAGCATATTTGACACTTCCTTAATGAATTTTACATACTCTCTTAATACAAATTACGTACTTTCATAATAAAAGATAAATAAAAATATTTTTAACACTCCCTTAATGAATCTTAAATACTCTCTCAAATATAATTAGTTACTCTCTTATCACAAATTATGTACTTCCATAATAAAAGATAAATGAAAATATTTTTAACACTCTCTTAATGAATCTTACATACTTCCTTAAAAATAATTAGTTACTCTCTTATCATAAATTACGTACTTCTATAATAAAAATACATTAAAACATATTTAATACTCTCTTAATGAATCTTATATACTCCCTTAAAAATATTAGTTACTCTTTTATCACAAATTACATATTTCCATAATAAAAAAATAAATGAAAATATTTTTAGCACTCCCTTAATGAATCTTACATATTTCCTTAAAAATAATTAGTTACTCTCTTATCACAAATTACGTATTCCATAAAAAAAAAGATAAATGAAAACATATGTGACACTCATTTAATAAAATTTAAATAATCACTTAATGCTATTTAGTTACTCTCTTATCATAAATAACGTACTTCTATAATAAAAATATATTTAACACTCTCTTAATAAGAGAAAGGATGCTGGAGATATGAGAGAAGGAAGTGGGAGAGGGTATTAGAAGGGACAATAAGAAAGAGATGTTGTAGAAGGGAGAGAGGAAAGAGGAGGCGAGTGAACTTAGAGGAAAGATGAGCGGAAGAGAGTAAGTAAAATTTGAAGGAGAGACACTGGAGAGGGGAGCGACATAGAGGGGAAAGGAACAGAGTGAGCGAATTATTGGGCCACGGAATTTCGCTGGGCCAAATTTCATTGGGATGGCAAGGATGGCGAAGAGGAGGGATGACGCTTAGGAATTCCGGAATGTTATCGCTTAGTTCAGAGTAAACAGGGAGACAATCTAGGCCTAAATTCATTGTCAGGCCTTGTTTACTGTATGGGCCGTGATGATATGCATTGTTGAAAAGTTGATGATGTAAATTGTAAGCTACTAAATTTAAATTGAAAATTTAATTCAATCTGTTATACAGAGATCTAAAAGATTCTTTTTAGGAATACTAAAAACGAAATCTGAATTTACCTCAATTGAGAATCAAATGACACAAATTGATGGAATTTGAGTGAAGGAGAGCTTGAAGTGGTCCACCTCACACTAGGCCTGAACGCCCATTTTCACTGCTCCGGAACCGGAGTGATCAAAGAAAGTTGCCATCTAAAATAAATGTAATTTTTATCTATGCAACATTGCAGCCATAAATGAGCCGCCGCTTGTGATGAAATTCTTTAAATTATTACTAGCCTAACATGTCCTCATATATGGACAAATAAAAATACAAAATAATATTATATAATAAAGACATGTTGTTTAATCTACTAGCAAAACAAATAGATATGTTATTCAATTTGTTTCTTTATTAGATAGAAAATCAAAATACATTGTTACTTCTGGTGATTGATATTCAACCACAGACCAAATCGATAGAATGGAAGAAACACTTATTTACGTGCTAGATCTAGTGTGTTAACACCTCTTAGATCCATGCATTTATAAGTAGTAGAGATAGAGATTATATATATTTTTTAATTTTTTTAGGAGGTAGAATGGCTTTTCACAATAAATAATTTGCTACTGCTTTAGCATCCGTTACACTAGTAATAAATGGAACCTTCCAAATACCCGTGTCACGCCATGAATTATAAATGCTGGGAAGATTTTACAAATCTACAGTGGTGATTCAGTTTTGCATTTCTACTAAGCAAACAAATGAGTCTGGAAGTAAATTAGTGAATTTGCATGTCTAATTTGGATTGTGATTGTTATTTTGTACATTTCTTAGGAGTGAAAATAACCCACAAACCCATATAAGCCCAATCATCTTATTCTCTTGAAGCCCACAATCGGTTAGTCTTAATTGTGGGTCCATCGCCCAAGAAAGGAATGTTGGGCAATGCAAAATCGAAAGACAATACAAGTGGGAAAGATATTTTTACATTGCCCAAACTCCATCATTATCCAATTAAAGGTTTGATCAAAATGTTTTTTACGCGGAGTTTTATTTTTTTCATTTTATTTGAATTGATTTCTCAGAATTTTCATTGGATCTGATAACATTAAAATTCCAATCAAATGACGTCAAATCCCTTCATTTTGGTAAAAAAATTTCTAATTAAATGAACTGAAATGAAGTCTAATGTTAAAAAAAGGATTTTGATAAGGGCCTAAGCGTGAAATATAGTATATCTATTTGTTATAACTTGTAAATTGGAGTGTAATCTAGTATATTTATTTGTTATAACTTATAAATTTGAATTTGTACAGAGTTGATGTTTGTATTTAAATATTCTAACACGTGGACGTTTGTTAAAAGTGCATTTTGTAAATTTTTCATTAAATGCAAACATTGTATGGATTTGAATTTCTACAAGGTTCATATTAGTTTTGGTTCAATAAAATTTGTCAATCCACAAAGATTCAAGCCGACAAGAAATACGTGATGGGATGCTTGCAATTGATAGCATATGAAGCTGGCTCTCTAATACAAATAATACAACCTCTTAATCTCATATTAATTTGGAATTTATCAATTCCTATACTATCTAGGCTAAACAGGACAAAGTAAACTGCATGAGCCGCTATAATTAGCACATATATGCTAGCTATGTAAGTTATAACTGTATGGATTAGAAGGGAATCAACTTTTCTACAAATATAATTGTGAGCATCATTATCTGCCTAAAGGAATATCATTTTGTAGAAATAAGATAAATAAGCAACTTTTACTGAGCTATCATGCATTTCGTTAAACGAGTCTTGCATACCATGGCACTATGGGGCCGTTTGGATGGGGCTAGGAATAGCCAATTCCTAGGAATTTGCTATTCCTAGACATAAATCTCTCTCACAAAGTTACACACTTTCCAATATTTTCCGCCTAGGAATAGACTATTCCTCTTATTTCTATTCCTAGGCGGAAAATATTGGAAAATGTGTAACTTTGTGAGAGAGATTTATGTCTAGGAATAGCAAATTCCTAGAAATTGGCTATTCCTAGCTCCATCCAAACGGCCCCTATGATAAAAGTTTGAAATACTTGATATTATCCAAATATTTTATCAATTACTATTCAATCTTAGCCCAATAATGAAAAGCACAAAATATATATCCAATTCCGTCTTTATAAGAAAAAGGGTGTTAGTTTGTTTCTGAAGCAAGAAACCTTGTACAAAAGTGTATATTCTTCATGATATGGCTTTAGTCTCCTAAACATCATTAAAAAAAATGGCCAAATACCCTATTTTTCTTCCAATAAACCTTTTCTAATCCATACGACCAACAACCTATTTTGACTCAATATATGTTTTTGACCAAGGAAATTACCAGACGATGCTTGGAGAATAGATAGACCGTTATATCATGCATTAACTTTAATCTTTTATTTATACATCTTGACTGAGTTTTAACCTCTAATAGTAAACTAATAGGAAGCTTTTGATGCACTTTATTCCAAAGCACCAGTTCCACAAGCGCACGTGTCAAACGCACCAACCCCACCTAGCCGACAAGTGGAGCAATGAGAGAGGCTCCCGCCATTCTTTTAGTGCTGTATTAAAGCCTCTCTATATAAATATAATTATGATGTTGCTACCATAGCGCCTAAAACCATAGCTTAATTATATGCGCTCTTAGCAAACCTTAATCCATTTAAAAGACCAACTTTATGACCAAACAGTGATGCGTGGAAAACATAAAAAATATTGTATTTATAGTACTACAATTAAGCTTGTTTCATGGCACTCGCTAAGTAATGGCGCTATTTATATGTTTCTACCGCTAAAATACCTTTTGTTTTTTCTCAAATGTTATTGAAACATAGAACAAATGAAATGCCAAGAAAAAGAAACGCAGTACAAATGTTTAGTTTCTCCCACTCCTTGTATATTTTTTTAGGGCATTTTTTCTATTCTTTTTTTTTTTTATATTGGGTCTAGGAAATAGGCTATGGAAGTGACGAGCCAAGTGACGTCACTGGAGTCATGCATTAACGGATCATTAATATTCTTTTGCTGGATGCTAATTTGTTAAGATCAAATAAACTTGTTAAGATCAAATAAACTTGTTGTTTATTATTATTATTATTCCTTGCTCCCTGGTCATAATGTCATACCTATGGCATCATCTAACTAACATAATGAGAACAATTATTAGGAGTGTTATTTTATATATCAGTTTGAAAAGGCAATTACCGGTAATTGGGCAATTAATTATTTATGCAGCAAAGAAAAATTTTCAACATCATGGAGAAGAATTAATAAATCACAATACTCAATGTCTGTAAGTATTAAGGCCACAACGAAGGTAATTGTAGGTAATTGGGCCACTAATTTAACCAACAAATTAAATTTCAGGAACATGGATAAGAATAAATTAACTTTATTAATCAGTGTTTGCAAGTTTAACGGCAAAAGGTGCTAATATTTTATATTCCTACTACTCGACTAAAAGGTTATTCTTAATTTCCTTGAGTACTTGTTTTCTTGCTGCATGGTGACTTTGATTGATAATTATGGAGCTGCTTGCTTATTTTTTGGCATGAAAGATTGACCGGAAATTTCAAGTTAGATCCCATCCAGTTGACCAATAATTTAGTGCAATTTTATCTCCAGTTCCTCGAGAACTAGAGAGAACCTTGATTGTATTAGGATCACCCAACTTGTTTATATATAATACAAAAGTTAATAGATTTGTTGCCCCCATTCAAAAAGAGACAAGATATTATGCGAATAATTTCTACAATAAAACAAATAAGTACAAAGTTAAAAAAGATGCTTATTCTAATAAGCAAAAACCAATATTTAAATCTATCTAAGGTTCTTATTTATCCAAAAACTTATTTCTTTTTAACCTTTGATATTTCCTTAATTAGGGGCTTTCCTTGCTAGGAAAAAAAAGGTTTTTCATAGTACAAATTCATTGTCATTACCTTTGCTATGACTCATGTTCTCAGTACTTTAAATGAAGGAAATCCATTTCACATATTCTATATTCTACATCTCAAGAAAAAGTAATATTATCATAAATTAAGGGACAGAACCTTGTTTCCAATTTTTAAATTTATGGTGGTCAAAATTTGAATACATAATATCTTTAAAGTTGTTCGAAAATTATCATCTGGAGTTTATTTTCTATTGATCCTCTAGCAAATAAAAGGTAATTTAGATATTTCACATGTACATAACCTAATGCAGCATAATTATAGGTGCAGTACCGGATCAATTCAATACAGTGTCTAGTCATATTTTGACTCATATTAGATCAGACCTGACGTACTGTGCTTTCATTTGCAGTGTTTTTAAAATCGCACCGGCACCCCTACCAGTCAGGTTGTCGAAATCCGATATTTTCTGAAAATGTTTGGTATTTTCTTTACAGTATAGATACCGCCGTTTCGGTCACTATTTCGGTTTCCGGTATTTATCAGAATTTTCTAGTATCGGGACGGTTTTCAAAACACACTGTTTATTTGCATATGTCTCTCTAGAAAAGTTATTCCTTTACCATTTAGTATCTATTTTTTAATGTAGACATATTTAATTCATATACAAAAAGTTTTCTATGAAATACAACAAATTGAAAACTCATTTATTTGGTTTATATTACATAATCTAAACAAAACATTAATGGATATGAAAACCTGATCGAACGAAATACCTACTTAATGCCATTTTGGGATCCAATTCAGATGGAGTTCACAGGTACCAGTAGTCATACTGTCAGTCTCACAGAGCTACATTTCTGAAAATATTTTTCAGTACTGTATCACCTCCAGTTAGTGAGATACCTCATCGTCCATTTAAATAACAATGGGAAGTTAAAGACACTCCTATTTCCCAAATGACTGGAGATGAGAGCGACCTATTTCTCTTTTGTTGTCCACATGGTGGCGTGCGCCGGAAACACAAAACATTTCATGCATCACCAATCATCTCAGGAGTTCGTTTTTAGGTGCAACTGCATCCAACGCGGCATGTCTTCTGCATTGCTCCCAATTATTTTAGGTTATGCAGCCTCCATGAAATATTTTGATTATATAGAATTAGGAGGGTACAAAACGAATATATATCAGCATTTATTTTTTATTCCATTGTATGGCATATCTCATAACAATAAGTAGAGATATTTTTCTAGACTTATATTATAACTTTACAGTTATGTATCGAATTTGGTATGATTTGAAATTTGCTTAATTATTGAGTCATGTTGATAAAGCTAAATTTATAGTTGTTCAAATCACTCGATCAATTGCCAGTTAGTTTCTAAATTTTGACAAATATGGTACATAATATCTCTTAATTATAAACTTTATATATATATATATATATAGAGAGAGAGAGAGAGTTTTGGTATGGTGAGTTGCAACTCACCAAAGGGTCGGTGAGTTGCGATAAAAACTCATAGATCTAGATTAAAATGACCGATCCAAACCGTCCAACATTATCTCTCTATTGAAATCTCCATGCAAATCAAATTTTATATTTTTTTGAAATTTTTAAGTATTTTTTTCGGATTTTTAAAAACTGATGTTTTTTTAACAGTTCAGAATTAATTAGATTAAAGATTTTCTAAAATTTCAAAAAAATACTTAAAAATTTCAAAAAAATATAAAATTTGGTCTGCATGGAGATTTCAATATGAAGATCATATTGGACGGCTTGGATCGGTCATTTTGAACTAGATTTAGGAATTTTGATCGCAACTCACCGACCCTTTGGTGAGTTGCAACCCACCATGGCAAAACTCTCTCTCTCTCTCTCTCTACACACACACCATATTTATTTGTACTTTTGCTGTCATTTTTTGTATGTTAATGATGCCATATAAATTTGTTGTTGATTAAAAGTATGACTTATTATGCTAGAAATATTACAAATGGTGTTATTGTTTCGTTGTCAAATCAGAGCGTATTGCAGAAGATTCCTTGCGAAACTTCTATTAAATTTCAAGTTTGCCAGATTCCTTACATTGGCTCGACTGTTATAAACTAAAACCAACTTCCAATTAGTCTAAAGCCATGCATAGTTGCAATTTAAATAGGTGGTGGAGGGGGGAATAATTCGAGGGGGATTCCTCACTCATGGACAAATCATTTAATTTGGAGATGCTAACTAGTTCTTCTGCGGCCAATAAATACGGTGTCACAACAGTGAGCAAAATAATTTTGGCTCAAATTTTTTTGGTACAACAAAGGCCAAACGTGCTTAATTTAAATACTGGATTTTTCACAGTATATAGAGGCAAAATCTCCAAAAAAGAAATAGCATTGGTTTTGATGTTAATAGAGTACTTATAATAAGCAATGGCACATATGTCAATAAGTGACGTTTGATGAAGAGTTTCAGCAACAAAATCATGATATAAATTTAATTTCAATTCAACTTATATCTGCCTTTCATTTTCGATGAAATTGCCATAACAATGCAAAGAATTATGTCACACAACTATACCTCAATTAATCCAATATCATTGCTTTGTACACAAACCACCACATTACCAGAGCCACATGCATGCTGGCACTATGGATCTGGTGAGAAGTGCTAAATTGTAATTTGTCATAAAAATATCAATGCTGAAAAGAGTTTCTAACTATTACTGCTTGCTTTCAGTTTCTCGACTAAACGTTATAGACTTATAGTCAATCTAGTAGTATGCTTTGCACATTAACAACTAATTGTGCATGTAATATATATTTTTTCGTGGTCTTGCAGTTTACATATGTACAATGACAAAATTACACATTTATTAATTAATATGTACATATATAAACAAATTATTCTATATCCTTAGAATAAGTATTTATTCTTGTTTGATTAACTGTTTGACCGCATCCAGAGAGATCTTTTTAGTTAATTAGATAACAGGATACAGATGTTTTCCACTTTATATAAACAAAAAAAGTTAGTCTACTCTAGTCTAGTTTAGTGGATTTTCCACTTGATACCGTACATAATATATTTTACCATTAATATTAATATTACCAGCGATTGTTCCTTTCATTATTGGAGCAATAGAACCATACAATCCAAAAAAGAAAAAAATATTAAGTTAACCCCACAAGAACTCTTCTGCCTTCATTAATAACCCACTACCTTAATTAAACTATTTAAATTTCTTTACTGCTTCTATCTTGACACCTTCCTTATTGCCTATATATCTAAATTAAAATTGCTTCCCAAGCGTCCAAAAAAAAGACAAAAATAAACTCCAATCTTCTCAACTCATCACAAAATAACACAGTCCAAAACAATAACAACCATAGCTACGCAAAAATCTGACAAACATAAATTTACAATCGCACAATCATAAATAAAAATTAAATTCTTCACAAACTTGATCAATTTCTTCCAATTTAAGTTGGGGCGAAGCCCCAACGAAGGAATCTAGTTAATAATTATTTATGAAGAAGAGATAAGACGTAGTAATGCATTGGTTTTTAATCAATAGTCAATCTTTTGATAACCACCATTAATAATAATAATAATCATCATCATCATAATCATAATCATAATCATCATCAATGACTATTATAGACATTTGTTTATATATAGATCTTTGGTGCAAAATAAAGGGTGTTGTTTAAGTCACTGATAAGAGGGGCCACTCACTCACGAAATTAGGTAATATTTTTCAAGTGCTAAATTGGTGATGACGTGATTCCATTGTCTTTGGTTGTGCTGACAGGATGGGCCACACTTGACTCACATAATGACTTTTGGCACCACAACTTGCACCGTCATATCCTCAAGATAATTTTACTCTAAAGAAGTACACTTCATGCCTTCAGCATAAGCTTACCTGGTACTTAAAAAAAACAACTCATTTGTGGGGATAAATTTATTTGCAATTACCTTTTATTTCTGCATTGTTTTTTCTCAATAAATTTATTTGCAAATTACATTGTTCATTCTCCATGTTTTTTGGATAATAATGAACTGCATGGTTAAATGCCAGCGACGATTTGTACTTAGAGCTGTCAATAGTCATCCGTTTCGACCCTCAAAAAAATAGTCATCCATTTCGCACGTTTCCGTTCCGTTTCGTCCGGAACGGAGCGGAAAATGAAAGAGTTTTTTGTTACGTTTCAGCATGCGGAACGGAAAGGGAACTATGGTATTGATCCGCGGAATGCCGAAATGGGAAATTTCAGTGTAAAATTGACGCTGAACGGCTTTTGGACAGAATTTCCGTGGAACGAAACGGAACGGAATGAAAACCAAACATCATTTCTGTTTCGTCACCTGGAACGGAACGAAAACGGAACAGTTGATTTCCATTCCATCCTCCACGTTTGACGGCTCTATTTGTACTTTTTTAAGTGAACTTCTTCATTTATGTCTTTTAAATTCTTCTGTATTTACTGGATTTTGAAAATAAGAGAAACAAAAGATTGTTATGTGTTGATTAATTAAGTTATTTGGGCCATTACCCCATTTTGCGGCACCTATTTTGTTTTAACCGAATTAGATATCGAAATGGGTTTTCTCCCAGATTTTAAATTTATTTATTGTATATTTATCAAACTTCAATTTTGAATTTCTGTTTATTAAATTAAAAAATCTCTAAAAATAGCACTATAGTATATTCAAATTAATAATTCAACATAATATCATAAGTTACATAAGTCGACACTACAGTTAATAGTTAATATATACTTCGACACGCTGACAACACAACAAAAAATTTCAAAGAAAACCATAAATCAGAAATTACCAAAAAAAAATTTAGAAAAAAAAGGTAAACATTAGTGCCGTTGGAGAGTATTAACTGCAATGAAAACATCTGGCTTTAAGTTACCTTCTGGAAATACGACGGTTTTTTAAGTAAAAAGAAAGAATTTTTTATTTTTAAACAAATGTTTACGTTTGTACATTATGTCCAACATTAGTTATTCACCGGGGCAGAACATTATTAGAACATTCACAAGAAATGGATTAATAAATATATTTAAGTAGTTTAAAATGTAGTCCACTTAATTTGTCACCTCAACGACACAACATATCTTTGTATCGAGAAAATGAAAACAAAATGTTAGAAGTGCCAAGTACAAATTTCAAAGGACATGAAACAATATTCCTAGGTGCACTGTGGATTCATGTCTCATATAAAACGCAGTTTGGCGACATCACACGTGTGGATTAGATGGTCCTAATTTTGTTTAATCAGTACGTGTGAAATCTGGTCAAGGGGAACACCACACGTGTGTTGGTAGGTTGTCATATTCTAAATTGATTGTTCCTTGGGGAGTACAAAACACAATTTATGAAACAATAATATATCCATGGTATTTAAATTACATTAATTCTTATCACCATGCATCGATTAAATCGTTCACGATTACTGGAAGGAACTAAAATATATCATACAATTCAAAATATATATATATATATCATATTAATAACAAAAAATAAATTTTTAAAAGCCTATAAATTTGTCCAGTGTGAATATCATACATAATGAAATTTTCTTCCGTAGTAGCCCGGCATTATTTTTTTTTTTCTTCATCGTTGTCAGAGAAAAAATTTGCTGCTTTAGTACATAATGCATCGCTTAATGAAGCTGCTACCTCCCTTTTGATATATATAGCTCTCTGTTGAAAATTGATGCCATAAAAAGGGGAAAAAAATAGCTGCTTCAGTACAACCATGAGTCCATGACAGATTGATTGCAATCCTCGACATTATTGAAAAGAAATATTCAGTGCAAATCAAACAAAAAAAAATTTTGCTAAAATTATATATACCTAATGTAAATTAAGTTTTCAAATTTCTTATCCACGTCAGCTCTCCCATCTCGATTATCGATCGTTGATCATTTGTATTGCTTCACTTTTCTCCCATCAAATGGCTCTTGTCCTCCTATGTTTTTCTTTGCATTTAATAAAGACAGACTTGATGCGCCTAAAGCACAATATTTTTTTTTTTTTGCGTTTTCTGCTAGAAAATCGTGCAACTTATATTATATTACATTTTATTTAGATAATTCATGTACGTTTCAAAAAAAAAAAATATTTAGGTGTCTAAAATTAATTAAGTGCAAGATTTGTTATCTAAAAATATCTTATTTTTAACATTTATTTTTTACTATTTTTTATTACCGAGATGAAATCTAAAAACAATTTAGCGCATATTAAATTTAAAAAAAAAATGAAAACACTGTAAAATATACGATTAGTTTCAGCAAGTATAAAAAAAAAAAATCCAGCTTTTTGTTTTTGAGAACCAATCCTTTCTAACTGAACTACGTTATCTTTATTATTCTTTTTCAATCTTTTAGCAACAAACTTTATTATTTTCTATATGTGCCCACTACAAGTTAGCTGAGGTCATTGTTTCTTGATCGATATATAATCTCGGGTTAGCTAATAAAGTTTGTTCAATGATTCCGACATCTAATTTGCGTTTTTTTAATTATTGAAAACTCATTCTTACACTTTGATAATAGATTTTCTATTTTGTTGAACAGAAAGCTACAGTGTGCTACACTGCCAAACGGCAACCTATGGATATTTTCTAATCGGACCCTACAGATATTGAAATTAGAGACAGCAATTTGAACCTAGTGTATACATTTTTCTAGAAATTCTTCATGATATCAACTGATGTAGACATCTGCATGAAACGACCACCAATTTTCCAATGGACGGGTTCTCTTTTCATTTATGATTTACGTTACTTTATTTATTGGCTTATTGGGGCTGTTTGGATCACATGGGAATAGGAGGAATTTCATATTCCTAAGCATAAATTTATTATAAACAATCCAAACTCTTCACAAAATTACACACTTTCCAATACTTTCCGCCTAGGAATAGACTATTCCTCTTATTCCTAAGCGATCCAAACGGCCCCATTAATAATTTTCTTACGGAAGGTCTAGGTCAAGGCAATGAATCAAACCCAAAAATTAGTTACAATCCCTTTCCAATTAACCTTTTTTTTTTTTTATCCATTTGCTCAATTTTCTATCCAAATTTTTTTTACTTCTTACTACTCATTTTCATGTTGCATTTTTAACACAACCTAAAATAATACATGAAATTCCTACTCTACCTTTCTCTTTGATTTAATTTTTCACAAGTTTGTTGACAATGATTCATTCATTTATTTTATATTGTACCACAAAAGGATAAAAATTGAGGAGCTTTTTTAATACCTCACCCACCATTTGTCTTGCTGCCCCCATGTCTTGAAGGATCCTTGTGCTCTGTTGCATAGCACATATGCAGATATGCTGCCTGTGCTGTATGAACACGGACGGTGAAGATTCTTAATAGGGGTTTTTTCATATGAGTTCTGATAAAATTTGCAAGAATTTTGGAACAATAAATATCCGATATATATAGGGGCAGCATAGTTTCCGACCACAGAAGATCTAGGTTCATGTGTTTAATCCCTCATCCTTTAAGGGTGTGTTTGGATAAGCAAGAATAAGGATTCGGATAAGAATAAGTTCCAAATTCCTTATTCTTGTGCAATCCAAACAACACAAGAATAAAGAATTTGGACTTATCCGGCCCCTTATTCTTATACTAACAAAATTATGGAATTTGAATAAGAATAAGAATTGACACGAGATTCTAAATCCGGCCCTTTATTTCTTATTCTTATTCTTATTCTTTCTCCATCCAAACACACCCTTATTCCATCTGTACCTTCACAGAGGTCGCACCTTAAACCTCTGTTTGCCACAGTAACGCACATGCCTTAAAAAAAGTTTGGATCCTCTCCAACCAGATCCACAACGTCCATCTCAGACAGAACGGTCCACCAATATCAAGCGGTCGAGATCCAACAGATTCTCTCCAGTCTCCGTAAAAGCGGCGAAGTATGGATCTATCCGGACCCTAGAGATTAGGTTAGGATGCATCGAGATTAGCGCGCAGCAGTCCGGAAGCAGACAAGAAGGACCGGCTACCCACGTGACAAAAGCCAGGGGCCCACCAGGTGATGCCAACCACGTGTCGATCGACAAGGCCCATCTGCTGCTGACGTGTAAGCTGATCTCCCCAGTCCCATCCTTTAATGACCTCCCGTGGGGACCACCTCCACCCGTTCTTTTCTCTCCAGCGTACGTGATTGTTGTGTCATTGCGCGCGGTTCATGACGTACACGATGGTCTATTCATGTGCAAATTATTCTGGCTGCAAAAAAAATTAGTATAATTAATTTTTTTGGTAGAGACAAAATAGGAAGTGCGAACACTTCTTAACGTATTCGAGCCACGTTTATATTTTATAGCAATGATGATGACTTTTAAAAGAACTATTTTGTATTTTGTATTTTGTCATTTTATAATTATTTTTTACGCATAAAATTCAAATATTTATATTAGATATTAGTAAATAAACAAAATTGTCAAAATAGTTAATTGCTTTTTAATATTTTGACAATTCTTTCTATTACTTTTTCTCTAGATATATTTTTCTTTTGAGAACTCCCTGAATCAATTTATTACTTGTGATCTAAATAGGTTGTAGTATTTCTTTTTAATAGTTTGATATTTAGTTAGTTGCATTTTGATTTTTAATTTGTTGGTATGTTTAATAAATTTTATTGTAAAAAAATTTCTAGTAGCCAATACGTCAAGTGACCTTGTGGATATATATATTTTGTGTCAAAGTACATGAACAATTTTGTAACTGCAAAGGAGACTCCAAAATAACAACTAAAATAAATTTTTTTTTTTTTTTTTTTTGGCAACTGGCCCGTGGGCATAAATTAACTTGAAAAGTTCGATTACAATGTAACATAACAACTAAATTAACATCGAGTCCTGCAGTGCAAATTGTACGGCAAAACCCGGTACAAGACATTTAATTGCTCTTATAACGACTGTCTCGATTCTTCACGGTACCTCACGGGCCCACGCCTGACGCCGTGGTGCGACTGGTAAATAGTAAGCTTTGTTAGGGGTAATATAGGAATGTGAAAGTAATTGATGGGGTGCGTGCCATTTGGGCGCTGCCTGCTCAAGCGCGGACAAAAGGGGGACTCGACCGACGCTGTCAAAGCAAAGCAGGCTTCAAATTCCATTTCTACCCTCCTGTCTTAAACCTCCACTATTACGAGTACCTGAATCTTTTAACGTCCCTCTGCTACCCTTTTCTATGTTCTATAAAGAATCTTTAATTCACATTTACTGTTTTCATGATTCAGCTTTTCTAATTAACGAGACGTTTTTAGTAAACCTAATATTTTTTTTAAGGTTATTATGAATCTCTTTTAAACTCTAAAAATATATGGTGTTGAGAACGTGTAACTATTTTAGTATTTTTTTTTTGTTGGCGGCATTTTAGTTGTAATAAGCAAATAATGATGCGGTCAACTGTTCTTAGTGTTAGTTGACTATAGTAATAGTGAGGAAATATTGATTTTGATTATAGCAATAATGGAAAATATTCTTGCCATTTGAGTATTTGACTATAGCGTGAGATACAGCTGCAATAACGATAAAATAGTTGTTAAATATCAAATAAAATCACTGGAATTAAAGTGGAAGCTAAGATATTTGTGCTATTTAAAAAAAAAAAAAACAATAGTTCCTTATATAACATTTGAGTTTTGGCACGTGCAGTGGTTCGGTGGTAAGAACACTAGACTAACTTGTTTGAAGTGAAGGGTTCAAACTCCGCATGCATTTTTAATTTAAAAAATATTTGGATGACAAAGATCTCTCTTTCTTCAAAAAAAAAACTTTTTGTGGAGTTTTCAAGGATCAGTTTTTTAAAATCACAAAACATTCGACAATGACACAACTAATGATTTTTAAAGTTTAATTTGTTTATGTACAGTTATGAATATTAAAAAAAGCTTTGAATTCTTAATTTCTTATGCATTTGGTTAACAAAGAGAAAAATAGAGGAACCGGTATATGTGTATAATACTATAATAATATGAATTAATTGTGAGATACTGGGGAAGAGTTAACGGGAACTAAAAACATGGTTTATTTATTTATTTGTTCCTTCTTTATATTTTTTATTTAGGAAACTTGTACAAAACATGATTATGGAAAATGGGAACTAAAGTTACACTTGGAGGGTGCGGAACTCTGACAAATTGCACCGATTCACCACGGAGAAAAAGAAAAAAATGATAGATGGCTTTTATTTGGTTGCATATTTAATAAGAAATTGCTCAAAATCGGGTGCGGAACTAAAGTTACGATAACTTTTTTATTAAATTTTTTTTACCGACTCTCTTTCTTTTCACCCCAACTTTCCCTCAGCTATGTATGATTTTAGGCATTTCACTTTCCTCCCATTGTAGGTCTTCTCTACTATCTATCGGGTGGCTCCAATTTTATCCTCAAAATTTAACAGGGCCAAATTATTTGTTCGATGTCTCAAATTAAATCCTTTGAATTTAAATTTGAATACACCCGCAAAAAATAAGTATTCAAACAACATCATTCAAACGCATAGGAGTATAGGACCCAGAACTCAAAAAGGAAATAATAAGAAAAAAAATCTGAATCCTAAACAATGCGAAGCTGCATGATGCTCAAAACGATAAGTTTCTGAATTTAATTAAATTTTCTTCAAAAAAAGTTTCTGAATTTAAGTTAACCGAAATCAAACCAAAAACCTTATATATATGGGAGGGTGTGTAGAGCGAGAGAGACTAATTGATAAAGTACATGAATTGTATTAATTATTTGCATCTTTTTTCAAATATTTTTGCTATGGGATTAGTCGAGAGAGACTAATTTTTGCTCATATACTCAAATCGTTTGGAACTTGATTTCCTACAATTAATTTGTCAATATAGAGACCAAACTAAGTTGGTTTGGATTGCATTGTATTAAGTCGTTTTGGAACTTGAAAGAAATAAAGTTTTGTGCATTGCATTGTATTAATTTCTGATGATCTTCTGTCTAATTTTTTGAGATTTTGTGCATTGCACCAAAGACTTTCCCCTTGTTAGTATTATTAAATCAAATACTATTTATAGATTTGTTAGTATTCAGATTTAATTGAAACAAATCATATTGAATAAATTTGTAGGATATAATTTGATCCAATCAGATTTGACACGGATCAAAAAAAATTTGACTCAATTTTAACTCATTGGAGTCATCGTCGGATAATTCATCAAATACAAGTAAAAAATAACATACTGTAATATATTTACTTGAGTAACGCTATATACTTTGGATTCTTAAACTTTGAGATGTATTATATATTCCACGCCACTTACAAAATATAAGAATAAAATTAGGTTCGTGGAAAAATCCAGCTTCTAGTTGTTGGATGGATTTTTTTCCCCTTTTTTCTATTTTGTATTTTGTCTAGCAGCCTTGCTAATCGTGTCTTAAAAAAAAAAGATATTTTGTTAAGGTTCGTATCCGAGCGTATTTTAAGTCATATTGCAAAGGCTATACGTATTTGGGCCAAAACCAATTGCAATGTGTTTAAGGTTTTAATCTAGGTATAGGTTAGTGGTTTAGGGTTTTTATCTAGCTGCCTAGCTTGAATCTGTCTTGTTGCATAAACACATTGAAGAATCTGGATTGTAATTTTTACATACGGTTTACATTTCTTCTAGCTAGACGCTACGATCGATGTGAAGATTTTATGCAACAAATTCTCGCCGCATGAGTGAACCCAGATAATTTGCGTGCATGATCTCATAGAATAGTTGTAACAGAGTACGAAATGATTTAGATATTTTGTGCGATCTTACGTATTATAAATTATTTTACCGAAGTTAGTACTTAGATCACTGTGCATGTGGGATCAATCATATATTAGTTAATTTCACCAATATTGTCAGTAAGTTACAGCTTCTATTAATTATTTTCTTAGCCATATATAAATAAGTTACTGTGCATGTTCCAATGCAATATATTGTATATTATGCATAGGAGCTAGCAACTTAATTAGTACTTAATCTAGTATCTAGGGCCTAATCTAGTAGCCTAGGAATTTGTCTATCTTAAAAATGACATGAAGCTAGATCCGCTGTTTTCTGTGCTCAGATCTTAAGTTATAATTATATGCTCTAACTATATGAAAACTTATGTAGCAAGCTGCTATTCGCATGTGAACCCTGTATAGGGTCTTGTAAACTAATCTAGAGAGAGTGTGATCTTACAAAATAATTATTTTGACTGAAACAAGTACTTGTCTTATTTTGTATGCTTGTTTATACAAATCATAAAAATGCTGCTATTTTTTTTTTATATTTTGGGTAGTAGTGATGCAAGTTCTCGATTGTTCTCTGGTCATGCTAAATAAGGCACAAAAATAGTAGTTAGATGGTAACATTTATAGGTAGGGGTTACTCTATCAAACCTAATTAAGACTTCATCTAGCAAAAATTAGAATGATGGACCTAGCTATGTATGGTTATTATAAACACTTTTCCTTATTTTAAAATTGATTAGAATAATTTCAAAAGTTATGCTGCAAATCGTCGTTGTATGTGCATATATATACCGTAGATATTTTAAGTGAATGATCATATTAAACATTTTTATCCATATAGGTAAAAATGTACATGCAATCTTGTACAAGACAAAATTATTAGGAAATAACTGTTGGAGATATGTCCTAGAAGCCAATCATTATATGGTTATATCTATAGTTTATGTTATTGATGATATTTGATCATTTGTTCTTTGATTTATTTATTGACAGTTCATTCAGGTTGAGGATCTGAATTGTGGATCACTGTGTTTCATTTATGACTAAATGACAATAATAAATCAAAAGCTGTCCATAGTCTTGATAATTAACAAGGAACATTAATTATCATATAAGACTAGTATGCAAGTTAAGTGATGATTAAGTTCTACAAATCATAAGTAAGGAGTTACTAACTTAATTGCATATGTATATGTTACTGGAACATAGTACAGGACTTGACCCAATGAAATAAATATATGAATTGTGTTATGTGTCATTATTTATTTCATACGTGTTTGATTCTAAGTTTGAGATGGTTCAGTTTTTCCACATGAGGATAGGTTCTATAAATATCGTCTAACGTTGATTCCTGATAAGGGCTGCTATACGGACTTTATTTATGTTCTCTTGAATTGTGCGAGGAAAAACTGTTCATCAAGACAATCGTATATCCCTCATTAGTTTACCTAGTGAGCGATGATATCTACTGGGCCCCTTGATGGAGATGGATTGCTTGCTAGCAACTTGTGCAATCATCTCTAGATCAAGAAAAGTATAATCTGCAAAAATGACACACTCTTATCTTGGATTATACAAGAATATCATGTGACATAAGAATCAAAACAATAAGATATTCATTTCTTATGCAGGATTGAAGTACTGTATTGGTACAATATTTATTTATGCGAATTGGGAATCATAACGTGTTGCTAGATACCGCTTATGATTATTGGAAATAAATAGCGATTTATTTTCTATGGCCAACATAACATAAATCCTCAAAGGGTCACACAAATAGGTTTTTGACCATCCGTGCATTATTTATTTGGTTGCATTATGGAATGCAATAATATGATATGTTGACTGATTAATTATGTGCCGTTGCGAACCGTCATAATTAATTAAGTCAAACAGATCATATAGAAATAAATAAATGCATATTCTAATCCTTAAATAATTATCAAGGAGTTGATAATTAATTTTGTTCAACATAAATTAATTAAGGTAATTAATTTTGAGCTAACGGGCCTATATTTAAATGGTAAATTAAAGGTCCAACTTGAGAGTAATTTATTGGGCATCTAATTAAATGAATTAGAGATCAATTAATTGAATTGATAAAATCTAATATAGCCCATATACATGGCTGGCCATACAAGGGCATATTTGTCCATTAATTGTTGTGGAATGGTTGCTTTATAAGGAGCATTTAGGAGAGAGAAAAAGCAAGAACACACCATTTCTTTCTCTCTTCTTTCTTCTTCCTTAAGGCCGGCCAAAACAAAGAGCAAAAATCTGATTTTTGCATTTTGTTTAGCTATCTCTCATACTAATCAAGCTCATGTGTTGAGCACCTCTTGTCTCCATATAATTAATTAGTTAATTAAAGTAAGGAAGGAAGAGATTAGGCTTAACCACTTGTCTACTAGTATAGACTCGTGATTTTGGTTAATACCTTGGTGGACTCGAGGCCAAGCAAGGTAGTAGTGCCGGTGAACTCGTCATCATCTCCAAGAGAAAGGATTCGAGCCTCGCGGATAATTTTTCGCGAGAGGTAAACCTCATATGCCCTCACGTAGTGTTAAATTGCTCAAATAGCTAGATCATTTATTTGCATGCTCTTTTAAGTGTTATTAATGAGTAATAAAATTAAAATTGAGCGTTGCATATCTTCCTAACAATAACAACTAGTTTTGATATTTCAAGAGTTTTGAAGAGACTCAACAACAACTCCATTGCGGAACTCGGAACCTACAATATATATATAGTTTAGCTACGGTGAGATGTATCACAAAAAGTTCTCCGTGAGTCGCGATCAAAATTCCTAAATCTGATTCATAATGATCGATCCAAACCGTCTAATATGATCTTCTTATTGAAACCTCCATGTAGACCAAAATTTATAATTTTTTTGAAATTTTCAAGTATTTTTTTTTTGGATTTTAGAAAATCGTTAATCTAATTAGTTCTAAACCGTTCAAAAACAGCAGTTTTTAAAAATAAAAAAATACTTAAAAATTTTGAAAAAAATATAAAATTTAGTCTACATTGAGGTTTCAATGAGAAGATCATATTAGACTGTTTGAATCGATCATTTTGAACCAGATCTAAGAGTTTTGATTGCGACTCACGGAGAACTTTTTATAATACATCTCACGGTAGCTAAATGTAACCCACAAATTAATTAAATTAAATCGAAAACTAAATAAATCAACCGGGTAAAAGAACTTTCTATATATAGAAACTGAAATATCTAGGGCCGGATTATTGAAAAGCAGCGAGTGGGTTTTTAATATTATTATGGAATAATTAGATTTATGCCACTGCAAAAAGTAGTTAATTTGAGAAATGCCATTGCTAAATTACTAATTAGATTTATGCCACTACAAATTTACTTAAATTAGTTTTATGCCATTATTTTCTCTAAAAACATAATAAATTCCATAAATACCATCACCAAACCTGTCATTATTTTAGAAAATTCCCAAATTACCCTGATTAAATTATTCATCTTCCTCTTCTTCCCTCCTTAATTTTGGTCTCTAATGGTGAAAGGAAAAAAAAAATAACACGGGATACCGAATATGGCAATTAACAACCTCACATCTTTGAACTATAAAAAATAATAAATTCATAATTCAAAATCATATGTTTCATGTTATGTCAGTATAAAATATTAAAAGCTGCCTATTGACTATGTCTATGTTCGTTCTTAATTTAAAATTTAATAAATTTAACAGGGTACAACATATAAAATAAAAAACTTTTCACGTCACTTGATGATAAAAAGAATTGTACAATTGATATGTTATTCATCCTTTAAACTTTTCATGTCTCTTTGTGTTTAATTTGTGCTATTCATCCCTTTTCTTCATTTAAATATGTAGCGAGACGTGAAATTTCAAAGAAATCGAGAGGTCCAAACCTAGGACAGAGGCGGTGAAAGGGAAAGAATATTTGTAGTTTAGAAGAGTATAATAAATTAATAATTGTATCAATCGGTCAATGGTATAGAAATATTTTTTATTATTTTATAGCATAAAAATAATTTGTGATTCGGTGATTGCATTTTTCTAATTTCAAATTTCTTCAGTGGCATAAAACTAATTTGTCATTAAGTAATGACATTTTTCAAATTTGAAGTTTTTGTAGTGGCATATTTAAAAGGGTAAAATTGGCAAATCAATTTGTCAATGGCATAAAAATAATTTTTACTATTTTATAATGACATAAAACTAATTTATCATCTAGTGATGGCATTTTGCTAATTTCAAATTTTCACGTGGCATAAATCTAATTAACCTTATTATTGTGCATTATGCACAGAACCAATAACTTGTGTGATCTCTCTGACATATAAACTAAAAAACATATGTACACAGTGTATTACAACTGTTTTATTGGAGAAGTTTACGCTTTGGCACTGATAGGAAAAAGACAAAGAATCGAATGAAAGAAAAGAAAACAAACTAAAAGGCGGAATAAGTCTACTCTGTTGTAGGAAGTAGCCACTATGAAGCAACCAAGGAAGGCCATTGTAAGCTATTGGACGGTTGGAAAAACACATTCGTACATGTAATACTAGATTAATAGTTCTTATTAATTTGGAATATTAAAAGAGGGGGAAAAAAAACATTAATTGGCCGTTTCTCTTCGTCACTTCGTGTGTGTTTAATAAAATAATATCCATGACTGCTATGTATTTACGAATATTGCACATCCAAGCACGTCAAAGTGTTGGCAAATTTTGAGTCCATTCGGAATTCTTTGCTCTATGAAAGCGGCGGACTTCTAAATTCTCATTGGACTCGTTTGGATCATATGAGAATAAGGAAGGAATAAGGATTTTAGGACTAAAACGTTGGAAAGTGTGTAACTTTGTGAGAGAGATTTATGTCTAGGAAGAAGCTATTCCTAGTCGATCCAAACTATTGGGTCCTCCGGGAATTCCCTCTAGAGCTTGTTGAGTCATTTTTATAGATTCCTTCATTTCACCGATTCGTACTAAATAACGAGCTAATGAATCTCCTTCTTTTTGCCATTAGATTTCCCAATCGAAATCATTGTAACACTCATAATTATCAACTTTATGAAGATCCCATTAGATTTCAAAAGCTCGTAACATTGGCCCGGATAAACCCCAATTTATTAAGTGGAAATAGAATTAATTCTTTGGGTGCTCATGTTCATTCATGATTTGTATGGTGAAGATTGATGTACGTACTAAGCGGAAAAAGGCACAAAATAGTATTTTTGAAATATTTTTGTTGTATATTTTTTGAATTGTTTGTTGATTGCATATCAAATTACGACGACCTAGAAAGTTTACATACTTTCCATATACTATATTATATATTTCCATACACACTTTTCAACTAAAATATTGGGACAGATAAGGAGCATCCCATCATTTTTTGGAAAATGTGTTTCTATTTTTGAAATGTGATTAATTAAGTTCTAACTATTTTTATATTTTTGCGCTCATCTTCTCATCCTCTGGATTTTCTATTTTTGTGCCCATCCTCTCATCCTTAAATTTTCTATTTTTGTCCTACATAATATGAACAATTGTCCTAGTAACTACAACAATTATGTATATGAATTAGAACAATTATGTATATTAAGTAGAACAATTAGATGTATGAACTAAAATAATTATATATATGTTCTACTTGGGGGTGGGTACGTACTGGAAAATAAATTAGAAAATTGCCAATTATTTTTATTCATATACCTAATTGTTGCACTTAATGTACATATTTTTTGTAGTTAATAAACCTAATTGTTCTAGTTGGTAAATCTAATTGTGCTAGTTAGTAAACTCAATTATTCTAGTTGAGGGAGGAGGTCAGCGACAGAGGGATGCATGGGGATAGGATGAGAATAGTGTTAGAGTTGTCTCTTAGAAGTCAATATTTAATGACTTAATTTCTTAGTTTATATTATTGATGATATTTGATCATTTGTTCCTAGAGTTTATTACTGACAGATCATTCAGGTTGAGAATCTGAATTGTGGATCATTCATTAGAATGATAGTAATAAATCTAAATCGTCCGTAATCTTGATAATTAACAAGGAACATTAATTATCATAAAAGATTAGTATGCAAGTTAAGTGATGATTAAGTTCTACAAATCATAGGTAAGGAGTTACCAACTTAATTGCATATGTATATGTTATTAGAACATAGTACAGGACATGACCCAATGAAATAAACATATGGATTGTGTTATGTGTCATTGTTTATTTCATATGAGTTTGATTCTAAGTTTGAGATGGTTCAACTTTTCCACATGAGGATAGGTTCAATAAATATCGTCTACCGTTGATTCCTAATAAGGGCTGCTATACGGACTTTATTTATGTTTTCTTGAATTGTGCGGGGAAAAGTTGTTCATCAAGAAAATCGTATGTCCCTCATTAGTATACCTAGTGAGTGATGATATCTGTTTGGGCCCCTTGATGGAGATAGATTGTTTGCTAGTAACTTGATACAATTATCTCTAGATCAAGAAACGTATAATCTGCAAGAATGACACATTTCTATCTTGGATTATACGATGATATCATGTGGCATAAGAATCAGACGAGGAGATACTTTTATTTCTTATGCAGGATTGAAATATTGTAGCGGTACTTTATTTATTTATGCGAATTGGGAATCATAACATGTTGTTAGATACCGCTTATGATTATTGAAATTTAATAGCGATTTAATTCCATGGCCAACATAGCATAAATCCTCAAAGGGTCACACAAATAGAGTTATAACCACTCGGTGCATTATTTATTTATTCGCAACAGTAAGTATTGCGAAAATATGATAAGTTGATTAATTAATATATACCGTTGCGAACCGTTATAATTAATTAAGTCAAAGGGATCATATAGAAATAAATTAGTGTACTAACTAATCCTAATATAATTATTAATTAGTTAATAATTAATTTGTTTCAACACAATTTAATATAAATTGTTATATTAATTAATTGGGCCGTTATTTAAATAGAAAATGTATAGCCCAATTAAAGAGCAAATAAAGAGGTCTTTAATTACTTGAATTAGAGACAAGATTGAGCAACACAAATGGCCCATTGAAGCCCAAGAGGAGGCTGGTCATATGATGGCATATTTGTAAATAGAGGAGTTTGGTAGGTAGGGTTTGTGGTCTATATAAGGACCACTAATTGGAGCCTCAAAACTCTAGTCTACTCTCTCTCTCCTCTCCCTCCCTTGGTCGCCACTTTCAAAGAGAGAAGAAATTTCAAAATTTTCTTCTCCCTTTGCTCTCTCTCTCTTATCCTCTCTTGCTCATGTGTTGAGCCTATCTCTTCTACATCTAAATTGGTTACTTGAAGAAGAGATAAGAAAATGGATTAGCTTAGACCTCTAGTTGCTAGTACAGCTCTTAGGTTATGGTTAACCTCTTGGTGGACTCGAGGCGGCTAAGGCGATCGTGGTGGTGCGTGCAACCTCGACATCGACGGATTCGAGCCTCCTAGTTGCTAGTCTAGGAGAGGTAGCCTTCCTACTCTCTCTTTTGTGTGTTGATGCTTGAACAATATCCATCGAGATGCTTGTTGTTTAATTGGGTTAATTAATGGTAATTAGCAAGAAAAATTTAAAACGAGCACTTTCTAACAAATAGTGCAGGTGCTGGATGGATGGGTACATGGAAGAAGGAATGAATATAAACGCGGTGAATGAATGAGGGGAAATACAAGGAAGGAAATTAAGAGGGGAAATACAGAGAAGGAAAGAGAAGAAGAGGATGAGTGCTAGGTTAGTTGGGATGAGAGAATCTTGAAGATGATGGAAAGCAATTTCACTAAGATATTAAGATATTTTCTTACAATTTTCTAGAACTCCTATTAAATTGAGTTTACTGTCTCAAACAAAAATAAACTATTGCTTGAAAAATAACATATTTGACCAGTTAAAATGATTGAGCAAGGATATAGAGATGTTTTGGATCTGAAGTTAAACGTTTAGAATTTTAGATTAATTTATGAACAACTCTGAGTTTCAAATGGCTTATTCTAACCATTCAGTGTGTGATCTTTATATGAAAATCTCGTTGAAAATCAATTTTTATTTTTAAAATATTTTTTCTGATTTTTAGAAAACTCTTATATTATTTGATGATCCATAATTTTTAATAAAGTAAGTACCGAAAAATAATAAAAAATACTAAAATTTGTTTTCTGACAATATTTTAATATAAAATACATAGAATGATTTTGATGTTTCATTTGAAATTCAAAAAATCAAAACCGATCACTACAACATTTAAAAAATACAATATACATTCTCTAGTATATCTATTTAACATTAATTAGAAATGAAAAAATCATCTAAGAAAAGTAAGAGACGAAGTGTAAAATTTTAGAATATTGCACAAACTGGAATATTGTTGCCAATAAGGAAAATATTGAAAGGTTGACGAAGAAAGATTGCTTGGTCAAAATGTGCAGGGAACGGAATTCAAAATGACAGAAAAAAATAGAAATATTTTAGAGAGAGGAGGGTTTCAATGACATAATTTTTTTGTCCCACAAATCTCATATATTTTTTCCTTTTTTATTAATATTAAAAAATTTATGTAAACTTTGAAGCTAAACTATTGATCTTGTTCAATTTAATGAGCGATCCATTTCAATATTTTTTTAATAAATTTTGAAGGTCATTTGATACCCAATGATCAATAGAAAAAAAATGAATGAATATTATTATGATTATGATAGATTAACTCTAATAAATTCATATTTGAATTCTTCATTAAATATTAAATGAACTCCAAAATGAAAATACGTCACTTGTTAAATTGAACAAAATAAACATTTGAATTCGAATGTCAAATTTTAAATTTTTAAATATTTAATAGGGAAGTTATGGCTCCAGAAACTTATGCAATTTCAATCCTTCTCTTATAGAGAAATCTTCACTTATTGTGTATGTCTTGCAATTTTATCCTTAATACAGATCAACGAATACTTTTTGAATGCTTGGTACATTTTGTTTGATTATTAATCTAACATTGGGTTTAATCTGTTCATTCCAATTAAAAGCTATTATATATCCCTACTCCTTATAAATTTTTGGATCCAAGAATGTATCACCCCTAGATCTAGTGTGTACCCACTTTTAATACTATTTGATTGATTTGATATGTGGCTATATGTCAATCGGCTGACAAAAGATATCATCATTTGATTTTGAGAAATGCTAGTGTCCAATATATAGGACGGATGATTCTGTTCAATACAATCATTTTCACGTTTTTAAATTTCAAATGACCGATCCGAACAGTTCAATATGTTCTCCATATTGAAAACTTACAATAAACCAATTTTTATATTTTTTTCAAAATTTTTTACTATTTTTTTGGCATTTTTGAAAATTCATGATATAAACATTATGGATCATCCAATAACAACGATTTTCTAAAATACAAAAAAATAGTAAAAAATTTCGAAAAAAATGTAAAAATTGGTTTCTTATAAGTTTTCAATATGGAGAACATATTGAACGTTCGGATCAGTCATTTGAAATTTAAAAACGTGTAAACGATCGTATTGGACGGACCACATCCGTCCAATATATTGGACTCTAGCATTTCTCTTTGATTTTACATCTAGAATAGAAAAAACATTGGTTAGAATAATTATTCTTCTGTTTTAGAAAGAGAGCGCATATGGAAAACTTTGATGACCTATAATTTTTCAAATATTTTCATTTTATAAAAATGTATATTTTTATTGAAATATAATTTTCATGTAAATATTTTAATTTTAATTTTTTGTTAAAGTATAAATATTTTTAAAATTTTTATATACCAACACATTGAATGTGTACGTTTTCTAATTAATTTAAGAATATTTTGGTAAAAATGTATCATCAAGGTGTGCTTATTTAATATGTAAAACTTAAGAGGTAATTTTCGTGTTTATTGATGGATCATTGGAAAAGTAAAAATTTTGTAGCTCATTTGATACTCAATCAAAAGACGAAAAATTAACGAATCTTGTTAACTATGTCATATTAATACTAACATGCTCATGGTTTGACTTATATCAATTAAATTTAAAATTTTACAAAAATTGTATGATAACACATCGCTTGTTTAACTAAACAAGATCAACAGATTAGACTTGAAATTAAAAAAATTTAATTCTTAAATATTAATGACATAGATAAATTGTGATATTTGTGGCACCAAAAATTTGTGGCATTAGAACCATCATCTTATAGAGATGTCTCTATTTATTGTGCATGCCTTGCAATTTCATCCTTAGTACATATCGACATTTATTTTTTCAATGGTATATAATATTGTATTATTAATATAACATGTCTTGCAATTTCATCCTTACTACATATCCACATTTTTTTTTAATGTTGGTATATATTATTGAATTTTTAATAGAACATCGGGTTTATTAGGTGAAATATATATTTATGAATTGTAAAATGTCCTTAATATCCAGTTAAAAATGATAAATAATTTATGGATATTTTGGCAAAAATGTGTCATCGAGATGTGCTTATTTAATGCGTAGAACTTAAGAGGTAATTTTTTAATCTATTGATGGACTCACTGGGAAAATAATAACGTTTCCAGATATTTCTTGGTTGTACTCTAGTATAATATAATTTGCTCTAATCTCCAAAATTTAGAATAAGGTTGTCTTATCACAAAAGTCGAAGGAGTCGAGGTATTCTAGAAAAATTCTCAAACCTTAGATGGCGAAGACGACTGTAAGGCGTAGAGAATTCACAAGGCGCTGTCGTTCTAGGAACACGATGGATTCAGCTGGTATGTTGTGATATCTTTAGTCTCAATATTGATACTAAGGGATCATGTTGGTGTATACCACCACCAAAAAATGTGATATCATAGGTTTTTAATTATGTCAAAATATATTTCATATAGTTTAAGGAGAAAATTCAAAGATATTCTTAACGAGCAAATTTATGAAATTCATTTGCAAAAATCTGGCCTTTTCTCCCTTTCTATGATTGAATAGATATGACTCATGAATAAAAAATAATAATAAGTCAAGTGGTCCGATATTACAGGATCTTAAAAATTAAGTTCTACTTGGAGGAGCGGACTATGCTTTTAATCTAGCAACAAAGCCAACGGATCTTCAATGAATATCGTGGGTTCAAAATTCGGTTGAATCTCTTGTAGATATTTAAAAATTGAAATAAATTAGAGAGCATGACCTCATCTATGTTCGAAAAAAAAAATGTTAATTATTGGGCACTAGGAGCGTTTGCCTTTCCAATCACTCTCTTGGCTTTTGACAATTTCTGTTTATCTCATAGATACTTTATTATTATATTATTAAAAAAAAAAGTTGGTTGTAGTTTTAGTTATCAGCATTGTATATTATCATTAGATCGATCGGTACGTATTATTCATGTGGTGCTTCGTTACTAAAATGCATCCAGTGGCGCCAAAAATATTATCAGTGTATGCTCATATGTAGAATATATAGAATTTTGCTATGGTGAGTCGCGACTCACCAGAGGGTCAGTGAGTCGGGCTCAAAACTTCTAGATCTGGTTCAAAATGATCGATTTAAACTGTCCAATACGATCTCCCTATTGAAATCTCCATGCAGACCAAATTTTACATTTTTTCAAAATTTGTAAGTATTTTTTCGGATTTTTAAAAGCTGTTGCTTTTGAACGGTTCAAAACTAATTAGATTAACGATTTTTTTTAAATTTCAAAAAAATACTTAAAAATTTTGAAAAATGTAAAATTTGATCTGCATGGAGATTTCAATAGGGAGATCGTATTGGACGGTTTGGATCAGCCATTTTGGACAAGATCTAGGAGTTTTGAGCCCAACTCACAGACCCTCTGATGAGTCGCGACTCACCATAGCAAAACTCGAATATATATATATGCAATAAAACTATCATATCACTTTAATATTTAAAATCAAGGTTTGCGATTATTGAGGTTTAGTAGTTGGGTGATGAATCTTGATAAAACAGTGATAAAATGATGATAAAACAATTATGCAGTGATAAAACGGTTATGCGGTTTGATTAAAAAATAGATAATTTAGTTTAATCGATGATAAAACGGAGTATTTTGAACACTTGTTTAAAAGTGTGAATTTTGATAAGTACTCAATAATTA
Organism: Rhynchospora breviuscula; assembly: GCA_027562975.1. Classification (NCBI taxonomy): domain Eukaryota; kingdom Viridiplantae; phylum Streptophyta; class Magnoliopsida; order Poales; family Cyperaceae; genus Rhynchospora; species Rhynchospora breviuscula. The sequence continues at coordinate 6,914,265 of CM050402.1, forward strand.
AACATATGTTAGATACTTTAATTAGATTATTTAGAAGTAATGAACTCACAAATTCTTTGAAGAGTTTGGAAACTAAATTCAGACTATACTTTTATTACTATTAAAAAATATAAATACAGACTTCCAATCAAAACTATTGATCTTGTTCAATTTAACTAATGATCCATTTTAATATAATAATGTATAAATTTTGAACTTCATTTGATACTCTATAAAGAGACAAATGAATGAATATTGTTTATGACTATGATAGCTTAAATTTAATATATTCATATATTTATATTTCAATTCTTCATCGTGTATCAAATGAACTCCAAAATAGAAACACATCGCTAATTAAACTTAATAGGATCAATATTGGGTTCAAAGTTTTGCATTTAAGATGTTTAAATATTTATGAATAGAGAAGTTATGGCTTCAAATACTAATGCAATTAAAATCCTTTTATAGAGAAATCTTCATTTATTGTTTACGTCTTGCAATTTCATCTTCAATACAAATCCACGTATATTTTTAAATGTTTGGTATATTTTGTTGGATGATTAATCAAACATTATATGTAACATATTTATGCATTATAAAATGTTCATAATATATAATTAAAAACGATTATTATTTTAATGATATTTTTGTAAAAAATGTGTCATCAAGATGTGCTTATTTAATATGTAAAACTTAAGAGATAATTTCCTTATTTATTAATGGACTCGTAGGAAATATAGTAAATTTCGGAGCTCATTTGTTACTCAATTAAAAGATACAAAATAAACGAATCTTGTTTGCTATGCAAATTAAATACTAGAGTATTCACATTTCAAAATTTACAAAAATTATGTTACAAAACATTGCTTGTTAAATGAACAATATCAATGATTTAGGTTTGAAATTTGAATTTTGAATTCTTAAATATTAATGAAATAGTGTGTCTCTGGCATTTGTGATACCAAAAGCTTGTGGCATTTGAACCCTCTCCTTTTTAGAGAAATCTGCATTTATTGTTCATGTCTTGTAGTTTCGTCCCTAATACAAATCCACATTTAAAAATATTTTGGTAAAAACGTGTCATCAAGACGTGCTTATTTAATGCGTAGACCTTAAGAGGTAATTTGTTATTTATTGATGGACTCATTGGGAAAATAATAACGTTCCAGATATTTCTTGGTTGTATTCTAGTATGACATTATTCCTTCCCTACATAAGTGAAAAAAATGCAGTCTTATCACAAAAGCCGAAGGAGAGTTATTCTAGAGAAATTCGCAAACCTCATATGGCGAGGACAAATGTAGAAGGAGAGTTATTCTAGAGAAATTCGCAAACCTTATATGTGGCGAGGACAAATGTAAGGCTTAGAAAATTCTCAAAGTGCTCTCATTTGAGGAAGTAAATTAGAATTTATCCTTCTTTCGCATCCAGTGAGAATTGAACCCGTTACCTTTAGAATAACGACGGAACCGTTGACCATCCGTACTGGACTCCACATTCGATATGTTGTAATACTTGTAGGGCGTGTTTGGCAAGCATGGTAACAATGCAGTTCACGAACTCACGGTGTTCGCGCGAAACAAACAAGCCTCGAACAGCATGAGACGTGAACAACCCCCCTATTCAATATTCTTTCTTTTCGGAGAACTACGCGAACTGGGAAAAAAAAAAATTTATTGGGCGTGGGTTCGCTAATCTACGTTCGTGCCTTATTTTGCGCTGTTGCCAAACACAGCCGTAGTCTCGATATAGATACTCCTAAGGGTTTCGTGTTAGTGTATACCACCACCCAAAATGTGATACCAAAGACACTTTGTATTAAAAATATGTTTCAGGTAGTTTAAGAACAAAATTATAACATATTTTGAATATTTAACTATCTATGAAATTTTTGCGCAGAAAATTCATTTGTAAAAATCAAGTCATTTTCTCTCTTTCTATGATTGACCATGAATAAAATTAATAACTCATGCGATTAGTTAATAAAAGCTTATTTAGCGGAGAACTGGCTCTTAATCTGGTAACACATCAAAACTCGGTTGAAATATCTGGTAGATATTTAAAATTCAAAATAATTTAGAAATTTTGACCTCATCTATCTTTGGAGGAAAAAAAAAAGTTAATTGTGGGCGCTACAAGAGGCTTGCCTATCCAATCACTCTCTTGGCTTTTTAATTACAAGTGTTTTTCTCTTCTATACTTTATATTATTTTATTAGATTATTAAAAAAGTTAATTTTATTTTTAGTTGTTACTGTTGTTGACGCAGCGAGTAGCGCGAGTTAGTTATTCTTTTCTCTCCACAGAGAAGAAAACACGTTAGACACAATTTAGAGTTTTTCTTAAGTTATCATTAAAACTGAAAGATACATCCTCTATTAAGAGGTTCTATCTACAATAACATAGGAAATTGACTACTAGGAATTAAAATAACTACTAGAAATTAACAAAATTGCTACTTCTTTCTTTCTTTCTTCTGATGGTCCATGTGGACCATATATTTATTAGCAATATGCTCTGCATCAGTCTCTCCCACCACAGAAAAATTCGACCTCGAGTTTTCTGGGTACAATGGCTCATCATCTGGAAAGAACGGGTAAATATCTGCTACATTAAATGTTTTAGATATACCCATTTCAGCTAATAGCTCCACCACATAAGCATCATCATTAATCTTCTTCACAATTTGATAGGGTCCATACTTCTTAGGTTGCAATTTGCTATATTTTCCAAGTGGAAACCTCTCTTTCCTAAAAAACACCATCACTTGATCACCAGCAGCAAACACTTTCTCCCTCTGATGTTTATCGGCATCTGCTTTGTACTTAGCATTAGATTCCTCAATTTTCTTCTTTACTTCAGCCGTCACTGTGCGCCATTGTTCAGCCATATGTCTTGCAGCAACACTGGCATAAGGAGCTCGTGGCAACTTCACTAAGTCAACAGCATGATCTGGTGCCTTAGTGTACACAATTGAGAATGATGACTTGCCCATGGTACTATGTATCGCCATGTTGTATGCAAACTCGGCTTGTGCTAGTGCCGTATCCCACTGCTTCGGCTTATCTCCACAAATACTGCGAATTAGGTTGCCCAAGGTTCTGTTGGTGGCCTCTGTTTGTCCGTCAGTTTGTGGATGAGCAGTGGTGCTGTAGTTAAGGGAAGAGTCAAACATCTGCCATAGGGTCTTCCAAAAGTAGCTGAAAAATTTGCTGTCCCTATCAGATGCGATTGACTTGAGTACCCCATGTAAGCGCACCACTTCCTTGAAAAACAACTTGGCAATACCTTGTGCATCAGCCACCTTTCGGCATGGAATGAAATGTGCCATCTTTGAAAACCTATCAACAACAACAAAGACAGAATCCATACCTCTTTGAGTACGAGGTAGCCCTAGCACAAAGTCCATAAACAAATCCTCCCAAATATTGTGAGGGACTGGAAGTGGCATGTACAGTCCAGTGTTTTGTGACTGTCCTTTTGATGTTTGGCACACATAACATCGATGTACAATTCTACTCACATCCTTCCTCAAGTGAGGCTAGTAAAACCTTTCTTGAATAGCAGTGATTGTCTTGTCTCTACCCAAATGACCCTCCAATCCACCACCATGCAGGTCTAGAATCAGTTCATCCCTTAATGAGGAACAAAGGATGCATAACTGATTGCCCTTCATTAAGTACCCATCATGAATGTGAAAATCATCACATGGCTGGTTTGTGTCACATTTTCTCCAAATTTCTTTGAAGTCTTCATCAGTTATGTACAAGTCCTTCAACTCCTCAAAACCTACTACCTCATGGCTCAAAGTGACAAGCAAATTGGCCTTGCGACTCAAGGCATCTGCCACTTTGTTTTGCACTCCAGCCTTGTGCTTTAACTTGAATGGAAACTTCTGTAGGAATTGTACCCACCTTGCATGCATATCCTTGCTGATTCGGGTCTGATTATTCAAATGTTTTAGTGCGTCACATTATGAATATAAAACAAACTCACGCCCGATCAGATAGTGTTCCTATGTCTTTAGAGCTCGCACCACCGAGTAGAACTCTTTATCATAAGTGGACCAATTCCTTCTAGCGTCTGCTAGTTTCTCACTGAAAAAGGCTACTGGCTGTTTTTCTTGAGATAAAACTACTCCCACTCCAACTCTACTTGCATCACAATCTATCTCAAATAACTTATTAAAATCTGGTAAGGCTAGGACTGGAGCTGAGCATAACTTCTCCTTCACAGCAAAGCTTGACTCAACTTCTTCACTCCAATAAAACTTTCCTTTCTTCAAACATTCTGTCATTGGCGCTACTATAGTGCTGAAATTTCTAATGAAATGCCTATAGAAACTTGCCAGTCCTAAAAAACTCCTTAACTCACTCACTGTTTTAGGTGCTGGCCATTCTCTAATGGCTTTCACTTTCTCCTCATCTACTTGTATACCTTCTGAACCAACAACAAAGCCAAGGAACAATAATTTTTTAGCCATAAAACTGTATTTCTTTAAATTGGCATAAAGCTTGTTCTCTTGCAAAACCATCAGCACTTCTCGTAAGTGTTTGAGGTATTCCTCATCTGACTTACTATATATTAGAATGTCATCAAAGTAAACCACCACAAACTTCCCAATGAAAGGCTTCAATACCTAATTCATCACCCTCATGAAAGTGCTTGGCGGGTTTGACAGCCCAAACGACATGACCAGCCACTCATACAGCCCTTCATTTGTCTTGAAAGCTGTTTTCCATTCATCTCTAGTTCTGATCCGAATCTGATGGTACCTACTTCTCAAATCAATTTTTGAGAACATCACCGACCCGCTTAATTGATCCAGCATATCATCAAGCCTCAAGACGGGAAACTTGTAGCCAATGGTGATCTTGTTGATTGCACGGCTGTCAACACACATCCTCCAACTATCGTTCTTCTTAGGTGTCAATAATCCAGGTACAGCACATGGGCTCATGCTGTCCCTAACATAGCCTTTATTCAACAATTCATGCACCTTCTCTTGTAAGATCTCACTCTCTTTTGGGCTCATTCTGTAATGTGACAGATTAGGTAGGCAAGCTCCAGGAATCAAGTCAATGAGGTGCTGAATGTCCCGCATAGGAGATAGTCCATCAAGAAAATCCTCAGGGATAACCTCACTGAACTCCTCCAACAATGGCTTAACCATCTGTGGCACCTTTACATCTTGACCCTCGTCCAAAGAGAGGATCTGTTTCACAATCAGTGCATGAACCACTTTAGACTCCCCCACTGCTGCCTCTAGCTCTTTTTCAGAATTCATAAATGTGATGTATGATTGCTCCTTAATTTTAGCATTAGAGTGCTTGTTTACTAGTAAAGGAAGTAGAGTAAACTTCACTCCTTGTCTCTCTAATTTGTACACATTATCCCTACCTGCATGCTGAGCATCAACATCAAATTGCCATGGTTTGCCAAAGAGTAAATGACACACATCCATATCTACAACATCATAGTACACTTCATCCTTATATTTTCCAATAGAAAAAGGTACCTTACATCGCTCAGTCACCTTAATCTTCTCTGCAGCTTTAATCCATCCAATTGAGTAAGGATTTGGATGATTTTCAACAGCCAACTGCAATGAATTCACCACATCTCTGCCAATAATATTTTCACAACTACCACTGTCTATGATTAAGTCAAAGACACGGCAATTGATGGTGCATCTGATTCGAAATAATTGGTGGCACTGGGTAGCATCATCTTGCTTTGGAGCTAGCATCAACCTTCTAATAACAAAGCTCGGCTCTCCTTCATCTTCTCCTTTATCAAAATCGTCTTCTTCATCATCCTCATCAAGTTCACAATAAATCCCATCTTCTATAGTCTCTCGTTCCACAATATTAACACCTCTTCTATTGGGGCAGTCACCGGATCGATGACCCGGTTGTAAACACCAGTAACATTTGCCCGCCATCGATTTAGAGGTAGGATTGGTTGGTTTCTGTTTTTCGCCTTTGTCCATTGGCCTTTTTCCTACTGCCTTATCCTCCTTTATCTCCTTCTGCACCTCTTGAGCAACATCACTTCTATCAATAGTGTTTCTAGTGTAGCCTTCACTAGCAAGACCGCGCATGTTTGAATCCCACTTACTACTCTTCTCTTGCAACTTACTGGCCCTCACTCTCCCGCAAATCATTCCTTTCTGCCAACCGCATAAACTCAGCGGTGTACTCATGAACAGACCTTTGTCCTTGGCTACATCTTTGATATTGCTGAAATAAAACTGCTCATAATCAGGAGGAAGAAAGTCTCTCTGCAATAACTGCTTCATCCTAAACCAAGTTCTAATAGGCTGCTTCCTTTCACAATGCTTTCTGTTTTGTAACCTCTTCCACCATACAAAGGCTCCCCCTTTCAACCTACATGCCACCAACTTCATCTTTTTCTCTTCAGGTATCTCCATATACTCAAAGAATCTATTTACTTCAGCAACCCAATCAATGAAGTCCTCAATATTTAGCCCTCCATTAAAACTAGGGATATCAACCCTCAATTTAAAGTCATAATTATCTCTTTCATATTGGTTACCTTGATTTCTACCACGACCATTATCACGCCTAGCGGCACGGTAACGGCCTAACCAGTCCTCTTCTTCCTCCTCCTCTGAGTCATCTCCTTAGGTGGAATTGCCTCGATGGTTCTGAGGAACATGTTTGTCATGAAAATCGCCTCGAGCAGCATCACCTCTTGGTCGATCTCTTCCTTCAGCCCTATTCCGATTAGGGTTCACCGCCAGCAAATCAAGCCGTGCGATAATACCCTCAAGTCTTCGTTGTATGCCCTGGACATTCTGTTCCAGAGTTGTAACTGCATCTCTTTGAGCCTTAACCTCGGCCCTGAGGTTTTCCATGTCCCGATCTCCGTCGAAGCCATGGCTGTCTTTTCCTGCCATTGGTTGTGGAAGGGAAAAACCCGCTCTGATACCACCTGACGCAGCGAGTAGCGCGAGTTAGTTATTCTTTTCTCTCTACAGAGAAGAAAACACGTTAGACACAATTTAAAGTTTTTTTTAAGTTATCATTAAAACTGAAAGATACATCCTCTATTAAGAGGTTCTGTCTACAATAGCATAGGAAATAACTGTTAGGAATTAAAATAACTGCTAGAAATTAACATAACTGCTACTTCTTCTTTCTTTCTTCTGATGGTCCATTTGGACCATATATTTATTAGCAATATGCTATTATTATTATTAGATAGATCGGTACGTATTATGCATGCGGTGCTTCATTACTAAAATGCATGCAACGGCGAGAAAGATATTATCGGTGTTTGTAAGTCTGTAAAATATATATGCAACAAAATTATCATATCACTTTAGTATTCATAAATATGGGTTTTGATATGTACTCAGCTATACTACTCGGATTCGGCATTTGTGCCAGCGAATCGAACCGGGTTTGCACCCGATGCGGATTCGGGTTCGGCATCAGTGCGAACCGGATGTGCCACGTGGCGCACTCTATTATTCTATTGGATTTTGACCCTTCAATACGGCTCTGGTGCGCGTATCGGGTCCATTGGACGGGTTTTGAGAGGCATAGTAACCACCACTATTGAGTGCCATATCGGATCTAGATGACAGATGGTTGTGTAGGTGGTGGGGTCCACATCTGCTTAAGCGGCATTCATTCACGCGCGTGGGAGTCACGACAACAACTCAACTCTTTCCTTCCCATAAGTAGGCTATATATATATAAGTTAAAAAGATGGATGAATTTCAACTGTGGGACTAAAATAGGTGTTTTAAAACCGGACAACCCCTCTCATTTTCTGTGACGCATGCAATTTTTATTTTTATTTTCTGAGATTTTTTAAAGGATTAATATATTTTATTTTTTATTTTATCATTGAACCATTGACAATTATAAATTAGTAATAAATATTGATATTTTAATTTTTACTAAGATTACTAAATAAAGAAATTTATTAAATTAGTAACTTTTTTACAAATTAGTGTGTTTATAATAACCATGTTTGTATATTTCAAAAAATAAATATATATATATATATCGCCGCACCCGAATCGAAGATTTTTGAAAATTTTCGAATCGCCGCACCCGCTCCGCACCGCACCGGGTGCGATTCTCGAACCCGAATCCATGCAACATAGGTACTCAGTAATTAAACACGTGCTGGAGATGTTAATTCATTATTTAGAAGTATGGGTTCATTCTCACAAAATTCTTCGAAGGCTTTGCAAAGTAAATTCGGACTGTACTTAAAAAATTTATTGCTCAAAAAGTTTTGATAAAAATTTGAATAAATATGCATAAAAATAATGTTTGGTTGGTCTCATCTTTCAAGTTGACTCGTGGTAACTATCTAGTTTCACTGTGCACCTACAGAGAAAATTAGTGTAAGGAAATATGGAGAAAATTGCCGCTGCATGTGAGCACAAGATATTTTATATATGTAGGCGATCTTGTATGCTATTGATATATAAACAGACCCCTTTAACTTATTACGTTTGATCTTACCTAATGGATGCAAGTATTGAATAGCTTTTACCTCTAGAGAAAATTAAAGAAGAGTCAACTTGGTAAAAAAAATTATAGATTAGTCGGATTACTCAAGTCAACTTGGTAAAAAAATAAATACTTTGTTTGTCATCACAAAGTATCTCATGAAGCATTAAATTAATTAATAGCTAGCACTGAAATCTGTGTTTTAATTAAGTACTCTGGGGGCTAAATACATGAATACTCACTCACTGACTTAACTGATATTAAAAAGGTTTAAACAAAAACAATAATAGTATCTCTAAAAGAACTATATATTTTCTTAATTAGCACCTAATAGGCAGATGAGGGGATGTGTCTATGCTTACCGGACAAACTACAATAAATATCTATTTAGATTTTTCATACTAGAACATTAACATGAGATGTTAGAAAGATATTAGGCAGATGCAAAACACACCTACAAAGGAAACTATTATTTGACCCTGTTTGTTTACAAACATATCATTGCTTAATCAGATATTTTCCAAAAGTATGTCCTGATTCATCCAAGAAAATACAACGATTTAAATAAGGATCAACAGTTCAACATTGAACTTTATACCGTTATAACCAATGAGTAATATATATTTGGAAAATACAAATCACAACAAAACTAGCATCGGTTGTTGAGCATTTAATGAGGACAAATAGTATATAGAATACTAATATTGGTCCGTGAGAATATTGGCTGAGTGTCTGTTCAGTACTGCTTTATCGCCAACCCACAAAAATTTTCTCAAATATTCTTTTTGGGGACAACCTACCACCTAGCACGGAGCACTGAATGCAAATAAAAGGATGATTACTCCAATAAGAAAATTTACAGGACGATAACGCAAAAAAGAGCATGAATATTAAATGAAGTGTCCGTTCACGGCGTTTCGTGTGCTCCCTTTTGGTCGCCATTATTATTTTCGGCGCGAGGAGGGGCATTTCCGTCTTTTGGCATCCCCTTCGGTTTCTTTTAGAAAAAGGTGGGGGTTTTTGTAAAGCGACCCAAGCCAGAGTGAGCAGAGAGAAGAGAGAGAGAGAGAGAGAAAAAAGCGAAGAGCTTGTGATTCGTCTTGTGTGAGGCGAAGCGACATTAATAAGAGAAGAGAGAGAGAAGAGAGAAAGCCTTTAGTAACGCCGCCGTTGGTTCCTTGTTTCAAGGCTCTGCTCCGCCGCTCCTTTAATGGTGCTGCGTTTAATTGCACGATAAAACGAGCAGCAATTACATTTACATTTACTATTGCCACAATAATTGCCTCTGTTTAAAGCCCCGAGACACCTCACATAACTCCGTTTCGGGATCCAAATCCGCTCTCAGAGGCAGTAAAAGAGCGTAAGAGAGAGACAGAGAGAGAGGTTAATTTCTTTCCTTCCATGAATAGTGCTGCCATGGAATCAGGTTGGAAATTTAAAATTCAGTAAAGAAAGGCGCGAGCTCTACTCTTTTTATTTATTAATAATTTGTTTTCTGGTTTTTGGGTTTCTGGAATTTAAGGGTTTAGAGGAGGCGGAGGAGGTGGAGGAATTCCAACTGACTTGTACGAGGAGCTATGGCGAGCTTGTGCGGGCCCACTTGTGGAGGTGCCACGTATTGGCGAGAGAGTGTTCTACTTCCCTCAAGGCCACATGGAACAGGTTTGCTTACCCTTTTTTTTTTTTCTTTTTTCCGACATTTTGGAGGAATTTTCTGCTTTTAGAATAGAAAGTGCTGATACAGTTACACTGTTGTTTCTCTTTTAGTTGGAGGCTTCCACAAATCAAGAGCTGGATCAGCAGCTCAATCTGTTCAATCTGCCTCCAAAAATTATCTGCCAAGTCCTTAATGTGCAATTAAGAGTAAGTTTCAACATTAATTCCTTCATTTTTTTTGGGGGGGTTTTCTGTTCTTCTTTTTCTCTTCTCTTAACTTCATTTTGTTTTCAATTTTTGGTTTATTCTAGGCTGAGCCTGAAACTGATGAGGTGTATGCACAAATAACATTACAACCTGAGCCGGATGTAATAACACTCTTCCCTATTTAATTTCTTCAAAATCATTTTTTTCCTGAAAATTATAACGAGATAGAAATTCTTTTTCCTGGTTCAACAGCAAACTGAACCAGCAAATCCTGATAAGCCGCAGCCCGAGCCAGTGCGGCCAACTGTGCACTCATTCTGTAAGATACTGACAGCTTCTGACACTAGCACACATGGCGGGTTCTCAGTTCTCAGGCGACATGCCACCGAATGTCTTCCCCCACTTGTATGTTCCCTCTTGGAAACCTTCTTTTTGGGGATAACGGCCTTTTATTCCCCTTGATGTCGATGGTCCGATTATATGCCTTTACCAGGTTTTCGGTTTTCATTGTGTTCTTAAATTTTTACCTTTTTCCTTTAGGATATGTCACAACAGACCCCAACTCAGGAACTCGTTGCGAAGGATTTACATGGCTATGAATGGAGATTCAAGCACATCTACCGAGGTATGTTTGCTTGACATGGCAGTCTCACAATCTTGAAGGGTAAAGTAGCAAAAGTAACAGTAGCAAAGAATCTCAATGTGAATTTTTTAGGCCAACCGCGAAGGCATCTACTTACCACTGGATGGAGCACCTTTGTTACCTCAAAGCGACTTGTTGCTGGAGATGCCTTTGTTTTCCTCAGGTACCCCTTTTATCTCTCCCTTTTCAATTTCACTCTCTTGAGTTGCCATGCTGGTACCAGAATCTCCAATTTCCAGCCATCTTAGTTTTCTTGTGTGTTTTCTATTTTGAATAGTTGTTTTAAGGCTTGGGTGCTACATCATCATACACAAATTACTTGTTTAGTAGCATGTTAACTTCGTAATATGCAGGGGTGAATCAGGAGAATTGCGAGTTGGGGTGAGACGTCTGGCTCAGAAACAGAGCACTATGCCGGCCTCTGTTATATCTAGTCAAAGCATGCATTTAGGTGTACTTGCAACTGCTTCTCATGCTGTTAACACCAATTCCTTTTTCACTGTCTACTACAAACCAAGGTAATTGGATGTTCTTTTAGCATAATTTTACTATTCTACTTGTGCGAACATCTTGTATCATAAGCACCATGTTGGTATGTGAATATCTAAGAGAATAGATTGGTTGTGATCTTAAGGTAGGAGAAGGCATATAGTTTTTGTGTTTTAAGTTTGTGTTAGATATTTTGATGCTAAGTGTTATAGGAGGCAAATTTTAAACACCACTGAATTATTTGTATAACTGTTTACTTTTGTAGAACAAGCCAATTCATAATTAGTGTGAACATGTACTTGGAGGCTGCTAAGCTTGGTTTCGGTGTTGGCATGAGGTATAAGATGCGATTTGAAGGAGAAGATGTCCCTGAAAAGAAGTATGATGTATCCTTCCATTACTACAGTAGATTAATGTGTAACAATTTATTCAAATTTACAATATGCTTATGCAAAATTTTAGGTTTTCTGGAACTATTGTTGGTCTGGTGGATTCTTCGCCTCAATGGGCTGGTTCGCACTGGAGGGCATTGAAGGTATTTGATCTCTCTCTTTCTGCCATTTCCCACTCCTCTCTGTGGAGCTCTCTAAAATTATTATTATTTCATTAGGTTCAATGGGATGAACCAGCTAATGTACCCCGACCAGAGAAAATCTCTCCATGGGAAATTGAGCCCTTTGATGCTTCGGCCCCATCTGTTGCTCTACCTCAAGCCCCACCCAAGAACAAGCGACCAAGGCAACCCACTGAAATTACTGATGTACACCCATCTCATGGTAGATAAACATCACATAAATGTCCATTCTAACCTTGCATTATTTATTATGCATTTTTAATGACAACATCTCTTTTCTTTTCTGATCTGATTTGTTTTTGCAGAGCCCTCTTCTGCATTCTGGTACACAGGTGTTGCCAAATCTCATGATGGCATGAATCACTACAACAATTGCATGGATAATTCTTGGTTAAAGGACTTGAGTGGTCCTTCTAAATGCCAAGCCACCAGCAACTCATCTTCTCTTACCGATGTCTCTCTGAAATTATTCAGAGACCAGAATGAACAGAACAAAGTGAATTCTTGGTCAAATTTAGCACAATCCAAGCCTGAAGAGCCCAAGAAGACTGAGTTTCGCCTCTTTGGTATCGATCTCAAAGCCAATTTGAATTCAAATGTGGCACCGACAAATATTACTGAAGAGTCATCTCGTATGAAGATTACAATAACTGACTCGATCGAAGAATCAGTGCAACTTTCTGTTCTATCAAAGGAGCATAAACAGAGCCTCACGGAGAGCCCTAAGGAGATACAAAGCAAACAAAGCTGCTCCACTAGGAACCGCATTAAGGTATAAAGAACTCCGTAGCTGAATTATTAATTGGCAGATGGAACAGATTTCCCTTGTCTAATACTTGTTTGCAAATCCCTCTTGAAGTTTGCTTTGCAAATACGGAAAGGCAGCTGTACCTTTTGGCTCCTTTAACTTGATAGATTGAATATTTGCAATTAAATGGTTGTTTATTTTAATTAAAGGTCAATAAAAAAAAAAGTTGATATAAGTACGACAAGTTGATAGGGATAAATATTACTGTTGGAATCTAAATTTTATATCCATTGCTGTTCTTTTTTATATAGGTGCAAATGCAAGGAAATGCAGTTGGGAGAGCAGTCGACCTAGTCAGCATAGATGGTTATGAGCAACTTAGAGAGGAAATAGAGAAAATGTTTGACATAAAGGGGGAACTTGCTACCCGTGAAAAATGGGAGGTTGTTTTTACTGACGACGAGGGCGATATGATGCTTGTGGGAGATGATCCCTGGCTGTAATTATCTTTCCTCAAGTCTTTCTTTTTTTTTTTTAAGAGAAAGCAGTTACCTAGTCGGCATGTAATGCTTGTGGGTGGTTTTTTCTCCATAGTTAGCACACTTTGCAAGGGTTTCTCCTTTGGGTCTTTTGAAAATGCATCACCTCAATTTATACTCTAGTATGGATATTGTTGGAGGTTTCTATTAGCTTTGAACACCACTGACTCCATTATTTTTGGATATTAATCCTAAATAAAATCATTTAATTTTCAGGGAGTTTTGCAAGATGGTGCGCAAGATATTTATTTTCACAAGTGATGAAGTGAAGAAATTGGTACCAAAATCAAGGCCATGTGTTGAGGGAGGGGAAGGGACTTCCCTAGCTGTTTCAGGTGAAAAAGAACCCAAATCTGAGATATAAGAGTGGAGGCCGAAAGGTGGAAAGTTTTATTTTAGTCCCTTCGGTAGAGTCTAATTGTGTTTGTGTCTGTTTTGTTGTACTTGACTAGGGACTTGATTGGTCGAGTAGCAAGGTAATTGAGGCTGGCTCTTTCAATTGATCTTGATGGAGTGGGTATATGTATAACTTAGGTTTATAGTAGTATGGCTAAATTTGTGGTGAAATAATCGATGGATTGGACTTTGAGTATGTAAGATATATCTGTACTCTCCAACTATATGCTTGGTATATTGTCTATTCTGAGCTAGCAGTGTCTTAATTTTGTTTAAGTTTTGTGTTTGTGAGTTGGTTATCTTAGGAAAAATGTAACTATGACATTATATAGAATATATATTTGAGTGCCGGTGTGGTTATGATTCCAAGTTATTATACCTTATTTTGGTTCTCTTTTTGTTCAACTCACATGGTAGATATTTCATTGGATTCAGCCGGACTGATATCACTCACAAACCTCTTCAGGCATTGGCGCAAACTTTAAATTTAAAATGTCAACTTGCACATTTTTAAACCCCAGAGTTCTGATATTTGCTATATTGTGGTGGTTATATGTTAGTGGCTTCCACTAGAAAGGTTAGAAGGTCGTAGAGGAACTCCAATAGTTAATTTTTTGGCCCATTTAATTGTTTATTAGAAAGCTAACAGCGTTTGAATGGAGGTTGACACAAAAGTACAATAAAACCCATGAATTGGGTCTAATTCTTTGTTTAAATTCGTGCTAAACGATAAGAGTGCAAGGTGCTAAACAATTCGATGCCATTCGAATTTGGGACCTCGCCCGAGTCACACTTGCAAATAAAGAAATAGAGAGGGGCTTGCTTTGCTTTATTTTGTTTTCTGAGGAACCAAAACCTAATTTGTGGGTTCTTTTGTGGGTTTGAACTTTTATAATACCGTGTGAATGTCACGGCGGCTTCTGATTCGTTTCGTTTTGGGGTTTTTATATGGACTGATTATTTTGATCTGTACTCTGTACTAATTCTGGCTAAACATTTCAGGTTTGGTGTCTGATTTCTAATAATGAAATTGGTTAATGATCAAAATGGGGTTCTGTGAAGGTTAGATTTTATCAATGTCTCTCTCATAGTCATATCTCTAGTGCATAAGATCATTCGCCTAATAAATATGAGGTCCCTCGCTCAGATGTATTCTTTATTGGACAAGAGGCTAAAATTTGATCAATTTTACAAACAACGTACTGTACTGTGAGTCTGTGATTTATAGCGTGTTTGGGCATGTTAATTTGATGGTACATACATGTGTGCTGCGAACCTAGAAAAGGAATTTGAAAAATTAATTAATACCTAGAGACGAATTGCATTTAACGAAGAGAGGTGTTAACAAATAAGGGGGAAAAAAATCAAACGATTGTCTACTTTGATAATTTAATTGTTTAGCGCTGGTAGGCTAAACATGATATCCTCAGCTATATATCTTAAACTCAAACCTTGGCAGACCTCAGTTATAAAATAATCGCCTTCCATTAATAATCTTGCATGTGATGAAAACATTGAAAAGTAATTAAACAGCTGCCAAATATGAGTGAAAATGGTAAAGGACAAAAAAGAACTGTTTGAGTAACCAGATGTTAACAAGAAAAGGTTAAATTGATGGACACAATGATGCTGAATGTCAATGAAATTTTCTCATTTCAAAGGTTACAATCCAGAATATTCATACCAAATCGGTCAACCTAACAGTTATATGCCATGTCCTGTTTGTTAATTTTATTCTCAAATTGTTGTTCTTTTGAAGTTGCTCTATGGTAATTAGTAGTGTTTAGAAAACTAGCTAATCTTCGAGGGAAGTATGAAGTTGAAGCCTAGTACTGCACAGCGGAAAAGCCTAACACATTTTGTACGTACCGTACAAGTTGAATGAAGGTCATTATGTTCAAATAATTGGGCTTACATAGCCTTATGTCAAAACTCAGAATGAACCAGCTGGTACCAACTTGTGACCACATTGCAATCATAAACCATTTTTTTGTGATGCAATATGCACTGTAAGAAAGAATCTATGGGCTCGTTTGGATTGTATGAGAATAAGGAATGAATAAGAATTTTAGATATAAAAACATTGGGAAATGTGTAATTTTGTGAAAAAAATATTGTCTAGGAATAAACTATTTTTAAGAAAAAGCTATTCCTAAGCAATCCAAACGTCTCATATGCTTCCAAAAAAACTTAAGGGGCCGTTTGGATGGTATGAGAATAAGAAAGAATAGTTTCTTCCTAAAAATAGCTTCTTTTTAAATATCCAAACTCTTTCTAATATTTTCTTCCTAAAATTCTTATTCCTTCCTTATTCCCATACGATCCAAACGAGCCCTAAGATATTTTTAGCAGGCCTGGGACATTAACCCCATAAATTAGTTTATAACAATAAAAAGGTGTCTTTCCATCACATATGTTTTATATGTTACACTTGTTGTGGTCATCCTTTGCTAAGTTGCAACTTATTGTGAGTGGTTGTGCGTGTTGGGTGTGTTCCAGTTGAAAGGTAGGGAAGCTGAAGTTAAATATACTTGAATTAATATTTTTATTAGCTTACAACATTGCTAGGTTAGGTGATAGCTACAAGCTATAGTACATACAATTTGCTTGGGAAGGACCTTCTGCACTAGAAAATTGTTAGCATTTCATGTCGAATTAGGGTTTAGATGTTCTTATCATTAACCGCGTCATCTAAAGCAAAAAAAATATAATAGGATTGTGAGTGGTATGACATTAACTGCCAAAGAATTTTATTTCCACTTCAAAGGACTCCGTGTACGCCTAACATTTTACTTGGTCTATGAGACAATGCCAAGTACTCTACATATCCTTATCTTGTGTCCCAGAACATTAGTTAAGTAGCAAATTTGGTGAGATGACTGTTTATGAGAGTTAATATATTTTGTTATGGTAGTGGTTGTATATGCTGGTGGTTCCACTTGAAAGTTATATGGAGACCTATAGTGGGGCTATAGTCAAGTTTTTTATGTGCATGCTTACATATTACCTTGTCTTTGTTGGTGACTGTAAGGTAGGCAGGGACCCAATCATTTGCTATAATGAACGAGTACCCTAAAACACCAATGGCGTAACAAGTTCATGGAGAAACTTACTGAATCACCCTTAAAGTTTTTGATATACATGTCTTTACTTAACAGTAATTTCGTATCAATAAAGAGACTTCAGCTTTTGAGAACCAGCTCTTGGTCTAGTGACAAAAAGCAATGCATCTTAAGTGAAAGGTTGCAGGTTCGAAACCCGCTTGGGGGGAATCTTTCATAGACATTTAATTTAATTTAAAAATAAGTTGGGAGGCTTGACCCCCAATTTATCTTCAAAAAAAAAAAGAAACTTCAGCTTTTAAATGACAGGCTTATTCTGAAAGCGCTGCTAGGAAATGACTTTTGGAAAATCCATTTCTTTTTTTGAAAAAAAAATCAGCGAAAGATATTCTGTGTCTGCATTATTTTTTCAATGAAATTTATTAAAGGACCGCCGGAGCAAATAGTGTGGCTAATTCTCAGGATATAAGTGCTATATAATATTACAAAACTTTGGAGGATAAAAAAAGAAAATGGCATAAACTGGAAGGACAGTTCCTTTTAGTATAGAAAATGTAAATAAATACAATGGAGGGCCTCTAATTGAATTTATTGTCAATCATTGAAACTACATGACAAAATTGAGGTGTTTAACAAGTTACTAAATTTTGCAGTTGAAATGTATAATTGTATATTGATTTAGGAAACAAGCAACAAATTTGTAATTGAGATATTTCCCTTTTTGACCACCTTTATCAAGGTATTTTCATCTCTTCTTTTTTACGGATTTAAAAAAAAGAGTTTAAAGGGATTCCCTGGCGCAAGTAATAAACGGCTCATGCCTCGTTATCAGAGAACCAAACTTTGAAGAAGTTTTCAATTCCCACTTTTGCTTCTTGGTTCTTCCTTAAGGAAATATAATAAATAGATTAAAAACTGTCGTAGAAATGTTAGAACTAATAAAGGACAGTGTTATTGTCAGTACAAATGGTATTGTACGCAACTCATCTACTACTTGGACCCAATCTATCATTGCCAAATGCCAAGGGACAGTTCCTGGATAATTAAACGTAACTATAGCTATTGGGCTTGGCCTTGTTATACTGCACCTCGGCCATTAACTCCAACTAATTTGGGTTACGCCGTAATCAATTTCTTAAATCTGACCCATTTAACCAAAACCCAGTGCAAACTTTACTTTGGGCTCGTGGAGCTTGTACAAATCAGGTTTGATAGGTGTTGGGCCTAATAAAGGAACTTCTATTTTGTCGGATCTACATTACTTTACTAGTGGAGGTCAAATTTTGGTGCGTTTATTAAATGTATGTAAGTTTAATTTAGTTTGTGTCAGCGTGGAGAGCTAAGAATCAACCATTTCATGCCAACTCATAAGGACCACATCTCCGGACAAAGTGACAAAAGAAGGTCGATCAAGAGAACAAAATCTCGTCTTCGCCCGTACCTTGTACACACAAATTTGTAAACCAAATTATATTGGCAAGCAAACAAAATATAATCCTATCCACACACACCACACAATTCCTTCCCTCTTTCCCTCCACAAGCTAACCAGTTGCTCTCAACTTCTTATAATCCTATTACTAATAGCATCCAACAAGAAAATAAAGAATCCCCTCCAAACACCAACCCCCGCCAAAACCCCGCACATAACTCAGACAATGGGATGTTCAGGCTCGAAACAAGTCGATGTGGTGGCTGATGTGTACAAGCCTCCCCCGACAAGTGTTGCACTATTCGACATAACTAAGATAGAAGAACCATGGCTCCTTGCCGAAAGCAATGACAAGCTTGAAGAACAAGAGGAGGAGGAAGAGGATTTGAAGAAAAACCAAATAACACCTATCCCTCTACCTCTTCTAGAGAAGCTCGACTCCTCTGACGCAGCCCCTACCTCTTGGAATGAGGTTAGCAAAGCTTTAGAAGATCTAAAACCCTCCATTGAATCCAACAAGACAACATCCTTTGCCCTCCCCTCCAAAACCAAAAAACCCTTGCCACCACCAAAAGCACAACCAGCACCAAATTCTAATAATAATAATAATACTATGCCTGTTGTTGTTACTGCCGCTCCTGCTACTACTACGGTTGGTACCGCTCCTGCTGATAATCCTCCTGCTGCTCCTATTGTAACAGCCGCCACTAATGGTACCTCAAGCCGAGCAATAAAGGAGTTAGGAAGCATTCGATCCGTAAAGGAGAACAGTTTCATAATTCGTGATCGGGAGCTAAAAAAAGCAGGCAATGATGCAGTAAACTCAGCTATTGCCACATGGCGGCACAGGTGGGACCCGCTCGAAGGATACCCTGAGAAGCGCCCTCCTGGAAAAAGCGGTGAAGGCATAGTTTTATACACGACCACCCTCCGTGGAGTTCGCCGTACTTTCGAGGATTGTGAGAGGGCCAGGCAAGCAATAGAAGCCTACGCAACAGAGGCAGGTATTGTGCCCGAGGAGCGTGATGTGTCTCTTCATGCAGAGTATTTAAAGGAGATGAAAGAGTTGGCAGGGGAAGAGGCGGTGGTGCCAAGGCTATTTATAAGGGGAAGGTACATAGGAGGGATTGACGAGGTGATGGAATTAGCCGACACAGGGAAGCTGAAAGACATTTTGAAATGGGTGCACGAGGGGAAGGGAGGGAGGAAAGACTGCGAAGGGTGTGGTGGGGCTCGGTTTGTTCCGTGTTTCGAGTGCCACGGGAGCTGTAAGGTGGTGTCAGCAGATGGAAAAGGCGTCGAAAGATGCGAAGTGTGTAATGAGAATGGGCTCGAGTTGTGCCCGATTTGTCACTAGAGTTGATCATTTTTTTCCTTTCTTGGTTTGAGACAATGCTGTGATCAGTGGCCTTCGAAAAAATTGTTGTGAATCAGTGAATGGCTTTTCTGGGAGAATGATCTTCGCACAACAGCCTCAAACAGCCTTCATTTGATTTCTATGTTTAGTGTCTTGCAATTGTATTATTAGTTTCTTATGGCTTCTGTTATTAGCTTTTATTGCTTCGAACATTGGTGACGAATTTGGTGTTAGGGAGTGGTAATTAAACATAGTAGTTTGTACAGGATGTGTTCTGAAATGCATGTGTCGTGCCTAAGGCTTGATAAAGTGGACGGAGCTTAAACTCTTCTCTATATTTTGCTTTTGTTTATAATAGTTACATTCAACACTTGGTCTAGAATTTGAGATGGAATAGAATGAAAATAATTGGAAGAGAGTTGGGAACAAAATGTAACCTCCAAATTGGAAGGTGCAGGCAGTTCACTTTCCTATCCACTCACCCTCAAATCTCAATACTCCTTTGTGGAGCATACCCTTACTTTTCGTTTTCGTCAATTTGGGTTCTCTTCAGGAAAGAAAGAAAACTGTCGGATGAACAGATCACATTAGCCTGTTAAACATGCATTATCTTAAACAAATGAGAAGGATTATTTGAAAATATTAACTTAATAAACTCAATAATATTTTTATAAACCAATATGAATAGTATAGCAATAAAATTTCATGTAATGTAAATATTATTTGATATTGTGTCAAGAGCTGTTAATTTCTCAAAATTCAGATTATCTGATGAATGGCAAAACATATATCGAGATTTATCATTTTGTTTACGCATGACATGTACATTGTATAATTCATGCCTTTTTCTACAATCTTAAAATTTTAATTTTACATTTATTTTCAGAGATTATCAAGATAAATTATTGTCTCATCCCTTCTAAAATCTAAAAATGCATGCATTGAATATTATTCCCTGTTTTACTTCATAAGAAAAGTAATATGATTTAATGCAGTTGACAACTTTAAGAGTACCAAAGACCACAAAAGATGCTGCAATTAACGAGAAACTATTCTAATTCGTTAAAAGTGTTCTTGCACTCGTACAAGAATTACAATATTTTTAATCCAAAAAAGTTGAGGCCTAGAATATTTAACTTTCCGTTAAAACAGCTTCTTTTCCAACATCAGGTGATGAGGGTGTTTCGCTGAGAACAAAAGCTTCTAGAAGGCTCTGTGCACAATATGCATGTTCAGGCACACCAGATACCATGATCACCGTCTCTGGGGACTCGGGCCGCAGCTCTGTTATCGTAATTTTGGCCTCTGATATCTACATAGGGGAATAATTGGATCTTATTTTGTACCTTCAACATTAGTTGTCCTGGAGAAATTAATTTCTTCGAAGGATAATTGTTTTCTGAAATAAGACTTACCTCACGAATCTTATTCAAGCAACCTCCATCTTCACCACAGAGGTTGGGTACAAGAGATCGAGGAATAGTAACCTCCAAAGTAATACTAGGAATGACTGGTGATGCTTCTTCCCTAGTAAATAACATAGTTGAGGACAGTAATTAGGTGAAGTAATGAGATTCCTCAGTACAAAGGGTCTGGTGAATACCGAAATTTCAGAAGAAAGAACACCAAAAGAGAGCAGCAACTATACATAAACAAAAAGAAAACAAATAATATCAACAAAAGAGGGATCTTTTGTGTACGTACGGTGAAATTGTGCCAGCTTTTCTTGATGGATGAGAACCATAATCTGGTAATGGTTCTCTCGTTCCCTGAAAATCAGAAAAGGAACAAGATTACATTTGAACTTTTTGAAAAGATCATTTGAGCAATCATTCTGATTACCCGTGGTGCATGTCTATCATAGGGCGGTCCTTCCTCGTAAGACCTGCCATAGCCGTGGAAAGGAGGGGGTTGGCTGGATAAGTGTTGCTGAGGTGAAGCACCACTTCCCATGTAAGGGCCAAATGGAGGCTCCATTCCATAAGGAGAGGCGTGGTTCATCAGAGGTGCCTTGTCCCTCAGAAAATGCTGCTTCAGTCTAGATGTGATTTGAATTATTGCCTCCTGAACGGATTCTCCATTGCCATTTATCTGTCAACAAAGTTATGAGCAGAACATGAAGTAAGCTAATGATTGATGGAGAGTAAGCTTTGTAGAAGTAATTAAATGCAGCAAACAAGTAACAAGTATTTCACAAAGTTTGCAGCTTTCAATCTGTGAAATAAGTTTCTATTTCAAAACACAAAAAAAGATATGGTATTGGCTCCCAAAACAGGCATCAAACAACTAGGCTCCAGTTAACTTATTTTTTGGGATGAATGTGCCAATATTTTCAGCAACATTTATTGATGTTCACATGATACTGTTCTTTTGAATATCAGCGTTGAACTTGTTGAGCAAATGTACCAGACCTCCAGGTATTATACATAAGATTGAATAATATGTACACACCACACTGAACCTCAGTGAATCTCAACTATAAATTAAGCTCCTAGCACCCCGGATTGTTTCCAACCCTCCCTATAAACCAACAGACCAAAGTAAGTTTCAAATGCCAATGCTAGCAGGCACAGTTTCCATTTGCAAAATTTGTGACAATGACTACGAACAACCGAGCACAAAAAATTCGAGAGATACCTGAATGGCTTCTTCATCTTGCCCAATGCCGTCTGGTATGGGGTCTTTACCTCTGGCCATGATCCGAATAAAGGCACCAGATGACTTCCTCATCTCTGCCATGATGCTACCACCCTTGCCCAGCAGGCAGCCAACCTGGCTCGATGCTATAACCAGCCGGCACTGTTGTTCTCTAGTCTCTGCCCCAACCCCACTGCTCAACACTAGCCTGTGGTGAACCCGAAGAACAGCATGTTGAATTGGCGAGAAACTGTCCCCGTGGAACTGTCCAGAAAGCTATATTAAAGAGAGTGCAAGACAAGAACTAAAATTTATATCTATTCCTGTATCAGTCATGCAGGGGTATAATGCTACAAAAATTGAATATCAGATTATATGAATTTTAGTTTTTAATTTACTTTATTTTGCCTATGTGTTTTATCCATCCAATAATTTACCCACTTATTTTTTTATTATTGTTGCCGTTTCATTTAAAAGTGCTTATTTCATGCATAGCTAGGTCTCAAGATAAGACTTAATCACTACACCAGAGAGAGAAAGAGATATTAAAATTGACTAACAGTCTCAAACACAATATAAACAGTACACTGGTACCAACCATCCAGTGTCTACTGCTAGTAACCGTCTCAAACAAAGTGCTGTTCTAGCTGACAGTATAACAGTTAAAGAAAAAAAAGATAAGTTACCACAGGGCCCTGAATGGTGATGAGCCGGTCCTCAGACTGTGCCTCAGAATTAAGCTCAGATATAGTGATATCAGAACCGGTCTCGTTTTTTATATTTTTCACAATGTATCCGGCCTTGCCTATGACACCACCAACTTGATCATTTGTGCATAACATCCTATAGGTCATGAGGTCTACAGGTGCGCCTGGTGTGACAGACTCATGGGGGTAGCCACCAAACTGGGGATGCACACCGAATTGCTTCGGTGCAAATGGGTGCGAGGATGCACTGGGTGTTGGTCCAGGTTTGGATGGGTCCCGGTCACGACCTGGTGGTCTTTCTAGAAGCTGCTTAGCTATGAGCATGACAGCTTTCCTGACCGAGTCGAGATCACCAGTTACCTAGTGAACAGCAAGAAAATGAGCAAGTATTTTAACATAATTGTGCGAATAATGCACGAAGAGTTAAACAATAAAGCCTTTGCCCCCCGCCCCCCGCCCCCCGCCCCCCGCCCCCCTCACAGCAATGCATGCAAAGCAAGTGGTATGGTAACAGTTCCCTAGTACTCATAAGTTAGTAACACTTAAAAGGATCAGATTTTAAAGTTGGGGATAATTTGAAACAAAATGAAAAGAGAACTACTTTCATCATAATATAGCCAAGAACAACTTTACTGAATAGTACCCAACTATTATTTCTAACATCGGCCAGATCACCCAACAATAGGTTCATGCAAAACTCAAAAAAAGCATTCTAACAATATTGCTTGATTCTGACTTCAGTTCATCCTATGAAACAGCAAGAATTTCCCGAGATTCCAAATGTAATAGAATATACATTTTTTTTCTATAATCCAGGCCAAAGAAATTTATATACAACAGAAAAACATATGGCTATCAACTTGAAGAAAAGAATATACCTGAACCACATCTTCCTGGGGCTTGGCGCAAATTGGAAGCTGATCTCTGGAAAGGACCCGCACCTGGGCACCACTTTCAGCCATAATTTTTTTAATTATGACACCACCCTTTCCCAGAAGTGAGCCCACCTGACCCGACAAAACCAACATCCTGAAGGTAACAAACAGGGAAGCTCTCTCTGCTTCCTTCTCCTCCTCGCTTTCTCTTGCTTCTGCTTCTCCTTCTCCTTCTCCTTCTCCCTCAGACTCTAAATCACATTCTTCTAACATAACCCGCTCGAAAACTCGCATCAAAGCAGTGAATGCAGCAGGCGTCGCCTTCTCTACAGGAACCGCTTCTGACGGCTCCTCTGCCCCCACTTCCTTCTCCTCATTTTCAGCCGTCCCATCTTTCTCAGCTCCTTCGTCTAATTTTTGTGCCTCCTTGTAGACGCTGGTAATGATAACTATCCTCTCACTGCACCCACCCACGGCATCCTCAAGTTTGATCTTCGCGCCGGTATCCTGACGAATCTTGGAAACAATGTTGCCTCCTTTCCCAATCACACTTCCCGACATCGCCACGGGACAGAGAACCTTGTATGTGACCAACCGCTGCCTGACGGAAGTGGCGGGACCCGTCTTCTGCAATTTAGCGGGTACCTCAGGTTCCTGAGGGTTCTCATCTGACGGCCTCTTTGATGGGGTCAGGTTAGACGCCATGGAACAATGGAGGAAAGGGGAAAGGGGAAAGGGGAAAGGGAAAGGGAATGATTCTAGCTAGGGTTTTGTTAAGAACTTAGGAAATGCTGAGCGCCGAGAGTCTTAGAGAAAAGAGGAGGGTTTTATCTTTTATGTGGCCACTAATTTCATCTCGCCGTGCGGCGGTCGGAGGAGCAGTTATCGCCTTATCGGTGCGGAGAAGGAGAAGGAGAAGGTGAGATGAATGAAACCCAAGCGCGCCGATTTTCCACTCTCTCCCGTGAATTGGGCCTATGTTATTGGGGCCTAAATTTTAACATATGGGCCTAATGCATGGGTTTCGTAGAAATTGCAACGTTTTCACTTTTCACCACCAATTTCAAGTTTTTTCAAATTTGCAATTATAAGTGATGCATGCAAATCCATCTGAAAGATTTTGGTCTTGGACATTCTTTCGACGTATTACTAAATTCCTACCTTTCAAATTACCCAACAAATTGGAAATAGCACCACAAATTCAATAATAAGTTGGTTCTGTTACCATGTGGAATACTATATACGTTAGACCACAAATTCATTAAAATTGTGCATACGAGACGGATAACTGTATTTGCCCTTAAAAATTTCCAAAATTAGTTTTGTCCTGTTTCAAAATTAAATCTAATGTACAATTTGTGTGTTATACTGTTATGTCATGTTTCATGCTTTCTAAACAAGGTAACCGCCTACTGCCTCTGTAAATCATAGCTCTTCCGTGGTCATGATTCCTTTTAAAAAAATCATGCATATATTTAGACATATTATTCAGTAGCAACCAATCCACAAAGTGAGAGTTAATCTATACTTCTATACTACTTATAAAAGCAGCCATAAAAAGGTCATGAATTCCAACCACTAGGGGTGGAAACATGTGTTAACATCAATTATAAACCATTGATCTGTGCAATTTGATATGATGTGCGGTTCAGATTTGTATTTCTAACAAAGAGTCAGACTCTTTGACAGAAAGTGTCCGGTCGCTGAATTGAATTAAAGTTTTTAGGGAGTTTGTCAATATTTCCTGAGTTCGATTCTTGACTCTAGCGATTTTATTATTTTTTTTCTTGCACTATTTTTTTAATTTCTCCTATTGCATGCACCATTTCAAGGACGTTCCAAATCTGTTTTTTTCAAATAATAACTTGACGCATATTTTTTATATTGCGTTTGCATATCATAATTTTCTTTGCATCTGGAACATAAATGATGCAAAATACTTATAGCTTCTATGTACATAACTATTATTTGCTTTTATATTTAAGCTTGACAATCCCACATAAATTTTTTAATAATTTTATTCGTTAAAAAATATCCATGTTCATCAATTTATCTTTTCCCATATTTATATGTTTATCTATTATCTATTTTATTTAAGTGTAACAAAATAATAAAAATTTCCCCACACATTGGGTGGGCGTATCTGCTAGTTTAGTAAAATGAAGCATTCTGGTTATTAATATGGTAATGAGACATCGGAAGAAACTAAATAACAATAATAAATTATTATTGATTTTATAGGCTAAAATCAGTCGCGACTGAAGGATGAGACCGTCAGCTATGATCAAATCTCAATTTTCAAGATTCTAACAGTCGATCCGAACCGTTCAATGTGTTCTCCATATTGAAATCTCATTGGAGAAGAAATTTATATTTTTCTGTAATTTTTTAGTATTTTTTTTGTATTTTACAAAATTCTTAATCTAAACAATTCTGGACCCTTCAATAACTATGATTTTTAAAATTCTCAAAAAAATAGTAAATAAAATCAGAAAAATGTAAAATTTGGTCTCCAATGAGATTTCAATATGGAGAACACATTGAACGGTTCAGATTAGCCATTAGAACCGCAAAAGTTGAGATATAATCGCAGCTGACAGGTTCATCCGTCAGTCGTGGCTGATTTTAGCCTATCTCTTTTAATTATTAAGTCGCAAAAGTATGTAATATAGTCTCATGATTGTTTGAATTCTTTCAGAAAGAAATTTGATGTGGTCCGTCGATTGTCAGTTTTATACATTGCTACCTCATAATCGTTTATTTGTTCATCTTCTTTAAAGGTTTTCGCATCTTGTGCCTATGCTCCTAGCCATATCTCCATGGACTCTCTTAAATCTCTATCGCTTGCATTCATACGACCATTATTTGATTCTGATTTAGAAGATCATACATTTCCCTCTTAATTCAATCCAGTTTGCCTGAGCAGCCTCTCCATGGATAAGCTTTGACTTGAAATGAAAATTGGCGCTAGTTGACCAAAAGCACCATAACTCAAATTTGGGATTGTTTCTGACTTTATTGAAATCACTTCATTTGGAAACACAGAAATTTTTTCCTACTCATTTTGGCATTTCTGGAGACATGCAAGCGGTACTATTAAATCCAACCTCTACTGGAGTCTTTGTTCACATTTTATAGAAATCTTCGTTTCAAAATATAACGAAATGTGATGTACTTTTCAGCATTCATTCTCTTATATATAATGATGAGATTTCAAATCGGTGGGAATCCTTTTGTTGAGATCAATTGATAAAGCTAGTGGCAGTGTTCTACGATAACTTATTACAGCACTTGATATATATATATTTTTTAATTAAATTTGTGGGCATGTAATTTATTTTTTATTCGGTTTGTATTTAAAGCTCTTGTTTCAGTAGTAATGACTAGCAGATGCAGAGCTACAAAATAATAATAATCAAGGGTGACGCAAGAACAATAGAGAAATATAATGAAAAAGTACGAACAAGAAAAAATTTTGGTTCTGAAATCACACAGATTCTTAGATTTTTTATAAAGTTTTATTTCTCAAACATCACCAAACTGCCATAAGACTCCATGGCCGTCTTAAATAGACAAATACAAAAATTCTAGAAAGATAAAATACATAAAAATTACTAAAACAATCCTAAAATTGCTAAAATTATAAAGAAAGACTCAAAAGTCCATGAAGAAAGGCACAGATCTCAAATCCGAGCTGATAGTTTGGCCAAACGCAACGGAGCTATGCTTATTTTCGACCTCTGAATCACGGATCTCCTATCAAAATTTCAGTTCGATCCGACAGTCGGATCAAAAGTTACACCTATTTTTGTGAAGTGTGCACGGGACCGTATTGCATGAAAGG
Source organism: Rhynchospora breviuscula (assembly GCA_027562975.1). Taxonomy (NCBI): domain Eukaryota; kingdom Viridiplantae; phylum Streptophyta; class Magnoliopsida; order Poales; family Cyperaceae; genus Rhynchospora; species Rhynchospora breviuscula. The sequence goes on from CM050402.1 coordinate 6,941,909, forward strand.
GTTGTTGCAAATCATGAACAAACTAACTAATAGTCAACATAAATTTAGAATTTTTACCTTGACGAACTGATATATCTCAATTATAAGTAAATTACAGTGTTTCAACACACAGTTAGGGCTACGATCTAAGGTTAGCCAGGCTAACCTGATAACTTAGCGGGCTCTGCTGAAATTTGGAATAGATTGAATGATGTTTCATATGATGCAAGGAAAGAACAAAGGCAGATGAGAAACTTCAAATCTGAATCCAATCTGGGGATTGTCCTCATCGGCCCTTTACTTCAAACGGGTTTCGGGTCCGGATGGAATCCGAAACAATGTAAAGTTTCCTCATCGGCCCAAGAAAATTGGGCCTGGGAAACTGCATTGGACCCTATAGTTTATTTTGGGCTAGATCATGAGATAAGCTATAGCAACAAACATTTGGTGAATTAATTACTGCCTTTTTTATTTCGTAGTGACTGAGTTGTTCATAAAAAGAATTATATAACATCGACGTAACGATGTGAGCTAAATAATGAAAAGCTGAAATCTAGTCCATAAGCAAATTGAAGCGAAATTTAAAATGTGTTAGATTCATTCCACGGCTGAGATAGTAGCAGCAAATATAGACTACTGGAGTCGGTTTTCTATGAGGAAAACTTTGTGTCATAGAACTAGAATAAACAAAGTCAAAGTCAGAGCCTTTTGTCCCAAACAAGTTGGAGTAGGCTAGAAATGATACTCCGATCCTAGTCATTTTTTGTATATATGGCTAAGTTTTTACGCTGGCTTGCCAAGCCTATCGCAAGCATGCGGACTTGAACCCTGAACCTCTTAGAAGAGAGCCCAGTGCTCTTACCACCTGGACTACTGGACCACATGATGATTACTTCTTACCAAATAAATAATATATAAACATTTTTTCACTGTGTGCCTATGCCATTTCCATAATGATAGAAATTATAAACTTTTCCGTACATTACTCAATCTACTTAGGCTACCCAAAAAACAAAAAAGAAAGAGGAGATAAAAATAGAAACACCTATACAATCTGTATTAGCAAATAAGGTACAGGAAAGATTTTCGCCTTGTGAAATACCATTTGCAAACCCAGTCTTTGACCTTTTCCAATTGGATACCCATAAAATGTCCCATTCCACAGCCGCCGGCTGAGCAGCCAACAAAAAATGTAAAATAAATAAACAAATAATAGCAACATGATGTGCTAGCATCAAAAGAAAATAACCACCTTTTTAAATATTGCTTCTAATTTTTTATATATAGCATCCCAAAATGTGATCAATGATTTTGGCAAAAGCCATATCAAGAAAATATAGGGTCCAAATATTTACAATAAGAAACTATGTTGATTCATCCATAAAAAAAATAGTCTTATGGCGATCAATGGATAAAGATGATTATTATAAAAGGGATAAAGTTGATATTTTTATAGTTGGCCACTTAAACCATAGGTAGACAATATATTAGCAATTGAATTGAATTATTGTTATTAATAAATTCGTGCTGTTTTCATTCTTTAAATTATTTAGATTACATTATTTTATTCTTTCTATACTGAATTTCCTATTATACTTGAGATTGTATCGTGTGTATGGCAGCTTGCAACTTCGTTTGAACTATAGCTTCTTTCAACTAAAGAATACACAAATGATATTTAATGACAATGCTTGTAAATTCATGTTTGAATTATCGCCTCGTTCAACTAAACAATACTTTGATTGTTTTAAGAGCAAGCGACAACAATTAGCAAGGCTGTCTAACAAGCATCATGACTCATGAGCAAAAGCCACATTGATTTGACTTAATAAAGAATAAGGAAGGTGATTTAAGAAATAAAAAACATTAAATCTTCCTCTTTCATGCACACCACTGCTACACTCAAGAATATATATGCAAAATTTAAAATGCCCTACATGATTATACATTGCAACTCTCTTATTGATCACGCACTATATGCTATATTTTATGTACCCATTTTGACAACTTATTTACACCAACAATTTGGATGTAAAAAAAAAAATTATACATCGGATGTATCATCATTATACAGTAGTAAAATATGGAAAAACATAAAAATGAGATATTTGACAATTGTGCACTACACCATTATACTGTAGTACTCTGATTAGTCATCAACATGACGAACCTTCAAATTTCAATTTCTATTCTAAATTAGTTTCTAAAAACAGAGCAGTTTTAAACAAACTTTATCTCAATTCTCAAAACACTGATTTCCTTTCATACAAGAAGAGACTACATTAATTAATATAAATAAAACAGCACACGCAATAAAACCTACAACAGCGAGTCAGATTCAAAATCTCCATATAAACAAAGAAAAAACAAAAAAAATTCAACCGGCCATCAATTTGAAACCAGGTTGAACCCGACTCGTCTCTACCGACGCTACCCCTAAACTCCGCTCATAGCACGCGATAAGGCTGCAATAACCTTCTCTTTAGTCTGATTCTCGCAACCTGGCGACGGTATTACAAATGTGTGTACCAGATTACCAGCACCAACAGTCACCTTCGACTCGACTGGACCCACTTGTGCTTCCTCAAAAGCCCGAAAAACTGGGCCGACTGGGTGAGTACCTTGAGGAATGGAAATCTTAACATGGACCTCATCTTGTATGGTTTTCACATCAACGTCTGACGGTCGAGCCGGTCCCTCTCTCGCATCCAGTCTCTCTCTCTCCTCCTCCATTTCTCTCAGCTTCTTTTGCATATCAGTAATGTAGGTTATAGCATCACCTAGAAGAGAGGCCTTATCCATTTTCGAAATATTAGGTACAACCGCTCTTAAGGCATAGAATCGCTGGTTCAGCTTCTCTCTCCTCTGCCTCTCGGCCTCGACATGGTTGAGAGGTTCTTCTCTCCCATTGGCTGGTTTCCGACCACGCTTTCTGGGCCGTCTATCATCTGAAGTACCGACCCTATCATCCTCGGTCTGATCGCTCCCTTCGACTGGACCTGCACGTGCAACCAACGGACCCAAACCCGGTTTAGAACTTGGACCATTGCTAAAATCTATCTGCCTTGGCTGGAACTGAGACAACACCGGTGCGGCAGTGGCACCGGCACCATTTCGTACCAGTAATACACCGCTGCCAGACCGATGCTGGCTCCAGCCAAACCCTTGTGCGCTTTTCCTACCATTTCCTGAGAGTAACAAACTCTGTGCCTGCACATGGCCATGACTATGAACACCACCTGCTTGATGTAATGCCCAGGGCCTCGGTTCAACCTTTGGCACGGCATCATTCACCGGGCTATGCCCCAATTTCAAATCCTGCCCAAAAATCTTTGCTCCCTCATTCTTCTCCCTTGAAAACACAGACTTTAACATACTCACGGCTTCAGGGCTCTCAGGTACCAGTTTCACCGATCCCAATTCGAGAACCCCATTTTCAAAAGGAACCAAGACAACTGTCTTGATCCCTGCGCTTTGTGCTAAAAAGCCCCTGATACAATAGTTACCTGGTGAGAGGTTTAGTGCTGGGTCTGGAACCCACACATGCTTTCCCAACTTGAGAGCACGGCCGGGCCCGCCGCTCCCATTGGTGAAATTGAAGTACATGGAGGCAACAAAGAACATCTCAATGTCAGTCACTTGATCGAGACTTAGAGCGATGTTCTCCTCATCGGCCCCGCCAAAGGCCTCGTGCAGCCGGTAAAGAACCCTCTTTTTCTTGATTCCGGAGTCAGAGCCGTCTGATATGTTTGACCCAGGGTCAGACTCAGTCTCGCGGCACGAGCCATCGCCCCATCCGAGCACAATTTCACCGGACTTGGTGCGCGACAACTGCCAGAAGATTGCATAGCTCCAGCCAATCGGGCCTTCTACAAGATAAACCAGCTTGTTCAAGAGATCAGGGTCGGCTTGCGAGGGAATCAACCCGTCCGAAGAGAAATTCCTGGTCGCAAGGTAATTGAATGCCTCGGGACCCAGAACAGAGAGACTGCTGGCTCTGTCCTCCTCACTCCACGTCAGCATGTCACGCCGGTCGGCCGATTCCATCTCCTCGGTCTTCATTGAGTACTTGAGACTCAATTCGGAGCAGATTGTCGCCAATTTGTCCGAATTGTGCGAAACAAGCTGGATCGACCTGTTTAAACTAAGAGAAGAGAGAAGAAGAGAACACACCTTGAACGAAGATTGGTGGCACAAATTTCAGAGCTGAAGCTAGTATTGGTTGAGAATACTCAACTAGCACTAAGCAGAGTAGCAGGTTTTGAATCCTTCCGGATCGGACAAATCTCAGAAACAGAGAGAAAAAGAGAGGAAAAGAGAGAGAAAGAGGAGTAACAGGAACAGAGCTTCTTTGTCTTCTCTCTTTTCTTTTTTCTTTTCTTTTTGTTTTTCTATCCTCGTTCGATTGTTCTCATGTGAAGAAAGAAAGATGAAGGCATCGAAAGGAGAAACTCTCGAATGCGCCATGATCTGTGCTCCGGTATGGAATCTTATCCAACACACGTGGGACCCGCGTGTTTGCCCCTCAACTTTCCATGTTTTGTGCTAATGCACCAGTTTACTCCATGTGCAGCTAGAATCGCCAGATTCAGGAGAAGAGAGGTTAGCGATTTCCAGTTGACTGGTCCCGGAGTTGAGCTTCTTCACGCGCCACAGCGAATCACGCGCTTATGATGGAGCCAGTAGTGCTGCTGCACCAGGTGCAACAGGCGATTTGGTAATCACGTTTTGGGTTCATAAATTTGTTTCTGCCAATGTGCCTGAGAAAGAGAATTTTAGGGTTGTTTACATGGTTACTCAATTTTTGGATAGTCGTGATGGTAACAGACGCTGACGTGTTAAAATTAAATTAAAACGTGCCGACGGCTCAACAATGTGAGGAGGCATCAATTTCATCCAGCCAAGCCAAAATAAATTAATTATTCGTTTTTGCATGGCCAGATATTCGTGATAAAATAAAAAGAGGAGAATCTTTTCTATTTTCCTTGTAGAATTCCACAAAGAAGGAAACTTTGCAACACTACAAACGGCCGTTGTTTTATTGGAAAAAACAAATCTTAAGTAGTAACGCAGAGAAATGTGCAAATTGTTAAAATTTATTACAAGGAAAAAAAAACAGAAAATTAAGATCTAATTTCTATTAATTTTTTGCGTTGTGCAAAACTAGCTAATAATTCATCATACATTTTTTTCATGGAGTCATGGTCTCATGGAGCAAAAATATTTATTTATTAATATAATGATACTTCAAAATTATTAGATTGTAATTTTGGGGTTCAATAAGAGTATAATTTTATATATGGGGGTTAAATATAAAGTTTAATATTTTAAGTGGTCAAACACAAATTATTTGTAGAAATGAAACAGGCATGCTAAATGACACCCAGTTGACCGGTTGATCAATTCTCAAATTCTCATTTACGGGTCTACGGTTCAGATTTAAAACGACGCCGGACTGAACGAAGCGACAGCTGGCTATTTCTATCTTTCAATTTTTATGACACTTCAGAGTCCGTTTCGTAGCCTTACCCCATAGTGTTGCGCTGTAGAGGACTAAACAATGGAGCATCCATTGTAGCCAGACTTGCGAAGATTAGTTCATTTGCCTTCACGATAAACGAAGCAATTATTCATGTTTAACCGATTTCGATCGTACGGTCCCTTATAATCTTAAAATTTTGAACGGTCCGATCCATCAGCATGTGCTATGGCACCGCCACTTTAGTATTAATTTGGTGAAAGAACCCGGTCTTAGTAAGCCGTAGTGAATCCATCGCTGGATCATTGTACTACTAGCTCTGTGGTTGTATGGAACAGTTCTTTTTGTAATGTGAACTCGGAAATTATTTCGGTAGGCCAGAGCCCAGAGGCTTTCTCTCACTTTCCGTGCAGCCAGGTGAAGGGAGCACGTGCTGGACACGTGTTAAGATAGCACGAAGCGTGGAACTGTGACTCTCTCTCTAAACATAATTTCAATTAAAATTTTCTTGAATGATCCGTGGTCTTTCTGTAAAAATCTTATTTTTTCTTTCTTCTCCAGTCCTCGGAGCCACTTGGTTTTCAATTTTTTTTTTTGCAGGCTAAAAAAAAATTATATTAGTCAGCAAAACAAGTTTCAATAAATGAAGATTTTTTCAAGGACCATAATATAAGATAAATAAAATTTTCTGGTTGATATGTTGTTATCCTAATTTAATTCTTCTTTTGGGAACTTGCATGGAAAGAACTTCTTATAAAAAAGGACGCTTCCATTTTTGAAGAACTGGAGGTGAATGGAGTTAAAACATAGTAACGGGCGAAACGGCTCCAGGCACGAAATGCGCGTGAGGACACGTGAAGTAGGAGTGAGTGGGGAGGTTGTGAAACGTGACTGGCATTTAGTAAATCCACCTGATTTTCTGTGCTCATCTGGTATTACCTTTGGTGTGGCGAATGGTCTTGACTTTTGGCATCCGTGGAAACGTACCTTTTATTTATGCGATATCGTGATGGGCTTTGACAATTAATAAATAGAAAGGAGCACTATAACGTGATGGGCGTGCTTGGATTGATGCAATTCTAATTCTTTTTACATGAAAATGGTTCTCATCCCCGAAAAAGTTTTCTAAAAGTAATCACAATCACAAGTACATGCCTTGCTGAGAGACATTTGTCAAACAACGGTGGAATGCTTAACTAGCTACATTATATTGTCGCTTGGAATATGAATTGTTGTGATGACGCATGAGTTTAAACTTTAGCGACATTATTTCGTCTCGTGACACGACAAAAAAAAGAAAAGGGGAAAATAAAATGGTCATAATTGTCTGTATGTGAACTCGTCAATTGAAGAACAACACATGTTGACATTGCTTGCAAGGAGACTATCTACTTGCATCTAAATGGCCGAATTACATCTAAATTTAATCTTCAATGAATGGATGTTTTGGCAAATAAAATGAATAATGCATGTCATTATTGGGATTCGTGTGTTACAGTATGAGAGAGAAAAAATGTAAATCAAAATACTCTGCAAATCTTATCATAGTAGAAAAAAATCAAATATTGCCTAATTTGTATATTTAAATGATGGACTGTGTTTTGTGTGAAAACAGTGTTATTTCGATAAAAAGCTAGCAAAATTTCTCTAACATATCACCGTTTTAAACTCTTATATTGAATGTTCTAATCACCTACACTAAAATAGTGATGTTTTTTTTTTTTAAATAAATATGCCATTTATTTATGGAGGCATAGCTCACTCTGCGAAATAGAGTTTATCTCTCTTCCACATTCACTAAAATAGTGATGTTATTTCCAAAATAGCATTATGCTAATTGGATTACTTAACATAAATCCAACATACTAAAATAAAGTAAAACGAATTTCTGATCGATACATAGAAATTATCTAGTGAGGTACAGTAAAACTCATTTACTTTCTGAATTAATTGAATATGAAAACTCACCAAAAAAGAAAAGAAAAAACACACACGTACCCATATCAGAGAATAATCATTTTTCCCTGAATTAAGCAAAATATGAAGGAAAATATGGGGTATGTTAGAATAAATTATTGCCGCTCGTTCTCCTCAAAAATAATAATAATAATAATAGAATAAAAATTATTGCACACATGTACCTCGTACATTTGTGTAACGCATTTCTGTCAACTAAGTAGAAAGGGGTAAAATGCCATCTTTTGAAAGGGGTAAAATGGGGTTCTACCAAACAACGAACCCAGAAAAATAGTTAAAATAAATAGAAACATAGGCCCAATTGGAAAGTCGATACTGGATCCATGCTGGGGCTAATGTCGGACATGGCCCTAAACGAAATGGACTTTTGTTAGAAAAGTTAGTAAGTGGATTTCAGACAGATGTGATATACACCGGATTTTTTTTTTAATAAATATATTAATCTTTTTTATTTTAAAGATAAATATTATATTAATTAAATGTTAAAACTAACGCTCCAACTACTGACTTTTGAAGGCCGGAGTTAACTTCGGCCTTTTAAAGGCCGGAGTAGCTTTTTTTTTAATTTCCCACCGTCCACCTTCTTTTAACTTTTTCCTTTATCTTTTTCTTTAATTTTTTTTTACTTTTTCCTTTATCTTTTTTTTTTATTTTTTTTTTATGGAAAACTAACTTCGGCTCTGAAGCCTCACTGGCATCAGAACGTGATGTCGTCCGACGTCGCCGCTGTCTACCATGACCCTGTGGTGCAGGTCGGGGTGGCATTTTTTTATGTTTTTAGTGCACCTAAAATTAACAAATGTAATAAATATTGCATTTGTGTTAATTTTGAATTATTAATGACTAAGTTTGATTAATAATGGCTCTTATCAATTAATTTGGACAAAATTTAATCAATCGGTTGAATTATTATACTAAATAGACTTAATAACAATTAATCAATAATAATTAATGATAAATCACCAGTAATACCAGTAATTTCGACTTAGTTACACACATTATGCATTACCTAAATTAATAAAATTTTACAAATTTGCATGAGCATAGTCTAATTACATGTTATAAATTAATTTAGTCTACTTACAATTATTAAATTAATTTAAAAACAATTAACAATTAACTTCCTAATAATAACTAAAATTGGACTAATCATCACTAATTTACGATTAATAATGTCTAATATGAACTAATTTAGACACAATTAGGCTACTCCTGACTTCAAAACTCCGAAACGGGTCAAACGGACGACCCGTTAAATTTGCCGCAGATTTTAAAATTTTCAAACGGACATGTGGCTACTCCTGACTTTAAAAGGCCGAAGTTAGGCCACTTTTCACTCCGGCCTTTTGAAGTCAGTAGTTGGAACGTTATTTTTAAATTTTAATTAATATAATATTTATCTTTAAAATAAACAAGATTAATATATTTATTTAAAAAAAAATCCGGATATACACCATCCAACAAAAAAACATCCAAACATGCAACAGGCCAGGGAGCCATAAATGAGCTTAAAAATCCAGATTTCCGCGCGCTGACGTCAGCAAATTTTTTACCAATTTTCGAAAATTTTTTGGTGTTGACGTCATCAAATATACTGATTTAAGGGTTCAGTTAAATGTTTTAAGAGATGAATTAAAATGTGTAAGTGTTCAGTTAGATGCACCAATAATTTGGATTTTTAGTTTTTGGGTTCAGTTAAACACCTTAAGGGATTATTTAAAAATGTATATGTATTCAGTTTAATGCACCAATAATTTGGAATTTTAGTTTTTGTATTCAGTTAAATAAGTTAAGGGATGAAATTAAAGTGTCTATGTGTTCAGTTAGTTGCAGCAGAAATTTGATTTCATAGTTTTTGTGTGGAGGATCGCCTCTGTCGTGCAGAATCGCCTTTGTAAGAATCATTGCAATCACGCCTCAGGCGATCTGAAGCGACGCGAGAGGAAGAGAAGAGAGAGGAGGAGAGATCGGCTAGGGTTCGAAACTGGTCTGGTTGGAGAGGAGAGGAGATGAGAGAGGAGGTTTAAATAGACTGGGCCAATGTTGAGCCCATGAAGAGCCTGTTTGGAGCCTGTGGATGCTCTGGATGCTAAGAGAATGGATTCTATATACCAATTACCGATTTCAGAACCCTTTTAAAAAAAAAATGGATTTCAGCTCGGACTTTTGAATGAATTGCCTTAGGCCCGATTTCGCGGGAAAAGAAATGATATACGTCATCCATTTTTTTGTCATCCAGACTATCCAACGTCAAAAATAAAAATCGCGTGCCTCTCCTACACCTCTGGTCTCACCTTTTCCCATCGACTCCATATTTCACCCTTTACCTCAACATCACTCCATTTTGTTTTTACCATGTAGATTCTATATCGCTTTCTCAAGATAAACATATACAATTTTGTTTTTACCATGTAGATTCTATACGCTTTCTCAAGATAAACATATACAACAACAAAGTGAACAACAATAAAATATAAGATGACCAAAAATATCAAAGTGAACTGATACAGAAAGCAAAGAGAACATATATAACAACCAAAGTGAATATATAAAACAAACAAAGAGAAATTGTACAAAAAGATAAAATGAACATATACAATAAACAAAATGAACAGGTACACCTACTTAGATATCTTTTTACTATTGTTGACTCAGGAGATTAAATACTCTCTCGTTATAACTAAGTGAAAAGTTACGTCTATTAGCTACTCTCTTAGTAATACTAATTGAATAATGCAATTTTGAGCATCGTTTGAGCATTTCAATCATTTCTGCATTCATTCTAAGTCATTTCATCAGAATAATCTACATTTAAACACTTTAAACTGTCTGGAATATGATTCATGTGTCATTTATTCAAAAATATTGGATTATACAAGCTAATTACACATATAAAGTGCAAATAATGCAATTCTGAGTATCATTTGACCATTTCAATCGTTTCTAGATTCATTCTAAGTCATTTCAACGCAATAATCAACATTTAAACACTTAGAGCCGTCTAGAATATGATTCAAGTGTCATTTATTCCAAAAGATTGGATCATACAAGGTAATTACGCATATAAAGTGCAAATAATGCAATTCTAAGTATCATTTGAGCATTTGAATTCTCTCTGGATTCATTCTAAGTCATTTCATCATAATAATCTACATTTAAACACTTAATACTGTCTAGAATATGATTCATGTGTCATTTATTCGAAAAGATTAGATTATACAAGGTAATTACACATATAAAGTGCAAATAATGCAATTCTGAGTATCAATTGAGCATTTCAATCGTTTATGGATTCATTCTAAGTCATTTGATCACAAAAATCAACATTTAAACACTTAAAACTGTCTAGAATATAATTCATGTGTTATTCATTCCAAAAGATTGGATTATACAAGTTAATTATGCATATAAAGTGCAAATAATGAAATTCTGAGTATCATTTAAGTATTTCAATCGTTTCTGGATTAATTCTAAGTCATTTCATCACAATAATTTACATTTAAACACTTAAAACTGTCTAGAATATGATTTATGTATTATTTATTCGAAAAGATTGGATTATAAAAGGTAATTAAGCATATAAAGTGCAAATAATGCAATTCAGAGCATAATTTGAACATTTCAATCGTTTCTGGATTCATTCTAAGTCATTTCATCACAATAATCTACATTTAAACACTTGACACTGTCTAGAATATGATTCATGTGTCATTTATTCAAAAAGAAAGGATTATACATGGTAATTACGCAAGTAATGTGCAAATAATGCAATTCTGAGTATCATTTGAGCATTTCAATCGTTTCTAGATTCATTCTAAGTCATTTTATCACAATAATCGACATTTAAATACTTGACACTGTCTAGAATATGGTTCATGTGTTATTAATTCAAAAAGATTGTATTATACAAGGTAATTACGCATATAAAGTGCATATAAAGCAATTCAGAGTATCATTTGAGCATTTCAATCGTTTCTGGATTCATTCTAAGTCATTTCAGCACAATAATCAACATTTAAACACTTAGAACAGTCAAGAATATGATTTAAGTGTCATTTATTCAAAAAGGTTGGAATATACAAGGTAATTACGCATATAAAGTGCAAATAAAGCAATTCTGAGTATCATTTGAGCATTTCAATCTTTTCTGGATTCATTCTAAGCCTTTTCATCACAATAATCAACATTTAAACACTTGACACTGTCTAGAATATGATTCATGTGTCATTTATTCAAAAAGAATAGATTATACATGGTAATAACGAATGTAATGTGCAAATAATGCAATTCTGAGTATCATTTGAGCATTTCAATCGTTTCTGGATTCATTCTAAGTCATTTAATCGCAACAATCGACATTTAAACACTTGACACTGTCTAGAATATGAAACATGTGTTATTAATTCAAAAAGATTGGATTATACTACGTAATTACGCATATAAAGTGCATATAAAGCAATTATGAGTATCATTTGAGCATTTCAATCGATTCTGGATTCATTCTAAGTTTTTTCATCACAATAATCAACATTTAAACACTTCACACTGTCTATAATATGATTCATGTGTCATTTATTCAAAAAGAATGGATTACACCTGGTAATTACGGATGTAATGTGCAAATAATGCAATTCTGAGTATCATTTGAGCATTTCAAGCGTTTCTGGATTCATTCTAAGTCATTTCATTGCAACAATCGACATTTAAACACTTGACGCTGTCTAGGATATGGTTCATGTGTTATTAATTCAAAAAGATTGGATTATACAAGGTAATTACGCATATAAAGTTCATATAAAGCAATTCTGAGTATCATTTGAGCATTTCAATCGTTTCTGGATTCATTCTAAGTCTTTTCTTCACAATAATGAACATTTAAACACTTGACACTGTCTATAATATGATTCATGTGTCATTTTCAAAAAGAATGGATTACACCTGGTAATTACGGATGTAATGTGCAAATAATGCAATTCTGAGTATCATTTGAGCATTTCAATCGTTTCGGGATTTATTCTAAGTCATTTCATCACAATAATCGACATTTAAATACTTGACATTGTCTAGAATATGGTTCATGTGTTATTAATTCAAAAAGATTGTATTATACAAGGTAATTACGCATATAAAGTGCATATAAAGCAATTCAGAGTATCATTTGAGCATTTCAATCGTTTCTGGATTCATTCTAAGTCTTTTCATCACAATAATCAACATTTAAACACTTGACACTGTCTAAAATATGATTCATGTGTCATTTATTCAATAAGAATGGATTACACCTGGTAATTACGGATGTAATGTGCAAATAATGCAATTCTGAGTATCATTTGAGCATTTCAATCGTTTCTGGATTCATTCTAAGTCATTTCATCGCAATAATCGACATGAAACACTTGACACTATCTAGAATATGATTCATGTGTTATTTATTCGAAAAGATTGGATTATACAAGATAATTAAGCATATAAAGTGAAATAATACAATTCAGAGCATCGTTTGAGCATTTCAATCGTTTCTGGATTCATTTTAAGTCATTTCATCACAATAATCTACATTTAAAGACTTGACACTGTCTAGAATATGATTCATGTGTCATTTATTCAAAAAGAATGGATTATACATGGTAATAACGAATGTAATATGCAAATAATGTAATTCTGAATATCATTTGAGCATTTCAATCGTTTCTGGATTCATTCTAAGTCTTTTCATCACAATAATCAACATTTAAACACTTGACACTGTCTAAAATATGATTCATGTGTCATTTATTCAAAAAGAATGGATTACACCTGGTAATTACGGATGTAATGTGCAAATAATGCAATTCTGAGTATCATTTGAGCATTTCAATCGTTTCTGGATTCATTCTAAGTCATTTCATCGCAATAATCGACATTTAAACACTTGACACTGTCTAGAATATGATTCATGTGTTATTTTTTCGAAAAGATTGGATTATACAAGGTAATTAAGCATATAAAGAGCAAATAATGTAATTCAGAGCATCGTTTGAGCATTTCAATCGTTTCTGGATTCATTCTAAGTCATTTTATCACAATAACTTACATTTAAACACTTGACACTGTCTAGAATATGATTCATGAGTCATATATTCAAAAAGCAAGGATTATACATGGTAATTACGGATGTAATGTGCAAATAATGCAATTCCGAGTATCATTTGAGCATTTGAATCGTTTCTCGATTCATTCTAAGTCATTTTATTACAATAATCTACATTTAAACACTTGACACTGTCTAGAATATGCCTAATATATCATTTATTCAAAAAGAATGGATCATACAAGGTAATTATGCTTATAAAGTGCAAATAATGCAATTCTAACTATCATTTAAGCATTTCAATCGTTTCTGGATTCATTCTAAGACATTTCAGCATAATATTCAACATTTAAACACTTAGAACAGTCAAGAATATGATTTAAGTTTCATTTATTCAAAAAGATTGGAATATACAAGTTAATTACGCATATAAAGTGCAAATAAAGCAATTCTGAGTATCATTTGAGCATTTGAATCGTTTATGGATTCATTCTAAGTCTTTTCATCACAATAATCAACATTTAAACACTTGACACTGTCTAGAATATGATTGATGTGTCATTTATTCAAAAAGAATGGATTATACATAGTAATTACGGATGTAATGTGCAAATAATGCAATTCTGAGTATCATTTGAGCATTTCAATTGTTTCTGGATTCATTCTAAGTCATATCATCACAATAATCGACATTTAAACACTTAACACTGTCTATAATATGATTGATGTGTTATTAATTAAAAAAAATTGGATTATACAAGGTAATTACGCACATAAAGTGAAAATAAAGCAATTCTGAATATCATTTGAGCATTTCAATCGTTTCTGGATTCATTCTAAGTCTTTTCATCACAATAATCAATATTTAAACACTTGAGACTGTCTAGAATATGATTCATATGTCATTTATTCAAAAAGAATGGATTATACATGGTAATTACGGATGTAATGTGCAAATAATGCAATTCTGAGTATCATTTGAGCATTTCAATCCTTTCTGGATTCATTCTAAGTCATTTCATCACAATAATCGACATTTAAATACTTGACAGTGTCTAGAATATTATTCACGTGTCATTTATTCAAAAAGAATAGATTATATACAGTAATTACGCACATAAAGTTCAAATAATGCAATTCTGAGTATCATTTCAGCATTTCAATCGTTTCTGGATTCATTCTAAGTTATTTCATCACAATAATCTACATTTAAACACTTAAAACTGTCTAGAATATGATTCATGTGTCATTTATTCGAAAAGATTGGATTATACAAGGTAATTTAGCATTTAAACTGCAAATAATGCAATTCTGAGTATCATTTGGGCATTTTAATTGTTTCTGGATTCATTCTAAGTCTTTTCATCACAATAATCTACATTTAAATAATTAAAACTGTCTAGATTATAATTCTTGTGTCATTTATTCAAAATCAAGGTAATTACGAATATAAAATGCAAATATTGCAATTCTAGGCATCATTTGAGTATTTCAATCGTTTCTGGATTCATTCTCATCCATTTCATCACAATAATCTACATTTAAACATTTAAAACTGTCTAGAATATTATTCATGTGTTATTAATTAATAACGATTGGATTATACAAGGTAATTACGCATATAAAGTGCAAATAAAGCAATTATGAGTATCATTTGAGCATTTCATTCGTTTCTGGATTCATTCTAAGTCTTTTCATCACAATAATCAACATTTAAACACTTGACACTGTCTAGAATATGATTCATGCGTTATTTATTAAAAAAGAATGGATTATACATGGTAATTACGGATGTAATGTGCAAATAATGCAATTCTAAGTATCATTTGAGCATTTCAACCGTTTCTGAATTTATTCTAAGTCATTTCATCACAATAATCGACATTTAAACACTTAACACTGTCTATAATATGATTTATGTGTTATTAATTAAAAAAGATTGGATTATGCAAGGTAATTACGCACATAAAGTGAAAATAAAGCAATTCTGAGTATCATTTGAGCATTTCAATCGTTTCTGGATTCATTCTAAGTCTTTTCATCACAATAATCAATATTTAAACACTTGAGACTGTCTAGAATATGATTCATATGTCATTTATTCAAAAAGAATGGATTATACATGGTAATTACGGATGTAATGTGCAAATAATGCAATTCTGAGTATCATTTGAGCATTTCAATCATTTCTGGATTCATTCTAATTCATTTCATCACAATAATCGACATTTAAACACTTGACAGTGTCTAGAATATTATTCACGTGTCATTTATTCAAAAAGAATAGATTATATACAGTAATTACGCACATAAAGTTCAAATAATGCAATTCTGAGTATCATTTGAGCATTTCAATCGTTTCTGGATTCATTCTAAGTTATTTCATCACAATAATCTACATTTAAACACTTAAAACTGTCTAGAATATGATTCATGTGTCATTTATTCGAAAAGATTGGATTATACAAGGTAATTTAGCATTTAAACTGCAAATAATGCAATTCTGAGTATCATTTGGGCATTTCAATTGTTTCTGGATTCATTCTAAGTTTTTTCATCACGATAATCTACATTTAAATACTTAAAACTGTCTAGATTATAATTCTTGTGTCATTTATTCAAAATCAAGGTAATTACGAATATAAAATGCAAATATTGCAATTCTAGGCATCATTTGAGCATTTCAATCGTTTCTGGATTCATTCTCATCCATTTCATCACAATAATCTACATTTAAACATTTAAAACTGTCTAGAATATTATTCATGTATTATTAATTAATAACGATTGGATTATACAAGGTAATTACGCATATAAAGTGCAAATAAAGCAATTATGAGTATCATTTGAGCATTTCATTCGTTTCTGGATTCATTCTAAGTCTTTTCATCACAATAATCAACATTTAAACACTTGACACTGTCTAGAATATGATTCATGTGTTATTTATTCAAAAAGAATGGATTATACATGGTAATTACGGATGTAATGTGCAAATAATGCAATTCTAAGTATCATTTGAGCATTTCAACCGTTTCTGAATTTATTCTAAGTCCTTTCATCACAATAATCGACATTTAAACACTTAACACTGTCTATAATATGATTCATGTGTTATTAATTAAAAAATATTGGATTATACAAGGTAATTACGCACATAAAGTGAAAATAAAGCAATTCTGAGTATCATTTGAGCATTTCAATCGTTTCTGGATTCATTCTAAGTCTTTTCATCACAATAATCAATATTTAAACACTTGAGACTGTCTAGAATATGATTCATATGTCATTTATTCAAAAAGAATGGATTATACATGGTAATTACGGATGTAATGTGCAAATAATGCAATTCTGAGTATCATTTGAGCATTTCAATCAGTTCTGGATTCATTATAATTCATTTCATCACAATAATCGACATTTAAACACTTGACAGTGTCTAGAATATTATTCACGTGTCATTTATTCAAAAAGAATAGATTATATACAGTAATTACGCACATAAAGTTCAAATAATGCAATTCTGAGTATCATTTGAGCATTTCAATCGTTTCTGGATTCATTCTAAGTTATTTCATCACAATAATCTACATTGAAACACTTAAAACTGTCTAGAATATGATTCATGTGTCATTTATTCGAAAAGATTGGATTATACAAGGTAATTTAGCATTTAAACTGCAAATAATTCAATTCTGAGTATCATTTGGGCATTTTAATTGTTTCTGGATTCATTCTAAGTCTTTTCATCACAATAATCTACATTTAAATACTTAAAACTGTCTAGATTATAATTCTTGTGTCAAGTATTCAAAATCAAGGTAATTACGAATATAAAATGCAAATAATGCAATTCTAAGCATCATTGGAGCATTTCAATCGTTTCTGCATTCATTCTCAGCCATTGCATCACAATAATCTACATTTAAACACTTAAAACTGTCTAGAATATTATTCATGTGTTATTAATTAATAAAGATTAGATTATACAAGTTAATTACGCATATAAAGTGCAAATAAAGTAATTCTGATTATCATTTGAGCATTTCAATCGTTTCTTGATTCATTCTAAGTCTTTTCATCACAGTAATCAATATTTAAACACTTGACACTGTCTAGAATATGATTCATGTGTCATTTATTCAAAAAGAATGGATTACACCTGATAATTACGGATGTAATGTGCAAATAATGCAATTCTGAGTATCATTTGAGCATTTCAATCGTTTCTGGATTCATTCTAAGTCATTTCATCGCAATAATCGACATTCAAACACTTGGCACTGTCTAAAATATGTTTCATGTGTCATTTATTCAAAAAGAATTGATTACACCTGGTAATTACGGATGTAATGTGCAAATAATGTAGTTCTGAGTATCATTTGAGCATTTCAATCGTTTCTGGATTCATTCTAAGTCTTTTCATCACAAGAATCTATATTTAAACACTTGGCACTGTCTAAAATTTGATTCATGTGCCATTTATTCAAAAAAAATGGATCATACAAGGTAATTACGCATATACAGTGCAAATAATGCAATTCTGAGTATAATTTGAGCATTTCAATCGTATCTGGATTCATTCTAAGTAATTTCATCACAATAATCTACATTTAAACACTTGAAACACTCTAGAATAAGATTCATGTGTAATTTATTCAAAAAGATTGCATTATACAACTTGATTACGCATATAAAGTGCAAATAATATAATTCTGAGTATCATTTGAGTATTTCAATCATTTCTGGATTCATTCTAAGTCATTTCAACACAATAATCTAAATTTAAACACTTAGAACAGTCAAGAATAAGATTCAAGTGTCATTTATTCAAAAAGATTGGATCGTATAAGGTAATTACGAATATAAAGTGCAAATGATGCAATGCTGAGTATCATTTGATAATTTCAATCGTTTCTGGATTCATTCTAAGTCATTTCATCACAATAATCTACATTTAAACACTTGACACTGTATAGAATTTGTTTCATGTGTCATTTATTCAAAAAGATTGGTTTATACATGGTAATTAAGCATGTACTGTGCAAATAATGCAATTCTGAGTATCATTTGAGCATTTCAATCGTTTCTGGATTCATTCTAAGTCATTTCATTGCAATAATATACATTTAAACACTTAAAACTGTCTAAAATATAATTCTTGTGTCATTCATTCAAAAATATTGGATTATTTAATGTAATTACGCATATAAAATGCAAATAATACAATTCTAAGCATCATTTGAGCATTTCAATTGTTTCTGGATTCATTCTCACTCATTTAAATAATCTACATTTAAACACTTAAAACAGTCTATAATATGATTCATGAGTTATTTATTAAAAAAATTGGATTATACATGGTAATTACGCATATAAAGTGCAAATAATGCAATTCTGAGTATCATTTTAGCATTTCAATCGTTTATTGATTCGTTATAAGTCATTTCATCGCAATAATCTATATTTAAACACTTAAAGTTGTCTAGAATATGATTTATGTGTCATTTATTCAAAAAGAATGGATTTTAGAAGGTAATTACGCATATAAATTATAAATAATGCAATTCTAAGCATCATTTGAGCATTTCAATCGTTTCTGGATTCATTCTCAGTCATTTGATCACAATAATCTATATTTAAACAGTTTTAACTGTCTAGAATATTATTCATGTGTTATTTATTAAAAAAGATTGGATTATACAAGGTAATTACGCATATAAAGTGCAAATAATGCAATTCTGAGTATCATTTGAGCATTTCAATCGTTTCTGGATTCATTCTAAGTCATTTCAACACAATAATCGATATTTAAATAATAGAACTGTCTAGAATATGATTTAAGTGCCATTTATTCAAAAATATTGGATCATACAAGGTAATTACGCATATAAAGTACAAATAATGCAATTCTGAGTATCTTTTGAGTATTTCAATCGTTTCTGGATTCATTCTAAGTCATTTCATGACAATAATCTACATTTAAACACTTAATACTGTCTAGAATATGATTCATGTGTCATTTATTCGAAAAGATTGGATTATACACGGTAATTACGCATATAAAGTTCAAATAATGCAATTCTGAGTATCTTTTGAGCATTTCAATCGTTTCTGAATTCGTTCTAAGTCATTTGATCACAAAAATCTATATTTAAACACATAAAACTCTCTAGAATATAATTCATGTGTTATTCATTCCAAAAGATTGAATTATACAAGGTAATTACGCATATAAAGTTGAAATTATGCAATTCTGAGAATTATTTGAGCATTTCAATCAATTCTGGATTCATTCCAAGTCATTTCATCACAATATTGTACATTTAAACACTTAAAACTGTGTAGAATATAATTCATGTGTAATTTATTCAAAAAGATTGGATTATCCAAGGTTATTACGAATATAAAGTGCAAAGAATGAAATTCTGTGTATCATTCGAGCATTTCAATCGTTTCTGGGTTAATTCTAAGTCATTTCATCATAATAATCTACATTTAAGCACTTAAAACTGTCTAGAATATGATTTAAGTGTCATTTATTAAAAAAGATTGGATTATACATGGTAATTACGCATGTTAAGTGCAAATCATGCAATTCTGAGTATCATTTGAGCATTTCAGTCGTTTCTGGAATCATTCAATATCATTTCATCACAATAATCAAAATTTAAATACTTAAAACTGTCTAGAACATGATTCATGTGTCATTTATTCGAAAAGATAGGATTATACAAGGTAATTTCGCATATAAAGTGCAAATAACGCAATTCTGAGTATCATTTGAGCATTTCAATCGTTTCTCCATTCATTCTAAGTGATTTCATCAGAATAATCTACATTTAAACACTTAAAACTGTATATAATATGATTCTTGTGTCATTTATTCCAAAAAATTGGATTATACAAGGTGATTACACATATAAAGTTCAAATAATACAATTCTGAGTATCATTCGAGCATTTCAATCGTTTCTGGATTCAATCTAAGTCATTTTCAACACAATAATCAATATATAAACACTTAGAACTGTCTAGAATATGATTTAAGTGTCATTTATTCAGAAAGATTGGATCATACTGTTAGAGTTATGTCCTAGGAGCCAATTATTAAATGGCCACTTCTATGGTTTATGTGATTGATGATATTTTATCATTTATTCCTTGATTTATTAATTGACAGATCATTCAGGTTGAGGATCTGAATTGTGGATCTCTGTAGTTCATTTATAATTAAATGACAATAATAAATCTAAAAGGTCCGTAATCTTGATAATTAACAAGGAATATTAATTATCGGATAAGATTAGTATGCAAGTTAAGTGATGATTAAGTTCTACAGATCATAGGTAAGGAGTTGCCAACTTAATTGCATATGTATATGTTATAGAACATAGTACAGGACGCGACCCAGTGAAATAAATATATGGATTGTGTTATGTGTCATTATTTATTTCATTTGAGTTTGATTCTAAGTTTGAGATGGTTCAGCTTTTCCACATGAGGATAGGTTCAATAAATATCGTCTACCGTTGATTCCTGATAAGGGCTGCTATACGGACTTTATTTATGTTCTCTTGAATTGTGCGGGGAAAAGTTGTTCATCAAGAAAACCGTATGTCCCTCATTAATTAACTTAGTGAGCGATGATATCTGTTTGGGCCCCTTGATGGAGATGGATTGTTTGCTAGCAACTGATACAGTCATCTCTAGATCAAGAAACGTATAATCTGCAAGAATGACACATTCCTATCTTGGATTATACGATGATATCATGTGACATAAGAATCAGACAAGGAAATACTATTATTTCTTATGCAGGATTAAAAATATTGTAGCAGTACACTATTTATGCGAATTGGGAATCATAACGTGTTGCTAGATACCGCTTATGATTATTGGAAATAAATAGCGATTTATTTTCCATGTCCAACAGAGCATAAATCCTCAAAGGGTCACACAAATAGGTTTTGACCATGCGTGCATTATTTATTTGGTTGTATTAAGGAATGCAACAATATGATATGTTGACTGATTAATTATGTACTGTTGCGAACCGTCATAATTAATTAATTAAGTCAAACGGATTATATAGAAATAAATTAATGCATATTCTAATCCTTAAATAATTATCAAAGTGTTGATAATTAATTTGTTCAACATGAATTAATTAAAGTAATTAATTTGAGCTAACGGGCCTATATTTAAATTGTAAATTAAAGGTCCAACTTGAGAGCAATTAATTGGGCCACTAATTAATTGAATTAGAGGACCAATTAAATAATTAATGGAGCCCATTTAGGCCCATTTTATGGCTGCCCTAGTGATGGCATAGTTGTAAATTAGTTACAACTTTTTGGGAGAGTGGTTGGTCTATAAAAGGACCACTTTGGGAGCCAAAACCCTAGCCACCTTGCCTTTTTCTCTCTCCCTAATATTTTGGACGAAAATTAAAGGAAAAATTTCAGAATTTTTCCTCTCCACCATTGCTCTCTTAAGCTCATGTGTTGAGCACCTCTTGCCTCCATCCAATTAAATAGTTAATTAAGGCAAAGGGAAGGAAGGGATTAGGCTTAACCTCTCATCTACTAGCATAGATCGAGGTTTTGGTTAATACCTTGGTGGACTTGAGGCCGAGACACGCGTGGTGGTGCGCACAACCTCGACTCGACGGATTCGAGCCTTGCGATTACAAGTTCGCAAGAGGTAGCCCTTTTTCCCTCTTTCTCTTGTGTGTTTGGATGGCTTTTGCACTAGATCTCCTTTGCACTTAGTTTAATTAGGATTAATTAAGAGTAATTAGTCTAAAAATTAAATTTGTGCACTTCCTAACACATACAAGGTTATTACGCATATGAAGTGCAAATAATGCATTTCTGAGTATCATTTGAGCATTTCAGTTGTTTCTGGATTCATTCAATATCATTTCTTCACAATAATCAAAATTTAAATACTAAAAACTGTCTAGGATATGATTCATGTGTCATTTATTCGAAAAGATTGGATTATACAAGGTAATTGCGCATATAAAGTGCAAATAATGCAATTCTGTGTATCATTTGAGAATTTCAATCCTTTCTGCATTCATTCTAAGTCATTTCATCAGAATAATCTAAATTTAAACACTTAGAACTGGCTATAATATGATTCATGTGTCATTTATTCAAAAATATTGGATCATACAAGGTTATTACGCATATTAAGTGCGAATAATGCAATTCTGAGTTTCATTTGAGCATTTCAATCTTGTCTGGATTCATTCTAAGTCATTTCCACACAATAATCTACATTTAAACACTTGACACTGTCTAGAATATGTTTCATGTGTCATTTATTCAAAAAGATTGGATTATACATGGTAATTACGCACATAAAGTGCTAATAATGCAATTCTGAGAATCATTTGAGTATTTCAATCGTTTCTGAATTCATTCTAAGTTATTTCATCACAATAATCTAAATTTAAACACATAAAATTGTCTAGAATATTATTTATGTGTCATTTATTCAAAAAGATTGGATTATACAAGATAATTACGCATATAAAGTGGAAATAATGCAATTCTGAGCATCGTTTGAGCATTTCAATCTTTTCTGCATTCATTCTAAGTCATTTCATCACAATAATCTACATTTAAACACTTTAAACTGTCTATAATATGATTCATGTGTGATTTATTCTAAAAGATTGGATTATACAAGGTAATTACGTATATAAAGTGCAAATACTGCAAATCTGAGTATCATTTGAGCATTTTAATCGTTTCTGGATTCATTCTAAGTCAATTCATCACAATAATCTACATTTAAACACTTGAAATTGTCTAGAATATGATTTATGTGTCATTTATTCTAAAAGATTGGATCATACTATGTAATTACGCATATAAAGTGGAAATAATGCAATTCTGAGCATCGTTTGAGCATTTCAATCTTTTCTGCATTCATTCTAAGACATTTCATCACAATAATCTACATTTAAACACTTTAAACTGTCTAGAATATGATTCATGTGTGATTTATTCTAAAAGATTGGATTATACAAGGTAATTACGCATATAAAGTGCAAATACTGCAAATCTGAGTATCATTTGAGCATTTCAATCGTTTCTAGATTCATTCTAAGTCATTTCATCACAATAATCTACATTAAAACACTTAAAACTGTCTAGAATATGATTCATGTGTCAGTTATTCTAAAAGATTGGATTATACAAGGTAATTACGCATATAAAGTGCAAAGAATGAAATTCTGAGTATCATTCGAGCATTTCAATCGTTTCTGGATTAATTCTAAGTCATTTCATCATAATAATCTATATTTAAGCACTTAAAACTGTCCAGAATATGATTTATGTGTTATTTATTCAAAAAGATTGGATTATAAAAGGTAATTACGCATATAAAGTGCAAATAATGCAATTCTGAGGATCGTTTAAGCATTTCAATCATTTCTGCATTCATTCTCAGTCATTTCATCTGAATAATCTACATTTAAACACTTAAAACTGTCTAGAATATGATTCATATCTCATTTATTCAAAAAGATTGGATTATACAAGATAATTACACATATAAAGTGCACGGTTGGTTTGACTTGGACAATTGTACGTTGGCATTTTGTTAATGAAATGCAGGCCTCCCTACTTGGGAGTTTATTTTTAAAAAAAAAAATTAATGAGATGGAAAAACAAAAAGAATAAAGGAGTCGAAAATAGGGAGGAGAGAAGGGCATCGAAAGAGATATGGGATAGTCACTCTGAAGAAGGGCCGGGTGCGACAGGAGGTAAAGGGGGGTTGACCCCTCCTAATAATTTAATTTGTTCTCAAGGACTTTTCAATTGTATGCTAAATTTTGTTAATATATAATATATTGCACCCCTAATAAAAAGAGTTCAAATAGAATAAATATAGCTCAGATACAATCTAATCAAGTTTATTGTTTGTTCAAACTAGTTTAATTATATTTTTTACTTTTAGAGCAAATTTATAAGATGGACAATCACAAATAAAACATTGCTCAAATGTGAAAAAATCTTTGCTTATTATTTTTTAAGAAAATTATTTATTTATTGTATTTGATAGAATTCATGTTAAAAAAATTATGTAATTTTTTTTTGCTAATATTTTTAGATTTTTAAACTTTCAAACTTTAGTTTGCCTAAATCGAAATTGTGGCCCCGCCTAAGTCGAAATTCTAGCCCCGCCTAAGTCGAAATTCTAGCTCCGCCCCTGCTCTGAAGGAGGGAGGGGAGAGGCGCGCGATGGATGCCGTTAGATGGCGAAATGTAGGATGATAGGTAGTAATTTTCGAAAAAAAAGCACATAATTTTGTTTTTGTTTTCTTCAATTTGAGTTGTTCCCAACAATCCCAACAATTTTCTAAATATAGTATTAATTATTTTTTTAACTTATTCAGAATTTCAGATTTGTTTTTATTTTTCTCCCGGAATTTGTAGTTTGCTTAGACCATGTCATCTGGGGCCGTTTGGATGGGGCTAGAAATAGCCTATTCCTAGGAATTTATTATTCCTAGACATAAATCTCTCTCACAAAGTTACACACTTTCCAATATTTTCCGCCTAGGAATAGAAATAAGAGGAATAGTCTATGACCGTTTTTTTTTTGAAGTGCGACACGGCAATCACAAATTAAGAACGTTAAAGCTGTGACACCGCATCTGAACCGTCCAAAGTTTCGCTTCGTAAACTTTTTGGCTAATCAATCTGATCTTTCAACGAATTTAATGACTTTCGCCTTTCTCCTTCCTCTCTCTCCTCCACAGCAGGACAGGAAAAAAGGAGAAGGTTGCCGCCTCTCTTTCCTCTATCCTCCGACACATAGCTGCCGTCGCCGCCTCCATTCCTATCGTTTTCCTTTTCGCTGTGAATCTCCATCTCCTCCGCCAACTGCTTGCATCACCCTCATCCCCTCCTCCGCCAACCCCTTCTTCCTCCTCCGTGGACTTCCCCTAACCCCAACAGAAACCATCTATCCATGTCTTTCTCGGCGTCTCTCCGCCTCCTACTCCGCCAGCCCCTCTTTTGTTCGTAGAAGAAAAGCATCAGAATAGGGGGAAAAATAAAAGCAGTAAGGGCATGAGGCCAAGGACACATCGAAAGGTACAATGAGATGGGAAAGTCCTTAGGTTATGTTGTTTCCTCTTTTCTACTAATTTCAACTTTTTCTTTTTTATGGTTCCTCATCTCTCACCACGATTCTCATGACAGACGTAATGGATTCACGCTGGTATTTCGACTTAAACCTAGACCAGTTGCAATCAAGGTTGCGCCGCTATCAACCAAAATCAGATTTATTTGCAAGTCAATTAACTATAATCTGGGTTTTCCATTTAAAATGTTGTCTTCTTTTTTATTGTTATTGACTATTGATACAAGGTTGCACCACTATCAATCAAAATCAGATTTTTTTTGCAATAAAATTTTTTTCTCTGGTATCCCGAACAAATGTTTATGGATGTTTCTCTGGTTGCGACTGTACTTTTCCATTCTAATATTTTATTATGGATGATTTTTCTTAATTTTGGGAATGCACGAGTTATTTTCTACTATTTTATCATATGATCTTTGTCACCAAGAGTGCATACTACACTCAGTTTTTTATTTTCTTTATAGAGATGGTGACACTTATGGATAATGTCTGGAGTCTGGACTCTAATCCCTCTCTCACATGTCAGAATTGCAAACAAACGAAAATGGTAATTCTCAAATTTAAACTTTGTTTTCAAATAATATGAAATATCATTTTATATTGCTATTTAAGATTCAACATTAATCTATCCTCTATTCCTCTCTCACATGTTATATACCCAAATGTAATTGACCATATATGTGATGTAAAGTAAGAAATTGCTCTCTTTTTTAAAAGTTTCTTTTTGATTTTGACCTCATAGGTTTACGCTTTTTCTTTTTTATCGTTAGAATTCGAATTGAAGATTGTTTTCTGTGTTTAAGTTTTTTTAAATCTTCCTCTTGCACTTCTAATTTGAATTAACATTAATAGTTTGATATGAAAAACTTTAGGAAGTTGGATTAAAGACAAGCATGGAAGAGCAGATAAGTAAGCTTCTGAATTGCTTGGTAGAGAAAGGTGGACATTTGAGACTGCCTTCCTTAACAACCCACTAGGTCAGATCCACTTCTTACTGTTTTTGTTCAGATAATACAATTGCTAAAGTTATTGTTATAATTGATCTCCATGTCTGGTCAAATTATAGCGCCTTAGCACCATCAAAGGCTGGCAACTATTGCAATTTTTTTCAACTTTCCAGGTATTTGTTTATAAACATTAGTAATTGTTGTTAGCTTTCTATAGATGGTTGATCTTGACGAGTAAAAGCAGCTCTTGCACTTTGAAGTAACCTTATTGTTTCACCCTTATTTAATTATATTTTAATTGTACCTATTGAACAATTTCGAAGAGATTCAAAAGTTGAAATAAACAGTATGGTAGAATAACCATAACTACAACAAAAACTAGATTAAAAATCCTACTTTCATACCCATCAACAATATTACTTCAATTTAATTAAAACTTTGTCAATTAATTTTACAGAGAAATGAGAGTGGCTGCTAGGTTGAAGATCTATTAATAAAATTCAATGCAAGAGTTTTGAAGTGAAATTGAGCATCTCAGGAGAGAAAATCTCTGATTAGTTTGAGGTAATAATTAACAGTCATATTTTATTATATAAAGGTAATTATATGTAGTGAAATTGAAGGTAATTATTTTAATTTTTCAAATCTATAATGTTGTAAGGGGATAACTACATGTGCTCATGTCTCAGTCCAGATTGTCTATATATGGTGCTGAAATTGGTATAAGGAGAAACTATGAAGCTGCCACATGGTCCGGGAAACATGGCAAGGTCGAGGGTAGTTAATTATAAGAGAGAACCTCAGCAGTGGATGTCAATTAGGGAAGGGCGACAGTCAGAGATAGACACAAGATTTTTTCAAAGGATTAAGGAGACACCGCCATGAGTTTATGGTTACTGGTATATCTCTGCTGGTATGTAAACCCTTTTGTTTTTTTTAGGTTTAATTTTTAATTTCTGCAGTTTTCAATTTTTTTTTATTATTACTGTTTTTAATTTTGAATTTTATGTGTGTTAGTTGGGGGAAGAGAAATAGCATGAAGCACCAGATTGACTTAGGAGACGAAGGTATTTTATGAATTATAAGATGGATATGAACTAAATTTTTTTGTACCGAGTTTTAGCTGGTAATGGAAGCCTGTGGTAGTTAAACTTTAAAAAAAAAAAGTTACTATTGCTCATCTTTGAATTAGGAAAGTTGAGACTAATTTCTCTAGATTTTTTTCTTTTGGAAGGATTTAGCATTCCACGTTGTTATTCCTCTGGATTTATTTTACTATTATCAGTGTATCATAATGCTATTATAATATTTGTTATGTAAGAAAAAAAATTGAAATAACTACATGAATCTGCAAGTAAATTGTTAAAACATATGCATGGCCGGTTATTTATTTCCTTGGTCTCACTAATATTCTTTCTAATTTTTATCTTTTAAGATAAACTATGGTTATACAGTTGTTCCCGAATAGTTCTATGATCTATTGTTTAGCTGTACTTTATGCAAACTATGGTATTGATCTGTTGGTTAAATTGCTCGATTAACATTTCTAAAACAGAAAGGACGATTCAAAGAATGTTGCTCATTAATTATGTGTGTTATTATTCAATAAAAGATTGATGGAAATTTGTGAAGCATTAATTGCTGAATAAAGAAATAAGCATTAATAATGAACGTTCCATATGTTTCATGGAATGTTCTACCATTTATACGTATTTATTTTGGGTTGCATTAGTTATTTTGGTTTGCGAATGTCAAAATAATATGTCCTAGTTTATCGGATTTTCCAAATTGATAATCATTGGCAATATTGTTTTGAATTTCAATAATATTGTTAAAATATTTAGAAATATATGTTTCCATATATATTCATAGATTTAACCATCAAAGTTTATCAAAATGGCGGCGAAGCCGCCTCCCCCTCATCTAGTTGCTATTAATACGGAACGATGGAATCATATTTGACTTGATCTGGTTACACTTATTATTCGTATAAATATAATTTATCTTAACTTTCTCTTCTCTTGAGCTCATCTTTTAAAAATTATATCAATCTAGAGAAATTGTTATTGGGTATAGTTTGCCTAATTAGCGTCGGAAATTCGTAATCTATAAGCATCAATAATACTTCCCTTTTGGTTTTAGCATATCTGTTCTTGAGATGAATGGTAAATACAAACAAGGGAAGATCAACCACGGCATATATTACCAACTCGTGCTTGGATGATAAGAAAGCTTTCACTGATTTCTTTTCTATACATTTAAATTTCATCAAACTAGTTTGCTTTTTTTTTTTTTTGGTTGAAAATCAGTGTAAAACAAACACAAGTTAACTTCCTTTTATTTTGTCGCTGAAGCTGTTATTATGATGTGTTCTCAAATTTATTGGGATATGCAAGACATCTCTGCCACAATCTGAAGGATTCAGTTAAGGTTTAGGCGTAAGATATAGTGATATTACTGAATTTGTTGCGAGTTCAAAGAATGACATTTTTAAAGTGGAATCGATCAAATCATAATGATTTCAGATAGAAATACCTTCTAGTTTTTGCACCAAATGGTCGATTCTGTACTATTAGAAGATGTCAAATATGTCTGGTAGTGGGAAGGAAACTAATTAAACAGGAAGGTAATGGAAAGGTAAACAGAAAGTTTTTCCATCTAGTTTTAGATAGAAGAGGTACCGCCGTACCGGCCGCACGAGCGTTTACTAATGACATTTTTTTTGAAATACGAGACTACTTATTTATAGAGATTTTAGTCCACTATGTAAATTAGAGTTTATCCCTTTTTCGCGTCTAGCGGGGATTGAATCCGTTATCTTTAGAATAGTTCTGTGTTGAACTCCATGTTCTACTAATGACACTCTTATTCGGCTTTCTTTTTATTTTAGTTTATTTTGATATTTTTATCTTATTGCGTTCATATTTGCATGTTCGATTACAGTATATTTAGAAGATTTCGAAATCAGAAAATGACGTGAAAATATCGTCAGGCACGGCTCGCACGGACATTTAATTGGCGGGCAACAAATTTGATACGAAATTTATTTTTAATCATTCCATTTCGATTTTTTTTTCACAGTTTTTGATATTTCTTAAATTTTGATAACTTCATCTGTTTTTTCCATTCAAAACAATAATTAAAGTTGTCCAAATTTGATAGATAAGTGTTTTGGATTAAGAAGTTGACAGCGTGATCAGTTGAAATAAAATTGATAATTTGAGAATTAATAATCGTTTAAGAATTAATATTTTAAGAACTAATTATTAAAATAAATTCTAATTAAACTTATAAAAATTTATCTGAAAACACTAGCAGCTGGCAGCTCTATAAACTTAAAATATAAAAGGTTATTTCTCAAAAAAAAAAAAAAAAAAAAAAACTCAAAAGGTTCTAAGTTTTGACACATGCGACAACGAAAGACTCCGTTCAAATTGGGTCCTGGACCGGACAGATTTTCCGTAAAGAGGTTTGAAACAGACAATCAGTTCTTATCCTCTCCAGTATTATACGTCGGCGGCCTCGCGGACATCGGGACATAATTGTTTTGCTGACCGTCTCGTCGTCTCCAGTTCTGTAAAATTGGAGATAAAACCGACCACCTCTCTACAGCACAGAAAAGCTGTCTAATCTGAGTTCATTTTGAAAAACCCTACGAATTCGAATACGATCGTGTTCTTCCCACCTCAGACCTCAGACCTCAGACCTCACTCAGAAATCAGAAACCCTAACCCTAGAAAGCTTTCCATCCATGGAAGTTCCTCAAGAGACCCTAGACAAGCTATCCACCTGGTTCCTCCAGTCTCTCTCCCTCGACGCCTCCCTCCGCCGCGCTGCCGAGTCGTCCCTCCTCTCCGCCGCCACTTCGCCAGGCTTCCCGCTCGCTCTCCTCAAGCTCTCTTCTCTCCCCTCCGTCGATCTCCAGATCCGCCTCGCCTCCGCTCTCCATTTCAAAAACCTCCTCAAGTCACGCTGGGCCCCCACCTCTGACAACCCATTGCCTGATTCCGACAAAACCCTAATCAAATCTCTCCTCTTGCCTCTTCTCCTTCAGTCTCCGCCTCTCATCCAGTCTCAGCTGTCAGAAGCTCTCGCCATAGCCTCATCTCATGATTTCCCTTCATCCTGGCCGTGCCTTCTACCAGACATCATCTCCTCTCTCGGCACCTCACTCTCTTCGGGTGATTACACCTCGGTTAATTCTCTCCTTTCTGCTGCTAATTCTCTATTTCTCAAGTTTCGCCATTCCTTCGACACTCAAGCCCTTCGGCTCGACCTGAAGTACTGTCTCGACCTATTTGCAAAACCCTTGCTTGAAACCTTCTTAAATACATCAAACCTCACTACTCCTGCAGCTGATCCATCAGTTTTGAAGCCATTACTCGAATGCCAGCGCCTCTGTTCTGAGATTTTTCATTCTCTCAACTCAATTGAGCTGCCTGAATTCTTCGAGGATCATATGCGCGAATGGATGGAGAAATTCAGGTTCTATCTGACAAGCACTTTTGCTCCACAGGTTGAGACTGATGGGACAGCTGATGCTTTGCGCGCTTCTATCTGTGAAAATCTCCAATTATACATGGAGAAAAATGAAGAGGAGTTCAAAGACTATATGGAGGGTTTTGCCACTGCTGTGTGGGGCCTACTCATGAATGCTGCAAAATCTCCTTCTCGTGACCAACTTGCAGTAACTGCTATTAAATTTCTTACCACTGTTAGCACAAGTGTTCACCATGCTCTATTTGGCAGCCCAGAGGTCTTAGGTCAAATCTGTAATAGTGTGGTGTTTCCCAATTTGAGGTTACGAGATGATGATGAAGAATTGTTTGAGAACAACTATGTGGAGTATATCAGAAGGGATTCTGAGGGAAGTGATACTGACACCCTTAGGCGCACTGCTTGTGAGCTTTTGAAAGGGTTAGCTGTTAACTACAGAGAACAGGTTATGGGTCTTGTTTCGACCCAAGTACAGTCAATGTTAGCTGCATTCAATACCAATCCAGCACAAAACTGGAAAGAGAAAGATGCCGCCATCTACCTAGTAGTTGCATTATCACCGAAACCGGGTGCAACAACTGGATACTTGGTGGATGTGGAGAGCTTCTTTACATCTGTTATCTTACCAGAGTTGCAAGGTCAGGACCCAAATACAGTGCCAATTTTGAAGGCCGGTGCTCTGAAGTTTTTTACTGTTTTTCGTGAACAGATACCAAAACCAGCGGCCTTGTCTCTTTTACCGGGTGTTATCAGGTTCTTGGGTTCAGAATCCAATGTGGTTCATTCCTATGCTGCTACTTGTATAGAGAAATTATTACTTGTCAAAGATAAAGGGCCCATGCCAGGCCCCACTGCCCGGTATGGGGCAGCTGATGTAGATCCGTTTGTGCCACAGATGTTAACTGGTTTGTTTAATGCACTTGAAATGCCTGATTCACAAGAGAATCCATATGTCATGAAGTGCATAATGCGGGTTCTGGGTGTAGCTAATATAAGTGTAGAGGTAGCTACAGGTTGTATTTCAAAATTGGCCTCTGTTCTGGCTATGGTGTGTGAAAATCCTAAACACCCGTTGTTTAACCACTATCTCTTTGAAGCGATAGCGGCTGTTATTCGCCGGGCAGGTGAGCGAGATGCTTCTGTTATCCTGATTTTTGAGAAGACTCTCTTCCCTGAACTTGAGAAAATTCTGGTGAAGGATATATCTGAGTTCTGGTCATATGCCTTTCAGATATTTACTCTACTGATTGATTTGCATGCTCCCCCCTTGTCAGATGGTTATATGGCCTTGTTCCAGGTTATTCTTGACCCTAGTTCATGGAAGAGGTCGGGGAGTGTACCGGCTCTTGTCAGACTTCTGCAAGCATACTTACGCAAGATGCCAAATGAACTAAACAGAGAAGGTAGGTTGGGACAAGTGCTCGGTATTTTTAGCCAGTTGATTTCTACACCATCCACTGAAGAGTTAGGATTTTTTGTGCTAAACACTGTGGTAGAAAACCTGAGCTATGAGATAATTTCACCCTATATAAGTAACATATGGGGTGCACTGTTCAGCCGTCTGCAAAACCGGCGTGTGTACAAATTTATCAGCCCCTTATTGATTTTTATGTCATTGTTTTTAATTAAGTACGGGGCTGGTGTGTTGGTCGACTCGATCAACTCCATACAACAAGGCCTCTTTTTGATGATCCTTCAGCAGTTCTGGATATCCTTTTCGACAAAGATTTCAGGTACTGTTGAACAGAAACTGATAACTGTTGCTACGACCCGGTTGATTTGTGAGTCACCTCTGTTATTGGATCCAGCTGCATCTGAAAATTGGGGAAAATTGGTGGATAGCATTGTGCAATTGTTAACCAACTCAGATCAAGCTGGAGCTGATTTTGAGGATGATGCAGATGTCCCTGAAACAATCGAGTACACAGGTTCATTTGCCAGGCTACATAATGCGGGTAAGAAGGAGGATGACCCGTTAAAGGAGATTCATGACCCAAAGCAGTTCTTTGTTAGCTCCCTAAGCAGGATCTCTGCTCAGTTCCCAGGCCGTTTTGGACCGGTTATACAGCAATTTGTTAGCCCGGCTAACCAGACAGCATTACTTCAGCTTTGTGGTGCCTACAACAGTGCTATTGTCTAGGTATGCAGTTATTTAATACTTCCATTTTTATTTTATCTATATGGTTGGTTTATCCTATTGTTTGTAATTAATTCATTTTTAACCCTTGGTCAAGTGTTGATGAACCTTTAACCAATAAGGAAAAGGTACTAAATAGGAAAAATAACAAAACCAAGTCCTGGGTGTCCTGGAAAGTTTAATTTGGTTATCCTATAGTTACGGTTTGTTTAGACACTCGCACTATAGATTTCCTTGATGTTTTCTGAAGTTGATATTTTTTCTTGGATTGGTACAATCATTGCTAATTGTCTATAAATGAATGAATTTTCGTGGTCAGCCAGCATTGTATAAAATCCCTTCTGGTAGAAGGAATTTAACAATAGCACTTCCAGTAAGCTAAGTGAAACAACAATTTCTGGTTCTACAGCTCCATATCAAATTTTGAGATTTGAACGGCTGATATGAGCATCTTGACCAATCTACATATTGATAATAGATATTGACAGTGGCTATCAAAGGATACATATTGTACATATTGAAATATTGTAGTAATTGGTAAACCAAATGTTACATTTTTTTTTTCTGTTCTTTATACTATTTTTTAACCGGAATAAAACCATTGATTTTAAAAGTTCTAGATCATCTAACAGGAGGTGCTGATTTCCAAATCAAGAAAGACAGTACAAGAATATTTTAAAAAAGAAAAAAATTGATTTTTCTTCAAGGTTTTGGTATGTAGATAGAATTGAGTGATGCTCCTATTGGTCGTTTGAATCTCAAAAAATTGAGATTGACGCCATACCATGGGACTGTATATAGACTTGTAGTTTTTAATGTAATAACTAAAGCAAATCCATTGTTTATAGACTTGCTAAAATATCAGTTGTATGCATAACATAACATTTCCTTATTAATCTTATTTTCTCTTTGGCGTAGTATTCTTTACTTGTCTAGAACTGAAACACTATTTATAGAGAGCTACTGATCAAGCATTTCCCAGTTTTTACATCATTTGAATATAATTTACATTATTGGAAGTAACAACTTAATAGTTCTGATTATTTTTCTCTATGCTTTTCTTTGTTCTTTTAGGAAAATGAATCTGAGCTGGAGTTGAAAAGAAAGTACTTCATTTTTGGTCAGATACCTGTTGGTTAGTAGGTTGGACTGAAGTTGGCAATCACATTCTACTAGTTCTGCCATTGAGGTGAGGGTGTCAGTGTAAGTCTGGTTTTGTTAAGGTGGCATATCTCATGGTATGGTATAAGTCTGTCTACTGGAATTTAAGTTATGGGAGAGCAATTGTTTTTTTTTTTTTTTTTTTTTTTAGGTGCGTTATTATTGGATTTTTGTGGGAGCTTTTGGCAGTGAATCCTTGTAATTTGCGGCAAACAATTGAAATGCATAGAGTTATTGTTCCCTTGATTTTCTTGTTTTGCATGGAATACCTGGCATACATGGAATATGATCTTGTTACAAACTGTTTTTTTATTTTATTTTATTTTGGAGGAACTTACATGCTGTTGTTGGAACAGGATATTGGCATCTAGAGGTCTGTGCATTTTATACAAGGAAAAAAAAAAAATTAGTAATGTTATGTATCTTGTTCAGCTTTAACTTTAAAATTGATAGAGACTAAAGGCACTCAATACAGGTTATTGCAGTTGCTAAAGATGAAGATATATGTTTGAATGCGAGTTTGTATGAGCTGGAAGGATTAAATTTACCCGAAGAATCAGCTGTTAGATAGGTTTTCTTTATTCTCGAAGTAAAGCTACACTTAACAAGTAGCTTAGCCTCAATGGACCATATTCATGTCCGGAAGATATAAATTATTAAATTTGAGGAAGTATTTGATTATAACTTTTCCAGATTATTCTAACAATCATAAAAATTAAAATGTAAATTATAAATATTTATTTTTACAATTGGATATATTTTACTATGCCGTTGGCAAGTTGAATGAAAAAAAACCAATGCAAACATATGATCATCATTTCTAGTTTAATTTCAAGTTATAAAATCTCCATATGAAGAGAGAAATTGTTCATTTTTGCGAAGTACACGAAATTAGGGCCCAAGAGACGCAGGCCACTCATACAGTAGTAGGCAGTCACTAGCTTTTGAGTTATAGGAGATAGTTATGTACAAAAACTCAATCCAGGAGAAATGATTTATTTCCTTACAAAAAGGTCCCTCGCTAAACCACAATCCTCTCAGACAGTGGCAGCATCTAAAATAGAGCCTGGCTGACAACTCTTCATCAATACCAGTTATGATAATTGTTGATTTGGTTATATTATATAGAAGCCCACTTAAAACAAATTAAATGAAGGTTGATTCAGGACCAGATCTTAGTATTCTCTGCTACCGTCATGCATCAGTTTGGTACTTGGCAGGATTTTTAGTATATGATTTATCTTACGGGTATCAAACTTAAAAATCATAGTGTTGTCATACCTGGTCCCTTATCCTAAATTTACAAATTAATTAACTGTAAACGTACACTAGTACTGATTCCTACCAGTTCTATCCATGACTGAAACCCATATGTATGGTTGGTGTCAGATTCAAGTACCAATTATTACACATATTTCATTTAATTGAATTTAACACGGAATTATCTTTCTATATTTGAAAAACATAGTTATTGTCAGGGGCCTTGTAGCTAGCAACTCTGGAGAAAACACCAAGTATACAGTCACATGGTAATTATTCACCTTTTTCCATCCTAAGAAATTTGCATCACACCCCTTTCTGTATGAAGAGTTAAAATTTAACCTTTTGCAACCTCTTTAAGCACAAAAACAAAATCATCAAATAACAAAACAGAAATAAACTAAAAGAAAAGAATAAAACAATGAAAGAAAATAAAAATAACTACAAGACAAACGATTAGTCTTTTATGCAATGTGCATCAGTACCATGTTTGGTACAACTATTGTACCCAACACTACTAAGAAAACCCCTTATTTCATCAGTACTAGTATTACTTGCTTGT
Organism: Rhynchospora breviuscula; assembly: GCA_027562975.1. Taxonomy (NCBI): domain Eukaryota; kingdom Viridiplantae; phylum Streptophyta; class Magnoliopsida; order Poales; family Cyperaceae; genus Rhynchospora; species Rhynchospora breviuscula. The sequence continues at coordinate 6,978,148 of CM050402.1, forward strand.
AACAACCTTTCATCTTCTTCATAAATCAAATACGGAGCTTCTCCTTTTCTCCTGGAGAGAATCTTTGAAGCTCCTTTCAGCACATGATATTCCCAGCCTTGCACATCAATTTTTATCAATAAGACCCGCTGATTTTCTGAAATTACTTCATCCAAAGGGATTGTGGGAACAGTCACGGCTATCTCTTGGTTGGATTTAAATGCTAGCTTTGCACCAGTTTGAGATATGGCACTGTTGTCAAGCCGGCCAACCACCTGGATTAATTTTATTTCAAATAGTTTATATAATTGTATTTTTTTCAGTATTAAAAGAAAAAATATGCACATAAATTCATGGGTAATAGATGTGCTCCCCTATAGTTTTCAATCAAAGGTTTACATTGTACTGGATTAAACATGTCCTAGCTGGTATAGCAATGGAATTGACAAAGATCAACCTTTTCTTTACCACTATTTCTAGCTTGAGCACTGAGCAGTATCCAGTAGGGACATGGTAGCTACTTGACTGTACTGATGGTTATTTCATATTCCTAAAAAGTTTACTTCTATTGAAATGAGATTAAGTTGAGGTCTGAAATCAAAGCATAGACAAAGTAATTTTACTGTTATAATCCTTACTTCAACAAGTTCCAACAGGAACAAATTTCAAATTAAAACTGTAATAATCCTAAATTCCCAATCTATCCACTTAACAAAATAATACAAACATAATACTTAGTTAATGAATTGTAGATATAACCTTGTGAATTGTAACATCCCCAATCCTGTCAGAAGCAGCCGCAGAAAACAATGTAAACCTATCTGCGACCCGGTTGAGATACACCCCATCACATATCCTCTGCAAATTCTCAAAAATGGGTTCGAATGCAACCACCTGAAAACCCATTACAGCCGCGGCAAATGCAGCCATGCCTACATTGGACCCGACATCCACAAACAACCCATTTTCTCTCTGCTTGCCTTCCAACAGATCCTGTACTGTGGCCGAAATATCCGGTTTCCTAAACTGCTTCCCTTTCAACATCCGCTGAATGTTCTTATGGGGCTTATCGGGTAAAGATCCGAAATCCGATAACGAGAAAAGGAATGGGTATTTGACGCCTTCAACCAGACTAGCGAACACTGGGGAGGCTTGTGGTGCCGCGTAGCAATCGAAAGGTCGGATGTGAGTGGTTTTCAATTGTACATTTAGGGTGTTGCGTGTTTGGTTAGGGTTTGAGGTGGTGGGGTAGAGGAAGGAGAAGAAGAAGAGAAGGAGAGTGAAGGCGAGGAGAATAATTAGGGTTTTCTGAGAAGGCATGTATGATCCTTTGTCTCTCTTCCATGGATTTCGCATTTCTTTTTAATAATGGTCTAGTCTTCCCTGGATCGTTAATGGCTACACAGTGAGAGAGTAAGCTGATAGAGGAAGTTCGATCCGTCGTCGAAGAAGGGAGGAAATGTGGTTCTCCATTTAAGTGGAAATGGAGAAGATATGAAGCTTGAAATGAACTATTTGGGCCGAATTAGGAAGTCCATTTGGGCCTATAAAACTATTGTTATAGAAAGATGAGCACAAGTTTCCGGGCTTCCGGCAACCTTGGTAACAATAAAACTGAAGAAAATTTTAACCAAATACAAGTGACCTTTATGCTCTCTTGCTTTGAATAAATATATATTTGTTACTTTATTTTAATATGTGTGTGTGTTTCTGTGTGCATATTTTGACTTGGAAGTCATTGTTAATAGGTCTATCATTTAATTTTCTTCCTACAAAAAAAATAATAGCAAAGGAATATAAAAAAAAAATTGAAATTTGAATACGTAATCACATTTGATAGCTCAAATTAATTGTTAAAATTCCTAAAGGCACATTTATTACATATTTGGACAGGAAATACACTAATGCAGCATCACATGCACATGCAACAGCAACGCAACTGGGAATGCAACATTACATTTATTGCATATTTGGGTAGGAAATGTTACTGGACTTGCAGCATTACATTTATTGCATATTTGGACAGAAAATGTTACTGGACTTGAGCATAACTTCAGAAGGTCAAACATTGCACATGGCATTATTAACAGCAACGCAACTCGGAATGCAAGTGATGGACAACCTGCTTTCGAGTTACAGCTACTAGTAAGAACTATGGGCCCCGGATGGATGTTGATGAGGATCTATTGGGAGATTAATTGTGTTCCTTTGTTTTTTGTTTGTTTTGCGTGTTGAGTTGATAACTCTGGATCGTTTTTTGTTTTTTTAGTTCTCGTGTGTGCTTTGATCACCTCTAGTGATCATCTTTTGTGTAAAAACTCTATGCATTAGTGAAGTATGCAGGTCGCTTTTGTTTTCGGCTACTCTTTTCCGAAAAAAAAATTTTAAAATTCCGAAAATCGAATTTTCGTTGCCAAATAATGACAACCAAACAGGCCAGCACAATTCTCTGTTAAATTATTAATGCACATGTTAATAGTTTAAACTAGAATAATATTAATTTGTTTCCTATTTGATATAAGATTATACGAATTATTATTTTATAAAATTATTTGGTATTCGTTAGTTATTTATTGAAGCAGAATACAAATAAAACAAAAAATTCTTTTGCTTTGATTTAATGCCCGTAGGCAAGTTCTATTATTTGGTATCGAAGGTATCGTGTATATATCACGTTCGCTTCTAATTAATCACTCGCAACGCGTGTATGGCGTTTGCTTATTTCTCATAGTTCTTAAATAGGTTTTCGTTTATATTATCTTCCCCATACTTTCATTTTAAATGTGTTTTTCTATATTATCTTTTGAATAAAAAAACCACTGTAAACCAGAGTGATTAGGAGCGTCTTTTATATTTTTGATGAAAGATGCACGTACGTACGCGATTATGAGAGCAATTAATCTGATCTTTTACTATTAACAATTTGTTAAATGTCCTAGATACGGTTTTAATCAGTTTTCTCTTAGATTTAAGTTTGTAGATGTCGCTAGTCACACGGTGCATCATTTAGTAGTATGAAAACTTTATTATGTTGAATAATGTCTCCAAAAGAGATGGTTGAAATTAGAGGTGGAAATGTCATTATTGTTGATCGTGGGAAGTTTCCTGGGGTTAATTAGTAGCAGATTCTGCTTGTTCTCTGAAATGAAAATAATATAGTGTTACTTCGGATTATAGTAAATTCAGAGGACCATATAAAGACTACAGCGGGTAGCGACAAGAGTACAGCGTCTATTTAATTCCTGTTGACAGTTTGACAATTTCTGATCTGCAATTTGCACTTTTGTCATCACATGAACAAATGAATACATAAAACAGAAAAGATGAACATATATAAATGATCAAAAGAAACACATAAAAAAGATAAGTTTTGTCATCTTTGTTCAGATTTTTAAATGCATATTCAATTTATTTTTATTGAACTTATTTATTTGTATATGTTCACTTTGATTATTTATATATTCACCTTGTATATTTGATGTGTTTATTTTGTTCAAATAATGACAAAATTGCAAATGATCTGGTGGCATCAATTTGTGTATGGACATCTTATATACATTATTTTTGTCCGGAAACATTATAGAACATACAAGAAAACGCTTCCAATTCACTTATACTAGAATCTTTTAAGCACAAGGCATCTAGAGATACTCCATTGAATTTGTGAGCGTTCGATGAGAAAATAGTCGCGCTTGGACTGTAAATAGTGTACGACTGGTTCTAAAAATTAATCTTCACTAGTAATCGGGCGGAACCACAAATTTGACTTGAGGGGGCCGAAGTCTGAAAGTCGAAAATCCAACGGAAAAATAGTGATAAAAAAAGTAATACGATTAAAATGGTAGGGACTAGGGACAGGCCGGGCAGCTAACATCAGTGATGTACGCGCGTTTCCATTTTTCTTATACGATTAAAAGTATTCTTGTGCCACTCTTTAAAATTACAACGTTTCATGGGGTTATATAAGAAAAATGAAAACGTACTATTTATAGAGTGATGTAGCAGATTAACAAGAATACAAGTAAAAAATCCACATATTTCAGTCCTTCCTGCAGAGTTCCATCTTTCGCATTAATGGTACGAGTACTTCTTATGTGGAGGTCAAATTAACTATTATTTCCTTCTTTGAAAATATTTAGAGAAACTAAAGATCTTTCGGTTTTAATACAGACCAGAACCATGCAAACAATGAAGATCAGAAAAATTTGTCGTTATCTTTTCAAGTGAAATTTTATTTCTCAATGGTTTATTTTGTTAATTAGTTTCTCATTTTGATCGAGGACAGGCAGCAAATCAGTCGACTATTAAACAAGTTGGACCATGTGGCGGCGGCGACGGTGTGCCGGCAAGAGATATGGATGTAACCGGCGTCATGCGCGTTGTTACAGTTGCTATTCGCCATGGCGCTTCCATTGATGCTCTTATGGTACGTTATGAACGGAATGGCCGTGTGGAAAGCACCGACCTCTGGGGTGGTCAGGGAGGACGCTTGACAGAGGTAAATAAATTAACTTAAATGAAAAATTGAACTTATGATCAGGTGCATAGCAATTTGTTGATCCATGCGGCAATATAAAAATTTTATTTAAGATGTATGAACTTTATTACACAGATAAATCTTGAGATCAAAGAGTACATTACAAAAGTGAGAGGCCACATTGCTCCCTGGGGCAACACACTGCAAGTGAGATCGCTCAAATTTGAGACAAACTTGAATAGTTATGGACCATATGGTACACAAGAGGGAACTCCCTTTGAACTTCCAGCCATGGGTGGCCGAATCATTGGCTTCTTTGCTCGCGCTGGGTCAATGGTTGAGGCCATTGGAGTTTATGTAAAGGTACATTTATTAGCATTTTTTTTTTATATATACTTATTCCGGTCTACTCTTCTGGATCAGGATCTGATTTTAATTTTTTCCTTGAAATACGTATTAGCACGAATCATGATATAAATGGATTTCAATATACGTGGTTCATGAACTTAATTTTAAAATATATATATCTATTTCAACCTTATAATTAAAAAATTTTGAAGCCAATCTATTTGATGATATAAAAGACTAATTTATTTTCCAAAAGAATAGCAAAAGAATATAACAGAATGAATTATGCTTCCATTAAAAGTTTAGTAATATGCAATCACATTCGATAGCTCAAATGAACTTATTATTATTTTTTTTAGGGTCGGTGACAAAAACCACACATACAAATTTTATTAAAAAAATATTTAAAAAATAAAATTTAGAAGGTAAAGAAAAGAAAAAAATAAAGTAGAGAAGTGGGAGAGCCGGAAATCACCAACTCCAAGATCGAGGTTGAGTAAAGAAAGCTAGAATCGGATTTGCACCAATGACCAGACTGATGATGCGTATTGGTAATGTAAAAAGAGGCGATCGACCGCTTCTATGGATGTAGTACTGCAACAATGACAAGAAGTGGAAGAAGGCCAATGTCTTAGCACAAGATTTTACTGCATTAACAGTCGGTCTTGTAGTAGTAACCAGAGAAAAATTCTAACTTTTGGTGGAGATTTCACTCTCCATAAGTAAGGGTCATACTTCAATTAATATGTTAATAACAAATCAAATAAAAAAGATATGCTTGTAAGATTCAATTGATATGTTAATAACTAAACTAGACAATTAAATTATAAGATTTGATTGTGATAATAGTATATTAAATTGAAAAAGATATAATGGTAAGATTCAATTGATATGTTAATTTTTGTTTTTTATAATAGCACCCCAACAAAGGGCACCTGCTTCCTTAAAAGCTTGCAAAAATTCTTACAAAATTAGGTCACACAGCTAGTGACCAAACAAAATTACCCCTATTCCTAAAAATTAATGAGAAAAAGCAACAACCAGGAGTCAAGCACAAATAAAGTATCAACAAACATCACAAACAAACAGAATTATTCTGTTGCGATATTCAAATGCTGCTCCGTTGCTGCCTCTTCTGAATCAAAAAGCCAGGTAAGAGATATCAGCCCAACAGATCTTCATCGTCCTCAATCTCTTGCCCTGCCCCCTGCTGCTGAAAAGAATGCTCCATTCCTGTATGAGCACCTATCCAATGATAGTATAAACTTAAAATTGCAACATGCCAGCTAGTTGTGCTAATTCCATTACTAGCTTGCCCTGGCTGTTGAAAGATTCGTTTATTTCTATTACCCCAAGTTATCCACAAAAAGGCAGCCAAAACAGTTTTAAAAAAACCCCGATGTACTTGATTAATAGTACCTCCATAATCCCATAAACCCCTTAAGCTAGTAGCATTTACCATTAAACCCTTACCATTAAATCTATTAAAATTGGCCCAAAAAAGAAAAACAGCAGGACAGTGGACAAATAAATGATCCACACTCTCTTCCTGGCCACAAAAACAACAAGAATTTATCCCAGGCCACCCCTTGTGTTGTAAATTGTCCATAGTTAAAATTTTATTTTCTAAAGCCAGCCACATAAAAAGTTTAACCTTTAAAGGTATTTTCAAAGACCAAATGGAGTCCTTTTTATTAAATTTAACTCCCCCGGAGCTAAGAAAGCCATACATTGAACTAACAGTATATTGGCCTGAACTGTGCCAGTGCCAACTGATCTCATCCTTACAAGATCTAAAAGGATAACTCCTAAGAAAAGTAGTGAGCTTTATTTTTTCTCTCCTCATTCTGTTAGTAACTCCTCTTCTTAGAAAGAAATTAATTTGTCCCCCCCCCCCAAACTTGAGCCACTGAAATTTGAGGGCGCTTTGTTTTTGAATATAACTCTGGGTATTCTCTAGCAAGGATCACTCCTTCTAACCAACTATCATGCCAAAAGTTAGTCAACTCTCCATTACATACTTGTTTGGAGTACCCTAAACGCATGATCAGACTAAGAGAATTCACCTGTTTCCAAAAAGAAGAGAAGGAAGAGGAAGCCCTATTATTATACTTGGCTTGAATTAACTCTTTCCAAATTCCTGTACAGCTAGAGTTATGATACTTCCACAACCATTTACCAATAAGTGTCTTATTCATATTTCCTAAATTAAGTATACCCCAACCCCCTTGATCCTTGGGTCTACAAATTCTATCCCAACTAACCAAATTGTATTTTTTTCTCTCTCATTCCCCCATTCTTCCCCATAAGAAATCCCTTCTCAACTTATCAATCTGTTTCACTACCCATTTAGGAAAAAGATGATAAGACATAAGATACAAAGGAATGGCTGAGATTACAGAATTAAGAAGAACTAATCTACCCCCCATAGATAATAGATTCTTCTTCCAACCAGACAACTTAGCTTTTATTTTAAGTAATAAATTGCTCCAATCAGCTTTGAGAGGCTTCTTCCAATGAAGAGGAGACCCTAAGTAAGTTATTAGAAGGGATCCCAATTTGCAATTCAAAGTACTGGCTAGAGAAGTAGCTAACTAACTAGTAATATTTAAAGGAACTATTTCACTTTTAGCAAAGTTAACCCTAAGTCTAGAGATAGATTCAAAAGTCCTTAAAACCCAACATATTTTCTCCATCATTCCCAAATCTGCTTTGAGAAAAAGCAAAGTGTCATCTGCATATTGCAGATGAGTTACTTGTTGTCCATTATTTAAAGATGGACCTAGGCCAGAAAAATGTCCTCTATCTATCCCTAATTGTATCATTTTAGATAACCCTTCAGCTGCTAAAATAAACAAATAAGGTGAAAGAGGGTCCCCTTGCCTAAGTCCCTTAGAACAAGGAAAAAAATCCCCTTGAAACCCATTAACTAGAACAGAAGCCATGCCCCCCTTAAGTAATTTTTCTATCCAACCTATCCAGATATCTGAGAAGCCCCTCTGTCTAAAGCTAGTAAGAAGATATTCCCAATTAATGTTATCAAAAGCCTTCTCAAAATCCAATTTGAGAAGGACCCCTGCTTCTTTATGTTTAGCAGACCAGTGGAGTATTTCATGTGCTGCCATAACCCCATCCAGTATAAATCTTCCCTTTAAAAAACCACTTTGCTGGGGGCCAATAATTCTATTTAAGACAGGGGCTAATCTAGAAGCTAAAACCTTAGTAAAAATTTTATAACTACAATTCAAGAGCCCAATTGGTCTAAAATCAGATACTTTACAAGCACCCTCTACCTTAGGAATTAAACAAATAACAGCTCTATTGAAAGCAGCTATATCTAAATTATTCAGGAAAAAGGAGATAAACAGTTTCATGATATCCCCTTTTAAAATCTGCCAAAAATGCTGATAAAATCCCATGGACAAACCATCAGGTCCAGGTGCTTTATCAGCATTAAGAGAAGAAATTGCAGCAAAAACTTCATCTTCAGAAAAGGGAGCAATTAAGTTAGTATTTTCCTCAAAAGAACATTTTTCAGTAGGTAACCAGACATTATCATCTAACTGCCCCTTGATCGGAATCTCTTCTCTAAACAGATTTCTGTAAAAAGAATTAATATGATCATGAATACTACTTTGATCTCTGGTTTCAGCCCCATTAACTATTAAATGAGAAATTAAATTTTTAGCCCTTCTAGAGGAAGCCATTCTATGGAAAAATCTAGTATTAGCATCTCCCTCGAGAAGCCATTTAACCTTAGCTCTTTGTCTCCATCTAACCTCTTCAATATGATATAAATCAGCTAACTCTTTTTTATACTTGAAGAGATTGGCCCATTCATTTTCACATAAATCCCTAGCTTCCCCTTTATCTTCTAAGTCTTTGATATTAGCTAGCAAATTCTCCTTATCCTGTTGATTCTTCTTTTTAATATTGTAACTCCACCCTCTAAGTTTTCTTCTAAGGAAAGAGATTTTTTGCTTCCAAGATTTGCCCAAATGAGATCCTAAAGGAAAACTACTCCACCAAGTACCCATTAAATCATGCAAATCAGATTGGTCAAGCCAAGCTTTCTCAAAATGAAATCTAAAAGGAGGTTTAACAATTTGTTCCCCAGAATTAAGAGAAATAGGACAATGATTAGAGAACACCTTAGTGTAGCTAGTGGAAAGAGTAGCTGGATAAGAAACAAGCCACTCTGGAGTTACAAAAAACCTATCCAGACAGGCCCTTTGTAAACTAGAACCCCCCCTTTCCCAAGTGAATCTTCTGCCAGGACATTTGAAATCAGTGAGAGCAAAATTATCAATCCAATTATTAAAGGCTCTCATGTTTCTCAAGTTAAATGATACTTCATTCTTTTCTGTCCTTTGCCTTATGATATTAAAATCCCCCCCAATTGCCCCAATTATATTGATGCTTATTCCCCAAATTACTTAATTCCTCCCAAAAAGATACTCTTAAATTCTCTAATACTGGACCATATACAGTGGTATATGTCCATATTTTCTGATTTAATCTATCTTCAACAGTAACTGTTAATTAAATTTGTTTGATTTTCATTCATGCGCTACATCGTTCATTCACGGGCTATATTAAAAAAAAATAGTAAACTTTTTCAGAAGATCCCTTCTTCTCCGTTGTCGTTTGAGAAAATATTGTATAATTAGTAATTAGTTATGAAATTTTTTTTGTGATAATTCACATGAGATGATATTGTATGATTTTATTATATTTAAAGTATTATTCAATGTTTCACTTTATTAATATATTTATTTGTTATTATTTATTTATCTCTATTGTATTATTTTTTCATTGAGTTATTAACATTAGTATCCATTTTTTACTGTTATCCTATCTTTACCGTTAATTCTTAACGGGTAAAGGTAGAATACGAATAAAGTCAATTTTTAACAGGTAAAATTAGGGTATGGGTACAGAAAATTTTAACGGGTACGGTAATGAAAAATGTCTCGTATCCTATTGACAGCCCTACATTGAATGTCTCGAAGCTGAGCTGTCAGTTGTCACTCTCTTGCCGCTTGCGAGTGGAGAGTGATCTCCCTTTCCCTTTCCCTTTCTTCCTATTCTCTCCTCTTCGCGAATCCTAACCCATGACCATGAGAACCCGCGAATTTGAAAGTGTTGTGAAAAAGCGCTGCCGGTCTGGCGACTTTACATTCCCTGAAGCAGTCGACTTGTTCCACGACCTCCTCCACTTTAGGGATCCGGCGCCTTCCATCATTACTTTCAATATTCTCTTTACAGCGATGGTTCGCATGAAGGGCTTAACCACTCACTACCCCACTGTCCTTTCCCTCTTCAACCGATTGGCTCGACCTCATCCTGATGTATACACCTACAGCATCTGTATAGACTGCTGTACTCGAGTTAATCAGGTCGACCTAGGCTTTGTTCTTCTTGGAAGGTTTCTCAAGGACAAGAGAACACCTGATCCAATGGTCTTCAATCCATTACTCAAGGGCCTTTGCAGGGATTATAAGATTACTGAGGCTGCAGCCGTGGTGTTCGATAAAATGCCTAAACTGGGTTGCCCACCTAATGTGATCTCTTATAATACCCTTATCAAGGGATATTGCTCTGCCGGCAAAACTAGCTCCGCAACTGAGTTGCTTCAGAAGATGATTGCAGAATGTGACGATCTCAAACCTACCGTCATAACATTTAACACAGTTATTGATGGTCTTTGTAAGGAGGGTGCAGTCAGTAAATCTTTCGATTTGTTTGAACAAATGCATTCTCTAGATGTTGTACCGAGTACCGTCACGTACAACACGCTGATCAACGGGCTGTGCAAGCAAGGAGCAATTGGAAAGGCATTGCAGCTCCTGGATTGCATGGCTTCTAAAGGGCTGGAACCTAATATAGTGACCTATAGCACTCTTGTTGATGGGTTGTGCAAGAAAGGGCTCTTAGAAAATCCAGGGAAATTGCTGCAGTACATCATTTACAAAGGGCATAAGCCCAATGTCTTAACTTACACTGCTGTCATGGATGCACTATGCAAGAATGAAGAAATTGAAAAGGCAGAGGAGTTGCTACATGACATGATTTCCAGAGGTGTGCAGCCCGATATTGTAACTTATAATACTCTTATGGATGGACTTTGCAAGATCAACAAATTAGAGAATGCAATGAACTGGCTGGACAAGATGGATTCAAACGGTGTGTCGCCTAACATTGTGACGTACACTATCTTCATGAATGCACTTTGCAAGGAGGGGGAAACTGACAAGGTTGAGGAGTTGCTAGATGACATGATTTCCAGAGGTGTGCAGCCCAATGTTGTCACATATACCACTCTTTTAGTTGGGTTTTGCAAGATGAAGGAATTAGAGAATGCAAAGAAGTGCCTGAGACAGATGGTTTCCAAGGGTATATCTCCTGATGTTGTAACGTGGAACATTATCATTGATGCATTTTGCACAACTGATGATGTGATGGACATCCTCATTAATATGGTGCTTAATTATGGAGCACAAGATAATTTAGCTTACATCTCCTTGATTAAAGCGTATGCCAAAAGAGGAAATATAGACGAGGCTATGCGCGTGCTGAAAAGACTGAAGCAAGAAGGGTTGAAACCCGATATAGATGCATATTCTCCTATACATGAAATGCTCATAGAAATGGGACGAGTGGATGATGCAAAAGACCTCATTGCGCAGATGAATGAGAAGAAGGCTGATGATTGAAGTGTGTTACTAGGATGGGAGAAAGTTTACTTGTTTAGACACTGATTATTTATTCAGGTTGTTTAGTAAGATCTTTTTGTACTTAATTGAAAATTGCAAATTTCCATAATATTTGGTTATTTAGCTAGATGTTGTTTATTTTTCCGTATGTAAGTTACTAGGACTTCTGCATGAGTGCTACTAACCTGCTACTGACATGATGCACCTTAGTTGTTACTTGTTAGGGTCAACAAGTGATCAAATATTTTGCTTACTAGAATTATTTTTCTTAATGCGAACCCTAAATCCTTATGCTGAATCATGCAATATAACCTTGGAGATGATTTTACATAATTAAATGATAGACATAGTCTCTACGAAATGCCATGATCAATGAAATCCAATTTGAAAATCTCAACTGAAACCAAATTACTTTTTTGCCCCCGCAGACTGTAGAGTTTCCTTTTCATTTGGACGTCAATCTTGACAAACCTAGAGATTATTTCGAACTTTTTAGTTAATTCCAATTTGTGAAGCTATGCCATCTTAATAGTTTTGGGTGAAAACCAGGCAAAAAGAAGAGTATAGTACTGGTCTATTGCTGCAAAGTGCATCATAGGGGTCCTATGTTTAATCTGATTTTCTCAGGATTTTTAAAAATGTAATTCAAAATGTTTATAAACATCAAATTTTATTTTAAGTTCCATCCCTTTCTCAAAGAAAATGATGAATATGTACCCTATATGATTTTTCTGCTGATTGACAACCGCTATGAGTACTGACACATTGCTGATTTGGAAACGTTAAAATCTTGAGATATCATTAACTGTTGTTCCTAGTTATGTAACTGGATTTCAATTAGTTCATTATTTTGTGTCGGCATTTGATGTTGACATCATCAGACCACTATACATGTATTCTCCTTATTAATTGAATAGCCTGTGGTGTTTTTTGTTTGCTGTATTGTGTTGGATATTATTTGTACTGGTACTTAATGTATAATTTTTGAAATATTCAATTTGATGACTGGTTGGTAGTATATGTAAATTTGTTACGTCTGAGTACAGTTCGATTAGTTGTCAGTAACCTAAGTATAGTGGCTAATGAGTACTGACTAAAAAGCAGTTTCGATTTATACATGTAAATAATTTACTTGAGGCCTTTATATATATCTTATGCTATTTAGTTAGGTATATGCAATTAGCTTGTCCAAGAGTAATGTCGCTGTCTTAGTCTAGCAATTTCTCTGAATTTTACACTTCAAATTTTCTGTTCCCAAAACTTTTATGTCAATAAGCCTCGATCGTTTTGGTTTCCCAAAATCTGTTAAAACCTCGAGTAAGGGTGAGAGGTTTTACTTCATTAAAATCTTAAATCCACTGATCGAAGGAGATTAGGCGGCTCTAAGAGAGGTGTTCTCTCTGACAAAATCTTAGTTACTATATATATGAGGATAAAAATAATCAACAAAACATAGAGGATAAATAGTTATTTTCTACATATGATATGCGATTAATCAGCAATAATAAGCACGCTTCAAACAAACAGAAAAACTTTTGTGAATAAGCTCAAACTTCTAATCACTGAGGATCAATCAAAACATAAAAATTGTCGTGCAATGCACCAAATTGGCAATTGTACATATAGTTCGAATTCTCAATATTTGTTTAATTTAAGAAATTTTTTTGTGAATATTTAAGAAAGTTCTTTTCTTTTTAATTTGCAAATATCTCTATCTCTACTATTAGAAAAAGCATGAATGGAGCCATGGAGGTGTTACACACTAGATGTAGCATGTAAACAGATATTTATGCCGTTCGATCGATTTGATCTGTGGTTGGATATCAATCGCACCAAAAATATATTTTGGTTTTTCGTCTAATAAAAAAACAAATTGAATGACATATCTATTTGTATCGCCGGTAGATTGAGCAAAATATTTTTATTACCTAACATTATTTTGTTTCTTTATTTGCCCATGTATGAGGGCATCATCTTATGCTAGTTTGTTCAAAAACGTTTTGGCTTTCGGCCAACGTCAAAATTCGTTTTCACAACCATTAATACTTGACTTCTTTATTATTAACAAGGATGGAGTAATAGTTTTCAGCTATATTCATTTTCTTAACTAGAAGTATTATTTATTTCTTTCTATTCGAAATAGTAGGTTCAAAAGTTTATGGGTAATATTTGAGGAGGTGAAGATATACAAAATAATTGTGATATTTTTCAATCACTACTAATATTAACTTATTTCCAATTTTGCTTATAAATTGACTTTTATAAGAGCACAGTAATTTTCCACAGGACACAAATGAAAGGTGTACATACAAGATGCATGAGTCAGCGTAAACACCCAAAAACATTTTAATATTATGGTTTAATTTTAAACTAGGGGAGCAAATCGAACTTCGCTCGATATTTGAATTAAAATTCTAATACAATTATGTAATAAATGATTAATTTGTGAAGATTAGTGTGTGTAAATTTAATATAGTAGTGAATAAATTTGTATGTTTTGTATAGGTTACGCAAGTGTGATTAAGTTTTAAATTGTGTAAGTAGGGAATGTGAATAAATTTCCCCGTGAGTTGTTTCCTCAGTACCAATTTCTCCATTCCCTTTCCCTATATAATACACATTGCACCCCTGTATTTCGCATTCGGCATCAAACACACAAACTAACACGCCAAAATCATATTTTCATTTGGTAATTAGTATATATCATCCACTCTCATAGCATCCAAAGCATCCACAGACTACTACTGGGCCAGCGTCTGGCCCAGCGACAGCCCACCTTCGTATATACTCCGAAATCTCCCCCCTCTCTGTCTCTCGAAACCTAGCCGCATGGGTTCTCTCTCCTCTCGCGTCGCTCCAGATCGCCTCCGAGTCTCCTCTCTCGCGTCACGTCGGGTCGCGTCTCTCCGAGTCCTTCCTCTCCCTCCTTTTTTCTCTTTCGAATTTTGTGACTGATTCGAGGAGAAACAATGAGCGCTCCAATGGAGGTTTCTCTCCCCAACGGATCTGACCTCGCACGACCCGAGGCAATGGCTGAACCAATCGCAATCGCCTGTTGCGTCCCGTCGATGAGAAGATCTTGGATTCAGGTTCAAATTCTCACCAAATCTCGCCATTTAAGATCGATTTTTGATTTGGTACTGATCTGATCTAATCTCCAGCATCCAAGGTAATCGCAGCCGTGGATACGGACGTAATTTGAACTTTGTACTAGTTTGATTCTACGACAAAGATCAATTTGCTCAGGTATTGAGTTCAATCGAGTTGGGTTTCTTTTTCTATTTCGTCTTCTATAAATTATTTTGATTCTGAAGTCGATTTCAGTTTCTAGCTTGGGTTTAGTGCGATGTATGTTGTTGTCTAATTGGAATCGAGCTGCTTGTTTGATCGGATTTTATTTTAGATAAATTGATTTGATGGAATGTCGTGGTTACATGTAATTGCTTATCAGCTACGAAATATGTCAATTGTTCATTATGTATTTTTACTATCTCTAATTGTTCAGTTCTTTAAGGGAGTATCTTGTTTCATTATGTGTTAAGTTAGTATCTCTAAGGCCTCATCTTGTTTCATTATACTGTTCAGTTCTCTAAGGGATCATCTTGTTGTATTATGTGTTAAATTAGTATTTCTAAGAGATCATCTTGTTTCATTATATATTTTTTTAAAACTCACATGACCTGAAAGGATTAAATATTATAAGAGCACTTAATTAGTAATTGAACTTAATTGTATTTTGTTTTGTTTGTGTAGGAATTACAGGACAGGGTGAGAAGAGTTGTGCGGAAGGAATCGAAGAAGAAGTTGATGAAGTGTGTTTAGCTTGTAGTGGTTAAAATTATATAGAATTAGTATTATTATTAATAGATGTTATTATTATAAGAATTGTTCAGTTTGTTGAAATAATGGATATTATTCTTAATAAATGATTATTGTTTACTTTATTGCATGGTTATTAAAACATCATATTATGAGCGCATCTAACTGAACACATAAACAATTTTAATTGATCCCTTAAATAGTTTAACTGAACACAAAAACTACGAAATCAAATTTCTGCTGCAACTAACTGAACACATAGACACTTTAAGTTCATCCCATAATGTATTTAACAGAACACAAAAAACTAAAATTCCAAATTATTGGTGCATTAAACTGAACACATACATACTTTTAAATAATCCCTTAAGGTGTTTAATTGAACCCAAAAACTAAAAATCTAAATTATTAGTGCATCTAACTGAACACTTACACACTTTAATTCATCCCTTAAAACATTTAACTGAACCCTTAAATCAGTATATTTGATGACGTCAGCACCAAAAAATTTTCGAAAATTGGTCAAAAAATTTTGCTGACGTCAGCACGCGGAAATCTGGATTTCTAAGCCCATTTCTGACTCGCTGGCCTGTTGTATGTTTGGATGTCTGGATGTTTTTTTGTTGGATGGTGTATATCACACCTGTTTTCATTTCCCTTCTTCTCTGTCACGACTGCCATGAAGCAACCTCAGCTAAACGGGGCTATTATGGGCCACCAATTCCGCCACAGCGCAATTACTGCAGTGTCAGCCGCTCCGAAAAAATTAAATATGGTTTTACTGTTCACCCGAATTTCAAAAAAAATCTTAAAATATTCAGAATTTTAAAAATGGCGTTGTTAGATCGGGATTCCGGTTAACGATCTAAGAAATCGCTTAGATCGGTAACCCGGAACCCGATCTAAGCTAAGATCGGTAACCGGGTTACCGATCTTAGCTTAGATCGGATTCCCGGTTACCGATCTAAACAAAATATATTAAAGTATTAATATTTTATTATTAAAATATTAATAAAATATTAAATAAAATATAAACTCTTAGATCGGATTCTGAGAATCCGATCTAAGATAGTTAATATTTTATTTAATATTTTATTAATAATTTAATAATATAAATATTAATTAAAATAATAAAAATAATATAAAATATTAATATTTATTTAAAAAATTTATTTAATATCTATTAATAGAAAATATTAATATTTATTTAAAAGTCTGATTGGATGAGGGGAGGAAGAGTCGTAAAAACTAGAGTGGTATGACGGGGTGGTCTATTAGATGAGACTCCAGAATTGTCGAATACACGGTGAGAGATAGGTGTGAATGGGTCATCTAGTGGGGTACTGTATGTCCAGTAATAAGCATCAGTCGGACTAAGTATAGAAGGTGCGGGGTAGGCGTAAGGGGTTGGCTCCCCATGTGTGGATGAGGATAGCTATACCCTTACGTACTGAGCCTGAGTCTGATGCTGGCTGTACCTACCTAAAAACTGAGTCTAAATCTGGCTGTACCCCTCCGAGTACGGAATTAGCACGATACGATCGTGTTGCCACGACATGACATACGTGTTGACAAGGCACGATATGACACGAATACCGAATTAGCACGACACGATCATGTTATGGTGTTGAGAATCCTGAAAAATTAACACGATTAGACACGACATGATTCGACACGCAGCACGACACGAACACGAATTAACACGCCACGACAACACAAATTTAATTTTTAATATTAAAAAATAGCATAATAGTTAATAAACTATAAATACTTCATCCTTTAAATTATTTTAAAATGATTATTTAAATTATTTTTATATATCAATGCTCAGTTTGTTTATAACCATAGTTCTTTCTAAACGTGTATTTAACTTTCTTTTAATATTTTTATTTTTAAAATATGTCGAAATCGGATGCATTAGAAAAATATAAAATTATCAATTAATACGTTAAAAATATATACTGGAAATTTTGTAGTGATATATATATATTGAATTTGTAGTGGGTACGGCAGACTCAGGCTCAGTACGTAAGGGTATAACTATCCTCATCCACACATGGGGAGCCAACCCCTTACGCCTACCCCGCACGTTTTATACTTAGTCCGACTGATGCTTATTACTGGACATACGGTACCCCACTAGATGACCCATTCATACCTATCTCTCACCGTGCATTCGACAATTCTGGAGTCTCATCTAGTAGACCACCCCGTCATACCACTCTAGTTTTTACGACTCTTCCTCCCCTCATCTAATCAGACTTTTAAATAAATATTAATATTTTCTATTAATAGATATTAAATAAATTTTTTTAAATAAATATTAATATTTTATATTATTTTTATTACTTTAATTAATATTTTATTATTAAATTATTAATAAAATATTAAATAAAATATTAACTATCTTAGATCGGATTCTCAGAATCCGATCTAAGAGTTTATATTTTATTTATTATTTTATTAATATTTTAATAATAAAATATTAATACTTTAATATATTTTGTTTAGATCGGTAACCGGGAATCCGATCTAAGCTAAGATCGGTAACCCGGTTACCGATCTTAGCTTAGATCGGGTTCCGGGTTACCGATCTAAGCGATTTCTTAGATCGTTAACCGAAATCCCGATCTAACAACGCCATTTTTAAAATTCTGAATTTTTTAAGATTTTTTTTGAAATTCGGGTGAACAGTAAAACCATATTTAATTTTTTCGGGTCAGCCGCTCCTCTAGCTGCGGCCCATGTTGCCTTTTTTGCACCTAGATAAACGTACAACGACATATGTATTCGTTTCAAAAAAAAAAAAAAAAAAAAAAAAAACGACATATGTATTTAATGGAAAAACTTCTAGATTTAGTTTAGTATTTATTTCAATTTAATATTCCATTTTTCATATGTTATAGCCATTGGAGAAGACTTAATTGAAATCAATTTCTTGTGGATTGTTAATTAATAAGAAGAACAAAAGAACCTAGTTGTTTCTAGCCGCTGGAAAAACATTTAATGTCATTAATAGCCATTAGTCTTTTCAATTAAGTTATTGTGACATTCAATTTTTTAAATTAATAATATTATCAAGCTTAGAAAATCGATTAACATTGTGTTTGGTAAAGTAATAATATTCAATTTTTAAATCTATCCGTTTATACGTAGGCAGGTTCTTTGGTATATCAATTTATATTACTAAACTAATATACCATATAAATCTCAAGCACGTATAGACATTTTTAATCACGTTTTAATACACTAAATAATCGCAATATTCAAGTAATTCAATATATAATTGATTAACATTGTGACATGATATTATTTACAGGATATATGCATACAAATTTGTCTGGGTATATGTGCAAAATTTTGTATATATGTGATAATATAAAAAAATAATTTAAGTTCAAAGCAGTCTGAGATTACCAATTTCTTTTTTCTTTTGGGTATATGTGCAAAATTTTGGGCCTAGCGGGTCGGATCTTAATGACAGATTGTCTGCCGGTACATATTCAAGTAGCTAACTGGAACAAAAAGCAATTGGTACTTGAATATTACCCAATTAATCTAACTTTAACTTTATCGGTACCAATTGTCCTCTTATACCAAGGTTCCCAGAGATGGCAAGAAAATAATTTTATCCATGTCCTCTTGTAACACATGTAACACTGGGGGTTTTAATACATTTTATAATCTGAACCTGATGGTTCTAGCTACATGTTACAATCTATAACGAATACCACTTTCATAATTCATATAACCGGTGCATGAAGAATCCAGTGGGTAAGCAATACATGAAGAACCCAGTACATGAAGCAATCCAAAAATTGCAGTAGCTAGCTACATGCGCAGATGGTACTTGGCCATATACAGCTAGCTACAATCCGGTACAGAAATACCAGCCATATTACTATTTTCAGTTTAGTCCCTCAAGTCATAAATATTGCTATTTTTATATTTACCCCAAATACTATGGAATTTCATTAGCATATCAATCAAGCCCTAAACCTCATTTGGTACCAGACCCATACCCTTCCATACCATAAATAAAAAGTTGTCCCCCACCAAACCACGCCTATCCACAAAACCATTATTAAGAAGTAAATGTTTCAATATAAACCCGCATTAACCCACTTTCAATTAATATCCCATAAACCCAATTCCCATCATTTTGAGTTACTCACAATTTTTCTAAACATAATTATGAAATATATAATATGGAAATAACTAATACAAAATAATGCACAATGCAAAGTAAAATGTATTACAAATATGCGAATTTGCACTTTTCATTTTTAACAACATAAACCCTATGTTTAATTTTAACAATATCACAGGGAAAATTATTTATTTAATATTATGCACAAATATGTGAAATTTGCATTACAAAATGTAATTATTGTATGACTGATAGGAAATATAAGAAAGTTGACTTACTTCAAAAGAATCCACTTTGCTGTTCAATCATAAGGTGAAAGAGTCAGAGTCAGTTCTATTCTGGCAAAATTTTCTGTAGAAAAGAAATTGAAATAGTAGGAAGTATGTATGCACCTTTCATATCTTTATTTCGAAGGAACGACAGCATATCGTTGTAGCATTTCCTCAAAATTGCTGTCAAAAAGCAATACAATATGAACTATGGTACATCAAAAATATAACAATTCAGAGCTTAAAATATAAACAAAAAAATCTATCAATGAGATATCCAACTAATTCTACAAAATAATCTAACCAAATTTCTCAGTCCATTCTCAGACCTTTGAATTAAAAGGAAAAAAAAAGATTTGGTATATATCATAACTTTACTAATTGGCACCAGATCGGTATTGATTGGTGCCGATACACAAAACTAAAACTATCAAAATCAACAAATTTTGTAAATTGCAAATGTACTTATCATTTAAAAAATGACGGAGGATCCTAGGTAGTCACTATCTAGTGTTTCAAAAAAAAAAAAATGACGGAGGAGGTGCGATCCGATTTACGATAAAGGAGGGGCCAACAATTGCAACTTTTAATATCCTTCTTTATCTCCTTCTTCACTATGATTCCATCTCCATGGCTAACCACCTGATCAGTTTCGTACACAATGGTCTCTCAATTGCTCTTACACGCGGAGGTGAAGCGGCGGTGGGGGCCGGATGTCAGACTCGACTCGCTCTTACACGTGATAGATAAACGGCGGAGGTGGAAGGGGGTTGGGAACTGGATGGGAAATAAGCTCAGGCGAACGGAGAAGAGGAAGGGGAGTTGGAACTTTAGGAAAGGAAAAGGAATAGTAGAGTTTGCGCTGGCTTCTCTTCTGAGAGACGGAGAGTCTGAGACCCCAAAATAACCCAAAGAAAAAAAAAAGAGGGACGGAATGTATAAATTTTTTGCGTTGCAAATTACACTCCACTTTTTGAAACGGGTCATTCCAATGGACATAAGATCCGGCAACACAATCATTTACATGGTTTCATTTTGCGAACTGTTAAAATAATTAACACCGCAAATGCAAATCAAGTCTTAAGTCTTAACAAAACAATTTGTCGGGTCCTTCTGTTATTTTAAAATTTTAAGTCGATACCCACGCATCTTTATTTATAACTAGTGGGGGCTGTCGCGCGTTGCGCGACCTATGTTTCCACTCGTTTTTTTGTCGATTTTTACTATTATTACAATATATTTATTGCAGTTCAGTTTATTACATCTTTTAACCATAGTTTAAATAAGATAAAAATTATGAGAAAAAAAAATAAATACAGAAAAAAATTATTATATTTTTTTTATTATCAGTTGGTTGCAACAATTCAATATTCAAATCTCAATAACTGATTATCATTTTTAATGATAATTTGTAATGATACGATAGATTTTCAAATCTTGAAAAAAGCTAACTTTTGTTAATTTAAATCCGATTCTTAATTTAAGACAAAAGTACAGAGTAAAAATTGTTTCTCCAATCATAAATCAATAGTATAAATAAAGCTTATAGGGTTATTTTTGCAATATGGAAAAAATAGATAAACTTCAAATAAAAGGGAGAAAACTTTATCACATAATTCTTGGAGAGAATGCACGTCAACATCTCTAGTATGGGAAAAGATAATCTCCTTTTGGGTCCCATCTGATAGTGACCTACCAATGGTAATTGTTCTGGTATGGGCACTTCTCTTTCTTCCTCTTCATGTAATTTAGATGGAGGCCGGTATCATTGTCTCCATAGCATTTTATTTTCAAAATGCTACAATAAAAGTATCAAAACTATTTACTCCTTTATACATCATACTAACGTTAAATTTTTGCAATGTAAAAATATTAGGGGTAGTGTGTTTGGAACTCATCAAATAAGTCCTTGTTCAAAATAAGCTTATTCAAGTTCAAATTAAACATCCAACAACAATTTCAAATAAGCTATTGAAAGGCTTATTTTTGTTTCTATTTTTTGGAGAATTGGATGAATAAGAAATCCAATTAGAAAAGTGAAATTAGAAAAGAGAGAAACCCACCCATCTCTATTTCAAATAGCCTATTCACCCTCTCATCCAGGGTGTGTTTGCAGTAGAATAGTAAGGTAACAAACTTTTGACACCTTTGACCATGATTTACGTGGATGCAGTAGAATCCCAAAAAGCAGTTGTCAGGAACCATCTCTCCAGCCTTTTTTCTAAAATTTAGTAAAAGACAGGAATAAACAAAGCTAAGCACATATGAAAATTTTGAGCCAGGCATGTACTGGTACCAATCTTTGCCAAAAACATACCACACTAATGAAAGAAAAAAACGTACGAACATTTATATAGTATATGAACGTTTTGCTTTATCGATTCATTACTGTTTAGGTCATAATTAGCATGGATGTTGCCGCTTAAGAGCTATACACTGAGAAGATCATAATTTTATCACTTTTGAACCTGAAAATTTATCTTGGTTTTGTTTTAAATTTCTGCATGCTAGCTTACTGGTACAGGGAAGTGACAGTAAGGATTCAGACAATAATGAGATCGCATTATTTTCATCAATATTTATAGCTGTCTGAAAAGTAATATTATCATTTTGCATAAGTAGGTACCTACTTGCCCGTACATGCAACTTGATGTTCTCTCCAAATATTTTTTCTTACTCATGTGATTTTAATTAAGGAGACAAAATTAAAGTTTATATTTTAAATGAAAATTTGAATGAAGTTCAGTCTTTCTCTAATCTTTAATCCAAATGTTTGCATTTGCAAGTGGACCCTTTTAACCCTGAAGGAACTGTAATAAAATAATAATCTATTAAGAACTCACATGATTCCACTTACTCTTCCCTTGATATGAAAATAAGGTAAATTTTATTTTAGAAAGAAACCTCCTACTTGAAGAATTTAGCCATAACTAATCATATAATATTAATTAAAATTACCTATATAGGAAAGAGTGATTTGATGCCACAATCCACTATATTGTCTGTGCCTAGGAATTTTTATCATCTATTTTGATTCTTCCGTAAAATAGTCACTAAGGCCCACATTTTGCATGCACAAACAACCAAATTTAGTCATAAAATAGCATCTGATATGACAAACAATAAATATAAATTTCAGAACACGGAACAATTGAAGTAATTCTAAGTATCACTATTTACAATTAAAACAGTCTATGTTAAATTCCAGTTTGTAGTTGCTCGTAGTTTGCAAAATAGTAAAACCAAGAACCAATCATATTCAATAGATTCCTATTTCCTATATTTACTAAATGAAGGACTACTCAAACTGAATACTACGAATACTAATACTAAATAATAAAAAAGTTATTTTTACATGAAATCACAACGAATAAACAAATATCAATAATAAAAGAATACACGATTGTAGGGGGGGGGGGGGAATCACAAACAGGATATTTTAATTGATGTACCTGGCCTCCATTGGCAGGAATTCGTTATATAGAAAAACAAATAAGCTTTGAAATATTTATAGAATTAGAATTATTAAGGAGTAGAAAAGGCAGTAAAGAGAATATTGCAATAAGTGCAGCTATAATTGCTATAATAATGGAGAAGAACGTAGAAACGCCAGGAAAGAGGAATATCAAAATTAGATAATTTTAAACACATTTATGTCGTGTTTTAATTTCATCAATAAGAAATACCATTAAACACGGTTAGGCGTGAACTCTCACACCTCTTAGATTTTTTCCCAATACATCCCTAATATAGCACAACCAGACATATTATAACAAAAAAATTCATCAAAGATTCAAAGCAAAACCTAATGTAACATATAAAAAAATATATATCGAAAATTAAGTACAAAAATCAGAAGGAAAATAGGAAAATATTGAAACATTAAAAGTACTGAATGAAAGAAATCAGTAAAATCTAATGTAACATATTAATGAAATCAAAAGCAATAAATCAGAGTGCTTATAGAATCGCAAACGTTTGTTGCTCAATGACATTTTATATATATTACTATTTGAACAATTCTTATAGATATTATAATAGCCAATAAAACAAAATTAGTAAGAAATCAAAATAAAATGATTAAAGAAGAAATCTAAACCTGTCTCTCAACAATGGAATCCAAGACACGTTGTGTGCATATAGTCATAAACTTACTCAAATTCAAAAGTTAAATCAAGCTATCTTAATCAAGCTGAATAGTGGTCCAATCCCAATAAAAGGCTAAAAAATGCTAGAAGAATATTTGCTTCCCGAAAAGCTCCAATGTCACCTTAATTTAGTTGCTGAAAAGTTATTCAAGCTATCTTAAATTCTTAGTCATCAATTGATCAATACATTTGGTTCGTATGGAAAATAAATGAAAGAAGAATCAATTAGGGAAAAGGGGAAAATTCATTGCAGCAAATTGAAAACTTACTCAGCTTCTCACCTTTCATCCACGACCTTGAAGAAGAAAAAAAAATGTAGAGGGATGATGAAAAATCATTCTGACAGCCCTTCATTTTCAAATACTGTTATTCAATTTCAGTTATATAAGACGAACTCAAAATATACAAAATCAAAAAAGAAATTTTCTAAACAAAGGAGTACAAAATGCTTAAGAAAAGAAAAAAACCAGAAGAAATCCAAGCTGCCTTTGAGTCTGACATGGCTCTTCCCTGCTCCGCCAAGCTCTTCGGAGGAAGAGTTGTTCCTAAAATACCCCTCTGATCGACCCCTAATCGAAGCCGTCGGAGAGTCGCGCTTCTAGGGTTAGAATCGCCTCTCGCTCTCTTTCTCTCTTGATCCTCTTGTACGGAGGAGATGGAGCACGCGAAGAGTTTTAGAAGAGGTTTTGCAAATTTTATTTTCTTTACTCATTTATTTCTCTCGCAGAGGATACGGTTCCGAAATGAAGAGGCGATGGAAAAATCGATGGAACCTAAAAAACTATACGGCAAAAACTTTAACGCCCTGCTGAACGGGTCACAAACTTAGGAACAAAATCAACCGAAACATATTTGACAACACAAATATGCTCCATATTAAAAAATTTTAGCTTACAACCGAACCGAGCAAAAGGCCTGATTGAAGTACAGACAAAATTTGGTTGGTCCCGTGTCGCGCAACAATTAAAAATACCAATCACGGATACCGATAATACTGAATACTGATGATGATACTGATGTTTAACGAGGACTCAGAACTTAGCAATATTATTAACCAGGGCGGAGCCAGGATTCGAGGTCTATACTCTATACAACAGCAAATTAAAATTTGGAGAGTTATCTTTAGTTGTCTAATAATGTCTTTTTTTAGAAAAACTAGATAGAGGCTATCTAGGAAGTTGTCTAATAATGCCAGTGCAGACTTAATTTGCAAAATGCATTCTCTAGGTGTTCTACCAGATACCGTCACATACTCCACACTGATTAATGGGCTGTGCAAGCTAGGAGCAATTGAAAATGCTTTGCAGCTCCTGGATTGCATGGCTTCTAAAGGGCTGGAACCTAATATAGTGATCTATAACACTCTTGTTGATGGGTTGTGCAAGAAAGGGCTCTTAGAAAATCCAGGGAAATTGTTGCAGTACATCATTTACAAAGGGCATAAGCCCAATGTCGTAACTTACACTGCTGTCATTGATGCACTATGCAAGAACAAAGAAATTGAAAAGGCAGAGGAGTTGCTACATGACATGATTTCCAGAGGTGTGCAGCCTGATGTTGTAACTTATAACACTCTTATGGTTGGACTTTGCAAGATCAACAAATTAGAGAATGCAATGAACTGGCTGAACAAGATGGATTCAAACGGTGTG
Source organism: Rhynchospora breviuscula (assembly GCA_027562975.1). NCBI lineage: Eukaryota > Viridiplantae > Streptophyta > Magnoliopsida > Poales > Cyperaceae > Rhynchospora > Rhynchospora breviuscula. The sequence continues at coordinate 7,003,706 of CM050402.1, forward strand.
TCACCTAACATTGTGACGTACACTATCTTCATGAATGCACTTTGCAAGGAGGGGGAAACTGACAAGGTTGAGGAGTTGCTAGATGACATGATTTCCAGAGGTGCGCAGCCCGATGTTGTCACATATACCACTCTTCTAGTTGGGTTTTGCAAGATGAAGGAATTAGAGAATGCAAAGAAGTGCCTGAGACAGATGGTTTCCAAGGGTATATCTCCTGATGTTGTAACGTGGAACATTATCATTAATGCATTTTGCACAACTTATGATGTGATGAACATCCTCATTAATATGGTGCTTCATTATGGAGCACAAGATAATTCAGCTTACATCTCCTTGATTAAAGCGTATGTCAAAATGGGGAATATAGATGAGGCTATGTGCGTGCTGAAAAGACTGAAGCAAGATGGGTTGAAACCCGATATAGATGCATATTCTCCTACACATGAAATGCTCATAGAAATGGGACGAGTGGATGATGCAAAAGATTTCATTGCCCAGATGAATGAGAAGAAGGTTGATGATTGAAGTGTGTTAGTAGCATGGGAAAAAGTTTGCTTGTTTAGACACATTATTATTTAGGTGCTTTAGTAAGATGTTTTTGTGCTTAATTGAAAATTGCAAATTTCCATAAGGTTTAGTTAGATGTTGTTTATATTTGCCCTGTGTAAGTTACTATGACTTTTAAATGAGTGCTACTAGCCTACTACTGACATAATGCACCGTTGTTGTTATTAGTTAGGGTCGACAAATGATCAAATATTTTGCTTACTAGAACTTTGCTCGTATCACAAACCCTTAATCCGTATGCTGAATCATGCAATACATCCTTGGAGATGATTTTACATAATTAATTGATAGTCTCTACGGAATTCCATGATCAACGAAATCCAATTTGAAAATCTCCACTGAAATCAAATTACCTTTTTGTCCTCTTTAGTGTGTCCTTTTCATTTGGACTAATCTTAACAAACCTAGAGACTAATTCTAAGTTAAATTCAATTTGTGAAGCTATGCAATCTTGATAGTTTGGGTGAAAATCAGGCAAAACCGCAAAAGTATGCTTCTGGCCCATTGCTGCAAAGCGCATCACAAGGGTCCTATGTTTAATCTGATTTTTCTTAGGATTTTCAAAACTGTAATACAAAATGTTTGTAAACATGAAATGCTATTTGAAGTTCCATCCTTTATTCCCCCTGTTGTCTTGTGTGAATGACTAACTGCTATGCGAACAAAAAATACGATGATTATGTACCCTAAATGATTGTTCTGCTGATTGACAACCATTTGATCTTAACATCGTCAGACCACTATACATTTATTCTCCTTATTAATTGAATAGTGAGTGGTGTTTACTGTTTGTTGAATTATATTGGATATTGTTTTTCTTGGTACTTCTGTATAATTTTTAATACTCAAATTGATGTAACTGGCTGCTTGTATATGTATATTTGCTAGGTCTGACTACAGTTCGATTATTGTCTGCAAGCCAGCCAGTAAGTTTTGTGGCTAATGACTAATACACTATTTAGCTATATAGGTAGGTAAATGAAATTCGCAGGTGTCTAAAATTTATGTCACTGCCTTAATCTAACAGTTCTCCTCTGAATTTTATATTTCTAAATTTTTGGTAGCCAAATTTTTTAGAATAAAATTGAGAGGTTTTACTAGCAGCTGGAGACTGGGGACTCACTGGACCACTTGTGAAAATTTGGACGGACATTTTTTGACTGATTTGGGAAAAAGGTTACATCACGAATATTATCTTAAATGAATCTGAGTATGATTATTCCAAAAAAAAATATTATTTAACCTTTCATAATGTTTTGTCAAAAATTTGGAAAGTCTCGAAGGGCATAGTTCAACACAACGAGGAAAATCAGGTTGGTAATTGTGAAATTGGATGTCTTATACTTTAATAATTATCAAGAATAAATTTTCATCAAGTTAGTAGCTAGCCTCATGTAAATAGTATATTTGATGCTAACTTATCACGTTTCTGCTAGCTAAAGGAAAACTCAATATTTTTATTACAATAATCACTTCTGTTAATAATTAGGTAATTATAAACTTTTGTTAGAAAAGGGTAAAAACTTTCGTGACATTACATAATATTTTTTTCAAGAGTTCTATATACTCAATTGGCACATTTATTCTTCTTTAATACTTATCCTCACAATTACTGACACTTTTTTGTTGTGATTTAAAAAAAAAAACTCGAAATATGAAAGTAATGAATTTTTTATATATATTTCTTATAAGTTTTTCTAAATCAAGTCGAAGTAAAGAGCAAGAAGTTTTGATCAAAACTTCGAAACCCATTAGCCCATTACATAACGGATCACTTCTGTCGAATTTTTCCATGTTAGTTTTCATTATTAATGAGTGTAATTTATTTTTGCACAATTTAAGTAATCCTCAATTTCATATCCCTAGCGCCGGCATAGCAAAAAGAAAAGAAAAACACTAAAATTTGGAAGTTGGCTTAGGTGAGAGCAAGAAATTGAAAAACAGATATCCTCAAGTTTCGATCATTTTCAGAGTTAAGTCTTGCTACCAGGTAAAGAAAAAGTTATTTATTCTATTAGCAATTTTGTCCAACGCTCTAAAAAATATTTTCAAAGGCACGAAATCACAAGTTAAAATAAACTGGATGCTTGGTGCCTGACTGTTTGTTTTGCGCTTCCTTGTTCCCTGGTCTTGTAAAGTATTTTGTCAAGTTTTGACGCTGCTTAAAGTAAACTTAGAAAAAAAAAATATTGGTATTTTGATTGAGACCCACCGAATAATTTTTCTCTTAGGTTTAATTATTTGATACAAAAAAAAACCTCAATTTACAAACTAGAAACTCTACTCAAAGTTATATAGCATTAATAGTAAATTATATATATTTATTATTTAAAAAAAAACTATATGGATATTTGAATGGTAGTCTGTTTTATTCTTTTTACTAATCTAATAATTTAAATAAAACCTTAAATTTGAAGCTAGCTCTATACTTATTCGTTTTATCGAATTATAATAAATTTTTGTTGGAATTTATTTCGATGAGGGACAAAATCTGAAATAGACACGAATATGTTATTTTCGTTTTCGAATTAAGGTTTTTGTTCCATTTTGACGAGGCCTAAACAAGTCGGGGTCCCCAATATTGGAGAAACCTCGAAATCAACTTTTCCTAGGTAGCTGCTACCTAGTTATCAAAAAAAAAAAAAAAAAAAAAAAAAGAATGCAGGACTAGAGCTCTATCCCATATGCCAAGTAATCAATCAAAGAAGTGCGTCCAAAATTGTAACACTCCGAAAATTTTGACTAGTTACTATTTAAATTTAACAAATTGGCAAAGCTAATATGGTGATCGCTTTTGTTTTTATTAATGTTTCATATATTAATGTGTTATCAATTGATGTCTTTACATGCATATTCATTCTGTTTTCGCCTATGATAAAAATTTTATTTCTTTTTCCTACGATTATCAATTTTTTTTAAAAAACCAAAAGTAACAAAATGTTGCCTTGCACTAGATAGTCTCTGTCTAGTATGTCTTAAAAAAAAAACAAAATGTTGCCTTGTCTACAAGAAATTTGTTAATCCGTTAAATAGTTTATACAATGCATATTTACTATGGATTTCTCTTTTTGACCACCTATTTGACCAAACTGGAAAAAGAATTGAATGCGCGCAAATACCTTTATTTTGAGAGCTATCTTTACTTGTCCAATGCTGACAGTGCTGTGTAGCTAGCAATTTTTCATTGTGTTTTTCTCCTGAATTGATGAGCAGTGGCAAATTGGATCCGTATCCTCTGCCGCGCGGTACGGGCAGCGCTTTTATCCGAGCCGTCCGATCTGATCTGGACGGTTAATTTTTTTCGGGCCTATCAATCTGGTATAATTCACGGGGCACCCATCATAGATCGGACGGTTGAGATGAAAAGTGCGGCCCGTGCCGCGCGGCAGAGGATGTCATTCCGTGGCAAATTGGCAATGTTCACTTGGAGGACTGAAATTTAACATAGATTTTGATGGCTTGACAGATTAATCAGTCAGGAAAATAAAACTTGTAACCGTTTTCAAAGTTGAATTAAAAAGAGCAAGTGGAAGGACCGATGGAGAAGGAGAAGAAGGCCCGCTTGAACCGTTCAATTAGATGTCCACTCTGGAAATCTTGATAAGATGTCCAGAGGATACGGGTGGACCGACCCATTGAATGTCTCTATCAGCATCAGTCTAAGGCTCTAAGCTGAGTGCTCACTCTCTTGCGAGTTGCGAGTGGAGACTGGAGACTGATCTCTTTCCCTTTCTTCCCCTCTTATCTCCTCTTCGCGAATCCTAACCCATGAGGACCCGCGAATTCGAAAATCTTGTGAAAAAGCGCTGCCGCTCTGGCGACCTTTCATTCCCTCAAGTTTTGTGGCTAATGACTAATACACTATTTAGCTAGATAGGTAAATGAAATTGGCAGGTGTCTAAGATTTATGTCACTGTCTCAATCTAACAGTTCTCCTCTGAATTTTACATTTCTAAATTTTTGGTAGCCAAATTTTTTAGAATAAACCTGAGAGGTTTCACTGGCAGCTGGAGACTGGGGACTCACTGGACCACTTGTGAAATTTTGGACGGGCATTTTTAGAGTGATTTGGGAAAAAGGTTTATTAAGCAAAGTTCAGTCACCTAGACTGTTGCTGGTAAAGTACTGATAACGTACCAGTAAATGAAACATACTTCTCTGGCGCTTCCGCTCATCACGTGACCTTTCCGATAGTCACGTGCTTGTGTGTTATTTACTAAACATCTTTGTAATTAATTGAGCTGTAAAGTTTAGACAATTGATCAATAAAAGCTTTTCTACAATCTTGTCTCTTCTCCTTATCCTCTCTTTATACTTTGAGCTCGTTTAAGGTTACATCACGAATATTATTCTAAATCAATCTGAGTATAATTATTTCAAAAAAAAAAAAAAAATACTATTTAACCCTTCATAATGTTTTGTTAAAATTTTGGAAAGTCTCGAAGCATAGTTCAACACAACGAGGAAAATCAGGTTGGTAATTGTGAAATTGGATGTCTTATACTTTATTAATTATCAAGAATAAGTTTTCATCAAGTTAGTAGCTAGCCTCATGTAAATAGTATATTTGATGCTAACTTATCACGTTTCTGCTAGCTAAAGGAAAACTCAATATTTTTTTTACAATAATCACTTCTGTTAATAATTAGGTAATTATAAACTTTTGTTAGAAAAGGGTAAAAACTTTCGTGACATTACATAATATTTTTTTCAAGAGTTCTATATACTCAATTGGCACATTTATTCTTCTTTAATACTTATCCTCGCAATTACTGACACTTTTTTGTTATGATTTAAAAAAAAAAAACTCAAAATATGAAAGTTATGAATTTTTTATATATATTTCTTATAAGTTTTTCTAAATCAAGTCGAAGTAAAGAGCAAGAAGTTTTGATCAAAATTTCGAAACCCGTTACATAACGGATCACTTCTGTCGAATTTTGCCATGTTAGTTTTCATTATTAATGAGTGTAATTTATTTTTGCACAATTTAAGTGATCCTCAAATTCATATCCCTAGCCGGCATAACAAAAAGAAAAGAAAAACACTAAAATTTCGGAAGTTAGCTTTGTAATATTCATTGTGCAAAATAGTTGATTTTCATTTAAACAATGGACGGATTAATTCGTTGCTATATGGCTTTGTTTAATTGATAGGGTCATGAACTTTGCACATTAAATATGCGTGCACATGTGGAACCAAAATATTGGTTATCATGGACTAGACATTTGTCTTGATGTATCATTTTATCAATGAGTCACTGTGACGCATATTGAGTCGGAAAATTAAAGGAATTTCCGAGCGAATCGTTTATAAACGATTATGTTCGTTTATAAACATTATGAAAATGCGTGACATTGTGGCTCAACTCAAGAGTCTTGAAGTGAAAATTTCAGAATCTTTTCTTGCGTATTTCATATTGAACACTCTTCCAATTCAGTATGGTCCATTCAAGATTTTCTATAACACACATAAGAAAAAGTGGTCAATCAATGAACTCATGACCATGTGTGCTCAGGAGGAAAATCGTTTGGCTATGGACCAAACTAAGAGTGTTCACATGGCTGAAACACGGGCTAAGAAAGATGATGAAAAGAAGGACAAGCAGTCTAAGTCCAAGTCAAAGCAGAAAGATAAAGGTCAACTTTCTGATGATTTTGACATGAAGAAAATAAGATGTTACTGGTGTAACAGGAAAGGACACATGAAGAAAGACTGTCCTAAGCGCAAAGCTCGTCTTGAGAAAGGAGGTAATTTCTTAGCGCTTGTTTGTTATGAATCTAATATGGTTAATGTACATCATGATTCATGGTGGATTGATTCTGGTTCTACAATCTATGTATGCAATTCATTACAGGCACTTCGGGATTCAAGGATGCCAATGGGAAATAAGTGGTTCATCTATTCAGAAAATCAGATGAAGTCGCAGGTTGAAGCTATTGGGACATGTAGGCCGATCCTTGATAGCGGACATGTATTAATATTAGAAAAGACATTTTATATTTCAGGTTTCGCTAGAAACTTGATAAGTATTTCAAGACTTGTACTGTGTGGTTATTCTTTTGAATTTGGAGATTTGTATGTTAAGTTGTTTTATGAATCTCGTAAAATTGGTACTGGTTTGTTGAATGATGGTCTTTTCTCTTTGAAATTGCATGATAATTCTCATACTACTTTGAATGTTGGTATTAAAAGATGTATATTGAATGATAATTCTTCTATGTTATGGCATCGAAGATTAGGTCATATCTCCATTGAGCGTATTAAAAGGTTAGTTAAAGAATGTGTACTTGTTGCCCTTGACTTTAACGATTTTAATACTTGTGTAGACTGCATAAAGGGTAAGCAGACTAACATGTCAAAGAAAAATGTCAAACGAAATTCAGAATTATTAGAAATAATTCATATAAACATTTGTTGTCCAGACATGGACGCTCATGGACAGAAATACTTCATAAACTTTATTGATGATTACTCACGGTATATGTATCTCTACATGGTTCATCACAAGCACGAAGCATTAGATGCTTTTAGGTTTTCAAAACGGAAGTAGAGAAACAGTACGGTAAGCAGATTAAGATAGTGATATCAGATAGAGGTGGGGAGTTCTATGGTAGACACACGGAAGATGGACAAGCACCTGGTCCGTTTGCTAAATTCCTTGAGGAAAATGAAATTAATGCCTAATACACTATGCCTGGGTCTCCGGATCAGAATGGTGTAGCGGAGTGTAGAAACAGAACCTTACTGGATATGGTACGAAGTACGATGAGTAGTTCAAAACTACCCAGATCTCTTTGAATAGATGCACTTAAGACAGCTATGTACATTCTCAATCGAGTTCCAACAAAGGAGGTTCTCAAAACGCCATTTGAGTTGTTTAAAGGTTAGAAATCGAGTTTGAATCATGTACGCTTCTGGGACTGTCCTTCGGAAGTAAGAGTGTATAATCCACAAGAGAATAAGCTAGACTCAAGGACTATAAGTGGATACTTTATCGGTTATGTCGAGAAGTCTAAGGATTACGGATTTTATTGTCCGTCTAACACAACTAGGATTGTGGAGTCTAGAAATGCGAAGTTTCTAGAGAATGACCAGGTTAGTGGGAGTGATCATGTTATTGATCATTCAGGTATTCCCACTAATGTTCAATTGGATGATATTCCATCAAGTTCAGGTTTAGAAAATATTGAAAATCCAATTGATGAAATTCCACAGCCAGCCAATGACACTAGTATAGATCATGTTGAGAATTCTGATTCAACATTAAGGAGACCTAATAGGAAGAAAAGGCCGGCTATACCTAGCGATTATGTGGTGTATATATAAGACTTGTATGAAGATATTGCATGTTTCGAAAAAGATACTGACTCATATGAAAATATGAGTATTGAAGAGGACCCTATCATATTTTCACAAGCGATGAAATCCAAACAGTCCACTTTGTGGTATAATGCTATGAAAGATGAGATGGAATCAATGGCAAATAATAGTGTTTGGGACTTGGTCAAGTTGCCTGAAGGTTTTAAACCTATTGGTTGTAAATGGGTTTATAAAATCAAGAAGGATTCATCAGGTAACATAGAGAGATACAAAGCCAGATTTGTTGCCAAAGGTTTTACTCAAAAAGAAAGAATTGACTACACGGAGACATTCTCTCATGTATCAAAGAAAGAATCCCTTCGTGTAATTCTAGCATTGGTAGCTCATTTCGATTTTGAGTTACATCAAACGGATGTGAAAACAGCATTTTTAAACGGTAACTTAGAGGAGGAGGTATACATAAAACAGCATTAAGGTTTTTTCTCTAAAAGTAGTGAAGAATTAGTTTGCAAATGGAATAAGTCTATATATGGTTTGAAACAGGCCTCCCGGCAATGGTATCTAAAGTTCCATGAGATAATTTCTTCATATGGTTTTGAAAAAAATATCAAGAATCAGTGTATATACCAGAAGGTCAGTGGGAGTCGGATTTGTTTTTTAGTACTATATGTGGATGACATTCTTTTAGCAACTAATAATAAAAGATTTTTACGAGAAGTGAAACAATTTCTTTCTAAAAATTTTGATATGAAGGATATGGGTGAGACTTCTTATGTCATAGGAATAAAGATCCATAGAGATAGATATAAAGGAATTCTTGGTCTATCTCAACAAGCATATATCAATAAGATTTTAGAAAGATTTGAAATAAAGAATTGTTCGCCGAGCCCTGTGCCTATACAGAAGGGCGATGGACTCAATTTGAGTCAGTGTCCAAGGATTAAGTTAGAACGGGACAAGAAAAGACAGAAAGATTATGATTCGCTTGTTGGAAGTATAATGTATGCTCAGGTCTGTATAAGACCTGACACAGCCTTTGCTGTTGGAGTGCTGGGTCGATTCCAAAGTAATCCGGGGATAGACCACTGGAATGCTGTAAAGAAAGTGTTAAGGTATCTTCAAAGAACGAAAGATTACATGCTTACATATCGACGGACTGATAACTTAGAGATATTGGGATACGCAGGTGCTGATTTCTTGCCGGCTGTGTTGACACTCGCAAGTCAGCATCAGGTTACATTTTTATTTTAGCCGGTGGCGCTGTGTTATGGAGAAGTGTCAAGCAGACACTTATTGCTATCTCTACTATGGAAGCAGAGTTTGTCGCGTGTTTTGAGACGTCTTCCCATGGTGTGTGGTTGAAGGGTTTTATTGAGAGGCTTAGAATCATGGATTCTATCTCTAAGCCGTTGAGAATTTTGTGTGATAATTCTGTCACGGTCTTTCTAACTAAGAACAATAAATTTGGTAGTGGAAGCAAACACATTGATATCCAGTATTTGTCTTTGAAAGAGCAGATTAAGAATGAAAAAATGATCATTGAGCATATTCACACAGAATCGATGCTAGCTGATCCATTGACTAAAGACATGCCACCACAGAAATTTAAGGATCATGTAGCAAATATGGGATTTGGTACCATTTAGTGAAAGTTCCTTATCATATTGTATAATATGATTGTAAAACTCTTCATATAAAGTTAATATTATTCTGGATGATTGTGCACATATATATTTGGTTGACTAATCATTAAGGTTAAGAATAATATTATTGAAATTTGACATAGAATAAACGTCGGGTTTATTCATTAAAGTTATTTTATCAATCACGTAAGGGTTAAATTAAAGTTGCACATATGCATTGTAATGCATGGAAAGTAATATTCACGCAAAGATGACTTACTGTCATGATTCGTATATCTCTGTATATTTTATTTTGACATAAAAGTTGTAGATGCATTAAGGTTTCTTAGGGGTGCTGAGATCAAGTGGGAGAATCTAATATTCATTGTGCAAACTAGTTGATTTTCATTTAAACAATGGACGGATTAATTCGTTGTTATATGGCTTTGTTTAATTGATAGGGTCATGAACTTTGCACATTAAATATGCGTGCACATGTGGAACCAAAATATTGGTTATCATGGATTAGACATTTGTCTTGATGTATCATTTTATCAATGAGTCACTGTGACGCATATTGAGTCGGAAAATTAAAGGAATTTCCGAGCGAATAGTTTATAAACGATTATGTTCTTTTCTAGACGAATGGGACTGAAATTAAGTCGGCAAAATTAATTAAACCGATAGTTTAATTAGTTTGGCCAGATGCATGAATTTATTTGCACCCTTTAAGAAATGATCTCAGCCATTAATTATGCACTCTTTGATTGCATCTATCAAGTGATTGAGGCTTCTTTATATACCTTATTATTCTGATGGAGAATGATTGGAGTATGATTATTTCTCTGTCTCAAAATTGAAAATACCATTTGAGAGGAACAGAGAGAGGAGAAGGGAGACGAGGTCAGGACCGATATTCCGAAGTTTACCATCAAGGCAAGGGAAGCAGTTTCGGTCTTGTAGTGCTTTTCTTGGTGTTGTTTTCTGCAGGATTTTCTATTCAACCGTTCACAAGTGCAAGCATGGCTGGAGATAACAAAATTAATCTTAGTTTATTCTGCATTCAAGGTTGTTTAATTGCTAACAAGCTTAGGTGAGAGCAAAAAATTGAAAAAGAGATATTCAAGTTTCGATCATTTTCAGGGTTAAGTCTTGCTACCAGGTAGTGAAAAAGTTATTTATTCTATTAGCAATTTTGTCCAACACTCTAAAAATATTGTCAAAGGCACGAAATCACAAGTTAAAATAACTGGATGCTTGGTGCCTGACTGTTTGTTTTGCGCTTCCTTGTTCCCTGGTCTTGTAAACTATTTTGTCGAGTTTTGACGCTGCTTAGAGTAAACTTAGAAAAAAAAAAATATTGGTATTTTGATTGAGACCCACCGAATATTTTTTTTCTCTTAGGTTTAATTATTTGATACAAAAAAACCTCAATTTACAAATTAGACGATCTACTCAAAGTTTCATATCATTAATAGTAAATTGTATATATTTATTATTAAAAAAAAACTATATGGATATTTGAATGGTAGTCTGTTTTATTCTTTTTATTAGATCTAATAATTTAAATAAAAACCTTAAATTTGAAGTTAGCTCTATACTTATTCGTTTTATCGAACTATAATAAAAATTTTTTGGAATATATTTCGATGAGACACAAAATCTGAAATAGACACAAATTATGTTATTTTCGTTTACGAATTAATGTTTTTGTTCCATGTTGACGAGGCCTAAACAAGTTGGGTCCCCAATATTGGAGAAACCTCAAAAAACAACACTTGATAGTGATACACGTTTCTTTTTTTTCTTCGGAAGTACAGCTTTTGATCCACTCTACTCCAAATTTATATCATATTTGCTATAAAAAATGAAGTAAATAAGAAGTAGAATAACTAAATAATGATAACCATCGCTTGATCAATATGGAGTAACTTTACTCTACATAAAATGGTAGAGTAATTTACTCGTCCTTACTTCACACTATACTACCAAATTTAAGTCATGTTTGGAGGAGTAAAAGTGAATTAAATGAGTTATTCCATCTTTAATTCTCTACCAAACATTTCAGAGTTAAGTCTTTGTTACCAGGCAATGAAAAAAGTTATTTATTCTATTATAAATTTTTGTCCAACAATCTAAAAATTATTTTTAAAGGCACGAAATCACATAGTTAAAATAACTTGATGCTTGGTGCCTGACTATTTTATTATTATTATTTTTTTTTTTTTGCTTTATTGTTCTCTGGTCTGGTCTTGTAAATTATTTTGTCGAGTTTTGACACTGCTTAGAGAGTTAGAGTAAACTTAGAAAAAAAAAATATTGGTATTTTGATTGAGACCCACCGAATAATTTTTCTCTTAGGTTTAATTATTTGATACAAAAAAAAACCTCAATTTACAAATTAGACACTCTACTCAAAGTTTCATATCATTAATAGTAAATTATATATATTTATTATTTAAAAAAAACAATATGGATATTTGAATGGTAGTCTGTTTTATTCTTTTTACTAGATCTAATAATTTAAATTAATTTTTGTTGGAATTTATTTCGATGAGAGACAGAATCTGAAAAAGACACAAATATGTTATTTTCGTTTTCGAATTAATGTTTCTGTTCCTTCATTTTGACGACGCCTAAACAAGTTGGGGTCCCCAGTTTTGGATTGGCATCCTCAGCAGCCAGATATATCGGCTGTTTGGAACAGTTGTGACATATTTTTTTAAAATTTAAAAGTTTGAAAATTTAAATGTTGAATTCAAACCGTTGATTTTGTTAAATTTTACGGGCGATGTGTTTTCATATAAGTTTTATAAACTTTGGAGTCGATTTGATACTTGATTAAGTGACCAAATTATGAACGTATTAGAAGTAATCAGCAATAGTTAACTAGATTCGTTCATTTGTTAACTACTTGATTTAGTATCAAATCGAATAAAAAATTTATAAAACTTATATGAAAACGCATCGCCCGTAAAATTGAAAAGATCAACGGTTTGGATTCAACATTTAAATTTTCAAACTTTTAAATTTTAAAAAAAATTGTTATGGCTGTATATATTGGATGTTGAGGATTTGGTTCCCCCCCAAAAAAAGAGAAAATCAGTCATATACCCCTCTAATCTTCTCTAATTGGCAATATCCCCCTCTAATCATTAAATTTGGATATTTCCCCCTCCAATCTTGTTTAGCATGGATATATACCCTTTTCAGTAATTTAATGGTATTTTAATTTAAAAAGAATCAATTTTCATACATTATGACCAAAGTGCCCCTCAGCCTCTCTGACGATTTATGGTTCGTCTCTCCTTTTCGTTAGCTAGTCACCTCTTCTCCAAAATTAACCTCAAATTCAAATTTTCCCAAGCTTGTAAAAATTATATTGTACTCTTAATTTGACCTTTGTTATAACTTTTTATTGCAGTGAGATTATTGGTCACGTTTGAGAAAATGACAAAAACTTAAACCCTAGTTATTGCCAAGAAGTTATTATCAATGGTAAATACCGTCGTCTCCATTATTCACCTCCATTACTCTTAGTAATTCTCTAATAGTGTCACTCAACAATCAACTCATAGTAAAGAGAAATGGAAATAATTCACTCAATTGCTTGTTTGAGCAAACTACTGGTGTGCTTTACTAGACCAACAGAGGGGAGATGGGAGAAGTTAATTACGGAAAGAGAAGTTGAATGTTTCAACATGATCGCTATTTAATGAAGACATCTAGTATCGCTACTACCCACTAAATCCTCTCATCTCAGTTTCATAGTTGGATTTGATTTCCCCATATCGTCTTATTGCTACCAAATTTCACTCGAGTTTAACTTGTTACCTACAGCCTACAGGATATTTCTGATGAGGATATTTTGGTCACGAAATTTAAAAAAATTATTGTTTTTAATTAAAATATCATTAATTTGCTGAAAAGGGTATATATCCATGCTAAACAAGATTGGAGGGGGAAATATCTAAATTTAATGATTAGAGGGGGATATTTCCAATTAGAGAAGATTAGAGGGGTATATGACTGATTTTCCCAAAAAAAAAAACCACCGATGGTTGGGACCAGTCGGTAGTGGTACTTGCCTTCCTACGAGAAAGTCTGGGGATCGAATCTCGCTTGGGAGTGGGATGGTATGTGTGTGTGCGTGGGTGTAGTGTGCCTACGGGCTGTGATAAAAAAAAAAAAAAAAAGTTCCCCCAAAAAAACAACACTTGATAGTGATACACATTTTTTTTTTCAAATGTCAAAAAAAAAAAAAACATTTCTTTTTTTTCTTCTTTATGTACAGCTTTTGATCGGACGGCTCACTTCAAAGGTGAAGCACCACCTCTTGCTGTACTAACCTGATTTTCGACGCTTCCCAAGAAGGCAAGGGAAGTGCCTCTGAAGTCTGAAAGGACAAACCTCTCTCTCTCACCTCTCTTCGTACTAAATCGTAATCTCAACTTAAATGGGAGGAATCGGAATCAACTCTCCACTCTAATTCCTGTAACATTACATAGAAATTCTAACCCTCGCTCAGACTCAGTGTCAGAGATTACTACGAGCGAAGCATAAAGCATAAAGGTATTGTTAGATCGTTTCGTTTCTATCCCTTGTACTTTCTCCATTGTTTTAGCAAAGCAGGAATTTGACGTATGTATACGAATTTTACCTTCTGGCCTAAAATTTTATGGCAAGATTTGATAATCATGCATGCTGATTTACAACAATTTTCTGACAGCATCTTCTTCAGAGAGGTAAAAGCACTGCCTCGAGGAAGAAATGCAGAGCTCCTCGGATGCCCAAGCTCTAAAGATGCAGAGTGAGGTGCTTATTGCTGTCAATTTTTTCAAAAAAAAAAAAAAAAACCCCTTTTTTGTTACATTTTCATGGAATTTTTATGAAAATAATTAGCATTTTTGGTACTGCATTTGTTTTCAGAGGCTAGAAGATGAACTAAAGAAGCTTGGTTTAAAAGTTAAACACCATGAGGATGGCTTGAAGTTTCTCAAATCTGAAATTGACAGCATAGATGAAGCAATTCTTGACAAGCAAGGTATATATGGCATCAAAAGGAACAAGTATAAGCCTAAATTGTGTAAAATTAGTACTGGTAAATGACTACAGATACATCATATGATTCATACTGCAACTAATAGCCAACATTTTTTGGGTAATTTGCAAATACCACCTATTAGTTTGCTTATTGTGGTGGTACAACCACATTAGAAATTTAATGAATCATTCTTTGACTCCTGTAATTTTTCATATTTCCTCACCCCAGTTCTATTTATATAAAGCAAGACAATTGTTAAATTTTAGGTGCCAACTGCCAAGTTTATAAGTGTGGAGGGTAATTTGCTCATCTACATCTTAATTAGTTATCATTCGATGATTGGATGCTATTTGCAATTATTTTAGAATAATGATGGTTGTTCAGAGCCAAATTAAAAAATATGGCAACTATTTCTACAGAGAAAACTACCACGTAATATTGTAATTTTCGCAAAGAACCCTCATAAAAGCAAACACTAGACAATATTATAATTCACCCTGACTGGCATAAGAACGAACATCTCAGTTAGTCTTGGGAGGTATCACTCAAAATCACCCCAAGACAGCACTGTGAATAATCTCCAAGAGGCTGAGGAGGATACACTAAAAAGTATCATGAAGGAGGGGGGATCAGCAGCTGCACTAATATGCCAGATGAAGTATCACTACAGCGTAAAAGCTTTGAAGGTGCCTCTCATGAAAGACATACTTGGCATTGTCGCCACCTTATGTCGAGTCAATGATGATAACCTCAGCAGGTCAAACTTCTTTGCATTGGTCAATTCCTGTACCAGTGAGCTATAATGCTGCTCAGTTTGTGGTCCTATTGATGTTTAGTTGCTTTTCTGAGGTAGAATGGATGTTGATTCAGCTTTTAGACTTCAGATTTGGTAAACTAAATAAGTGGTTTCTAGTTGCACAAGACAGTATTTAAATCCTTGGTTGCTTCCTTTTGATTCTACAAAGGTCTAATATAGGAGGACAGACTTGTGTAATACTTCCCTGGGTCCAATAATACAAGAACTGGTACGGTGCAGAAATAGAAAATTCCTTTGCTTGCAGACAATGAAAGATTGCTCGACTCCCATGTTTTATTAGTCTCCAAAATTTCTTTAGGGGCATTTTGATAATTGCTTCAACCTGAGGTTTACAATAAAAAAAATGCTTGCGTCTTATTTTATTTTATTTTATTTTTTGCATCATAACCTTTCAATGATATATTTATTAAGATTCTCTTATAGGAATGAGTATTTGTTCTATACTGCTACAGCCCACCTGGTAAAAGTTGCTATAGAATTCCATGCTTTTATACATATCAGAAATTAAGGCTATATTTATTCATTTCTATCAACTTTTTGTTTAAGTAGGCTATTGTCGGAGTATTTGGGGAAAGAAACTATGCTTGGTATAGTATGCAGGACATATGAAGGTCTAAAGGCAATTGAGAGGTACGAAAAGCAAGGCATGGTGGATGTGGCTTTTGGTCTACATGGACTGGGTTCATCCATAGGTAGGCCTCCTCAGGGGAGGTTTACTGTCTTTTGTCTTGAGAACTTGAGGTAATAGATTTTGGATAGACTCCATTAATGTATTTAATTTGTCTTAACTATTTTCTTAAAGGGCGAGGATTCATTGACAATGGTTAACTTAACAATCATGACAATGCTTCTTCAAATTAAGTGAAAAATTTTAAACAAAAAGAAAAAAAAATTATAGACATATTGTTGGCCTTATAGATCGGTTATATATCAAATTTCATACATTTTAAAAGTCATTTGGTTTTCCATCAAAAACCGTGAAATCGAGACTTCAAAAATTGGAGCCCTTCCATAAATGGTAAATATGCATCAATTTTCATCATTTTCATGTTCATCAATCACATTTCGAATATTGAATTTCAAAACTTATTTTCGATGGTTGTCAATTTTGTCGCATTAATCCCATTTTACCCTTTTTTAAATTCCTGTTTGTTTTAGCGTTGTTTGTAAATTGTACTGGTTACAAGTTACCTATGGGGATGCCTTTCCGAGCTTTCTATAAAAGTGTACAAATTACAATTTCAGAATTAAATTAGCGGAACTACAAGGATGCCTTGCCTAGCTTTCTGCAGCCTAGAGGATGTAGGAAATGTAATTTAACACTCATACTAAAGTAAACATTAATTAGAATATTTCACCTTACAAGTAAAACATTGCCCATTGTAATGGTATGCTCATAGATATTTTTTGCAATTCTCTCAATAATTTAAATATGTAAACCCTCAGGATATAAGGTTATAAATGCTTAATTATTGCATAGAATAGAAGGTTAGTGACAGTCTCTCTCTTTTCTATTCCAGACCATTTTCTGGTGATTTTAAGCCTGATGACCCACAGAGGAAGCTCGAGTTACATAAACCAAGGATGCCCAATGGTGAGCAGCCACCTGGTTTCTTGGGATTTGCTGTGAACATGATATACCTAGACCACATGCACCTCTCCTTTCTAACTCCAAAGGGGCATGGCCTCAGAGAAACGTTATTATATACCTTATTTTCTAGACTGCAAGTTTATAAAACAAGAATCGATATGCTTCATGCTATGCCCTGTATTAGTGACGGTGCAATCTCTTTAGACGGTGGTATTATAAGAAGCACCGGCTTATTCTACCTTGGGAGCAGGTACCCTTGGCTTATAAGGCTTACTTGTGTAGTTTTGGATGCTTTGTTTCTTTTACTAATCCTGACTGGGAACTTTATGTGATGTTAATAGCCCCTAAGGGAAAAATAAAATCAAAAAGAAAAATGGCCTTTTTTTCAATCAGAGGTTGAAATTTTTGACCTGATGTGAAAAATACACTGACTGACCCTTTTTTATTGGAAAAAATGTTACTATTAGAACTGAAACTTATCTAGCTACACAGCTAACCAGCTCTTGCTTGACCTGATAGGCTTGTATTTGCGCCCAGGGACTCCCTCCCCTCCAGTGGACCCAACCAGACAACCTGAAAAAAGCAATTGCCTCAGGATAATACCAGGAATTGAGCTGAATTCCTAAAGCCATCTCAAACACTTATCCAAGACAACCTGACCCAGATACTACTTATGGCCAAAGATTCGCTGACCAGAATGCTTTGACATTCAAAATAAATAAAGAAACTTGACCTGGTCTGAGGCCCCCACCCCTCATCTAGAAAATAAAAAAATAAATAAAGAGAGAAAATGAAAAGAAAAACAAGTTCAGGGGATTAATTAACCAACTACTCACTCTATATCATCTATAATGTATCTCTTGTTTCTTCTGTAGGGAAAATGTTGAGGTGAAATTCCCTGTATCTGATATTACATCGAACTTACCCATAGATATTCGTGACACGGAGGAAGAAATTAAGCTTTTGAAGTGGAGAAGGGAGAGACTACTTGAAGATAAAAAGAGAGAGGAGATATTGCTAGACCATGTCAAGAGCTTGTTTAGTGATAAGAAAAAAGAAATGATGGAATTTTCTGCGCAATGGAATTTAACTCAGGTAACTTGTTGTGTACTTTGTTGATAACTCAACCAATTAATTCTACTGAGAATAATATCTAAAATTTGGCATACTTCAAAGTCGCAAGCTGGTTAAACTGCACAAATTGTTGGGCATCTAAAGAATTGGCAATTTTCTAGAATATTTGTTGAAATCTCAATAGAACTACATAACACTAGAGAATAGTTAAACTATTGTTACACCTAGAAAACTTCTTAAAGATTCCACGTGCAAAGAAAACAAACATCTTCAAACTATGTTCTCTGTCCTGTGTCCCCACAACTTGAGCATGAATTGAAAAATTGTGATACTTCCGTGAGATTGTACTCAGATTCTCTGGGGGTTTGCATAAATACTCATTGTGTATATGCTTATAGGTTAATATGAAGTTTCTCTTTATACTTTGTTTGTGCAATAGACTGATACAATTCTTCTTTTCTTCTCCAGCAGCCAAAGAACTCACAGCTACAACTTGTACTAAGCAAGCACAATTATTCAAGCTAAATTCAATGATCAATTGAAACTTTTGAAAATGCCCCTTCCCGATTATTCTACAGTGGAAGAAGGTTTATTTTTTTCCCCAAGTCAGTAGGAGAAAGTTCTTTAAATAAGCTGACGAGCCTTCTGTAGCCTGCCTAATCATCAATTTTCAAATTCCATTGTGTGAATGAAAGTGGTCCCTGATTGACTTAACACTTAAAAGACGAGTACTTTTGGTTCTTCAGTTGCACTAGATGGATTTTCCAATTTAGATAATGATCGCTAGCTGATTAGTTAGTATAATATGATCATAATATGCTTTATTTGGCAAGTTTACATTTAGACGCTTCACTCATGTTTGATGTTCTTTGATGGTGTCAAGTTGTAAATAAGTTTTCCTATGCTAAGACAACTGAAGCTGAACTTGCTGTACGTTTCATAAAAAAACAAGTGATTTAAACAAAGATTGCATGAACAAATAATCAAATATAGAGAGCATTTTAAATCACTAAAAGATCCAAGGAATATTTCAACAAAACTGAACGAGTGGCTTCAATTACACTGCTAAAGCAATAGTATTCAGATTCTGGAATATGGCAGGCACAATACTTGCACTGCTTTTATAAATCATCAAAGCTCAAAAAGCAAAGCGCTGGATGCTGAATGAATTGAATTGATTGTATTCTTTGTCCATTTTACTGTCTAAGAATCAGGGTTTCACCTGCATTTGAAAGACTCTAAGTTAGATAAAGCGATAAAGCGAAATTTTATTGACAGAAAGTTTTGCAAGTATGACATATTTACACTAATACCTCCTAGGTATGTGGTTTATTTAGAATTGCTTAAGATCATCCTCAGGATTTTATCATCCCATCATCCCCATAATCCTCATTAATTATCCAGCGTCCTCATTAACAGAAGTCTAGCGGATGATGGAGATGATAGAATCCAAGGAATGAGAGGATGAGCGCCAGGAGATGAGGACAGAGCGAATCAGAGGGGAGGAAGGGGAGGGGAGAGGGGGAGAGAGCGAAACAAAGAGGAATAGAGGGGATGAGATCCCAAAGGAATGATTTATTAACCAGAACAGTTATATATATTAACTAGACAGTTAATATATAATTACATGTGAAACAGAAAAGGAGAGAGTGAATCAGAAAGGGGGGGGAGGGGGAGGGAGCGAAATAGAGAGGGGGATGACCCCAGGGGATGATGGATGGAGATGACGGGATTTAATTACATTCCAAAAATGAAAAACAGTTAATTACGCGTTTTCTAAAAATGGAAAACACGTCATTAGAGATGATGGATCTTGGGGATGATCCTTATCAGCCCTGTGGTTTATTTTGTACTATCCATCAAAGCAAACGAACCCACTACAAAAGGGAAGGTTACAGAAACACTAAGATAATATTCAAAACTAGATAAGTTCAGTATCATTACTATTGCATACCAGTTACTCTATAAAAGGCCATTTTCAAAATAGATGGCACATCAACGTGGTGTATTGCAATACTTCAAGTTACATAATATAAATAAACTAAAATGGTCAAGTTCCACTTTCAGTACTATTATCAAGTACAACTACAAGAACACCCATTTACATATTGGTCCTGAGAACTTTTGGATTTGTTTAAAATGGTCCTCCCAATTATAGCAAGACAAATGCCGGTCTGCTCACCCCTAACCCAGTTTCTTAGCTCCCTCTTTTATCTAATGGTTCGACCCTATGAAATCCATCATGTCACATGCCATGTCACTAAGGCGGGACGAGGACAGCTGGTGACTCTATTGGTCTAAGAATAAGAAGGTTCGAAATGAAACCCAATGGTTTTAGAAATGAACTGAAAAAAATAATATTCAAGAGCACATTGACCAAGGCGCAAAAACCTGGCATCCAAAAACAGAGTAAATATGTATGTCTTTTCAGATCAATTGCATTAAATAAGATCTCGCACCAATACATACAAGATTGCAAATTGAAGGCAATAAAGACCATATATTATGTGAAAGAATAGTATTATGTGATGTTTTGAGGATATTTGCATAAGTTCCTGTAAGTAAACTCTGAATCTCTTTTTATTATATAAAATGTGCATTCCATTTTCATGAAACATACCATCTGTTCTATCCGTATTTCTACTTTGAAGTGGCTTTTCTACTGCCCCCAGAAACAACTTCATCCATGGTTTGCCCCTGACGCCTGTACCGGCCACCAGATGCGACAAAGCCCGGGCATGGCCGGTAGGCTTTTATTGGCCACCAACCAAACCCAGGCACTGTTGCTATCCCTCCTTGTATCCTCCCCTCTCCATTGCAGCCGCTCTCTATCTCCTCTTTTCCACAAGCTTTGCATCCCCTATCAAAGATAATGTGTTGGTCCAGTACATTGTTTCTATTACAGTTTACACAAAGGGTCCTCAAGTATTATCAATTTCACGTTTATGTGACTATACTTTTTAACTCCATCATGTACCATTCATACTGCCAGGTTTTCAGGGACAAAAAAAAAAAAGGCCTAGTCCAGTATTGATTGGGTAATTGTTTTTCCATTTTTTTTTTTTTTTTGTAAGGTTGTACATTGAGTTATTGTCAGTAAATTTGGCTTTTGCTATGCGATACGTTAAAAAATAGGTTCCAGGGCTATTCCACCTATGCAAGTGCTAGTAATGATATTTTGCCACATTTTGGGTTTGTTATTGGTGACGACAATCCACACTTACTAAGGAGCAAATAGAAAAATTAGGGCACAAATGAGGTACTTTGACACTCTATCGACCAAATTTGTTGAGCAGCTCATATACTATAAGGACCATTTGTGTAATTTTATTCTTCATTTATTTGAAAAAAAAACCTACTCACTAAACCATTATCTTTTATTTTTTTTCAGTCTCGCACATTTAATTCCGAAAATATAAAAGTAAGACTGAGATAAAATAGCAAAATTAAGACGAAGCACTAATTAGAAGCTCAAATGACAAAAATTGAAGAAATAATTCCCATTGTGATGAGATATTTCAGTTCAAGTTGGAGCAAGTGTCTATAGTTGTCAATTTCACATGTAAATTAGAGACGAAACGAAACGAGATAATCACAATTACCTGAAATCCGTATCGTCCACAGTTGGAGAGCTCGTCGATTCTTTGACCTCCTCCTCTTTTGTCACAACCGTGGAGTTCTCAAGAGAAGAGCGAAGAACGAAGCTTTGTCTGTGAAGTTGCGTTCTGGAAGGAAAGCGCGAGCGCGCTCGCGAGCGAGAAGAGGAAGGGGAGAAGAAAATTGGGGAAAGAGAAGTGAGGGAGAGGAGAGTAGTAGCCATTGCTAAGCTCGAGCTTAGAATAGCCTGTGGAGGAAAGATTTGAAGAGTGGAGAGGTGAAGTTGTGGTTAAGGTCGAGACAGATTTTGTGGAGAACGAAAGTGAGAACAGGAGGAAACGGGAGGGGTGAAGTTGTAAAAACAGAATTACAGAAAAGGGCAAAATAAAAATAAAAATAAAAGAGGTTCCACCGAGATTTGAACTCGGGTTACTAGATTCAGAGTCTAATGTCCTAACCGCTAGACCATGGAACCATTTGTGACTAAGTTAGATTTGTTTCATATATATACGATCATAAATAGAATTTTTGCCCCTTAATATTTTTACATTTTCCTGAATTTTTCTTTATTTTTATTTTGTTATTACACAACAACAACTAACAACTCAAATCTGATGTTGTGCTACACTGTGTAGCGCAACAATCCAAACTCTTCAAACCAATCCACCGATCAGCATTTGTTATAGAAATATTGAGAGAAACGAGAGAATGTTGAATTAATTTTAAAAGATCCGAATTGCTGCGTCCAACAACTAAGTCTTTTGTCGCAAACTAATTGGGTATTTTTATTTTGTTATTATTACTAATATTTCTGTCTATAATGCATGTAGGCTGAGATGTGGACATTTAACATAGTTGTATTAAGTGCAACATCTTGCATCACGCATAGTATCAATTAATGAAGTTACGACTCATTATATCAGTGCGGGTCTGCGGGATGGTCTCCCTGCTAAAAGAAAATTATTAATTAAATTTGTTTCTAAACTTTCAATTGTAATATTTTGGTCTGTCAACCTCTGAAAAAAGATTATATATTTGGTTGCTGAATTTTTTACACCGGTTAGTCTCTGATGTTTTCAAAAATAATAAATTGAGGGCTTAATTTCATTAACATGGAAAAAAAAGTTGAAAAAATATTTTCCTTTTCAGGTTTTAAGGATCTATTTGAAACAACAAAAAATTTAGAGAAGAACTAATTTGAAAAATATTGAAGAATTAATTTAGTACAAACTACAAATTAAAGTTCCAAGTACGAATTTATTTTTTTTCCTTGAAAATGTTAAATATTAAAACCTTCCAATTTCTCTAAATCATTGGAAGAATATTTTTTGTATCGAAAACAAAATGAAACTTTCTTAAAAACATTTAAGAATTAATATACTACAAATGAAATTTAAAGTACTATTTAATGTTTCGTTGAAATCTTTTAAAAATAAAACCTTTCATCAATATCTCTATAATTTTATAACATTCGGAGTAATTTTTTTTTTTGTCAAAAACCAAAATGAAATTCTTTTTCCATAAGCGCCACGTTCTCCAGTGCGTCTCGATTCTCGCAATTTTTGAAAGGAAGGGAGACACCAGAGCCTAATTAACGACAATTAAATTAGATTCAATCAATATAATTGGACGTAAAACGGACACTCAATTTTAGTAGAAATGGAGAGGACTTAAAAAAGATTTTGAAATTTATCAAAAAGAAAAGGGTGCCTGTTCGAAGCACCCGTTCAGTTATCCCAGTAACCGCCCACCATACGGTCCATATTCACTAGTTGCACCTCTCCAGATGAAGTTCTGGATTAATTTCCCTATTTATACCCCTCCGAGGTTAAACCTATCTTCTTACCTCAGCCTAATTAATTTCCAGTTAAAACAAAACGTGCTGAAAAGGAACCAAAAAAAAAAAATGAGCAACCTCCACCTCTCTCTCCAACCCTTCTCTGCTTCTTCAAGTGGAGCAGTAGCGCCTCTCAAGCCCAGGCGCATGAAGAGAAAACCTAACCCTAATCCTAACCTTAGAGCTCAGACCTCCTCCATCTACAAAACCAACAATGTGTCGCCGTGTACTGAGTGCGGGAAGCAGTTCGATACATGGAAGGCGCTGTTTGGGCACATGCGCTGCCACCCGGAGCGTCAGTGGCGTGGCATGAGCAAGAAGTCGAAGCCGAGGCAGAATCAGCAAGGAAGGGTCCATAGCACAGATGAAGTAACGAATGCGGCGTTGATTCTCATGCAGATGTCGGGTTGGTCACCTCAAGAGATTTCTGCGTGCATTGAGAATTGCTGGGAAAGGAAGACATTGAACTTGTGTATTGATCTCAACCTGCCGCCACCTATGGAGGATAATAATTAAACAAATGTATGAATAAATTATGCTAGTTTTTAATTATTAATTGGTCGATGTAGTCGATAGACTTTGTTGTATCTTTGTGTTTTCTGACTTGTGTTAATTAGTTGTGACTCGATTAGCTTTCATCATGCTTTTAGGAGTTGAAACTTGGAAGTTTTCTTAGTTTTGCATTCAAGAAGCTTAATTTCTTTACAGTTCCTCTAAGTCATGATACCACTATTTGTGTTACGTTTATGAGTAAAAGAGTATGTAAACCCAAAATCTCCCCAGCTATGTAAAAGCTTAATTTCATGCATAATTGTTTTAATTTGTTTCAACAAAACATACTAATCGAGCTAAAATTTGGAGCAATGTAATTTGAATCCCTAGGTTAATTATTAAATATTTGACATTCCATTTAGGTTAATCATTATAGCCAATTTTTTTCGTCATATTTCAAAATAATAAGCAAGCAAAATTCGGATTCATGTTTTTCAGTTATTTGTTTGATCCCTAGTTGCCTACTTTTGTTAAAACATTCACTGTCGGCGATTTAGATTCCAGCTTAAGTACTGATGAGTTGGGTTTGAACAATTTTGCAGTGGCAAGGCAGGTCTTAAATAATTAGAAGTTGCACATTTGCCTAAATGAAATTGAATTAATTGAAAGCATCTTATAGTTTTAAACAAATTTGTTCTAGAAAACTGACAAACTATTTCCATTAAGTGATAATGGGCTGTAGGTCTTCATTTTCTATTAAGTCCGACTTTATTCAACTAATTAAGATCCTAGAATATCCATTGCATGCAATTGTTCCCAATAATTTGTATAATATTGTCAAAGTTATAGATAATGCGCTAGTGCATAATCAAAATTAACTCATATGTTACGTATCCATTGTTATACATAACTATTGATTTAAATAGTATAACGACTCTTATTAAATTTCAATTAAAATTATACATTACTCCACAAATTCTTCATAATATCATAGTAAAGAATACACACAATTGTCTAAAATTAAATTATGTGATGTCATTGATAAGACCATGCTGCACATATTTGACTCAAAGTCTAATGAGTGCATATGTTGAGTGCATGTTGGGTTTGCTGATCAGAAGGAAATAGGAGAAGTCCTCAGTGCCACTTTACTTTCATAGGTCATCAATCTGCAGGTTGAATTGGATCTCAATAAAATTTTGAATGACATGCTTGATCAAGAAGACCAAAACAGAGGCATTTTTGACAAGGAGCTTGAAGATCTTGACCATCAATTTTCCTTCCAATTTTCTGAAGATGATGGGAAGGCTCGCACTCAATCTAATAATAGGGGTTTCAGTGGTAATAATAATAGTGCATTTGCCGCAAAGTTGGATGGATTGATGGTGGATCTCTGTGAGCATCACAACTCCTGTGTTAAAAATGGATGTTTGACGAGGACAGGATTATAACATGTTTATGAACATATTCCGAACTGCAGTATTGAAGCTTCACAAATCCAAGTTCACTTAGTTTGTGATGTTTTATGCATGTTCACTGGATCCTGAGATGTGGGGCCTCCAGTTCGCTTTTGACCTTGCTGACATTTTCGTTTCAACATCTAAGGATTCAATCTCGAGGATCCAGAGTGCCATTTCATACTTGGCAAGCTATCTCTCATAAGCCTAGTTCATCTCTTCACCGATAGTCGCTAACATTGTATAAAAATTGTTAATTGGTGTTCTGATTATCGCTGTCATTCAGGAGAGAATATTTAATGCAATTGAGGAGAGACAATTAAGTCCAATAGCCCACGTGAAATCTATTATTTTGTATGTACCTATAGAGGGAGCTATGAGCAAAGTATTTTTCAAGTCCTTTCTCTTTAATGGCTTGGACCCACTCAAGGTGTACTTGCCTTCAATAGTTCTCAAGCCAAGGCAGCTCGCGTGTTCCATGCCTTGGTTGCTTATATCAATGGAAATACCATTGATTCGAAGTTATCTAGATCTTTCGAGAGATCATATCACTGGACATTTTCTTCCCCTTAGACCCCTATTTGTTAAAGGAATTGATAGGTTCATCCGACCAAATTTTTTGTATTGGTCAATGGTTGAATACAACAAACAGCAACTGCAATAGTAAAGAAGTCGACGAAGAAGGGAAAGAAGAGTTTCAGGATGTTGACGCCAAGAATGTCGTCTGATCCAATCAGCAGCTTCGATGATCTCTCTACAATGTTGATTACAAGGATAGTGAAGGAGAATATGATAATCTAGAATAATTTCTTTGAATAAGGTTCTATAGCATCGACACCTAAGATACCTTAATCTTCATATGCCAGCTATGATTCGACCTTCCATACGCCCTAGTAAGAAGCCACAGGTTATGAGGAGCAGTCTTTACAAGGAAACAAGCTCTCAAACTAGGGGTGCTTTTTGTTATACGAAAGAAAATGCCACTAGCCCACTACAATGAGATCAACTCCATTTGTGACCCTAGTTTCTGGTCGAATTTTGTACATAATTGTTTAAAAAAGATATGTTTTAATTAAGAAACTTGATAATTTTTGTAATTTTTACCTTGTTTTCTACTTCTGCTGCAGGTTGAGTTAATTTGTATTTGCAATCGACAAGGCACTAATATACGTACATACAAGCAATTTTACTCGGAAAAAGAACAGACATACAAGCAATTGGTTACTTTTGTCAGTCATAGTTGATGATGTGGCGCAAAGGATAAGAACATGAAATGAAGAGAAACGACTTGATTACAACCATAAAGCACCTTCTGACACCAGCCGAAACATTAATTAGTTTTGGTCAGAAATAGATTCAATATATTTACATCCTTGTCATACTTAAAATTTCTTCTCTTTTTTTGTTGGTTAAGCCCCTGGGTAAAAACACCTTACTAAAAGAAGGTTCATACAGTTATATCAGTTGGAGCATTCACAGAACTGGAAAGATAATGAAACAAAGGTACAAGTAAACCCACTAGTTCTTGGGGCAATTTCCCATCTATCACATCAGAATGCTGCACGCACTCTGCCGTAAACAAATATTCTGGTAACCTTTTTTGTCTGAACCGCTTTCATAGCCACGAGTAAACCACTGAGATCTGCGCTGAAGGGGAGATAGCAGAACCATCAATTCTTAGACAACTACATTAAATTGGTGAACCCTTTAAAGAATTATTTACCATAAAACATAATAGTTTTTCTGAGAATACAAAAATGTCGGTGGCGGTACATGATCTAACTCAGACTGCCATGGAGCATATATATATCAATGACAACAATTGAAGAGCAAGCATAATGCAAATAATAGTGAATCAATCTTTAGTCTACTTACCAAGAACAACACACTTTAAATGGTGAGATCAGAGGCTCAAATTGCAATTCGGAGATTCTTTATGGTTTTTCCAGTTATGGGAGGATTGACCTCCATCTTTATTTTGCAAAACAAAAAAAAAAAAAAAAACACACACACAGATAATAAATGCTTCAAATTACAAACCCTTCTTCTCGAATTACAGTACTGCAATGCTCATGACTTAGTTCAGGGATCAGGCTGTGGTTCAACACCTAGTTTTGAACCCCATGTACTAATATATATTTTTTTCCTCCCTATATTCCCCCTGAATTGCGACTGATACATCTTCTTAAACAACACATAAAACCAGCGCAAGATAGCTTTCAAATAGAACCCTCTGCCACAGTGCTCTCAATTGAATTTTAGGTAACAAGTATAACACCAATACCAATATGCACCAATAACTCAGCATCATCTTTTCACAAACAAAATAAATATACAAAACAAAACAGAAAAGAAAAATGAAAGAATACAAAAAAAGAGTACAAAGTAGGTTACCAGAAAAAAAAAAACCTCTATGATTTTGACTCATCAAGGCTCTGCTGCCAAAGATTGATGACATCAGTCGCCTGATTAAGAAGAGCAATTCTACGCTTTTTAGGGATCCAGGGTCGGTTGAGCTTGGCATTGAGGCCTTCCCAAGCATCCTCCATTGGCCAGAAGTAGTATGGGCTTATTGGTATTGTGCCATGGCCCGGTACCACCTGGTCCAGTGCCAGGCCAAGGTTCTTCTCCATCCATACAAATTTTAAGACAAGCCGTGATTTCTCCATCACCTTCACTACCACTTGCATTTTCTACACATTAAACAGTTTAGAAATTTCAATTTAGATAAGAGTGCATGAGGCAATATAAATTATTCGATGTTTCTGTTAAGGTTGGTACAGTGATAAATCTTGCTTTTTAGCAAGGAACTAGCTCTTGGAACAACTAATAGTATCCCAAATGCAAAGTGTGTACCAGAAGCACAAGGCAAACATCAGAAGGTTGTACACTAAAAATTTGGAAAGAGGCAATCTGCTACTGTAAAATATACCTATCCTAAAAGAATATTAATCAAAATAAAAGACTAAGACACAGTGTTTAAACAACCTAATATCATTTACGAACTTAGAAAACAAGGGTCCTCATACCCACCATACCAGTAAATGCGGGAAGCAACATGGTACTGGTACCAAGGTAGGTTGTTAGTACATAGGTGTTCAGTTAATTCTAAGTAAAGCAAAGGAGATTATTAATCGAACAAGCAGACAAAGAAAATGAAAAGAATCAGGCAGAAAACTCGAAAAAGTGTTATCATTTGAACTAGGGCCGCAATTACCAGTATATATGTTGGTTACTCAGGTGGGGAATAAATCAGTGGAATTATTTTATTCTAAGCTTTTATTAACAATATTTACCTGTGTGTCTTGTGCGCCATTTTCCTTTTCTGGAGAGGTACCAGTAGAGGTGGCTGAGGACGAGGAGGCATCAGGTGTTGAACGAACAGAGAGAGAAAGCGGTTTCCTTTTAGGCAGAGGCGAGGAGAGAGAAACGGAGCAGGGTTTTGGAGGTAGGAGAGAGAGTGACATGGCGAGCGCCATTTGTCTTGTCAGAGCTCTGAATTTGATAGGAGACTAGGAGAGGAGAGAGAATCAGAGAATGTGTTGGGTTTTTGTTACCTCTCTTTACGGAAAGGTATCACAAGATGTCTTCTAAATGGGCTTATTTGGGTTCCCATCTAGTATTACATTTTTGGGCCTAATGAAGTCCAAATTTTTACACAACATTTTTTGAGTTTTGACGAAAAGATGAACAGCCCTGCCGAGTCAAATACTACGGAAAAAATTAAAACTAACGTTATTGTTCACACGAATTTCGAGAATAACAGTTAAAAATTCAGAATTTTAAAAATAACGTTGTTGGATCGGCGTTTCAATCGCCGATCCAAGGTTCTGAGCTCCTATATAAGCGAGACAGCGACCCCTCATCCCCCACCCCTTCTCTCATTCTCTCTCGCGCGCGGGACAGAGCTTCTGAGGTTAGTTTTTTTTTTTATATTTATTTTATTTATTTAATTTAATTAATTTAATTAGGTAAGTAATTAAAAAAATAGATTAAATATTGAAAAAATAATGAAAAATAAGTAAAAAATCAGAATAAATATAAATAATTATAATATGTAATTTGGGAATTTTTTTATTGAATTTAATTAGTTTATTTATTTAATTTAAGTAGTTTAATTAGATAAGTAATTAAAAAAATAGATTAAATATTGAAAAAATAATGAAAAAATTAGTAAAAAATCAGAATAAATATAAATAATTTTAATATATAATTTGAAAATTTTTTATTGAATTTAATTAGTTTATTTATTTAATTTAATTAGTTTAATTAGGTAATTAATAGAAAAAATAGAATAAATATTGAAAAAATAATTAAAAAATTCATAAAAAATCAGAATAATTATAATATGTAATTACAAAATTTTTTTGAATTATTTTGTACATTTTATAATTGTGGATAAGTTAATTACAAATTAGAAAAAGTAAATAAAATAATAAAAAATTGATAGATTAATTTTTTAAATGTAGAAAAATTTTCAAAAAAGAGACAAGCAGCGCTTCTAGTCGAGGTGAGTTTTTTTTTAATATTTATACATTTAATTAATTTATTTTTTTGAGGTAAATAAATGAAAAATTAGAATAATTATTCTAAAAAAATTTTAAAATATGTAAAAAAATAGAAAATTGGAAATGTTGTTGTATGAGATTGGAAATGTTGTTGTATGAGATTGGAAATTTTGTTGTATGAGATTTGGGTTTGTAATTAGGAGGGATTTAGATGTTTTTTTTTTCGAAAACACTCCAGGTACAGGGGAGATGCTGCCGAAATTTTATTAGATTATTTACATTGATAATTTTTATTATAGTGTAGTAAAAATACCACCGAGAAGAAGAGTACCAGAGACATCACCTCGTAGATCTACGAGGCTTCGTGGAGATCCTGGCGCTTCTACATCTACCGCTTCTGTTGATGCCGAGGCTTCTACATCAGCGGATCCTGTTGTTCCCCCCGGTCCTGTTAATGCAGATCGTCTCTTGCATTTGGATGAGTCGAAAGTTCATGGCACTGGTGTAAGTTATTATTGTTCTTTTACTTTTTTTTACTTATATATTTTTATTTTGATAGTATTTTTTAAAATAATTAAAAAATATATATATACAGCATTGGAGAGCAGTACTACATAGGGCTAAGATGTCACGAACTGCTGAGGTGGATGAGCGTTTGATGAGACTTGGACTGATACATTTCGTTCAGTTAGGTCATATGCAGCTCGATCATTCGCTTTTGCAGGGTCTAGCCATGTTCTGGAGGCCAGAGACCCACACTTTCTTTTTTCCGCACGTTGGCGAGATGACGGTCACTCTAGAGGTAAGGATAAATACCTATTTGTAATATTTTTTTTTTGTAACTATATATGTATAAAATTTGAACTATTTGCAGCATGTGGCCTTCTTATACGGTTTACCTACGGCTGGCAGAACCGTTACTGAACGGACCGATTACGACGCCATACAGTTACTCCAGAATTTGGCGTTGCCGGAGGATACAGACACGGCGATAGTTGAGAAGTGCTTCAGGAAAAAAGAACAGAAATAAGAAGGTTTTAAAAAATTTATTTTTATGTTAATTTTAAATATATATAATTCTTACAATCAAATTACATTAATAATGTAATGCAGGAAATCTCATTCCATTCGATTAAAGGAACTGCGTAAGATTTGGAATCAGATTGGTAGGGCCTGGCACGAATAACGCAGCGAGGATCGACAGATACACACGCGCTTGCGTGTTGGAGATTTTTGGGTGCGAGTTATTTCCTGACGGTACGGGTGACTCGGTTCCATGTTTTTATTTGCAATTATTGGAGGTTAGCCAAGAAATAAATATCTCACATTTATTGCACTTTAATAAGAAATTAAATATATGAAAGAGTTGATGATATTCCTTAAGAAAATAATTCATATTTGCAGGATTTTCATTCTAGTAACTCGGTGCAGTACAATTGGGGTGGTGCCACTCTTGCCATGCTATACCGAGGCTTGGACACTGCCTTTATTAATAACAATATAAATATTGGTGCTCCTTGGTTGATCTTGCAGTTGTGGTCGTATGCAAGATTACTACTTAGTCGGCCGTCGATCACGAAAGATTTTGATGGTTGGGGTCTACCAAGTATTGACTCGTGTCCGCCTTATGGGAGGTATGTTGATTTGATTTTAATTGTAATATTTAAAATATGTTTTATTTGACTTTAACAAACAACAAAATGGAAATGCAGGAAGTGGACGACGAGACATAAATCGAAAAAGTTCACCGGCCCTACTCGCAGTGGGATAGAATATGCGAGGGATATCTGCATGAAAATGAAGTCTGAGTATGTCGTGTGGAGGCCTTATGATCACATCAGGGACCGCATACCTCGTTGTGCCCAGGTTGAGCAGAGGATGTTCCTTCTACGCATCCCATGCATTCATTATTGGGTCGTGATGTGGCACCACGTAGATCGTGTCATGCATCAGTTTATGCTCTATCAGACAGTTCCCCCACCGCCACCTGAGGTATATTTAACTGTTCACATTATTAATTTCATTATTTAATTCTCGCAATTATATTTTGTTGATTAACTGTGATTTGAATAAAACAGCCTTGGTCGAGAATGGAGGAATTGATGGGATACCAGCATAATACCTATCGAGGTATTGACTGGCATCAACTATTTGTGCATGAGGTGAACAAGTGGGCGAACACTAATGAGGCTAGGGTGATAGAGGATCGGCCGTGGAGCGAAAATATTTGGAGCGACTACCGACGCTGGTTGAGCGTACATGGAGGTGCGCATCTTGTGCAAATTCCTGAAGGGGCAGTGTCTGGTCCGGCTCATAACTTGTCATACCTTCGCGAGACGCCTGGTCACATGAATTTGGTAAGTTACATTACGCAGAATTTTGTGCCCAATAAATAATTCATTTGCTAACAAAAATTGAACAGGTCAAGCATACTTTGCGGGAGGCGTTGCGAGGATGTGCATGGGTTGTCAAGAAGGGATTTCGTCGTGTTGGGAAGCAATTGCTGATGGGGTGCAGCACGTCCTTGGATATTGTTGGCGAGCCTGCTCGATTACCTCGACTCTTAGAGTCGAAGGGTCTTCATTCAGACATCGACTCTATCCTTGATACGGATGATGAGGATGATGCGCGAGAGCCGGGATCTATTGAGGAGCAGTTTTTCATGCGGGTATAATACATTTTTCAATCACTTTTATTAATATTATTGTTCCTTTCATGCTTAATATTCTATAATTATTTAAAATATTTTTATTATTTTTATTGTTAGGAAGTCTAAGTTTTCAAATTTTTTGTGCTAATTAACCATTTAATAAGCAATCCAAACGACTTAGACCTCGAAGGATCTAGTCCAAGCATTCATACACAAGAGAGAGAGGTTAGGAAGGCTACCTCTCCTTGTATCGCAACAAGGAGGCTCGAATCCGGCGATGTCGAGGTTGTACGCACCACCACGCGTGTCTCGGCCTCAAGTCCACCAAGGTATTAACCAAAACCTCGATCTATGCTAGTAGATGAGAGGTTAAGCCTAATCCCTTCCTTCCCTTTGCCTTAATTAACTATTTAATTGGATGGAGGCAAGAGGTGCTCAACACATGAGCTTAAGAGAGCAATGGTGGAAAGGAAAAATTCTGAAATTTTTCCTTTAATTTTCGTCCAAAATATTAGGGAGAGAGAAAAAGGCAAGGTGGCTAGGGTTTTGGCTCCCAAAGTGGTCCTTTTATAGACCAACCATTCTCCCAAAAAGTTGTAACTAATTTACAACTATGCCATCACTAGGGCAGCCATAAAATAGGCCTAAATGGGCTCTATCAATTATTTAATTGGTCCTCTAATTCAATTAATTAGTGGCCCAATTAATTGCTCTCAATTTGGACCTTTAATTTACCATTTAAATATAGGCCCGTTAGCTCAAATTAATTACTTTAATTAATTCATGTTGAACAAATTAATTATCAACACTTTGATAATTATTTAAGGATTAGAATATGCATTAATTTATTTCTATATAATCCGTTTGACTTAATTAATTAATTATGACGGTTCGCAACAGTACATAATTAATCAGTCAACATATCATATTGTTGCATTCCTTAATACAACCAAATAAATAATGCACGCATGGTCAAAACCTATTTGTGTGACCCTTTGAGGATTTATGCTCTGTTGGACATGGAAAATAAATCGCTATTTATTTCTAATAATCATAAGCGGTATCTAGCAACACGTTATGATTCCCAATTCGCATAAATAGTGTACTGCTACAATATTTTAATCCTGCATAAGAAATAATAGTATATCCTTGTCTGATTCTTATGTCACATGATATCATCGTATAATCCAAGATAGGAATGTGTCATTCTTGCAGATTATACGTTTCTTGATCTAGAGATGACTGTATCAGTTGCTAGCAAACAATCCATCTCCATCAAGGGGCCCAAACAGATATCATCGCTCACTAAGTAAATTAATGAGGGACATACGGTTTTCTTGATGAACAACTTTTCCCCGCACAATTCAAGAGAACATAAATAAAGTCCGTATAGCAGCCCTTATCAGGAATCAACGGTAGACGATATTTATTGAACCTATCCTCATGTGGAAAAGTTGAACCATCTCAAACTTAGAATCAAACTCAAATGAAATAAATAATGACACATAACACAATCCATATATTTATTTCATTGGGTCGTGTCCTGTACTATGTTCCATAACATACACATATGCAATTAAGTTGGCAACTCCTTACCTATGATTTGTAGAACTTAATCATCACTTAACTTGCATACTAATCTTATCCGATAATTAATATTCCTTGTTAATTATCAAGATTACGGACCTTTTAGATTTATTATTGTCATTTATTATAAATGAAACACAGAGATCTACAATTCAGATCCTCAACCTGAATGATCTGTCAATAAATAAATCAAGGAATAAATGATCAAATATCATCAATAACATAAACCATAGAAGTAGCCATATAATGATTGACTTCTAGGACATAACTCTAACAATCTTCCACTTGGCCTAGAGTCAATCAACAGTGACTTCTAGCCAGTGCATAGTACTCAATGTAATATCCAAAATATACATGTCTCATACTAAAGCCTCAAATGATAAAAGATACAACTCAAAACCACTCAGGCATACGCCTAATCCCCATGGATGCAACATGCAACTCATGCGCGGCTCGAGATAGAGGCTTTGTCAGAGGGTCCGCTGTGTTCGCGGCACCGTCCACCTTCTTGACCTTGATCCATCCGTCATTCACAAACTGACGGATAAGATGGAATCGTCGTAGAATGTGCTTGGTCTTCTGGTGAGACCTAGGCTCCTTTGACTGAGCTATGGCTCCCGTGTTGTCGCAGTAGAGATCCACTGGACCAGAGATGCTTGGAACCACCTCCAGCTCGGTCAAGAATTCCTTGATCCAAACTCCTTCTTTCGCCGCTTCACCAGCCGCTAAGTATTCTGCTTCGGTGACGGAATCGGCCGTGGTATCCTGTTTGGAACTCTTCCAACTCACGGCTCCACCATTGAGCAGATATACGAAACCGGACTGTGACTTCGCATCATCTCGATCGGTTTGGAAACTAGCATCGGTGTAACCACTTACAACGAGCTCTTGGTCTCCACCGTACACGAGAATGCTATCCTTTGTTCTCTTGAGATACTTGAGGATATTCTTGACTGCGGTCCAATGTGGCATACCAGGGTTAGCTTGGTATCGACTAGTCACACTAATCGGATGCGCAACATCGGGGCGAGTGCATAGCATGGCATATATGATCGAACCGACTACAGATGGATACTTGAACCGCTTCATGAAATCCCTATCTGTATCAGTCGTCGGACATTGAGTCTTTCTCAAGAATATGCCATGTGACATAGGCAAGTAACCCTTCTTGGAACCAGCCATTTTGTGTTTTTTCAACACTTTGTCAATATATGCATCTTGGCTCAAACCTAACAACCTTCTTGATCTATCTCGATAGATCTTGATCCCTAGGATGTAGGCGGCTTCGCCCAAGTCTTTCATTGAGAACACTTTCTTCAATGAATCCTTGACTGCATTCAATTCGGAGATATCATTCCCGATCAAGAGTATATCATCAACATATAGAACAAGAAACACAACCACGCTCCCACTAATCCTCTTGTAAACACAAGGTTCCTTCTCGCTTTGAATGAAATTCAACTTCTTGACCTCTTCATCAAAGCGTTTGTTCCAACTCCTTGATGCTTGCTTCAATCCATAAATGGACCTTTGAAGCTTGCACACCTTGTTAGCATTCTTTGGATCCACAAAACACTCGGGTTGTGTCATATACACATCCTCTTCCAAGTTGCCATTTAGGAAGGCAGTTTTGACATCCATTTGCCATATCTCATAGTCATAATATGCGGCAATTGCTAACAAGATCCGAATTGACTTGAACATGACGACGGGCGAGAAGGTTTCTTCATAGTCAATACCATGAACTTGCTTGTAACCTTTCGCAACTAGTCGTGCTTTGTAAATGCTCAAATTGCCATCCATGTCGACCTTTCTTTTAAAGATCCACTTGTTCTCAACGGGTTTTACTCCGTCGGGAAGGTCAACCAAGGTCCATACCTTGTTTTCATACATGGATTGCATTTCGGATTCCATGGCTTTAAGCCATTCCTTGGAGTCGGGTTTATCTTTCATGTCCTTTATGGTCAAGGGTTCGTCATTCGCAATGACGAGAACATCGTGTAAACCCAAGTACCTTTCGGGTGGACGACTTTCCCTCGTTGACCTTCGTAGGATCGGTGCTTGGGGTTGAGGCTCTTGAACTTGTTCTACAACAGCTTGTGGACTTGGTTCTTGATCCTCAAAAGTTTGAGTGTCTTGAACACTATCGACTCGCGATATGTTCGAGTCCTCATTTGAGGGAGTGTACTCTTGAATCTCTTCCACAACGGCTTGCGGAACGGGTTCAGCTACAACCTCGTTTGGCACTACATTGGGAATCGCTAGATTGCCTACTTGAGGCACATCTTGCGGTGGTTCATGAATTTCTTCAATGACCACATTACTCCCACTACTTCTTCTTGAGAGAAACTCCTTCTCTAAGAACACACCATAACGAGCAACAACTATCTTGTTCTCATTGCGGTTGTAGAAGTAGTAACCCTTAGTTTCCTTAGGGTATCCCACGAAATGACACTTGTCCGATTTGGGTCCAAGCTTATCACTCATTAGCCTTTTTACATAAGCTTCACAACCCCAAATCTTGAGAAACGACATGCTTGGTTTCCTACCAAACCAAAGCTCATAAGGCGTCTTCTCAACGGATTTTGATGGAACACGGTTTAATGTAAAAGCTGCGGTTTCTATTGCAAAACCCCAAAACGATTTGGGCAAGTCGGCTTGGCTCATCATCGATCGAACCATGTCTAGCAAAGTTCGATTCCTCCTTTCGGATACACCATTCCATTGTGGTGTTCCCGGTGGAGTGAGTTGTGGAACGATTCCACACTCCTTTAGATAATCACCAAATTCGTGGCTCAAGTACTCTCCACCTCGATCGGAACGCAAGACTTTGATCTTTCGATTGAGTTGGTTCTCAACTTCATTCTTGAACTCCTTGAACTTTTCGAAGGATTCGGACTTGTGCCGCATCAAGTAGATATACCCGTATCTACTATGATCATCGGTGAAAGTAATGAAGTATGAATAACCTCCTCGTGCGCAAATGCTCATAGGTCCACATACATCGGTATGCACGAGGTCTAATAAGCCACTTGCCCTTGTACCTTTGTGTTAGGAAGTGCACAAATTTAATTTTTAGACTAATTACTCTTAATTAATCCTAATTAAACTAAGTGCAAAGGAGATCTAGTGCAAAAGCCATCCAAACACACAAGAGAAAGAGGGAAAAAGGGCTACCTCTTGCGAACTTGTAATCGCAAGGCTCGAATCCGTCGAGTCGAGGTTGTGCGCACCACCACGCGTGTCTCGGCCTCAAGTCCACCAAGGTATTAACCAAAACCTCGATCTATGCTAGTAGATGAGAGGTTAAGCCTAATCCCTTCCTTCCCTTTGCCTTAATTAACTATTTAATTGGATGGAGGCAAGAGGTGCTCAACACATGAGCTTAAGAGAGCAATGGTGGAGAGGAAAAATTCTGAAATTTTTCCTTTAATTTTCGTCCAAAATATTAGGGAGAGAGAAAAAGGCAAGGTGGCTAGGGTTTTGGCTCCCAAAGTGGTCCTTTTATAGACCAACCACTCTCCCAAAAAGTTGTAACTAATTTACAACTATGCCATCACTAGGGCAGCCATAAAATGGGCCTAAATGGGCTCCATTAATTATTTAATTGGTCCTCTAATTCAATTAATTAGTGGCCCAATTAATTGCTCTCAAGTTGGACCTTTAATTTACAATTTAAATATAGGCCCGTTAGCTCAAATTAATTACTTTAATTAATTCATGTTGAACAAATTAATTATCAACACTTTGATAATTATTTAAGGATTAGAATATGCATTAATTTATTTCTATATAATCCGTTTGACTTAATTAATTAATTATGACGGTTCGCAACAGTACATAATTAATCAGTCAACATATCATATTGTTGCATTCCTTAATACAACCAAATAAATAATGCACGCATGGTCAAAACCTATTTGTGTGACCCTTTGAGGATTTATGCTCTGTTGGACATGGAAAATAAATCGCTATTTATTTCCAATAATCATAAGCGGTATCTAGCAACACGTTATGATTCCCAATTCGCATAAATAGTGTACTGCTACAATATTTTTAATCCTGCATAAGAAATAATAGTATTTCCTTGTCTGATTCTTATGTCACATGATATCATCGTATAATCCAAGATAGGAATGTGTCATTCTTGCAGATTATACGTTTCTTGATCTAGAGATGACTGTATCAGTTGCTAGCAAACAATCCATCTCCATCAAGGGGCCCAAACAGATATCATCGCTCACTAAGTTAATTAATGAGGGACATACGGTTTTCTTGATGAACAACTTTTCCCCGCACAATTCAAGAGAACATAAATAAAGTCCGTATAGCAGCCCTTATCAGGAATCAACGGTAGACGATATTTATTGAACCTATCCTCATGTGGAAAAGCTGAACCATCTCAAACTTAGAATCAAACTCAAATGAAATAAATAATGACACATAACACAATCCATATATTTATTTCACTGGGTCGCGTCCTGTACTATGTTCTATAACATATACATATGCAATTAAGTTGGCAACTCCTTACCTATGATCTGTAGAACTTAATCATCACTTAACTTGCATACTAATCTTATCCGATAATTAATATTCCTTGTTAATTATCAAGATTACGGACCTTTTAGATTTATTATTGTCATTTAATTATAAATGAACTACAGAGATCCACAATTCAGATCCTCAACCTGAATGATCTGTCAATTAATAAATCAAGGAATAAATGATAAAATATCATCAATCACATAAACCATAGAAGTGGCCATTTAATAATTGGCTCCTAGGACATAACTCTAACAATCTCCCACTTGGCCTAGAGTCAATCAACAGCGACTTCTAGCCAGTGCATAGTACTCAATGTAATATCCAAAATATACATGTCTCATACTAAAATCTCAAAAGATAAAAGATACAACTCAAAGCCACTCAGGCATACGCCTAATCCCCATGGATGCAACGTGCAACTCATGTGCGGCTCGAGATAGAGGCTTTGTCAGAGGGTCCGCTGTGTTCGCGGCACCGTCCACCTTCTTGACCTTGATCCACCCGTCATTCACAAACTAACGGATGAGATGGAATCGTCGTAGAATGTGCTTGGTCTTTTGGTGAGACCTAGGCTCCTTGGACTGAGCTATGGCTCCCGTGTTGTCGCAGTAGAGATCCACTGGACCTGAGATGCTTGGAACCACCTCCAGCTCGGTCAAGAATTCCTTGATCCAAACGCCTTCTTTCGCTGCTTCACCCGCCGCTAAGTATTCTGCTTCAGTGACGGAATCGGCCGTGGTATCCTGTTTGGAACTCTTCCAACTCACGGCCCCACCATTGAGCAGATATACGAAGCCGGACTGTGACTTCGCATCATCTCGATCGGTTTGGAAACTAGCATCGGTGTAACCACTTACAACGAGCTCTTGGTCTCCACCATACACGAGGATGCTATCCTTTGTTCTCTTGAGATACTTGAGGATATTCTTGACTGCGGTCCAGTGTGGCATACCAGGGTTAGCTTGGTATCGACTAGTCACACTAATCGGATGCGCCACATCGGGGCGAGTGCATAGCATGGCATATATGATCGAACCGACTACAGATGGATACTTGAACCGCTTCATGAAATCCCTATCTGTATCAGTCGTCGGACATTGAGTCTTTCTCAAGAATATGCCATGTGACATAGGCAAGTAACCCTTCTTGGAACCAGCCATTTTGTGTTTTTCCAACACTTTGTCAATATATGCATCTTGGCTCAAGCCTAACAACCTTCTTGATCTATCTCGATAGATCTTGATTCCTAGGATGTAGGCGGCTTCGCCCAAGTCTTTCATTGAGAACACCTTCTTCAATGAATCCTTGACTGCATTCAATTCGGGGATATCATTCCCGATCAAGAGTATATCATCAACATATAGAACAAGAAACACAACCACGCTCCCACTAATCCTCTTGTAAACACAAGGTTCCTTCTCGCTTTGAATGAAGTTCAACTTCTTGACCTCTTCATCAAAGCGCTTGTTCCAACTCCTTGATGCTTGCTTCAATCCATAAATGGACCTTTGAAGCTTGCACACCTTGTTAGCATTCTTTGGATCCACAAAACACTCGGGTTGTGTCATATACACATCCTCTTCCAAGTTGCCATTTAGGAAGGCAGTTTTGACATCCATTTGCCATATCTCATAGTCGTAGAATGCGGCAATTGCTAACAAGATCCGAATTGACTTGAACATGACGACTGGCGAGAAGGTTTCTTCATAGTCAATACCATGAACTTGCTTGTAACCTTTCGCAACTAGTCGTGCTTTGTAAATGGTCAAGTTGCCATCCATGTCGACCTTTCTCTTAAAGATCCATTTGTTCTC
Source organism: Rhynchospora breviuscula (assembly GCA_027562975.1). NCBI lineage: Eukaryota > Viridiplantae > Streptophyta > Magnoliopsida > Poales > Cyperaceae > Rhynchospora > Rhynchospora breviuscula. The sequence continues at coordinate 7,044,234 of CM050402.1, forward strand.
AACGGGTTTTACTCCGTCGGGAAGGTCAACTAAGGTCCATACCTTGTTCTCATACATGGATTGCATTTCGGATTCCATGGCTTTAAGCCATTCCTTTGAGTCGGATTTTTCCTTCATGTCCTTTATGGTCAAGGGTTCGTCATTCGCAATGACGAGAACGTCGTGCAAACCTATGTATCTTATAGGTGGACGACTTGGCCTTGCCGATCTTCGTAGGGTAGACGCTTGAGGTTCTTGAACTTGTTCCACAACGATTTGCGGACTTAGTTCTTGAACTTCAAGTGTGGGTGCAACTTCAACATCATCGACTCGCGATATGTTTGAGTCTTCAATTGAGGGAGCTTGCTCTTGAACCTCTTCTTCTACAACTACTTGTGGAATGGGTTCGACTACCACCTCATTTGGCACCACATTGGGAACAACTAGATTGCCTACTTGAGGCATCTCTTGTTGCTGCGGTTCTTGAATTTTTTCAATCACCACGTTGCTCCCACTACTTCTTCTTGAGAGAAACTCCTTCTCCAAGAACTCCGCATGTCGTGCAACAACTATCTTGTTCTCGACACGGTTGTAGAAGTAGTAACCCTTTGTTTCCTTAGGGTATCCTACGAAATAACATTTGTCCGATTTGGGTCCAAGCTTATCGCTCATTAGCCTTTTCACATAAGCTTCACAACCCCAAATCTTGAGAAAAAGCATGCTTGGTTTCCTACCAAACCAAAGCTCATAAGGCGTCTTCTCAACGGACTTTGACGGAACACGGTTTAAAGTAAAAGCTGCGGTTTCTAATGCAAAACCCCAAAACGATTTAGGCAAGTCGGTTTGGCTCATCATCGATCGAACCATGTCTAGCAAAGTTCGATTCCTCCTCTCGGATACACCATTCCATTGTGGTGTTCCCGGTGGAGTGAGTTGTGGAACGATTCCACACTCCTTTAGATAATCACCAAATTCGTGGCTCAAGTACTCTCCACCTCGATCGGAACGCAAGACCTTAATCTTTCGATTGAGTTGGTTCTCAACTTCATTCTTGAACTCCTTGAACTTTTCAAAGGATTCAGACTTGTGCCGCATCAAGTAGATATACCCGTATCTACTATGATCATCGGTGAAAGTGATGAAGTATGAATAACCTCCTCGTGCACAAATGCTCATAGGTCCACACACATCGGTATGTATGAGATCTAACAAGTCGTTTGTCCTAATCCCTTTGTTAGGAAAAGGCGCTTTGGTCATCTTTCCCATCAAACATGATTCGCATGTGTCAATTGGCTCGAAAGCGAATTGATCTAAGAGACCAACGGTTTGCAATCTCTTAATGCGTTTCTCGTTGATATGACCTAAGCGGCAATGCCACATTAGAGTCGTACTTTCATGTGAAATCTTACGTTTCCTACTGTCACGTTCAACACTCAAAACATGTTCGCTAGAATCAAGCACATAAAGACCATTCAATAAATGCGCAACACCATAACAAACATCATCACGCAACAAAGTACAACTTTTGTTCTTTATTACAACACCAAATCCATCCAAGTCTAAACAAGAAATAGAGATAATGTTCCGAGTGATACAAGGAACTACATAGACATCTTTGAGTTCCAAAATGAAACCAGAAGGCAAAGTTACATCCACATTCCCAACGGCCATAGCGGAGACACACGTGCCGTTACCGACGCGGAGTTGTACTTCGCCTTTCTCGAGCCGCCTCCTACTCTTTAGTGCCTGCACATTTCGACAAATGTGAGCACAAGAACCGGTGTCAAAAATCCAGTCTGTGTTAGAGGTAGCGAGAAGGGTTTCAATGACAAATATACCTGAGGTAGAAGGCTGGACGGTTCCCGCCTTCTTGTCAGCGAGGTACTTGGGGCAGTTCCTCTTCCAATGGCCCGTCTTGCTACAGTAATAGCATACGGTCTCGGAAGTGGCCGGGTTCTTCTTTCTCTTGGAACCCTCGGGAGCTCCCTTGGCCGGACCTTGGGGCGTCACCGGGCCTTTGCCCTTTTTAGTTCGGCGGGTCTTTCTTTTCTTGCTCTTCTTGCTCTTGTCACTCACCGCAAGAACATCTTTGGGGCCCTTCTCTTTCTTGAGACTCTCCTCCGTCTCGACAAGCATGTTTTGGAGATCATCCATGCTCTTGTCCATACCATTCATCCGGTAGTTCACAACAAAACCGGTGAAGCTGTGAGGGAGAGAGTTGAGAATAAAGTCTTGAATCGCCCCTGACGGGAAGGGCGTATCAAGCCTTTCAAGCTGCCGAAACAACCCCGCCATCTTCATGACGTGTGGCCCGACTTCGTGACCCTCCGCCAATCGAGTATTGGCGACGGCCTTGATGAGACGAGCCCTTTCGGTGCGGGCCTTGGTTTGGAACATGTTCGAGAGACGAGAGACCATTTCAAACACTCCTAGACCACTATCCATGAACTCCTTTTGGAGTTCTGACTCCATGACAGCGACAATCAAGACGGACATCTCCATGTCGTCCGTGACGTGCTTGTCATGTTTGTCCTGATCCGCTTTAGGGGCATCCGACTTGGGAGCCGCGGGGACGGGAGTGGTCAAGAGATATTCCTTCTTTTCAAACCTTAGGACAAGCCTTAGGTTCCGGTGCCAATCCAGAAAGTTGGCACCGTTGAAGGCGAGCTTTTCTTTCTCTAAAAGAGAACGAAGCGAAAAGGATGAGGAAGACATCTACAACAATTAATTCAAATTAAGGCCAATTAGTTTATGTTTTTATTTTATTTTCAATAAAGTAAAACTTTCACTACTTTAATATAAGTCCCTTAAAAGTAATGAATTTCCAAGACCCCTATTTTCGTCAAGTTGGACCTGCTATGGCACGTCACCCAAAATGACTAGATAAGGTAGGTTCTCTTTAACCAATCATACAACTTTATGATTCTTGGTTCGCATCGCGAACTTCGCCCCGATGTCCAAACTCCAGTTGGGTCCATCGATAAGTAACATCTCTCTATTTGCTCCTTACAAATCCCTTTATTTGTACCCCGACTATCAAATTGACAACCATGACGTCCGCTTGGGCGGACCGCGCCATTAGAGGGCAATTGACGTGAAGGGGATAGAGAGAAGGAGGGCGGTCGACTTAATCAAATTTGGGACAAACAATTATGTGACTATTGTTTGGTGGTCGTGTAATCATACACCCATACCTATCCTATGACATTCATAGCATCCACAAACATTCACATAATAATAAGCATCTCAAGCATTGTTGTGGGTTTGTATGGCTCCCGCTTGCATTAGTTCCGCCGCATCTCCATGTAGCAAAACTAATCTAATTGTCCCTCCCACTAATCATATGGATCCTATCCTATATAATTAAAGGACAAAATACATGTGAAAATATCCCTAATTCCCTCCTAGCCTTAGGGGCATGCAAGTCTCACAAGTTACATTAAGAAATTAATCATAATTAATTAATTAACCATGGCACCAAAGGCCTTACATACAATCAATCACATGCATTCACAAATTACAACACACAAGGCATTGGTTTCTTGAGCCATACTAAACCCACGATCCTTCCTACAAAACAAAGTTAGCACATGTCCCTTTGTTTCTTAATTAACAACAATGAATTAGAGTCTTTGCACATCGCTTGTAGTTCGGGTCTTTCCGCATAAAAGTTTAACTTTTAAACAACTAATTTGCTTAAACCATTTGAAAAGCCAATTCAACAATTGTAAACAGAAAGGATGAATATCAAGGAGTATTCTAATTAATTTATTCAACCAATTTGATTAATTAGAAAATACTTTAACTATTTAAAATATTAAATGGGACCCGATAAAATTCGAAGTTTTTCGGTCTCCAAAAATTATGAAATAAATAATGCATACTCCCTATTATGAGTGTAACTATCTGTCAAAATTTCAGGGAGAGATCACTTACCATCAGAGAGAAACAAAATTAACAAATCGTCAAACTGTGCGCGAAACACCGTTATCCGATTTTCTGTTTTTGTCTAACTCTTTTGGTCTGTAGGATCATCTTCCAAAACGTTTTCATGAAAACATTTTACATAACAAATCTACTATATGTTATTGGCTACCAATCCATCAAACGAAATCCAACTAGTCTTATTTAAAATCATCAAGATAAATAGCAAACAAGCCACTTACCCTGTTCTGAAACAGACTAACGACTAAAAACTATTGACTCAGTTGAGGTATCAAACCTTAATAAAATTCTTTGAAACTAATTTTCACAGAATCTTAACTTCAAGTAGAAACTTTCTATTCAAACACTTTTTCATAAAGTTTTCTCAATAAGTACAGTTTATCCAAACAATCAGTTTGTTGGAAAACCAGATCTGACAACCGATTCATTTCTCATGACTTGAACGCCCAAATAAAATCCGAAACATGCAACAAATTTTATATGTCCAGAAAGAGCATCAAGTTTACAAGATTTCTAGCCAAGAAATACAGATAGTTATTTTCGAAAAATAAATCCTTCATGCCTAAAACACAGAACTGTGCAGCAGAGTACCAGATCTGCGCACCGTTACCGTTTAATTCACCATAAATTCATAACAACTTAGAAAAAGGTGAAACTAATGGCTAAAGAACCACATCGCATAGATCTACAACCTCCAATAAAATTTAGAATTTTTCTGAAAGCTTTTCTCAGCGAAAAAACCAAAACAATGTCAAAAACAGAACAGAAATCCAGACAGCAAGCAAGTGCATCACTAATCAATGTGTTAATTAATCATTTCTCAACTAATTATGTGTTAAAATGCTTTAGAACGACCTAGAGCTCTGATACCACTGTTAGGAAGTCTAAATTTTCAAATTTTTGTGCTAATTAACCATTTAATAAGCAATCCAAATGACTTAGACCTCGAAGGATCTAGTCCAAGCATTCACACACAAGAGAGAGAGGTTAGGAAGGCTACCTCTCCTTGTATCGCAACAAGGAGGCTCAAATCCGGCGATGTCGAGGTTGTACGCACCACCACGCGTGTCTCGGCCTCAAGTCCACCAAGGTATTAACCAAAACCTCGATCTATGCTAGTAGATGAGAGGTTAAGCCTAATCCCTTCCTTCTCTTTGCCTTAATTAACTATTTAATTGGATGGAGGCAAGATGTGCTCAACACATGAGCTTAAGAGAGCAATGGTGGAAAGGAAAAATTCTGAAATTTTTCCTTTAATTTTCGTCCAAAATATTAGGGAGAGAGAAAAAGGCAAGGTGGCTAGGGTTTTGGCTCCCAAAGTGGTCCTTTTATAGACCAACCACTCTCCCAAAAAGTTGTAACTAATTTACAACTATGCCATCACTAGGGCAGCCATAAAATGGGCCTAAATGGGCTCTATCAATTATTTAATTGGTCCTCTAATTCAATTAATTAGTGGCCCAATTAATTGCTCTCAATTTGGACCTTTAATTTACCATTTAAATATAGGTCCGTTAGCTCAAATTAATTACTTTAATTAATTCATGTTGAACAAATTAATTATCAACACTTTGATAATTATTTAAGGATTAGAATATGCATTAATTTATTTCTATATAATCCGTTTGACTTAATTAATTAATTATGACGGTTCGCAACAGTACATAATTAATCAGTCAACATATCATATTGTTGCATTCCTTAATACAACCAAATAAATAATGCACGCATGGTCAAAACCTATTTGTGTGACCCTTTGAGGATTTATGCTCTGTTGGACATGGAAAATAAATCGCTATTTATTTCCAATAATCATAAGCGGTATCTAGCAACACGTTATGATTCCCAATTCGCATAAATAGTGTACTGCTACAATATTTTAATCCTGCATAAGAAATAATAGTATATCCTTGTCTGATTCTTATGTCACATGATATCATCGTATAATCCAAGATAGGAATGTGTCATTCTTGCAGATTATACGTTTCTTGATCTAGAGATGACTGTATCAGTTGCTAGCAAACAATCCATCTCCATCAAGGGGCCCAAACAGATATCATCGCTCACTAAGTAAATGAATGAGGGACATACGATTTTCTTGATGAACAACTTTTCCCCGCACAATTCAAGAGAACATAAATAAAGTCCGTATAGCAGCCCTTATCAGGAATCAACGGTAGACGATATTTATTGAACCTATCCTCATGTGGAAAAGTTGAACCATCTCAAACTTAGAATCAAACTCAAATGAAATAAATAATGACACATAACACAATCCATATATTTATTTCATTGGGTCGTGTCCTGTACTATGTTCCATAACATACACATATGCAATTAAGTTGGCAACTCCTTACCTATGATTTGTAGAACTTAATCATCACTTAACTTGCATACTAATCTTATCCGATAATTAATATTCCTTGTTAATTATCAAGATTACGGACCTTTTAGATTTATTATTGTCATTTATTATAAATGAAACACAGAGATCTACAATTCAGATCCTCAACCTGAATAATCTGTCAATAAATAAATCAAGGAATAAATGATCAAATATCATCAATAACATAAACCATAGAATTAGCCATATAATGATTGACTTCTAGGACATAACTCTAACATTTATAATATTATCTATAACAGGATGATTTTAGTCTGCACGATTGGAATTCATATTTTGATGCTCCACGACCCAGTCAGCCTCTGGTTCGGAGCAGACGGTCACATTCCGGTGTTTTTGAGCCTCACTCCGGATCCACAGGACCTCATTCCCTGTCTCAGACCACAGAGCCGCAGGCCCCACCCCATTCGCAGCCCCGGAGCACACAGCCGCAGCCTCCGCCCCGTCCGCAGCTCCAGACCATACAGCCGCGGCCTCCACCGCACAGCACACAGTACACATATGGGAGTCCTTACCTTCCACATCCACCATATACTCAGACTCAGTACGGAGGAGGGTACAGTCAGCCCTTTGTGCCTACTCCCGCACCTATCTCTCAGGCTGATGCATACTATCAGGCATACGGTACCCCACTGTAGGACCCATTCACACCTATGTCGCACCATCCATTCGGCGATTCTGGGGCCTCATCTAGCAGACCGCCTCGTCATTCCACTCCATTTTCTACGACATATCCTCCCCCCTCCTCCCCCAGGACTTGCTCCCGGTCGAGAGCCCCGAAACTTGCCTGGTGCTGCATGGGATTTATCTCCTTCTCAGGGATGGTTCCGTCGTGATGGACATCAGTAGGATAATGTGATATTTATTGTGATATTTATATTTTTGTACGAGTGTGATATTTATTGTGATATTTATATTTCGTATTTGGCTTTGATTCCGTCACTTGTTAGGATTGCAAAACTACGCGAAAAAATTCTAACAAATTCATAAAATATCACATTAGGTAATAAAGGCGCTGCACTCTCATGCCTGTAAGTTTCATACCATAAGGTCAAACGCATAAAAAACATAAAATCGCTAAAATACCTAAGATATCATTTCCGAGGAACCCTACTTCTAATTTGTTCCATTTTTAGGATTGCAAGACTACGCGGAAAAAAATTCAAAAAAAAATCATAAATAATTATTGTAGATGCAAAATATTATGAATTTAGTCAACCATAAATATTAAAATTAGAGCTATCTTCACCGAATAACATAAAGTCAACCCTTAAAACAATCTATAAAGGGTAAATTTAAAAAAAAATACATAAAAATATTACATAAAACTAACGCCGGCCTCCTCCTGGTAAGATATTCATGAACCTTTATCCTAGCCGGGCAACCCCACTTCATAGTCCCCCTCCCCCACTGTTTGTGTTTTGAGATGGTCCCCTGCTACTTAATGCGCCATGACTCTCCCTGCTACTTGATTCTCCGTGACTTGTGGGAAATCGGAGCGACATTGATCGGTCACCCAGGCTAATGGAATTTTGACGTGGTTGAATACCTTCTATCCCAAGACTGACGCGACTTTCATTGCGAGGATCAATACTGATAGAATTCCGGCTAGGTTGAACGGGCTCCCTAAAAGGTTCACTTTGGTTCCCTGTAGAAGATTGAGTTATGTTCCTTGCAGAAGGTCTTGTCGTTGGCCACCGCAGCTCCCTTCTGGTTCGGCGCCTTTGATTTGCCTGATTTTTATTTCTCATTGCATCCATCCACATCCAATCACGATCCTTCTTTCGCCTGCCCCGATTAATCATTGTCTTATCCGGATAGATCACGGGACCATCATACCGAGGCCACTTATCTTCGTCTTCGTAGCAGTGAAAATCACCTGTTGACCATATTTTAACCATATTCTCTGTGCTGTACCGTTCGTTTACAAAATCAGAAACATCCCACCTACAATGACCGCATACGGCAACCACATGAAGACATGGTATTCCTGTGAGTTGAGGTTTTCTGCACTTACACCAAGCACGCCTGCTCGGTAGTTGAGGATCTCTCGGTTGGTAATCTCGTTTGAGGAAAACTTGGTACTTCCAGGTTACCCCCGGATCATTTTTTATCGAATGGCACTTGAGCTTCAAATTCTCCACATTCAATGTCAACGGTGATAACGTTTATTGCCGCTGTAAATATGAATTTATATCATTATACATTTTAAAGAGTACAAATAAATATGATTACATTGGAAGTACATTTGTACCTGCTTTGAGAGTATGTTTCATCAGCTTAAGTTGGATTTCTTTTGGCCATCGTTCTCCCTCCGCCTGTCTCGCCAAAGCTATTTGCTTCCTCTCATTAAACCATTTAACAGTTTTGTACCAAGTGCCTTCCACAAGTCCAACAACTGGTAGTCTTCTCTCAGCCTTGTACCTGCTATTGAGACTTTCTGATCCATTACTCGTCATAATTCCCCAACGATAACCACCGTCATACGTTTGTGCCCACCTTTCAGGTTTCCACTGCTCGTTGCCATCTGTTTCATTTTCGTTCCCACATTTTTTAAGGTAGTCGATCGCCTTTGGATTCGTTTTCTTCAATTCGTTCCACATTTTGTAGAAGGGCCTTCTTTTTTTCTTGTTGGCCAACTTATTTCTGAATTTGTCTGGTAGAGCTGCGTTTTTTCCAGATGCCTTGAACACGTTTTCACATACATGTTGCATGCAATACCGGTGCACGGCATATGAAGGGTTCGCATCCTCTTTCCAACCGTATTGGGATTGTTTGAACGCGTTCCTTATTCTCTAATGGCGATCCGAAACAACACAGAATTTTTTTCCTTCCCCGATAACTTGCCGCCTTAGAAAATTCATGAACCAACTCCAACATTGTTCGTTCTCAATTCGCACTAGTGCAAATGCTAGTGGAAGCAACTGCTGCTCTGTGTCATAACCGCATGCCGCTAACAATCTTCCCTTGTACCGATCCGATAAGAACGACGCGTCGATGCTGATAACAGCCTTAGGTATGGTACCGCCGCGATACAAGGCCCATAAGCACATGCTGCTGCGGTGAACATAGCTCTGTTGGGATCCCCTACGCTTTCTGTCAACCATTTGATCTGTGTCTCTAGGGTTGTTCTCTGTATAGCCAATAATAAACTCAGAAGTTTGTTGTATGATCCCTCCCACGATCCAAAAAGTTGTTCGATCGCTTTTTCTCTCCTACGCCATAACTTGTTATAGGTTGGTTTTACATTTGGATATTCTTTCTCCAATATAGATTTTACGTCATCTATAGAAATACCAAGATCTCTCTTCACTGCATTCCTGATACTGTTTGCGATTACCTCTGCCGTCAGATTTTCATGCGTGAAATCTCTGGCCCTTCTCACGCATGTATGTTCTTTTTCATTCTTTATTATTCTCCAAAATTCACCTTCCCTTTCTGTACGAGCATACAAATGCCACTTACAGGTAGGCACCTTACAATCCAATACATACAACGCTGGAGTACTTCTAGTGGCTTTATGATGTACATTATTATCTACGGCGTATTTATTACAAACTTGTTTTAATTGTGGTTTTGACGTAAAAATATTTCCTTGCGCTAAAGGTCCAGAAGCTTATGTTTGAGACGGTTGTGGAATCGAATTTCTATACTCAGAGATATCCAGAAATTGGCTAACGGGATGGTAATTATCGGTCCTTCCGGTAATGTAATACTCGTGATTCGCGAAACCCTGCGCATACAGACCCTCTCCCTCCATATCCTGTGACGCCCAAAACTCTTCCTCTTCATCAGTGAAATCCTCCCCCGTTGCATAATTCGACTGATAATCCGGACCACGGTCGTATGTCTCGTCAAGTTCGTCTATATCCCCTTCTTCTTCTTCATCTTCCTCTGCTTCTTCTCTAACTGGTCTACTACTCTCAGGTTGGTCCCAAGGATCCGAACCCCATGCACTCATATTTGTTCGCTCTTGTCTTTGTTGTCGACTACTACTCTCAGGTTGTTCCCAAGAATTCCAACCCTGTGCACTCGTATTGTATTGATTATTTATTTCTTCGTCTTCTTCGGTATTATTGACTTGTTCATTCAAATTATAATTATAATCGTAATTATAATTATAATTTGTGTGTCCCCCTAATTTAAAAATATATAATAAAAAATTATATAATTTCTGTGTCATCGTAATCAAAATTATTGATTTGCTTTTATTTTAAAAGGCTTAATTTAAAATTTTATTATTCAAGAGTAAAGGCAAGAGCAAATTAATTATAAATGCGTACAATTAATAGCAAGAGTAAATTAATTACTTTAAAAAACTAATTTTATCAATTCTATAATGGCACAAATTTAATTAGTAATTTTGTCCAATTATGCAAAAGATTTTTTAACCAAAAGTTTCTTAATAAGCCAATTATGTTTAGTAAAGAATTATAATTCTAATTTAAGCAAATTATATATTGCATATGTTCATGACTATTGTAATCCTAATTAAAAAATAAATAATAAAGTAATTTTACTAATAAAATTTGTCGTAAGTTACCTTGTAGGCCACCACCAGTAGCTGGAAGAAAATCAACGTGATGTTGAAAGCCGTGTAGCCTTCTTACTTGGAAGCACTCACGTCGTACATACCGCCATTCATTTTCAGAGTTCACCGGCAACGGCATCTGCTGGAACCTCCCTTCAATTATGGTATTAAAATGGAAAACAATTCTCAAATTATAATGACCTTGATAAAATCCCAATGCTGATAAAATTATTTCTTTAATTGATTCATAATCAGTTTGCGAAGTTGCATCCAAACTGAAATAATTTGATGGATTATATGGAGATTGATTAACGAAAACCGGAATGGAAATCATATTTTTGACAGTATAGAGAGTCGAGTATTTGAAAATGATGGGTGATTTTCGAATTCGGAACGGCATGTTCTATTTATAATAAAATGAGAGTCGAAATAATTATGAGCAATCAAATCAAATCGCACTAAAACGCACTGTTAAATCGCACTTAAATTCAATTTACACCTTGGATCAGCATTTGGGACGCCGATCCAATTCTTTTAATGATAAAAATCACTAAAAATGAATGATTAAAACCATAAAAAACAGTAAAAACATTAAAAAAGTCAGAAAACCAGTTGGATCGGCGTTCCAATCGCCGATCCAAGCTAAAAATTAATGATTAAAAGTATAAAAACAGTAAAAGCATTAAAAAAAGTAACTTTTAGCGGGAAACCAATTGGATCGGCGTTTCAAACGCCGATCCAAGCTTGGATCGGAATTCGGATTGTCGATCCAATTGCTTTCCCGCTAAAAGTTATTTTTTTAATACTTTTACTGTTTTATTTTTTATTATTATTTTCTATTATTATATTTACTTATTAATATTATTATTATTGCATTGTTATTAATATTAATTTGGTAATTGTTATTAGTTATTATATTAGTAATAATTTTATTATTAAATATTATAATTTATTATGTATTTTTGTGATTATTGCATGATTATTACTATTAAATTGGTAAGTGTTATTAGTTATTATATTAATAATAATTTAATTATTAAATATTATTATTTATTATGTATTTTTGTGATTGCTTAATAATATTATTATTAATTGTTAATGCAGTATTTATTGTTTAACCTAATAATTAGCTGCAAAAGGACAGACGTGGTCTGATAAAGTCTGAAAAAGTAAACTGATACCCATCTGCCCCCCGCAAAAGGACATGCTTGGTCTGATAAAGTCTGAAAAAGTATACTGATCCCCATCTGCCATCTGCAAAAGGACAGGCGTAGTCTGAAAAAGAATCACGTGAAATTAATTTTTTATTGTGTGATTCTAAGTCTAAAATTGTCTATAAAACCACCTTTCATCAACCAGATTATGCAACACACACTCAATTCTTTTTCCTGAAAAATTCACTGTCATGGACAAAGGAAATAGCTCTCACTCCAATAGTGATGTCCCAAATTGGCGAACAGCTACCCGAGATGAATACTGGCCAAATTACCAATATTCCCCTGTCAATACAAATGAAATAGAAAAAGGAGATTATCATGCAACATGTCGCACATGTTTTCGCACTTTCAAATACAATATCTACGAAGATGACGGGATAGAGTTCGATTTAAAAATACACTACCAGTGGCACATTAATGGTGGGGAAGAAAGAGATCGCAAGGAGCACCTCCAAAGAATGCTGAGCAAACCCAAACATAAGAATTGTGACTGGTATGAAGATTACTACAAAAAACCGCAACCAATTCCCCAACAAACACCAACAGAAAAAACATATTCAGCACCAAAAACACACTGCACCGTTTATGAAAGAATTTACAACTTTCGTGGAGACCACACAGTGACATGTACAAAGTGTGGTCAGGTTTTCAATTACAAAGAGACCATCTTGCGTGATCACTACGATGACCACGAAAAACAAGCTTGGTGGGATCAATAAGAAAAGAAATGGAAAGACAGAGATGAGGCGGAAAAAAAGAGAAAAATTGCACAAAAGGCTGCCGAAGAGAGACAAAAATTGAAAGAAGAAGAAATTGGAAAAAAAATCAGGGAGCGCCTGAGATGGCACAAGGAGAGAGATGAACAAAAAAGTATTGCAGCAGCTAGAATGACAGAGATAGAACAACAAGAAGCCGATGCAGCTTTCTGGAATGAAGCTGCTCAATTCGCTGATAATCCTGGTGTGAGCAACTAACAACAAAAGGAAGACGAAGAAGAAGACCCATGGTGGGATGAAATTCTACAATATGCGGACACCCAAAATATCTAAATATTTTATTTTCTTAGGTAGCTTGTTTTTAAGTAGCAACTGAATGGTTTGTTTTTTAAGTAGTTTTTTCTTTTTTTATTTTGGTGTGTTACTTTATATTATGGTTATAAAATTTAGCTCTTCTTCTAATGGTGTGCATTTTTTAATTCTGAATTTCTTTGCATATTAATTTTCAATACATATCATAAAAAAATTTAATAAAAGTAAATAGACAAAACAACATATTTCAGTAATATAAAGCAAACATTACAAGTGATGACTGTCACACAAACTTATTTCACTAATAATGACCATAATAAGATACCGATGACAGAAACATAATATTATTCCATTTAGCGGAGATGGACAACATTTGAAGTTGCGGGATGATTTTCAAAATCAGGTGGAACTGTTGGCAGGTGAGTCAACCACGACCCTCCAAGATCAAAACCTCCATTCCTCTCAACCAAATCTGTAAAAAATTTGGGGCCCCTAACATGATATTGATTTCTTTCTAATTTCTTAACTATAAATTTTTCCCCATGATATTGTAACATCAATGCAGAAAATAATTGTTGTTCGCTAGTCCGCTGATCTCCGATCAAAATAACAGCAGAAGAGACGCAGCTTGGTTTAGGACCAATTTACTTAAAATTTCAAAATTAAAACTCTATTAGCAAATCAAATAAAATAAATTTAATAATTAATTTAAAATTATTACCTACGAAGAAATGATATTGCGAATATGAAATGACGAGGAGAAAGTTTATCAATTTCAGACTAACGAGAAAAACTTAGTTTGTGAATAATAAATGATGACAATTGAGCTTATATAGACAATTTTAAGCGGGGAAACGACAAAAAAAATTATTGCAAACCAACTTTGAGTGTTTAAAAATCAAATTGCGCACTAAAAAAGCAAATTCAGCGGACTGAAATGGTCAGACCCTTGGATCGACATTTCAATCGCCGGTCCAAGGGTTCTATGATTTCGGCGATTGAAACGCCGATCTAACAACGTTATTTTTAAAATTCCGAATTTTTAACTGTTATTCTCGAAATTCGTGTGAACAGTAACGTTAGTTTTAATTTTTTCGGCAAATACTAATCCAGTTTAAGATGAACTGCCCTGCCGAGTCAAATACTAATCCAGTTTAAAACCACTAGTCTAAACTTGCTGTTATATTGTACCATATAACAAAATGCCCGTTACGCCCGCTCTAAATTTAGAAAAGTGTGATCCTCGCTGTTATTTTGTACAATATATATAAGACTTTGAAATTGAAATTAGTACTTTATTTATAATAATGAAAAAAATATAATTTAGTTGATGTTCAAAATTTGTTATATCCAAGCGACGTACTTGGACGTTGCATTTAACAAATTTCAACCAAGTCACAACGGTACAACTATCACATACCAATACGATCATCCGATATATAACAAATTTCAACTAAGTCAAAACGGTACAACCATCAAATACCAATACGATCATAGGATATATAATTCCATATTGTCCATGACAATTCAAAATTAACTCGATCTAGCCAACAAGAATCCATTTTAAAAGTTTTCAATACACACTATGGAGCTCCGACCATCTCTCAAGTTGGCATTTGTGGCAACATTATTATTGTCTCTTACAATAAATGATGGCATGGTGTCTGCCTTGAGTTTATGCGGGATGAATAATGATGGTATTACTGCTTGTTTACCGGCGGCGCGAGGCTCGCACCCACCACCACCAACGCCTAACTGTTGCAGAGCCATAAGAGGTGCAAATCTACAATGCTTTTGTTCGTACAAACATTCTGTCTTGATTCGTCTGTTGGGAGTTAATGTTGACCAAATCAGAAAATTACCAGCTAAGTGCGGTATTGCTCGACGTACTCCAAACTGCTGAAATCGATATTGAAATGTAATGAATCTTGTTGCTCTTCGATTATATTAATTTGATGCTTATGATTGGTTTTTTATTCATGTAAAATGTAAAAATATAATTTGTATAATTGTGAAGCAATAAAGGTGATGAGTTATGTAGACGTTTCCTTCCGTAACACAATTGAAACAATTATTTAACATTGTACACAGTGTTTTTTTTTTATTTATTGTACTTTAAAAATTGTGTAGGAGCCAGTTTTTTTTTTTTTTTTTTTTTTTTACTTTGTAATAAACACAGCGAAGTTTTTTTGTTCAAAACTACTAAAAAAAATTGCAAAACATTTTGCTGAATTATTGGTAGAGAAGACGTGTAAATAATTATTAATAGGAGATCATTTTCATTAATTATCAAAAATTAATAACGGACAGAAGAGTGCTTAAAATATCACGAACATGAGTTACTAGATGTAATTCATTCTAATCGTTGCATATTTACATCACAATCAATTGATGAATGGCATTAACCATTGAGAATATGCCAAGGGTACCTGTTCCCAAGGTAGAATAAGCCAGTGCTTATAATACCACCGTCTAAAGAGATTGCATCGTCACTGATTCAGGGAATAGCATGAAGAATATTGCTTCTTGTTTTATAAACTTGCAACCTAGAAAATAAGGTATCTAATAGCGTTTCTTTGAGGCCATGCCCCTTTGGCGTTAGAAAGGAGAGGTGCATGTGGTCTAGGTATATCATGTTCACAGCAAATCCCAAGAAACCAGGTGGCTGCTCACCATTGGGCAGCCTTGGTTTATGTAACTCGAGCTTCCTCTGTGGGTCATCAGGCTTAAAGTCACCAGAAAATGGTCTGGAATAGAAAAGAGAGAGACTGTCACTAACCTTCTGTTATATGCAATAATTTCAGGAAGCATTTTAAACCTTAAATCCTGAAGGTTTACATATTTAAATTATTGAGAGAATTGTAGAAAATACCTACGAGCTTACAATTACAATGGGCAATGTTTTACTTGTAAGGTGAAATATTCTAATTAATGTTTACTTTAGTATGAGATTTAAATTGCATTTCCTACATCCTCTAGGCTGCAGAAAGCTAGGCAAGGCATCCTTGTAGTTCCGCTAATTTAATTTGGAAATTGTAATTTGTACACTTTTGTAGAAAGCTCGGAAAGGCATCCCCATACCAGTACAATTTACAAACAACACTAAACAAAGAGGAATTTTAAAAAGGGTAGGTATCCTAACATGGGATTAATGTGACAAAATTGACTACCATCAAAAATAAGTTTTGAAATACAATATTTGAAATGTGATCCATGCACATGAAAATGATGAAAATTGATGCATATTTACCATTTATGGAAGGGCTCCAACTTTTTAACAGTCCAGATTTCACGGTTTTTAATGGAAAACCAAATGGCATTTAAAATGCATGAAATATAATATATAACCAATCTATAAGGCCAACTATAAGTCTATAAGCTTTTTTTCTTTTTGTTTACAATTTTTCACTAAATTTGAAGAAGCATTGTCATGAATGTTGAATTAACCATTGTCAATGAATCCTCGCCCTTTAAGAAAATAGTTAAGACGAAGTAAATACATTAATGGAGTCTATCCAAAATCTATTACCTCAAGTTCTCAAGACAAAAGACAGTAAACCTCCCCTTAGGAGGCCTACCTATGGATGAACCCAGTCCATGTAGATCAAAAGCCACATCTACCATGCCTTGCTTATCGTACCTCTCAATTGCCTTTAGACCTTCATATGTCCTGCACACTATACCAAGCATAGTTTCCTTCCACAAATACTCCGACAATAGCCTACTTAAACAAAAAGTTGATAGAAATGAATAAATATACTGCCTTAATTTCTGATATGTATCCAAACATGGAATTCTATAACAACTTTTACCAGGTGGGCTGTACCAGTATGGAACAAATACAGAAGTAAATTTCATTCCTATAAGAGAATCTTAATAAATATATCATGAAAGGTTATGATGCAAAAAATAAAATAAAATAAGACGCAAGCATTTTTTATTTTAAACTTCAGGTTGATGCAATTATCAAAATGCCCCTAAGAAATTTTGGAGACTGTAATAAAACATGGGAGTCGAGTAATCTTTCATTGTCTGCAAGCACAGGAATTTGCTATTTCTTCTTGTATTATTGGACCCAGGGAAGTATTACACAAGTTTGTCCTCCTACATTAGACCTTTGTATAATCAAAAGGAAGCAACCAAGGATTTAAATACTGTCTTGAGCAACTAGAAACCACTTATTTAGTATACCAAATCTGAAGTCCAAAGCTGAATCAACATCCATTCCACCTCAGAAAAGCAACTAAACATCAATAGGACCACAAACTGAGCAGCATTATAGTTCACTGGTAAAGGAATTAACCAATGCAAAGAAGTTTGACCTGCTGAGGTTATCATCATTGACTCGACACAAGGTGGCAACAATGCCAAGTATGTCTTTCATGAGAGGCACCTTCAAAGCTTTTACGCTGTAGTGATACCATATCTGGCATATTAGTGCAGCCGCTGATCCCCCCCTCCTTCATGATACTTTTTAGTGTATCCTCCTCAGCCTCTTGGAGATTATTCACAGTGCTATCTTGGGGTGATTTTGAGTGATACCTCCCAAGACTAACTGAGATGTTCGTTCTTATGAAAGTCAGGGTGAATTATATTATTGTCTAGTGTTTGCTTTTATGAGGGTTCTTTGCAAAAATTACAATATTATGTGGTACTTTTCTCTGTAGAAATAGTTGCCATATTTTTAAAAAAATTGGCTCTGAACAACCATCAACAACAACAACTAAGCCTTTTGTTCCAAACAAGTTGGGGTAGCCTAAAAAAGAAATCCAACAAGAGAAATCATCCAAATACAAAATAATATATAATTGCAAATAGCATCCAATCATCGAATAATAACTAATTAAGATGTAGATGAGCAAATTACCCTCCACACTTATCAACTTGGCAGTTGGCACCTAAAATTTAACAATTGTCTTGCTTTATATAAATAGAATTGGGGTGAGGAAATACGAAAAATTACAGGAGTCAAAGAATGATTCATTCAATTTCTAATGTGGTTGTACCACCACAATAAGTAAACTAATAGGTACTATTTGCAAACTACCCAAAAAATGTTGGCTATTAGTTGCAGTATGAATCATATGATGTAATCTGTAGTCATTTACCAGTACTAATTTTGCACAAATTAGGCTTATACTTGTTCTTTTTGATGCCATATATACCTTGCTTGTCAAGAATTGCTTCAACTATGCTGTCAATATCAGATTTGAGAGACCTCAAGCTATCCTCATGGTGCTTTACTTTCAAACCAAGCTTCTTTAGTTCATCTTCTAGCCTCTGAAAACAAATGCAGTACCAAAAATGCTAATTATTTCATAAAAAATTCATGAAGAAGTAACAAAAAAGGGGTTTTTTTTTTTTTGAGAATTTGACAGCAATAAGGACCTCATTCTGCATCTTTAGAGCTTCGGCATCAGAGGAGCTCTCCATTTCTTTCTCGAGGCAGTGCTTTTACCTCTCTGAAGAAGATGCTGTCAGAAAATTGTTGTAAATCAGCATGCATGATTATCAAATCTTGCTATAAAATTTTGGGCCAGAAGGTAAAATTCGTATACATACGTCACATTCCTGCTTTGCTAAAACAATGGAGAAAGTACCCCTCGTTTGGGATTGTTTTCAAGAATTGCAGTGATGTCGTAGTCAGAAAGAGGTACCTTACAAAGGTGACAGGAAGAGATTCCGAGCAATACACAGCTAGGGTGCTAAATCTAGCACCCGAGAAAGTTGTAGTGACTGTTCAGCCAGAGATATTGGAGTTCGGCAGGTCCTATGAGAAGAAGGACTACACAGTCCAATTCGAAAGTAAGGTCTGTGCTGCCAGAGCCAGACTAGAGTTTAGCTTCGCATACATCATTTGGGAGAACGATGAGCATCAAGTAAAGAGCCCAGCTGTGTTTATCTGGAGTGGTTTTCCTGTTTTCAAATAGGTTAAGTTTAGGTGGATAAGCAGAATCTGGTAAAGTATATCTATGTTCTATGTGCCTACTGCAAAATCAAAATAGATATGTTTGGACGAGATTAGCACCCACTGTCTCTGTGTCTCACTAATTGCAATTATGATTAGCCACATATGTTTTGTTCTGGTAAACTATAAGCAAGATTGATTACTTGGAAATTGGCACAAGTTATTCTATTTAAAATCACTAATTTAGTTGATATAAATATGTTTACTGATATGGTCAGTTTATTTCATGGAGTAATTTTACAAAACAGTTCGTGAAACTTAAATTATGCAACAGTAGAAGAAACAAGTGATGCATTGGTATAGTTTTGAACAAAATTTCAAAATATAACAGAACAATTATCATTTCATTGGTATAGTTCACGGATCCAGGGTTTCTAGACGGAATAGAAAGAGAGAAGGAGAGCAAACTAACCTGAGCAAACGAGACGATGTCACCCAATGTGGCAATGTCCAATCAAGATTCAAGAGAGAGGAGTCAGGAGACGAGAATGAATGAGAGATGCGCCAGCTTGTTGAAGCTTGCATGTCCCTAATAGCATACATGCGATGGTTTTTTTTTTTTTCCTCCATCGATAATCCCAATTGACCTGAAAGTAAGAGGGGAAAGAATTAAAGATTGGAAATCGACAAGATTCAGTGACAAACTGTAAAGAAATTCTTAAAATTAAATATAAGGCTTGCTACCAGTAGTAAAGCAACAGAGTCTGTTAAGTAAAAAAAAAATAAATAACCTAACCTCTAATAGCAAAGGTTGTTCTCAACACTATCATACAAGTTCTATTATGTGTATCTCACATGGGACTCCTCTGCCCAGATTTCTTTAGTTTGCAATTCAGAAATGAGTACCAGAAGCACAAGGCAAACATCAGAAGGTTGTACAACTAATAGTATGCCAAATGCAAAGTGTGTACCAGAAGCACAAGGAAAACATCAGAAGGTTGTACACTAAAATTTGCAAAGAGGCAATTTGCTACTGTAAAATATACCTATCCTAAAAGAATATTAATCAAATAAAAGACTAAGACACAGTGTTTAAACAACCTAATATCATTTACAAAGTTAGAAAACAAGGCTACAATAGTGCAGGTACTGAATAGTATCAGTACAATCATAACTGGGAGCTAGGGATCAGAAGCAAGGGTCGTCATACCACCATACCAGTAAATGGGGGGAGCAACATGGTACTGGTACCAAGGTAGGTTGTTAGTACATAGGTGTTCAGTTAATTCTAAGCAAACGAGATTACTAATCTAACATACAGACAAAGAAAATGAAAAAAAAAAAATCAGGCACAAAACCCAAAAAGTTTTTATCATTTTAACTAGGGCCGCAATTACCAGTATATATGTTGGTACCACTCAATTGGGTCTTGGTCAGGAATAAATCAGCGGAATTATTTTATACTACAGAGTACAGACTTATTCTAAGCTTTTATTAACAACATTTACCTGTATGTCTTGTGCGCCATTTTCTGGAGAGGTACCAGTAGAGGTGGCCGAGGACGAGGAAGCATCAGGTACTGAACGAACAGAGAGAGAAAGCGGTTTTCTTTTAGGATGAGGCGAGGAGAGAGAAACGGAGCAGGGTTTTGGAGGTAGGAGAGAGAGTGACATGGCGAGCGCCATTTGTCTTGTCAGAGGCTCAGGCAGAGGAGAGGAAGGAGAAAATCAGAGATTGTGTTGGGTTTTTTGCCTTTACGAAAGGGGACAAAGCGGACAAAGCCGGAAAAATTAAATATGGTTTACTGTTCACTCGACTTTCGAGATTAATTATAAAAAATTCGAAATTTTAAAAATAGTGGTGTAGGATCGGTATCCCGGATGCCGATCCTACAAATTGCTTGGATCGGCATCACAGAACTCGATCCAAGCTTGGATATAAGCGACGATCCTCTCTCCCCATCTCCACTTCTCACTTCTGCTTTCTCTCGCGCGAGCAGCTCACAAAGAGGTATGTTTTTTTCTTTTCATATTTATTTTATTTATTTAATTTAATTAGTTTAATTAGGTAATTAATAGAAAAAATAGAATAAATAATGTAAAAATAATTAAAAAAAATTAGTAAAAAATCAAAATAAATATAAATAATTTTAATATGTAATTTGAAATTTTTTTAGAATTATTTTGTACATTTTATAATTATGGATAAGTTAATTAGAAATTAGAAAAAGTAAATAAAATAATAAAAAATTGATAGAATAATTTTTTAAATGTAGGAAAAATTTCTAAAAAGAGACAAGCAGTGCTTCTATTTGAGGTGTATTGTCCCTAACGAAAGGCCTAGAGGGGGGTGAATAGGCACAATTTCAATTTCCTAAACCGCTATGGTCAATTTTTGGTTCAATTCAAGTTTGGTCTAATCACACAATACAAGCAAGTAAAGAGAAGAGATAAAGAGTTGACACGCGATATATTACGGAGTTCCGACCCGCTAGAAAAGGCTAGCCTTAGTCGTACGTCTCCGGGAGTTTCGCAACCACGAAAGGGCGCGCTCCGTTCTATTCCAACCGAACGGGTCTACAAATTCGAACCGAATCGCTTCGTCACAAATAACTAGAAGCGGATCGGCCTAACCTCTAGCTAATCACAAACTAGCACCAAGGATCAAGGCTCTCAACCAAAACACTCAAAAGTCTAGCAATTCAAAACTAAGGGTTTGGTTGATGCACTCAAATCTCTTCAAAATAGTCTAAGAAAAATGCTCAAATAGGGTAGAGGGATGATATCTCAGGATTAGAGCTCAAAAGCAAGTGTATAGCAAGGTGATTGATCAGTTCAAACTGCTCAAAAAGGTCTAGTATTAATAGTGGGTGTCAAGAGCTCTAAACCAGTCGAATTCTGTACAAAACGTTACATAACGCTCCGAAACGTTACACAACGTTTTAAATTAGCCGTTAAATAAAACAAATTCCGACAATAACGTTGGAGGGTGTCAGAAACGTTGTACAACGTTTGGAAACGTTGTGCAACGCAATGAATAGTGACCTCTAACGTTCAAAAAGATGTCAGAGACGTTACACAACGCTTTGAAGCGTTATGCAACGTGTGAACAATGAAACGTTGTATGACGGACTATAACGTTACACAACATAGGCCAGAACGCCCTCAAAGTGGCCAAAAACAAAGCGTTAAAAAAATCGAAACAAGCGTTGTGTAACGCTTGATTTTGGTCCGTTGTGTAACGCCAGAAAACGTTACCCAACGCTTTGTCATGGAGTACTCAGTTTTCAGCTGACTTGGTCAATGCGTTGTGTAACGCTTTATGACGACTGTTTTTGACCAAGCGTTACACAACTGAAAGAAGCGTCGTGTAACGCATGAAGACTGTTTTTGCAACTTGGCACATTACGAGGAGTTCTGTAACGTTGTATAACGTTATCAAACGTTGTATAACGTTACCAGCAGATTTTGAGCATTTTAATTCAGACAAAATGAGGAAGTTTGATTAGAATTACAACCTTTAAGTTCTAGACTTCCTAATTGATCTTCTGGAGTCTTGTGGGTCTTTAAAACACGCGCTATGCATAACTTTAATGCCTTGCTCCACCTTAAACTATATTAGACACTTAGACGAAAGATTAGTAAGAGTTACGTTGTTTTGCAAATCGACAAATCGAGTTAAAGATTTGTTTGACTCAACAATCTCCCCCTTTTGTCAATTTGCAAAACAACACAAGGTAAAGCAAGTAGAAATAGAATCAAAGAATTCGGCTTTACCATCCATGTTCTCCCCCTTGTTGCAAATGGATAAAAGGGCACCCAATTGGCCCTATACCGATATGGCTTGATAACAAAAATGCTCCCCCTCTCAAGTCAAGTTTAGCAATTGATGCACAAGTGAATTCAATTGAAAGAGAGGTAACTATCAAAGACTATAGCCAAGCACTACACATAATATAACAAATATAGTAGCAAGCAAGTAAATGCATTGAAGATAGAGTAAGATTAGCCAATTAGCACAAAAACTTCACATAGCAATCAACTAGCTTAGTTCATACAAACCACAATCGACGAAATATTTAGCCATTTAGCTCATAAGTTTCACAAACACTAAACGAGGAAGATAACCATTTAGTTCACATAAATAGTAAATAATTTCACACAAACGAAAGAAAAAAAAAGAAAAAGATAGGCTAAGGTGTTGGCAAGGCTTGGCACGGATGAATGGCTCAATCCTCTTCCGACTCATCGTCTCCGCCGTCACCACTAGAAGATCCTTTGCGAATAGCTACATGGAGCTTCCTAAACTCTTCTTGCATGGACCCCCAAAAATTTTGGACATCGGTCTCGATCTTGTCCATCTTAGCATCACTTTTGGCCCGGTATACCAACTCATCTTCTTTCCACTTAGCATCCTCCTCTTTCCATTTTGTGTCCTCGGTCTTCCAATTGGACCAATCACTCTCTAGATTGGTCAAACGAGTGCCATAATCCGTTAACGTGGTGGTCCAACCACCGAAGTGTTGATCAAAAAAGGATGGGTCCATTGCTTGTTGACTTGAGGAGCCGGGTCCACGGAGAGAACCCGTTGGCTCTTGACCCACCGGTGCATATTGGTTTGGTTTTGCACCCTCTTGGAGAAGATAGCGGTTCCGGATGAAGTTGGAATCAGGAGTGACAATGCCGGTCCGCTCATCAAGAGTCCATCCGGTGGTAGGAAGTGTGTCCATGAGATCCGTGGGCTCCAAAAGTTCGGCTTCTAGACCGAACGTATTTGTTTTTGGTGGAACACCATCTTGGGCAAGAAGATATGAGATAATATTGCCATAAGGAAGAGAAGTGTTGCAAGTGTTCTTAACCTTTTCCATGTGCATGAAGAAAAGATAAGCGAGGTTGATTTGCGGGTTCCGCTCAATTATGCACCGAAGGAAAAAGACTTCGCGAAGCTCCACATTTGTTTTGATTTGTTTCTTCGGAGCTAGGACATTGTTGATGATGAGGAAGAAGAGACGGTGATAGGCGGGAAGCTCGGTGGCGGAGAATTGCTTGAGGTGATAATCCCGCCAACAATAGAAGAACTCGTGGTACTTCTCGAATGGCTCAATGTCGGCATTCCTTGGCCAAGACTTGGAGATATACACTTGTATACCTTCATTCCTCAAAAATATGTCCCGAGCCAACCGGTCGTAATCAATGATAATCGGCTTTCCACACACGTAGGAGTGGGCAATGGAATGCCATCCTCCCATGTGATATTTAGATTTGCATAGAAAAGTTTGATGAGGTCGGGGTTGTAAGGTTGGGTGCAATTGAGAAGCCCCCAAGCACGCAAGTAGTCAAGATGCGGCTTAATTCGATCCCAATCCGGGTCACTAACCCTCCATCCCGGTTCATTTTCCCTTGGTTGAATGAAGTAGTAACATTTACCAACGGACCGGTCATTGCCACGGATATTACCATTATAATACCGGTAGGCCTCATCCTCCTTGAATAAAAACCGATTTAGTGGTGAAAGAGTCCAATTTTCCAACGGTTCGGTCGGTAGAGAACCGGGTACAGTGCCTTGAAGAGGCGGTTGGATTGGTACAATGCTAGAGGAGGTACTAGCACCGGTTCTAGCCCTTTTGGCGGGTGCCTTGGGTGGTGCTCCGCTACGGTATTTGGGTGGAGCCATTGAAGAAGAGATAAAAAATGAATAACCTTGAAATTAAAGAGAGAGGCTAGAAGATGATGCCTTGGAGAGACAGTCCTTGAAGCCGATTGAAGATCCGACGGTCGGATTTGCCGGAATTGACGAGAAGAGCAAGGCTAGGGTTTCGGCGGATTGAGTGAAATAGGAGGAGAGAGGAGAAAAGATTGGTATGAGGGTGTAGAGGAGAGAGAGGAGAGTAATTTTGAGTGTTTGGTTGGAGTGAGAGAGTGAGTAGAGAGAGAGAGTTGAGAGTGTAGTTGAAGGGGTGTGAAAGAGGAGAGAAAGAAGAGATATGAGGAGGCTGTCGGGTTGGAGAAGAAAGAGAGAAAGAAAAGAAGAAGAAAAGACGCCAGTGAGAAAAAGGTCCGCTCAAACGTTATACAACGCTATAAAACGTTGTACAACGTTTCGGAGAAAAGATTCGAAATAAAACCGTACATCGATTCAAAAACCAGATCTAAAACGTTGTACAACGGTTCAATAACGTCATGTAACGATAACGTTTGCGTTACACAACGTTTTCAAACGTTATACAACGTTTTATTTCTGAAAAGAATTTAAACAGAATTATCTAGGCGTCATACAACGTTTTTGATACGTCGTGCAACGCTATAGTTGCGTTACACAACGTTTCATAACGTTGTACAACGTTATAGATAATCAGAACAAAATATCGCAAGACAACCATTTTTAAATAACAAAACGTTATATAACGTTAGAAACCGTTATACAACGTTTGCAACAGAAAAACTGTTTTTCAGACAGAAAACTGAAACGAAATCAAGAACAACTTAAATTTTGACTGAAAATTCGAGCAAAAATAGCAAATAAATGCAGCTAATAAACAGGTAACACCAGGTATGCAAAGAAATTTAATCTTTGAGTTCAAGCATACCGAGCTTGAACCTAAGTTCAAGATGTTGTTGTGTAGGCAATGGTTTAGTGAAGATGTCGGCAATTTGCTCCTTTGTATCAACATGTACCAACTCCACATCATCTTTCTCAACATGATCTCGGATAAAATGATGTCGTATCTCTATGTGCTTGGTTCTAGAGTGCAATACCGGATTTTTGGATATAAGGATGGCACTAGTATTGTCACACAAGATTGGTACTTTTTGGAACTCTAACTCATAATCCCTAAGAGTTTGCATCATCCAAAGTAGTTGTGTACAACAACTACCGGCCGCCACATACTCGGCTTCCGCGGTTGAAAGGGCAACCGAGGTTTGTTTGCGGCTTGACCAAGAAACTAATGAACCACCAAGAAATTGACAAGTCCCACTAGTACTCTTTCGGTCCATACGGTCACCGGCAAAGTCGGCATCGGTATACCCTACCAAGTCTAGTTCGGTTTGTTTACCATACCAAAGACCAAGGTTTTGAGTACCCTTAACATATCTCAAAATCCTTTTTACCGCTTTATGGTGAGACTCCTTAGGATTGGCTTGGTACCTAGCACATAGACATACGGCATACATAATATCCGGCCTACTCGCCGTGAGATATAGCAAGCTTCCAATGATGCCTCGATAGAGAGTTATGTCCATCGGTTTGCCCTTTTCATCCGCATCAATATTGGCACTCTTGCCCATTGGAGTGTCTAAACTCTTGCTATCTTCAACACCAAATTTCTTGATTAACTCCTTAGCATATTTGGTTTGGCTAATAAAAATTCCATCTTGGAGTTGTTTGATTTGTAGTCCCAAAAAGAAGTTGAGTTCTCCCATCATGCTCATCTCAAATTCACTACTCATCAAAGAGGAAAACTCTTGTGCAAGAGTTGCGTTAGTAGAGCCAAAAATAATATCATCCACATAGATTTGCACAAGTAACAAATGGTCATCCCTTTTCTTGGTGAAAAGAGTCGTGTCCATTTTACCCCTAATAAAACCATTGTCAAGAAGGAAGGTGCAAAGTCTACCATACCATGCTCTAGGAGC
Organism: Rhynchospora breviuscula; assembly: GCA_027562975.1. Classification (NCBI taxonomy): domain Eukaryota; kingdom Viridiplantae; phylum Streptophyta; class Magnoliopsida; order Poales; family Cyperaceae; genus Rhynchospora; species Rhynchospora breviuscula. Next base: position 7,070,880 of record CM050402.1, read on the forward strand.
TTGTTTCAAACCATACAAAGCTTTGTGAAGCTTGAACACATGGTCGGGGTTAAAATGGTCAACAAAACTGGGAGGTTGTTGGACATACACTTCCTCATCTATCCATCCATTTAGAAATGCACTCTTGACATTCATTTGGAATAAGGTAAAACCTTTGTTAGAGGCATATGCCAAGAGCATTCTAATGGATTCAAGACGAGCAACGGGTGCAAAGGTTTCCTCAAAGTCAATACCTTCTTGTTGCTTGAAACCTTGTGCAACCAAACGAGCCTTGTTTCTAACCACATTACCAAGTTCATCTAACTTGTTCCTATACACCCATTTAGTACCGATAACTTGCTTACCACTTGGTAAGGATACAAGTTCCCAAACTTGGTTTCTTTCAAATTGGTTCAATTCCTCTTGCATGGCAACAATCCAATTTGGATCAACATTGGCCTCCTTGAAAGATTTTGGTTCTAGTTGAGATACAAAGGCACAATGACCTACCATTTGGTTTAAACCCGACCTAGTCCTAACACCTTCCCTAGGGTCACCTATAACATTAGATAGAGGATGAGAAGACACTTCTCTAAGTACTTCGGGAGGCTCATGAACCGGTTGAGGCATAGGTTGAGGTTCATCATGAGGTGTCTCATCTTGAGTCGAGTCAATTGTGTTTTCCTCATGATTCACTCCCCCTATCAAATTGTCACCGACCCGGTTCAAAGGCTCCTCAATTATCACCGGTGGAAGCTCATCCTTCGGTTGAAACTCAATCTCTTGAGTTGTTGCTCCATCTTGGATACCTACAATAGAGTTACCTTCCTCGGTTTTCTCATTAGCATTTTCATTAAATTTGACATTTATGGACTCAATTACAACCCTTGAGGTAGGCAAATAAACTCTATACGCTTTACTTGTGTTTGAGTAACCAACAAAAATTCCGGTCAAAGATTTAGCATCAAATTTGGTTACTTTAGGAGACTCATCAAGGACAAAACACTTAGACCCAAATACACGGAAATAGGATATATTTGGAGTTCGACCAACCCACAATTCAAATGGTGTTTTCTTGAGTTTGGAACGAATGCATGCACGATTTATTACATGACATGCCGTATTTACCGCTTCGGCCCAAAGGAACTTGGGTACGGCAAATTCATGTAGCATTGTGCGTGCTAGCTCTTGTAGGGTTCGGTTCTTCCTCTCCACTACACCATTTTGTTGGGGAGTGCGTGGAGCGGAAAACTCTTGTTTATATCCTTTTTCTATGCATAATTCATCAAATTTAGCATTCTCAAATTCCCTTCCATGGTCACTACGAATTCTAGAGATTTTCAACCCTTTTTCATTTTCAACCCGGTTGCTAAATTTGACAAAATAGTCAAATGCTTCCTCCTTGTGAGCAAGAAAGAAAACCCAAGTAAAGCGACTATAGTCATCTACCACCACATACACATACCTCTTTTTGCTCAAACTCATAACATTTATTGGTCCAAACAAGTCCATATGGAGTAATTGCAATGGTTGAGAGGTAGAGATAATTTCTTTGGTCTTAAAACTAGATTTGGTTTGTTTGCCTTTCATGCAAGCTTCACACAACCCATTTAAGTCAAGTTTGTGTGATGGAAGGCCACGGACAAGATTGAATTTGACTAGTTTCTTAAGAGAGTCTATTGAAACGTGACCAAGTCTTCTATGCCATAGCCATGAACCGGTAGCTATGGCACTAAAGCATTGTTCACCGGTGGTAAAATGGTCAAAGTTCAAGTAATAGACATCCTTTTTTCTTTGTCCGGTATAAACAAGAGAATTATCCGAAGTTTGATGCACATAACAAGAAGAGTAATCAAACTTCAAATAATACCCGGCATCACACAATTTGCTCACACTTAAAAGGTTGTAGTTAAGACCATCAACGAGATAAACATTGGATACCGTAAGGTTTTGGTTACCAACCGAGCCTATACCAATAATAGTGCTCTTTCTAAGATTATTTCCAAAAGTAACCTCACCACCATCAAAAGATTCGAGTGCCTTGAAACACGTTTCATCACCGGTCATGTGATGTGAACAACCACTATCTATGATCCAAGCACTCTTCTTGAATGATGATAACAAACAAACCTACAAGAATGTATATTAGTTAGAAACAAACAACTAACATAATTCTTGTATTTTCTCCCCCTTAAAATTTGACTATAAGGCCCGGGGAGATAGAATGGCTTTTCAAGCCACATTAGAACCGCTTCCACTAGATGAGGTGGAAGTGGAAGCGACTTTAGGAAGCCAAACCATATTCTTTGAACCGGATGTATGGTTTGCTTTCCTAAACTTGCATTCTAATGTGAGATGACCATTCTTACCACAATAGTTGCAACAAGCACTAGTGGGTTTGTTCATTTGTGAGCTTTCTCTAACAAAATGGGTCTCATAATGACGCCTAAGCTCCATGGCCTTGATTTTTGGATCCTTAGAGAAGGTGTATGATTGAGAGCCTTTGAAATTGGGTTTTTGGAAATTCGTTTTGTTTTGTTGAGAGGTATTCTTATTTTTCCCATTATTTTGAGGTCTAGTGTGTGTGCTATTCCTATTTCCCCCATTCTTTTGGAAAAGATGAAAGCACCCATCGGGACCCTTGAAATACAAATTGTTTGGGGCCCGATTGTTTTGTAAATTCCTTTGAGAACCCTTGGAACCATTTCTATTCCTACCAAAATTCTTTTGAGCACCATTTTGAGAACCAAAGAAATTCTTTTGCCCTTTCCCGTGTGTGTTCCTATCATTGGTGCCCTTGTTATAATACCTCTCATTTTGTGTCGGGCTAATCGAGTTTCTTGGTCTAAAAGTGGATTGATTCCCCTTCTTGAACCCAAGTCCCGATTTGTCATTGGGTTTTTGGCCCACATACATTTTGTCAAGATCCATCTTGGTGCTACAAGAAACACTAGATGAACTTGATGCCCTTTCATTGTTTTTCAAAACATTTGTCTCACTCAAGTGAGTTTGACACTTTTCACAATCTTTGGATTTTTCAAAACTCTCAATCATACCCTTATACTTACTCACCAAAGTTTCAAGATCATGCAACTTAGCCGTCAAAAGGCTAATTTTCCCTTTTTGACTAGCAATAGTCTTAAGGGACTCATCAAGATAATCATTCAACCTATCAATTTGAGAGTTTGTATCATCATTCAAGCACACGTCATTTTCACTATCACTATCACTATCACTACAAAAGATTGAGTTTAGTGGTACCTCATTGGTGACCTTAGGCACTTCAAGAGCAACCTTAGGTACCTCCTCTTGGATCACCATTGGAGTTTGAGTGGAGGTTGAGGTAGAGGTTGACGCCTCGTCAATGCTAGCTTTGCTCAATGGATGCACATAGATATTGCCTCGGTTGAACTCGTTAAATGCTTCCTTCACCAAATCATCTAGGTTGTCATCCACCGGCATCATCACACCATTGACTTGAGCCACAAGAGCAAGGTTGTCAAAGTCGCACTCGGACTCCGAATCGGATTGAGAGGATGAGCTTGAGTCGGAATCATTGTCCCAAGTGGCTTGCATAGCTTTCTCACCTTTTTTCTTGCCCTTGTAATGTCCCCTTTTGGACTTGTACCGGCCATCACTTCTCTTCTTACCACCATCTTCCTTATCTCTCTTTAAGTGTGGGAAGAGCTTGAAGCAAGTGTACATTGTGTGGCCCTCCTTTTGGCAAACAAAACAAAGAGCCCTCTCATCATTCTCAAGCCTTTCTTTGTTGAACTTTCCCTCAAAGATCATGACGGCCCGAAACATTTTAGAGAGCAAGGCACCTTGTTTGTCCTCATCAAGGTCCAATATGCTCTTAGTCTTGTCACTCGAGTGACGGTGCCTTCCTTGTTGGTTGTCATTGTGTCGGTTCTTGGAGGGAGACGCCTTGTTGTCACTAGCCGACAATGCCACGGTTTTAGGCTCATATCTCAACTCCCCAAGTTGCTTGAGCTTCTCTTCTACACACCGGTAGTGAGTGTAGATGATCTCCGGTGTGAGGTTGTTGTGAGACCTTTGTTGTGTCTCAAGAGTCGAGATGAGATTGTCGAATTGAGGTCTTCCCACCAAGGCCCTAAGCAATCTTCCTATCACACGGCTATTAGATAGGGTTTCTCCAATGTTGTTGAATTCATCAAGCAATTGTATAAACCGAGTATACATTTCCTCGATGCATTCACCATCCATTATGCGGAAATTATCTAATCTTGACTCCAACTCAAATTGACGGGAGCTTTTGATTAGAGAATTTCCCTCATAACGGTTCAAGAGAGAAACCCACATTTCATGTGCATTGGTTGAACTACCAAAAATGGCCGCTATGGACTCATGAACCGAGTTGAGAAGGACATTTACGGCATTGTCATTTTTGGCCCTAAGCAATTTTGAGGCATAAATCTCCCTACCTTCACTATCTAGGTTTGGTGCATATGGTTTATCCACTACATCCCAAAGGTCAATCAAGTTAAGGTATACAACCATACACCTCTTCCAATAACGGAAGTTCTTGCAAGTGGAACCAAACTTGTCCGGTTTTTCTATCACCCTAGAGGCCATGAATCGAGGTTATCTAACTCACAAAAAGGTCAAAAAGATAACCCCTGCTCTGATACCACTTTATTGTCCCTAACGAAAGGCCTAGAGGGGGGTGAATAGGCACAATTTCAATTTCCTAAACCGCTATGGTCAATTTTTGGTTCAATTCAAGTTTGGTCTAATCACACAATACAAGCAAGTAAAGAGAAGAGATAAAGAGTTGACACGCGATATATTACGGAGTTCCGACCCGCTAGAAAAGGCTAGCCTTAGTCGTACGTCTCCGGGAGTTTCGCAACCACGAAAGGGCGCGCTCCGTTCTATTCCAACCGAACGGGTCTACAAATTCGAACCGAATCGCTTCGTCACAAATAACTAGAAGCGGATCGGCCTAACCTCTAGCTAATCACAAACTAGCACCAAGGATCAAGGCTCTCAACCAAAACACTCAAAAGTCTAGCAATTCAAAACTAAGGGTTTGGTTGATGCACTCAAATCTCTTCAAAATAGTCTAAGAAAAATGCTCAAATAGGGTAGAGGGATGATATCTCAGGATTAGAGCTCAAAAGCAAGTGTATAGCAAGGTGATTGATCAGTTCAAACTGCTCAAAAAGGTCTAGTATTAATAGTGGGTGTCAAGAGCTCTAAACCAGTCGAATTCTGTACAAAACGTTACATAACGCTCCGAAACGTTACACAACGTTTCAAATTAGCCGTTAAATAAAACAAATTCCGACAATAACGTTGGAGGGTGTCAGAAACGTTGTACAACGTTTGGAAACGTTGTGCAACGCAATGAATAGTGACCTCTAACGTTCAAAAAGATGTCAGAGACGTTACACAACGCTTTGAAGCGTTATGCAACGTGTGAACAATGAAACGTTGTATGACGGACTATAACGTTACACAACATAGGCCAGAACGCCCTCAAAGTGGCCAAAAACAAAGCGTTAAAAAAATCGAAACAAGCGTTGTGTAACGCTTGATTTTGGTCCGTTGTGTAACGCCAGAAAACGTTACCCAACGCTTTGTCATGGAGTACTCAGTTTTCAGCTGACTTGGTCAATGCGTTGTGTAACGCTTTATGACGTTACACAACGTTTGACCAAGCGTTACACAACTGAAAGAAGCGTCGTGTAACGCATGAAGACTGTTTTTGCAACTTGGCACATTACGAGGAGTTCTGTAACGTTGTATAACGTTATCAAACGTTGTATAACGTTACCAGCAGATTTTGAGCATTTTAATTCAGACAAAATGAGGAAGTTTGATTAGAATTACAACCTTTAAGTTCTAGACTTCCTAATTGATCTTCTGGAGTCTTGTGGGTCTTTAAAACACGCGCTATGCATAACTTTAATGCCTTGCTCCACCTTAAACTATATTAGACACTTAGACGAAAGATTAGTAAGAGTTACGTTGTTTTGCAAATCGACAAATCGAGTTAAAGATTTGTTTGACTCAACAAGGTGAGTTTTTTTCATTTCATATTTATTTTATTTATTTAATTTAATTAGTTTAATTAGGTAATTAATAGAAAAAATAGAATAAATAATGTAAAAATAATTCAAAATTTCTAAAAAATCAGAATAAATATAAATAATTTTAATATGTAATTTGAAAATTTTTTAGAATTATATTGTACATTTTATAATTATGGATAAGTTAATTAGAAATTAGAAAAAGTAAATAAAATAATAAAAATTTGATAGAATAATTTTTTAAATGTAGGGAAAATTTCTAAAAAGAGACAAGCAACGCTTCTATTCGAGGTGAGCTTTTTTAAATATTTATATATTTAATTAATTTATTTTATTGAGATAAATAATTGAAAAATTAGAATAATTATTGTAAAAATAATTTTAAAATATGTAAAAAATAAAAAAACGAAATGTTGTGACCGTCATCTCGCCAACGTGCGAAAAAAATAAGGTGTGGGTCTCTGGCCTATTTTTTACTAATTTTTAATTATTTTTACATTATTTATTCTATTTTTTCTATTAATTACCTAATTAAACTAATTAAATTAAATAAATAAAATAAATATGAAAAGAAAAAACTCACCTCGAATAGAAATTTTCCCTATATTTAAAAAATTATTCTATCAATTTTTTATTATTTTATTTACATTTTCTAATTTCTAATTAACTTATCCATAATTATAAAATGTACAAAATAATTCTAAAAATTTTTCAAATTACATATTAAAATTATTTATATATATTCTGATTTTTTGCTAATTTTTTAATTATTTTTACATTATTTATTCTATTTTTTCTATTAATTACCTAATTAAACTAATTAAATTAAATAAATAAAATAAATATGAAAAGAAAAAAACATACCTCTCTGTGAGCTGCTCGTGCGAGAGAAAGCAGAAGTGGGAAGTGGAGATGGGGAGAGAGAGGATCGTCGCTTATATGGGAGTGGAGTGATATTTATTTTAAAATCGCTTATACCGATCCAAGCAATTTGTAGGATCGACATCCGGGATACAGATCCTACACCATTATTTATAAAATTTCGAATTTTTTATAATTAATCTCAAAATTCGAGTGAACAGTAAAATCATATTTAATTTTTTCGGACGGACAAAGGGTATCATAAGTTGTCTTCTAAGTAGGCTTATTTGGGTTCCCATCTAGTATTACATTTTTGGGCCTAATTATGAATTTAATTCAGCTTTTGTATAGTCCTTAATAATCAAATGAAGTCCAACATTTTTAATTTTTACAGAAGTTATAGTTTTGACGAAAAGATGGAACTGCCGAGTCAAATACATATCCAGTTTAAAACATCTAGTCTATCCTTGCTATTATATTGTACCATATAACAAAACGTCCGCTCTAAATTTGGAAAAGTGTGATCCTTGCTGTTATTTTGTACAATATATATAAAATTTTGCAATTGAAATTAGTAATTTATAATAATGAAAATAAAAATATATAAGTTGATGTTAAAAATTAATTATATCCAAGCGACGTACTTGGACGCTGCATTTAACAAATTTCAACCAAGTTACAACGGTACAACCATCAAATACCAATACGATCCTAGGTTATATAACAAATTTCAACCAAGTGAAAACGGTACAACCATCGAATACGAATACGATCATAGGATATATAAATCCATATTGTCCTTGTCAATTCAAAATTAACAGGATCTAACCAACAAGAATCCATTTAAAAAAATTTCAATACACCCTATGGAGCTCCGACCATCTCTCAAGTTGGCATTTGTGGCAACATTATTATTGTCTCTTACAATAAATGATGGCATGGTGTCTGCCTTGAGTTTATGCGGGATGAATAACGATGGTATTACTGCTTGTTTACCGGCGGCGCGAGGCTCGCACCCACCACCACCAACGCCTAACTGTTGCAGAGCCATAAGAGGTGCAAATCTACAATGCTTTTGTTCCTACAAACATTCTGTCTTGATTCGTCTGTTGGGAGTTAATGTTGACCAAATCAGAAAATTACCAGCTAAGTGCGGTATTGCTCGACGTACTCCAAACTGCTGAAATCGATATCGAAATGTAATGAATCTTGTTGACCGTCATCCATATATGATGCTTATGATTGGTTTTATTCATGTAAAATGTAAAATATAATTTGTATAATTGTGAAGTAATAAAGGTGATGAGTTATGCAGACATTTCCTCTGGTAACACAATTGAAACAATTATTTTTTTTGAAGAAAAATGGAAGTAAATTGAAATAATTATTTTATATTGTATACTGTGTTTTTTGCTTATTGTACTGTAAAAGTTCTGTAGGAGCTAGTTTGTTTTTTACATTGTATAAGCACTGCGATGTTTTTGTTCAAAATTACTCAAAAAAAATATTGCAAAATATTTTGCTGAATTATTGGTAGAGAAGACATGTAAGTAATTATTAATAGGAGATCATTTTCATTGAATTATAATTATAAAAAATTAATAACGGTCAGAAGAGTGCTTAAAATATCACTAACATGAGTTACTAGATGTAATTCGTTCTAATCGTTGCATATTAACGTCACAATTGATTGATGAATGACATTTACCATTGAGAATTTTACCATCTAACTCATGAGAACAAACTTCTCGAACTCAACATTTTGTCAAGTTAGAGAAATAGAATGAAGTTAACACTAATTTCACTAACTTTAAGTGTGTTTAGTTGGTGAGGGTTTGAAAGTTGTGCTCTCTAACTTCTAGTTTGCTAACTTTTCATGCAACCAATAGCGTGAAGCTAAAGTTACAAAAAAAAAGTAAAAAATAAAAAAACAAAACATTCTTAACGGCAAACACTCGATTTTAATTGAAACATTTAATTCTCGAGTTAGATTTAAAATGGTGGCTTATGAATTTCTAGACCACAGACTAACTAGAAAATGCATCCAGTAGCACGTACGGTTGCCTCGGATTTGCTATTTTTTTAGTAAATCGGGTCTGTTATATCTATATGTACTACTAGAGGGGCTAATCGATATTAACTTACTAATAAATATAAAATATGTAACAATTTTAAAATTTGTAAAGATTAAGTGCAAATTTTTTTTATGATGGGAAAAATTTTGTGTTGTTTATATTTAATGTTTGTTGAGTTTGTAATAAATATGTAAGTTTCTAACTTATATTCACAACGCTTAGCCTAAGTTATTAGTATATGATATTATAAGTTCTAGAAAGGTACATTAAAATGTTCACATCTCTTCAGCTTAATCAGATTAATATCCAACCAAGCAAATTTAACGATTTCTGACAGAACGTAATTAATTATGTTTACAAATATACTGGCCTCTTATACGTCACAAAAGTGATAGCATACAAATAGTCAAACATGGTCAAAACAATAAAAATTACCGAAGACTATTTTTTGTGCTATGTACAGAAAGACTAAGGCTTAATCTAAATATCTTTATTTTTATTGCCTATCAAATATCAATACATATCAAAGAAAATAGAAAAATCACAACCTCAAACTCTCTGTCAACTGCTAATCAAAGTACAATATAATTATTTTTAAAAACAAATTTAAAAAAGGGAAAAGCATTACCTCTTTGTCGCCAAAAAAAAATGTCAATCAACTTTGTAATATACACCAAATAATAGGCAGTATTCTTGAGATCACATCCAATTGGCGCAAAAAAAATGTCAATCAACATGAAGGACACATTAATACTGCCTATTATTTGAAACCAAAGTTGGAAGAACAGCAGGACACATTAAGCTTTGTCAGTAATGACCAGGCAAAGCTTATGAAATGAGATTTGAATCAGGAGAGCAACCGGCAAGAAGTACACTGTGAGTTCAAGACAGTTCCATCTTGTACTGTAGATGACAAAGAAGATCCACCAGAATCAGCAAATCAAGTTGAAGAAATACATGATCTTGAAAGGGCCAATGTGACCTTTGATGGCCCAGCACCTTCCGCATCTCATGAGATTGAGAAACCAACAGCTAAGGCAAAAGATGAAGAAAGTTCAGAGAGCCGTAATAAAATCAAATTAGGCATCTCAATATGTGAAAGTCGCAAACGAATTAAAGTGATCAAATTAAATTGGTACAAATTCTGTCTAGTAAAGTTTTGTATTCTTCTTTTATAATTTCATCTTGTCGGTTAGCAAAAGTGTTATCCTTACCAAACATGATAAACCTAAAGTAATATAAAAAATTAGAATGATTAGCTAGTAAATCTGTGGTCATGTTTGCTCTAGTAAATATCTATTGTACCGAGCTTACCAAATACTGGTGAGATTAATTTCTCACCCTTTGTATTAGTAACCCCATCAACTAACTAATGTGAAATAATTTTATCTAATGAAAAAGTTCAAACTTCTGTTTTAGAGTAATTTCTGTCATTTGGCATGTTCTTAACTTCCTGAGCCAAAATAGTTGCATGATTGTTATCTCTCTTATTTTTGCCTAATAAACGAAAGAGTATTCTGCACTGTCAAAGAAAAAATACAATTCAGATGGCTTTCGAAACATGGAGATGGAGCTCCCTATTTTACCAATTTGAATATCGTTGATATTGTCTGCATCAACGTAAATTAAGATAAATACAAATATGGATATTCATCAACATATCCTAACATAATGCACCCCTAATTACAGAAAAAGTTGATGCTAATTATGAAAACTTAGGGCACAAAATCCCCAAAGAAGCTAATCAATTAAATAAAAATTGCTTTCATCAAATTAGTGAAGGATGCTCCTAGATAACTTATTCTATTTTACCTTCATTGAAGGAAACCGAGTAAGCAATTTCTAATAATAACCACGCTGGTAGCAATGAAAATGTGTAAGTGAAAAGCTAATGAAATTGTGTAAGCAATTTCTTAAATACGTGCTGACTCGGCTTCCTTTGAAAAGAGAAAACATGATGGAAAAAATTTTGCTCGCCAAGCTTCAAATCCTTGACGTTTATGGTGGTAATCTAAAACATTAGAGTTAATTAAGCAATTAGTACCAGCATTTGTCTAAAAACTTACTACATAGGGCAGACAATATAGACTTAATTAGAGTTGATTAAGAACTTAATAAAAAATCATGAAAAGTATTAATCCAATTCACAATCAGCCGTTGAAGGAATGCAAAGTTAACTACATAAAGAAATACCAAAAATAAAAATTGTTCCAAAATAACAAAAAAGAAATCAAAGAGAAATTTCTGATAACTTGATCTCAAATTAAAAGAAAATTAGGTCCAAATTAGAAGAGGAGATACCTTGTGTGAGGGGATGCTATACTGGATAAGAAAATGTAGAAGCGAGATGACAAAGAGCGGCGACCATCTTGCCTCTGGATTAGCTTTGTGGCGTGGAGGTGTTCCATTTATCTAGCCGTGCTCTTCGCTAGGGCTCGAGTGAAGACGTCGTTCGCCTCACAACTGCCATGACTTCCCTCTCTCTATCTCTATCTCCCTTTTTATTCATGCCGTTCTTATTTTTCTATTTTTCCTGTTTTGCGACAAAGGAAGAAGACAGAAGCAATTAGGAGCAAGTCAAGATTGGGGCAGAAAGAAGAAAATGAAGAAGCATCATTTGAGTTTATAAATTGATATACAAAAATGAACCACCATTAATTTATTGTATGGAAGCATACTATGCCACGAATTCACGAAAAATATACACATCTTTGTAAATAAAAAAATAAAATTTTTTTCAAATAATAAGAATAAAGAATTTCTGTATTTTCTTCTTAGAGAAAGAAGTTGACTAAATGGTTCACTGCACACCAACAATAATATTATTTAGGAGATGGATTTGTTGATTACCTGCTTGGCTACCGGATCCTTGAAATCTAGCAAAGAAGTCCAAACAGTCTCTTACTGCAATCTCAGCAACATGGTGATTCCTCTAGTACATTTATAGGCAAGTGTAAATAAAATGAATTTCACTAAACATAGGTGATAAAAACAGTATTAGTAAGGCAAGCATGCCGTTATAGCATTAGCGTGAGGTTTTTTATTAGTTTTACTTTTTCCCAAAATGGAGGATAAAGTGCTGGTACAAAGGCTAATCTTCTACCAGTCTAGTTTTCCAAAAAAAAAAAAAAAAATTAATGAACTGGCCTACGCATTGACAAACAAAATTTGCAAAATCTTTGGAACCGACAATACTTCACATATCATTTGGAATTGATAATAATCTTTTTGATACCACATGGTTCATCTCGAAAAAGAAGCTGAAAAATGTGAAGGTTGTACCTATAGAAAATGAATTTGATAAATAAAGGAGATAAAGAGAAAATTTTCTGCAAAGGGAATAATTTTATTAATCAACAAAGGAAATAATTTTATGCCTACCTAATATTAGAAATAGGTAGACCTTTTTCCTTGCCATTAATCCTAACTCTGAAATAAACAGCCACTGATTTTGCAGCTTGACATATGGATGGTTGTCTCGAAGCAACTTATTCTGCCATTTAAAATTTTGTGAAGATATAGTTAGAGTCAGAGAAAATAGAAAAAATAACAACATTCATGGCAAACAATGGAGTATTAGAGCAAGTACCTCTTAACTGCAGCTAAAATTAAATTGATGGGTCCATCATCATAATGTGCCAGCAGGTTAAATAGTTGCAAGAGTGCTTTAATAAAAATTGAATTTCTATTCAGGAACAGGATCCATACAATTATATAAAAAATGCTTAAATAAAAATTCATATATACAATTTATTATCTGAGCTCGCCAATGACATCTATCAAGAACCAATAACAAAAAGCACACTCAAATGGATAAGTATATCTTAAATCTGTAACCATGTAGTTCTCATTTGAAAAGTTAATCATTGAAATTATGGTAACTCAGACCTTGCACGAATGCAATCTGACCAGCCTGGGATATGAGCTAAGCCAAAATTTGGATCCAATTGAACGAAGTTTTAGTTGCCTACCAAATTCTAAAAATAAAATAAAAAAAGGGTGATCCAAAAATCAAAAGCAAATGGATTAGTTTATGTCAAATACACAAAAATAGAAAATCAAATCAAAGATTTGAACTAAAAAAATAGAAAATCAAAGAAAATAGACTTGAACTCACCTCGCACGCACCATGACCCAGAGTTAAGCTCGCCGGTAGATCTGAGTTCTCTCAGACTGATGTATGCCTGGCACTCGCACTCTCTTTCTCTCTCTTCCTGGTGCTCTGCCTCGTTGTATTTCTTTCTTTCTTCTAGGTGCTCTCCGACTCTCCCTCGTTTGTCTACCCAAAACCCTAGACAGAGAAGCGAAGAGGTATTTGGCAAGGAGAGAGAGAGAGAGAGAAAAGGGGGCGAGGGTTACGGAGAGTTAATTCTCAAAATTAAGAACGAAGCGTAACTGTCGGTGTCGTGAATTTAATGTCATGTCGGAGGAAGCGAAGGAAGCGCGTGGAGAGAAGCGAACAGATCTAGGTTTTGTGGAGGCATCGATCAATCGGAGAAGAGGGGGAGGAGGAACAGAGGGAGGTGGGACCAGCTTTATGAGGAGAGGCATGAGGAGGGTGAGGTAGTGCTACCGGAGGAGGAGAAGAGAAGAAAGACGGAAGAGGGTCCGAGCAGTACAGAAGAGGGTCCGAGCAGTACAGAAGAGATGAAGATGTCTATGGAATTGAAAATTGAAAGGGACGCAAAAATTTAAAACAAAACGATGTGCAGCCAGATGAACGTTTGCTATTGAATCGGGTCAATTTTATGAACAAAAATACTCGCCACACAAACAATTACAGAATATTTGTTGCAAAATCGAAAAAAATTTTATCGCACAAACACATAAAAGATCCGTGTCGGACTAAATTAAACAAAACTATCACCGACTCCCACGCTTTTTTATTTATAATACTGATGAAGAAGTTAACAAAATAAATGCAATTTCTTAACACTCATCATAAGAAATATCATATACTATTGGATCTGAATCAAGATCTATGCATGATATCGATGTGTATCCGAAGTATCTTTCTTTCAGCTGAAAATATTGCTTGTAGATTATGTGTTGCATTCCATGAACAACTAGAGATAGAATAATTAATAAACGATAATAAAATAATTTATAATGTTTTATTGCAATAAAAAAATGCCACATAAAATCGATGTACAAATTCCTTCCATTTACTTTACAAGATTGAGTCCAATTATTACCTTCTACCATCATGGAGTATTTCAATTCTCTCAATTTTGTCTAGTTTTATCCTACTTTCTAGAAAGATCAAAAGCATTAATTTTCAATCAACCCTTGTAAAATCATTATATCTGCAAACTAGGTAGAATAATCATTTTGACGAAATAATAATTGCAATCCTTTATTAATTCATATAAAATTAATTATCATCAAAAACCTCTGTATGTTATATATGAAGTTAATTGATAAATAATAATTCATGTGGCACGTGAAACATCCATGATATGTGTTTGATGCATTTTTCTTGTTTAATCAACTGGGGGCGTTTGGATCATCTATGAATAAAATTAGGATTAGTTATTTGGAGTAAAAAAATATTATTTCTAAAGCTTTGCTCCAGAATTCACTAGGAGAAGGAAAAGAAAGGAATGGGGATACACCCCAAATTTGGGAGTAAATCTGTTTACACTTTTTTTCAAATTTTCGTAAAGGATTCATTTCTATTCCTCTCCATTCTCCTTGGTTCACCCTCAAATTTTTAAGTTTTGGAGCAGGTTAACTGCCTTAGGCAGGTTTGGTCAGTTTACCCTCTCTCTCATTCTCCTTCATTACTCCTTTCTGGAGCAAGCCCTAAGCGATCAAGAATAAGCTTTTTGGGATCTAGAGTGTTATATTTAAGTGATCCAATATCTAGATTAAATTTTTATTTCTATGGTGTTTGGATCGTCTTTTTAATCCAGATTAAAAAGTGGTCCCAATCGCTAGCTTCTTAATCCACATTAAGAAGATGATCCAAACATCTTAGGAATAAAAATTTAATTTAGACGTTGGACCACTTAAAAATAACACTCTAGATCTCAAAAAACTTATTCCTGATCGTTTAAGAATAATTTTGTTTACTTCGAATAATTAATCCTAATTTTATTTTTAGATGATACAAACGCACCTAGCTAGTCAGTAATCTGACATATATATTGTTATTGAAAAACTTAAAAGCTCAGTCAAGACTATCAAGTAGTAGTATAGTGCCAATTTGTCATGAAGTTCGAGAACACTTGCAACTTATAGAAAAAAGTTTTGAACTTCGCTATTGCACACTTTGATTGTAATTTTTTTTTATTTCAAATGATAATTTTAACTAGATTGTCATCTATGAACACTTGCAACTTATAGAAAAAAGTTTAGAACTTCACTATTGCATACTTTGATTGTATTTTTTTTTTATTTCAAATGATAATTTTAACTAGATTGTCATCTATACGTCAAAGCGAAAAGGGCTTCTCAATACATTTATATTGAAAAGATAAGAAATGATCCTTCATGTTTCAGTGAGACTGTGTGTTAAAGTCATCGTGGTCCTTCGGACTAGACCATTAATGAACAATATGAATTGGACAGTGTTGGACATTTTTTGGTTTGACAACTTTTGGTCTGGATTGAAGTCCAGTCCAAGTCCAATTGTTGAGTATTATTTGGACAAATTATGGACAATTGTGGACAAATGTGGACTTAAGTACAAATAGATTCAATTTGAATGGATGTGATTGTTCAATGCATATTTATGAATATGGTTTGATTGCGAAACTTATATGCTTCTTAATGGTCGTTGATTTTGTTAAAATTTTCAAATATCGAAATTTCAAAATTAATGGTTTAAAATTTCAAATTTTCAAAGTTTGAAAAATTTTTAAATTTCAGATTATAAATTTCAAAATTTTAAATTTGGAATTTCAAAATTCAAAATTTAAAATTTCGAATTTCAAAATTCAAAATTCAAAATTTCGAATTTCAAAATTCAAAATTTTGAAATTTTAAATTTT
This sequence comes from Rhynchospora breviuscula, assembly GCA_027562975.1. NCBI lineage: Eukaryota > Viridiplantae > Streptophyta > Magnoliopsida > Poales > Cyperaceae > Rhynchospora > Rhynchospora breviuscula. Next base: position 7,086,846 of record CM050402.1, read on the forward strand.
CAAAATCAAAATTCAAAATTTCCAAATTTCAAATCGAATTTTAAAAACTATTTCCAAATTTTAAATATTTTAAAATTTCAAATTTTTTTTTTTCGGATTTTAAGTTTCTAACATTTTGAATATTAAAGTTTCCTAATTTTGGATAAAATTAGTGATTACTTAATCATTGGAGCTCTTAATATTAAGATACTATTTGAGAAAACTTTTACATATTGCACTATAAAAAACGTCCAAAACTTCGTCCATATGATTACTTTTATGGACAAATAGTGGGATCATTTGGTTAGAATATGAACGGGACAATACTATATATAATGGACTTGGTTTGGACATGGACTTGAACTCCTCATCATCTGACGAAGTTGGACATGGATTGGAACCTGTCCATTAGCAGCCATCATGGAGGAGTCTAATAAGACGAGTGTTCTCTGGTTCTTGAAAAGAAAACTGCCTACTTATAGTCTTAATATTAAGGAAATGCAGCTATTAGGACTGAGACAGTGCCATGTGGAAGATCTCTCATTGAGGTATGAGTTGGAGAATAATATGTTCAAAAGCGTGCCTGATGTGTTTAATATGATTATGACAAAGGATGACCCTACTACTAGAGATCTAATTATCCATAAGATGAAGGTAGGTGAGGATGCACAGCGAGTTCTGAAACAACAATGTATGAAAAGGAACGGAAAGAGTTTTATCTATTTATATATTACCGACTTACAGCATGCGTATTAATTATTTAATCCTGAATAAGAAGCTTTCGATTTTTGAATGCAAGGATAGAAGGATGCCGGCTCAAGAAGGTGTGTCTCTATATATGCAAATGATGGTGCAAATTAATTGCTATCTGATCAGTTCGGATCGAGTGAATGTGTCCACAAGTTGGGTCCGATAAAAATTGCTTATGCATTCGAGTAGTGGTGGAAAATATTTTGATGCATACAAATCGGGTGAATGTGTCAGTCAGTCCACAAGTTGGGTCCGATAAAAATTGCTTGTGCATTCAAGTAGTGGTGAAAAATATTTTGATGCATTAATTAATTTTCATAGTTTCTACTTGCTAGATGAAATGTTAGTATTCACAATTATTACATGTTTTAGCACTTCAATAAAAAAATCTAAAATATGCAGGATGCATATACTGTTTGATATTTGCATATGCTGTCAACATATTGTAATAAATGTACTTAATAATATATACAATTTTAATGGTGTTTGTGGTACTAACTTGCGCGTGTGAAATATGACAGACAAGCTTAGTGGCGTTTACTCTCAGAGATCAGTCGGACTTTTTCAAGGGTTAATGTTGATGCGAAACCTTGCAGCACAAACTTGTAAGTATGAAAATTTTCATAGGTATAGAATTAATATGCTTTGAAATATTTCCCATTAGGTATAGAATTAATACTTCATGAAATTTTCATGAAACTTTATATCCATCCTCATAAACCGAGCAATTATTGCCTGGCCAATAGGATGATTATCTTCCATACCATTTATACCCATGTTTAATCAATAAATTCTCATTTTCTTTTGATCAATATAACCTATTTCCTTTCGGTCTCTATGTTTTAGACCGACACCTCATTCTCCTATTTCCAATAACCGCCACGTGCACTTGTTTTCTTGGATCAAATCCTCAAGTTATTATTCGATTAATATTTTGCTCCTCTATTTCAATTTAAAGCCATATAATAATTACACATTCATGTTATTATTCGATTGAAATTTGAATCCTCCATCCGATTGGAAGTCGAGTACTACATCATCGTCGTTTGTCATTTCATCTGTCTAAAACTACACGTCAGGTAACTAAATTTCTCTATTATTTAATTTTCGCATTGATTGATTTAAAAGCAGTTTGTTTATTTGAATGATTGATATATGAATATTGTGATTGATGTATTTTATGAGTCACTGGATCTCTGATTTGATTTTATTTGAAATAGAAAAGCGATATGAAATGTGAAGCGAAATCACCTAGAGAGGGATTCACGCTAATGTGAAAGTGACATGAGAAATTGATTTGAGAAAAGCTAGATCCATTGATCTCTATTAAATACATTTAATTTTATTTGTTATTGATGTGTGGATTAATCCGATTAGTTGATATTTTGATTATATAAATTGATTATAGAGAAGCTGCGTCGTTAAATAATTGGTTACTCGACTTTGTAGCTGACTCCGTTTTGCTTTTATTTCTTATGACGTAGGATGACGGGTTGGCGGATGGATGCGAAAGATATTGTCTCACTTCACGCCTCGTATTTCGGATACGAGGTGTGACAAGTTAGTTATAATAAAAAACATAAATTTTATAAGCAAAAATATTCATTTTATTAAGTATAAATGTTTAGTTTAGTAAGTACAAATTTTTAGTTTAGCAAGTATAAAATGTTCAGTTTATTATATATAAGTGTTCAGTTTATGAAGTATTAATTTTCAGTTTTTTAATAAGTGTGATGGCAAGTGAAGGGTCACAAACCAGACAAAAATACAGGAAAAAATTAGAAGGGATCGTGAACTGGTCCGGTTCAACTAAAAATTTTTTCAACTCTGCCCCTAGCGTGTCCCTCTCTAAGACTGACGCGAGGCTCACGCGCGATGGTATGTAATAAAATAATCAATTGACACATTTAACTAAACACATTTGATTATTAAACTGAACACATTGGTTATTAAACTGAACATATATGACAGACACCTGTTAGTCACGAGAGGCTCACGCACGTGCGTTCTCTGTTCAGTGATGGCACACGATGGAAAAAAGAGCGATGGCAATTATCATTTTCGATTGAATAATATGTAAATGTTTACAAGAGAGATATATATAGCCTAGAGTACAGTCTGGTATTGTAACGGCTAAATACTGCAACAGACAGCAGCAATTCTATTCTTGATCAATCTCTGTTATTGAGTAGCGCTTCTATCTTTCTGATATCGCTAGACTGGATGTCTTCAATATCGCTATCCATTTCTGTTAAACGGACAGTTCCAGACTGTCTTGTAATACTCCCCCTCACAAGCCAATGGAGGGACTAGAACATTGAGCTTGTGTCGAAGCATAGAAAACCGAGGTGCAGTAAGAGCTTTTGTTAAGATAATGACTCTTTAGAGCTTGGTTCTAAAAACAGGATAACATTATCTAATTATTTTAAAAATATAAAAATTAATTCACAAAAGGTTCGGTAAAAATATATGTAAAATTTCTAAATCGATGGATTCATCTAATGTTCGAAAACAGATATCAATTAATTGATTTTTTTTCTATTTTAAATGGAATGAATTAATGTTGATGGGGGGCATGGGCCCATCATTTTTCCTTTAATTATCTATGAACTGCAAGATGGACGCTAGAATACAAATTTTATTGTCAGTTGGCAAAAAAAAAAAAGTAGAATATGTATTATCCTCTCCATTTGTCAACACTTCTCAAGTTCTTTTTTTATGAAACCTATTAACCAATATATAGCTTAGAAGAATGGATATATTCTTTCTTCAAAATAAATGGAGATACTTCCATCCTTGACTGGCATGTCTTTTTGTTTTTTTTGCCCTTGCTTCTCTCTGCGATTTCTGAAATGCCATCATGTGGCCCGAGGCATGATACTTGTTCTTTTTTTTATGGTTTAAGACGGCACTCGACTCAGCGTAAAAGGACTCAACCAGCCGGTCCGATAGATTAAATTCTCCGATTTTACCAAAATTTAGCAGGTTTTTTTCGATTAACATAGTATCCGGTTTTTAAGCTTAACCCAACCGGATCAAGGTCTGGTTCACGATTTTTCCAGTTAAACCGTTTTCATCCCTCTACAAATACATGCCTTTTTCTTCTCCTCCAACGATAAAAAAACTTCCTCCTTCAATGGCTCCAATGGCAAAAAAACTGACTGGTACTCACCACCTTAATCACAACATAACCCTTCTCCTACATAATTCACACCCGGGCGTCAGCACGCCCGGCACACTACGCCACTCAAGATGAGTGGTATGAATCCTTAGTCCAATCACTGCCAACATATGCAATCAATGTACTTAAATAAAGAATCTAAAATATGCAGAATGCATATACTGTTTGATATTTGCATATGCTGTCAACATAATGCTTGATTTTATTAGCAGTTCAATAAAGAATCTAAAATATGCATAATGCATATACTGTTTGATATTTGCATATGCTGTCAACATAATGCTTGATTTTATTAGCAGTTCAATAAAGAATCTAAAATATGCAGAATGCATATACTGTTTGATATTTGCATATGTTGTCAACATAATGCTTGATTTTATTAGCAGTCCAATAAAGAATCTAAAATATGCATAATGCATATACTGTTTGATATTTGCATATGCTGTCAACATAATGCTTGATTTTATTAGCAGTCCAATAAAGAATCTAAAATATGCATAATGCATATACTGTTTGATATTTGCATATGCTGTCAACACATGCAATCAATGTACTTAACATTATGTACAATTTTAGTGGTGTTTGCAGCACTAACTTGTTTGTGTGAAATATGATAGGTTTAGTGGCGTTTACACTCAGAGATCAGCCGGACTTCGTCGGGGTTAATGTTGTTGTGAAACCTTGCAGCACAAACTTGTAAGTATGAAAAAATTTTGATTTAATAGTGGCGTTTGTTCTTGGTGGTAGTGATTGGATTAATGCTTCATACCACTCATCTTGAGTGGGATATTATGCCAGGCATGCTATTGCTCGTGTGCGAATTATGTAGGAGATGGGGCTCGGTGACACTATTTGTATGTTAAGTAAGGTGAGTTAGAGAAGAAAAAGGTTTTTTTATCGTTGGAGATGAAGAAGGGTGTTCATATTAGTAGGGATGAAAACGGATCATAGTTTAAAATAACGTATTCGGATTATATAATAGTGGATACGAATTTTATTAAGCGACAAAGTATAAAAGAATAAAAGAGTGCGTTATTATAAGTTAGGGAAAGGTAGAATCATGGTTCTCTAGTTTCTAACCGGCAAACGTCCATTTCATTATGTCATGTCTCTAGCAACGATGACACAAGCAAAATAAGATAAATACAATCAAATTTACATTTTCTTTATTATGTAATAATATTAGTGATTATGCTTGCTAGTTTACCTTTCTAAGATCGAAAAGGATGAATTTATTGTGTAACAAATTGGAGAGGTGAATAGTTTTTTTGACCGGTAATAAAATCATTTTTGGTGGACCCTACATTGTCGTAATGAGGTTAATGACACAAGGAATAAGAGATTAGGCCTAAATCATGAATGGATTTCACCCAAGCCTAGAGCTCCCCACCAGGTTTTGATCTTCTTTATAATTATTCTTTGTCATTTAATTTATTTTATTAGTACTTATTTTATTATTTTTCTATTTTATTCTTATTTTTTCTTTTCTTTTTTCAATAATTTGCTAGTCATGTTCTATGATGTCTTTTCACCAATCTCCTATTATCGACATTTCTCTTCTCCTCTACTATTTTCTGACTTCTTGCCTTTCTATCCTTTTTTTATGAATTCTCTCCTTTTCTTACATGAAAATTATCTCAATATATTTCTCAGGTTGACAACCGCGTTATTCCTCTTAATTATTGACAAGACAATAAATATTTCAAATCGGAAAATGATTCATTCGGTCATTCGGACAGTATAAAACAGAATCCATGCAACTTTTGTCAATCATCATGGATAGAAATATCCTTGGGAGCAATTAAATTTCAGTTATTTATTGAAAATAAGAAGAAGAATAATATCATTTAGAAGAAAAAAATTATGTTGTGCTAATGTTTTCCGAATCATATTTCGTTCAAACCTTGAACAAGCAAACAATATTTTCCTCTCCAGTCCGAAAATCTGCAAGTCTCTATTAGCAAAACAAGGAAAAGAGAGCTTAGATTTAAACTGGAGAAGATGGAATGAAACGGCCACCTCTATTCGTTAATGCCGGGATACTCGGCCAGAAGCAAAGCAAAGGCCACACAAAATAAAAATCGAAATAAAAAAGAAATAAAAGAAAATTGGAAAAAAGAGAAGAAAAGGGGCCGGGGAAGGGAAGGAAAAAGGAAAAGCGACTCGGTCTCTTTTGTTCTACGCTGTCTTCCCCTTTGATCGATCCGTCGTCGATCGATCGATCGATCGAATTCTCCATTAGAGATTCAATTCGATTCAATGGATTTGTTAGACAGCATCGAGTGCGTGTCGTCGTCCGATGGGTTGGAGGAGGAGGAGGCGGCTTTGGCGCATCTGCCACGTCATCCCTACCCCAAGTCCGGCGGCGGCGCGGCCGGAAATGTCTTAGGCGGTGGCGGAGGAGCAAATGGCGCCGCCGCCGGAGCTATTGCCGGGAGCCCCATGATGCCTCCCGCGACCAGCGTGCATGAGTTGCTCGAGTGCCCCGTTTGTACCAATTCCATGTATCCTCCGATTCATCAGGTTTGCCATCTTCTTTGCTAATTGCTTTGATTCGCTACCTCATTTGCTTAGATTATGGGAGAACATGTGTAATTGGCTTAAATCAGCGGCTATTTGTGGTTCCTTGAGTTGAATTGATAAAAAAGGTATCGATTTTTTAAATCATTCCTGGATGGGATAAATCCTATTTGGAATAATTATGTTTTGGGTTGCTTTGAGTTTCTATGTTTTATCTTTGTATGGTAGTTGTAAAAGAGTATCAGTATGAATTGTGCTGTTTGGATTCAAGAAAGCTCAATCCTGCATCCAAGAAAGTGCTAGCATGGTGAAGCATTGAAGAAGGCATAATTTATGAATGATGATGATAATGCATCCATTTAGCAATGTTTGTCAACTGTACTAAATGTTATTCTGTATACAATAGTACTGCATAGTAGTTTCATATTTAAGTTTTGAGTCATGGCATCAGCAATTATGTGACTACATGTCCAAATTGATTCTTGTTTTGGGTGGATGTTCCCTGTGCATTTTTCTGGTACAGCTTACAAACCTGCATTGGTCTTGTATGATATTTCAGAATAATTTGCATAGGCTTTATAGTAGGTCAATACCCTTTAAATCTTTGATGGTACTTGGATTAACAAGGCTTGTTTTTGCAGCTTTCTTTGATTATGCTTCTGCACTTTTCATTAGAATATAGCTTCCTACAACACCCAATTAATTTACACCAGTTTTGGATCTTTGAGGGTCTTTTGAGCAAGGGTAAAATCATTCTCAGAATTCTTATGCGGAATACTCTGGCTTTAAATTCGCATAAAAAATTGATAGCCACATAAGCTATGTTGTCAGTGACTGACAATTTAATCCTTCTTGATACACAGTGCCAAAATGGCCACACTCTCTGTTCGACATGCAAGTCTCGTGTGCACAACCGGTGCCCGACCTGCCGACAGGAGCTCGGCGACATTCGTTGTTTGGCATTGGAGAAAGTCGCAGAATCCCTGGAGCTGCCGTGCAAATACTACACACTTGGCTGCCCAGAGATATTCCCCTACTACAGCAAGCTGAAGCATGAGTCCCAGTGCAACTTCCGTCCATACAACTGCCCCTACGCTGGATCTGAGTGCTCCATAATCGGTGACATCCCTTTCCTGGTTGCGCACCTGAGGGATGATCATAAGGTGGATATGCACAGTGGGTGTACGTTTAATCATAGATATGTCAAGTCAAATCCGAGGGAGGTGGAGAACGCCACTTGGATGTTGACGGTGAGTTTTTTACTTTTAATTTATCTCTTGCTTGTGCATTTTATCAGTAAAATGAGGCTAATTTTGTGTGTACACGGTACACCAGTGTGACTCTGGAATTATTGTGAGATGTCTATTTATGTTGACACTAGAAATTTAAGTGTGCTCAAATTCCCAGCCTGCCCCTTATTTTTCATTACCTTTCTATGAAATATGGGCTTAGGATGAGTACCTTTGCTGCAATTTGCAAGAGTGCCATGCATTGGCAGATACTGAGTTCCATGCTTTATGTTTCAATTAAGTTTATTTTTGGGATTTATCATGGCATTTTATCTTGTTCCATCTAAATTAAGTTTGAGGAAAAAAAAACTCTGCTGATGATATTTTTGAGAAAATTTTTAGAAAAGTCATTCTTATCTATATTGTGGGTTACTGATTCATCAGGCTGCCCTGTTTATTACATAATATTATGAGATAGATTACCTGCTATCACAAATAATATAACCAAAAGACTAACTAAACCCTACACTCTCTCTCTTTCTCTCTTTCTGTCTAGGTGTTTCACTGCTTTGGTCAATACTTCTGTCTTCACTTTGAGGCCTTCCAACTGGGGAATGCACCAGTGTATATGGCTTTCCTGCGTTTCATGGGAGATGAGAATGAGGCTCGCAATTACAGCTACAGCCTGGAGGTAGGTGCAAATGGCCGGAAGATGGTATGGGAGGGCACTCCCCGTAGCATACGTGACAGCCACCGCAAGGTGCGGGACAGCCATGATGGCCTCATAATCCAGCGTAACATGGCCCTCTTCTTCTCTGGTGGTGATCGCAAGGAGCTCAAGTTGCGGGTCACAGGTCGGATCTGGAAGGAGCAGCCCAACCCTGATGGTGGCGTTTGCATTCCTAATCTGTGCAGCTGAAAATGAAAGTTAGGCATGTTCTTTGAGGCGGTTCAGGCGTAATGGGTGAATGCTCTTCTGTTGTATGTTCTTGTTGTGTGCTGTGATTTTACGGCTTTTGTGATTCTGCAAGCTTTATGTGTGTATTGTTCCATTTGTGCTGGGTTACTCGACAGGTTTTTGTGCATATTTATGTTAGAATTCACGTGTAATGAATGAATATATTGGTCCCATGCTGGTTGCTTTCCAGTTCTTTATTTGTAGCTTTTAAATTTTCTCCTCTGTGATGTGATAGTGTTATATTACTATCTATTATGCTGTTAATGAACAAAAACACTTTTGCAAAGATTCATAACTTCAGGTGACTTAACAAAACTAAAGAGTCTATAAAGGAGATGAAAGAACAAAGAAAGTAAAACACAAATAAAAGTGGTGAAGAAATTAACAGTCAGTGTCTGATTGCATACAATTCAATCCCAACTGCTTAATGTGTCCAGGTTCTATGACTTTTTATGTTACTTAGACACTTAAAATATGCGTCTAAACCTCGTATGACAACAGGAACCATTGCCCAAGTACTGATTTATAGTCTGAACTAAATCAATTTAACCGAAATATTAGTAACTATTAGTACCGTAATATTACACATATTGACGTGTATGTGCATACATATCAAATTACACATATTAGTAACCCAAGTACTGATTTATAATTGATTTTTTATTTAATTCAGTTTAACAAATTAGACGAATTAAAATTTGGTTCATAATTTAATTGATGAAATAATTCAATCAGTTCGACTTATATTTTTGCAAACAGAATAAAATTGATCGGTCTTTTAGTTTGGTTTGAACCGTAACGATCAAATGTACATCCTTATTTATGAGCAGGATCCGAAATTTCAATGCCTTTAAAATTAGTTTGATCATGACCTCTAAATTAAAAGCTAGGATATTTTTTGTGTCAAGGAAGGTTTGGTACAACGCACGGTCAAAGATCTGTTCAAATAAAATTGATGAGGAAAAATGACCCAAGTCTTCACAGCGGAGCCAAACCCTTTAATTGAAAATTAAATTAGATTTTGTTGAGCTCCTGACTTTAGTTTTCAAAAAAAAAACAAAATCATTGGAGTTCGGCCTATCGTGATCACGCTCTTACTTTTTAGATGGTAAACAAAAAAAAAAAAAAAGTTGTCGTTTAAGTCAGTAAACAATTAATTAGAAACCATACGTGCAGCATTATCTATTGCAATTGTTATCTAATAAGTAAATTTAGTAGATTTTTTTTTAAAAAAAAAACAAAGCAAATTAAGAACCCTTCAATAAATCGATACACCTACGTTGTGACAAAACATAAATATATCTGTACCCTATCGAATCAAAACCATTATTGCTAATAATTAAATGCAAAAGCCCACCAATCTTTAGTACTTTTAGCGCCTTTGGTCGGCTAATTATTTTACTTTAAAACAATTCCCTTGCATAATTTGAAAACCGAACAGGAACTGGTGGAGCCCACTGACCGGCTAGTCGTTCAGCGATTGGTTCTGGAGCGTGGCATTTGGAGCGGTGGGTGACCGCCATTTTCAGATCCTCTGTGAACAGTAAAAATATTGTTACGTGTAGAGATTCAATGACCATTTTGATATCTACATATTTCAGCTTACCAAGTATTCTGAGATAGTCTTCAGACTCGCTACATAAAGTACTATTTCTGTCCTGATTGAAATAATATTGGTTCAGGAAGAGTACGACTTTCGGGGAAAACGCGTGCGCTTTAAGGTCTACTCTCCCTCTCAAGTCACAACGGTCATTCTCATTCAGTCATTTCTCTGTATAACAATAAAATTTAGCCACGAAGGAAGTTCGAAATAGCTATCCAGTAAAAAACAAGACGGAGCGTACCCACTACCCACTAGCCAGGGGTAAAAGAGTAAATGCAACGGGACCCGTATGCTTTCTGGAAAAGGAGATGAGACGGGGACTTTAGAGTGCCAGTGCATTGAACCTGCGCACACTGTTTTCTGCAAAGCCAACGGCGTTACTTGACGGGACACGTCATAATGTGCATGTACCCCAGACCCCCACTGTTTATCAGTTAATTATATCTCTATAGCTTATCCTGACACATCACTGCTCGCTGGATTACCTTTGCTCCTAAGGTGTTGAAAATACCAAAATACCCCTTGATTGATTGCGATATCTTTTGGATGTATATTGTAATGAGATTATCAATTTATAAATTCTCCTCGACAATGACAATTTTAATGTTGTTTTCATACAAAAATTTTGAACTATCAATTTATTCAACCACATACAGGGAAATATGGGTGTTACCTTTAAGAAATTTATATGTGGTTTAGTAAATGATCAAATGCCAAGATTAAATATTTATCAGTTAGGTGATGCAACTTTTATTTATTCTTAATGCCAACGTTATTGTTTTTTTTATTCAAACAGACTTTGTAAGAGGCTATTGAATCTTAAATAAGATTTGGTAGGATCCATTTCGATCCTGTAGTAAAGTTGGCATCTAATACAATATAAATTTTTTTTGTGATTTAATACAATAATAATAATAAATGAATGTTAAAGTTGTTTTCTCCAACCTTGTCTGATTATTGTAAAGCTCCATGCTAATCGTTACAATACATCAACTGAATTAGAAAGGAGTGATATATTTTTTTCCCTCATACAAAAAACCATTAAGTTTTCTATGTCCAAGTATTTAGCATCATTTTTAAAAAAGATCGAAGATGTACATCCCTTTAATATATATTGACAAATAAATTTAATAAAATAATCTATCTAATAACATAGCTATAAAAAGAAATATAGATTTGTTATTATTGTTAATGAAATTTATTTTAAATAAAAATGTCTAAATATAATATTTAAAGAAATATAGATTTATTTCAAAAATATAAAATGTCTCTTATTCATTTTTTTTTTACTCTTACGATAACTACTCGGCAATAGTTAAAGAAAAACTGCGATATTCATTTTTATTATTATTACAAAATTAGTATCGATTGACCTCCAAGTTAAGCAAATGGATCCGATCCTTTAAATCAGTGTTTTTAAAATCGTACGGGCACCTCTACCGGTCAAGTGGTTGAAATCCAGTATTTTCCGAAATTATCCAGTATTTTCTCTCACAATATCGAATACCGCCGTTTCAGTCACTATTTCAGTTCCCTGTATTACTGGAATTTTTGAGTATCCGATATAGTTTTCAAAACACTGCTTTAAATTGCATCTTAGAAACAAAATCTTTCGTGCAATTAAGAAATTAATTTTTATTAAAAAAATTTAATTCATCCAATGCAACTCTTGCTTGATCCAGCCTATTAAGAAATCTATTTGAACATATACAATTAATAAAAACACGAAATCAACTCGGTTTTACTAATTACTGACGAAGGGCATTTTGGTCATTCACCGTTTACCATTCGATTGGTATAAAACTGCCATGTGGTGAGAAACGCCGTTAAGCTCATAATTTCCTTGGAATCTGTGGTCGCTTCTTATAAAATTAACAGTTATTTATAATATAATAGTCTCCATCATCCTCTTTCCGAAGAAGGTAGAAAGAAAGTTCCAGACTTTTAAACAGAAACAAATGAGAAATTCGATCCAAGAATTGTGAGCCCTCATCACACCTTCATCAAGCTTCATAGTATCTTTCTAAGGTGAGATTCCTTATTGTGTTTTTTCCCCTTTATTTGTAAATGTTGATCTCATGCTCGTGTTGATTTCTGCACAAGAAATCAAATTTGGCCAGATGAAATTCTTGAATCATTTGTCTCAGATGGAAAATCCGAGTATGAATAGTTGTATATAATTTCCTGAGCTATTATTCTTGGATTATTTATTTGGAAACTTTCTTTATGAAATTTGTGCTTCCCCGTCTTTTACGCATTGCCACCATATTTTTTGAAGAAATTATTCTCTCATCTAGACTAATTGACTGCTTTTAATTGCTTTGAATATTGCTTTGTGTGTGTGTGTTTTTTGTTCTTTAGATAGGAAAAAACTAAAAATTAACTTGAAAAATTTTCTATTTCAGGGCTCGGTTCTCCTATAAATTCCAAGGAGAATCGCATTTTCTTCGGGATGGCTACATCAATTTGATAGAAAAGCTCCAAATTTCAGTTTTCCCCTTTTCCTGGGATTTTCCCAAAGAAAAGGAAAATCTTCCAGAAATTGCTTCCTATTTGAAAATCCAAAATGTCATCTTCAGGTTTAGTTCTAAGTCCTATACCAGTGGACCCAAGCCAATCCATTGGATCTGGTTGTAACGGGTCAAGCTGTTTCCCACCCGAATCAATCTTGATCTTCCTCACTGTACCTGGTGGACCTGCTATCCCTCTGCAGGTGCTTCAATCTGATTCAATTACATCTGTTAAGCTTCGTATCCAGAGATACAATGGCCTCTTTGTGAGGAACCAGAAATTAATCTTTGATGGCCGTGAATTGGCACGTAAAAACTGCCTGGTCAGTGAGTATGGTGTATCCAATGGCGACTTACTGCATCTCGTAATCCGAGTCTCTGACCTGCGTGCAATTACTGTGAAAACATTTTGTGGGAAAGAGTTCAAATTTCAAGTTGAGAGAAATCGAAGTATTGGTTACATTAAGCACCAGATATTGAAGCACTTTGAGGGGTTGAATGATTTGGAAAATCATAAACTTCTCCTTGATGGTGAAGAATTAGATGATGACAAGTTGGTCACTGACATTGGTACGAAAACTGAGGCTGTTATGTATCTATTGATACGTAAATCAGTGAAGATATCAACCAAGCCTGTCGAAAGGGATTTTGAGCTCTCAGCTGTGGTGCCGGAACAAGTTAAATCTAAACCTTCCTTGGTTGAACCTGTTTTGGTAAATCCAAGTATCAAATTGCCTCTGGTTGTTACTGACATGGTTCAGGCTACTATTGATGGGTTGGAAAATGGAAACCGACCTGTTTTGTCAACTGAAGGAACAGGTGGTGCCTATTTTATGAAAGATGTCTCAGGTTGCAATTATATAGCAATTTTTAAGCCAATGGATGAAGAACCAATGGCTGAGAACAATCCAAGAGGCCTTCCTTTGTCCAGAGATGGAGAGGGATTGAAGAAAGGTACACGTGTAGGTGAAGGTGCTTTAAGAGAGGTGGCGGCTTATTTACTTGACCGCCCTTTTGGGGACCATTTAGCGCTAGGTTTTTCTGGTGTGCCACCCACAACTCTTGTACAGTGTGCTAACATGGGGTTCAGTAGCGGTGGCATGTCAAAAATTGGATCATTGCAAATGTTTGTGAAGAACTGTGGTAGTTGTGAGGATATTGGGTCAGGTTCCTTCCCGGTAGAAGAGGTGCATAGGATAGCAGTTTTGGATATGAGACTTGCAAATGCAGATCGTCATGCTGGTAATATTTTGTTGGTTAGGAATGAAGGGGATGAAGAGGGGTTGCGGTTAGTGCCAATTGATCATGGCTACTGCTTGCCTGAAAGTGTAAGTACAACTAAATGGATCCTTTTTTCCTTTTAAGTTAACAGTTTTGGTGTGTGTCACAGATAATAAAGGATTAAATTCCAGTACAGTACTGTTGTGATACCATTTGAAACCAGTTTTTTGCATTGAAAACCTCCAAGGGGTATTTTAGTAGGTAGACCCAAGCATGTATGATTTCCTTGTACATGCAAATAAACAAAATCAATTTAATTTCACAAAACTGATGATTTGTTTCAAAATTTGCATTACAGTTTGAAGATTGCACGTTTGAGTGGCTGTACTGGTCCCAGTCAAAGCATCCATTCAGCTCCAAAACCCTGAAGTACATAGCATCATTAGATGTAGAAGAAGACATAAAGCTGCTGAAATTGCATGGGTGGAACCTCTCGGTTGAGTGTGCTAGGGTTTTTCGCATCAGCACCATGCTTTTGAAGAAAGGCGCTGAGAGAGGTCTAACCCCATATGACATAGGGAATTTGATGTGTAGGCCTAATTTAAAGAGGGAATCTAAAATTGAAGAAATCATCAAAGAGGCAAAGAATGCGGTTTTGCCAGGTAGTAGTGAAGCTCTCTTTCTGGAAACAGTTTCGGAGGTCCTGGATCGGTATCTTGATGAGTTATGTAGGTAGGTAGTTTCTATGGAAAGGAGGTTGTAAGTAATTTGTAAGCAACTCTTGGTATGCTGACTAGTTTCATGCATCTTTTAACAACAATATTCAGATTATATATATATATTTTTGTCTTTTATATAATCAGTTTTTAACAATTTGCATTCTTCTTCTCTTTTGAGTCTATGGTTTCTTTTCAATGAAATATATATTGATGTAAAAATTGGTATCAATTAACATATATAGTGATGTTTAATCTGCATTCAACTGTAGAGCAAGAATTTATTTTTGTAAAAGTTCATTATTCCAGTCTTGTGAGTGGCGATGGTAAAATATTGTTTTTTCTTCATTAATAATCTAATGTATCACTGCCTACATCAGTGAATATTTCTAATTAATGGAACAGTTTTTTCACCCAAAAATTTTAACAAATTCAGGGGCTGTTCACTTGTTTCCAACTCCTCAATTAGATAATGAAGCCCATTTCATCAAAAAATAAAAAATAAAAATAAATAATGAAGCCCTGAGCACAAGTTGAATTCCAACCAGGTCTTTGGATAATATAGAAGATTGCGTGCATAGGACATTAATTATTCAGGAGTGCGAGTCTACTCTAAAATTAATTAGTGCTTGGACCATAAGACATCGAGTTTCTTATTCTTGAGTACTAACAACGTTAGATAACAAATGGTTTCACAAAAAAACAATGAGTTAAAGAAAACATTAGGTGGCAGCGAAGTTTGAAGAATAAAAATAAAAAGAGTTCTGAGCATCCGAATATTTAGAGCAGTCATCTTATCTACCTATTTATTTGTTTATTTCACCAATTTAAAATTTAAATGCTTGTATGTACAAACAAAGAAAATGGAATCATATTAATTTCTTGTATATAGAAAACTACGATAATAGTACCTCCATTCAATTGCTTGTGTTTATTTGTTTAACCTCAGAGGTGTACCAAGAAAACTATGATAATGTGGGGGGGGGGGGGGGGGGGGATATAAACCCTATTCTTAGCACCCAAGACAGATTCAGTGCTAATTAATATATCAATAATTTACTGTTGGGTATTTTGGTGATGTGCAGTCATATATGCGACTATGCCTTTAAATTTGTGACGAACCATAAATGATTATAAGATGGCAATATATACAGTTAGACGCTCACCATGAATAGAGCACACAGGAGTCTATCAGACCGAATTCAAGTAACTATCGGACCATATCAGATTTTTTATGTGATTCAGTAATTAAAATCAATATTAATTTGCTACTATTATCAATTTATCATCTTAGTTTCTTCCGATGTCTCATTAACACTTTAATGACCATAATAGTTTATCGTTAAAGTAAATTTTAACTAAGAAGGCCCTCAAAAAAAAAAAATTAACTAAGAGGATTGATTGCTACTAATTCTTGTCTTAATATATATATTAAAGATCTATGATCACGGAAGAATTATGATTTAAAGTTTTAAACGAGTTTCTTAGAGTGGTGGTTGGAGGCTGTTGCTTTTGTTCGGAAAGCATGAAATATGTCGACACACAAATTATACATTAGATTTTGGTTCATATTGCCCCAATTACAAAATAAATTCATAAAATTCTTAATGGTAAATACCCCTCTTCGGTTTGTATGCAAAGATTTTAATTGAAATATCTAATAATTATAACAAATTACATTTAAATGATTGTGACGTCCTATTTATGCGTCCTAACTGGAAGCACTTCGGCTAGAACAACAATTTTGATCGCATCTGTTTATTATCCTTGAAATTGCGTTAATTGTGTTGTATAATTACATTAAAAAACGAATGATTTGTAACTATTGAGCATTAACAACATTTTTATGAAGTTCGAGTATGTATATTCTTAAAGCAATTGCATATATAGTATTAAAGAAACTATATAAAATAGTCTAGTGAAAACAAAAAGTGCCCCTTTTTTAATCTAATCCGCCTATCCGTGACAGAATCTCCACTAACCACTATGCCTTGGCCAAAACTTCTAGAGGTCCACACCAAATGTCCCCAAATGAGACCCGGCACGTCGGTGGGGCCATTGCTTTATTTTTAAATAAAGAGGGAGGTCTCGGTGGGGACTTTGTTATCCTGCAAACATTTGAATATACATATATATATAAGATAAGATGGGATCCAACTTATTTCGAAATTAAATGTCACAAAAGACTTTGTTGAAGAAACATTGCTCTTTGTCACTAGACCAAGAACTAGTTCTCCATTTGAAGAAAAGTAGGCTAAGTAAAATTAGAATATTCTAATCTCAATGACCTAATAACCTAACATAGATTTTACATTTGGTAGACAAGCATATACTAATTATAATCATAATAATTTCAATTATGACTCTCTTAGTATTACACTTAAAAGATGTGATTCTGGTAAGCAATGAAATTGTTTTAAGTAAGAAAACTATTGAGTCCAGTACTTTATTATAAGATGTGATTCTGGTATTTTCTTTCAAACGACAACATTGCAATTCATACAGCATATTTATTAGGCATTTGTCTCACAGAAACCTCACTTGTAATTTGGATGATTAAATACTTGAAGTGATGTAACAAAATTAAAGTGAGCTAACTAAAATGTGATATATAGGCATATAGCAAATGAAAAAGTTCGTGAAAATCAGCAACTTCCTTTTTGTGTCAATTTGCTTCCTAAAGGGGAGCTACAGTAAGCTTTGTTGTCAGTTGGCTTCAATCCTTTGGATTTTTTAAAGAGGTTCCAGCCATTCCTGTTTAAAAGAGTGCGCCCAACAGGAATGGCTGGAACCTCTTTGTTGTCAGTTGGCTTCAATGTATCTAGCACACTCACATTGCAAGCAATCTCCTGAAGTCATGGTCCATTGTACATGGTACAGCTCCATCTAATTGTCTCCACAACACTTTGATTAACATAGTATTTCATCAAAAAGGAGGAAAAAATCTAAGGGGTCGTTTGGATGGGTTAGGAATAGCCAATTCCTAGGAAGGAATAAGGATTTTCGTTGGAAAGTGTGTAACTTTGTGAGAGAGATGAATTGTTTATATTAAAATTTATGCCCGGAATTGGAAAATCCCCAAATTCCGGCCCAATCCAAACGACCCCTAAAGTAGTCATATAATCAACAATACATGGCAAATGAGAATCTAAGTCATTTTTAGTCATTGCCTGCTAGCTGCATAGTTGAGGATATATATGAAATTATTAGCTAAAAGTATTATTGTTAATAGAGAGCTAATATATTCAAGTTACCTGACAATACTTGCAGTAGATCCTAAATTATCCCCAAAACACAACAATATGGAATTATTATCTGAAAGTATTAATGTTAAGAAGACATGTTTTGTAAAGAGAAATCACTTAAAATGCATTCACTCATAACGATGAACATCTAACTAAAATTAACCTACTGATGTCATAAATTTAGTAGGGTGAATATCAAAGAGGAAATGAAACCTCTAGCTTGCATATTATTCGTTGATATTCTGGCAAGGATTTTGTCACTTCATAAATAGGAGACTTGCTTAAGATGACCTATTTATCTTGTTGCAGAAAGAATGTATCATCGATATTCATAGAAAATTTTATAAATGACGCCACCTTGGCATCGCCAGAATTGATCAGCAACTGCATGTCATTGATGTCTCCACAAAATATAATTAGTTGCTTCTCCAATAGCACCAACTATCTGATAATGTAAAAAGAATGAGTAGAAGCATCTCATATACCATTTGTATGAATGAAAAGCAACAATTTTTTCATTCAAAATCTAAATTAGTTCAACTGAAATGTTAGTGTAGCCACACAACCTGATATCTGTGGTTTTTTTAACTGTCATGTTAGTGTGGTTTTGAAGGAATCTAAAAAGCCTTGTTTTTGGTTTCTTACTGAAATGTTCAGCCAATTCATGACCACACTAACACTGCATTTATGTGATCAAATGAAAAGGAAGTAAAATATAACTTATTAATAATAAATGGCTGTTATGACCTCAAAGATTTCTTTGTATCTCAACCACTTTTTTTTGCACTCTTTGTCATCAGCCACTGCTTGTTACAACAAAGAAACCGTAATAAAATATTTAACACAATCCATGATCTTACTCCCATCCATTCTAATTGCAGCATACAAATACAGCTGAGTCTGCTTGAAATTGCAAAGGAGTCCTGGTACTTGCAATCTAAAACAACTCACATACTTCATAAAACATATTGAAAAATAAAGCTTGCTTTGTCAACTTGCATTCTTGTACGGTTGCTGGTATATATAGTTAGCCCTTTCCTCTTTGTCCTTACTCTCATACAGGCATCCTATAATCTACTACAATCCAGATACATCATAATCTCGTACCTGTGCACCAGTGGTACACTGATACTGAGCTATTAAATATGCTTCAAGGCATAGTAGAAGCTTAGAAATTGAAAATAATCATCGGGTGTTATTTTCATGTCGGTAACTGGTACATCTAGGGACAACACGAAATAAAATGGGAGCTGATACTTTAGTTTAATGATAGCACCCAAAGTTTTCTATGCGTGCCTATGTTTCTACAAAGCATCCATACTATTACTTTCCAGCAACTAAGCCTACAGTCTCGTCTCTACTATCGTACCAGCATCTTGGGACCTATCAAAAAATAAAAAAATTGAAATGCTCAATGTGGGTATACAAATAATAAATTGAAGTTAATCTTTTTTTTTGTTTCAAAAAAAGAAACGTGGGTGCTAAAAAATGACCCAAACGTTCATATAACAATTAACCCTTTTAATTTCTTCCTTTCTAATTTATATTGGAATTCAGAAAAAATAGCCCAAATAAAATGTTTGTGGTTTTTTTTTTTTATTAAAGAAGAAGAATTACGTGAGAAGAAGTGAGAGAATAGAATGCTGTAGTAATTAAGGTATGCCAAAATGAAAAGTGATTAAGCTTTGCCAAAATCAAAAGAAAGAAATAGCGAAGAAAAATAGTTTCCATCAGCAAAAACTTTTCCTTCCGAAAATTCTTTATCCAAACACAATAAATTTGCTATTTTCCTTCCGTTCTCGTCAATCCAAACAAACTGTAAGAAAATTGGTCAAAAAAGCGAGAAATCAAAGGGGAAATTTACCTGAGGGAAAAAATCGAGTTGAGGAAAATCTTTGTAGGGTTAGTGAAGGAAGTCACTAGCAACACCGACCCGTGTAGCCATTGCAAAAATCGTGGCCATGAGACGGAGAGGTGTTGGTTTCTTTATCCCAACCTTAAGCCGACCAAGAAGAAAGAGGTGCTGTCGAGAAGAGAAGTGGAAATGGTGCCTTTCGAAAGGGCGAGAAGATGTGTTTTAGCTCTTCGACTGAATCGAAAGAACATAGGATGCAATTGGCTCAGCCAACTCAAGCAGATCAGGTTCCGAGTCGATAGAAAAGCGGCTTGATCATATTGAAAGGAAATTAACGCAACTTATCTCTTTTGGGTTTTAAAGGTTCAGATCCTTTATCCTGATTCTCGACTGGGCTTGGTAAAACCCATCAACCCACAATTCTTTTTTAAATTTAGAAAATAAAATAAATAAAAGGTCCGATGATTCGGAGAGTGAATTAAATGGTACTAAATTCGGTGTACTCAACCATCAAATACGCTCCAGAGACCAAACAACTTCCAAGGGCTCGCATAATTGTACCAATTTAGTAGGCCCAAATTATAACAAGTCCAAAGATTCTGTATTAATTAGTAAACAAATCCGAAACCAATTTAACGAGATAAGAATCTTATTCTAGAAATTATAAAGAGTTTAAATGTAGATT
This sequence comes from Rhynchospora breviuscula, assembly GCA_027562975.1. Lineage (NCBI taxonomy): Eukaryota > Viridiplantae > Streptophyta > Magnoliopsida > Poales > Cyperaceae > Rhynchospora > Rhynchospora breviuscula. The sequence goes on from CM050402.1 coordinate 7,107,298, forward strand.
ACTTGATGAAATGACATAGAATGAATCCAGATACGATGGACAAATGATACTCGGGATTGCACTATTTGCAATTTATACGCGTAATTATCTATTATAATCCAATATTCTTGAATAAATGACATATGAATCCTATTCTAAATAGTTTTAAGTGTTTAAATTTAGATTATTGTGATGACATGATTTAGAATAAATTTAGAAACGATTGAAATGCTCAAATGATAACTCAGAATTACATTATTTGCACTTTATATGCGTAATTCTCATGTATAATCCAATCTTTTTGAATAAACAGGATATGAATCTTAGTCTGGACAATATAAAAAGTTTAAATGTAGATTATTGCGATGAAATTACTTAGAATGAATCCAGAAACGATTGAAATGCTCAAATAATAATCAGAATTGCTTTATTTGCACATTATATGAGTAATTACCATGTAAAATCCAATCTTTTCGAAAAAAACATGATATGAATCTTAATCTGGAATGTATAAAGTGTTTAAATGTATATTATTATGATAAAATGACTTAAAATGAATTAAAATGAATCCAGAAACGATTGAAATGCTCAAATGAAACTCAGAATTGCATTATTTGCAGTTTATATGCGTAATTACCTTGTATAATCTAATTTTTTTGAATAAATGACACATGAATCGTATTAAAGATAGTTTTAACTGTTTAAATGTAGATTATTGTGATGAAATGACTTAAAATGAATCCAGAAACGATTGAAATGCTCAAATGATACTCATAATTGCATTATTCTAACTTTATATGCGTAATTACCTCGTATAATCCAATCTTTTTGAACAAATGACACATGAATCATATTCTAGATAGTTTTAATTATTTAAATGTCGATTATTGTTATGAAATGAATTAAAATGAATCAAGAAACAATTGAAATGCACAGATGATACTCAGAATTGCATTATTTGAATTTTATATACGTTATTACCTAGTATAATCCAATCTTTTTGAATAAATGACACAAGAATAATATTCTACATAGTTTCTAGTGTTTAAATGTAGTTTGTTGTGATGAAATGGCTTAAAATGAATCCAGAAACGATTGAAATGCTCAAATGATAATTAGAATTGCATTATTTGCAGTTTATATGCGTAATTACCTTGTATAATTCAATTTTTCTGAATAAATAACACATAAATCGTATTAAAGATAGTTTTAACTATTTAAATGTAGATTATTGTGACGAAAGAACTAAAAAATGAATCCGGAAACGATTGAAATGCTCAAATGATACTCAAAATTGCATTATTTGAACTTTATGTACGTAATTACCTTGTATAATCCAATCTTTTTGAATAAATGACACATGAATCATATTCTAGATAGTCTTAAGTGTTTAAATGTCGATTATTGTGATGAAATTTCTTAAAATGAATCAAGAAACGATTGAAATGCTCAACTGATACTGAGAATTACATTATTTGCACTTTTTATGCGTAATTACCTTGTATAATCCAATCTTTTTAAATAAATGACACATAAATCATATTCAAGACAGTTTGAACTGTTTAAATGTAGATTATTGTGATGAAATTACTTAGAATTAATCCAGAAACGATTGAGATGCTCAATTGATACTCCAAATTGTATTATTTACAATTTATATGCGTAATTACCATGTAATATACAATATTTTTCAATAAACAAGATATGATTCTTAGTCTGGACAGTATAAAGAAATTTAAATATAGATTATTGTGATGAAACAACTTAGAATGAATCTGGAAATGACTGAAATGCTCAAATGAGACTCAGAATAATATTATTTGCAATTTTATATGCGTAATTACCTTGTATAATCCAAACTTATTGAATAAATAACACATGAATCCTATTATAGACAGTTTTAAGTCTTTAAATCTAGATTATTGTGATGAAATGACTTAAAATGAATCCAGAAACAATTTAATTGCTTAACTCATATTCAGAATTGCATTATATGCACGTAATACGCGTAATTAACTTGTATAATCCAATCTTTTTGAATAAATGACACATGAATCATATTATAGATAGTTTCAAGAGTTTAAATATAGATTATTATGATGAAATGAATTAAAATGAATCCAGAAACGATTGAAATGCTCTAATGATACTCACAATAGAATTATTTGCACTTTATATGCGTAATTACATTGTATAATCCAATTTTTTTGAATAAATGACACATGAATCATATTCAAGACAGTTTTATCTGTTTAAATGTCGATTATTGTGATGAAATGACTTAAAATGAATCAAGAAACGATTAAAATGCTCAAATGATACTCAGAATTGCACTATTTGAAATTTTTAAGTGTAATTACCATGTAAAATCCAATTTTTTTTAATCAATGACACATGAATCACATTCTAGATATTTTGAAGTGTTTAAATGTCGATTATTGTGATGAAATGACTTAAAATAAATCAAAAAACGATTGAAATGCTCAAAAGATACTCAGAATTGCATTATTTGCAATATACATACGTAATTACCTCGTATAATCCAATTTTTTTGAATAAATGACACATGAATCGTATTCAAGACAGTTTTAACTGTTTAAAAGTAGATTATTGTGATGAAATAACTTAGAATGAATCCAGAAAGGATTGAAATGCTCAAATGATACTCAGAATTGCATTATTTGAACTTTATATGCGTAATTACCTTGTATAATCCAATCTTTTTGAATAAATAACACATGAATCATATTTTAGATAGTTTTAAGTGTTTAAATGTTGATTATTGTGATGAAATGACTTAAAATTAATCAAGAAACGATTGAAATGCTCAAATGATACTCAGAATTGCATTATTTGCAATTTACATGCGTAATTACCTTGTATAATGCAATCTTTTTTAAAAAATGACAAATCAATCGTATGCATGACAGTTTTAACTGTTTAAATGTAGATTATTGTAATGAAATGATTTAAAATGAATTCAGAAACGATTGAAATGCTCAAATGATACTGAGAATTGCATTATTTCCACTTTATATGCGTAATTAACTTGTATAATCTAATATTTTTCTAATTAGCGACACATGAATCGTTTTGAAGACAGTTTTAACTGTTTAAATATAGATTATTGTGATGAAATGACTTAGAATGAATCTAGAAATGATTGAAATGCTCAAATGATGCTTAGAATTGCATTATTTGAAATTTATATGCGTAATTACCTTATATAATCCAATATTTTTGAATAAATAACACGTGAATCATATTTTAAATAGTTTTGAGTGTCTAAATGTTGATTATTATGATGAAATGACTCAAAATAAATGAAGAAACGATTGAAATACTCAAATGATACACATAATTGCATTATTTGCCCTTTATATGCATAATTACCTTGTATAATCCAATCTTTTTGAATAAATGACACAAGAATCATGTTCTAGATAGTTTTAAGTGTTTAAATATAGTTTGTTGTGAGGAAATGACTTAAAATGAATCAAGAAACGATTTAAATGCTCAAATGATACACAGAAATGCATTATTCGCAATTTATACGCGTAATTACCTTGTATAATCCAATCTTTTTAAATAAAGGACACATCAATCGTATTCAAGACCGTTTTAACTGTTTAAATGTAGATTATTGTGATGAAATGATTTAAAATGAATCCAGAAACGATTTAAATGCTCAAATGATACTCAGAATTGCATTATTTGCACTTTATATGCGTAATTAACTTGTATAATCCATTTTTTTTGAGTAAATGACAAATGAATCATTTTGAAGACAGTTTTAACTGTTTAAATGTTGATTATTGTGATGAAATGACTTAGAATGAATCAGAAATGATTGAAATGCTCAAATTATACTAAGAATTGCATTATTTCAAATTTATATGCGTAATTACAGTGTATAATCCAATCTTTTTGATTGAATAACACATGAATCATATTGTAGATAGTTTTAAGTGTCTAAATGTTGATTATTATGATGAAATGACTCAAAATAAATGAAGAAACGATTGGAATACTCAAATGATACACATAATTGCATTATTTGCCCTTTATATGCATAATTACCTTGTATAATCCAATCTTTTTGAATAAATGACACAAGAATCATGTTCTAGATAGTTTTAAGTGTTTAAATATAGTTTGTTGTGAGGAAATGACTTAAAATGAATCAAGAAACGATTTAAATGCTCAAATGATACACAGAAATGCATTATTCGCAATTTATACGCGTAATTACCTTGTATAATCCAATCTTTTTAAATAAAGGACACATCAATCGTATTCAAGACCGTTTTAACTGTTTAAATGTAGATTATTGTGATGAAATGATTTAAAATGAATCCAGAAACGATTTAAATGCTCAAATGATACTCAGAATTGCATTATTTGCACTTTATATGCGTAATTAACTTGTATAATCCATTTTTTTTGAGTAAATGACAAATGAATCATTTTGAAGACAGTTTTAACTGTTTAAATGTTGATTATTGTGATGAAATGACTTAGAATGAATCAGAAATGATTGAAATGCTCAAATTATACTAAGAATTGCATTATTTCAAATTTATATGCGTAATTACAGTGTATAATCCAATCTTTTTGATTGAATAACACATGAATCATATTGTAGATAGTTTTAAGTGTCTAAATGTTGATTATTATGATGAAATGACTCAAAATAAATGAAGAAACGATTGGAATACTCAAATGATACACATAATTGCATTATTTGCCCTTTATATGCATAATTACCTTGTATAATCCAATCTTTTTGAATAAATGACACAAGAATAATGTTCTAGATAGTTTTAAGTGTTTAAATATAGTTTGTTGTGAGGAAATGACTTAAAATGAATCAAGAAACGATTTAAATGCTCAAATGATACACAGAAATGCATTATTCGCAATTTATACGCGTAATTACCTTGTATAATCCAATCTTTTTAAATAAAGGACACATCAATCGTATTCAAGACCGTTTTAACTGTTTAAATGTAGATTATTGTGATGAAATGATTTAAAATGAATCCAGAAACGATTTAAATGCTCAAATGATACTCAGAATTGCATTATTTGCACTTTATATGCGTAATTAACTTGTATAATCCATTTTTTTTGAGTAAATGACAAATGAATCGTTTTGAAGACAGTTTTAACTGTTTAAATGTTGATTATTGTGATGAAATGACTTAGAATGAATCAGAAATGATTGAAATGCTCAAATTATACTAAGAATTGCATTATTTCAAATTTATATGCGTAATTACAGTGTATAATCCAATCTTTTTGATTGAATAACACATGAATCATATTGTAGATAGTTTTAAGTGTTTAAATGTTGATTATTATAATGAAAACACTTAAAATGAATCAAGAAACGATTGGAATGCTCAAATGATACACAGAATTGCATTATTTGCCCTTTATATGCGTGATTACCTTGTATAATCCAATCTTTTTGAATAAATGACACAAGAATCATGTTCTAGATAGTTTTAAGTGTTTAAATATAGTTTGTTGTGAGGAAATGACTTAAAATGAATCAAGAAACGATTTAAATGCTCAAATGATACACAGAAATGCATTATTCGCAATTTATACGCGTAATTACCTTGTATAATCCAATCTTTTTAAATAAAGGACACATCAATCGTATTCAAGACCGTTTTAACTGTTTAAATGTAGATTATTGTGATGAAATGATTTAAAATGAATCCAGAAACGATTTAAATGCTCAAATGATACTCAGAATTGCATTATTTGCACTTTATATGCGTAATTAACTTGTATAATCCATTTTTTTTGAGTAAATGACAAATGAATCGTTTTGAAGACAGTTTTAACTGTTTAAATGTTGATTATTGTGATGAAATGACTTAGAATGAATCAGAAATGATTGAAATGCTCAAATTATACTAAGAATTGCATTATTTCAAATTTATATGCGTAATTACAGTGTATAATCCAATCTTTTTGATTGAATAACACATGAATCATATTGTAGATAGTTTTAAGTGTTTAAATGTTGATTATTATAATGAAAACACTTAAAATGAATCAAGAAACGATTGGAATGCTCAAATGATACACAGAATTGCATTATTTGCCCTTTATATGCGTGATTACCTTGTATAATCCAATCTTTTTGAATAAATGACACAAGAATCATGTTCTAGATAGTTTTAAGTGTTTAAATATAGTTTGTTGTGAGGAAATGACTTAAAATGAATCAAGAAACGATTTAAATGCTCAAATGATACACAGAAATGCATTATTCGCAATTTATACGCGTAATTACCTTGTATAATCCAATCTTTTTAAATAAAGGACACATCAATCGTATTCAAGACCGTTTTAACTGTTTAAATGTAGATTATTGTGATGAAATGATTTAAAATGAATCCAGAAACGATTTAAATGCTCAAATGATACTCAGAATTGCATTATTTGCACTTTATATGCGTAATTAACTTGTATAATCCATTTTTTTTGAGTAAATGACAAATGAATCGTTTTGAAGACAGTTTTAACTGTTTAAATGTTGATTATTGTGATGAAATGACTTAGAATGAATCAGAAATGATTGAAATGCTCAAATTATACTAAGAATTGCATTATTTCAAATTTATATGCGTAATTACAGTGTATAATCCAATCTTTTTGATTGAATAACACATGAATCATATTGTAGATAGTTTTAAGTGTTTAAATGTTGATTATTATAATGAAAACACTTAAAATGAATCAAGAAACGATTGGAATGCTCAAATGATACACAGAATTGCATTATTTGCCCTTTATATGCGTGATTACCTTGTATAATCCAATCTTTTTGAATAAATGACACAAGAATCATGTTCTAGATAGTTTTAAGTGTTTAAATATAGTTTGTTGTGAGGAAATGACTTAAAATGAATCAAGAAACGATTTAAATGCTCAAATGATACACAGAAATGCATTATTCGCAATTTATACGCGTAATTACCTTGTATAATCCAATCTTTTTAAATAAAGGACACATCAATCGTATTCAAGACCGTTTTAACTGTTTAAATGTAGATTATTGTGATGAAATGATTTAAAATGAATCCAGAAACGATTTAAATGCTCAAATGATACTCAGAATTGCATTATTTGCACTTTATATGCGTAATTAACTTGTATAATCCATTTTTTTTGAGTAAATGACAAATGAATCGTTTTGAAGACAGTTTTAACTGTTTAAATGTTGATTATTGTGATGAAATGACTTAGAATGAATCAGAAATGATTGAAATGCTCAAATTATACTAAGAATTGCATTATTTCAAATTTATATGCGTAATTACAGTGTATAATCCAATCTTTTTGATTGAATAACACATGAATCATATTGTAGATAGTTTTAAGTGTTTAAATGTTGATTATTATAATGAAAACACTTAAAATGAATCAAGAAACGATTGGAATGCTCAAATGATACACAGAATTGCATTATTTGCAATTTATATGCGTGATTACCTTGTATAATCCAATCTTTTTGAATAAATGACACAAGAATCATGTTCTAGATAGTTTTAAGTGTTTAAATATAGTTTGTTGTGAGGAAATGACTTAAAATGAATCAAGAAACGATTTAAATGCTCAAATGATACACAGAATTGTATTATTCGCAATTTATACGTGTAATTACCTTGTATAATCCAATCTTTTTGAATAAAGGACACATCAATCGTATTCAAGACCATTTTAACTGTTTAAATGTAGATTATTGTGATGAAATGATTTAAAATGAATCCAGAAACGATTTAAATGCTCAAATGATACTCAGAATTGCATTATTTGCATTTTATATGCGTAATTAACTTGTATAATCCATTTTTTTTGAGTAAATGACAAATGAATCGTTTTGAAGACAGTTTTAACTGTTTAAATGTTGATTATTGTGATGAAATGACTTAGAATGAATCAGAAATGATTGAAATGCTCAAATTATACTAAGAATTGCATTATTTCAAATTTATATGCGTAATTACAGTGTATAATCCAATCTTTTTGATTGAATAACACATGAATCATATTGTAGATAGTTTTAAGTGTTTAAATGTTGATTATTATAATGAAAACACTTAAAATGAATCAAGAAACGATTGGAATGCTCAAATGATACACAGAATTGCATTATTTGCAATTTATATGCGTAATTACCTTGTATAATCCAATTTTTTGAATAAATGACAAAAGAATCATATTCTAGATAGTTTTAAGTGTTTAAATGTAGTTTGTTGTGATCAAATGACTTAAAATGAATCCAGAAACGATTGAAATGCTCAAATGATACTCAGAATTGCATTATTTGCACTTTTTATGCATAATTACCATGTATAATCCAATCTTTTTGAATAAATGACACATGAATCATATTATAGATAGTTTGAATTGTTTAAATGTGGTTTTTTGTGATGAAATGACTCATAATGAATCCAGAAACGATTGAAATGCTCAAATGATACTCAGAATTGCATTATTTGTAATATACATACGTAATTACCTTGTATAATCCAATTTTTTTGAATAAATGACACATGAATCGTTTTGAAGACAGTTTTAAGTGTTTAAATATAGATTATTGTGATGAAATGACTTAGATTGAATCCAGAAATGATTGAAATGCTCAAATTATACTAAGAATTGCATTATTTCAACTTTATATGCGTAATTACAGTGTATAATCCAATCTTTCAGATTGAATAACACATGAATCATATTGTAGATAGGTTTATGTGTTTAAATGTTGATTATTATAATGAAAACACTTAAAATGAATCAAGAAACGATTGGAATGCTCAAATGATACACATAATTGCATTATTTGCAATTTATATGCGTAATTACCTTGTATAATCCAATTTTTTGAATAAATGACAAAAGAATCATATTCTAGATAGTTTTAAGTATTTAAATGCAGTTTGTTGTGATCAAATGACTTAAAATGAATCCAGAAATGATTGAAATGCTCAAATGATACTCAGAATTGCATTATTTGCACTTTTTATGCATAATTACCATGTATAATCCAATCTTTTTGAATAAATGACACATGAATCATATTATAGATAGTTTTAATTGTTTAAATGTGTTTTGTTGTGATGAAATGACTCATAATGAATCCAGAAACGATTGAAATGCTCAAATGATACTCAGAATTGCATTATTTGCAATTTACATGCGTAATTAACTTGTATAATCCAATGTTTTTTGAATAAATGACACATGAATCGTTTTGAAGACAGTTTTAAGTGTTTAAATATAGATTATTGTGATGAAATGACTTAGATTGAATCCAGAAATGATTGAAATGCTCAAATTATACTAAGAATTGCATTATTTCAACTTTATATGCGTAATTACAGTGTATAATCCAATCTTTCAGATTGAATAACACATGAATCATATTGTAGATAGTTTTATGTGTTTAAATGTTAATTATTATAATGAAAACACTTAAAATGAATCAAGAAACGATTGAAATGCTCAAATGATACACAGAATTGCATTATTTGCACTTTATATGCGTAATTACCTTGTATAATCCAATTTTTTGAATAAATGACAAAAGAATCATATTCTAGATAGTTTTAAGTGTTTAAATGTAGTTTGTTGTGATCAAATGACTTAAAATGAATCCGGAAACGATTGAAATGCTCAAATGATACTCAGAATTGCATTATTTGCATTTTTTATGCGTAATTACCATGTATAATCCAATCTTTTTGAATAAATGACACATGAATCATATTCTACATAGTTTTAATTGTTTAAATGTGGTTTTTTTGTGATGAAATGACACAAAATGAACCAAGAAATGATTGAAATGCTCAAATGATACACAAAATTGCATTATTTGCAATTTATATCCGTAATTACAGTGTATAATCCAATCTTTTTGATTGAATAACACATGAATCATATTGTAGATAGTTTTAAGTGTTTAAATATTGATTATTATAATGAAAACACTTAAAATGAATCAAGAAACGATTGGAATGCTCAAATGATACACAGAATTGCATTATTTGCAATTTATATGCGTAATTATCTTGTATAATCCAATCTTTTTGAATAAATAACACATGAATCATATTTTAGATAGTTTTAAGTGTTTAAATGTTGATTATTATGATGAAATGACTCAAAATAAATGAAGAAACGATTGAAATGCTCAAATGATACACAAAATTGCATTTTTTGCCCTTTATATGCATAATTACCTTGTATAATCCAATCTTTTTGAATAAATGACACATCAATCGTATTCAAGACAGTTTTAACTGTTTAAATGTAGATTATTGTGGTGACATTACTTAGAATTAATCCATAAACGATTGAAATGCTCAATTGATACTCAAAATTGCATTATTTGCACTTTATATGCGTAATAACCATGTAATACAATCTTTTTGAGTAAACAAGATTTGAATATCAGTCTAGACAGTATAAAGAGTTTAAATATAGATTATCGTGATGAAATAACTTAGAATGAATCCGGAAACGACTGAAATGCTCAAATGATACTCAGAATTGCATAATTTACATTTTATATGCGTAATTACCATGTATAATCTAATCTTTCTGAATAAACAAGATATGAATCTTAGTGTGGACAGTATAAGGAGTTTAAATGTTGATTATTATTATGAAATGACTTAGAATGAATCCAGAAACGATTGAAATGCTCAAATGATACTCAGAATTACTTTATTTGCTTAATTACCATTTATAATCCAATGTTTTTGAATAAACAAGATATGAATCTTATTCTGGACATTATAAATATTTTAAATGTAGTTTACTTGATGAAATGACTTGGAATGAATCCAGAAATGATGTAAATGCTCAAATGATACTCCGAATTGCATTTTTTGAAATTTATGTGTGTAATTACCCTGTGTAATCCAATATTTTTAAATAAATGACACATCAATCGTATTCAAGACAGTTTTAACTGTTTAAATGTAGATTATTGTGATGAAATGATTTAAAATGAATCCAGAAACGATTGAAATGCTCAAATGATACTCATAATTGCATTATTTGCACTTTATATGCGTAATTAACTTGTATAATCCAATTTTTTTGAATAAATTACACATGAATCGTTTTGAAGACAGTTTTAACTGTTTAAATGTTGATTATTGTGATAAAATGACTTAGAATGAATCCAGAAATGATTGAAATGCTGAAATGATACTAAGAATTGCATTATTTCAACTTTATTTGCATAATTACCTTGTATAATCCAATCTTTTTGAATGAATAACACATGAATCATATTGTAGATAGTTTTAATTGTTTAAATATTGATTATTATGATGAAAATATTTAAAATAAATCAAGAAACGAATGAAATGATAAAATGATAACCAGAATTGCATTATTTTTACTTTATATGCGTAATTACCTTGTATTATCCAATTTTTTTGAATAAATGACAAAAGAATCATATTCTAAATAGTTTTAAGTGTTTAAATGTAGTTTGTTGAGATGAAATGATTTAAAATGAATCCAGAAACGATTGAAATGCTCGAATGATACTCAGAATTGCATTATTTGCAATTTTAATGCGTAATTACCATGTATAATCCAATCTTTTTGAATAAATGACACAAGAATCATATTCCAGATAATTTCAATTGTTTAAATGTCGATTATTGTGATGAAATGACTTAAAATGAATCCAGAAACGATTGAAATGATCAAATGGTACTCAGAATTGCATTATTTGCAATATACACGCGTAATTACCTTGTGTAATGCATTCTTTTTGAATAAATGACTCATCAATCGTATTCAAGACAGTTTTAAATATTTAAATGTAGATTATTGTGATGAAATGATTTAAAACGAATCCAGAAACGATTGAAATGCTCAAATGATACTGAGAATTGCATTATTTCCACTTTATATGCGTAATTAACTTGTATAATCTAATGTTTTTCTAATAAGTGACACATGAATCGATTTGAAGACAGTTTTAACTGTTTAAATATAGATTATTGTGATGAAATGACTTAGAACGAATCCAGAAATGATTGAAATGCTCAAATGATGCTTAGAATTGCATTATTTGAAATTTATATGCGTAATTACCTTATATAATCCAATCTTTTTGAATGAATAACACATGAATCATATTTTAGATAGTTTTAAGTGTTTAAATGTTGATTATTATGATGAAATGACTTAAAATGAATGAAGAAACGATTGAAATGCTTAAATGATATATAGAATTGCATTATTTGTAATTTATATGCATAATTACCTTGTATAATCCAATCTTTTTGAATAAATGACACAAGAATCATATTCTAGATAGTTTTAAGTGTTTAAATATAGTTTGTTGTGAGGAAATGACTTAAAATGAATCCAGAAACGATTGAAATGCTCAAAAGATACTCAGAATTGCATTATTTGCACTTTTTGTGCGTAATTACATTGTATAATCCAATCTTATTGAATAAATGACACATCAATCATATTATAGATTCTTTTAAGTGTTGAAATGTCGATTATTGTGATGAAATGATTTAAAATGAATCAAGAAACGATTGAAATGCTCAAATAATACTGAGAATTGTATTATTTGCACTTTTTAAGCGTAATTACCTTGTACAATCCAATCTTTTTGAATAAAGGACACATGAATCGAATTCTATTTAGTTTTAAGTGTTTACATGTAGTTTGTTGTGTTGAAATAACTTAAAATGAATCCAAAAATGAATGAAATGCTCAAATGATACTCAGAATTGCATTATTTGCAATTTATATGCGTAATTACCTTGTATAATCCAATCTTTTTGAATAAATGATACATCAATCGTATTTAAGACATTTTTAACTGTTTATATGTAGATTATTGCGATGAATTTGCTTATAATTAATACAGAAACAATGGAAATGCTCAATTGATACTCAAAATTGCATTATTTGCACTTTTATATTCGTAATTACCTTGTATAATCCAAACTTATTGAATAAATGACACATGAATCCTATTATAGGCAGTTTTAAGTCTTTAAATCTAGATTATTGTGATGAAATGACTTAAAATGAATCCAGAAACAATTTAATTGCTCAAATCATATTCAGCATTGCATTATATGCACGTTATACGCGTAATTAACTTGTATAATCCAATCTTTTTGAATAAATGACACATGAATCATATTCTAGATAGTTTCATGTGTTTAAATGTTGATTATTACGATGAAATGACTTAAAATGAATCCAGAAACAATTGAAATGCTCAAATGATACTCAGAATTGAATTATTTGCACTTTATATGCGTAATTACCTTGTATAATCCAATTTTTTTGAATAAATGACACATGAATCGTATTCAAGACAGTTTTATCTTTTTAAATGTAGCTTATTGTGATGAAATGACTTAGAATGAATCCAGAAACGATTAAAATGCTCAAATAAAACTCAGAATTGCATTATTTGCACTTTATATGCAGTATTTCCTTATATAATCCAATCTTGTAGAATAAATGTCACTAGAATCATATTCTAGATATTTTTAAGCATTTAAATGTAGTTTTTTGTGATAAAATGACTAATAATAAATCCAGAAACGATTGAAATGCTCAAATGATACTCAGAATTGCATTATTTGAAGTTTTTATGTGTAATTACCTTGTATAATCCAATCTTTTTGAATAAATGACACATGAATCATAATTTAGATAGTTTGAAGTGTTTAAATGTCTATTATTGTGATGAAATGACATAAAATGAATCAAGAAACGATTGAAATGCTCAAATGATACTCATAATTGCATTATTTGAACTTTTTATGTGTAATTACCTTGTATAATCCATTTTTTTTGAATAAATGAAACATGAATCATATTCTAGATAGTTTGATGTGTTTAAATGTCGATTATTGTGATGAAATAACTTAAAATGAATCAAGAAACGATTGAAATGTTCAAATGATACTCAGAATTGCATTATTTGCAATTTATATATGTAATTACCTTGTATAATCCAATTTTTTTGAATAAATGACTCATGAATCGTATTCAAGACAGTTTTAACTGTTTAAATGTAGATTATTGTGATGAAATGACTTAGAATGAATCCAGAAATGATTGAAATGCTCAAATGATACTCAGAATTGCATTATTTGAACTTTATATGCGTAATTACCTTGTATAATCCAATCTTTTTGAATAAATAACACATGAATCATATTTTAGATAGTCTTAAGTATTTAAATGTTGATTATTATGATGAAATGACTTAAAATGAATGAAGAAACGATTGAAATGCTCAAATGATACACATAATTACATTATTTGCCCTTTATATGCATAATTACCTTGTATAATCCAATCTTTTTGAATAAATGGCACATCAATCATATTCAAGACAGTTTTAACTGTTTAAATGTAGATTATTGTGGTGACATTACTTAGAATTAATTCAGTAACGATTGAAATGCTCAATTGATACTCAAAATTGCATTATTTGCACTTTATACGGGTAATTACCTTGTATAATCCAATTTTTTTGAATAAACAAGATATGAATCTTAGTGTAGAAAGTAAAAAGAGTTTAAATGTAGATTATTATGATGAAATGGCTTAGAATGAATAAAAAAACGATTGAAATACTCAAATGATACTCAGAATTACATTATTTGCACTTTATATGCTTAATTAACATGTATAATCTAATTTTTTTGAATAAATAAGATATAAATCTTTGTCTGGACAGTATAATGAGTTTAATTATAGATTGTTGTGTTGAAATCACTTAGAATGAGTCCAAAAATGATTGAAATGCTCAAATGATACTCAGAATTGTATTATTTGCACTTTATATGCGTAATTACCATGTATAATCCAATCTTTTTGAATAAACATGATATGAATTTTAGTCTGGATAGTATAAAGAGTTTAAATGTAGATTATTGTGATGAAATTAATTTAGAATGAATCCAGAAACTATTGAAATGCCCAAATGATAATCAGAATTGTTTTATTTGCACTTTATTTGCGTAATTACCATGTATAATACAATTTTTTTTAATAAACAAAGTATGAATATTAGTCTCGATTGTGTAATGAGTTTAAACTCTTGCCATCGCTAAACACAAAGTGAACACATAGAATAGACAAGATAAATGTATAAACGATCAAAGTGAATACTTACAAACAGATAAGTGTTGTCATTTCTTGTTCAGATTTTCATATGCTATTTCAACTTATTTTTATTGAACTTATTTGTTTGTATGTGTTCATTTTGATCATTATATGTGTTCACCTTGTTTATTTTATGTATTTACTTTCTGTTTAGCGATGTCAATGGATGGTAAAACTGCTTATCATGAGAAATGATAACCACGATCTGTAGTTTTGTCATCTCTTGCCATCGCTAAACCAAATGAACACATAAAACAGACAAGATAAATATATATACGGTCAAATTGAACACTTACAAACAAATAAGTATTGTCATGTCTTGTTCAGATTTTTATATACACATTCAACTTATTTATATATATATATATATATATATATATATATATATATATATATATATATAGAGTTTTGCTATGGTGAGTCGCGACTCACCAGAGGGTCTGTGAGTCGGACTCAAAACTCCTAGATTTTGTCTAAAATGACCGATCCAAACCGTCCAATACGATCTCCCTATTGAAATCTCCACGCAGACCAAATTTTACATTTTTTCGAAATTTTTAAGTATTTTTTTCGGATTTTTAAAAACTGTTGTTTTTGAACGGTTCAGAACTAATTAGATTAACGATTTTCTAAAATTTCAAAAAAATACTTAAAAATTTTGAAAAAATGTAAAATTTGGTCTGCATGGAGATTTCAATAGGGAGATCGTATTGGACGGTTTGGATCGGTCATTTTGGACAAAATTTAGGAGTTTTGAGCCCGACTTACAGACCCTCTGGTGAGTCGTGACTCACCATAGCAAAACTCTATATATATATATATATATATATATATATTCATCTTGTTTATTTTATGTGTTCACTTTCTGTTTAGCGATGACAAGGGATAGTAAAACTGCAGATGACAGTAATCAATTTCCTTCTTTCGTAGTTCAGTTCATGAGATGCAAAATACCCGTGATGGGCCTTGCTGTGCGATCGGCCTCCAGGCCGTCTAATTTAAAAATAACATTAAATATTAATAATAATATTTAAATAATTCAAATTATTTAAATAAGAACGCAATTACGGAATCTGGAATTCCGACCGTAATTACGGAATCCTGAAAACCGTAACAAGCTAGTTACGAAATCCTGGAAACCGTAACAAGCTAGTTACGGAATCCTGGATTTCGTAACTAGCTTGTTACGGAATCTCAGATTCCGTAGCCTAAAAGGTTGATATGGGTTTGGGCTTTCATGGTTCATGCACTTCGTAAATGAATAAAGAAGGCTATTTCTTAGTTTTATCTTACATAGGCGCCCCTTAAAATTGGGTTTATGCTGATTTAGTGATTTTGTTGACACATGAAATTAAATCAAATTAGCACAATAAATAAACCACTTTTCTTATTAGGTTATTGATGTTTTGTCCGTACTCTTTTATTTATTTATTTATTAATTTATTATTTCATCCTTTGCTTGTGGCCTACTTTATTATCGAGATAATTTATCTACAAAAGAATTAGACAAAAAAAAACTTTTTTGAACTGAAACAGCCCAGAATTTGTCTACAAAAATACTAAAGTCTTTCCATTATTGTTCCAAGACCAGAAGAGCCTATTGCCCAAAGGAAATTGCTTCAATAAGTTTTTTTCCCTTCAGAACTGAATGACGGGAATTGAATATCTATCCATCAAAATATTTGAAATCTAATATTATGTTGAGTAGTCTTATTATGCTTGATCTCGATTTGATAGTGCAATACCTTGAAAGATTGATTTTAAGATTCAGACGCCCTCTATTATATCTCTACTACTTATAAACGCACGGACCGTAGATGTATTAAACCCTAAACCCTAAACCCTAAACCCTAAACCTTTCCTGGGAGATTACTATCTAGTTCGATATTTGATTTCCCATTTTGTTTCTGGGATCCTGTTTTCTTTAACAGAGCAGTTACGGGTTTTGGGAAATATCTTTATAATCTGGCTGATGAGCATGGTTATGATCGATCCTCCTTGCGAATATGGCTAGCGGTTAGAGATCCTCTGACTATACCGGAATCATTGGTACTTGACTTCACTGGAAACTGGGAAGAATGCCGGGTCAAGGTTGAGGATTGGGTCCCAAATGGATGGAACCCGCCGCCGGATGACCCTGCCAATCTGTTACCGGGCCTAGAAGCACATGTAGACTTGCTAATTGGAGATGACCCGGAGGCAACACCGCAGTTGCGGTCACTTTTGCGCTGCCATCTCAGAATGCTGGCACAGATACCGATGCAGCAACAAGCCACCCTCAATCTGGCTGACATGGGCCCAGATAGTTTGGCCCAACGTAATATGGGCCCAGCCCGAGATCCTGCTTTAATGCATGTGCATTGTGCAATCCCGCAAAATCTGGCACCAAATGTCAAAAAAACATCTTCAAATCCCTCGTTTGGAACGGAAAAAAACAACCCAACATTCATTGAACACATGGCAGGAGAGGAGTACCATCTGAACCTAACTCAGATTGGTTTTTGGCCTAAAAAACAACTAAAACCCCTGAAAGATCATTTCAACCTAACTTTGGGGACAAGTGGCATGCATGCAACTACTACATTACACAAAAGTATGGATCCTAATTGGGAAACTTGTAGCGTCGTTTCGTGTTGCTCCGTGGCTGGTTTTCCAAAAAAAAACCACTCGAGTAAAGCTAATATAGGTTCTGTCAGAAACACAATTTTAAAGCCTTTCTTCTCTCCAAATAGAAACTTTGGTATTCTTAAGGTGGCTGAAAATAAAAAACTTTCAAACTCTCACTCACATAAGCTTTCAGTAACCCACAACTTTGAACATTCACGCAACTCTCTAAGCTCCTTTTCAACTGCTTTCTCACAAGATCTCTCTCGAGGCTCCATTCTCGGGCCTCATCCAGACAGTCGGCTGGTTTTTAGCAAAGAAAACATGGCCCATTACAAAGATTTAACAGATGATGTGTTGCCTTCTCAGAATTGTGACTGAAAAAATGTCAAACTGCAGGGGCCTAATAGCCTGATAGAAACAGTGATAAATTATTGGGGTTTTCTTCCAGTGGGTCCTTTGGTCAAAGAAGCTGACAACCTCCACAACATACAATTGGCAGATGAAATGGATCTGATGAGGCTGACAGATAGAGGGGTATGGACACACCTGAAAGACCTAGTGGCTGTCAAGCAAGTTCATTCTCAACAAGAACTCTTGCATCCATTAGTAGAAGAGATGGAGGTATGGATACAAGTTCATAAAATCCCATCGGAAGCTCTCACTGATGAAGGGGTTGGTCTGATTACAAAAGAAGTTGGCACAGTGATTTCTGAGGTGAGAATATCCTTCATCAATGGCATTAAATTTTACAGGCAAAAGGTTAGAAAGACCATAAGTGAGCCCCTCAGAGACCACGTGGTTTTTGATCACCCAACTCTAGGCAGGCTAGCGGCACTCATTGTGTATGAGAGACTTGAAATTGCATGTCTCTATTGTGGTCTAATAGGACATGAGACATCTTCCTGCAAGACAAGAATGAGGGTCATGCGCTGCCAAGGGAAAGAGAAATATAAGAATAATCCAGGGATGAAGAGAGTGCCATTGAGAAACAAGGGAACATGGATTTCTTCTTCTCTTTCCCTGCCCAGAGAGGCTTTTATTCCCATTGAAGAACTGCATAAATATTATGATCTGCCGAACATAGACCCTGTGATAATTCCAGAAGAAGACTTGCCGGTTGATGGCCAAATGGTTGAAAAAGCACAGCAACTACCTGAATCAAATTCTGGTAATCAGCTGGTCCCCAGAAGCCAGCAAAGAGCTCTCACAGTGGAGCAGGAAGAATTGGTGAAAAGAAGGTTGAAAGGTAAGGAACCACTTAACCCAGAAACTCAATTGCTGTCCTCTAAGGACCCAATCAAACCTCTGGCCCCCAACTCTCGCTCTAAGCGGACTATCAAACCAAAACCAATTTCTCCTAAAAACTTAAAGCTGGCCCTGGAAACAGCACAAGGAAATTGGCTGGCGTCTCAGCAACTTACCCTTACAACTCAATATCAGCAAAACTGGACCCACCTCATAAATACACAAACTCTACCAACACAGTCTGTTAACCCCCCTCACCCTTCACATCTATTAACACTAACTCCTGAGACTGATACTGTCATGTGCCAGCCAACCCAATTCCCCGAAACAGACATGCCTGAACAACCCCCCCTGGCTAAGAGGCTAAACACTGGAGGCAATACCCCTCTGCACTTGGACAATGATAGCCTTTTTTTATGGAACACTCCGGGGGACTTGGGGAGTATTGTGTCTTCTTGGGTTCCCGAGGCCGACCCAAATCGGCCTCTAAATCATATATGACGATCTTAGCTTGGAATTGCCGTGGTATTGGAGTGCCACGGAAGCAACAATTCTTAGCTAACCTCCTTCACTCTACTAAAGCAGAAATCGCTTTCATTTCTGAAACTAAATGCTCTAGTAGGAAAGCCAGGCATATTTGGGACAATTACAGAGCTTATCACCATGTGGTTGTTCATTCTAAAAGAAAAAGTGGGGGCCTTGCGTTACTTTGGAATAATAATGTTCAGGTTTCAATAATTAGAACAGAAAAGTTTTGCATTATTGCAAGAGTGATGACACAAGATAACAAGGAGTGGCTGTTTGTGGGGATTTATGGTGATGCAACCAGACATAATGTAAGGAAAATTTAGAGTTTCCTAGAACCTATTGCCACACTAGATTTATCCTGTTTGTCTAGCAGGTGACTTCAATGCTATTCTGGAAGTTAATGAAAAAATAGGTGGTCAAGACTACCTTGATTGGCACAGTAAATTGTTTCGACAATTTGTTTTCTCTTCGGGCCTAATTGATTTGGGTTTTAAAGGCCCGGCGTTTACTTGGACTAACAAAAGATACACCTCTAAACCGATTTTTGAAAGACTTGACAGGGTGTTGGTTAATGCTTCATGGGCTGCTCTTTATACACAAGCGCTGGTTTATACCTTGCCACGTATTTATAGTGATCACTCAGGCATCCTGCTCTACTTGTATCCTAAGAGAAATAATGCAAAAGGATTCAAAGTAGAACATTATTGGTTTGAAAAGCAAGGCTTTGAAAGTAATTGCAAGCAATGGTGGGATCAATCTCTGGGCCTACCTATTCATAGTAGATTCTCTCACCTAGCTAAATTGCTCCAAATCTGGAGTAAGAAGCTCATGAAGCCAGAACAGAAGTTAAAGGAGTTAGAAGGAGATATCTTGAATTGCCAATCCAATCATCATATGCAACAGAACCACAATCTGGAGATGAACCTTATCTCAGAATATAAGCTGGTCGAAGAAGAAGTGAATGTGTATTGGCGACAGAGGGCAAAAGAAAAGTGGGCTCAATTTGGTGATATGAATACTCCTTATTTCCACCTGAAAGCAAGTGCCAGAAATCGAAGGAATCAAATAAAGATGGTGGAATTATCGGATGGAAGTACAGAAACAGAAGAAGGAAAAATCAGACAGGAATTCATCCGGTATTACAAGGACATTTACTGCAAAGAGGGGCAAATCAATAAAAAACAGATTGACATTTGGATGAACCAACTGCCAAATGATGGAACCAATATCTCCGATGATATTCATGCTTCCTTGGCTTGCCTGCCAGGAGAGGAGGAGATCCATAGTGCTTTATTTGGTATGAGAGCTGAGGCGTCGCCGGGACCAGATGGTTTCTCACCTGGTTTCCTTCAGAAAATGTGGCCACATATTAAACAAGGTTTGATTGAGGAAATTAGAAAATGCTTCCAGACTCAAATGGTGCATCCTTACTGGCCGAGATGTAACATAGTGCTCATCCCTAAAAGCAGCTCTGCCACCACTCCGGCTGATTATAGGCCACTTAGCATTGGTACAGTTTTTTACAGACTCATGATGCGGATAGTTGCTCAGCGCCTTAGAGATGTGGCCCCAAACATCTTCTCCTCCACTCAGAATGCTTTTGTTAGAGACCGTCACATTGCAGACAACATTATTGTGGTACGTGAAGTACTTCATTCTTTTTCCTCTAATTGCTTTAATCAAAAGGCCTTTCTTCTTAAGGCAGACATTAAGAAGGCGTTTGATACTGTGCACTGGCCCTTTCTGAAAGCTGCCTTAGTTAAAATTAATATGCCTCACCAACTTATCTCTCTCATTATGAACTCTGTTACCTTAGGAACAATTCATTTGGTTATTAATGGTGATTGTAAAGGCGGCTTTCTTAAACCCATGAGAGGCCTTAGGCAGGGTTGTCCCCTCTCTCCCTTTCTCTTCAATCTTACAATTGAATTTCTAAGCAGAATTATCAATCGCTATGTGCTCCAGGGGAAACTTAAAGGGATTGCCTTATCTCCTTCAGCACCCACTCTCACGCATCTCCTCTATGCAGATGATCTTATGATCATGGGTTTGGCCACAGATAGAGATGTGATTACTTATACCCAGCTTTTACAAAGTTTTCATTCGGTTTCTGGGTTACAGATTAACCCGGCTAAATCTAAATTGTGGTTCAGTACTAGCTGTACTCAAATTCTCAGACATCATATCTCAGATTGCTTTGGTGCAACTTTAGAGGGGGAACAAGGGAAATACCTGGGTGTGATGCTGCACCAACCCCCCAGTTACAAGAATGAAACTCCAAATATTATTACAGACAAATTTTCTCAGAAATTGGGGGGTTGGAAAGCTCACAACTTGTCTTTAGCTGGGCGTCTGGTTCTTATCAAGTCTGTTCTGTCCTCTCTTCCTGTGTATTTTTTCTCCCTGGATGTTTACCCGGCAAATTTTATTAATAATCTGAACCAACTTATGCGGTTTTTTTATGGGGAAAACAAAACAAACAGAGATACCTTTCTCTTATTGCCTGGGACAAACTGCATTTACCACTTAGTTCAGGGGGTTTGGGAATAAAAAACTTGCACATTTTTAATCAGGCACTTTTTATGAAGAAGATCTGGGAATTAGCTGAGAACAAAAACTGCCTCTGGGTAAATGTAATAAAGGAAAAATACTGTACCAGCAAGGGTTTTTGGGGGTCCAATGGTAAAAGGGGTTGCACCTCTTTCTGGAGAAATGTTCAAAATATGAAACACTTGCTACTTCATAATGTGGCCTGGAGAATAGGAGACGGTACAAAAGTCCTAGTAAGGGGAAAACCCTGGTTTCATAATTGGTTTAATTATAATAATCTCACCAGGAAGAGAAACTGTTTTGTGTCCGATATTTATGATATTGCTTCTCAACAGTGGATCCACCAAAAGATTCTCCAAGTGCTTCCTCCTTCTGCTTTGCCCAGAATACTTGCTGCTCCTAAGCCTGTGCCTAACTCTGCCTGTCAAGATACCCTCTTCTGGCTCCCTTCTAATCAAGGCAGGTACACTGTGAAAGAAGGTTATAGATGGCTTACTCAGTATTATAACTACTTACCAAAATTAGATATCTCTATTAACTGGGCACAAATTTGGAAAAACAATTTTCTTTCACCGAGAATAAAAGTGTTCCTGTGGAGAGCTATTCTGAACATTTTGCCTGTCGCTGTTCTTATCAATAATAGAATACCGGGTATCTCTCCCAATTGTGTCATTTGCAATGCTCATGAAGAGGACCAATTTCATTTGTTCTTTGGATGTACCAGTAAAATAGACCTTTGGAAACACACAAAATTTGCTGAGATGGTCCAAAAGGGTCCAGGAAACTACTCTCTGTCAGATATCCTCTCTGTTCTTAACAATGCGGATTTGTGTTTATTTTCCAATATTCTTTGCCTTATCTAGGAAAATAGAAACAAAATTCTCTACAAAGAAAAACCATTACCTAACAAGAACCTCATTTGTAAAGCTGCGGCTAACACTAATTTACGGTGCAGAATTATTCAGAAGATCAATCCCTCTCAGAGCATTACTTTATCTAACCTGGTTAGTTCCTTTTCTGATCAGCACATCAAACTAATTCTGGTGGATGGTTCTTGGTCACCAGACTCCTTGGGTGCGATTGGTATGGTTAGCTTCAACCTGGAAGGAGATATAGATTACTTACTTGCTGAACAGAGATTGGGGATTGATGCTTTTCACATGGAATTACAGGCGGTTCAGGAGGCTTTTCATTTTGCTCGTTTCAGCCCCCAAACCTCATCAACGAGATGGAGGATTCTGACTGATTGCAAACTTTTGGTGACTACCATCATGAAGAATGATTTTGATTGGATTATGGCATATGAAATCATACCTGAACTCAGTGATCTAGCTGCAATTTGGTCTCAGAACAAGGATAAAGTTCACTTGCAGTTTGCACATCGAGAGAAGCTCACCATGGCCCACAATCTTGCGAATCATGCCCGGTTGCAGCATCTCTCTTTTAGAGGATATCCGAAAGCTGAAGATTTAGCGAAGATGAAGCTTTTCCTTTCGAACTGATTCTTCTTTTTTTTTTTTTCTCGTTAATGTTTGGTGGTTTCTGTCTGTTTAGTCCATGGGTTGGTGGTGATGAAGGCGAGAGTTATTGTGGTAGGTGGGTAAAAGATGGATGGTTTTTTTTACTAGCTTTTAATGTTTACTTTTTATTTTCTCTTTAGCTTTGGGGAGTGGCTTTTGGGTTTTTCCTGGCTGAGATGTAAGATATGTAAGGTGGACCCTTTAGTTATTAAAGTTGCTTACGAGCTTTTCATCAAAAAAAAAAAAACAAGCGTCTAGTTAACAAGCTAGTTACGGAATCCAGGTTTCCGTAACAAGCTAGTTACGGAATCCAGGTTTCCGTAACTAGTTTGTTACGGAATCTCAGATTCCTTAAGGTCGGAATCTGAGATTCCGTAATTGTGATACTATTTATATAATTTTGATTATATCGATATTATTATTAATATTTTTTATTATTTTAATATTATTTTAAAATTTTTCGGGCCTCCAGGTCTTACCACAATGGGCCATCTGGGCCTTTAACAGGCCTAATGTAAGTGTCATTATTATTATTTTTTAATAAATCCGACACGCGTCTAAAGGAGGAGTGAGGATCTCGCTGTTCTGCGTCTCATTCCTCTCAGCCGAACAGACCGCATAGTCGCTTTGGCGCCAAAACCCTAGCTTCTTCTCCCGCCAAAATCCTCTCTACCTCAGATCGAGTCCCAATAGAGAGAGAGAGAGAGAGGGAGAGAGTGAGAGAGAAGAGAAAAAGAGAATGGATGCCACAGGAGATTTCTACACGGACGAGAAAGCTACGCGAGTTGAAGGCATCTTCCTAGAGTTTCTCAAAAGGTTGGTTGTTTTTTTTTTTTTTTTTTTTTTTTCTGATTTGAGGTTCTTATGTGTGTTTGATTACATCTGATGTATTCTTTTCTTCTTTTTCTTCTCCGAAATTCTGGTCTAGATTCAAGGTCGACACAAATGCACCTGATGCGCATTACGAGGCAGAGGTTGAGAGGATGCGGTCGACCGAGTCGAACACCATGTTTATTGATTTCTCCCACGTGATTACTTTCAATGATGTGCTCCAGAGGGCAATTGTTGAAGAATATCTTAGGTATTTCTTTATCGTTCATTTTTATCTTAGGTTAAGCTTTGACATAAAGCTCTTAACTCCATGGCTATGTACCAACATTAACAAAAATCATATGTTTCTTTTGTTACTCTGAACAATTATCATAATTGTCTATTTATTGCTGAAATAATAGTAATTGTAATGTAAAATTGGAGTTGCAGGTAGGTTAAACCAAATGTTTTAGTTTTAATTCTCTAACTTGGCAATAATTCTTATCAATTTTTTTTTAGGTTTGAACCATATCTGCGAAAAGCTTGTAATAGATTCATACTTGGTCTGAAATCAGGAGAAAACCGACCTATCTTCACAGACGACAGCCCTAACAAGGAGGTCAATGTTGCCTTCTATAATTTCCCATTGCTGAAGAGGTTATACTTTTATCTCTTTTTTATTAAATTGAAAAAAGCTTGTAGTTCACCTTATCCTCTATTCCTTTTATCTTTTTTCTGTACTGGTATAGTAATCCTTGTCATAACTAAAAGAGGATTACAAAAACTACTTATTGTCAGATTGAGAGAGCTTACAACAGATGACATTGGGAAGCTGACGTCTGTGATGGGAGTGGTGACTCGTACCAGCGAAGTACGGCCTGAGCTTCTAGAAGCTACCTTCAAGTGCCTCGACTGTGGAGAAAATGTGAAGAATGTTGAGCAGCAATTTAAGTACACAGAGGTTCATTTTCTTTCCATGTTCCTAATTATTTTTTGTTCTTGCAATTGCAAAAATGCGTAACCATACCAGAGATACATACTGGCAGAACTGCTGCTTCCTGATCCAATGACTATAAGTTTACTTATTGCTGTATTTAAGAATCCTTCAGACCATTATAGCTCCCCTCAACTGTGCAATCAATCACCAAATAGGAAGTACAAAGGAAATGAGAAAAATGCTTGAATTGTCCAAGCCGTACCAATGCTATAGCAGTCAGCTATCTGCTTGAACCTGTTTTGATCAGCCTATCATGATCCACACACGTGTATAGAGTACTTTTTTTTTGAAGATCAAGTATAGAGTACTTAGTTTGAACTTTTAGTCTGACAATGGCTATAACATCCTGTTTGTAATGCAGCCTATAATTTGCATGAATGCAACTTG
Organism: Rhynchospora breviuscula; assembly: GCA_027562975.1. Classification (NCBI taxonomy): domain Eukaryota; kingdom Viridiplantae; phylum Streptophyta; class Magnoliopsida; order Poales; family Cyperaceae; genus Rhynchospora; species Rhynchospora breviuscula. The sequence goes on from CM050402.1 coordinate 7,133,128, forward strand.
TCAAAATCGACGGAGGTGGGCCCTTCTGCGTCAGGAGAGCAAGTTCACTGACTGGCAGCGCGTCCATGTGCAAGAGACCTCTAAGGAGATTCCTGGGGGTTCCCTTCCCCGTTCGCTCGATATTATTTTGCGCCATGATATTGTAGAGAAAGCAAGAGCTGGCGATACGTAAGTTTAATTCCCTTGTCTTATATATCATCTGTAATTTGCAAAGAAAACCCTACCTCTTAGTTATATACATGTTATTTGAAATTCCAAAGAAGAAGTAACTACGTATTTAGAAATTAAAATTGACAAACCATCTAGTCTCTAACAAGTTGGGTCACTAGTGCCGTTACATTGCATTAGATAGTTTCAAATTGATGTGTTATTAAAAATATGATTGTCCTGGTTCACAACCTTGTGATTGCAGATTTGCATCACGCTAGGTTATTTCATTAATGTACAGTGGTAATGGTGGTACCGTGGTAGAGATGAACAATCTAAAGTCCTCAATGATGAACACTTTAAACAAAACTGTGGTTCTGGTAGGCAAATAATGGATAGTTAGAGGTGGTACAGAAAAATCTTAAATTAAGCAAACCACACTTAACTACCTCTTTTGCTTGTACTATTCATTCTGAACATGGGCTTGTTGGATAATATGTGCAGGGTAATATTCACAGGGACGGTTGTAGCAGTGCCAGATGTCATGGCATTGACCTCGCCAGGAGAGAGAGCCGAGTGCAGGAGAGAGGGCCCACAAAGGAAGAATGCAACAGGAGGCCAGGAAGGTGTCAGGGGCCTCAAGGCTCTTGGAGTTCGAGACCTCTCCTATCGCCTTGCCTTTGTTGCCAACTCTGTTCAGGTAGTTTTGGTTTCTACATGTAGCAAACATTTTATTCTGATCTTGTCATTAGGAAATAATGATTTTGTAATGTATTATGACGTATGCAGTCAATGATGAGCAACTCTTTATCTTGAATATATGCATCTAAGCTTTGCCAACGAGCCATAATAAAAATATATATGCAACTACATCTCCTTCTTACATTTTTATGGCAGGTTGCTGATGACAGAACAGATGGCGACATCAGAGGTAGAGACATGGATGAAGATGACAGCGGTAGACCGAAATTCACTGTAAGTTTGAGTACCATCTTTAACAATTATGCCATACACACAATGTAAGTAATTGTGAACAGTTGGTAAACCACAAGGTTTAAACTGTTCTATCTGACAATTCACCAGATATTGTACCTTCGCATAATGCAAGTTACAATTTGCTTGTTAAATTCTACCAGGAAGAAGAAGAGAACGAAGTTTTGGCCATGAGAGACACCCCCGACTTCTTCAATAAGTTAGTCGAGAGCATATGTCCAACTGTTTTTGGCCATAAAGATGCAAAAAGAGCCATCCTTCTCATGCTTCTAGGTGGTGTCCACAAGATTACACATGAAGGAATCAACCTTAGGGGGGATATTAATGTTTGTATTGTCGGGGACCCCAGCTGTGCAAAATCCCAATTTCTGAAGTACCCACTCTCTTTCTTTCGACCATCATTTTTATTAAAGCTTTGAATCCATGATTTCATGCCTATTTAATTGATGAACAGATATACTGCGAACCTGGTTCCCAGATCTGTTTATACCTCCGGTAAGTCTTCTTCAGCTGCTGGTCTAACAGCAACTGTAGCAAAGGAGCCTGAGACGGGGGAGTTTTGCATTGAGGTACATTTTACTTTTACAAGTTCGAAAGAGATTTATATTCTGAGTCTCCTGTGTTGGTCATATTATTTTTATTTTATTTTTATAAGAGAGACATGACAGAGACTACCAAGCATAATAGTGTTGGTCATAGTTAATCAGTTGAACTTGATTCTTGTAGGCTGGTGCACTTATGCTTGCTGACAATGGTATATGTTGCATAGATGAGTTTGACAAGATGGATATAAAAGACCAGGTACCAAAGGAAATATCATATTTATAATTTTGATCCATCTGGATGCAGACATTCAAATGGTTTCTGACTTAACCTTTTATATGATTGCAATTAAAGGTTGCCATACATGAAGCAATGGAACAGCAAACAATCAGCATTACAAAAGCTGGCATACAAGCCACATTAAATGCACGCACCTCAATTTTGGCAGCAGCAAATCCAACTGGTGGGCGATATGATCGGTCAAAGCCTCTTAAAGTAAGCATGCCTTGATTTTTGTACTAATTTTGAATTTCTAATTAGTTTCGGGTGAACTTTGCAAAGCAGACCAATTTACTTTATTCACCATTGACAACCAATGATTCTTTATTTTGTGCATTACACTAAACTGATAAATCAAGGTTAAGAGAAAAGGAATAATGTCTACTAGTATACCTAGTTTTTTGGGTATTGGATCAGTACTAGTACACCCTACCTTTTTTGGCATTGGGTCAGTGTATTGTCATTTCATAAGCAATTTATACATACTAGAGTCTAGAATATCAGTCTCCTTAATCTGGAGTAAATTTAATTTGGACTTCCAAAATTTCAATTGATAGACAGAGGTAGGGTAAATTTGTTTACCTACAAAAGTGCTTTCATGTTACACCAATATAATTTAGTGTTTAAAAGCCTGTTTACCTGCCATGTTGCAAGTAGGAGATATTTTCAATGTTTACTAATGTATCTCTTACTGTGTACATACTGGGTGTTACTTGCGAAACTAATTACCAAAATACCGGGTGTTTCCTTTCAGTACAATGTGGCACTGCCTCCTGCAATTCTCTCAAGGTTTGACCTTGTCTACATCATGATTGATGAGCCTGATGAGATAAACGACTACAACATTGCACACCACATTGTAAGAGTTCACCAGAAGCGTGAAGAGGCGCTCTCACCAGCATTCACAACAGCAGAAATAAAGCGATACATCACCTACGCAAAGACTATCAATCCAGCGGTACTTGCTACCTGCTTATTTTTGTGTGCCATCCCCTGTATCCCAAACAAAAGAAAAAGAAAAGAAAAAAGATACTAGGCATTGTATGCTCTATAATCAACATGGCAGATTATAGATATAAAAACTTAATTATGTACTTTTGGTTTTATGTTAAATTGGTCATTTATCCGGGTCCTAAAATTTTGATACATCAGCATTCCAAGAGCAACAACAATAAATAATAGAAGTGTGATTGGTATAAAAAAAAATACAAACTTTGAGGATGCTTGATAGTTTCTTGTTCAATTAATGACTTTTTATTATGACTCCAGCTGAGTGAGGAAGCTAGAAACATGTTGGTGGAGAAATATGTGGTGCTTAGAAGAGGAGACTCGAATCCTGGCACAAGAGTTGCCTATAGGATGACAGTTAGGCAATTGGAGGCTTTGATTCGTCTCTCAGAGGCCATTGCACGGTGCCACCTGGACAAAGTGGTATGTATTTTTTGTTGTACTATGTTGTACCTATTATGTTTGAGAAAGTCGAGAGATTAATCTTTTCCTTTGGTAATCATCTGTCAGATTCTTCCAGCTCATGTGAGGATGGCAGTAGATTTGCTAAAGACCTCCATCATCAGGTTATTCAATCTTTACTCTTTCTTCTCAATGGTTGTATCTATAAGGATTTGGATCCTCTGGTCGTTTTTCGATCTCAGCCGTCCGATTTAATCTCAACGGTTAAATTTTTTCGGGCCTATCAATCTGGTATTATTCACGGGGCATCCATATCCGTTGAGATTAAATCAGACGGCTGAGATCGAAAAACGACCAGAGGATCTCGTTCCGTATCTATAATTCTTTATATGGAATACAGTTTCAAGCTGTTTTCTATTTTTTTTTTCTGAAGATAATTTCAAGCTGTTTTCTTCCAAGTTCATCTCATTTTTATTCCATTGATTTCTAATAACCACTCTGGACCATATGCAGTGTTGAATCAAGTGAAGTTGATCTATCTGACTTCCAAGACGAAGAAGACCTTGCGGAGCCACACACTGAAGAAATGGCTCAGCCTGAAAACAATGATGCAGGCCCTGCACCAGAAAATCAAGGTTTAAATCTTATGTTGCTGAACTGTTTATTTTAAATATAATGTCGTTCTTCTTGGGTTTGTGCAACTGGGGTGGTGCCTTTTATCTCATGTGGGGGGCGGGTCGGGGGAAAGGGGGTTGGGGGTATTGGCGATGGCAATTGGCAGGTCATAATGTATGGCATGAATTGTAGGTGAACATGAAGACCAAGGGAATGAAACCCAGCAAAAGAAAAAGTTGGTAATAACAGAAGAAGAATTTCAGAGAATCACTCATGCTCTGGTCATGCGCCTAAGGCAGCACGAAGAGGAGGTCATGCAAGATGGTATATCAAAGTGTTCTTATTATTTTAGTTATCAAATTTAGGCATTCTGTTGCCTTATCTGATGCCATTAAACGGAAAAAAATGCAATAGGTAGTGGATTGGCTGGGATGAAACAAAAGGATCTACTGACATGGTACATAGACGAGCAGAATAAGCAGGGAAAATATCAATCCACTGAGGAGGTCAAAGAAGAAGCTAAGCGCCTAAAAGCCATTGTAGAGGTATGTGAGATAGTACCAAAAAAAATGCAAAATGTGAAAATTGCACCTTTTGCATTATATTTTGCAATTGCATCAGTTCTTGCTGGGACTGATTGTATAATTAGTATTGTATCTAAAATGCAGAGGTTAATACAAAGAGAGGGGCATCTGATTGTAATCGACGATGGTGGCAGCTCGGCAGCTGCCACAACTGGAGAGGCAGGTGGTGAGCCAAGAGCTTCTACAAACGAGAGGATCTTAGCTGTGGCTCCTAATTATGTTATTGATTAACTTGGATTTATGAGATTAGTTATGTTGTGGCAATTCTTTTCAAGAGTGGAAAAGTTAACGTGACATGTAGTTTGTTTCACTCTGATAGACATTTTCGTCTAATGTTTGTGCCAAAACCTTCAAAAGTTTGTATTGTAGTAGGAATCACTAGATCATAACATTTACGTACTAATAGATCTAATCAATATGTTCCAATTTTCATGTGTATGGTGTACCCTTAAAACGTCCACTAGCATAATTTATTCACAAAGGTGCCTTAAATATGCCCCAAGGTGACGTCATAAGATCGGCTTGGTGGTCGCAAGTTGACTGGGGTCAGATCCTTATAAAGTTTATTTGCATAATTTCTTAAAACTCAGTCTTTTTTTTCTGGTTGAGAATTTTTTGGTTTTAGACTGTTTTGTAAATCAAGGACGTGAATCAAATTTTTTCATAGTTTTTGGTCAAATGACAAAGCTTTGCTTGTTTGGACAGCTATATATATGTATTTCATATGGAACTAACATATGTATAAGCATTTCCACTTAGTGATTGCAGCGTGTTCATTAATTTTGTTTGTTACTGAAAGGGAACTGAGCACTTTTACAAAGTCCTAGAAGGAAAAGTCGAAGAACCCTTGGGCATCTTTTTACAAAATTTGATACATTCCATTTATTATACGAGAATTCATGTAGTTACACCCATATTGAATTATTACTAGAAGCAACACAAAATGGTTCCCGATGACAATAAAAAAGACAGAAGGAAAAGGCTCAAATTAAACAAGATAACAAAACAAAAGTACAGATGTGAACATTAAGCAGCATAATTAATTAGGCTTGGTGCAAATAGCACGGATCTCGCCATTTGCGGCATTCTTAAGCCCAAGCCTCCCAAGAGTCACCATGGAGCTAACAAATTGTGTGAAGAATGCATTTTGGTCGGCTGCGAATTTATCAACTATTCCCTTTGAACTTGAATCAAAGTACAAGGCGCTATCTGAGAACAGCACACCCTTCTTCTGTTGCACCATCAAGAAGTAGTTGTTGTCGAAAGATGTCACAGACTGATCAAAGAAGACAAAAGTATTGGGGTCTAGATTGGATGGGCATATGCCTTGAAGTTGGCTTGCAAAACCGGGGTCCAAGAATGCATCTGCAGTAGGATAAATCCGGGAATTGACAAAGACGCAGCTAGTAGCACCTAGAGTGTGACCACCTGTTAATGACCAAGTTCATTATCTGCTTAATTAATTTGTAATCTTAGGTGGAATATGTATGAAATTTTGTACTGATAATAAACCTAAGCTAATCATATCAAGACCATGCATGTTTTTGTATAACTAATTAATTAAATTGTTCAACACACATTCAAACAATTTTGCTGTCCTGTTTTCTCTCTCTATATATAGATAGACTTCCATTTGTCTAATTTCCATACTTGCTTTGGTTGTAATTAATTTGTGGATTATATATATATAAGATTATAAGTTGATGGATCAACTATTTCTAGAATGATGATCACCATCATGCATTCAATAAAAAGTTTATGGATCCAACCTGAAAGTGCAACCAAATCGTCTACGGTCAACCCATGGGCAGAGAATCTCTTCATAAGTGCGGGCACATCTTCAGTCGTGAGAGGAAGGTCAACATCACTAGCTCTTGCCCCCGGTGCATCATACCTTCCAAGCTCCACTTTCCATGTCGGGCCGCCACTCTGTCACATGAATTCTGATCTAATTAATCTCATAAATTTTCATTGAAAAAATATATATCACCGCTTAAGTATGTATTTAGTAATATAAATTCATATTAATCAACATTACCAATGCAACAGCATCTCTTGCAGCAAGGGCCATGATGTCTGCACAGGAGACCTTGTTTGCGCATTGTGGGTCTGCATCTACTGCTGCCTTAGCTGCGGCAATTGTCTTGTATCCATCTGCTCTTAGGAACATATTCTCAGAACTGTGCTGCTCATCATCATTATTGGGATTTTGGATCAAGAGTGAGGCATCACATCCCTAGAGTTGTAACACAGAAAGTCTTGTAACCATTTTACGTACAAGATATATTAAATTAATGAATTGAAAAGAAAATCCCAAAATATGGCCTATAAGTAGCATCCAATGCATACATAGTGACAAAAATTAAACACTTATTTTAAGGTGCAGAAATTAAGAAAATTTAAGTCGAACGAACTTACAGTGATGAAACAATCATGAAAGAAGAGGCGCAGTGTGGCTGCTGCAGCAATTGGTGATGAAGCCATCATCCCACGGACAGCACCTTGAACAAGGCTTTCGAGATTTGGGCAAATGTTAGCATAGTAATCTAGACTCAATGTCCCATTATTTGTTTTGTTCACTGAAGACGCGGGCGCTGGCGCAAGTGCCGGGGAAGCAGCAGGAGTGAGTGCTGGCGAAGCAGCAGGAGCCAGTGCCGACGATGCTCCAGGAGCAGCTGGTGGTGTCCCGCTGGCTGGCGGTGGAGGAGCTGTATTATTATTTGCTGGTGGACTGTAGTCAGGTGAACTGTCGTGCTTAGGCGGGCTGGCTTCGTTTGGTGGTGCATTGGCCCCGCCATTGCCCCCGTCGTTGCCATGTGAAAAAGGGCACTCTGCCGCTGCTGCTATGAGAAAGGAAACTAAGACTAACAAACTGAGTGCCTTCATAGTTTCCTTTCCTTTGCACTCTGGTCACGATGGTGCTAGCTTAGCTCTGCTGCCAATTATTAGCTCTTGTGGATGTGGTGTGTATAAATTGATAGAATCCTGTGCTTATATAGTGCAGCGAGGTGGTGATTTGGGCGTGTGGTTTTCACATACCTGCTCATTGTTTTGTGATAATGTATACATTCATCAATATCGTCAATAAGGTTAAGGTGACATCCATGCACGTCTTCGTGCCTTGCTCTAATAATTTGGTCAAATGACTTTATCAGTCTCTCTCCTGTTTTAACTGGAAACTATAGGTCAAACCTTACATTGCGTACAAACTTTACAAATTACAATCTCGTATATATTTTATTTTCGGTTTCTTTATTGCTCATCACCAACTTCCTTTTAAGGGACTGAAGAATTGAACATTCAATTAACTTCTACCGAATTTACTTGCATCGTATTATACCCTATAAAGTGCTGAAGGGTGCCCTCCTGGCTTAAAATAAAATAATTTAATAGAATAAATAAATAGCAAAAGCGTTCTGCTACTAATGTTCCACTAGCTCCTAAATATTCTATTTCCTCTCTATATAAAAGAAGAAAAGACAAAAAGAGAGAGATTAAATTTACTTGAATTCAGTGATTTTGCAGGAGATTATAAAGCATCTATTTTGAGTGATGGGTAAATTAAGAATATCTTTGCAGTTTCGGAACGTTTTATTTTATTTATTTGGGTAGCATCGGAATCGGATTAAATTAAAATTCTCTCATAATTTGAAGTTTCTATACGTGAAAAATTGCTACACTTAATAGTTAATATACATATACTATTCAAAGTTTAAACTACTTTTTATTTTTCATTTTTTACAAATGCATGCTTGACAAAAGCTGTCAAGATACATCTGTTCAAACTACTTATATAACAAATTGAATACAGTTGGTTATTAAATTTAAAAAAGATTTTCTAGATCAGTAGTAGAAGACAGGATGGAGCTCATAGTTAATGACTTAATGTGTTTCATGTAATCTTCAGAATAAATTCTTTCATGGTGACAGCATGTGGCTCCATGTCGCAGCCGGCATTGTCAAGGATAATTAGCAAAATCAATATTTATTTACATAAATATATACTCTGTTTTGACCTAATTAATTGATGTTTGGAAGTTCATGGAATAAGAACAATAACAAGAACAAGGTTTGTTCTTGTTCTTGTTCTAGTTCCATGTTTTTGTTAGAACAAAAATAAGACTCATTTTGGTCAAGAACAAGCTATTCTAAAGGATGTCGAACATGAAATAGCTTGTTCTTGTTCTTATCCTTGTTCTTGTGTACACGTGTTTACGGGAAGTGGAAATAAACATTTCTTCTTTGATCTATTTTTTGTTTGATTGGGCCTCTTAATTACATCAATCTTCTCTCTTCTTAATTATGCAACCAAACACACCATAATGTATAGTTTTTATCATCTTGTGTTTGTCAATCGAAGGTGAGAATCTGTTGACAATGGTTAATTTGTTAAATTTGATTATGCAATATTTGTAAAACAATTTCAAACAAATTTTTTTTGGAGACAATATTTTCCTATAAGATTCATATAATGAAAATAACATCTGATATTCCAACAATGATCATTGTAAATGGACAATTGCAAAATATATTTTTTTTATTAATAATAGGACTTATGTCAAATTTGATCAATTTTTGTGAGCGTGATTTATATAAAGTATAAGTCACGCTTGAAATGTTGATTTTATTGCTCAAAACTAATTTTGATGATTGTCAAAATTGTCGAATTAATTAATTTTCAAAGGACTCCGGCCTACTATTACATTTTTGTAAGTTTACAATCAATAAATGTCAACCTCACTACAGACACTGGGACGTTACATTATTTAACTTTAGAAAAAGAATCCAAACACTCTGAATGGAAACTACACACATCCAATTAGTGTTCTCCGAAACGATACCACAGGAGTGTATTGGTACGACACGTATTCGTGATGGCACAATACGACACGACTCACACAATACATTTATTGAATTAACACGACATGCGCATGTTGATGTGTCGTGTCAAAATTGTGTCATGTTGAAGATCCTCGAATATTGACATGCTTTAATATAACACGACTTGACACGCAATACAACATGACATGTGAGACGACTAGAATTGATATTTATTTATATTATTTAGTATATTTTTAATAATACATTAAATTAAAATGAGTTCAACTTATAAATCTAAATTTAATGACACTTATTCATAATATTTCTATTTAATTATTATATTTAATAATAATATATAAAGTAAAAAAATTCATACTATGCTATAATTATTAATATTTTTATCATTTTAAATAATTTTTAATGATTTTCAATTAAAAAATTTTAAAATTTCTGTCATGTTTAACGTGTCATGTTAGACGTGTTGTGCCATAGTGCGTGTAATGTTAGTCAATTCCTTCACTCGACATGATATGATGAGATATGAGTTCTAAAATATACTTTTTTAACATGACATGACACGTTTGCAATACCCTACATTGAACAAATTTAAAGAAGCTGAGATCCTCGTATCATATAATAGCTTCGCTCAGAAAGGCTTCCTCAATGTCTTGGAGACTGATTCACTTATTCTTTGCAACTTTTATTTGAAGGACTACTTTGACTTCAAAATTATATTACATCCATTTAAATTAACAAATTGAAACGAACGCTTGATGAGTGATAATGGTTGGTAAAACAGCCATAAAATATTTCTTTTTTATTTACGACTAGGTTGAAAGATTACTACAGAATACAGGAAAAGTAGATTTAATAAGGAGGAAATTAAAACTAGAGGAGAAATTTTTCTGTAGGAAGTCTAGTAAGTCCTAGTTCAACCGTAAATTAATAAACTGGTAGATAGCAACTCCATTTTTTTTAGGGTGGTGTCAATCACCACGCCGACAAATTTCATTTAGAGTTACAATCACACTAATCACAATCCAAGAAAACAACTTTATTCTTTCCAGCTGAAATATCGCAGGATATTCGACAAGAATTTTATATATCAATAATGACTTGTAGTCTTGTACTAAGTAATCGTGAAGTAAAAAGGTTTTGGCTCTCTAACAGATCGATGCAGTGTATCTCATACTCGTTTTGTTGCTGACAGGAATTAAGCATTTTAACTAACTTCTTAGAAGGAAAAGTCGAAGAACTCTTGGTCATCTTGTTACAAAATTTGATATATTCCATTCTTTATACGGAGCACTCGTGTAGTTACACCTGAATTGAATTACTAGATGCGATACAACAATGGTTCCCGATGACAAAGAAGAAAAAAATGGAAATGCTCAAAATGCAAACAGATATTTAAAAAAAGAAAAAAAATGCAAAGATGTGAACATTAAGCAGCATAATTAATTAGGCTTGGTGCAAATGGTGCGGATCTCACCATTTGCGGCATTCTAGAGCCCTAGCCTCCCATGAGTCACGATGGAGCTAACAAATTGTGTGAAGAATGCATTTTGGTCGGCTGCGAATTTGTCGACTATGCCCTTTGAACTTGAATCAAAGTATAAGGCGCTATCTGAGTAGAGCACACCTGTGGAGTTATATTAGTTATTATGTTATTTATAGAAGTTATGTTATTTGTAGAAGTTTAGGGTCTTATCTGTAAAAGTACGTTTTGATTAATATATAAGGGAGCCTCTGGCAACGGAGGTCATAATCCCGAGTTTTAACCTAATTCATCTTTCTCTAAAATTAACATGGTATCAGAGCCCCGTTGACGGCGGCGGCGGCGCTGATCTTCTCTCCCCCTTTTCTCTTCCGTTCCGTGCACTGCTCTCTCCTCTCGTAATTTTTTTCTTCTGTTCGTGCGTGGTTGTGAGCCGCGTGTACACCATCCCATCCTGTGCACCGCGTGTAGACCAGGCGACTCCATCCTGTGGACCAGGTTGGTGAGCCGCGACAACACCTCCGGACTGCACCAACTCTCGATCAGTGCAGATCGTGTGTGAACTAGGCTGTGTAGACTCAACTTGTGCAGACCCGTGTGACCCGTTTTGGTGATCTATGGCCTCCTCTGACAGGTGTTTTCTTTCCTCTCTGGTGACTATTGTTTTTGTTAGATACTGAAATCGTGATCGTGTGCGTCCGCACGGTTTGTGTTTGAGATTTGTTGCTCTCGTCCTCTAGTTTGTATTTGTGTTTGTGAAGATGGGTGAACCTGTGACTACCAAGGAATTGCAGGCTATTATGGAAGGAATGGCCAAATTGTTGAATGTGAAGTTTGAGGAGCATGTGTCTGGTAAGACTTCTGGACCTGTGTTAGAACAGTCACAGGTGGTACAAAAGATTGAATTGTTACCAAATGATGTCAAGCTCGAGGGGACGAGAAATTATCTGAGTTGGTCCAGAAGGGCGTTGCTGAACCTTCAAATGAAAGGACTTGAAGGATATGTGAATGGCGAGTGCGGTGAACCTGTTGAAAAGTCGGGTTCCGTGGACAAGACAAGTGTTGCGTGGGTAAAATGAAGTCATATGAATTCTCTGGTTGTTTCTTGGTTGTTGACATCTGTGTCTCCAGCCATAGCTGAAATGGTGGAGTCAATTAGAAGTGCAACAGATATCTGGAAGACTCTAGCTAAAATGTACTCAGGAGCTGGGAGTGTGATGATGATGCTCGACGTGGAGGACAGAATTGATGCTACTGTCCAGGGGGAGAAATCAGTTCTTGAGTATGCAGCAGAATTGCGTCGCTTGTAGGCTGATTTGGATCACTATGATCCTTTGTCACTGAAGGATCCAACAGATGTTCTTTGTGGAATGTAATATCTTGAAAGAAGACGTGTGGCTCGCTTCCTGAAGGGTCTGAACTCAAATTTTGAGGCTAGAAGGGCGGCAATATGTCATTTGCTGTCTCTTCCATCGTTGAATGAGGTTATTGCTTCGATGGAGGAAGAGGAGATCAGACAGAAGGTGATGGCATCTGAAACCTCACCTATGGTTTGCTCGGCAATGGCAGTTCCTGGAGCCCAAATCAGAGATGATAGAGATTGTTTCAATTGTGGATTGAAAGGACACCTCAGTTTCAATTGTCCTGCGCCTCGTAAATCTGGTGGTGGCCGAGGAGGTGGAGGACAGAGAGGTGGATATGGTGGTCGCGGACGTGGAAATGGATACAGGGGGCGAGGAAACCGACGTGGAGGTCGAGGTGTTGCTCATTTTGCAGCAACAGAGGAGCCCCGAGCTGCGACAGAAGTGACTGGAGGAGAACTGACAGAGCTGGAAGAACTGCGACTGTTCAAGTCCCAAGTTGAGAGCTCTAAAGGCAAGGAAAATGTCTTGGATGAGTGTGAGGACAATGCCTACTTCGGTAATGTTGGTTACTATGCACATGTGACTAAAGGTATTCAGGCACAGGCATTTGCATCCACTAAATCTCATATAGATTGGATTATAGATTCAGGTGCATCTAGTCATATAACAGGATCATCCAATGAATTTGTAGAATATTGTTCTAGTCAACAAATACAACCAGATACAGTCCAAACAGCTGATGGTACATCTCAACCTGTCAAGGGTATTGGTTCAGTCTATTGTAATTCTTCTATTACCCTACCATCAGTGTTGCATGTTCCTTCTTTTCCTGTTAATTTACTCTCTGTTAGCTCACTAATTGATCAATTGAATTGCACTGTTCTTTTTGATCAAAATACATGTTTGATTCAGGAAAATGAAACGGGGAGGAGACTTGGGAATGGCAACAGACGTGATGGACTTTGGTATTTGGATAAGGAGGCTGCTATGCTCGTTGCTGCTATTGGTAAAGGAGCGGAAGCAGAGGCCATGTTACAGCATAATAGACTAGGGCATTTATCTTTTGAAAGTTTGAATAAATTGGAGCCAAATTTGATGAATAAAGTAGATATGGATAAACTATTTTGTGATGCTTGTGAACTTGGAAAACATACTCGTTCTAGTTATAAAATGATTGGTTTAAGAAGTTTGGAGCCTTTTGCACTTGTTCATTCTGATGTTTGGGGACCATGTCTTGCTACTTCTGTTAGTGGATTTAGATGGTTTGTTACCTTTATTGATTGTTACACACGCATGACTTGGATATATATGATGAAACAGAAATCTGAAGTACTCAAATGTTTTAGAGATTTCTGTGCTTGTGTGAAAACTCAATTTGGAGTACAGGTGAAGGTTCTTCGAACAGATAATGGAACTGAGTATGTTAACAAAGAGTTTGCCAATTTTGTGTCTGAGCAAGGTATCATCCATCAAACTACTTACCCAGATACTCCAGCACAAAATGGAGTGGCTGAGCGCAAGAACATGCATCTATTGGAGGTGACACGTTCATTAATGCTGACAATGAACGTACCGAAATTTCTGTGGAGTGAAGCAGTTCTAACAGCAGCCTATCTGATCAATAGGATGCCATCAAGAGTGTTAGGAATGAAAACACCACGTGAGGTACTATTTGGCTCTAATGATTTTGTTGTTCCGTCCAGGGTGTTCGGATGTGTGTGCTATGTGAGAGATCACAGATTGACAGTAGGAAAGCTAGATCCGCGGGCGGTTAAATGCATCTTCATAGGTTATCCCTCAAATCAGAAAGGATATAGGTGTTGGTGCCCTAATGAAAGAAGGATTTTTGTTAGTATGGATGTGATTTTTCAGGAATCTGAACCATACTATGGAGTAAAAACAGAGTTGGGCTCATTGTTCAAAGATGACTCTACCAGTGCTAGTAGAGAGGGAGAGAAAGAGAATAGAATTATAGCTGGCGGCTTTCCATGTCCTTTGTCGGAACTGAGTGGTGATATCAATCTGAGTGATGCTGGGGATGGTGGTAATGATGGTGATAGTAATTTGAGTTGTGAAAAGAAGAAACAGGAGGAGCTGATAGTGTATACGAGGAGACCAAAACAGCATGAGCAACCTGAGCAGCCTGAGATGCCTGAGCAGCCTGAGCAGCATGAATTGTCAGTTCTCTTGAATGCCAATGTCCCAAGTAGCTCCTCCCTAAGTCCTTCATCAGATTCTCACTCAGAGTTGATAGGTAACAATTCTCCTCAAATTTCACTCCGTAGAACATCTAGGGTTAATGCTAGAAAACCTCCTGTTAAGTATGGGAATTAGAGAAATGATATTGCAAATTACATTTCATATGCATCTGTTCCACCTGCATATAAGTCATTTCTTGCATCTCTAGATTCTGTGCCTGTACCTAACACATGGAAGATAGCTAAGCAAGATCCCAGATGGTTCAGTGCCATGCAGGAAGAACTTCAAGCGTTGAAGAAAAATGACACATGGGAGTTGGTACCTTTATTAGTTGGGAAGCGTGTTGTCGGATGCAAATGGGTGTACTGTCAAGCAAACTCCAGAAGGCAAGATTGATAGGTACAAAGTCCGACTTGTTGCAAAAGGATACAGTCAGACTTATGGTATCGACTACGATGAGATCTTTGCTCATGTTGCAAAAATGAGCACTGTGAGGATGTTGGTGTCGTGTGCTGCCAACTTTAATTGGCCATTACACCAGTTGGATGTCAAGAATGCTTTCTTGCATGGAGATCTTCAAGAAGAGGTGTACATGGAGATTCCACCTGGATTTGCTACTCCACAATTGATCTCTCTTATTTATATATACATTTTGATCATACTTAGCACCGAAATAACACTAAAACCAATGATATTTACTGTACTTTTGAATTATATTTGTCAAGATTGGGTACTGCCGTGAAATTTGACTTGTCTTGTAGGAATTTGGTGGATTGGACACAATAATTGCACAAAAGGGAGAATTTTTGGGAAGAAAATGACTAAATAGAATTCATGGCATTGTAGAGCTCATCCTAAACTTTCCAACGATCTTTGAATCACCTCAATCGGAGTCCGGATGAAGAAATTATGGTCAAAATACTATCAGTGCTCAATTCTGGAATTTTGGTCCGAAATTCTATGATTTCGGACCGAAATTTCCAGATTTCGGTCCGAAATCCATGTATGGAAAGTGGAATTTTGGCAAGTCCAGAGAAGGAAATGAAAGGAAGACGCGTTTTCTTGACCTAGCATGCCCCCCAAGTCTCTCCCTTGGCCATATATTCACGAAATGACAGAAAGGAAAAGATCCCATCTTTCATAGCATAATTTCCACCTTTTTCCACCACCGTTCTCGCGCCGAAAGGCGTAAGATTCCACCTCTCGCAGCGGAGCACGACCATGGCAGCAATCTTGGAGCGATTCTGGACGTGACAGTGATAGAACCAATCCAACCACGATTCCAGAGCCTTGCAAACATGAGTTTAGCAGAATTACTTGGTTGTATCTCTTCTTCTCTCTTTGCTTGTATTGAATATGTAGTTTGTATTCTATTTTTCTTGCATGTTAGGCTAATTTCTTATGTCTTAGGGCTAGGTAGTAGTTTAGTTTAGTATTTGTGATGACTTGATGGATTTATTTATGCTATGTGATTTGTTTTGTTGTGAATTAATTGTTATGCTTAATTTGATTAATTGATTGGTTGATGTTTACCTATGGATGAACCGCGGCATTTGTAGGGCTTTAAACTAGAACAACCATTTAATTTATTAAGTATTTGGGGTAATCCAAACGCTCGAAAGAGGAGGTTAGTTCACGACCGAAAGGTGTAGCTTCTAAACGATCCGAAAGGACTTAGATACCCCTGGAAATCCAACTTAATAAACTTAAGTGACTAAATTCTAACACGAAAGTCTAGGACTAGTTTACTTACGTGGTGAAAACCGAGTTCCAAATCAAGTCCAAACCAAAATTGCGACGGCTGAGGGTAAGACTTAGTTCTGGTCGACAAGTAACCTTCACACAACATTGTATAAAAATATCAAGTCAAAACAGAGAGTCTAGAGCACTTTTCGGCATGAAATATATATAAATTTCGGTCCGAAATTTATATATTTTGGTCCGAAATTTTTGGTATCACATGTGAAAACACGTGATAACAGCGCTTAAGAGCTAAATTAAATGAACCCAAAATCTTAGGATATTCATTTGTATCTATTTGAGTCCAGAAAACTTTGAAAATGAACCAAAAATAATTTAGTTACTTGCATCTTTAGATTTAATCATCCAAAATCTCATAAAAATTAATTGTCTAGCTTTCGTGAGAAAGTAAAGTCTAGTAATCAATTGTACCGTCCCTTGGATTCGACCCTTAGCTTTACCAGAACGACTAGTGAGGTAGAACAAGGTATAAATTTATTTGATACCGGGTTTAAAGCCTTCATCAACAATCAGCTGGGAAGGTATGCAAACTCAAGAAGTCGTTGTATGGGCTAAAACAGTCTCCGAGAGCATGGTTTGACAAGTTCAGACTTGCAGTCTGTGGTATGGGATACAGGCAGTGCAATGGAGATCATATTGTATTCTATAGACACTTGAAAGGCCGTATCACTATCCTGGCTGTTTATGTTGATGATATTGTGATTACCGGAGACGATGCTGAGGAGATCATGCGGCTAAAAGGAAACCTTGGAAAGAAATTCGAGGTCAAGGATTTGGGGCAATTGAAATACTTTCTTGGGATTGAAATTGCTAGGTCGAGGACAGGTATAGTGCCTTCTCAGCGGAAGTATGCACTGGATCTTCTTTCAGAGACATGGATGCTGGGCTGTAGGGTGACCCCTACTCCTATCGAGCCGAATCAGAAATTGTGTGCTGAGGGAGGTGACTCAGTGGACAAGGAGCAGTACCAAAGACTAGTTGGCAAGCTCATTTATCTATGCCATACTAGACCTGATATTTCTCATGCAGTGAGTGTGGTGAGTAGATACATGCATGATCCGAGAGAACAATATTTGGATGCTGTTCACAGAATTCTCATATATATCAAGGAGAGTCCCGGAAAAGGACTGTGGTTCAGAAGTCATGGGCATCTGAGAGTTGAAGCCTATTGTGATGCTGACTGGGCAGGTTGTTTGGATGATCGTAGATCCACCACAGGATATTGTGTGTTTGTTGGAGGCAATCTTGTGGCTTGGCGGAGCAAGAAGCAAGATGTGGTGGCTAGATCTACAGCTGAGACTGAGTACAGGGCTATGGCACTCAGCCTATGTGAATTGATGTGGGTAAGATATCTCCCATCTGAGTTGCGCGTGTTTCGAGGAGAGTCTTTACTATTTCGGTGTGACAACAAGTCAGCAATCAATATTGCAAACAATCCAGTTCAGCATGATCGCACTAAACATGTGGAGATTGATCGTTTCTTCATCAAAGAACAACTGAATAATGGAGTGCTGACCTTGAACTATGTAAAATCAGAAGAACAGTTGGCTGATTGTCTAACTAAGGGGTTGGGTTGTAAGTAATTTGAGAGTTCTTGTAACAAGATGGGGATGATTGATATCTATCGCCCATCTTGAGGGGGAGTGTGGAGTTATATTAGTTATTATGTTATTTATAAAAGTTATGTTATTTGTAGAAATCTAGAGTCTTATCTGTAAAAGTACGTTTTGATTAATATATAAGGGAGCCTCTGGCAACAGAGGTCATAATCCCGAGTTTTAACCTAATTCATCTTTCTCTAAAATTAACAACACCCTTCTTCTGCTGCACCATCAAGAAGTAGTTGTTGTCGAAAGTTGTCACAGCAAAATTGACTGAATGACCCATTATTTGTTTTGTTCGGTGAAGGAGCAGGTGCTGGCGCTAATTCTGGAGCAAGTGCTGGGGAAGCAGCAGGCGCCAGTGCTGGTGAAGCTCCAGGAGAAGCAGTGGGTGTCCCACTGGCTGGAGTTGAAGGAGTTGTATCATTATTTGCCGGTGGGCATGTAACCGGGTGAATTGTCGTGTTTTGGTGGCCGGTTGTTTTCTTTTGGTGGTGCATTGGCCCCACTATTTCCCCCATCGTTGCCATGGGAAAAGGGGCACTCTGTTGCCACTGCTATGAGAAAGGAAACTAAGACTAACAATATGAGTGCCTTCATGGTGTCTTAGTTCCCTTCCCTTGGCACTCTGTTCACTTTAGTTCTACTTAGCTCTGGTGCCAATGATTAGCTATTTGGGATGTGGTGCTGTAAATTCATGGAAATTTTTGTTTATATAGTGCTGAGAGGTGCAGATTTGGGCGTGTGGTTTTCACATACCTGCTCCTTGTTTTGTGATAATTAATGTATACATTCATCAGTAAGGTTAAGGTGACACCCATGCACGTCTTCTTCCCCTGCTCTAGTAATTTGGTCAAATGTCTTTTATGTTCTTGGTCCTTTTAACTACAAACCAATTTTCTTTTATTATAACAAATGGAACAAATTTGATTATCAAGATAAAAAAAGAATTTCTAGATCAGTAGAAGAAGACAGGATGGCGCGCACTGTTAATGACTTAATGATTTTCGAAGATAAATTGAGGTCAAGCTCCCAACTTATTTTTAATGACTTAGTGATTTTCATGTAATCTTCAGAACTAATTCTTCGTAGGGACAGCATGCGGCTCTATGTCGCTGCTGGCGTTGCATGCTGAAGGGATGGCTTATTTGTTTGTATGTGTTCACTTTGATCACTTTATATGTTCACCTTGTCTATTTTATGCGTTCATTTTCTGTTTAGCGATAGCAAGGAATGACAAAACTACCGATGCAGTAATCACTTTATATTTAAGAGGACAAATTTGGTGGAAAAAGATTAATTTTGGTTGTAGGTTTTTGAGGTTTTAGTTGTAATACACACTGAAAATGAACCCTATGCCTTGTAAGTATGACGCTAAGGACTGACTAATACCTGGCTATCCATACTTATCTGTTGCAACCTACAACTAACATGTTTAATTTTATTTTTACCCTAATGCATATACTAATTCAATAAAAAAGTTTCGCTTAGTCAACGTGATTAAAAATATAATATAGAAGAATAGATTCTAGAGGAAAGAAGGACTAAACTATTAGAGCTGCAGGGATTGAAGACGTGCATGTCACCTTTACCTTATTGATGAATTTATCAATTACAATGATTATGACAAACAAGGAGCAGGTATGTGAAAACCACACGCCCAAATCTGCACCTCGCAGCACTATATAAACACAAGATTCCACGAATTTACAGCACCACATCCACAATAGCTAATCATTGACACCAAAGCCAATTAGCACTGTCGTGAACAGAGTGCCAAGGAAAGGAATCTAAGACACCATGAAGGCACTCAGTTTGCTAGTTTTAATTTCCTTTATCATAGCGGCAGCAGCAGAGTGCCCCTTTTCACATGGCAACGACGGGGGCAATGGTGGGGCCAATGCACCACCAAAATACGACAATTCACCCGGCTACAGTCCACCAGCAAATAATGATACAACTCCTTCAACTCCAGCCAGCGGGACACCCACTGCTTCTCCTGGAGCTTCGCCAGCACTGGCGCCTGCTGCTTCCCCAGCACTTACTCCAGAATTAGCGCCAGCACCTGCGCCTTCACTGAACAAAACAAATAATGGGTCATTGAGTCCTGATTACTATGCCAACATTTGCCCAAATCTCGAAAGCCTTGTTCAAGGTGCTGTCCGTGGGATGATGGCTTCATCACCAATTGCTGCAGCAGCCACACTCCGCCTTTTCTTCCATGATTGTTTCATCACAGTACATTTCCTTTGACTTGAATTTTCTTAATTACTGCACCTAATAATAAGTGCTTGATTTTTTGTTACAGTATCTATATATATATATCCTCTATATATGTATTCTAAAAAGCATAAAAGTAAATGCAAGAATTTTCTTTTCAGTTAGTTAATTTAACATATCATGTATGTAAATTGGTTACAAGACTTTCTGCCGCATTACAACTTTAGGGATGTGATGCTTCACTCTTGATCCAAAATCCAAATAATGACGATGAGCAGCACAGTTCTGAGAATATGTTCCTAAGAGCAGATGGATACAAGACAATTGCCGCAGCAAAGGCTGTAGTAGATGCAGATCCCCAATGTGCAAACAAGGTCTCCTGTGCAGACATCATGGCCCTTGCCGCAAGAGATGCTGTTGCCTTGGTAATATTGATTGATACGAATGCATTGCTAATTACATAGGTGGTGCTATGTATTCTATTGGATGATAAATTGTAAGATTGATTAGATCAGAATTTTTGTGGCAGAGTGGTGGTCCGACATGGAAAGTGGAGCTTGGAAGGTATG
Source organism: Rhynchospora breviuscula (assembly GCA_027562975.1). Classification (NCBI taxonomy): domain Eukaryota; kingdom Viridiplantae; phylum Streptophyta; class Magnoliopsida; order Poales; family Cyperaceae; genus Rhynchospora; species Rhynchospora breviuscula. Next base: position 7,153,732 of record CM050402.1, read on the forward strand.
ATGCATTGGGGGCAAGAGCAAGTGATGTTGATCTCCCTCTCACGACTGAAGATGTTCGTGCACTTATGAAGAGGTTCTCTGCTCACGGGTTGACCGTAGATGATTTGGTTGCACTTTCAGGTTAATCTACAAATTAGTTACAACCAAACAAAGCATCGTAAATAGAATACACAAGTATAACTATATAGAGTTAAAGCAATTTTTTTGAATTCGTGTTATTCAATTTAAGTAATTAGTTCTGCAAAAACATGCATGGTCCTGGTATAATTAGCTTAAGTTTATTATCAGTACAAACTTATATATATTATTCCTCCTAAGTGTTTGTAAATTAATTAAGTGGATGATTAACTTGTTCATTGACAGGCGGTCACACTCTCGGTGCTACTAGCTGCGTCTTTGTCAATTCCCGGATTTATCCTACCGCAGATGCATTCTTGGACCCCGGTTTTGCCAGCCAACTTCAACGCATATGCCCATCCAATCTAGACCCCAATACTTTTGTCTTCTTTGATCAGTCTGTGACATCTTTCGACAACAACTACTTCTTGATGGTGCAGCAGAAGAAGGGCGTGCTCTTCTCAGATAGTGCCTTATACTTTGATTCAAGTTCAAAGGGCATAGTCGACAAATTTGCTGCCGACCAAAATGCATTCTTCACACAATTTATCAGCTCCATGGTGAGGCTTGGTAGGCTAGGACTCAAGACTGCTGCCAATGGTGAGATCCGCGCCACTTGCACCAAGCCTAACTAATTGAGCTGCTTAATTTCCACCTCTGTATTTTTGTTCGAATTTGTTTAATTTGAGCACTTCCATTTTTTTCCTTGTCTTTATTGTTAACGGGAACCATTTTGTATTGCTTCTAGTAATAATTCAATTGGGTGTAATGACACGAATGCTTGTATAATAAATGGAATATCAAATTTTGTAACAAGATGCCCAGGAGTTACACTTTTCTTTGTAATAATTTCTTAAAATGTTCAATTCCCTGTCAGCAACAAAAAGAGTATGCTCAATTGAATTCCGATGACACCCGAAGAGTACAGTTCATTCTTACAATACTCATCGGTATGTACAAATGAATTATGCCAAAACAGAGTATAAAATTTATCTTAATAAATATTGATTTTTTTAATTATCCTTCAGCAATGACGGCAGAGACATGGACCCGCGTGCTGTCCCTATGGAAGAATTAGTGCTGAATTCAGAAAACTACATGAAAACAGTTAAATCATTAATTGTGCGCACCATGCTGTCTTCTACTAGGAATCGAATCGTTCCGTAAATCCAACGGCTGTCGCGCGTTTTTTCTCTCCGCTCCCCCCATATCGGATCCGCTCCACAGTCGCTCCCGAATTCAGATCCTAAGTGCGCGTCAATTCCAAACCGTTTCCTCTGTGTTATTTTTCGATTAAGTCCCTGTTCTTTTGGAATTTAATCTCCGGCGTGACTCCGGTGATCCAGGCCACGGTACTGAGCGTGGGTGGGTTCGTTAGCTTCGTGAAGGTGAGAAGTAGGTTCTGGGGTTAATTCGTGGTGGAAAAGTTTGATTTGGTGGAGGAGCCAATGGATTGGTACGGTGATGAGATGAAGATGGAGGTGAACGTGCATTTCCTGTTCTTAGCAGCGTGACATAAAAATACTTAATAAATTTCTTTTCGAAATCCTTGATAGTAGATGCCAAGTTCTTTCAACGAAGCTTACTAATTTTTTGAAACCAGATTTTTGAGATTGTCAAGAAATGATCCCATCACGGAATTTCAAAATAAACAGTAATTTTTACTGATAAGTTTTGATTAGAATACATAACCTTGTGTTCTTCTTCCACTGAAAGGTTCCAAAGGCCACCTACTGCCTCAGCCACCAAACGATTCATTGACCTTACAAGATTGCTGAGTATTGCAATGCCACCTTCATCTGCAACTGCTTTTGCAACCTTCGCATTTACTGAGAGGTTTGAAACTTAAATGGTGTTAGCAACTACTGAGTTTGCTTACTAGATGTGTGACCATACTTTAGCAAGTAAATGGAATTACATTTAACTAAACACACCAGCCATGTGACCCAAATTACAGCAATTGGAATTGAATTTATGGATAACTAGGCCACAATTAACATCTCTTTGACGCAACAAACTATGCTGAGCTTATGTACACAGTTTAGAGTACCCTTTATTATTCATAAACCAATAGAAGAGAGGCCCTAAGGCTACTACTTTGGCTTAGTTGTATTTTACATTGGTTAATTGTGGTAAGAGCAGCTACAGCAAGTCACAATACATTAGATTAAAGCTAGTATTGCACATGCTACATTTTTATACACAACATTTACACACTTTCACATATATCAGCCATAAACAAATAAAATGAAAAAGTTGTCAAGCATATATCCAAACATCATAAAAATTGGCAGAAACATACTACTTTATGAACGCAATAACACCCTCAAGTCAATACTTTTCATTTTTCTAATTTCTTTCCAGCAATACCCCTAGAATTTCCTTTATCTACTGTTTTAAAAGAAATTTAATCTTTTTAAATGGAAAAAGTGATTTCATGAGGTCATATACATTGTATACAAGCTATTCATACAGTGTATATTTGCACCAAAATCTCTGATTTTGCTATTTTCACAAAACAGGCCAGAATTGAAACTGTTGTTTATGCCTTGCTTATAGCCACTAGGAGTCAAATCAAACTATACCAATGATACACACTGCTGTGAGAACTTGACGGAATAATACGGAATGAAATCCCAAGATCTTTATATGTACCTCCAGCCACTGCTAATGCGTGATTGTCGATTGCAACGTGCGCTAGAAGGGCACCACTAACCCGATCAGCCTCCTGATGACTTTCTTCCAGGATGTCGGACTAGACCTTGTCTCCCTTCTCTCTCTATATTCCTCTCTCTTTCTGCCTTGATGAGAGATAGAGAGGAGTAATGGATACTGGCTGCTGTTCTCCATCAAAACAGTATTATTTAAGGGGCTATAGATCACTTGAAAAGGTGCAAACATCAGATGCAAATCAAGGACTGAGATCACATACGTTCTGTCCATATCTTCTGCACTCGACCAACCGGACCCGCCTGATTTCAAGCGGACCCGTTTGAATTCAAGCGGATCCGTTTGGAATGGTCCCGAGTCATAATGACAGAACTCACAACTGCTTCATGCTAACACTAACAACTCCTAGAATTTTTATTTTTGGTTTAGGGAAGCATCAGTTTTGCAATTTGGTCCAGGATTTTACATAAATTATAAAGGGCATGAGCCTATCAAAAATCAAGTAGGCGAGGAAAACAATTACAATATCTATTTCTATTTCTACAGTACATCTAACGAAACATTTGTAGAATTCACCAGAGAGAAACGATTGATATATGCATGATACAGTGAGAATTTGCCTTAATAATGGTGTCATGATGTTCTTTACTGGCACAAGTCCTTATTTGTATCAAGAAATTGCATAAAGAAGATCATAAGTCACAAGCATATATTTATTAAACAGCAACAACCAATCTTCAAGTGTCCTATTTTTTTCAACAAACGCATCAAATACAAGAATTTTTATTATTCCCGTGGAGTGCAGAATTACATCCGTCAATATTTCGACAGGAAAAATATGCTCAATCTACACTATTTGGTATCTCTTTCCTTTTTTTTCTACATCCCTACATTTACAGCAAATAGCAAGCACAGATTATTTGTCACCTTGCTTCTTTTTCCGATAACTTAGCTCGGTCACCTGAAAATATGAAAATATATGCAAACAAAAGGTCAATTTGCTTTAGCAGCAACACATTTGGTTTCTCACGGGAACAAGTAAATCAATACTGAAAATTCGTGTTGGTGTAAAGATATACTTGTTGTTGTTGGTAGAATCCTTGTTGATTTATTGTTGAAAATGTAAGAAATGTAGTTTGGCAAGAAAAAAAAAAGGAAATTGAAGTTACCTGTTGGTGTAGGAGAACGCTGATTACTAATTACTCACTGATTTCTTACGGGATAGCACTGACATTGTTATGATTGACATTGCGTGCTTGTTGCATACTGTAGTTGGTCAAAATCAGTGGTTGGAGAGGGCCAACGGGAGGGGGAGAGCACGCACACTCACACCAGTGAGAAATCAGCGGAGGGAAATGGCGAAAAATTAGGTCGCCAACTGGAGAGTGGAGACCAAGTAAGACAGCAGTGGAGGGAAATGGAAAAAATTAGTTTGCACGAGTGGGGCCCTCTGGAAGAGCGAGGTGGAGCAGTTTTTGCGTTTTTTTTTCTTTGTTTCGGATCCGATATGGGGGAGTGGAGAGAAAAGCAACGCACACCGTTGGATTTACGGAACGGTTCAGATCTGCTGCACTATACACTTGCTGCGCGACACCAGATTCGATTCCCTTCTACTAGACTACTAGTGATCAAGAAATTCTTTTTTAATTTTGAGAACAACTTTGTTCAATTTGTAATACAAGAGGTTTGAACTTTTTACAAATGTACTCTGACAGCTTTTGACAAGCACAATTGTAAACAATGGAAAATAAAAAGTAGTTTGAACTTTGCATGGTATACGTATAATAATTACAGCAATCTTTCACGTATAGAAACTTCAAATTGTGAGAGAATTTTACATAATTTAATTCGATTCAGATACTACCCAAAAAAAAAATAAAATAATACGTTCTGAAACTACAGAGACATTCGAATTTACCCACAAGTCTAAAATAAATGCTTTATAATCCCCGCAAAATCATTAAATTCAAGTAAATTACTCTGTTGATTGGAATGACCATCTCTTTTTGTTTTTTAGTTTCTTCTTTGATATAGAGAGGACAGAATATTTAGGACCAAGAGGAACATTAGTACCAGAATGGTTTTGCTATTTATTCTATTAAATTCTATTATTTTAAGCCAGGAGGGCAGCGTACAGCATAACAGCACTTTATAGGTTTATACAAAGCAAGTCAGTTCGGTTGAAGTTAATTGAATGTGCAATTGTTTAGTTCCTTAAAAAGGAAGTTGATGAAGTCATTTGACCAACTTATTAGAGCAAGGGACGAAGACGTGCATCGATATCACCTTAACCTTATTGACGATATTGATGAATGCATACATTATGACAAAACAATGAGCAGGTATGTGAAAACCACACGCCCAAATCCACAAGAGCTATCAATTTACACACACCACATCCACAAGAGCTAATAATTGGCAGCAGAGCTAAGCTAGCACCATCGTGACCAGAGTGCAAAGGAAAGGAAATTAACTATGAAGGCACTCAGTTTGTTAGTCTTAGTTTCCTTTCTCATAGCGGCAGCGGCAGAGTGCCCTTTTTCAAATGGCAACGACGGGGGCAATGGCGGGGCCAATGCACCACCGAAAGAAGACAACCCGCCTAAGCACAATAGTTCACCCGACTACAGTCCACCAGAAAACAATAATACAGCTCCTCCACCTCCAGCCAGCGGGACGCCACCAGCTGCTCCTGGAGCATCGCCGGCACTGGCTCCTGCTGCTTCCCTGGCACTTCCTCCAGAACTTGCGCCAGCGCCCGCGTCTTCAGTGAACAAAACAAATAATGGGACATTGAGTCCAGATTACTATATTATGCCTATATATAAGAGGTTGTGCTATGTATTGAAATAGAAATATTGTAATTTGATATATGAGAAATTATATTGTAATTGAGTGATTGAGAGTTGAGTATTGGAGTACCTTATTGAATTTTTGAGTTCTATTTGAATTTTATTTGCAACAAATTGGTATCAAGAGCCGATGGCGAATACTGGCGTGACGTCGATCGGGCATATGCCGCTGCTGAAATTGACGAAGTCGAATTACGACAATTGGTGTATACATATGAAAGCGCTGCTCGGTGCTCAAGATGCATGGGAAGCAGTTGAGGCCGGCTATGAAGAGCCGACAACAGAGGCCGTAAACGCCATGACGGTGGCACAATTGAAGACATTAAAGCAAAAACGCAAAGGTGATAAAACTGCGCTTTATCTAATTTATCAAGCAGTTGATGAATCCGATTTTGAGAAAATAGCCAGTGCGACAACCTCAAAGGAGGCATGGGATATACTTGAAAAAGCATATAAAGGCGCTACTCGAGTTAAGCAAGTGCGGCTCCAAACCTTGCGAGGCGAATTGGAGGCCATGAAGATGAAAGAGACAGAAGGAGTCTCCGATTTCATCACCCGTGTGCAAACGGTGGTGAATCAACTCAAGCGAAATGGCGAAACCCTAACTGATGCAAAGGTTGTAGAGAAAATTCTTCGATCATTAACCAATGATTTTGAAAACGTAGTATGTGCGATTGAAGAGTAGAAGAATTTAGAAGAAATGACCGTCGATGAACTAGCCGGGTCGCTAGAAGCACATGAACAAAGAAAAAAAAAGAAGAAGGAAGAATCCCTTGACGAAGCGCTGCAAGCAAAAGCGAAAATTGATGAAGATAAAGCGATGTATGCTCAGCATAACCATCAAGGAAGAGGAGGCAGATCTGGAGGCCGTGGCTCTAGTCAAGGACGAGGCTGTGGTAGAAATAATAACTACCAAGAAAAACAGCAGCCAACTGAATTTCAGCAAAACTCGCATGGCAGATGACGTGGCCGGGGAAGAGGTGGCCGTGGATATCGTCCCGACGTCGACTATTATAACTGCGGTCGATATGGGCATTATGTGCGAGATTGTCGATTGCCAAAGAAGATTGAAGAAAATACAAATCTTATTCAAGAAGAAGAGGCGAATGATGATGATGTTCTCATGATGGCATGCGACGATATTATTTTAAATGACAGTTTTATTGACAAAGCCTCAATATGGCACTTGAGGTTCGAACATTTAAATGGTGATAGCTTAAGTGAGCTAGCAAAGAAGCGCATGGTTCATGGTTTGCCCGGTGTAGACTATCCAAAGAAATTCTGTGAAGGATGTGTCCATGAGAAGCAGGCAACAAACTCATATTCAAAAAGTACGGAATATCGTGCAAAAAGAATTCTCGAATTGATACACACAGACATATGCGGTCCAATCACACCCAAATCATTTGGAGAAAAGATGTATTTTATTACTTTTATTGATGACTATACAAGAAAAACGTGGGTGTATTTCCTTAAAGAGAAGTCTGAGGCGCTCGAAGTCTTTAAGAAATTCAAGGCGATGGTTGAAAAGAGAACCGGCCATTATATTAAAGTGTTGCGGTCAGATAAAGGTGGCGAATATATGTCAACTGCTTTCACGAATTATTGCAAAGAACATGGGATAAAGAGAATCCTAACTACTCCCTCGTCACAAGAAAATGATGTAGCAGAGAGAATGAATCGAACAATTCTCGACATGGTTCGGTCGATGTTGAAGAGTAAAAACATGCCAAAAGAATTTTGGGCGGAAGCAGTTCGATGCGCCGTGTATATACAAAATCGAAGTTCTCATGCGAGATTGAAGGATAAAACGCCACAAGAAACTTGGAGAGGGATCAAGCCGACGGTGTCACATCTCAAAGTATTTGGTAGCATAGCCTACGCGCATGTATCAAATAAAAAAAGAACAAAGGATGATGATAAAAGTAAGAAGTATGTGTTCATCGGGTATGATGAGAAGACGAAGGCTTTTAGGCTGTTCGACCCGATCGAAAGAAGGTGACAATAAGTCGAGATGTGCAAGTAAATGAAGAAATTATATGGGACTGGAATAATCAAAAGGAGACAATTCATGAAGATAACGAAAGTGATGTGTCAACCTCTACACCGACAATAACAAACACAAGTCATGATAGCTCCGATAATGAAGATCAGCCAAGACAACCAAGAATGACAAGTCTACAAGAGCTATACGATTCAACATGTGAGGCACAGTTGGTATGTCTTTCGGTGAATGTCGAACATATTAATTTTAAAGAGGCGACAAGAAATAAGAAATCAGAAGTCATGAAAGGATATCGACAAAAGGAATATTCAAAAGATATTAAAGATGGGAGCAAGACGGACGATCGTAATTACATGTTAAGACGAAGGAAGCTCAGTGCAAAACATTCGATGTTTGAGGGAGGACGTCGAGTAGATGCCCGAAAATATCAACGGAAGAGATTTGAGTTTAAGGGAGGAATTTGTAATGTAAACTCAAATCAAAATTGGCCATATCGGCGCAATGTAAAGTCGGCACTGTATTAAAAAAAATGCATAGTCAAAGGGTCAAACTTTGAGGCTAGCTAAGCAAATTTGATTTGTATGTTTGAGTTGTATTTTTTGTGTATAAGTCGGTAAATAAAAAACCGACTAAAATTTGTATAAATAGGGATTGGCTTATGAAAGACACATGTATTGTAATTGAGTGAGTTGTAATTGAAATTGATATTAGAAAATTCTATTGAAATATAGAGTGTCTATTTGAATTATATTGCAACATACTATGCCAACATTTGCCCAAATCTCGAAAGCCTTGTTCAAGGTGCTGTCCGTGGGATGATGGCCTCGTCACCAATTGCTGCAGCAGCCACACTTCGCCTCTTCTTCCATGATTGTTTTATCACAGTGCATTCCTTCAACTTAAACTTTCTTTACTACTGCACCTAAAATAAGGGTTTGATTTCTCATTTCTGTCATTATGTTTGCATCGATTGGTTTCTGCTTCAAGTTCATATTTTAGGATTAGTCCCAGTACCTCTATATATGTATTACGGAAAGTATAAAAGTAAATTCAACAATTTTCTTTTCAATTAATTAATTTAATAGATCGTGTACGTATATTGGTTACAAGACTATCTGCGTTACCAACTTTAGGGATGTGATGCTTCACTGTTGATCCAAAATCCAAATAATGACGATGAGCAACACAGTTCAGAGACTATGTTCCTAAGAGCAGATGGATACAAGACAATTGCTGCAGCAAAGGCTGCAGTAGATGCAGATCCCCAATGTGCAAACAAGGTCTCCTGTGCAGACATCATGGCCCTTGCCGCAAGAGATGCTGTTTCCTTGGTAATATTGATTGATACAATTGCATTGCTAATTACATAGGCAGTGCTATGTATTCTATTGAATGCTAAATTGTGAGATTGATTAGGATCAGAATTTGTGTGGCAGAGTGGTGGTCCGACATGGAAAGTGGAGCTTGGAAGGTATGATGCATTGGGGGCAAGAGCTAGTGATGTCGATCTCCCTCTAACGACTGAAGATGTGCCTGCACTTATGAAGAGGTTCTCTGCTCACGGGTTGACCGTAGATGATTTGGTTGCACTTTCAGGTTGTCCATCAGCTTATATTATATTAATCTACAAATTAGTTACATCCAAATGGAGCATCGTAAATAGAAAACAAAAGTCTAACTATATAGAGTTAAAGCAATTTTTTTTTGAATTCGTGTTGTTCAATTTAAGTAATTAGTTCTGCAAAAACATGCATGGTCCTGGTATAATTAGCTTAAGTTTATTGTCAGTACAAACTTATATGTTCCTCCTAAGTGTTTGCAAATTAATTAAGTGGATGATTAACTTGTTCATTGACAGGCGGTCACACTCTCGGTGCTACTAGCTGCGTCTTCGTCAATTCCCGGATTTATCCTACTGTGGATGCATTCTTGGACCCCAGTTTTGCAAGCCAACTTCAAGGCATATGCCCATCCAATCTAGACCCCAACACTTTTGTCTTCTTTGATCAATCTGTGACATCTTTCGACAACAACTACTTCTTGATGGTGCAACAGAAGAAGGGCGTGCTCTTCTCAGATAGCGCCTTGTGCTTTGATTCAAGTTCAAAGGGCATAGTCGACAAATTTGCCGTCGACCAAAATGCATTCTTCACACAATTTATGAGCTCCATGGTGAGGCTTGGTAGGCTAGGACTCAAGACTGCTGCCACCGGTGAGATCCGCGCCACTTGCACCAAGCCTAACTAATTGAGCTGCTTAATTTCCACATCTCTGTATTTTTTTTTCGATTATCTTGTTTAATTTGAGCATTTCCAATTTTTTTCTTTTCTTTATTGTTCACATGAGCCATTTTGTATTGCTTCTAGTAATAATTCAATTTGGGTGTAACGACACGAATGCTCGTATAATAAATGGAATATCAAATTTTGTAACAATGCCCAGGAGTTCTACTTTTCTTTGTAAGAATCTCTTAAAATGCTCAATTCCCTGTTAGCAACAAAAAGAGTATGGGATACACTGCATCGATCAGTTAGAGATCCAAAACCATTTAACTCCATCATTACTTAGTACAAGATTTTGAGATATAAAATTCTTGTTGAATTCACCATGATATTTTAGCTGGAAAGAGTAAAGTCCCACTCTTGGATTCATGGATTGTGATTAGTGTGATTGCAACTCTAAACGGAGCTGCTATCCACCAGTTTATTTACGGTTGAACTAGGACTTAACTGTAATGTAAACTCAAATTAAAGAGAGGCATGTCGGCATTGGTGTGAACCAGACAATTTTGAAGTAAAAAATTCTATGCGCCACATTTAATGGTGCTAGCTGGAGCCATCAAGGAATTAGCTTATTAGCTAATTAATTAATATAATAAAAAAGAGAGATGGAAGTCGGTTTAATTAAAAGTCGGTTTGTTAGTTTATAAATAGACATCTTGTATTGTAAAGATGTACATTTTAAAAATTAGAATATATATTGTAATTGAGTGAGAGACATATTGTAATTTCATAATAAAAAGATAGTTTGAATTTCTCCTCCTCTATTTATTTTGAGTTCTATTTGAATTATATTGCAACAAATTGGTATCAGAGCCGATGGCGAACACCGGCGTGACGTCGATCGGGAACTTGCCGCTGTCGAAACTCACGAAGTCGAATTATGACAATTGGTGTATACATATGAAAGCGCTGCTCGGTGCTCAAGATGCATGGGAAGCAGTCGAGGCTGGCTATGAAGAGCCGACAGAGGAGGAAGTAAACGCCATGGCGGTAGCTCAGTTGAAGGCGTTAAAGCAAAAACGCAAATGTGATAAAACTGCGCTTTATCTAATTTATCAAGCAGTTGATGAATCCGGTTTTGAAAAAATAGCCAGTGCGACAACCTCAAAGGAGGCATGGGATATATTTGAAAAAGCATATAAAGGCGCTACTCGAGTTAAGCAAGTGCGGCTCCAAACCTTGCGAGGCGAATTGGAGGCCATGAAGATGAAAGAGACAGAATGAGTGTCTGATTTCATCATCCGTGTGCAAACGGTGGTGAATCAACTCAAGCGAAATGGCGAAACCCTAACTGATGCAAGGGTTGTAGAGAAAATTCTTCGATCATTAACCAATGATTTTGAAAACGTAGTATGTGCGATTGAAGAGTCGAAGAATTTAGAAGAAATGACCGTCGATGAAATAGTCGGGTCGCTAGAAGCACATGAACAAAGAAAGAAAAAGAAGAAGGAAGAATCCCTTGACGAAACGCTACAAGCAAAAGCGAAAATTGATGAAGATAAAGCGATGTATGCTCAGCATAACCATCAAGGAAGATGAGGCAGATCTGGAGGCCGTGGTTCTAGTCAAGGACGAGGCCGTGGTAGAAATAATAACTACCAAGAAAAACAGCAGTCAACTGAATTTCAGCAAAACTCGCGTGGCAGAGGATGTGGCCGAGGAAGAGGTGGCCGTGGATATCGTCCCGCCGTCGACTGTTATAACTGCGGTCGATATGGACATTATACACGAGATTGTCGATTACCAAAGAAGGTAGAAGAAAACACGAATTTAGTGATAGAAGAGACAAAAGACGACGGTGTTCTAATGATGGCACATGATGATACCACTCCCGACAGCGACACGGTATGGTATCTCGATACCGGTGCTAGTAACCACATGAGTGGGCACAAACATCTATTCAAGGAGATGCAAGAGGTTAAAGATGGTCACGTTTCATTTGGTGATGCATCAAAGATCCAAGTAAAAGGTCGAGGTAAAATCAAATTTTATCATAACGGCAAAGAAAGTATAATTGAAAATGTATACTATGTGCCAGATATGAAAAGTAATATTCTGAGTGTGGGACAACTGATGGAAAAAGGCTACTCGATTTTCATGAAAAATCGGGTGATGTTCTTGAAGGACAAAAGAAACTGTCTAATTGCACGGGTGGAGATGACCCAGAATCGCACGTCCATACTCAACTTGAGAAACGTGCAAGAAACATGTTTGAAAATTAACATGACAGATAAAGCCTCGCTATGGCATTTACGGTTTGGACATTTGAGCCGAGATGGCCTAAAAGAGCTGGCGAAGAAGAACTTGGTCCATGGTCTACCCGATATAGATTATCCCAAGCAATTTTGCGAAGGATGTGTACTTGGCAAGCAAACAAGAAGCTCGTTTCCTAGAAGTGCAGAGTATCGTGCGAAGAGAATTCTCGACTTGGTACACACCGACATATGAGGTCCGATCACATCCAAATCATTTGGAGATAAGAGGTATTTTATTACTTTTATTGATGATTATACAAGAAAGACATGGGTGTATTTCCTTAAAGAGAAGTCTGAGGCGCTAGAAGTCTTTAAGAAATTCAAGACGATGGTTGAGAAGAGGACCGGCCATTATATTAAGGCGTTGCAGTCGGATAGAGGCGGTGAGTATGTGTCAACTGCCTTCATGAATTTCTGCGACAAACACGGCATAAGGAGATTCCTGACAGCTCCCTACTCGCCTCAGCAAAACGGTGTAGCAGAAAGAAAGAATCGGACCATTCTCGACATGGTTCGATCGATGTTAAAAAGTAAAAATATGCCAAAATAATTTTGGGCAGAAACGGTACGATGTGCCGTATATGTGCAGAATCGATGTCCGCATGCAAAGCTGATGGGTCAGACACCACAAGAAGCTTGGAGCGGAATCAAGCCGACGGTGTCACATCTCAAGATATTTGGTAGTGTTGCTTATGCGCATGTACCAGATCAAAGAAGAACCAAATTAGATGATAAAAGCAAGAAGTATGTGTTCATCGGGTATGACGAGAAGACGAAGGCTTTTAGGTTGTTCGATCCGATCGAAAAGAAGGTGATCGTAAGTCGAGATGTGCAAGTAAGTGAAGAAATTGCATGGGACTGGAATAATCAAAAGGAGACAACTCATGACGAAGCCGAACCTTCAACTTCTACACCAATAACTGCATCGACAAGTAATTCAACATCCGACGAAGAAGACGAGCCAAGACAACTAAGAACAAGAAGCTTGCAAGATCTATATGAATCAACACCTGAGGTACATTTAGTATGTCTTTTAGCAGATGCCGAAAATATTACATTTGAAGAAGCAGTGAGAGATAAAAAGTGGCGAGATGCGATGGATGAAGAAATCGCTGCTATTGAAAAGAACGACACTTGGAAGCTGGTAGAATTGCCAGAAGAATATCAATCCATAGGAGTTAAATGGGTATATAAAAAGAAAATGAATGCATAAGACAAAATTGAGAGGTATAAGGTGAGACTCGTAGCAAAGGGATATCGACAAAAAGCCGGGATTGACTATGATGAAGTTTTTGCCCCGGTTGCGAGAATGGAGACAATTCGACTCCTCATATCACTAGCTGCTCAATTCAAATGGTAAATCTATCAAATGGACATGAAATCGGATTTTTTAAATGGCGTGCTTGAAGAAGAAGTATACGTGGAGCAACCACCCGGATACATGAAAGCCGGAAAGGAGAGACAAGTGCTGAAATTAAAAAAGGCGCTCTATGGATTGAAGCAAGCTCCTCGAGCATGGAACTCCCGAATCGACACATATCTCAAGAAGAACAAATTCAAGCAATGTCCATATGAACACGCACTGTATGTGCAAGAAAAAGAAGGTAATTTGCTATATGTTGCTTTATATGTTGATGATCTCATATTCATGGAGAATGATGAGAAAATGATAAAAGAATTTAAGGAAGTAATGACTCGAGAATTCGAGATGACAGACTTGGGGTTGATGAAATATTTTCTTGGGTTAGAAGTTAGACAAGAAAAGACAGGGATATTTCTGTCACAAGAGACGTATGCAAAAGAAATTTTAAAGAAATATAAAATGGATGAATGCAACCCCATGTCAACACCGATGGAGCTCGGTGCAAAACTCTCCAAGTTTGAGGGAGGAGATCGAGTAGATGCAAGCAAATACTGAAGCCTAGTGGGAAGTTTGCGATATTTGACATGCACGAGACCAGATATTGCATATAGTGTCGGCATGGTGAGCCGATTTATGGAGGAACCAAAGCATTCGCATTGGAAGGCGATCAAACGAATTCTGTGATATATCAAAGGAACTGAAGCACTCGAGTTATTTTACTCGAATTCAGAAGAATACAAATTGATGGGTTACTCCGACAGTGATTGGTGCGGAGATGTAGATGATCGCAAGAGCACATCAAGCTATGTGTTCTATATGGGAGATACGGCATTTACATGGGTCTCGAAGAAGCAGCCAATAGTGACATTATCGACATGTGAAGCGGAGTACGTAGCAGCATCATATTGCGTTGGACACGCAATTTGGTTGAGGAATTTACTTCGCGAACTAAAACTTCCACAACATGAGGCGACTGAAATTCGAGTCGACAATAAATCAGCGATCGAGTTAGCAAAGAATCCGGTGCACCACGAAAGGAGCAAGCACATAGATGTCCGGTTCCATTTTATTCGGGAGCATATTAAGAATGGAGATGTGCAAATGAGCCACGTAGCAAGTCGTGATCAAGCAGCCGATATTTTCACGAAGGCGTTACCGACGGAGCTGTTCAATAATTACAAGATGAAGATCAGAATGAAGGACGGAAGAGATTTGAGTTTAAGGGAGGAATTTGTAATGTAAACTCAAATTAAAGAGAGGCATGTCGGCATTGGTGTGAACCAGACAATTTTGAAGTCAAAAATTCTATGCGCCACATTTAATGGTGCTAGCTGGAGCCATCAAGGAATTAGCTTATTAGCTAATTAATTAATATAATAAAAAAGAGAGATGGAAGTCGGTTTAATTAAAAGTCAGTTTGTAAGTTTATAAATAGACATCTTGTATTGTAAAGATGTACATTTTAAAAATTAGAATATATATTGTAATTGAGTGAGAGACATATTGTAATTTCATAATAAAAAGATTGAATTTCTCCTCCTCTATTTATTTTGAGTTCTATTTGAATTATATTGCAACATTAACCAGACTTTCTACGTAAAAAAGAAAAAAATCACTACATTGATGGTAATTTTCAGTGCTACAACTAAAAGCTCAATACTTCATCCAAAATTAAAATTTTTTTTATTTTTCTTTTGCATTTGTAAACAACTCTTAGATGTTTCATATAATGAAACGGTAGTCATCAGGCAACTTTTATTCCTGCTTTTTGTCTTGAGACTTCGCACTCTTCTTACTTTTAATATCTCGTAAGGAACTCAATTACAATAAGCAGGAACAATTAACATCGGATCAAGGGTTAGCAACATGCATTTTATAGTAATAAACATAACAAAGCTCCATAATGTAGTTTGGCTATTGTCAGACCAAACAAGTGGAAAAGTGAAATTGAACATAAAGAAATGTTTGTGCAAAAAATTTGGCCTAAGAATTAAATAGTTGTTTTATGACTATGAGGAATAAAATTCAAATTGCAAAGAATTTTAAGTAATTAGCAAGTCACCAGCTTTCTGGTAAAAGACTGAAATTTACAAGTCTGAACAAAAACTATAAAATAAATAGAAAAATTAACCCTTCAACTATTAGAGAAATGTTTTTTGTATGCCAGAGGCGAAATTTCGGACCGATTTCGGAGCCATTTCGGTCCGAAACGCGTCAGAAATTAGTAAATAATTTGTTTCCTTATTTTGTCTTAAAGCAAAAATAGAAAAAAAAATAAAGGCCACCTGTATTTCTATAAAGGTGAGCCTCTTCCCTTCTGATTAATAATCTTCTTCCTCTTTCTATCTCTTTTGTACTCGAATTATTGAAAAGAAATAAAAAATGGTGGTGTGTGTGTGTCGTGGACATAGGTACAACTTGTACTGAACCACGTAAAAATCTTCGTGTCTCTCTGTGTTATTTATCTCCTTTATAATCTTCTTTACATGGTATCAGAGAAGTAGGTTCTGAGATCTGTTGGTTTGATAGTTGTGCGAGCGACTGCACAACTCAATTCTTCTTCTCGTTCTCTGTGCGAGTTACTGCACAGACAATCTCCCCCTCGTGCGAGTTACTGCACGAGCGATTGTTTCTGCTACTTCTTGACTGGATCTCGCCGAAACTCTAAAATTTCGGACCGAAATTTATCTTTTTCGGACCGAAATTTAGTCATTTTCTGACCTAAAACCATGAGTTCTCCGTCCGATTCCAGTACCAAAACACCTATCCCTGATTCTAATCCTCCAGATGCCATGGCTCTTATCCAGAGCCTGAACGAGACACTGTCCCAGTTGCTTACACAACCGAAACCTCCGTCAAACACCCAAAGCCAAGAAGGTTTCACCTCCGCGATGTTGATCAAGCTAGATAGGACGAACTTCTACCTTTGGTCGCAGATGCTGAAGATGAAACTCAATGGGCGAGATAGATTGGGTCACCTTGATGGATCGACTCGGCCAAAGCCATTGGACGAGGAGGCTTCTAAGCGGTGGTCTGTGATGGACTCTCAGGTGAAGAATTTTATGATCAACTCTATAGATCCATCGTTGATAGGTAACTTTTTGCCTTACTCTACTGCAAAAGAGGTGTGAGATGCTGTCAATATCTCATACTTTGATGGTAGTGATCTGTCTCAAATTCTGGATCTAAAAAGGAAAATTAACAAAGTCAAACAGAATGGTGAATTGGTCCAGAATTTTTACATTACTCTCCAAGGACTATGGAAAGAATTGTTAGAGTTATGTCCTAGAAGCCAATCATTATATGACTACTTCTATGGTTTATGTTATTGATGATATTTGATCATTTATTCCTTGATTTATTTATTGACAGATCATTCAGGTTGAGGATCTGAATTGTGAATCTCTGTGTTTCATTTATATTAAATGGCAATAATAAATCTAAAAGGTCCGTAATCTGGATAATTAACAAGGAATATTAATTATCGGATAAGATTAGTATGCAAGTTAAGTAATGATTAAGTTCTACAAATCATAGGTATGGAGTTGCCAACTTAATTGCATGTGTATGTTATGGAACATAGTACAGGACACGACCCAATGAAATAAATATATGGATTGTGCTATGTGTCATTATTTATTTCATTTGAGTTTGATTCTAAGTTTGAGATGGTTCAGCTTTTCCACATGAGGATAGGTTCAATAAATATCGTCTACCGTTGATTCCTGATAAGGGCTGCTATACGGACTTTATTTATGTTCTTTTGAATTGTGCGGGGAAAAGTTGTTCATCAAGAAAACTGTATGTCCCTCATTAATTTATTTAGTGAGCGATGATATCTGTTTGGGCCCCTTGATGGAGATGGATTATTTGCTAGCAACTGATACAGTCATCTCTAGATCAAGAAATGTATAATCTGCAAGAATGACACATTCCTATCTTGGATTATACGATGATATCATGTGACATAAGAATCAGATAAGGAAATACTTTTATTTCTTATGTAGGATTAAAATATTGTAGCAGTACACTATTTTATGCGAATTGGAAATCATAACGTGTTGCTAGATACTGCTTATGATTATTAGAATTAAATAGCGATTTAATTCCATGGCCAACGTAGCATAAATCCTCAAAGGGTCACACAAATAGAGCTTTAACCAATACAGTGCATTATTTATTTATTCACAGCAGAAGGTTCTGTGAAAATATGATAAGTTGATTAATTAATTATATGCCGTTGCGAACCGTTATAATTAATTAAGTTAAAGGGATCATATAGAAATAAATTAGTACATTTGCTAATCCTAAATAATTATTAATAAGTTAATAATTAATTATGTTCAACATATTTTATTTTATTTGAGCTATTTGGGCCTTTATTTAATTAGTTAACTAATAGCCCGATTTGAGGTTAATAGAATGAGCAATTAAAGGGATGAACTAATGGGCTTTTAACATAATTGGTGTAGCCCATAATTCTCTCCCTTGAGGCCGGCCATAGAGGGGCAAGATTGTCCAATTAATTTGGGACAATTAATTTGGTGGTAGGTAGGGTAAGAGAGGTCTATAAATAGAGGTCCTATTTGATGGAAATCCTAGCATCCATCCCAACTTCTCTCTCTTCCTCTCTCTTGGCCGAAAATCAAAGAAGGAAAAGAAAAATTTCAGAATTTTTCTTTGCCTTATCCTTTCTTCTCTTCTACCTCTAGTTCATGTGTTGAACAAATTCTCTCAACAAATTAAAAGGGTTTAATTGATTAGAAGAGAGAAAATCTAAAGATTAGCCTTTGGTCTTCTCAATTGCTAGCACAATTAGAGTAGAAATTGGTTAACCCTCTTGGTGGACTCGAGGCGGCTGCCGGTGGAGGAGAAGGCGAAGGAGAGCACGCCACCGACTCCTACGTCTTGGATCGAACCTCTTTGTTGCGATACAAAGAGAGGTAGCCTTCCTATTCTCAATCTTTTGTGTGTGATTGCTTGGACTAGATCTTTCGAGGTCTAAGTTGTTTTGATTGTTAATTAAATGGTTAATTAGTATAAAAATTTGAAAATTAGACTTCCTAACAAGAATTAGACACACGTAGGCCAAATCCTATGGAATGTCCAACTGACATTGAAAAATACCAGAAACTTGTGCAAGAAGATAGGGTGTTGACATTTTTGGATGGTTTAGATGATAAGTTGGACCAGATTAGAGCTAGTATACTCCAAATGAAGCCCATTCCTACCATAGAAGAGGTGTTTGCCTTGGTAAGAAAGGAGGAAAGGCGACAAATGGTTATGTTGAATGGAGGTGAAGTTGGAGATAGCTCTTTGGCCATGCTAGCGAAGACCCAGACCTTGAACCTCCAGAAGTTCAACTATTCTCCAAAACCAAACAATAAAAAATCAATTCCACTGGAGGGTGTACCCACTGTAAAAATCCAAAACACTCTGTGGAGCAATGTTTTAAGTTGATCGGATATCTAGATTGGTGGGAAGAGAATAAGAAAAAGAGGCAAGGCAAGGCACACGTGGCAGAAACCGCGACCCGACCAGCTGCGAACTTGGCCGGTTTCGGACCGAAATCTGATGGAAAATTCTCTCTTTTGCCTTCTGTCGAGAAGAATGAAGGTAAAGTTTTTGTTTTAAATACATCTGGTACTGACTGCTATTGGATTATTGATTCAGGGGCGACTGATCACATGACATACAGCAGGGAAGACTTGGTAAGGGAATATGTTCCAAGGAGAAATGAGATTGTTAATGCAAATGGAGAAGTCTATCCAGTCACGGAGGTTGGAGAAGTCCAATTTTCCTCTTCCTTAACTCTTTCAAATACTCTCTTGGTCCCCTCCCTTTCATCCAAACTGTTGTCTGTAGGACAGTTATGTGAAGAACTGAATTGTGTAGTACTCATGTATCCTCGATTTTGTCTTTTTCAGGACCTCTTGACGAAAGAGATAATTGGTCGTGGTACTAGAAGAGGAGGACTGTATCATTTAGAAAACTTGGCTGCTGGACAAGCACATCTATCTGCTGAATCAAACTTGAGTAGGAAGTCTTCTATTTGGATATGGCACAGGCGATTAGGTCATCCATCCTTTGGGTACCTAAGAAAACTTTATCCTAGTTTGTTTTCTGGTTTTGAGAATGAGAATTTTGATTGTGATGTGTGTATCAAATCTAAGAGCCATTGAGCTCATTTTGCTAAAATTATGGATGATGATAATAATAATAGAGCTCCTTTTGATTTGATTCACTCTGATGTTTGGGGACCTTCTCCAGTTGACTCTCTAGTAGGAAATAGATTGTTTGTCTTGTTTGTTGATGACTGTACCAGAATGACTTGGGTTAATGTCGTAAAACAAAAAACTGATGTGCCACTTGCCATTAGATCCTTTATTACCATGGTTAAAAATTAGTTTGACAAAAATGTCAAGGTTTTTAGGAGTGATAATGGTAGGGAATTTGTCAACAAATCACTATAAGAGTTTTTTAAAGACAATGGGATTATCCATGAGACCAGTTGTGTTGGTACTCCTCAGCAAAATGGTAAGGCAGAACGTAAGAACAGACAAATTCTAGAAATGACCAGGGTAATGATGATAGAAAATAATGTTCCTAATTCTTATTGGGATCATACAGTCACCTCAGCAGTGTATTTGATGAATAGATTACATTCTGCACCCATTAAGTTTCAAACACCTTTACAGAAACTCTCAACATACACTGCGATCCCTCCTGTTCTTAATATCCCACCTAAAGTGTTTGGTTGTGTAGCCTATATTCACATACAGAAACATCAACGTTCTAAACTTGACTCTCGTGCTGAAAAGTGTGTTAATTGGTTATGGTCAACATCAAAAGGGCTATAGGTGTTTGAATCTAACCTCCAGAAAAGTCTATACTACCATGGACGTGACATTTGTTGAGAATGAATGATATTTTTGCACGAACCAGACCCATCCTCAGGGGGAGAGTGTGATAGACAATGAGTCCTAGTTCGATACAGTAAGGAATGAAGATTTTGAACCAGAACGAGAAACTTTCAAACCGAATTCTCAGAATTTCGGTCCGAATTCTACTCTCTGCCCAGAAAACCACCTAAATTTCGGATCGAATTCTCAGGATTTCGGACCGCATTCTACTCTCTGTCCAGAAGACCACCTGAATTTCAGTCCGAATTCTGTACATTTCGGTCCGAATTCTGAGGATGATGATGAGAATTTGAATCCAGAAATGGACCCACTAACAAATTCGGATCCATCAGAAGAGAATTTGGAAAGTGAAGATGAAGAAATGATACAGTCTTCTGCTTCACCACATGATCAATCTCCTGAGTCAGAAGTAAGTAATTCTGAACCTGTTACTACTAACCCTGGTTATCAGTTACCCTTCAGGATCAATAGAGGCAGACCACCTAAGAGATACAGACCAGATGAAAGTGGTGAGGGCAGGTATGCAATGACAAATTTCATGACTATGTCTCACATGCCAGAACCTGTGAAGGATTTTGACAGAACTCTTGCATCAGTTCACATTCAAAGTAACCTGAATGAAGCTCTTAGTGATCCAAAATGGGTGGATGCAATGAAGAAAGAGATGGATGCACTGGATAAAAATGACACTTGGGAATTGATGACAAGGCCAAAAGATAGAAAGGCGGTAGGCTGCAAATAGGTGTTTACAGTCAAATATGGGCCCACTGGAGAAATTGACAGGTATCAGACAAGACTGGTGGCAAAGGACTATTCTCAGACATATGGTGTAGACTACCAGGAGACTTTTTCTCCTGTAGCAAAGCTGAACACTGTGAGAATTTTATTGTCCATTGCTGCAAATAGAGACTGGCCTCTACATCAATTTGATGTGAAGAATGCCTTTTTACATGATGACATTGATGAAGAGATCTACATGGATATCCCATCAGGATACAGTCATTCAAGCAATCAACTTCTTGTGTGCAGATTGAAGAAAGTTTTATATGGTCTGAAATAGTCCCCTAGGACCTGGTTTGGAAGATTCTGCAGTGCTATGAGGGGATATGGATACACCCAGAGTGATACTGACCACACTGTATTCTTCCTCAAGAATAAAGATAAAATTGATATTTTGATAATCTATGTTGATGATATGATAATCACAGGTGATGACTCTGAAGGAATCCAAGATCTAGAAGAAAAATTGTCCAAAGAGTTTGAAATGAAGAATCTAGGAGGGTTGAAGTATTTCCTTGGAATTGAAGTTGCACGCAATAAGGAAGGTATTTTTTTGTCTCAAAGAAAGTATGTGCTTGACCTGCTTGCTGAAACAGGTATGTTGGACTGCAAACCTGTTGACACACCAACCAAACAGAACTCCAAGTTGGGTGTGTTCCCTGACCAGGCACCTACAAATAAGGATCAGTACCAGAGATTGGTAGGAAGACTCATTTACTTGTCAGATACTCGGCCTGATATTGCTCGTGCTGTGTCTGTGGTGAGTCAGTTCATGCACGCTCCCAGTGAGCAACATATAGAAGCCGTCATGTGGATTTTAAGGTATCTCAAGGGATCCCCAGGACGAGGTATATTCTTCAGGAGGAATGGTCATCTTCAGGTTGAGAGATATACAGATTCTGACTGGGCTGGAGATGTGACTGATAGGAAATCCACGTCTGAATACTTCACATTTGTTGGAGGTAACTTGGTTACCCGGAGGAGCAAGAAACAGAAGGTGGTAGCTTTGTCAAGTGCAGAGGCAGAGTTCAGAGGAATTGCTAAAGGTTTGCAAGAATTACTGTGGATAAAAAGAGTACTCAAGGATCTTGGCCTCTATGATAATAGGGAGATGAAACTGTTTTGTGACAACAAGTCAGCTATTGCAATATCTCACAATCCGGTGCAACATGATAGGACCAAGCACATTGAAGTGGATATGCACTTTATTCGACATAATTTAGAAGATAAAGTCATTACCATTCCTCACGTGAGAACTGACGAACAATTGGCAGATATACTGACCAAAGGAGTATCCAGTACCATCTTCCAGGGAGTGATTTGCAAGTTGGGCATGCAAGACATCTACATGCCAACTTGAGGGGGAGTGTGAGCTAGAGGCGAAATTTCGGACCGATTTCGGAGCCATTTCGGTCCGAAACGCGTCAGCAATTAGTAAATAATTTGTTTCCTTATTTTGTCTTAAAGCAAAAATAGAAAAAAAAAAAAATAAAGGCCACATGTATTTCTATAAAGGTGAGCATATTCCCTTCTGATTAATAATCTTCTTCCTCTCTCTATCTCTCTTGTACTCGAATTATTGAAAAAAAATAAAAAATCGTGGTGTGTGTGTGTCGTGGACGTAGGTACAACTTGTACTGAACCACGTAAAAATCTTCGTGTCTCTCTGTGTTATTTATCTCATTTATAATCTTCTTTACATTTTTACATAATGTTTGTAAATAATATTCTTGGATCCAGCTATTTATGGTACATTCTTGAACCATGTGGCCCCTCCAAGCTGCACAAAGCTTTACTCTTTCTCTTCAGCATGGAGATTAATCCATAATTTGATTAGCACCTTTGAGCAGCCTCGAGTTGGGATTCAATTGACAACGGTACCACCAAGTTCGTGTAGCTGCTAATCGAGGCCGGTACAAGCATTCCTATGGCAAATACAGTACAACAATGATGCATAAAAAATATAAAGAGACGGAGGGAGTAAGAGACGGAAACGCAGAAGTGGACGGAAGAAATTAAAGAGTTGGCTCTTTCAGCGATCTAATTTTTAGCCGTCAGATCTCATCTTTTCACCAATCTTCACCCGATCGATCGGCTAAAAATTGACTAGGAAAGTCTCTCTGTCCTATGCAAAGGACAATAGCCTATATATATATATGTGATGTCTGTTCCTTTTTCGAAATACTATGCAACTCATCAAGGGTTCGTTTCAATTTGTTAATTTCAATGGCTGTAATATATATAATTTTGAAGTCAATGTAGTCCTTCAAATAAAAGCTGCAAAAAAGTGAATTAGTCAACCCCCATTTTTAACTCAAAGAAAAAGGTGAATCAGTCTCTAGGACATTGAGGAAACCTTCTAAGCGAAGCTATTACGTGATACGAGGAGCTTATGGTGGAGTCGTCAGTTTTTTCAAAATTTTTGGATGAGCGTTTAGATTCTTTTTCTCGAAGTTAAATGTAACATTCGGCGCTTGTAGTGTAAGGTTGATTTATTGATTGTTAAGTTAAAAAACTGTAATAATAGATAGGGGTGTCAAACGTGTTAAAAAAACATGGAACACCATCAAACCGTTTATTTTATTAATTATAACGATACATATTAAGTTGATGTTAATCACATCGTTTATTATACGGCTGACAAATCCTTTACGTTTACTGTTTTGTTTAAATAAACGGTTTAACGTTTATAAGTATAGCTGAAGGTAATCCAATGGCCACATGACAGAGGTAAACTTTTCAAAACGTGAAGTTTCAAGCTCTATAAAGCTAAAACATCATCTCACAGACATGCAAAATTTATTTAACACCACAAAATTTAACAAGTTTGCAACCCAGCAACATAAAATGCATAATTTTAACACAACAAAATTTTACATATTTGTCAATTGCAACCCAGCAACAAACACATGCATAAAACATAACAGAAAATATGTTAATACAACATGATCAGTTCATCACCATCTCAATTTTGCAACCCAGCAACATAAAATACATAACTTTAACGCAACAAAATTTTACAGATTTGTAAATTGCAACCCAGTAACAAACACAAGCATGAAACTACTAATTTCAACCCAAATACAGCATAATCAGTTCATCACCATCTCAAATTCTCAACCCAAATACAACAAAAACATGATCTCATCACTGTCTCAAATTCTCAACCCTAATACAACAAAAGCATGATCAGTTCATCACTGTCTAATTGTCTATTAAGGTACTCACAATAAAAACATCATCGCTAAATTACTAATAATTGACTTACTGATCTCATCATTCCTCATAGCCACAGTCTTCATCAATGATCCATAGAGGTTCACCAAAATGTTCACCATTTTCTGAAAAACATAAATACATAATCAATGAAACATGCAAATTAGCTATTTTTTTTGTAAAGATTAAAGAAAATAAATAATAAAGATGAGGGATCATTCATACCGGTAATCGATGCCCGCAACCAATGTTGAGCACATAGTAGAGCTTCAATGCTGTCATCAGAGAGAGAGCTTCTACTGGGGCTAAGCACCCTACCACTTGTACTAAATGCAGATTCAGATGCAACTGTAGATATCGGGACATCTTGGTTGTCCCAAGCTAATCGAGATAGTATCGGATACTTGGGAACTTTCATTTTCCACCAAGTTAAGATGTCAAACTCCTCAACCACACTTGCTTCATCAAGATCAGTAGCTATATTCATAAAAAAAAAGAATAAATATAATAGAAAAATGTAGAAATTTAAACAATGTGATTAGTGCATCACCTAGGTAGTCATCCAACTCTGATTTTGGAGCCTCAGAACTCTTCTTTTCTTTTATGTAATCTTTTAGTGCAGTCCTTGTATTTGTAATAATACTGGTAGTGGATGTTGATGCACTTGTTTTCTTCCTGTTAAGTAGTATTTCCAAGTTAAAAAAGTAAATAAATAACAAAAATATTTGAATAAAAAATAAAATTGGCACTTAGACAAGTAGGTATACCTCATTGACAGCCTATCTTGGTTCTAGTCAGATCTATCAGCATTTGCTTTCACATACTCATTTAACATTTCTTTCATGCAATTTCTCAAGTTGTTAATAAATGAATCACAAGCTTCAAGGCATAATTCTTTCATGTAGTACTCGACAACAACAATCTTGCATCTTGGATCAAACACACAAGCTATCGCTAATAGAGAATTCCCAATTGTCCAATACTTGTCAAACTTGGCAAGCATCCCAGTCCCCATCTGGACAATAAATGGGTATGGACTGGTAGCCATATTTTTTATGGTTAGGAAAACATCACAGAACTCAGTGAAGAAGAGATTTAAGGTAGGGTACTTAGTGCCACTAAACTTCAATGTGGCATCATAAAATACCTTCAACTCAGCAACTAAGGCTTTCATTGTCTCCCATTGAAAATCAGATATGTTAAAACTGTACCTCTTATCCAGACTAGCATATCTACAAATGGCTTGTTTGAGCTCCAAGGCAAGCTCCAGCATCAAATAAGTGGAGTTCCATCTGGTAGGAACATCCCAAGCTGGTCTTTTGAAGAGTACATGAGTCTGAAACAAATCAAAGTGCAAAAATTAGAAAGTTTCAGAACTAAAAACATGTGAATAAGCTGCATATGAAGATAATTAAAGGTTATCTGAGAGCAAGCCATCTTTCATTTCATTCAATATCTTTTTTTTACCATAACATGTGAATAAGCTGCGTATGAAGATAATCATAACATATGTCAACTATGTATGTAAAACAAGTTATTTTTTACGTTATATTCCCCCATGCACAAAACATACGAAATATCATCACCACCAATCTTATTATCATTTTAATTTTTTGTCATAAACCTCAACAGAAGACAACACAAAAGAAACGTATTATAAAATATAAAAAAATAGTTCAAATAGAGCAAAATGCATACAGCTCCATTAAAAAAAAATGTGACATTAATTAAGCTTTCGCTTTAGCATGAATAGATTAAATCATACTGTGAACACAAGGCACAATGCGTTCATAATACATTTTGAAGATTACTCTTAGAATTTTCTTTTGAGCTTCACAGCTGGTATTGTGTAATATCAAAACATTTTTGTTGCAAAACCAAAAAAACGAAAAAAAAGTTAATTCTTACTTTTCAAAAATATTCAACTAAAATGAAAATCTCAAAAACCCTTTATGTGAACAAACATTTCTGGCCATAAAAGATTTTATTATGCGATATTTCGTAGCTGATTAACCACGTAAAATAAAGCCTCCTATAGAAATTTTACTGTTTCCTAAAAGTCAAATCGACCCTTGCGGGTTCATTTGTCAAGTAACATTAAGACACGAAGGAAATTCGTTGCAAACCACGTTTGTCCCTTTTCATTTGTCACTGAAAAGTATATTTATATAAATTCATTTGCTTACCGTATAGTTATATAATCAGTTTACTTCTTTTCACTATGCTCCACATTAGATGTACGATGCATATCACAAAGTTGAGAAAAATGAAAGATTTTTTTTTTCTTACCGTCTAATCCCTTCCGTAAGGACACTCTGTTTTTTGCCCCTTTCCGTAACTTTTTTTTTTTCTTTCTCCTTACTAAAAAATGTATCAAGGGTAATTTGAGTATTTTTAAAAAATATGTTAAGTTTTAGAGTTGCATATTTCTAATTTTAATCATTTCGGAAGAAATTAATGGCATAAAACTAATTTTGCCTCTTTTACAATGGCATAAAACTAATTAGCTATTTAAGAATGGCATTTTTCAAAATGACAAATTTCAGAATGGCATATATCTAATTATTCCTTAAGAATATTAGAGATAGGCTCAAAATTATCAAACAAATATGATATTTTAAGAAAATTCATGAAATAAATGTTATCAGTCAAGCAATCAAAATTGACACTAATTTAAATATTTCAAACAAAATCTTGATATATAGTACGGTTTTATTGGCGGATCAACCTGAGGCGATTTTTTCTTGCGAGACAGTCAGCCGATGCCGATATGTATCAGTCTTCTCAACTGAAAATACCAACAGGATTCAATAACAACAAAGCACCCCCCCTCCATATATATATATATATATATATTCTTATATCGATAATAATAACCGTCTATTAATAAATTAAGATAAAAAACCAATTGAATGAACAACCAAAAAGTAGAAGCAAACAAAAATTTATAATATGATTCCTTGGTCAAACAAAGCCAGCAAAGAACGCTTTTATATTTATAAAGCTGAGTTGATTCGAACGATTTGATAATAAATGGTAGGATTATCTCAAATTAATTTCCGTCTATTTGCCGGTTGCACCCAATCCAATGTGTTTGATGAAAACAATGCGGATGTACATACCTTAGAGCTGAGCTGTCAACATTTGTGGTGAAACGGAAAGGTGTCTTTTGATACGTGGCATATAGGGACTCATCAACGCTGTAAAACTTCACCACAGGAATGTGTTCGAATTTCTGCCACTCAAAACTGCCTGCTCCGAGGCTTGTAATCATAACAAGCAGCTCCTCCAAACACCGGACTGTCAGCTTCTTTGCCTCTACTTCTCTTAAGTATTTTGGGAGGGTTTCCATTTCGTAATCAACTAATGCCATTCTATAACGAGGTTTGAGATTCTCCAGTATCTTTAGATTTGGGCAGTTTCTGATTGTAATAACTGAGAGGTTAGGTAGGTTCGATATTCTCTCCAAATTTGAGCTTTCAAGAACATGAAGTTTTTTGACTGATCGTAGATCCTCTACAGATTTTAATTGTTCAACAGCTTTAATTTCTAGGACTTCCAAGGAAGTTGCATGACACAAAAGACCCTTTGGAAGTGAACTCAACTTGGGGCATTCGATAATGAACAATTCTTTTAATTTGGGCATTGCCGGTTGTCTCTCGTCCCACAACCACTCTACCCAAGATGACATATTCTCAAACCGGAGTTCATTTAATTGGGAAAAAGGAAGGATCGATGAGTGGGTCACCTTTGTTTTAATTTGGTCTTGGTTATCATCGAATAAAAATTCTCGTTCAATCCTTACAACTGATATTGCACCTTCTATACTGAGATAGTCCAAGTTTGGTAGTAGGCCCAACGGAGGGAGTTGGCTAAAGCATTCACAGTGCTTTATCTCAAGATATCTAAGAAATTTTAGTTTTTCTGGGTTTGCTCCGACGTGCAACCAATTAGGAAGCTGATCTCCAAAGTAGCAAATAATGTGGAGAATTTCTAAAGATGGAGGAGGAGAAAGCACATTTAGTACATCCTCTACTGCTTTCTTCTCTTCAATTGGTTTAGAAACTTGACATCCTCTCTTTACTTTGTAAGAAAACCAGAGGCTCTTGAGGTGATCTTTTTCGTTGAGATTAGCCTCTTTAGCCACGTTGATCACAGTTACTTTTTCCAAGCCATACAATGAAAGTCTTGAAAGTTGGGACAGAGTTCCTAAATCATCAAGGCTACTGCTGCTGCTGCTACTACAGTTGTTGCCAAGCTGGAAATCATAAAGATGAGTTAACTTCTTTAGCTTTCTCAAACCCGCTGGGAATACCTCAATGTTAGTCTCATAAAGGGAGAGGTGTCTCAGCTCTCCTAGATTCACAATGCTAGCAGGAACATGTGATAACTTCTTGCATTCTTCGAGCTTCAGATATGCTAACTTTCTAAGATTGTCAATAGAATTCGGAATAGTTTCTAAATTTGTTCTAGATACATTCATATATCTTAGCTGCACAAGGTCACCAAAAGAATCAGAGAGGCAAGAGATATTAGAATTGGAAAGATCTAAAATTCGTAGGTGAGAAAGTGATTGAAGTGCATTGGATGAAACTTCACTCATAGAATTAGTGATAAGCAATAATGTTCTTAGAGATTTTTCTTCATTTAAAAAATCTGAACTCAAATCCACTGTACTTTTTTCAATCGATAGTCGGCGTAGCTTCAAAAAGGGATCACTCCTACGAACTGATGCTTTATCTCTCATAATTAAACTATCACCCTTTCTCTTATCTCTGGCAAATGATCTCAATAGATCATGCATTTTACAATGCTGTTGATCGTAGTAACCTTCAACTGCTTCCAAAATATTCCGCCAAACTAACTCTTTATAATATTCTATCCCCTTCTCATAAAACGACAAATCTCCCTTGTCACACAAAAATCCTTCTGCTAGCCACAAATAAACTAATTCTATTTTACTAAACTCATAATCTTCAGGATAAAACGAACAAAAGATAAAGCATTGTTTTAAATGTGATGGAAGATCCTCATAACTCAAGTAGAATGCGTGTGGAAAATGATTACCGAGTACGATGGACCACAAAGTGCTTTCTGAAATTGTTTGCCACTCACGTATGTCTTTTCCTCTCCCACGAAGAACTCCACCTATAGCTATTACAGCAAGTGGCAAACCATCGCATTTTTTAACTAGTTCAAGCCCAATATCTTTGAGTGTCTCACTGTCAGATTCATTGAGTGCCACCTGTGAAAATCGCATTATAGCAAATTACAAACTTTATGACGTGTCTCATAAATTGAGAGTAATATATACCATAAGAATTAGTCATTAAGATATTGAGTACATGTACTAAATTAATATAAATGATTAAGTGTGGATAAATTTGGCAAGTATAGAATTCATACTAATGCAAAATTATAGGAGATAAAAATAAATTTCACAATTCTCTCTCGATAGCCTCTATCTAGCTTTCTCCAAAAAAAAAAAAAATTCACAATTAATATATTTACTAATGCTGCACACGTCTAATAAATGAGAAACATAGCAAGTCATAGTCTTAATATGCGTACGTAGAAAATTTTTATTGTTTAGAATTGCATGATGCTAAACCCACTCAATATTAATTATGTGCGTATGTACAGGATTTTCTGTTGTTGCCGCTCCAAGTCGTCTCTCGCACACTTCACAAAAAGAGACACCGTCGGATCGGACATAACTTTTTGGTAAGCTATGCTTGGTTTTGTCAATTCGTGGGCTCACATTCATGACCGAGTCTTTCTTCATACACTTTTGAATCTTTCTTTACAAATTTTAGAGTTTTTAGGGTTATTTTAGCAACTTTTATGAATATGTTTTTTTTTAAATTTTGTATTTGATTATTTAATACAACTGTCGTGTTTTTTGACATTCAATTATATTTTAGAATTGAATTTTATCAAAGAATTAAAAATTTATGTGATCTCAGAAAAAATAAATCTCTCTTTTTAATATTTTTTCAATATCTTTTTCTGTTGTTCGTGCATCACGTCCTGTAGTAATTAATGAGCCAAGCCACATTTTGTCTAGGAAAGATTTGTGGGAATCAAAAAATATTTACAAGAATAGTTTAAAGATTCAGATCTGCATCTGCTATCCTTGTAATTAGAAATATTATATTAGAAAATGTAACCCCACATAGTGAAAAGTGTTTAGCATTTATATAGCATCATACATTGACAGATAAATAGTGCATTCTTAGGTTGAAAAAATTATATTTTGTTATCATTTTTCAATAAAGATATTAATAGCACTGTGCTAATATTTATAAAACAACATAACATCAGTTACCAACCATGTTTTCAAAATCGGTTCAACCGCTAACTGGACAACAGTCTGGTCCAATCTGGCCCAATAAACCGCTTGTTTCCGACCCACAAAAAACCGGCCAGTCCGGTCCGAATTTAGACAAAACCGGTGAACCAGAATCGCCGGTTCAACTTACTTTACCTTTTTCTTTTACTGCCGAACTCACGTGACGTGAATTTGTTAATTGTGATGCACTGTACCTAGGGCTGTCAATGAAATCCGTTTATCCACTTACCCTACCCATACCGCATTCGATAAGACGGGTATGGGTAAGATTTTATTTTCGTTAGACTAACGGGTATGAGTATGGATAAAGAAAATTTTTCGTTAACTTAACGAGTACGAGTACGGGTAAGAGCTATTTCGTACCCATTATCTAACGGGTAAATTTTTACGAACATATATGTATATATAATCATATAAATAGCATATTATGTAAGGTATGGTATTAGTTTTGATCTACATCGAAATTTATTTATGTCGATGAAAATTTAATTTGCACTCTATTATATTATAATTTATAATTAGTTATATAGATTTTTTGAATGTCGATTGACATGAGAATTGTTAGGAAGTGCACAAATTTAATTTTTAGACTAATTACTCTTAATTAATCCTAATTAAACTAAGTGCAAAGGAGATCTAGTGCAAAAGCCATCCAAACACACAAGAGAAAGAGGGAAAAAGGGCTACCTCTTGCGAACTTGTAATCGCAAGGCTCGAATCCGTCGAGTCGAGGTTGTGCGCACCACCACGCGTGTCTCGGCCTCAAGTCCACCAAGGTATTAACCAAAACCTCGATCTATGCTAGTAGATGAGAGGTTATGCCTAATCCCTTCCTTCCCTTTGCCTTAATTAACTATTTAATTGGATGGAGGCAAGAGGTGCTCAACACATGAGCTTAAGAGAGCAATGGTGGAGAGGAAAAATTCTGAAATTTTTCCTTTAATTTTCGTCCAAAATATTAGGGAGAGAGAAAAAGGCAAGGTGGCTAGGGTTTTGGCTCCCAAAGTGGTCCTTTTATAGACCAACCACTCTCCCAAAAAGTTGTAACTAATTTACAACTATGCCATCACTAGGGCAGCCATAAAATGGGCCTAAATGGGCTCCATTAATTATTTAATTGGTCCTCTAATTCAATTAATTAGTGGCCCAATTAATTGCTCTCAAGTTGGACCTTTAATTTACAATTTAAATATAGACCCGTTAGCTCAAATTAATTACTTTAATTAATTCATGTTGAACAAATTAATTATCAACACTTTGATAATTATTTAAGGATTAGAATATGCATTAATTTATTTCTATATAATCCGTTTGACTTAATTAATTAATTATGACGGTTCGCAACAGTACATAATTAATCAGTCAACATATCATATTGTTGCATTCCTTAATACAACCAAATAAATAATGCACGCATGGTCAAAACCTATTTGTGTGACCCTTTGAGGATTTATGCTCTGTTGGACATGGAAAATAAATCGCTATTTATTTCCAATAATCATAAGCGGTATCTAGCAACACGTTATGATTCCCAATTCGCATAAATAGTGTACTGCTACAATATTTTTAATCCTGCATAAGAAATAATAGTATTTCCTTGTCTGATTCTTATGTCACATGATATCATCGTATAATCCAAGATAGGAATGTGTCATTCTTGCAGATTATACGTTTCTTGATCTAGAGATGACTGTATCAGTTGCTAGCAAACAATCCATCTCCATCAAGGGGCCCAAACAGATATCATCGCTCACTAAGTTAATTAATGAGGGACATACGGTTTTCTTGATGAACAACTTTTCCCCGCACAATTCAAGAGAACATAAATAAAGTCCGTATAGCAGCCCTTATCAGGAATCAACGGTAGACGATATTTATTGAACCTATCCTCATGTGGAAAAGCTGAACCATCTCAAACTTAGAATCAAACTCAAATGAAATAAATAATGACACATAACACAATCCATATATTTATTTCACTGGGTCGCGTCCTGTACTATGTTCTATAACATATACATATGCAATTAAGTTGGCAACTCCTTACCTATGATCTGTAGAACTTAATCATCACTTAACTTGCATACTAATCTTATCCGATAATTAATATTCCTTGTTAATTATCAAGATTACGGACCTTTTAGATTTATTATTGTCATTTAATTATAAATGAACTACAGAGATCCACAATTCAGATCCTCAACCTGAATGATCTGTCAATTAATAAATCAAGGAATAAATGATAAAATATCATCAATCACATAAACCATAGAAGTGGCCATTTAATAATTGGCTCCTAGGACATAACTCTAACAATCTCCCACTTGGCCTAGAGTCAATCAACAGCGACTTCTAGCCAGTGCATAGTACTCAATGTAATATCCAAAATATACATGTCTCATACTAAAACCTCAAAAGATAAAAGATACAACTCAAAGCCACTCAGGCATACGCCTAATCCCCATGGATGCAACGTGCAACTCATGTGCGGCTCGAGATAGAGGCTTTGTCAGAGGGTCCGCTGTGTTCGCGGCACCGTCCACCTTCTTGACCTTGATCCACCCGTCATTCACAAACTGACGGATGAGATGGAATCGTCGTAGAATGTGCTTGGTCTTTTGGTGAGACCTAGGCTCCTTGGACTGAGCTATGGCTCCCGTGTTGTCGCAGTAGAGATCCACTGGACCTGAGATGCTTGGAACCACCTCCAGCTCGGTCAAGAATTCCTTGATCCAAACGCCTTCTTTCGCTGCTTCACCCGCCGCTAAGTATTCTGCTTCGGTGACGGAATCGGCCGTGGTATCCTGTTTGGAACTCTTCCAACTCACGGCCCCACCATTGAGCAGATATACGAAGCCGGACTGTGACTTCGCATCATCTCGATCGGTTTGGAAACTAGCATCGGTGTAACCACTTACAACG
This sequence comes from Rhynchospora breviuscula, assembly GCA_027562975.1. NCBI lineage: Eukaryota > Viridiplantae > Streptophyta > Magnoliopsida > Poales > Cyperaceae > Rhynchospora > Rhynchospora breviuscula. The sequence continues at coordinate 7,187,466 of CM050402.1, forward strand.
AGCTCTTGGTCTCCACCATACACGAGGATGCTATCCTTTGTTCTCTTGAGATACTTGAGGATATTCTTGACTGCGGTCCAGTGTGGCATACCAGGGTTAGCTTGGTATCGACTAGTCACACTAATCGGATGCGCCACATCGGGGCGAGTGCATAGCATGGCATACATAATCGAACCGACCACAGATGGATACTTGAACTGATTCATGTACTTTCTATCTGTATCAGTCGTCGGACATTGAGTCTTGCTCAAGAATATGCCATGTGACATAGGCAAGTAACCCTTCTTGGAACTAGCCATGTTGTGTTTTTCCAACACTTTGTCAATATATGCATCTTGGCTCAAGCCTAACAACCTTCTTGATCTATCTCGATAGATCTTGATTCCTAGGATGTAGGCGGCTTCGCCCAAGTCTTTCATTGAGAACACCTTCTTCAATGAATCCTTGACTGCATTCAATTCGGGGATATCATTCCCGATCAAGAGTATATCATCAACATATAGAACAAGAAACACAACCACGCTCCCACTAATCCTCTTGTAAACACAAGGTTCCTTCTCGCTTTGAATGAAGTTCAACTTCTTTACCTCTTCATCAAAGCGCTTGTTCCAACTCCTTGATGCTTGCTTCAATCCATAAATGGACCTTTGAAGCTTGCACACCTTGTTAGCATTATTTGGATCCACAAAACACTCGGGTTGTGTCATATACACATCCTCTTCCAAGTTGCCATTTAGGAAGGCAGTTTTGACATCCATTTGCCATATCTCATAGTCGTAGAATGCGGCAATTGCTAACAAGATCCGAATTGACTTGAACATGACGACTGGCGAGAAGGTTTCTTCATAGTCAATACCATGAACTTGCTTGTAACCTTTCGCAACTAGTCGTGCTTTGTAAATGGTCAAGTTGCCATCCATGTCGACCTTTCTCTTAAAGATCCATTTGTTCTCAACGGGTTTTACTCCGTCGGGAAGGTCAACTAAGGTCCATACCTTGTTCTCATACATGGATTGCATTTCGGATTCCATGGCTTTAAGCCATTCCTTTGAGTCGGATTTTTCCTTCATGTCCTTTATGGTCAAGGGTTCGTCATTCGCAATGACGAGAACGTCGTGCAAACCTAAGTATCTTATAGGTGGACGACTTGGCCTTGCCGATCTTCGTAGGGTAGACGCTTGAGGTTCTTGAACTTGTTCCACAACGATTTGCGGACTTAGTTCTTGAACTTCAAGTGTGGGTGCGACTTCAACATCATCGACTCGCGATATGTTTGAGTCTTCAATTGAGGGAGCTTGCTCTTGAACCTCTTCTTCCACAATAACTTGTGGAATGGGTTCGACTACCACCTCATTTGGCACCACATTGGGAACAACTAGATTGCCTACTTGAGGCATCTCTTGTTGTTGCGGTTCTTGAATTTCTTCAATCACCACGTTGCTCCCACTACTTCTTCTTGAGAGAAACTCCTTCTCCAAGAACTCCGCATGTCGTGCAACAACTATCTTGTTCTCGACACGGTTGTAGAAGTAGTAACCCTTTGTTTCCTTAGGGTATCCTACGAAATAACATTTGTCCGATTTGGGTCCAAGCTTATCGCTCATTAGCCTTTTCACATAAGCTTCACAACCCCAAATCTTGAGAAAAAGCATGCTTGGTTTCCTACCAAACCAAAGCTCATAAGGCGTCTTCTCAACGGACTTTGACGGAACACGGTTTAAAGTAAAAGCTGCGGTTTCTAATGCAAAACTCCAAAACGATTTAGGCAAGTCGGTTTGGCTCATCATCGATCGAACCATGTCTAGCAAAGTTCGATTCCTCCTCTCGGATACACCATTCCATTGTGGTGTTCCCGGTGGAGTGAGTTGTGGAACGATTCCACACTCCTTTAGATAATCACCAAATTCGTGGCTCAAGTACTCTCCACCTCGATCGGAACGCAAGACCTTGATCTTTCGATTGAGTTGGTTCTCAACTTCATTCTTGAACTCCTTGAACTTTTCAAAGGATTCAGACTTGTGCCGCATCAAGTAGATATACCCGTATCTACTATGATCATCGGTGAAAGTGATGAAGTATGAATAACCTCCTCGTGCACAAATGCTCATAGGTCCACACACATCGGTATGTATGAGATCTAACAAGTCGTTTGTCCTAATCCCTTTGTTAGGAAAAGGCGCTTTGGTCATCTTTCCCATCAAACATGATTCGCATGTGTCAATTGGCTCGAAAGCGAATTGATCTAAGAGACCAACGGTTTGCAATCTCTTAATGCGTTTCTCGTTGATATGACCTAAGCGGCAATGCCACATTAGAGTCGTACTTTCATGTGAAATCTTACGTTTCCTACTGTCACGTTCAACACTCAAAACATGTTCGCTAGAATCAAGCACATAAAGACCATTCAATAAATGCGCAACACCATAACAAACATCATCACGCAACAAAGTACAACTTTTGTTCTTTATTACAACACCAAATCCATCCAAGTCTAAACAAGAAATAGAGATAATGTTCCGAGTGATACAAGGAACTACATAGACATCTTTGAGTTCCAAAATGAAACCAGAAGGCAAAGTTACATCCACATTCCCAACGGCCATAGCGGAGACACACGTGCCGTTACCGACGCGGAGTTGTACTTCGCCTTTCTCGAGCCGCCTCCTACTCTTTAGTGCCTGCACATTTCGACAAATGTGAGCACAAGAACCGGTGTCAAAAATCCAGTCTGTGTTAGAGGTAGCGAGAAGGGTTTCAATGACAAATATACCTGAGGTAGAAGGCTGGACGGTTCCCGCCTTCTTGTCAGCGAGGTACTTGGGGCAGTTCCTCTTCCAATGGCCCGTCTTGCTACAGTAATAGCATACGGTCTCGGAAGTGGCCGGGTTCTTCTTTCTCTTGGAACCCTCGGGAGCTCCCTTGGCCGGACCTTGGGGCGTCACCGGGCCTTTGCCCTTTCTAGTTCGGCGGGTCTTTCTTTTCTTGCTCTTCTTGCTCTTGTCACTCACCGCAAGAACATCTTTGGGGCCCTTCTCTTTCTTGAGACTCTCCTCCGTCTCGACAAGCATGTTTTGGAGATCATCCATGCTCTTGTCCATGCCATTCATCCGGTAGTTCACAACAAAACCGGTGAAGCTGTGAGGGAGAGAGTTGAGAATAAAGTCTTGAATCGCCCCTGACGGGAAGGGCGTATCAAGCCTTTCAAGCTGCCGAAACAACCCCGCCATCTTCATGACGTGTGGCCCGACTTCATGACCCTCCGCCAATCGAGTATTGGCGACGGCCTTGATGAGACGAGCCCTTTCGGTGCGGGCCTTGGTTTGGAACATGTTCGAGAGACGAGAGACCATTTCAAACACTCCTAGACCACTATCCATGAACTCCTTTTGGAGTTCTGACTCCATGACAGCGACAATCAAGACGGACATCTCCATGTCGTCCGTGACGTGCTTGTCATGTTTGTCCTGATCCGCTTTAGGGGCATCCGACTTGGGAGCCGCGGGGACGGGAGTGGTCAAGAGATATTCCTTCTTTTCAAACCTAAGGACAAGCCTAAGGTTCCGGTGCCAATCCAGAAAGTTGGCACCGTTGAAGGCGAGCTTCTCTTTCTCTAAAAGAGAACGTAGCGAAAAAGACGAGGAAGACATCTACAACAATTTTCAAATTAAAGGTCAATTAGTTTATGTTTTGTTTTAATTTCCAATAAAGTAAAACTTTCACTACTTTAATATAAGTCCCTAAAAGTAATGAATTTCCAAGATCCCCACTTTCGTTGAGATGATGCCGGCGTCGGCACAACATCAAAGCAACTAATAATGAGGTAGGTTCTCCTTAACCAATCATACAACTTTATGACTCTTGGTTCGCGTCGCGAACTTCACTCCAATGTCCAATCCGATTAGGGTCCATTGTTAAGTAACTCCTCTCTATTTGCTCCTTGCAAATCCGATTTACACCCCGACTACCTATGGTGGACCACGATGTCCGCGTCGGCGGAATGCATCAATGGCCGAACATAAGGCGTGAAGGGGATAGAGAGAAGGAGAGTGATTTGGCTCAATCGTTTGGGACAAACAATTATGTGACTCTTGTTTGGTGGTCGTGTAAGCATACACCCATACCTATCCTATGACATTCATAGCATTCACAAACATTCACATAATAAGCATCTCAAGCATTGTTGTGGGTTTGTATGGCTCCCGCTTGCATTAGTTTTCGCCGCATCTCCATGTAGCAAAACTAATCTAACCTTTGTCCCTCCCACTAAATTCTATATGGATCTAAATCCTATATAAAATAAAGGAACAAAATTACATGTGTAAATTTCTATTCCCATCCTAACCTTAGGGGCATGCAAGCCACACAAGTTACACAAAAATTAATCAAAATTAATTAATGGCACCAAAGGCCTAATTACACACAATCACACATGCATTCAATTTACAAACCACAAGGCATTGAATCATGAGCCATACTAAACCCACATCCTCCTACAAAACAAAGTTAGCACAAGTCTATCCACTAGTGTACTTTGTTTATAATTAATGACTTTTAAGTGTCTTTGCGTATTATTTGCCATTCGCAATTTCCGTGTATAAATGCTCAAATTTCAAACAACCAAACTTGTTTAAATTCCTTTTGAAAACTTTTCAATCATAAAAAAAAACTGAAAGGAGATCGCACAAGGAGTATCCTAATTACTTTTTCAACTAGTTTGAATAATTAGATAAATAATACTTTGATAAAAAAGTATCTAATGGGACACGACAAAAACCACAGTTTTCGGTCTCCAAAAATTATGAAATAATTTATATAAGCTCCTTGTCTAGATTGTAAATACCAGTCAAAATTTCAGGAAGAGATCATATACCATCTGAGAGAATCAAAAAAGACAAATCTGAAACAAGTGCGCGAACGCACCGTTTTGAGATATTCTGTTTTTCTTCTCAACCATCCGGTCTGAAAGATCACCTTCCATCCAGTTTTTATACATACAATATACATAGAAAAACTTGTTTAATCTATTGGCTAACTATTCATGAAAAGAAAACCACTAAGTTCTGTTTAAGAAATTCAAGTTACAAGCTTAACAATCGACTAGACCTGTACAGGAACAGACTATTGACCGAAAAGGTTTGACCTGGTTGAGGTACCAAACTTCCATGAAAAATTATGAAATTAATTTTCCTGGAATCCTAACTTAAAAATAAACAACTCTATTCAAACAATTTTCCAGAAAGAGTTCTCAGTTGGTACAGTTTATTAGAACAATCAGTTTGCTCAATAAACCAGATCTGACGAGATCTTTCTTTTCATACTTGAAAAACCACGAATTAATCTGAACCATGCAACATTCTATACATGTCCAGAAAGTGTTTCAAGTCCTCTTTAAATCTAGCCAAAGAACACTGGTACTTATATTCAAAATATAAATCTTTTAAGCCATTCAAACAGAACAGTGCAAGCAGAAACTGGTTCTGCGCACCGTTGCCATTTTATTCACAGTAAATCCATACAATTTCAGAAAAATGTGAATCCAACGCCAAAAGAACCACAATCCACAGATCTACAACTTTCTAGTTGACAGAAAAAATTTCCAGAGAACATTTCATAGCGAAAAACGCATAACAACACAGAAATTGCTGTTTCCAGACAGCAAGCAATAGCATCAACTCTACTAATCCATTAATTAACCAATTTCTCTTAATTAAGTGTCAAAATAACTTAAGCACGACCATGTGCTCTGATACCACTGTTAGGAAGTGCACAAATTTAATTTTTAGACTAATTACTCTTAATTAATCCTAATTAAACTAAGTGCAAAGGAGATCTAGTGCAAAAGCCATCCAAACACACAAGAGAAAGAGGGAAAAAGGGCTACCTCTTGCGAACTTGTAATCGCAAGGCTCGAATCCGTCGAGTCGAGGTTGTGCGCACCACCACGCGTGTCTCGGCCTCAAGTCCACCAAGGTATTAACCAAAACCTCGATCTATGCTAGTAGATGAGAGGTTAAGCCTAATCCCTTCCTTTCCTTTGCCTTAATTAACTATTTAATTGGATGGAGGCAAGAGGTGCTCAACACATGAGCTTAAGAGAGCAATGGTGGAGAGGAAAAATTCTGAAATTTTTCCTTTAATTTTCGTCCAAAATATTAGGGAGAGAGAAAAAGGCAAGGTGGCTAGGGTTTTGGCTCCCAAAGTGGTCCTTTTATAGACCAACCACTCTCCCAAAAAGTTGTAACTAATTTACAACTATGCCATCACTAGGGCAGCCATAAAATGGGCCTAAATGGGCTCCATTAATTATTTAATTGGTCCTCTAATTCAATTAATTAGTGGCCCAATTAATTGCTCTCAAGTTGGACCTTTAATTTACAATTTAAATATAGACCCGTTAGCTCAAATTAATTACTTTAATTAATTCATGTTGAACAAATTAATTATCAACACTTTGATAATTATTTAAGGATTAGAATATGCATTAATTTATTTCTATATAATCCGTTTGACTTAATTAATTAATTATGACGGTTCGCAACAGTACATAATTAATCAGTCAACATATCATATTGTTGCATTCCTTAATACAACCAAATAAATAATGCACGCATGGTCAAAACCTATTTGTGTGACCCTTTGAGGATTTATGCTCTGTTGGACATGGAAAATAAATCGCTATTTATTTCCAATAATCATAAGCGGTATCTAGCAACACGTTATGATTCCCAATTCGCATAAATAGTGTACTGCTACAATATTTTTAATCCTGCATAAGAAATAATAGTATTTCCTTGTCTGATTCTTATGTCACATGATATCATCGTATAATCCAAGATAGGAATGTGTCATTCTTGCAGATTATACGTTTCTTGATCTAGAGATGACTGTATCAGTTGCTAGCAAACAATCCATCTCCATCAAGGGGCCCAAACAGATATCATCGCTCACTAAGTTAATTAATGAGGGACATACGGTTTTCTTGATGAACAACTTTTCCTCGCACAATTCAAGAGAACATAAATAAAGTCCGTATAGCAGCCCTTATCAGGAATCAACGGTAGACGATATTTATTGAACCTATCCTCATGTGGAAAAGCTGAACCATCTCAAACTTAGAATCAAACTCAAATGAAATAAATAATGACACATAACACAATCCATATATTTATTTCACTGGGTCGCGTCCTGTACTATGTTCTATAACATATACATATGCAATTAAGTTGGCAACTCCTTACCTATGATCTGTAGAACTTAATCATCACTTAACTTGCATACTAATCTTATCCGATAATTAATATTCCTTGTTAATTATCAAGATTACGGACCTTTTAGATTTATTATTGTCATTTAATTATAAATGAACTACAGAGATCCACAATTCAGATCCTCAACCTGAATGATCTGTCAATTAATAAATCAAGGAATAAATGATAAAATATCATCAATCACATAAACCATAGAAGTGGCCATTTAATAATTGGCTCCTAGGACATAACTCTAACATGAGAATAAATTGCATGATTTTTGTTATATGTAAAGTATTTTCTAAATATTATACTTTATCTATATATTTATTTGATGCAATTTATTTAGTACATTATATATTTTTTATTAAATTAATAATATTATTATTATCCATTATGTACCATTACCCTGCCCTTACTGTTAATCCTTAACGGGTACGGGTAAGGTGTGGGTAAAGAAAATTTGAACGGGTGCGGGTATGAAAATACCTTCTACCGTATCGTACCGTACCCATTGATAGCCCTAAATGTACCCAAGATCCCATTGGCTTTTTGATCTTCTGTGGCTTATTTTTTACATGATTCTCATATTTAGACCAAAAATTTGTTTATTATGTTAGTATACTAAATAAAACAAATAATTATGCGATAAATATTATTAGTATATAATAAACTTTTACCTATATTTTTAATGAATTTATATCAAGCATAAATTAGTATTAAACTTTTGAACGTTGATCGTATTGTATTATTCACAATTAAATAGTCAAATAATAAATATATACTAAATATTCATCCGGTTTTCAAATCCGGCTCAACCGGCTGAACCGATTGAATCATCAACTTGATAGTTCTACTGGTTCGATGACCAGTCCGGTTTTGAAAACACTGGTTACCAATTGATATATTCTGTGATTTGTTTAGTAGTATTGTGCTAATTAAATTTCAATAATAAATGACATTAAATTGTAATTTTAATAGGTGCAGACCAAGCCATTGGGATTGGCACCGTTGCGATCTTCTGAAAGCGCTCCATACCGTTGAGGCGATACCGTATAATTATTAAATTTCGATTCAATTATATTTATCATTAAAAATATCACACTCGTATATTTCTTATCTATGAATTCGGTCTAAATCCAAGAATAGTAGACACATCGATCATTAACCTAGCTAATAAAAAGATAGAATTTGGACTAAATATCAGCTTTCATTAGCAATTTTTACTCGTATTATACTATATTAATTAATAGTTTATGTATGTACGTACCTGTTTGGCAAGTAAGGACCAAGCATCATCATCTGATAACTTCTGGACGTGATGTGTCGTTGTTGCTTGAAAGAAACGAGCAACACTGTCATTTCGAGTAGTGACGAGTAATCTACTGCCACGAGCTCCACCAATCATGGCCTCACGCAGTAGCCCATTCCAAACATCTTGACTCTCAGACCACACGTCATCCAAAACAAGAAAGAATTTCTTGCCCTGGATTAACCTCGCCAGCATTGGAACCAACTCTGCTCTATCCTCTGCAGCACCATGGTCTCCTTCAGCCTCCCGAATAATACATTTGAGCAATTCCACCCCTTTAAGATCTTTTGACACACAAACCCAAAGTTTTAGAGAAAACTCCCTCTGAATCTCTGGATCATTGAAGATCTTTTTGGCAAGAGTGGTCTTTCCTATTCCAGGCATACCCTTAATAGCAATAACGCTAACACTTTCTGTCAAACCCACCTCGTCTGTGGTTAGCAAATCCACCAGCATTGTTGTGTCATCTTCAATTTTATCTCCGACTAAATCTGCTAGCACAACTGATGGATTAGTTTTTGTGCTGAAGTCTGAGTGCCGACGGGTGACATTAGATTGCCCAACCACAGCTCGTGACTCAGACTCAGTCAACCCCAAATTTGACTTCTTCTTGTAAATTTCGTCTAGTCTCGAATTAAGCTCCTTAATTAATTTACCGATCTTGTGAGCTAATACAGGGTTTCGGAGGCAAGAGAGCATGTTGATGCCACAACCGAACTTTGAGGGGGAACTACCGTGGCGCTCACTGCGTTCCTTGGCCTTGATCTGGCAGAGGTCCATGATGTCATCGGCATCGTACATTGCATCCTTGAGCTCCAGGAGCCATCGTTTGATAGATTGGTTCTCGGTCTGCTTCTTTTCAGCATCAGAGAGGAGGCTTTGAATGTCACCCACGGTCCTCTCGAGCTTTTCAATCTCCCCAGGAACACCACACAACATGCCAACCTCCTCCTCAACCATCTTTGTTAGCATCTCTGTGAAGTTGCCCAAAAAAGCATCGAGAATCATCGCCATTTCTCACCAAAGCGAATAAGGGGATTTGAGGGGAATTTGTAAATTATTATAGGTGGAATGGAATTGACGCAATGGGATTTGCTCAAAGTACTACTTATAGATAGCTAAGGGCCAGGAGCACCCACAGCATCGATAATTGAAAATTTAAATAGAGTAATTTTCTCTTTTCTAGACACGATGAGGATTCTTGAGAATTGATTTCCACACCCAGAATTGATAAAACAATCCAAAACAATTATTTAAAACCGAAATATCCTTAAGTCAATTCCCAGGATTCTTATTTTGCATGTCATTCTAATATTCTAATTGTAATCTTATATATAATAAAGATGCGTGGATGGTCCCAAAAGATGAGAATGAAAATGTGTCTATTTTAATATATATTTTATAGAATATCATTTGAATGATGTCTCGTCAAATGATGCAATCAAATCAAATTGATGATTTAAAAGGTGTGATTGAAAAGGTTCATAGCTTGACATGATGACCATAGGATATCGTCTAAGGGATGTCTCGCCAAAGGGTGCAATCAAATATATGCCTCCACAAAAGGATATCGACATTTTATCTATAAATAGCGCTCCTTTTTTTTTATAAAAAAAAGAAATAGTTTGCTCATGGCATCCGCTCATGGAACCCTTTCATGACATCTGATCATAGCACCCTTTCATGGCATCTTCATATGGCATATGCTCATGACACATTTGTTAGGAAGTCATGCAACACTCAATTTTAATTTTATTACTCATTAATAACACTTAAAAGAAGCATGCAAAACAAGAAACTACCTATCTGAGTCATTTTACACAACGTGAGGGCGTAGGAGGTTTATTACCTCTCACGAAATCGTATCCGCGAGACTCGAATCCTTTCTCTTGGAGCCGATGACGTGCTCCTCCTCTTCTTCTCCATGTACCTTAGGTCCACACAAAGTTTAACCAATTTCTATATGATTTGTGCTAGCAAATGAATAGAAACGTCTAAACCTTTAGTTTTCCTTCTTCTATTAAATCACTATTTAATATGGAAATTATTGTTCAACTCATGAACATCTAACCAAATGCAAATGAGAGGCACAAAATTTCAGATCTGAAAACTTCTTTTCACCCTTGAAATTTCGTTCAAAATGGAAGAAGAGAAAGAAAGTGGAAGAAGCCAACCCTAATTCACAAATTAGTGGTCCTTATATAGGCCTCCCAACCATACCCTTTGGGGAGACCAATCCCACATCCTTAGGAAGCCACAAAGTGGGCTTAAAAGCCCATAAAGTTGGGTTTTTAATTCCTCTTTTAATTGCATTTGATGTTGGGCCTAAACCGACATATAAAATGATAGCCCGATTAATTGATATAATTTACACAACTATATCAATTGAGTTGAAACAAAATAAATTATCAACTATTTGATAATTATTATTTGGTTTAGACTTTACATTAATTTAGTTTCATATGATTTCTTTGAAGTAATTAATCATAACGGTTCATAACGGTATACGATTAATTATTCAACTTATTATATTTTGTATTCTCCAATACAAATAAACTAAATATAATGTACATTGGTTAAGAGCTTTATTTTTTGTGTGACCCTTGGAGGATTTATGTTATGTTGGTCATTGAAATAAATCGTTATTTATTTCTAATAATCATAAGCGGTATCTAGCAACACGTTATGATTCCCAATTAACATAAACAAATACTATACTTTTATAGTATTTCAATCCTGCATAAGAAATAGAGTATCTTATTGTTTTGATTCCTATATCACATCATATCCTTGTATAATCCAAGATAGGAATGTGTCATTCTTGCAGATTATACATTTCTTGATCTAGAGTTGATTGCCTAGTTGTGCGCATACGATCCAACTTCATCAAGGGGTCCAATAGATATCATCACTCACTAGGTGAACTAATGAGGGACATACGGTTGTCTAGATGAATAGTTTTTCCCCGCACAATTCAAGAGAACATAAATAAAGTCCGTATAGCAGCCCTTATCAGGAATCAACGTTAGACGATATTTATAGAACCTATCCTCATGTGGAAAAACTGAACCATCTCAAACTCGAAATCAAACACGTATGAAATAAATAATAACATATAACACAATCCATATATTTATTTCATTGGGTCATGTCATGTGCTATGTTCCAGTAACATACACATATGCATTTAAGTCGGTAACTCCTTACCTATGATTTGTAGAACTTAATCATCACTTAACTTGCATACTAATCTTATATGATAATTAATGTTCCTTGTTAATTATCAAGATTATGAACTCTTTAGAGATATTATTGTCATTTTAACGAATGATCCACAGAGATCTACAATTCAGATCCTCAATCTGAATGATCTCAAGGGTGAAATCAGGGGGAGGTGAGCGTAGGCGAGACATACGCTAAGATTTGAAAAATTAATTTACAGTCATTAGATATTTTAAGTTGAGCATACTCTAAAAAAAAAATAAAAGCCCATATTAAGGCTTGGCGTTGGCCCAACTTACTCTCCTTCCTGGCTCCCTCAACTTACTCTCCTAGTCTCCAGTCCTTGTCAATTCTCTAATAACTCTCTCGATCTCAGAAAAACCTAAAACTCGCTCACTTTTCTCTCCTGTGCTGCTGTGGTGCATCTCCTGATCGCCGGCAGGTGGGAGGCGGCTACCCTGCTACGCAGCCTACGGCAGTACGACCTACGCCCTACGCTACTTCGCGCCTTATTTGTGTCGATCTCACCTGACGGGGTGACTAGGTGAGTGAATTTCATTATAAATTTTCTGTTCAGGTTTTTATATTTTGGTGTTTGATAATTGATATTATTTCATTTATTTGCCCTGCCTCCAAATCCCAAATTTCCAATACTCTTGACTCTGAAATTATTTGTAAAAATCTGTTTGCAATTTAAACATTTAATGATTTTGATCTTAATAAGAAGTGCATTAAGCAATAAGTCTCATGGACTAACAGTGGTAACAATGTACCATCACGGCATCATTTATTCACTTATGCACCTTTGTAAATACTAAATAGGAGGACATAATAGCATATTAGCATTTAGGACATAATAGCATTTAGTGTATCTTTATTTTTTATTTTACTTTCTATAGGTGACAACCATGAAAAAAAAAACTATTGACAGCTTTTTCAAGAAAGTGAATAGCGGTTCTAGTTCTCAATCTGTTGCAACTCATCAACCTCAAGTACAGAATTCTCTAGTGCCAAATGAAGTTCTAGAGCAAGATTTTCATTTGTCACAAGAAACATCACAATAACCAACACTTCAATCTGACACATATGAGAGGGACCCAGGAAAACGCCCTCAAATTCATGAATACCCTTCAGATAAAAGAGATAAAATAAGAAGGTTTTACATAAATGAAGGACCATTTCAGCCATATATGGATGAGTACCCATACGTCGAAACTGGAAGTCATCGTCGTCGCTTTCAATATTCCTGGTTCAAAAGTTTTTCTTGGTTGGAATATTCACCAAGCACAGAGCGTGCTTATTGTTTTCCTTGTTTTCTGTTTGCAACAAAACCACATGGGAGGTGTGGTTCAGACACATTCACAGTGAAGGGGTTCCAAAATTGGAAGAAGGTTAACAGTGGAAAAACAATGCTCCTTTCTAATTCACATGGATCAAGATTCAAACTCTGCTCATAACTTTGCAATTGGTTGTTGTGAGCATCTCAAAAATAGCATGGGGCATATTGAAAATGTGCTAGAGAAGCAAACCAGTAAAGCAGTAGGAGATGCTAGACTGCGATTGAAGACATCAATTGATGCCATCAGATGGTTGACATTTCAAGCGTGTGAATTAAGAGGTCATGATGAATCTGTTAATTCTATTAATCAAGGAAATTTCCTTGAAATGATCAAGATTTTAGCCTCTTACAATAAAGAGGTGAAAGATGTTGTGCTAGAAAATGCTCTAGGAAATGCAAAATACACCTCACATAAAGTTCAAAAGGAAATTCTTCACATCTTTGGTCAAAAAGTGCAGACAGCAATTATAGATGAAATTGAAAATAGCAAGTTTTGCTTAATTGTTGATGAATCTCGAGACACCTCCAAAAAAGAGCAAATGGCAGTAGTTCTTCGATTTGTTGATAGAGAAGGGTTCATAAGGGAGCGTTTTCTTGACCTTGTTCATGTGAGAAACACTACTGCATTAACTCTCAAGAACTCCATTTGTGCTGTCCTATCAAACAACAACTTGAGAATACAAGACATTAGAGGCCAAGGATATGACGGGGCAAGTAACATGCGCGGTGAGTGGAATGGGCTGAAAGCTCTTATACTCAAGGACTGTCCTTATGCATACTATGTGCATTGTATGGCTCATCAACTTCAATTAGCTCTTATTGCGGCATCAAGAGAGGTTTGCATACTATACTATTGCTGATTTAAATAAAGTTTAATATAATTTGAAGGTTTTTTTACTACTGTTTTTTTTCTAACAGGTAATTGATGTCCATAATTTCTTTCAAGATGCAATACATATCATAAATGTTGTAAGTTCATCTAGTAAGTGTAATGACGAGCTAATAAAGAACAAAGTTAAAGAGATTATACATGAAGTTGATTTGGGAGAGCTTGATACTAGAAGAGGATTGAATCAAGTATGTGCAATGCAAAGGCCTACAGAGACTAGATGGAGTTCTCACTACAAATCAGTTTGTAGCTTAAAAAGGTTATTTGGTGCTGCTGTTTCAGTTTTTCAAAATTTGGTAAGTGACAGTTCACTCTCATATCATTCTCGAGGAGATGCTGGTGGTTGTCTCATTTGATTTTGTTTTTATCATGCATTTAATGATAGAGATTATGGCAATTACTGATGATTTGTGTCGGGCTTTGCAACAAAAATCTCTGGATATTCTTAATGCCATAGATCTTGTTTCAACAACAAAAGTGCTGATTCAAAGGCTGAGAGATGATGGTTGTGAGATTCTTTTAGAGAAGGTAAATGTTTTTTGCCTAAAGCATGAAATTGAACTTCCAGATATGAATTGTAAGTTTGTTGATGTGACAAAATCTCGAAATAAGCATGATAATACAACAATAGGGCACCACTATCGAGTAGACATTTTTATGAAGGCAATAGATCATCAACAGAAAGAATTGAATGCTCAATTCAGTGAGCAATCAATGGAGCTCTTGACTCTTAGTACTGCCTTGGATCCTAGAGATGTCAATAATTTTTGTATTGGAAAGATATGCACTCTAGCAACAAGATACTATCCTGCTGATTTTACTGATCAAGATAGAGCTCAATTAGCATGTCAATTGCCCCATTATGAGTTTGATGTTCGCAGCCATCCAAGTCTACAAATATCAAAATCACTTGCTGATTTGACTCATCGGTTAGCTGAAACTGGAAAATGTACAATTTATCCAATGGTTGACAAATTATTAAGATTAATTATGACTCTTCCTGTCTCAACCGCAACCACAAAACGTGCATTTTCAGCAATGAAATTGATCAAGACTGGCCTTCGAAACAGAATGGGAGAAGATTATCTTTGAGACTACATGATAGTCTATATTGAGAAGGAAATTGCTAAAAAGTTCACTGCTGATGAAATCATAGATACGTTGGATTTTTTAGGCAGTCGTAGAGTTAAATTAAAATTGATAGAGATGTAACTTTTATGAAGTATGTATTAGAATTCAGAAATCTGATGTAACTTTTTGTTTAAAATATATCTGATGTAAGTTGTAACTTTTGATTTGTAATATATATCTGACTTAACTTTTGCTTTAAATTATGCTTATAACCAATAGCTATTGTTAATCTTGTTATTAAGTACTTTTTATTATTTATTTAATTAATTAGTTCTTCGTATTATCTTCTACTGCTAATTGTGACATTAGAATGGAATTGCTATATTCTGATCCAAGGAAGGCATGCAATGAATCACTTATCAAGGTTAGTATTTCTTATGTAATTTGTTATGCTTCCACTGTTAAAAATTAATGATCTAAAGTAAAGACTAAAGCATGAGGGATCAGGTATGGTATCATGCTAATATAGTATTTGATCAGTGAACTCCTTCCTTGTCTAGGAGATTACCAGTACAATGCAGGGACCATGTCTTTTCACAGATACTGGGAAGAAAGCGAGAGGTATGATCTTCATTTAAATCTCTCTCCTGTTTTTTCGTTCCATTATTTTGATATTATATGATTGTCGTTACTGACATATTTGCATATTTTTCTTAGTCATTATGAAAAAGAGGAAGCTTGACTACACTGGATGCTTAAGAAAGTGAAATGAATATACTCATGAGAATCAACTAAGGTTAGTATTTCAAACTTTAGCCTCCCGCCTATCCCAATTCTAAATCATGGTTCCGCCTCTGAATGATCTGTCAATAATAAACTCTAGGAATAAATGATCAAGTATCATCAATAACATAAACTAAATTAAGTCATTAAACTATTGACTTCTAGGACATAACTCCAACAACATTTTCATTGCATTTGAACATGACACTTTTTCATCACATCTTCTTAATGCAGCTCTTCACAATCACACATTTATTAATCTAATTTCAATAATTTCGTACTTATTTATAGACTACATATATTTCCATCAAGTCCTTTCAATGCATATGCTCATGGAATCCTTTCATGGCATCCGGTCATGGCACCCTTCCATGACATTTGCACATGACATCCACCCATAGCATCTTTTCATCGCATCCGCTCATGGCACCTATTGATCGCTTCTGTGACACCCCGTCGAATACTGTAACTGGACAACACACGACGGAGTGCCCGCCGCGGATGCCTGCTGCACCCGCAAGGCTTACTAATGCTTATTTTACCAGTTAACATGGATTAAACACAATTAATATAGATGTTAAATATAAATTTACAATTAATTACTTAATATAAAATAAATCATACAATAATCTGGTTCATAAATGTGATTAATCACAGTACCCAATGGCTCACTACTCGTCCTGCTGTCCCGCCCTTGATCTGAAACCTGGAACCCACAACCAATTGTGGAAAACAATGCAAAAGCATAGAATGAGATAAATAAAATTTATCTCAGTACGGTATTCAGTTCCAGCCACTTGAGTTTTGATTATCATGCGTTGGAACTAAATACAAGACTGAATCAAATTAATTCCAAATCAAATTCCATTTCTTTTTATTTCAAATAACATTAAAACTAGACTTTCGATCAAGCAATCCAGTTAGACAAATAAATTCAGTACTATTTAAAAATCATTTAAAATTCAGAATATGCCAATTGTCATTTCAATTCCTTAGAAAAACAATTAATCGTTATGTATCAATTATCGTGTAAAAACATTCACCTCTTGTTCAAAACAGAAATAACAATGTCAAATTAAATAAATCAATACAGTATGCAATGTGAGTTCGGCAATCAATTCCATAACAATTCAAATTCCAAAGTATAACAAATACCGACTCATTTGGTTGGACAATTTTCTAGTATGCAAGTCTGGTTTCTTTTCTAATTATCAAAGTCAATATGTCGCGAGCACCTTCTACGAGGGGCTACCCCGACCAATTCAATTCAAATCATATGTCGCGAGCACCTTCTACGAGGGGCTACCCCGACCAATTCAATTCAAATCACATGCAATCAATAAATACCAAACGTACAAGCAAGCTGGGAACACTCACACTCCGGTCCATTCTAGACTAGACCTACTGAGTCCCGGTACATAAGCGCTTATTACACGGTGCTTGGTAGGATGGGTCATGACTCCACCTCCAAACATTACGAGTGTCTATCTCAACCACACAAGCTTTACTTACCTCAATCAAATCACATTTCAATCGGATACCATTCAATATGCCACTATACAATCATGCATCATTTACATTTTCACAAGAAAGATACATGAATGCAACAATTAACGAAAACAACATGTATGCCATCAATTAAATCTTATATAAAATATAATCAAAATTCAAGTGGAACCCGTACCTCATAAATAAAATGCAGCAGCAAAACGCAAGACAAGGCAATCTTATTAACTCTTAGTCGTATCAACTATCCTCGGTTTCAATACTCGACCGTCTGACTCTAATTAAAATAGTTTACTAATAAGTTCTAATAACAACTTGGAAGATAAAAAGTTTAATTCAAACAATTAAACAACCAATGAAATATTCCCTATGTGGGAAATGTTTTAAAATGACAACTATACTTAATTGCTGTACCATTGAATTTGGTTTCAATGTCTAAACATTGAGCCCGTTAGATGAGTACTTAGGCCTAGGCATTTTGGTTCCCTATATAGACATGAAATCCCTTAGTACCACATGGTACCAAGTGTTACCACACCTCAATAAACCCTGTTTTGACCACAATTTAAAACAGAAAATAAAAGATAGATATTATCCGCTATGATTATCATGGCTTAAGGTCGGTTGGGTTATTTAACCAATAATCTCCTATGCAAAACACACATCACCCAATAAATAGCTACAGAAGTAAAATGAATGATTTCAAAGACTAGATAGTGGTTAACAATGCTAGAAATCAGTACACAACGGTAAAACAATAGTGCTGGATAATTTCTGGTAAAACCAGTGAAGGGCATTTTCGGCAGTTCACAAAATTATTTTTATTTCATGAACGGCTGAACGGAATCAAATGGAAATTTAACTGTGAATGAAACACGATAAGATGTATCTCCTGTAAAAATTTCAAAGCTTTTGGACATACGGATTAATTATAACGAATTTTCGAAATCAGACAAAAATCAGGTTTCAGAAAATCTGTTCCAGCAAAATGCCAGCAACTATGTCTGAAAGTTTATGCCTTGAAACCCTTCAAATAAACCTCTAAAAATTTTGTAAAAATCACAGAAGCTGTATCTGGAAGTCTACTTTCATATCTAAAAGTTTCAAGTTCCAATTGCAACCAGAGAATAAATGAAAAATCAGAAACCGCACTGATGTCTGTCTGTTCCAGAAAGCTGTTTTCAAAACTTGCCCTGGTTTCGAAAATCATGTAAAAATACTAACTAATCTCAGAAAAATTCATATCATATACCAAAATTTTCGTTTGGAAGTCTAGTTTCAAACTAAACAATTCTCATGTCCAAATTCAAAACAGAATAACAGCAGTTACCTAAAAACTGATGCAAGGTCACAGCGGTAACAGAAAAATTGCAAATGACTTTATTCAATTTGACCCTTCGAAATTAATTTGAGGAATAACAAAAGGTAGGAATCTAATACAAATCAACAAATTTACTTACTCAATTTCGGCCAAAGACCGATGACGTCAGAAAGAGGGTCGAATTCGCTACTTCTCGATTTCACCGCTTAATCCCCGAAAGAACCTTGCAAGACCACATGAATATCGATGGAGAGGACCCCAGAGTGCTCCAGGTCGAAGGGCGGCCAAAACCGACGAGTTTGCTTCGATTTTCGAAAAACTTCCGTCGAAGAATACGACGAGGAGAGGCCTCCAATCGACGATCAGAAGGTAGGTAATGAGAGAGGGTGGTGAGGTGAACGCGTGGGTATTTTGATCCGGTGAAACGACGGAGAAATAGAGGGGATTGAGTTTGAGGGGAGGGGGCTCGGTTTGGGAGAGGAGAGATGCGATTTTTTTTTCTCTGTTGGAGCCGAAGGGAAAAAGAGAGAGAGAGAGAGAGCTGTCTGGTCCACCTTTATTTCCGATTTTTTTTTTTTTTTTTTTTTTTTTTTTTTGGAAACCAAACTAATGTCTAATCAAAATCCATACCTTGTACAAAAAATAATTATACAATACAAGAAATACAATTATACTTTTTACCATGCATCTAGAAATATAAAAATTTTTAATTTCATGCAAGAAATTACTCAAAATAAAACCAATAAAGTACACCCAATTTTATAAAAAAATAAATTCAGAAACAGTAAGAATTCGGGGTATCACAGCTTCTTCTCAATGCACATCTTCACACATTTATCAAGTTATTTTCAATAATCCCCACTTCTATAGATAAATAATAATAAACCATATTTTATACAGTACCAGTGCAACCAATGCTTTATGGAGAAAACCAATCTATAGAAATGCCAGACAATGACAGTGGTGGAGAAAATTATCCAATTGAACCAATACAACCACACTAGATTGAGATTAAAGAAAAAAACCAATCTATATAAATGCCAGACAGTGAAACTGAAGGAGAAAACTGCATAATGGAGCCAATGCCTCTTAATCATGAAGATATATTAGATGAAGAATTTGAAGACAAACCGATTGTAAAGTAGCAAACTTTTACTTTCCATTTCTATTACTTAGTAAAAATGTAATAGTTAATGTACATCTATGTATGATTTTAATACATCCCTTATATTGTTTCACAATAAACAATATCATGTATAAAATATGTAATGGAACCACTATTTAATTATTATTATTTTCATTTTTTGATTCACATTTCACTTCAATTCAATTAGAATTTATAATTTTATAATTACTGTTATTTTTCTTTCCTCATCAAATATCAGTTTATCAAATTGTATTATATAGTAAATATACTTTTATAATAGGATCATTTCCACTAAAATCTTTTATTAAAAAATTTCTCATTTCAAAATCATCTATAGACTTGCAAAATTGAGGCACGATTTTTCCATATATTATTTACAATAAAATCCAATATCGTTGAGCGAAGCTCGATGTACAAATCTAGTGTCTAATATAATTTGCGTGACTTTTTTTCCTCCTTTCAACTCTTTTCTCCGGACACGCCATCCTGGCCGTTTATTTTCTTCGTTAGCTTCGATCTCGGCCGTTCGTTTGGTTTAGCGACCCGGCATGAATATTTATTCTATTTTTCCTATGCCTAAGTTTATTTTCTTCGTTAGCTTCGATCTCGGCCGTTTGTTTGGTTTAGCGACCCGGCATGAATATTTATTCTATTTTTCCTATGCTTAAGTTTATTTTATTTGTTAGCTTCGATCTCGGCCGTTTGCTTGGTTTAGCGACCGGCATGAATATTTATTCTATTTTTCCTATGCCTGAGTTTATTTTCTTCGTTACCTTTGATCTTGGCCGTTTGTTTGGTTCAGCGACCCGGCATGAATATTTATTCTATTTTTCCTATGCCTGAGTTTATTTTCTTCGTTGGCTTCGATCTCGGCTGTTTGTTTGGTTCAGGGACCCCGCATGAATATTTATTCTATTTTTCCTATGCCTAAGTTTATTTTCTTCGTTAGCTTCGATCTTGGCCATTTGCTTGGTTCTGCGACCTGGGATGAGTATTTATTCTATTTTTATGCCTAAGCTTATTTTCTTCGTTAGCTTCAATCTCGGTCGTTTGTTTGGTTCAACGACCTGGCATGAATGTTTATTCTATTTTTCCTATGCCTAACTTTACAAAACTTTTTATCTCAATAAATCTAAACCCTCCAATAACAATGATATTTAAAAAACTAAAAAAAGTAATTTTTTTTAATATATATAAAATTTGGTCTCCAATGAGATTTCTATATACATTACACATTGAACGGTTCGGATCCACCATTCAAACTTCAAAAATTAAAATATAATCGCAGTTGACAGACTTATCAGTCAGTACGCTAGTTTTATTCTACCTCTAAATTTTGTATATTCTTTATAGTAAATCAATGGGTGATTCGTTTTTTTTTAACGAAGTGATTTGAATCATTTAACGAATTACACTTGACGACTTTGATCCATTAATCGAATGATATTAATATTTAAAAAAATATTATTAGTACTTACTATCATAAATGTAAAAGTTATTTATTTTATTTTTTAAATTGATTTGAAAATACATTATTAAGGTCAATTAGCAATTTTGATCCATTTTATTTTTCTATTAGTACTTACTTTGATCCATTTTATTTTTCTATCTAAATTTTGGAGTTCATTTGATTCAATCGGGTGGTAAAAAAATGAACTAATATTATCAACTAGCACAAATTAATTCTATTGAATTAATAGTTTATCGTTTTATTTTAAGTATTAAATTATAAAAATTATATGAAAATACATCCCTTTTATAACAATATAAAAAATTATGATTAAAAAATTTGAACTTTAAATTTGGACATATAAAATTATGATGTCTATATGAAAACCCCAATTAGCAAAAGATTAAACATAATAATTAGGAGTTAATTTTTAAAATACTAAACAGCTAGAAAGCTCATTCAAAAGTTGAAAGTCAAAGTGCATAGTATTTAAGTGAAATTTCGAGGTCATTTTTCTATGAAAATTTGCGAGCATTCTCAACAATAATATAAAGAATTTAGTTATTAAAAAAATGAATTATATTTATAATAATTTTCCAAATGTGTTAAGCATAATTTGATTTATAGAAATTGAAAACTTAGCCTTTTGTATAATTTTTGTTGGTTTATGGACAGTTTGGGAGACCAAAAATAGTGTAGGATTTTTCACAGCAAAACTCAACAATTTTAGAAATCTTTGTGAATTTGTGGCTTTATAAAATTATTTTGTAGAAATTTTAATGAAATAATGTAGGATTTATACGAAATTATTTCTAATTTTTTATTTTACAAAAATTCTATGAAATGTCATAAACTTTAAAAGCCAATGAAGTTCATTCAAAGGAATTCATAGAGTTTTTGCATTTGAGAATGATGTGAGATAGAATTTAGTGTTTTTATGGATATATGTTATTATTTTTATTATACGTATTTTAAGGCAAAACTTTGAAAAAAAAAATAACATTGTTGTGCACCATTGAATGCTTTTTGGAATATCTGATCAGTGCAAAACAAGAGTTCTTCATAATTTCACATAGAAATACCGATGGGAAATAAGAAGCAAAATGCCTATTGAAAACCAAAACAAATTCCTGAAATCAACAAAATTATATGAAATCGATAGAGTAATTTCATGGGATTTTATAATTTTATGTAATTTCATATAAATCTCATAAAATAATCAAAATTATATTTTAAATTATTTCAACTGAATAATTTTATGAAAATTTTCATAAAATATATGTTCTAAAGATATGAAAAGTTCTTATAAATATCCTGGTAATTTATAATGAGATTTTCTTATGCCCCTAGATTCATATATTTATATGACAACAGACAATGCTCATTAAATTTCATATGAAAATAATTTGGAAAAGGTGTTGAAAGTCAAATGGTAACTCTATTGACAAAAAATATGGAGCTTTCTGTTAGATTATTTCCATATAGGCTGACGAGTCTATATGGAAACAATCTAAATTAAGTATGGGCTGATTATTGTTTGGTATCCAAGTTTCTATTGATTATGGTAATAAGCTAAACATGGCTGTAAAGAAATAGCAGATTTTGTGTAATAGATGTGTTGCCTTTTATAGGTGGTTATATTTAGAAACATTACCTATTTTATGATGGACAAAATATGGTATTGTGTGGTGGCCAAGAAGCCCTTGGCACTATAAATAAAGGGGTTGGTCCCCAAGGGACAAGACACACACGAGTATTGCTGCATACATGCGTTGATAGCAGCATCTCTGCCCCTCTCCCTAATTATTCCATCGATTAGAGAGAGATAGTGCTTTTGTTCAGGCTAAAGGCATCAAAGGGCGCGTCTTGTTCTCTTGGAAGATCTTTCTCCCTACTTAGGTGCGTGGAACAGTTTTGGTGAAGGTGCATACACGTCAGGACACATCAAGAAGTGCTTAACATCAAGATTCAGACCATAGCAATGGAATTAGGTAAGCTTCCGCTCTCGATTTAGTTTTCTGGTGTTTTGGAACGGTCCGGTCTATGACCAGAACGGTCCGTTCCAACTGCTGGTTCTGCGAGTTTATGTTTTCTGGGTTGCTTATTTGACTTGTTAGAATTGTTTATTCCATTTGGCTTTATAGCAAACCCAACAAGTGGTATCAGAGCCACTCGTCGTGAGCCAGTAGCATGACACATAATTTTGGATCTAATTGAAGTATTTGAATTGATTTGGTGAGATTGTTGATTTGAACTGAACTGTTTAAATTTCTGGCACGTATGTTCTGAAATTTTTTCTGGACTGTTTTCTGAACTGTTTCTGATTTATCTGGCTTTTGGACGGTCCGTTTCATGGCTCGAACGGACCGTTCCATTAACTTTGGATTGTTTATGATCTGTTTATTGAGTATTGTGCCAGACTTATTGTTTGTAATTGCAAATTGGACCCAAAGGGCTACAACTTGAACTGTTACTGAATTGTTTATTTTGATTTAGCTCTTTGTTATGATTCAAATTATTTTGAAATTGCAATTGCTTGAAAAGATTTTGAAAATTAAGTTAAAGTTTTAAAAATTCAAAGTCGTTTAAAATCTGACCTAATTGGATGATTTAGATTTAAAGTAGATTGTCAGGTTATGAGAGAAATCTTTAGGGTTTCTCGACCTAGATTATGACGACATTTTCTACTCTTCTCTGCGGTTTTCAGGCGGTCCGTTCCACTCTGGGACGGTCTGTTCCACTTCAGTTTTGGTTGCAAACTGTTAGGTACTGACCAGAGTTTAGGACGGTCCGTTCTACAACCAGAACGGTCCGTTCCAGAACCAGATTGTTAGATTTTAAGCCAAAATTCAGGTTGTTTGTACTGGTTAGGTACAAATGACACTTTATGCATCCATCATCTTCTCTTCTTTGCCGTGGTTTTCATTAGTAAGAGCTGTAAGCGTTGGGTTACACCATGTTGTCATGAGGACAAGTTCTGTCGCAGAAAATAAGGTCGGCGCCTAAAGTGTCCATATGACCCTGGCCTTTTCTGGGAATCTTGCCTGGATGTGGTGTAATTTCAATGGCTGCTGGCTGAACGGGAGACCACCGCTTTCTTTTCTTATCTCAATATGACTCGTACTAGCTTGTATGGTCATATCTCTCTTTGGTTCTCTTCTGGTCTATTTAAGGCGGACCGTTCTCTCACCAAAACGGTCCGTTTCAGGTTTGTTGGTTCGTACGATCCAACGCGTATATACCTTAGGGTTTGCAACTGGGTCCTAAGTCTATATCGTCCTAGGTTAGTATTTAGTTAGGCTTTTCATCTTAGGATTGATGTGCATAATGAAAAGTCTAGGATTAGGTATATTTTAAGTCTAATATAAAGGTAATTTGAGTTGTATTTTGAAAATTGAACCAATATTAATATCATCCCGCCAAAGTGGGCTCTCATATTAATGGTTGTTTCAAAGACTCAGGTACAAAGTGTATTAAGGTACATGTAACTTCTAAACTATGGATCGGCCCAAAGGAAGGACATAATTTAAAAGACTACATGTACAGTGTTTTGGTAGAATCAAATGGGTAATGATTATAAGGTTTTACATACAATTAATTAATCGGCCCAAAGGAAGGTTAATTAATTGATATGTTATGAATCGTTACATTTGATGCTACACCTAGTTAATTGAAATTTGCTTGGAGACTCCAAAGAGCACTTGCAAATGAATAAAGACTAGTAGATGAGATTTAGACCTTTATATTTTATGATTTAACTTATACATTATGGTTATTAATATTAGTGTATTTTTTGTCTTTGGTTTATTTTAGCAAACATTCCAGCTAGCATTAACAGTATACCCATGCTGACTGGTTCCAACTTTAAGGAATGGAAAGAGAACTTGATGATAGTTCTCGGTTGTCTAGATATTGACCTTGCATTCAGGGAGCAGAAACCAACTGAGATTGATGCTAAAAGCACTCAACAACACATTCAAAGTGTAGCTCAATGGAATCGCTCTAATCGCATGGGCATAATGATCATTAAGAAGACAATTCCAGAGGCATTCAGGGGTACCATTTCTGATTCCGATGAGGCTAAGGCATGCTTGGAAGAAATTGAGAAGAGATTTGCCAAGAATGAGAAATCGGAGATTTGTACATTCATGGCAAGACTCACCTCTATAAAGTATAATGGAAAAGGCAACATTCGTGAGTACGTTTTGGAAGTGTCTAATCTTGCTTCAAAGTTACAAGCCCTTAAGTTAGACATATCTGAAGAAATTCAGGTGTGTCTAGTGCTTAACTCTCTCCCTAGTCAGTATAACCATTTCAAGGTTACTTATAACTGCACTAAGGACAAGTGGACTCTGAATGAACTGATTTCGCATCTAGTTCAAGAAGAGGAAAGGTTGAAGCTTGATAAGACACACAGTGCTAACGTTGCCTCCACTTCCAAGAATAATGGAAAGAAGAAACAAAATAAGAAAAAAGCTGCTAATTCAGAGCCAAAGAAGGAACCCAATAAGGGGAAGACTGGCAAGAAGCCAAAGAATCCAAATGGGTGCTTCTTCTGTGGCGAAGAGGGACACAAGAAGACTGATTGTGCAGGCTACATAGCTTGGCGCAAGAAGAAAGGTATGTCTCTCTCTTTGGTTTGTTCAGAAGTTAATTTAACTTCAGTACAAAAATATACTTGGTGGATTGATTCGGGTGCTACAACTCACATAAGTATCGCTATGCAAGGTTGCCTGAGCTGCCGCAAGCCAAATGATGGTGAAAGATACATCTATGTGGGCGATGGCAAGAAGGCACAAGTTGAAGCTATTGGGCATTTTAGATTGTTACTTAGGACTGGATTGTATTTGAATTTATATGAGACTTTTGTTGTACCGTCTTTTAGACGAAATTTAGTTTCTATTTCTGTACTGGACAAATTCGGTTACTCTTGTTCTTTTAGAAATGGAAAATTCAGTTTATCTCATAATTCTAAATGCGTTGGATCTGGTTTTCTTTCAGTTTATGACAATCTATATTCTTTGGAAACTATTGCTTCATATAATGAAAACTTGCATACAAGTACTAGAAGTGTTAAGCGTAAATTAACTCATGAGAATTCAGGTGTACTTTGGCATAAGCGTTTAGGTCACATTTCTCCAAAGAGAATTGAAAGGCTTGTGCAAAGTGAAATACTCGATACTTTAGACATGACTGATTTAGACCCATGTAAAAGTTGTGTTAAAGGAAAACAAACCAATAAAAGGAGATATGATGCCAATAGAACGAGTGATGTCTTAGAACTGATTCATACGGACATTTGTGGACCATTTCCTATGCCTACTAGGAATGGTCAAACTTACTTTATCAGTTTCATAGACGATTATTCAAGATTTGGTTATCTATATCTATTAAGTGAAAAAACGCAAGCTTTGGACGTATTCAAATCATTTAAAGCTGAAGTTGAGTTACAACTCAACAAAAGGATTAAGTAAGTCAAATCTGACCGTGGTGGTGAATACTATGGTAGATATGACGGTTCAGGTGAACAACGTCCAGGGCCTTTTGCTAAGTTCCTAGAGGAAAATGGAATTGTCCTTCAATATACCATGTCAGGATCGCCTAGCATGAATGGAGTAGCTGAAAGGCGAAACAGGACATTGAAGGACATTGTTAGAAGTATGCTCAGTCATACTAATTTGCCAAGATCTCTTTGGGGCGAAGCGCTTAAAACGGCAGCCTATTTACTCAATCGTGTACCAACTAAGGCAAATAACAATAAAATCCCCTATGAAATGTGGACTGGTAGGAAACCAAGTCTGCAACATTGTCGCATTTGGGGATGTCCAGCTGAAGCTCGGCCTTACAAGCCAAATGAGAAGAAATTGGACGAAAGGACAGTTAGTTGTTATTTCATTGGATATGCCGAACGTTCTAGGGGTTACAAGTTTTACGATCCCACTAATAGGAATATTTTTGAGACGATTATAGCTAAGTTCTTTGAGGATGTTTTGGTTGTGGGGGGAGATATGACACATCAGGATATTATCTTCGAGGAGGAAATGAGCACTGATCTTCAAACGGACCATGACAGGGCTGAAACGGACCGTTCCAGGATTGGAACAGACCGGTCTGAGGCTGAAACGGAACGGTTGATCATAGATGCAGTGCCCAGGATTGAAACGGACCGTTTAATTCAAGAAACGGATCCTGTTCCAGATCCTATGGACTTGGATCTTGGAAATAATCAAGTTGAAGATAATGATGTCATTGAACAACTGCAAACGCCTCAAGAACTTGTGCCTAGGAGATCCACTAGAGAGAAAAGACCAGCAATATCTAATGATTATGTGGTCTATCTCCAAGAACATGAGTTTGACATTGGGATGATGGAAGATTCTCATGATCTTCGTCAAGATTTAGACAGTCCAAACTCACAAAAGTGGATCGATGCCATGAATGAAGAAATGAAGTCCATGTATGACAATGATGTATGGAACTTAGTACCATTACCAGAAGGAAAGAAACCTATTGGTTGCAAATGGATTTTTAAGACCAAAAAGGATTCTAAGGGTAATGTGGAAAGGTATAAGGCATGTCTTGTCGCTAAGGGCTTTACTCAAAAAGAAGGTATTGATTACAAAGAGACTTTCTCTCCAGTTTCATCGAAAGACTCTTTTAGGGTAATCATGGCACTTGTGGCACATTTAGATCTTGAGTTTCATCAAATGGATGTTAAGACTGCGTTTCTCAATGGTGACATTGATGAAACCATTTATATGGTGCAACCACCCCACTTTGTATCGGACGATCCAAAGAGAATGGTTTGCAAACTTAAGAAATCCATATATGGGCTCAAACAAGCGTCTCAACAATGATATTACAAATTCCATCGAGTGATTCTCTCATTTGATTTCGAGAGTAACCCGGCGGATGATTGTATATATCACAAGTTCAGTGGGAGTAAATATTCTTTCTTGATTTTGTATGTGGATGATATACTGCTTGCCACAAACGATAAGGATATGTTGCATGAAACTAAGAAATTTCTATCTAGACATTTTGAAATGAAAGATCTTGATGATGCATCATACGTGTTAGGTCTTAAGATACTTAGAGATCGTTCTCAAGGTATTTTGGGTCTATCACAAAAGGCCTATATCGATCAAGTACTCAAGCGGTATGATTTGGAAAACTGCAAACCAACAGAGACCCCTGTTGCTAAAGGGGACAAGTTTAGTCTAGAACAATGTCCCAAAACACAGTTGGAAAAAAAGCAAGTAAAGGACAATAAGTATGCCTCCATAGTTGGAAGCATAATGTATGCTCAAGTGTGTACACGTCCAGACATTGCTTTCATTACAGGTATGCTAGGCAGATATTTGCATAACCCAGGAATTCAGCATATCAAGGCAGCTAAACGAGTTTTGAGATATCTTCAAAGAACCAAAGACTTTGCACTAACGTATCGGAGATCAGATAGGCTGGAGGTTATAGGATATTCTGATTCTGATTTTGCGAGATGTCAAGATAGTTTAAAGTCAACCACAGGGTTCATCTTCATGATGGCAGGTGGAGCTGTTTCATGGAAAAGTGCCAAACAATCCCTAGTGGCATTTTCAACCATGGCAGCAGAATGCGTGGCTTGCTATGAGGCGTCATTATTTGGAACATGGTTGCGAAATTTTGTCACTAGGTTGCGTGTAGTGGACTCTATCCAAGCTCCACTAAGAATTTTCTGTGACAATAACTCAGCAGTCATGTATGCTAATAATAACAGAAGCTCAGCCAACTCGAAGCACATCGACATCAAGTTTCTGTCTGTTAAGCAAAAAGTTGAGAATGACGAATTATCAATCAAGCACATTGGAACAAACTCAATGATAGCAGATCCACTAACTAAAGCATTAATACCCAAGCAGTTTCTGAAACATGTAACTAGTATGGGTGTAATTTCAGTTGAGGATTCTAGGTTTTAGTGGGAGTTTTGTTCAGTGGGAGTGCTAGATTTGATGATAGTTTTAGTTTATTCAGTTTATTCAGTGTATTATGTAATGAATATTTCTGCAGAAATAAATAAAGTTTCAGTTTTCAGATTCAGTTTCAGTTTTCATTCTCAATTTATTTAAGTTGACCTCACTTCAGTTTTTTGGGTGACCAATAAAGTTGGAAATAGACACGTGACAGTCACACTTACGTGTATTTTCCACACCACTTATACACATCTTAATTCAATGTCGTTCTTTATAATGATATTGTGATCATTGTGAGTTTAGTTACGACGGCTTTATAGGATTAGAGGCCTGTAAATGCTATAATGTAACGAATGCTTCCTTGGTCTTCTATTATTGTAAATGATGGACAGAATTAAGGACACAAAATTTTATTACCATAAAAGATGAGCTCATTAAGTTAAGGACATTGGATAACACTAAACATAATAGCCCAAGTGGGAGATTGTTAGATTATTTCCATATAGGCTGACGAGTCTATATGGAAACAATCTAAATTAAGTATGGGCTGATTATTGTTTGGTATCCAAGTTTCTATTGATTATGGTAATAAGCTAAATATGGCTGTAAAGAAATAGCAGATTTTGTGCAATAGATGTGTTGTCTTTTATAGGTGGTTATATTTAGAAACATTACCTATTTTATGATGGACAAAATATGGTATTGTGTGGTGGCCAAAAAGCCCTTGGCACTATAAATAAAGGGGTTGGTCCCCAAGGGACAAGACACACACGAGTATTGCTGCATACATGCGTTGATAGCAGCATCTCTGCCCCTCTCCCTAATTATTCCATCGATTAGAGAGAGATAGTGCTTTTGTTCAGGCTAAAGGCATCAAAGGGCGCGTCTTGTTCTCTTGGAAGATCTTTCTCCCTACTTAGGTGCGTGGAACAGTTTTGGTGAAGGTGCATACACGTCAGGACACATCAAGAAGTGCTTAACATCAAGATTCAGACCATAGCAATGGAATTAGGTAAGCTTCCGCTCTCGATTTAGTTTTCTGGTGTTTTGGAACGGTCCGGTCTATGACCAGAACGGTCCGTTCCAACTGCTGGTTCTGCGAGTTTATGTTTTCTGGGTTGCTTATTTGACTTGTTAGAATTGTTTATTCCATTTGGCTTTAAAGCAAACCCAACACTTTCAACCTTTGCCCGGATCGGAGAAAAATCATGGGAAATATTCTAACTCTCTGCAGGTGTGAACCAACGGAAAGGGCGAAAAAGTCTCTGCTGGAACAGTACATACATTCCTATTTTCGTAAATCAATAAATCAATTTCCTACGTCCGTAAGTTTATTTTATATATATAATTTCTATATAAAAAATTTTCGGGCAAATGCTGTTCAGTACTGTACTTTCTTTATTGTAGTGCCCCACTTTCCATAACATAGCAGCAATTAAAACTTTAATATATATATACCCCTTTGTTCCTTACTAACATTACAGTTATTAGTTAAGATTGTAAGCGGTATTAAAGAGCCCCTTAGAGTTATGTCCGTTAAAAGTAGTCCAGAACATAAAAATAGCAGGACAGTGCAAAAATAATTGATCAACAGTTTCATACTGACCAGTATGAATTAATCCTAGGCCACCTTTTATTTTGTAGATTATCCATAGTTAGAATTGATTTCAAAATACATTATATTAAGGTCGTAAAGACCAAAACTGCCAAATAATGTTCTTCTTTATAAATTTTAGAGTTCATTTGATTTACATATTATAAAGGAATAAATATTGTCAATTATGACAAATTATTCTATTGAACAAGATAAAAAATTTTGATTCAACGTTTGAATTAAATTTTCACATATAAAAAAAATAGCGGAAGATTAAACACAATTGGTACGTGATAATTTTTAAAATACTAAACAGCTGGCGAGCTCATTAAAAATCGAAAGTCTAAGTGACATATTATATTGATAACAGCCTTGCACGTTCCGATTTCCTCATATCCTCACGCTATATTTTTATAAATAAATAAATTGTCAGAATCAGATTCCAGATTGTGCAAAGCAATGGGATTTATCTGTAAACCCGCTGTTGTATTCTGTAACCCACAGGCCACAGCTAAATTCAGGACTGGTGAACTAATCTATATAAGTATTAATAAAGAACTAGGTGGGGAAGCGCGGCTTCGCCGCGGCTTAGTGATTTGTATAATTTCTGAAGAAATATAATTTAACATTAATTTGTTTACTAATTGAAAAAATTTTACCAATTGTTTAACATATTATTCCCAAACCTAAAAAATAAAATTTTATATATTTGGTAATATATAATTTTCATATTTGATGAATTTATTGTAATTAGATGATGCATGATACAAAAATTGACATTGAATTAATTGCCTCGCTCGATATGAAATTTTTCACCAACTTGTTATTATTAATTGCTTGCAATAAATTAATATTGTCAATTAAATTATCTTAGTTTTTTTTATAGTGTTTTATATGGGAAAATCTATATTAATTGTCTTTGTCAAATATATATTTATATATAAGTTTATTATATAAAGCGTTATATTTACTTATATGAGATAGTATACCTATAATTTGAAAACATTTTTTTAAGATTGAGAATATTTATAAGTACTTGTTAGTTGTTATTATCACTGTACATGTCTTGCCAAAACAGTCTTCGTTACTACGCCACAATGGTTTTATAAATCTAAAGATTATTCTTTTTTTAAAACAAAAATCAAAATTTATAGGAATCATAATCCTGAGTTTTTCAAAATTCGTTTTGGTTGGCATGTCGTAAGCTTGGTAGACACTGGTGCAACACTAAAATTTAAAGCATATACATAAAATATTAATTAAATAAAAAAATCAGGCTATTAGATAATTAAATGCAACAGCAAGTACCGCTTGTCATTTAAAATTGAGGAACCAAGAACATGAAAATCATAAACTTCTTTTTCTTCATTACGTATCTAGTGCAGGTTATGCTAATTGATTTACAAAACCCTTCCAAAAATTAAGAATTTCAAAACAAAAATGTAAAACAAGTAAATGAGATATCTTGGAAATATGCATCTGATCAGTAAGGGAAAATATTCACCTCAAGCAACATGACATAAATAATTTGACTTCACTTTTCTCCTCAACCAATTGACAATAAGTAAATTCCACCGGTACTGGATATTACCCTTTGTTCGTCAGTTAAGAGCTAAAACACCTGAAGATGGACCTGGAAAAATTCATTATAGCGAACCTTTCCCAAAGATTAACTTGTAGAACTTATAATCACATGAAAATACATAAACAATATGGAACTTATTAACATTATGAACAATATATATATTACTTTGCATATGTCATTTTTAAAGCCAATCAGAGCAACAAAAAAGAAAAATAATAACAAACTGAGACAACTTTTTGCAAAGTTTGTGCGTATCTAATAAGTACACAGACGGGTAAATACCTGTCGAAATAACACACTTGAATGCTTATCCTCATTTTTTTTTCAGAAGAGAATAAATATGCACAACAAAAGTGAATAAATATGGTTTTAGTATATCCTGGTTTGTATTTTTTTTCTGAAAAATAAAAAGAAGCACAAAGCCTTGATTTATGAAAAATGTACTTTACAATTACAAAGCTCATGTATTAATTAACAGATAGAAAACTCACTTGTGATGATGTTTTCCCACCACTTAAGATAAAAATACAAAACTAAATCAAGAAATTAAGCAACTGATTTCTTACCAGTACCTACGAAGAAAGAGGAGCAAGCTGCCACGACCTCTTTCCTCATCAACGACCTCTGAGTCATGAAATCACAATTAAGTTTTAACTGTATACAGAGAGAGAAAGACTTGAGAGACTTTGTTACTCATTAGTCATTTCAGTTGTTGGGACTGTACATAAAGAAAAGGAAAGTTGGAACTTTTAACATACTACAATAAAAAAAAAAATTAGAATTTTGAGATCAACTACCAAGATCACAATTTACATAGTTATATTTGTTTATGCTTTGTATTTATCACATGAGTTCATATGACTGGTGTCTGGATAAAGGTCTAGATCAATAGTTGTGACCAGTATCCATGGATGGTATCAATATAGAGCACCATCAAGGAAAGAACAAAAAGTCAATTTTCTTCTTGCCTTACTTGAGAACGTCTCATAATTAAGCTGCTTTTCTTCAACCTTCTTGACTTACTTGTGCATCCTGATGCATTTTGAAAATGTCAGTCCAAAAATGAAACTGGAAACAGTTTATATTCAATCTATGAACTCATGAAATGCTTTATCAAGCACTGTCCTTGATAGATAATATATAATGCTCAGTGATTGCCAAATTGAAATCAAATATTAGGAGCACTGCTAAACAATTTATTCATAACTGCATTAGATTAACTTTTTAATAAGAACACACCAAAATTCAAAACTTCCGAGAAGAAATGTAGAAAAATATCCAATAGAGCAACTACCTACCTCCAAGTATAAGGATCAACTGGACATAGATCCTTGCCCCACCTTCCAGTATCCTTGTTGCTGCAAGTCTTGCCAATGTGGAGTCCAACTTGAGACCCGACATGACATACCTTGATCTGGATCGTTTAATCAGTGAAGGCTTAAGTCCCAACTCATCAGGTTTAACTTTATTAACACCCTTGGTTGAGTCCCGAGCCATGAATAGCTCTCCAGTGTTATGCTCTTGCAAGCGAAATCAAAACCATAATGCACAATTATGAACTGACTATTAAGTTAAGTACAGTTGACACAGTGAAACCAACGTGAAGAAATGCAAAAATAAAGTAATGTAAACTTTTTTTTTTGAAGATAAATTGGGGATCAAGTCTCTCAACTTATTTTAGTAATGTAAACTTTACATTTTTTTTTCTTTCATGCAGAAAGTTATAATTTCTAAAATGGCATGATTAGCAAATTGTGAGTATTTAAATATCTCATATGCACCAATTTCAAAATCTGATAACACCAATTCCTTACATCCAGTGAAAGTTCCAATCAACAATTTCTTCCAACTAGTAAAAGCTCATCTCCTAAGCTAATCTAGTGGTAGGTTCTAGATATCCAACATGGTAATTCTTGTAAAAGACAAAAGTACCACTCATTATAAATATTGTGCATCTTCTTTTTGTTTCTGGACAGGAAGAAAAGGCTTGCCCGATAGATTGTTTATGCTTATAAAAATTGTAAATATAGGCCAACCTTTCTCGGTCAATATTGGAGAGATCAGGAGCAATTAGAGCCATAATTGCCATTTGATACATATGATCAGCAATAGACTCAGGACCTTTAATTCCATGGTTAACCCATCATTTCCTCTTTGTCGTCTGCAAATTACAAAGAAAATAATAAAATTGACATTATAAAAGAACAATTTTATATTAACCCATCCTTCCCCTTTTCCTTTCTTTATCTTTTCCCTTTTTCCTTCCACTCCGTTTTTAGATTGGGGGCATTATAATTAAGAGATCTTCCTTTATGGTTTCGAACAACACTCATCTTTTCTAATCACTACTCATGAGGCCAGTACACAGGTACATGCGGTACCCAAACAGATCTTATCTTTATTGCTATGCCCATACATATGACCTCGTAACTTATTTTACAAACTCTATACGTCCACTCTAATATTAATACTACAAATCATTATCACAAAGGTCCCATATACATAGAATAACAGCTTGGATTATACATTTTCATTAACATGACCATGCACATAACTATTGTCACACAGTTCATGATCTAATTGCAAGTTTTATACTATAGCTTAATTTGTACATGTACCACATGAAATCCAATATACAATAGGCATCATCTAAGGCCAAAATTTATTTGCAAGCCGCACCTGTACCTATGGATCTTACTGCACCCACATCCTCTACTGTCCAAAAAAGGACTGCTCCAAGCAGTCCTTTCTTTTTTTTTAATATTTAAAAATTATAAAATTCACATGAAAAATCTAAACCATTGATCTTGTTAAATTTTATCGGCGATGCATTTTCATATAAGTTTTATAAAATTTGAAGTCGATTTGATACTTGATTAAGTGACCAAATTATGAACGTATTAGAATTAATCTAACCAGATTCGTTCATTTGTTGACTACTTGATCTAGTATCAAACTAACTTCAAATTTTATAAAACTTATATGAAAATGCATCGCCGGTAAAATTTAACAAGATCAACGGTTTAAATTTTTCATTTAAATTTTATAATTTTTAAATATTAAAAAAAAAAGAAAGGACTGCTTGGAGCAGTCCTTTTTTGGACAGTAGAGGATGTGCGTCCGGATCTTACTTATTATTACAATATGTATCAAACTGAGCAATCGAGGAAAAAAATTCTAGAACCAAGCATTTACTAGTGGAATTTGCACCTGAAATCAGTCAATCTTATATTGCTGAACTTACCAAGATCCTTGACAACAGTCTTAGCACATTCTTCTCATTCATGGAGCAGTGTGCGTCATAATCAACGACAAAATCCCACCACTGCAATTTACATAGAAATGTGATCCAATTAAAGATATCTAACCTACAGCTTTACACAAAGAAAGGTGAACGGAAAATAATAAAAAATAAAAATTCCATGGCTTTGATAAAAGAATGACCAATTACAATAAAGAAAAAAATATGTTTAATGTAAGAGATTAACAAAAACAAAGACCCAGCTCCAAAGATAAATTAGAAAAAAATGCAAAAAAAAGTTTTTTAAAAAAAAGGAACCAAGATTATGCAGAGAGAGAGGTTGGTGGGACAGGATGGTCAATGGAGACCGTGGGGGCAGACCAAAGGGGGTGAGGATCCGGCGAAGAATCCGTTGAGGATTTTGGAGTGGCGCGAATTCAACAGAGAAGAGGATGTGCGGCATTGGAAAGGGGTTGGAGTGGGATAGACGGAGGTGGTAGAGAGAGAGGCGCTCGAAAGGGATGATGGGGTGGGGAGATGGGAATTGCTTTCTACACGCCCCATTCTTAGAGATCCACTCCCTTATGACAAAACTACCCTCCACAGTCCGGATCCACTCCTCTCTCTCTTTTATTATTTCCTTCTCCATCTCGACCCCTGAAACTGAAATTTTTATTTTTCCCCACTCTCCCTCATTGGCTTCGTCTGGCTCTGCCTAGCTCCACCTTGCTCCTCCAGACGACCTGGATCGGTGACCTGGTTAGAGCGGAGGCGCCACCGTAACAGCCGAAGAAGGAGAGGAGACGACAGGGGAACATGGGCGGGGTGGCCGCCATTGCCGTGGGGTCTATGCCATGCCGCCGCCGCCGTTGCCGTGGGGTCTATTTGATGCAGCCGCCGCCATTGCCGTAGGGTCTATGCTGTTGCCGTGGGTCTTGTTTGAACTGACTGGATACAACTTCCTCTTGGATCAAGTCTCTCTGTCATGGTCAATGCTTTCCTTCTCCTTGAATGGATACAATCGGTGCATAATTTTTTGTTTTTTTTCCCCTAATTCAAAATTCAACTGGGATGGTACACCTGATCGATATTGATACTACTCTCTTTGGAAATCATTGAGCCTTGATTGAGTCTGAATTGAAGCATCATTGCTTAATTGCTAATCGAGCAATCGAGTCTCTGATTAATTAACCTATTAGTCTCCTTTTTACTCCTAAAAGCGAGTTTGTTTCTCTAGTTTCAAGTAAGGATTTTGTTAGAGATGCTATCTTTCTGTCTAAATTAGTTTGAGTTAGTAAGAATTGAGTGTGCTATTTTTTATTAACTCAAATTGATACTAATCAGTAATGAGTGATACAAAAAGATGAGTGATACTGATCAATTGCTCCCGGAGATATAAAATTGATACTAATTGCTCCTGGTTTGAATAATGCATACAAAAAATACAAGTGAAGCAAAAGGATATTGATCAATGAGTGATACATTTTGATACTGATTAGTCTTAGTCACAAAAGGATGTCAAGATCAATTAACATAAATATGAAACTTACATATTTAAGTCAATCCATTCTAACACATTATCATCTGCTATTGTTGCAGGAACTTCAAATTCAGTATTAGATATGTCGGTGTCTTGCTGCATTGGGTTAGGATAAGTAACTCCACTTGAAGAACTACATTGCCATCTCGCTTCAGCAATCTCAAATTGCGACGGATCCATCTGATAAAGTACTTGTGAGAACTACTAGAAATGCTTTAATTTTACTTGGATCCATCTGATTGCACATAACCTTCAAGCTATTTTAAATGCATAATAAAGTACTTGTGAAAACAACTAGAAATGCTTGAATTTTAATCAATCAAATTTATTATACTGGTCAAGATTGTGGCAAGTATTCTGAGGACAATATTGAGGAATGGATGCATGAAGATTAGAATTTCAACTCTTATTATTAATTGCACTAGTAGGTGGCATTCAAGGAAGTGAGTGTACTGATAGTTGGCAGCTAGGAGCGTTAGAATTTGCAACTATTTTGTGTTCTAAATTTAGTTAGTTGTTAGATTGTATGATTGATAGTTGTTATGCACTTGTTATAATTTGTTTCATATTGCTAAGGAAACAAGTAGGTTAATGCCTACTGTTTTCAAACAAAAAAGAGTGATGTATGTGCAATCAAGTAAGAATATGAAAAACAAGAAGGAGATGAGGTTGAACAGTTTAGAATCTTACTTGATTTAAAAAAAAATGTTTTATGATTGATAACAATATAAAAGAAAATTTGAAACATAGTTCTTACTTGGTGAAAGAAGTGATATAAACCATACGGTGGGAGGCTAGACAACAGTGTGTGAGTATGTGGGATAAAAGTAAAGATAGATGGTCATATGTATTTGGGAATTAGATCTATGCTTTATTTTGGCGGGAGCTGGATATCTAATTTCTAGTAGGCTTTTTTGTCAACTTAGGAAATAATAAAATAAAGAGAGAGGAGTGCGGAGGGTAGTTTTGTCATAAGGGAGTGAATCTCTAAGAATGGGGCGTGGAGAAAGTAATTCCCTGGCGAGATCAACGGAAAAGAGAGAGAGAGGAGTCCTTAGTGGGGGAGGCGCTGATAGTTCAGAGAAAAAATGAACGATCAGATTTTAGCATAAACTAACGAACGACTTAGATTGTTTTCGCTAACGAAAGCAATATTGCCATGTCGAAATTGAAAAAAAATAGCGGAATCAGAAACTCACGGGATTAATTAATGAGAAAGTTAAATATGCACTATAGTGTATAGGGAGTTCTATGCACCGCGGACTTTTTAGGGGTATTTTTGTAAATTGACAAATCTAATTTAACCAATCTAATCTACATATTGAAATCTCATAGCAAACCAAATTTTATAATTTTTGAGATTTTATTACTATTTTTTCGATTTTTTTAAAACCTGCTATTTTTGGAATTTGTAAATAGTAGTTTGTTTCCAAAAATAGCAGGTTTTAAAAAATTCGAAAAAAATAGTAATAAAATCTCAAAAATTGCAAAATTTGGCTTTCTATGAGATTTCAATATGTAGATTAGATTGATTAAATTAGATTTGTCAATTTACAAAAATACCTCCGAAAAAGTCTGTGGTGCATAGAAGTCTCTATGCACTATGGTGCATATTAAAATTTCTCTTAATTAATACTATAGATTTAAATAATAAAAATATCACTTTGTAACCATTATACCCCCAGT
Source organism: Rhynchospora breviuscula (assembly GCA_027562975.1). Classification (NCBI taxonomy): domain Eukaryota; kingdom Viridiplantae; phylum Streptophyta; class Magnoliopsida; order Poales; family Cyperaceae; genus Rhynchospora; species Rhynchospora breviuscula. The sequence continues at coordinate 7,226,351 of CM050402.1, forward strand.
CAGATGCAATCCAATCGATTAGAAATCAAATATGTTGTACTAAACGACTCTTGGTTTGTCAATTACAAAACAATATCATTTAGCATTTAACAATATATCTTCTTTGAGCTTTCAATGTAGGATATAATTTGGTATGAAACCGATATATAAACTCAAGAAATGAATAGAATGAAAATGATGATTGAAGAATAAGTCAAGCAAGATCAAGATCAAGTTTTCCTAATGCTTGGAATTAGTTTAGGCTACGTTAATAGGTATTGATGCTCTATTATTTCTCATAATGACCTAGTTAGCTAGAAAAACTCAATTTCAAGTGATAAATTAAGTAATGGTACTTAATATTACTTAATGGCGGTAGTGGGTCACCTAAAGACTGTATTTGGTACCAAAATGGCTTTGGCTAAGGTTGCCATAACACAACTTTGCGGTACATAACGCATCAGCAGCAGTTTTTCTGCCGCACTGCTCTTTAGAGCCTGTTTTGACCATGTTCTGCTCCGATTTTGAGGAAACTCAAAACATCAAAGTTGTAGATATTTTTGTCCTCTTTCCACTGATTTTTGAATCACTTCAATCGGAGTTCGGAGCAGAAAATTTTGGTCAAAATACTAAATACTGTCTGTTAAAACTGACAGTTGTGTTGTGTAACACAAAGATGAGTAGTGTAACGGAACAACAACTGAATCTTTATTGCACTTGTATTTATAGCCTGTTTTTACCACTTTATATTTCGAATTTGAAGAAACTCAAAACATGAAAGTTGTATATCTTTTTGTCTTCTTTCCAACAGTTTTTTTAATCACCTCAATTTGAGTTCAGAGCAGAAAATTTTGGTCCAAATACTAAATACTGTTTGTTGAAACAAGCAGTTGCGTTGTGTAACGCAAAATTGGGTCATATAATGCAAAATTGCGTTGTGTAAAGCAAAATTGCGTTATGTAGCGCATGAAAACTACCATAACGGCTAGTTTCGTTACGGACAAACTCCAACGGTCATATTGATGTGTTATATATGACACAATATTGCGTTATACAACGCACATACTTGATTTTTCTGGTAAAAAGAGCCTATTTCTTAGCCTTTATATACCACCCATTGTAATATCTCTTTAGAGACTTTTACTTAGTCATAACCAGTCAAGATTTGAGTCTTTGAGCACTAAGGTCACTCCATACTTGAGCATTTTATAGTTAGATCATTTTGAGAGATAAAGTAGCCTTAAACACCTTCATCCCGATATTGTCGTTAGATGTAGGTTGGAATAGGTTGAGAGCTCTTCTCACTTGAGGCCGTGGTACCATTTGCTATTCGAGTTAGACCAATCCACCTCGAGTGTCCTTGTGACGAGGTGATTCGGTTCAAAGTTGTACTTCCGTTCTTGTTGGAATTGAACAGAGTGCGCCCTTTCGTGGTTGCGAAACTTCCGGAGACGTACAACTAAGGCTAGTTTTTCCCGAGCGGCTTGGAACTTCGTAATCATATCACGTGTTCTATTTCTTTCTCTCTTTCTCTCTTTATTTTCTATATTTGAATTGCTTATATTGCATATCAATTGAATTGTGTTAGAGTAGTTCATACCAAACCAGTCTAGAATCTTAATTGCTTCCGCTAAACCTTGATTAAGCCACACCTTTAGGTACAACAAAATCGAGCCCAATTGATCTCTTTCTCTTTGTCTCTTCTTCTCTGAGGAGGATGAAGCATAGATTGATCATTTCATCACTAATTCTCTTTGTCTCCGTCCCATAGATAGATCGGCCTCTTCGAAACTGCACCGTCGTCCTCTCTCACTCTACCTCTATCTCCGCCCCAGATCCATTTGGTCTCGATGAAATTGCAGCTGTTGTCTCACACGGAGTTCTGATCGACTGGATTAGATTGGACTTAGGAGTATAATGGTTACAAAATTATATTTATATTATTTAGTTGTTATTTAAATTATTAAATAGGATAAAGTGGCAATTAGGGAAAAAAAATAAATTTTAGAGTGGCAAAAACATAAGATGTTAGTTTTGGATGGTAAATCCTCAGTTTCCTCAGTTTTTAAGTGCCACAAAATAATTTCCCTATATTTTTATATATATTGCGCACATAAACATTGATGAAATTTAATATAAGTTTTATCATTAATAAAAAAATTATTTTGCAATGGTCCTATATAATGATCATTGTTGGAATATCAGATGTTATTTTTTTACATTTTATGAATCTTTTTGGAAAATAATGTCTGCAAAAATAAAAAGAAATGTTTGAAATTGATTTGCGAAAAATGCATAAACAAAGTTACCCAAATTAACTCGTCAACAGATTCTCACCTTCAATTAAGAAACTTAAAATATCAAAATTAAGAGTGTGTTCGATTGCGTAAGAGAGAAGACCGAAGAGGTATACAACCAAACAAAAAAAAAGATCAAGGAAGAAGGCCTATTTCCTCTTTCTTTTAACACAGTATAATAGGAATAGCTTTCCTCTTCCCTCTTCTTTATGCAAGCAAATACATTCTAAAATTGAATTCCGATGACACCCAAAGAGTTCAGTTCGTTGTTGCAATACTCACCGGTATATACAACTTAATTAGGCCAAAACAGAGTATAAAATTATCGTAAAAAATATTGATTCTTTTGTTAATTATCCTTCAGCAATGACGGCAGCGACATGGAGGCTTGGAGCCGCGTGCTGTCCCTATGGAACAATTAGTGCTAAATACTAATTCTTTTTAAAACAATTAAATCATTATATAACTGTGCGCGCCATGCTATCTTCTACTACTGATCAAGAAATTCTTTTTTTTAATTTGAACAACGATTTTGTTCAATTTGTAATACTGTAATACAAGAAGTTTGAACTTTTTACAGATGTACTCTGACAGATTTTGACAAGCACTAGTAAACAATGGAAAATAAAAATTAGTTTGAATTTTGCATAGTACTACGTATAATAAGTATAGCAATCTTTCACGTATAGAAACTTCAAATTATGAGAGAATTTTACATAATTTAATTCTATTCAGATACTACCCAAAAAAAAAAAAAAATAATACGTTCTGAAACTACAGAGGCATTCGAATTTACCCACAACTCTAAAATAGATGCTTTATAATCCCCTGCAAAATCATTAAATTCAAGTAAATTTACTCTGTTGATTGGAATGGCCTTCTTTTTTTGTTTTTTAGTTTCTTCTTTTATATAGAGAGGAAATAGAATATTTAGGACCAACTGGAATAGTACCAGAATGATTTTGCTATTTATTCTACTAAATTCTATTATTTTAAGCCAGGAGGGCAGCGTACAGCATAACAGCACTTTATAGGTTTATACAAAGCAAGTCAATTCGGTTGAAGTTAATTGAATGTGCAATTGTTCAGTTCCTTAAAAGGAAGTTGATAAAGTCATCATTTGACCAAATTATAAGAGACGAAGACCAGAAGACATGCATGGACGTCACGTACCTTAACCTTATTGACGATATTGATGTATGTATACATTATAATAAAACAATGAGCAGGTATGTGCAAACCACACGCCCAAATCACCACCTCGCAGCACTATATAAGCACAGGATTCTATCAGTTTACACACACCACATCCACAAGAGCTAATAATTGGCAGCAGAGCTAAGCTAGCACCATCGTGACCAGAGTGCAAAAGAACGGAAACTATGAAGGCACTCAGTTTGTTAGTCTTAGTTTCCTTTCTCATAACAGCAGCGGCAGAGTGCCCTTTTTCACATGGCAACGACGGGGGCAATGGCGGGGCCAATGCACCACCAAAAGAAGCCAGCCCACCTAAGCACGACAGTTCACCCGACTACAGTCCGCCAGCCAGTGGGACACCACCAGCTGCTCCTGGAGCATCGCCGGCACTGGCTCCTGCTGCTTCCCCAGCACTTGCTCCAGAACTTGCGCCAGCGCCCGCGTCTTCAGTGAACAAAACAAATAATGGGACATTGAGTCCTGATTACTATGCCAACATTTGCCCAAATCTTGAAAACCTTGTTCAAGGTGCTGTCCGTGGGATGATGGCTTCGTCACTAATCGCTGCAGCAGCCACACTTCGCCTCTTCTTCCATGATTGTTTTATCACAGTACATTCCTTCAACTTAAATTTTCATAACTACTGCACCTAAAAATAAGGGTTTGATTTCTGTCATTATGTTTGCAACAATTGGGTTCTGCTTGAAGTTCATATTTTGGGATTAGTCACAGTACCTCTATATATGTATTACGGAAAGTATAAAAGTAAATGCAACAATTTTCTTTTCAATTAATTAATTTAATAGATCGTGTACGTATATTGGTTACAAGACTATCTGCGTTACCAACTTTAGGGATGTGATGCTTCACTGTTGATCCAAAATCCAAATAATGACGATGAGCAGCACAGTTCAGAGAATATGTTCCTAAGAGCAGATGGATACAAGACAATTGCTGCAGCAAAGGCTGCAGTAGATGCAGATCCCCAATGTGCAAACAAGGTCTCCTGTGCAGACATCATGGCCCTTGCCGCAAGAGATGCTGTTTCCTTGGTAATATTGATTGATACAATTGCATTGCTAATTACATAGGCAGTGCTATGTATTCTATTGAATGTTAAATTGTGAGATTGATTAGGATCAGAATTTGTGTGGCAGAGTGGTGGTCCGACATGGAAAGTGGAGCTTGGAAGGTATGATGCATTGGGGGCAAGAGCTAGTGATGTCGATCTCCCTTTAACGACTGAAGATGTGCCTGCACTTATGAAGAGGTTCTCTGCTCACGGGTTGACCGTAGATGATTTGGTTGCACTTTCAGGTTAAGTCCATCAGCTTATATTATATTAATCTACAAATTAGTTACAACCAAATGGAGCATCGTAAATAGAATACAAAAGTCTAACTATATAGAGATAAAGCAATTTTTTTTGAATGTGTGTTGAACAATTTAAATAATTAGTTATGCAAAAACATGCATGGTCCTGGTATAATTAGCTTAAGTTTATTATCAGTACAAAATTTCATACATATTCCACCTAAGATTGCAAATTAATTAAGCAGATAATTAACTTGGTCATTAACAGGTGGTCACACTCTCGGTGCTACTAGCTGCGTCTTTGTCAATTCCCGGATTTATCCTACTGCGGATGCATTCTTGGACCCCGGTTTTTCCAGCCAACTTCAAGGCATATGCCCATCCAATCTAGACCCCAATACTTTTGTCTTCTTTGATCAGTCTGTGGCATCTTTCGACAACAACTACTTCTTGATGGTGCAGCAGAGGAAGGGTGTGCTCTTCTCAGATAGCGCCTTATACTTTGATTCAAGTTCAAAGAGTATTGTTGACAAATTCGCCGCTGACCAAAATGCATTCTTCACACAATTTATTAGCTCTATGGTGACGCTTGGGAGGCTAGGACTCAAGACTGCTGCCAATGGTGAGATCCGCACCAGTTGCACCAAGCCTAACTAATTATGCTGCTTAATTTTCATATCTCTGTTTTTTTGTTTGATTGCCTGGTTTAATTTGAGCTTTTCCCATTTTTTGTTTTTCTTTATTGTCATCGAGAACCATTATTGAATTTCTTCTGGTAATAATTCAATTGGATGTAACGTCATGAGTACTCGTATAATATATGGAGAATATATATGAAATTTTTTATATTAAAATGACCAAATATTCTTTGAATTTTTTTTGATTAATTAGAAGTTGCTAGCTAGTATAAATATATATATAGAGTTTTGCTATGGTGAGTCGTGACTCACTAGGGGTATGTGAGTCGCGCTCAAAACTCCTAGATTTGGTTCAAAATGACCAATCCAAACCGTTTAATACGATCTCCCTATTGAAATCTCCATACAGACCAAATTTTATATTTTTTTGAAAATTTTAAGTATTTTTTTGAAATTTTAGAAAATCGTTAATCTAATTAGTTCTGGACCGTTCAAAAACAGCAGTTTTAAAAAATCCGAAAAAATATTTGAAAATTTAAAAAAAATATAAAATTTGGTTTGCATGGAGATTTCAATAGGGAGATCGTATTAGACGGTTTGGATCGATCATTTTAAATCAGATTTAGGAGTTTTTGAGTGCGACTCACCATAGCAAAACTCTATATATATATATTGGTGTACATGTAGGGTTGAAAACGGATCGGATAAACTCCGATCCGATCCGCATCCGTATCCGAAAAATAGCGAATCCGGATCTTTTTAAACGGATACGGATGCGAATATGAGAATGCAAATGGATGCGGATACGGTTGCGGATACGGATAAATATCCGGATCCGAATCTTTTTACTAAACGGATATCCGAATTCTGATTTTATATTGATATCCGCTAACTAAACTACTCTGCACGCATCACATGCACGCGTGGGTCCCATGTAAATAGGAAAAAAAGTACCATTTTGGATATTGTGTGCACCTGACCTATATATCTAGCTTTTCTTTTTAATCATTAATATGGCTAGTTTTATTCGTTCATGTCCTGAACATTTCTCTAATTTTAAATATATTGCCCACGGGCAGTTTCATAAAAAAAAAAGATCGTTGCCAAGCCTAAGACATTTGCTTAACTTTAGTTAGTTCATTTGGATTAAAAATTGCAGGTTGATGTTTTCTTAAAGAAAAGATTAAGCAACTAATTTAATTTAATATCCGACATATAACCGTATTCGTATTCGTATTAGACAATATCCAATTCGTATTCGTATCCGTTTAACATCCGAACCGTATCCGTATCCGAACATGTCCGTATTCGTATCCGTATCCGATAAAAAAATACGGATGCGGATATGATTTCACTGCTATCCAATCCGTATCCGGTCCGTTTTCATCCCTATGTACATGCGTGATTTGTATATTCATGCTTATAGAATTGAAAAAAAATATACATTCCAGGCATTTTCTCCTACGTGACTATGAAACAATCAACAGTGAAAAATGCTTGTGAGAGACTGATGCCAACGTGATTACAGAGTTAAATATATAACCAAGTCAGAGTGTAACAACAGTTCAAGATTTAGGGGTCGTTTGGATGGGCTAGGAATAGCCAATTCCTAGGAAGGAATAAGGATTTTCGTTGGGAAGTGTGTAACTTTGTGAGAGAGATGAAATTCCTAGAAATATGAAATTCCTAGGAATTGGCTATTCCTAGCCCATCCAAACGACCCCATAGATAAGACTTGTTAGAACCCGTAAGGACACTTTTCCTTACAGGTGCCGGTTGGTACAGTGTCCTCTTGCATATTTGTACTGCATCAAGGTCTCAAATGATCTATTCACAAAAAAATAAAATTTCTGAGATGTGAGAACTCTAATAAGTTTTATTTTAAGTAAAGTCAAGTCAGAAGGTTTGATTCGCATAATAAAAACTTGTTTTCATTGTTTGAACTGTGACAAAATTTAATTTACTTGAGTGTATTTGACCATCAAAAGAAACTAGATTGTATTTGGATAATGATTGATGTGATGTGGGGGTATGGAACATATTGGGCTGTTCTAGGCCGAGAGAGATATGTAAAGTATATTTTGAGCCTTATTGACTGAGACACCATTTACCATTTGAAATGATAAAAATAATTTGATAACAGCCCATGTAAAACAGTTGGTATCACTTCGTAACAACTAACAACTAACAATACTTTTGTCTGATCCGAAATTTGGATTAACTCTAATAATAATACGTTATTAGTGCCAATCTCAAAATCGGATAGCGGAACAAATGAAAATTAGCAAAATGCAAGACATGTCGGTGAAAATAAATTTTAAACCGTGGTTAATTAAACAATGATACATAAACCTGAATTGAAAATAAAGTTTGTTATAACATGGCTAAATGAATCGAACAAGCATATCATCATCTTGACCCAAACGCCTTCTATAATTCAAATACTGAAAGAAGTTTAGAAATAGTACAACAATAATCTTTTTGGTGCCCTATTTTTGACGGGGAAAGTAAAAGTGAACCAAATTATCTCACCGGTCGAGAATTCGACTGTATTAGACAACATTTCAATTCGAAATAATACAAAATTTTCATAATAATTTTATTTTACTACTAAAAATGTGAATTTCGTGCTATTATTTGTTTAATTGTTTTGCCAACTTAGATTAAGATATATATATAGAGAGAGAAAATGATTATACTACTATTCATATGTAAACAAATCTTGTAGGACGAAGTTTTTTTAAACTCTCAAATTTTATTCAGATTCGTGCTACGATTTAAATGGATGGAAGAGATATAGGCGCTGGCTGCTCTGTGTCTTTAATATTTTCCGTTACCAACTATTCCGTCTCCCTCGTGCTTCCGTGAAAACTACAGCGCCTCTATTATCCAAAAATAAAATAGGAAAAACTATTCAGTTGCCCTTTCTCAATTAATCTTTGGAGGAATCTACAGCTCTCTAATCACACCCCTCCAACCTTACCAGATGCCTCTTGCACAGAACAACTCATACATCTACTGGGTATGGCAGCTAAGGATACTTTCAATTTGGTTATCATTGCTACTACATGTTGGGCAATTTGGCTAGAGCGTAACAATAGAGTTTTCAGAGGAGAAGGAAGATCGTTGGGTGCAATTCAACAATAGATTATTGGGGAGGCAACAATTTTCATGAGATATGGCCAGCGCTTGTAGCTTGTTAGGATGTTTTTTATTTTTAATTTTTTTTGTTTTCACTAGATAGCCACTATCCAATTTGTCCAAAAAAAAAAACCATTAACCCATAAAAGACCATTGCCACTTATGGCGCCAAAAACCGAAGCTCCTTCTCCGGCAAAGGTAGAGATGATTTGTGAGCTTGCAATTGATTTGCTAGTCGGCTTCAAAATCAGGAGAAAATTGATTCATTTCATGGCCTAATTAATAACGAGGATAATGTTATCACCGAAATTTGAAACTCGTGATTTGTAACTTCTTTACCTATTCAATTCAAACTTATGGGCTTGGCCCCTAATTTTCTTTAAAAAAAAGAAAAGAAAAACGAGGATGATGTTACCGTCCATAACTTCATTAGATTGAATTGAAAATAAGCTTGTAATTCACTTCGTTATCTTCTTCAGTTTGTGTTGACTGTAAGAGGCTTAGAACACAACCTCCATATGTGACTGGAGTGGTGATTCGGATGAACGTATCAGTGATGTATGCAATTTATTTACTCAGAGGTATACTATTCTTCCATGTTGTTAATTTATTTACTGCTCCCTCACAGATATGTTGCCATGCCAGAAAAAAAACAGACTGACAGAATCAATCTTTCCTGATACAATGACTACAAGTCCACCAATACTGCTCTATTGAAGAGCACTTGAATCGTACATAGCCCCCCTAGACTGTGCAATGAATCACCACCACCAATACTGCTCTATTGAAGAGCACTTGAATCGTACATAGCCCCCCTAGACTGTGCAATGAATCACCACGTAGGAAGTATGAGGAAAGTAAAATAAGGGTAGAAATGTCCAAACTAGTCCAATACTGCTACTGTCACTACCTGTTTACCTTGCTTTGTATTTAACCAGTACATTTCACGTCTGCACCTGAGAATAAAATCCTTGATCAGGAGTTGTTCTGATAATGGGTTTTGACATTTTTGTTTCGAATAAACCCTACAATATGCACAAGTGTGGTGTGTGTGCAACTGTAGCCAATATATATGAAATCCTTGATCAGGTGTGTGCAATTGTAGCAAGAAATGCAGAGTTTTGAGAATTACATCCTGTGTACTTGTTTGATATTGGGTTTTGACATCCTGTTTCTAATCGACCTTATAATATGAATAAGTGCGTTGTGTGTGCACTTGTAGGGAATCTATATGAAATACTTGATATGGTGTGTGCAATTGTAGCAACAAGTGCACAATTTTGAGAATTCCATTATATGAACTTGTTTGAGGTTGTTGGTTTTCAAGGTCTATGACCTAATATGTACATCTAACCTATCATACATGTACAGAATTTAGATGTATCGCAGTGGAAGTTGATCGATTGCCTAGATTCTTCTCAAAGCCTTGCTGCAATCCCTTTCACACGCCTGGTCTTCCTCCGTACGCAGCCGGTACACCACAACCTCAAACAAGGGCTTGGTGTTACCCTCCACGAATCCAAGTGCCGATCGATTCGTGCGTGTGCTTCCTATTGCTCTCCAAGCAATAGGATGGTTCATCCCTCTCTCTAACTTGTTTCTGGTCTCTCTCAGATGGTGGTTAACTCAAAAGTTACGAATTCCAACCCTAGAGACGCAGTTAATTAGAGGGGTATAAATAGCAGATCTGAAAATCGACTTTTCAGATTTGTAACCGTCATCTGGAACGGTCCGTTCCAGATTGGAACGGTCCGCCCCATCCATCTGGAACGGTCCGCCCCAACTCCAATGGTGCAGTCCGGTTGCCCAGCAAATCGGTCCGTTCGGAACATGGCTCCACACACTTTTTCTAACAGAGGTCAAATTGCATCAGTACATTCACGCCAAACAATTTAATTTATTGTCTGTTTGAATTCTAATGCAGATGTTGATAAAAAGGGAACAATGGAACATCTGATAGCTATCGAAGATGGAAACAGCTCAGCACTTGCTACAACTAGAGAGGAAGGGGTTTGTCAAGGGCTCTACAAAGAGAATCACAGTTATGGCTCCTAATTAGGTGATTAATTTGGCTTTACTAGATTAGCTTTAATCAGGCATAAATCATTGTCTACTTTGCCGTGGCAGTTTTATTTTGAGTGGGAAAATTATTAGCGTGCCACGTTGTAGTTTCTTTCCCTCATATTTTCTAATAGGCATCAGCATCTAATCTTAATGTGATTGACTTGGTTGAAAATCTTGTATCTGAACGAGAATTGGAAGTAGACCAATGACTGTAAAATTACTGATTAATGGTTACTGGATCTGAATGGAAGCAATAATAGATGTCACAATTCTCATGTATATCGATGGTTACACATTACAATAGTACCTGAGACCATCGAGGAAAAATTATCACATCTTGGTAGCCACAAATTGACTTAACATCAGGAGTTACAAATCCAATTGAAGAAAAACTTCAGATGAAGAAGTTATTGAATGTTTCATCATTAATATCCATCAAAATTGTACTTTTATTGGGAATTTATAGAAGCATTTCACTTCAAAATGTCCACATTTAATGCATTTCCACTTATCTTTTCTTTTTGGTGTAGGCATGTTTGGTTAGTTCATTTTTACCGAAAAGATTAACACATGTTTGAATCCAAAGCCCGTTAGAAATTCTACTTTAAAGTTCTTATAAAACTCATCCAAATAGCCCCAAAATCAAGACCGTTATGTTCGGAATACCTGACATCCCGAGCAGGGGCGTAGCTAGGATTTCGTGCTAGTAGGGTTCGTAAAATTTTTTTGCTGAAACATATGTATGATGTGACGTCTAATATAGACATATTATAATAATAAATTTTATATAAACAACTCTAAAATAATGTTACATAAAAAAATTCATGAGAAATCAAATATATGTTATAATAACAATAGAAAATCTAAAATAATATATTTAATATACAAAATAATAATTCAAAAGTCTAGACAAAAAAAGTACAACAATTTTCTATGAGGACATACAAACAACCTTATTTATTCATGGAATGAGGACACAACAAGTTGACAAAATCACAAAATACATCAATCAATTAAATGGCTGGTACAGTACCAGTGATTGGGCAGGGGGTGTTGTTTGGCTTAGTTGTGATAAATTAGTGTTGGCGTCGATGAAATAAATTAGGGGTCTGACTGTCTGGTAGGAAATTTTTTTTGTCTTTTTGAAAAACAAATTAGGGGTTTGGAGGTACTAGCTAGCGGAGTAGAGGGCTTATCTTTGCTCCTTCTTTTTTTACTGGTATGTGTACCGGTCTTTGTAAGTTTATGAATGTAATTGTTTCTTACCGTTATGAAAGCAGTGGGGGCTTTATGCACCTATTTATTTAAAAAAAAAATAGGCTAGCATAAATTTCGTGAGATTGTAAGATACTAAACTTAGCTACTACACTACAAAAAAGATGATATTTATTATATAGATTTTTAATTATAGCTAGACTTTTTTATTTATGTTGAACATTGTTCTATTGCTAGATTTACTTGATGCACTAAATCTAAAATTTTTTAACAAGACTCAATTTTCTATTAATATCTCCTTAAAAATCTAGCAATTTATTTTTGATAGACTTTTCCGAATCTTGTAATATCTAATGTAGCAATTTGAAAAAAGTTTAGCAATTTATTTTTGTTACATTAGATATTACAAGATTCGGAAAAATCTATCAAAAATAAATTGCTAGATTTTAAAGGAGCTATTAATAGAAACTTGAGTCTTACTAAAAAATTATTAGATTTAGTGCATCAAGTAAATCTAGCAATAGAACAAGATCCAACATAAATAAAAAAGTCTAGCTATGAAAATCTATGTAAAGATCATCTTTCTTATAGTGTATTACTTAGTTTCTAATTATCTGGATTACCACTGATCAACAAGCGCCAGATTTTTTCCTTTTTCTTTGCACAATTTTACATATTATATCTGAATTATAAATTTTGAACCGAATTTCTGACTATGCCACCACTGCCTGCGTCTTGTCCTTGCAGCACGTTGATATACGTGGTAGCACTATGTAAAAAGTGAATACGAATTAAGTGAATAACAGTGCAACCACTGGTTTCTTTATTTATTTATTTTTGATGAAAACCACTGGTTTCCAAGGACATCCAGGTAGTAATTTCTAGGCCGGATCCATGAAATGCGTCGCAATCACTAAAAAGGAGAACACAATCAATGGCAACATGACTGACTTGGGACCGTTATTTTTGTACCAGTATTATCCCCTCCAACTATTGTTACATTAAAGCGTTGCGTTGATTTTCTCCATATGTATACCAAGAATAGAATATTATGTTACCAGTAGTGTATGTTAATCTATGTTTTTTTTTCTTTTTTTATGTGTCTTCATGTGACTTTTAAAATTCAAAGATTTATAATTCATGGAGAAAAACTCGTCTAAGTGTATATACAATTATACATGTACAAATGAGGCGTCGTGCATCGGACAACAAACTAAAAGCTGAAAGCAATTATTCTATTTTTCTTTTGTGTTTGAAATATTGCCATTGAATTTAAAAATGGTAATATGAAATGTTATAAGCAAGCATCATCTATAGTTTGCATTTGATACGTTAATGTGGTGCGCAACTGATGACAAAAGAATACAATTAATGTAGTTTGCATTATAAAATTAATAAACAAGTGAATCACTAATCTTCTCTTTATTTGTTTTGGATTATGGACGTCGGACCATTTTTTTAAGAAAAAAAAAGATTCTATGAGGTACATATACTCGATAATATATATATATATATATATATATATATATATATAGTTGACTCAACAAATAAATATGCATTAAATCCCTCATTATAACTGCCAAATAGTTCATCATTGTAGACAACAACTGTTAGTTTCTTTAATTATGTTAACAATATAATAGTTTTTTCAACAATAGTCACTGTGATAAATCAGGACAAGCACCCAACTACAAAAGTAATTTTTGTGCAGGATAAAATTTTGCTTTTAAGACCCCACGTGATAAAAAAAAAAAACTAAGTTGAAATATATAATGTAGACATTAATTTTCTTTAAGTAACATATTTTAGACATTAATTTTTTTTAATATTTTTGACATTAATTGCCGCCACTTTCTTGGCAAAAAATTCAAATTGACTCTATCTTTGTCCGTTTGAAACCTATACGTACTTGTCTGTGTCAAACATACAGGCTAGTACCCCTGCTTTAACATGGCCAACATGACAATATCTTCTTTTGACAAATCAATGTAGCACAGCTAAGAGGCCATGTGACGTGCCCTAGACCACTCAAATCATTTCATTCGTTTTATTTCAAAGGAATATTAATGCATTCAAACCCCCAACAAAAGCATCCAATGTCTCATGTATGTATCTAATCTTCCTGCAAATAAAAGGCATGCCAACACTACGCCATTTTTTGTTATTAGTACCGGTTAAATATAAATTATTAGTACCGGTTGTCAAGCGGTACTAATAATAGGGGGTGCTAAAGATAATTAAAAACCGGTACTAAAAAGCCGGTGTTAAAAACGCACTGGAAATCGCAGCAAAAAAGGCGGAGACCTTTAGTACCGGTTTTTAACTAAAAACCGGTACTAAAGATCTCTGCCTTTTTTTTAATATTTACTATCTTTAGTACCGGTTTTTTGTTAAAAACCGATACTAAAGATCATTATAAAAAAAAAAAAAAAATTTTCTGGGGCTAGCGCCCTTTTTTGCTAGTCATCAATTAATATCGATATACCAGTCGGTATATATACGCATCACATACAATAATACATATCGAATTTAATCAACACAAATCAATAGAAATCCTAATTAAGATTTAGGATTTATTTCGGTTTAATACAAATCCTAGACAATTAACACAAATTAACAAAAATTAACACAAATGAGAGGGAGATCGACGTGCCTTACACAAATGAGCAGTGATAGCAGTGAGGAGTAGAGGCAGCAGTGGTAGCAGATTGAGGTGAGAGGAGTAGAGGCAGCAATAGAGAGAGAGAAGTGAGAGGAGAGGTGGCGCAGTAGAGAGGGAGAGGCAGTCGAGAGAAGAGGGAGAGGCGCGCGCAGTGTAGAGGGAGAGGCAATAGAGACGGTGAGGCAGTCGAGAGAAGAGGGAGAAGCGCGCAGTGTATAGGGAGAGGCAGTGGAGAGGGAGAGGCGCTTAGGTTTTGGAAGAGAAGAGGGAGAGGCTGTGTAGAGGAGGAGTACTTAGAAAATTTCGTGCGAAGATATAAGCTGAGTCAAGGGTTTTGGCGGCATAAACCAAAAAAAAATAATTTGAATTAATCTTTTGTACCGGTTTTTTAGAAAAACCGGTACTAAAGATAATATTTTTAGTACCGGTTTTTAATAAAAACCCGGTGCTAAAGGGTTTTTAAAAAAATCAAAATTCTGTCTATCTTTAGTACCGGTTTTTCTAAAAAACCGGTACTAAAGATAAACCGTTTTTTTTATTTTTTTCGCCAACATTTTAGCACCGGTTTTTCTAAAAAACCGGTACTAAAGATAATCCCTGACAATTACGAAATTGCCACTGACTATTTTTTATATCGGTTTTATTAAAAACAGGTATTAATGGGGCGGTACTAAAGCTCTTTTTTGGTGTAGTGCAATAATATATGTCATGTAATCGTGAAAACGGAGATATAATTTTGGGCACTTGTGCATCATGTATTGCATATCCCAAAATTGTTCTCTTTTCTTCTAGCTCGGTAGCTTAGAGATAATAGTGAGACCAGATAGATTGAACTTCTTTAATCAATGTGAAGTTGGTTTCATATATCTTTGAGGCCCGCACTATATATATTCAATAGAAAATAGGCAAATATTTTACTGTGGGAAAATATGTTAATATGGAATTTCATATGACTTTTTGAGGTATATATGTACAATAGTATATATATTATTTAGATACCAAACTTACTTTATAAATTAATATGAGAATCAGATAAATGGTTGTTAAAACAAAATATATATATATATATATAAATGATACTTATATTCTTCATAGTATAGTTAGATGTGTATCAAAGGTGTAATTTAAAAATTGATTAACCATCCATTTGATTAATCGGCCAGTTAACTTTTATCAATACTTAATTG
Source organism: Rhynchospora breviuscula (assembly GCA_027562975.1). Taxonomy (NCBI): domain Eukaryota; kingdom Viridiplantae; phylum Streptophyta; class Magnoliopsida; order Poales; family Cyperaceae; genus Rhynchospora; species Rhynchospora breviuscula. The sequence goes on from CM050402.1 coordinate 7,242,045, forward strand.
ATGATAAATTATTTTTAAATTATGCTAAATTTAATACACTTCATATCTAAATTATAAGAACATATTTATAATTTAGTTTTAGTAAGTTTTTGTTAGTTTTCTTGTGAAATAAATGAGTTCGTGATTGTATATATCCTTCCCAAATATAATATCTCAGTAATGCGTGATAATTCTGACATTGTTGACCTCTGAGGCGCTTAGGTTGAAAATACCTTTATTTAGAAGGAAAAAAAAGGAAGGAATAAGGATAAAGAAAATCCATTTGAGTGAGGTTGTAAACCAGAAATATATGCACTGGATGGAATATGGAGTGGGGGCGCACCTCCAATCAATCCAGCTATCATGATGTATGAAGGGTTTGGTGGCCTATTTAAGTATTAACTTATTGATTACACCATACCTTATTGGCATTGGTAGATTATACTATATTAAAATGATATACGTATCCACCGCGATATGTTTCACTATTCGGATATTCCTTCTGTTAGATAAGCGGCGGCGCAATCCAAGGGATTCTAGTTTAGCTTTTGTCTCAGGAGCTTTTGATTGGGTGTGGTTGGTTGGAACTTGGAACATATATTTGCACCAGAAATGATAACGGTCAGGTCATGTGTAGTTTTACCGTCTTTTGTCATTGTTAAACACAAAATGAACATATAAAATTGACAAGAATATATTTAGAAGATCAAAGTGAACACTTACAAACAAATAAGTGTTGTCATCTATTGTTCAAATTTTTATATGCACATTCAACTTAATTTTATTGAACTTGTTTGTTTGTATGTGTTTACTTTGATCACTATATATGTTCACAGTGTCTATTTTATGTGTTCACTTTCTGCAATGGTAAGGGATGAAAAAACTGCATATGACAATAATCAATTTCCTTTTTCACTCTGATAAGGCCTGATTATTTGCAAATTTGATTGTTTGGAAGGGCAATTATATATATTGATTGGTTTAAAAATGGTATCCATTTTATCATTTTTTGTATGTTGCCGATCCCTTTATGGTGAATATTTTACCAATTGTATTATTTTTTAGTTGAGTTAATTAAGTATCCCATGTTTGGGTATCACCGCGCGCATACTATATATAATAATTAGATCAAAGCAGTCAAGGCACAATAATGACAAATGGATTTGAAGTGTGCCAACAAGAGGAAACGAATTGAGCTGAGGGGTCTAGACCTTCTAGTGTCCATCGAATAAAAAATTTTCATCGTCTCATTAATCAAACGTTTAGTTTATAAATCCAACAACTAAGACATATATTTGACCAGCTTTTGGTTTGATAAACAAGAAACCTCATTACTCCAAAGTTCTAACAAAGTAAATTGAATGGTCTTTTCCGAAAAGCAATTTTCAATTCGGTAATTAAAACAACATACTTTAAGTGCATATTACGAATTCGAAGCCTGACTAAAATTATTTTTTGTTTATATTAAATTAAAAAAACTCGACTTATTTTTATTAGAAAAAAATAAAACTGTCATATTCTTCAATGATATTGCATCCACTTAATTAGGTTTTCTTTTCTTTTCTTTTTTTTATTGTTATGGGCCCTAGATTAAAACTATGAAAATTATTGTTACGATAAAGTAATATGGGTTTGCTATCATTATTATACCCATTTTCTGGCTTTTCTGCAATCGTTTCATGTGCATTAATTATTTAATCACTTCAAATTGCCCGTTAGGCGTTAGAGTGAAAGTTGTTTGCAAATTCAGCTGTTGTAATTCAAAAATGATATATGTCATCCATCTTTTATCATATATGTCATCTAGTAATAAAATTTATAAAAATACAAAGAGCGCCGATCTAAAAATAAAAATTGCATCTCTCTCTCCTTCTCCCCACTTCTCCGCTCCTTTCCCTCCCCTCCCCGGTCTCCTTGCCGCTCTCTTCCGCCTCCTCTCTCTTTCCCTCCATTCTCATCCCTCTCCTCCTATGCACCTCTTCTATCTCCTGATTTTTCTCCCCTGCACCTCTCCTCTATCTCAATTTTTCTCCGCTGCATCTCTCCTTTCACCCGATTTTCCTTCATGCACCTCTCTTCTCACATATTTTCCCTCCCTCCTTTCTTACCTCTTTGCTTCCACCATGAAGACTACCTTGTTTTTTAAAAGATGAACCACATACAATAACAAAAGTGAAAAGATACAAATATTTAGTAAATAAAGAAACAAAATGAACAGATGCAATAAACAAAGTGAATATATACAACAAAGTGAACATATATAAAAATTTGTTAAATAAAAATAAATAATCAGATTAAACATACAAAGTGAACACAAATTAGAACAGTTTTAATAGGTACAAAAAATAAAGTGATCAGATGTAAAGGTAAAAACATAAAAAGGATAAACCAAATACTCTTTTTATGCTTCTACTTTGTCTTCTAAGGCAGTGGGTCGGTGAAGAGGTGTGCTAGAAGGTCCGTCTTGCTACCATTGCGTCAAAACAGGGCACAACTAGCAAGGTTGTGTGGAAATCGGTAGGTAGTAATTTCCGTTGTAATTTACATGCAGCGAGCACTTTCAATTTCATCGTCGCTTCTAATGTCTTTTTTTAAAAATATATTTTTCATACTTTGTTATAATATTGAAAGTGTATTTTTCATCTTCTCTGTTGAGTTCTGTATAACTTTCATCTGAATATTCGTTTTTGACTTACTAGCAGTCAATCATATATGTACATTTACGTAATTATATACAAATTATGTGAATAAATACATCCTTTTTGAACTGTTGCATGTTAGTAGCGTGTTATATCAAAGTCAAATCTACAATAGAGGGTGGTAACTTTACACTTTTTTAAATAGAGAAAAGATTAAAGTTGTGAGTAATGTTAGAGTCAAACGTGTTTGACACTTGAATCCATCAAACACGATCGAATCTCAATTTTCGTTAGTGGAAAATCCGAACCGTTCAATTTGTTCTTCATAATGATATCTTCTTAGAAATCAATTTTTATATTTTTTTCAATTTTTTTATTATTTATTTTAAATTTTAAAAAAAATCTTCAATCTAATTAATATTCTGGACCCTACAATTTTTAAAAAATACGAAAAAATAGTTAAAAATTTTGAAAATTTGTAAAATTTGGTCTTCAAGATAATTTCAATATGAAAATCATATCGAGTGATTCGGATCAGTCATTTGAAATTTTAATAGTTAAGGCTAGAATCGCATTTGACTCTAGCATTAAAACACCAGACCATATCTTTTTATATAAGGTTAGTGCCTAAAAAATAGAGTGTTCTTATTGGTTGGCGAGACGAGTGAAATTCCAACAAACCAAATCATTCCCCCTCCCTCTTTCTGTCATAAAACAAGAGGAACATCCATGAGAAAATTAACAAGATGGATTATGTTAAAGTGCTCTTTAATTTCCCTAATCCAAAATATAAGATCACATAGGGAAGTCAAGTCAACATATGAAGGTCATGAGTTGACTAAGCAAAAAAAAAAAAAAAAGAAGTACGGATATGACAGTAAGGTGTACAAGAATTAGGGTGCATCATATCTCATGCTAATGAAAGGCCGAATATAGTTCCGTGCAAAACAATTAAACACGGCTGAGAGCATCTTTATCCATTCAAGATTTATTAAAAGTGGTTGAAGAATAAATATTGGAAGTAACTAGACAAATTCGGTTACAACCATTCAAGATTAATTTCTAGTGGATGAAAGCTAAATGTTGCAAGTAATTAGACAAATTCAGTTAATTCTAAAAGGCATATATCCATCAAGTTTCTTACCAAGCCAATTTTCTTAGCTTCTAAGAATTAATTAAGTTATCTTTCATTGTTTTTTTTTAATATTGTTCTCCTCTGATATACTATATAGACCATTAAGCCCCATCTTTCTTTATTTGTTCCTTTTTGTGAGATGTTAATTTACTGTAAAAGATATTTGAGAATTTCTATGGGGTCTTTGTCTGACAAGGATTGGCATTTCTAATTAATAGTAAGCATCATTGAGTTCATAAAAAAGAAAACAACATGGCAAAACGAAAAAAAAAAAATTAAGATGGCCCATCAGTCGCGTTGAAGTTCAATATACATTTGCAGCAATACCATATAAAACTACTCTTTCATAAACATGTCCAGCTCGTTAACCATAATATGGTTAAAACTTTTCATCGTACCAATAAATATAGTGGAAAGTTTACAGCTATATGAGGCATGCATATATTAAGATTAAACCAGGAGTAAGGAAGTTACGTACAGCCAATATACTACACTTCTTTCATCTTGACTCAAGCAAAGTAGTTAAATTTTTTATTTTTACTATTATGAATTATAATAACGATATAAATTATGTCCGATACTAATGAAAAATCAATTTTAGTTTTACGTATGTAGATTATAATGAGGACGATAAGAATAAACTATTCCCTTTTTATAATGAAAATATTTATATTTATTGGTCTATGACCAGGGGATTATTCTGATATCTATAATTCCATGAATTATAGAAACTTGAAAATAAAAAAAAAAGTATGAAAAGACTAAAAATTAGCAAAAAAATAAAATAAAATAAAAGTATATAAATGTGTTAAATATGCATCACTAGCTTGATAAAGACCTTCACGAGCCTCTCAGCATCATGGGCTCCACCCCATTAAATTCAATGCCACCTCTTGTTTTCTCACTAACCATTCTAATCTAATTAACCAACCTTGTTATATCATCATCGCATCATGTTTATATATATATGTATACTATATCATTGGTGGTAATGACGTTATATTTTTTTAGTGAACCAAGAAAAGAATGAGCTTATGAAACTTTATTGGATATTTGGTGCACACTTGGTACTTGTTGCGTGAGGTAGAATGTTTCTTAGCGCGTTATATGGATTAAGCTCACGTCCCTTTCTCATTTTTTTAGGATAGCCTCTTGATTGATTTCCATCACCAAGTATAATTTTGAAATTTTCCTTGTACTTGCAAGATTAGTTTGTAGCTAAGCATATATATCCAATTCGATCACGTTTAGGGAATTCATATATGGTTCTAGTAGTCTATGAATAGAAAACTCACACTACATGCCTTCATGATCTTTTTAAAAAGAAAAATGGAATTTGACAGCCTGTAAATTAATAAATAATAATAATAATAACACATCTTTGCTAGCTGCAACTTGCATGAAAATTACCTTATAATAATTTCCATAAATCCATATATGAACCGTACCAAGCCAACTCAAACAGAGTTGTTTATGCGTTATATATATTATATGTTAGAAAATTTATCAAATAGTAATACAGATTATCCATCAATAATTCATTGGGGGCAAACTGATGAAAATGCTTGATTGATGACTGACACTGATAATGTTTCAATAGTTAAATGCAACAAAAATCAAAGCTACCGGATATAATTAAATGGAGGTCGTTGCATTGATTGGAAGTACTGATGTTTCATAGCTAATAATGACAAGAGAAATTAACAAGAAATGAACATGAACAGTTTAAACCAGATCATTTTTACAACTAATCAATGTATTTCCAACCCCAAAACTGACAATAATTAACAAGGCCCCAAAACTTACTCACACTACACAGTTCTTATAAATAACAATAAACAATAATTTTACATTAAACCCCCAAAACCAAAGTACATACAGAATAAATATAAACTCCAAAAAGAGAAATAAAAAAAAGAATAACAAATTAAGGGCATATCACAATGCATGCAAGGCACTTACAATTACAGAACCATACACTTGATGCCTTAGTGCAGCCACACATGCATCATCCAATTTAGGGTTTTGTGAATTACTGTTTAGGCAGCTCTGCAGCTGGCTCCTCTTTAGGTGCTTCTGGTGCAGCTGGAGCTGAGGTCTCGGTCTCAGTCTCGGTCTTGACCTCTTCCTCCTTTTTGACCTCCTCCACCTTCTCAGAGGTCTCTTCCTTTTTCTCTGCCTCCGCAGTTGCTGTCACCTCTCTTGATGCCTCGGTTTTCTCTTCGACCTTCGGCTCCTCTTTCGGAACAAATGTCGCGACTTTGTTAAACAAGAAAAGCACAGGGCCGGACACCAAGGTGGTGCCCGACTTGGTAACTGCCTCGCTTACTGCTTGTGCACCGGGGAACTCTGAAATATTTATTACAGAATCAGCATTCTATCGATCTTATTTGAAATTTAAGATGAAAGATATATATTGGTTTATCTATTTAATGATTTCAAATGGTTAATTAGGGAATGGATGCTCACCAATTTTAGCCAAGTCTTCGAGGAACTTGGGAACGACAGTTGAGTACTTCTTTGCGATCTTGGTGCTCTTGCTAGTAGTGATCAAGTGCTGCAACAACAAAATAACCAAAAAGATGTATAAGTATTAATTTATGCATAGAAATTGATCGTGGATATAACTGCAGACATGAATAGTTAGAATAATTATTGAAGAGAGAAATAATTACATCTGTAAGTCCTATTATATATAAAGTATACATATTGTTTCTTTAGAAAAAAAATACAAAAAATTAGGAAAGAAAAGGAAACAATTATTTAAAAAAACTGCCCCACCGGAGGTTCTTGTGCCTATGTAACAAAATTAGAAGTAAATAAAAAACTTTAATGCTTTTAGTTATTATGATACCTAAACATATTTTGAGTATACAGGAAAGCATAATAATAGTTTTAAAAAAAATAATAATTCAATGACATGGTTACGCTCTTTAAAAGAGCTTTGAAAGTTGAAACAGTTGCATATTTTCTCAAAACAAAAGGCAAGATAGGAAAATAAAACAACCAGGGTGGCATGGGACAACCTCGATACAAAAGCACATGCTTTCGATTAAGAGCAGAGAAACAGAACGACATGCACACATTCACACAAAAAGACAAACAAAAAATTGAAAATTTCCACAATTTTACAAACTTGTTTACCTTGATCTCAGCAGGGGCAGCTTCATAAACTTCCAAAACCTTGGGCGCCAGCTCATCCTTTTTAGCATCAATCTCCTTTCCAATCTCCTCCTATTTACATCATACAAATAAAAGCAAATTAATTTACATAAGTGTATATATGCGTTTGCACACCAGGGGGCAGAACAAACCTAACTCCTAGTATGCTAACAAATCATTTATATATATGGTCAAAAGTATCTTATGAACTTCTTTTGTGTAATAGAGGACAGATTGACCATTTTGCCCTTATGAGCGATCATATTTCTTTTTGTACTTAGGTCCTTGCTGACCTCATCTTAGAAAGAGGGAAACAATATACACGTATTATTCTAGCAAATTAAATATTTTTATGACAACAAGACATGCTTTGTCTTCCTCAGATACAACAAGACTACCTTTTTAACTTTGTACTCAACATTAATACTATACTTATGACATACTAACAGCTTTTTTATGACAACATAATTTGAACGGTTTACAAAAATAATTATTTTTTCTAAGAGAAGGATATTAACGTATTAAAAGTAAACAGATAAAAAATTAAAATGTGAACCTTATTGAAGGATTTGGAGAATTCAGCGGCAGCAGCCTTCTTGCCATCTTTATCAAAAAACGCCTTGAGGGCAGGAGCAACTCTAGTTTTCCAGGTGGTAGTCATCTTGAATTATTTTTCTTTATGGGTTTGTATAAACTTCTTTAAATAATTCTCTTCACCTAAAAAAAAAAAGAAAACGAAAAAAAGACAAAAAGTTAGCTATATGAATAATCATCTTCTTAAATAAAAAAGAAAGTGAAAAAGAAAAGTTACTAAAGGGTTTAACAAAAAAAAAAAAGAATTATAGATTTATTTTAACTCGATCGTATTTCAAAGAAAAAATTAATATCACCTAGCTATTTATTAAAGAAGGATTTGGTTGCTAACAGTAAATGAAGAAATAAAATTTTCAAAATTGCTCTCTACATTACCTTTGAATCTTATTGCATATGTACTTGGACAGTACAGAATCCATGTATATATAGATTCAACACAAAATTTCACCCTATAATTTATCCTTTTTGAATCATCTAGTATAGCTAGAAAGTAGCAACATACTTTGAAATACCAAACGAAAAACAATAATAATCATAACATAAGAAAACATAAACGTATATAAACTACTAATCAAAACAGAATACGAGAAGAGAGAGAGAGGTTAAGCACACATGACACATACAGAGAAATTAATCAGACTGGATCCTTCTCTTCTATCTTCTATCTTCTATCTTCTATCTTCAAAAATGGAGAGGAGATGGGAAGAAGAGGAGGAAGAAAGAAACAGTTATATATTATCTCAGCAGCAAGAGCAGACTCAAGAGGGGCCACGATGCCTAGGTGGGAGGTATATCATATATAATGCAAGGTAGCAAGAGAGGTCTCAGAGTTGGAAATAATTACGAGAAAGCCACGACAGAGGCCACCAATGATTGCAAAGAGAGAGGAGGGTAGATTGGAAGGAATGGACGGACTGGATGAGTGGCTGGTTTTGCCCCCACCTCAGATTTCTGAATTGGCATCGGAGGATTTGCTAGCTGGCATTGGTAGGCTTTCGTTACACAGGTTATTGACTCGGATCCTCTGTGGTAGAATGCTATGTGACGTCAAATTTCATTGTGAAGATAGCACACCAAAGTTGGTAATAAGCAACTAGATCTGTTCTGTATTCCAAGTTTCTGTTAGTAAGAATATATGTTAGTTTTACTATCACAAAGCATTACCGTAGTAGGTTAGAGGCTGAGTGGTAGTCATATAACAGTCAACCAATATTTTTTTATATGTGTGATACTGTACTAAATTAGTTGTAACTAGATAACTACAAAATATTGTACTAATTTTAGCTATATAATGACCACAAGAATCTTTACAAGATGTTTTGGATTTTGGATAATTGTGACCCAATAGAATTTAAGGACAATATATTGGTCAATATGAAGACATTCAAATTAGTTCACGTATTTCTTTATTTAGTAATAATTTATACATTAAAATAAAATAAGAAAAAAAGAGTAAATATCTAATTGATACAAGTTTCTATATTTTTCTCTATAAGAACTAATTCAATAACCATCTCTTAGTGTCCCATGATAAATATACAAATTTTGTTTTAATAATTAATTCTTAATTCCAAAATCAAATTATGAATCATTGATGTTGATGTATCTTTGTAACAAATAACTCACATAAAAAATAAAAAGAAAAAAATTGTATATTTTAAAATATGAGCTTTAGATCCTCGCTTTACAATATTGTTTTTTTAAAAGTTAGATTATAATCATAAAATTTCCTACAAAGATAAGTTTATTATGATATAATATAAGATTTTTTTACATATTCCAAATTCGGTGCAATTAATCAAATTTGATTATTTGTCCTGACTGTCAATCATTTTATTGTCAAATCGGTTACTTTGTATATTATGACATGACTCTATAAATTTTGCTACCGTTATGTAGTGGACTAGTGTTGCACCACACTAGACCACATGGTTTTTACCTTGCAAGTTCCTCTCACGGATAGAGTCAGGACCAGCTAGGCAATTTAATGTGGGCCAAGACATTCGACTTGGGGCCCACCTAAGCGATTTATTAGCTCCAAAGTAGCGTGAGCTCCTCAAATACGCTTTGTTGGCAACCAATCAACTACAAGCTTGGCAAGAATAAGGTACAACCCTTAGAGAAAATCCACAATCTTAAATGGAGAATCAAATCCTCTAAACAAACAATTAATTGATAGTATAATAAAATTAGTATAAACATGAAGCATTGAGGGGCAGTCTAATTTGCTGTCATGTACCCACCACCACCCTGTGTTCTTCCTTTCAAGAAACCACCTTGTATTGATTGTATTGTTTTTTTTTTTTTTTCTTTGATGAACGTATTGATTGTATTGTGGATATGTACATTCGGAAAGTTGGTTTCTCTTTTGCTAGATATGGTCCACACGCTACTTCATGGACCGTGATGATTAATAAGTTGATAGCTCTAGAAAGCAATAGTGACCTGAACAATCACACTACTTAACAAACTCAAATACCTATTTTTGTAGTGTTAGGTAGCCTTTCAATAATAGTAAAATTGCCAAACATTAAATATGATTTCTACGTTTGGAAATGTTTTAATAAGTTAGAAACTAACACAAATTATTTATGTGCCTTGCTCTTGCATCTCTATCCATATAATCTGGGGCAGATCTAGGGTGAATAAATGAGCAAAGTGTCTTTTTTTTCCCTAATCATATTATGTTTACGCTGTTCGGTATTATATTGCATTTATCTTACTAAAAATCATTGTGACCTCCATAAATATGTGAAAATAGTTCAATTATTGACTCTCATTGTTATAATTTATACTATTAAGTATAATTATATATATGATAATATCAACAGTTGATACCATACTTTAATTTCGTTAAAAAAAATTCTGGCTCTGCTGATGCATATAATTTGCATATTTCAAGTTCCAAATAAAAAAGAAAGAGTAATTATGATTAAAAATTACAGATAATTATGTAAATCTTTTAGCAGGGCAGCTCAATTATATCACATTGCCTTCATACTCATTATATTCTGAAGTTATATCAAACAATTCTAGTTCTTTTGGTCCAAACTATTTTGATCTAAAACGAACATATTAAATTGATTAATAGATGTTATCAAAATCCCATCCATATTTAAATCAACAGGTTAATCCAACTTATTTATTTTAAATAATTAGATAGATGTATCCAAATAGAAAAAGACAATTACCGCGACCTAAATCCAAAATCACTACACAAATACATTTTTGACTTATATTATTTCCATTATTTATTCGCCTTTAGATTATATAGGCACCTATCTTTATGCATTAGTTGTCGATACTCAACAAACAAGTTATGCTTTCGGTGTTCAAACAAAAGTCTAGATGCTATATATTAGACCTACTCACACATTATGTTTATTTATCCTAATTTATGCTATAAAAAAATAACTAATTAAATTATAATGAAGGCGAGTCCTTCGTCTAAACAGAGGGTTGAGACTTTAGAAGACGGCCCCATTTGACAGCCATGATTGGCTGTCAGAATTAATGCAGGTTATAGAACTATAGCCTTTAAATTAATTCAGGCACATATATATTGTTTTTTTTTAGATATCATTTCATTTTTCAAGAACTTTCATGTAATTTTAGAATTTAATGGACTTTGCCATCAATCTAGTGGCTTGCACATCCTTGCAATTTCACTATCATCCTCTCCAGTCGCATAGTTATTTAGCGTCCATTGCTTGTCAAACAGGGGCGGAGGGAATAGGGGTGCGGGGACTAGCATTGACCCCCCCCCCCCCCCCCGTGATTTGTAATTTATGTGAGATATCTATTGAAATATTGTGATTAGCTCTACTAATTTGATATTCAGCACCCCCTACCAATTTGATATTCATCCCCTCGTTCAAAGGGTCTACAAACTCAAAATGTAAAGTCCAACTATTTATTTGGAGCCCTGATGCTTGTACATATTTGTAAAGTGCATAGGACATATTTCAAAAAGAATAAAATAATAATGTGTGCATAGGAGACTGAGCTGCAGCATGCATAGAAGAACTTTCTTACTTTCACATTTTACATGTAGCAAGTTACAAGACTCATAAAATAATTATATTTAATTACCCGCTACAAGTTGGGATAAAAAGATAACATGTAACAATCTTTTATCCAAATTCACATGCATGAATAAGTACATAAAAATAATAAGTCTGGTTGACCATAAAGAGTATCGGTATTGTACTTCGTATAATAATAAAAAATAGTTCTTTATTTTTATCTCTTCATTTTCTCTTGCGCCTACGTCTACCATGGCGATTTTGCTTTCATCTCAGCCGCTAAATTTTTTTTTCTCCTCTCTTCAATGCGATCCATTGATGAGCCAATTTGAGCTATCTCGAATTTAATGGAAACCAAAATTAAACTTAGCGTTTAAGCTCGAAAACTATCGGTCGAAATCAGCTTTGCGCTTAAACGCCTTAAATCTCAACTCTCGAGCCTTCCTTACCACTTAAATTGCCCCCCCCCCCCCCCCCCCGTCCTCCAATCCTGGCTCCGCCCCTGTTGTCAAATCAAATGTGCAGGTGCTGTTTTGTGTAGAGTACTTAAATTCTTTTATTTATTTTTTTCCTAATGATGTTTTGCAAATATTTCAATATGATTTTTTTCTCTTATTGAATATATAGAAACACCTTATCCCTGCTGATTAATTTGGAGATACTTGTGACTTTTCATGGCAACTTTATTGCACATTATGTAGTTAATTCCAATCAATGGTCAGTTGGTCACCTTCAATTTTGTTAAAATGGAGTGATTTTGTCCAGACAGCGCTACGAAATATCAAAAATTAACCTAGATTTAGAAATATTGATCTGCTGAAGTATTAGACCGTGTAGCTCTTAGTGCGGCATAATACTAAAGACCGGAGAGCTACGAAACATCATAGTATGCTTTTGGGCATACTATATTAGCAAATGTGACATGCTAATATTTAAATAGCAACACAGATTGCAACAAATCAAAGATCACTGTGAAACATAATTTTTTGTTAAGGGGGAACAAAGTATACTTTAAAAATAACTTAAACTGGATTACAAAACAACCTTTTTGTTGGTTTCATGTATGGAAGGACCTGTTCAGTGTTCACCTACCTTTTAGTTCAAAGTTTCAAATAGAAAAGGTCAAATAATCAATAAAAGTACTAGTTAAAGTACAATTTCTTTGCACCAAATTTTGGGCCTCACACAACCAGAGACATATTACTTTTTATGTTACTTCTAGGCCTGCAAACGGAAGACCGTTTATCTGTTTTTCGTTTCGTTTCGTCCGGACGAAACAGTTAACGAAACAATAAAACGATTTCGTCTGGTTGGACAAAACGAAAAAACAGTTTCGTCCCTGTGTAAATCACGAAAATTTCATTAATTTCGATCGTTTCGTCCTTACGAAACGGTTAATGAAATTGAAAATCAGTTTCGTCAACGAAACGAAACGGTTAACGAAACACTCTAGTTTCGTGACCGTTTCGCACGTTATGCAGGCAATACTTCTTACTTGTGAGAAAGCATTATACTTGGAAAAGTTCTCACATACAGCTTAATCTAACATCTTAAAAGAATTTTACCAGCATTATACTAAGGACTGAGGTGCTACTTTCAATTTGACATTGGCCTTACCAAACAAATATACTTATCTCTTAACAGATAACTATTTCTTTATTTTAGTACTTTTTTCCATTACTGATCTTACAGAATTGAGGTGAAGTGTTGAATTTTAGAAAACGTGATGTTGCGAGTTCAACCTCTAGTGGAGGCAAAAAAATTGATTGATTTTGCATGTTTAAGTAACGTGAACAATAGCATCAGATACCTTCTTTGTGGTAAAAAAAAACGAAAGGAAACTTCTATTGTTGCATACTTGCATTTGATATCCCTGACCACTGAACATAAATCATAATGAAATTAGTAGCTGTTGTCAGCATTTCATAATTAAGTGCATATACAAATGCAACAAATAGTGTTGCAAACAGCCAAACATCCATACCATAACATTTTGGTACCAATACTTGTACATTTCTTCATTTTGCATTTACTTGAATATTTATTATACATGCACCAGGACTTGATTGATCTAAATGCCCAACATTTGACACCAAGGTAGCGAGGCATCATGGTAAATGCACTGGAAGAAAAATATGTACTAATGGTTTTTTTCTGAGGAAATAGGAACAAAATATCTTATTTCCACAGGTCTATTTTAGATTTTTTAAGATTTTTAACTATAAATGTACAAATTTGTAATCCTCTGCAACTAATTAAATTCCATAAAGTTAATGAACAAAAATTAAAAACAAAAACAAAATTGCCTGTATAGAAGTTGTTTAATTCCTTAGAATGATATTCCACAATTCTCCTCTAGGTATTTCCCTGAAGAAACAACGTACCTAGCTTGTCTCTTAACATATGTTTTTGCAAAGATTAAATATCCAAAATGGAAAGAGAAGAAAAATAAATCACAGATAATATTCTAGAAGTACTCAAAATCTATGCATGAAGAGTCACTTGTGTTACTCTTTGCTCCAGTACTGTTACCAGGAGATGTACCAGTCAAGCCAGGCTTCTGATCCTTACCAGCAAACTGTTTAAAATCAACAGGGTCCGGTATGAAAGGTGGGGCACTACTCCTTACCAGTGCCCAGTTGACTCCTTCAAAGAAGGGATGTTGTTTTATCTCTGTTGCACCACGGCGATATGCAATTCTCTTTTGTGGGTCCTTGATCAAGAGACCACGTATAAGGTCACGTGCTGCTGAGCTCACACTTGGGTCTTCAGGAAATCGCAATGGCTGCTCTAACACATTGCAAAGTGTTGCACGATTGCCATTTCCTCTGAATGGTGTTGCACCTGTACCAATTATTTACAGATACAGTGATTTGAACTGATACTAACATTATAAAAGAATAGAAAGGAAAGATTAACAAATTTTGATTGTCACGAATTGATAGCAGGTCTGTGGGCTTTAGTACCAAAACTACAAACAAAGAGATGCAGACTCAAAGCAGTTGAGCAGATTTACTAAATAGTTGAAGTTGAGATCCATACTGATACAGACTGGTACGTACTATGATTTAACAGTAACATGCAATCCTCTTACCAAAAGTTGCAATATTATGGTTTTATTTAAAAATTTATGGTAATTTTATTATCTTCTTGGAGTTTTATCTCCATTCCAACTGATACAATACAATAGCAGCTTCTCTGAATAATACACGAAATAAAAACAACAAAAGAATTCAGTATTACGATACCATGAAGGAGCTCATACAAAAATATGCCAAAGGTCCACCAATCCACTGCGCTGCCATGGCCCTGGCCCTTTATAATTTCTGGTGCGAGATACTCATGGGTCCCGACAAAAGACATTGACCTGGCATTGGTGGGCTCTGCATTGAACTCAACTGCAGAAGTGGAGCCAATCCCAAAATCGGACTTGGACTTGCGGTTGCGCTTCGGTAAAATCTTGGGGAAGAACATTGACGGCTGGATGCAGCCCTGGATGACACCATCACTCTCGACCAGAGCAGATTTAGTTTCTTTGGTGCCAGGAGAGTGGACAGATGCTGACTTGACAAGAGTTGGGTTGGTGGAGCAGCGCAGAGAGAGGTCAAAGTCAGAGAGCATTATGTGTCCTTCCTCACGGATTAGTATGTTCTCAGGTTTCAGGTCACGATAAACGATGCCCAACATGTGGAGGTATTCTAGTGCTAGTAATACCTCTGATGCGTAAAACCTGTGTATGGGATGTGTTATGGTACTGTTTTATATGAGATATCTTATGCAGATCTTACGACCACTTACAGGTTACAGCGAGAAGCCATAGTTGATGACCTGACTGGTTCAACGAAAAATGTATTTCAAACTGTATATCAACTAGGTTCCCATGCAAATAATACCCAGAATTGATTGTATGATAGTATGTATGTGTGTTCTCAACAATGACCATTCTGCCCCTGACTACCTAGCTTTTTTTCTCAATATGTGATAAGCACCCAAATAAAGAATATAAAATTTAAATGTTGCAGTTATATTTCTCCATTTATATTAACTAATAAGTTGAATAAGAATGAAACTACTATAGTAGTAGAGTCAATTAGTCATCCAGTGTTTGACTTGATCTTCAATTTTAATATTAGATATTAGCAGCAAATAAACCAGAAAACAATGTCTATTAACTGAAGACACAAAAAATAGATGGTCTTATTTGCCGAGAACCACTTAAACTAATCTTACGCTTCTTGTACTCGAATAAAACAAACGCTAGAACCATACTAACCTTGCAGCATGTTCAGTGAAGTGTTTAGACGATTGTTTCTGTCGAAGTGAGTGCAAGTTACCTCCACTACAATATTCCATTACAATGCAATAGAACTTCTCTGTCTCAAAATATGAATAAAGGGTGGGCAAAAATGGGTGATCCAACAAACCCAAAATTTCCCTCTCAGTATCTGCCCGAATCAGCTTATTCCTGCTAATCAGAGATGCTTTGTCCATGACCTTCATGGCGAAGTATGTACTGGTGCCTCTTAGCTCAACCAGGTACACACTACCAATGTCACCATACCCGAGCCGTTTGAGGAGTCGAAAATGTCCAAGGCTTAGAGGTGAATCTTTCGAGTTTGCGATTTGGATCGCTTCCCAGCGAATGTCACGTCCTGTGTGGTGCTTGTTCGCTGGTCCACCAGTACTGTCTGTGCTCTCCCGGTTAGATCCTGTACCAGAATTACTACTGGTACCGGTAGCGGTACCTGGTGCACTATTGGTACTGTTGCTGTTTTTGTTTTTCTCAGTGATGGGGGGGAATGGTGGGCTTCTGCTTGGGCTTGGTGAAGGATGTTGATAGTGGTTAGGATTAGGATTTGCTTGGTCAGGCTTTTTCTTGTGGGTTGGTATTTGTGGTTTCGGACTGGGACATGGGCTGGGGTAGCTGCTAGAGTAGGGACTATAGTCTGAACTGCTGTCTGATGAAAGTTTGGAGTCAGTACCGGTACCTGGACTGGTACCAGGGTGGGGTTTGGGGCTTGGAAGCGAACTGTTGAAAATGCTGGGATTGTTGTAGTCAGAATGATTGGAGTTCCCATTTGAAGTTTGTTCCATGTTGTAGTCAGTGAAAAGCTGCTTGCTCTCGGATTTAGGTTCCATCTGTAAGTTTGCAATAAATACCTTTGATAATATAATATTGTTTTATTTTGATTAACAAGTAAAAAGGCAGAAAGTCAAATTTTGATATATCAATTGGGCCCAGTAACTGAGGAGAAGGATTAGATACCTGGGACAGTGTAAAAGGGTCAGCTATCTATTTGTCTAGCACCTCAACAAAACAGGTGTTCCAGACAGGTGCAGGTAAGAAATTGGTTGCAACATGTCCAAACTATCTGGTTTTATATTTTATTAACTGGCTTTGATTTCAAAGGGGCAAGAAAAATCCAGTGGCTGAATCAGGCTGGTACCAAACTAATGCCAGAGTTCAGCTCTGATAATGGTACACGCAACCAAGCACAAATCGATACCAATTGGAGAAATGAAAGAAAAAAGAAAGATAATGAAACAATTATTTTGAGATAGTATTAAAGAGTATTAATAACTATAGCATGCACCCAATGCAATGTGTTCATTTTGCTTTTTTCTACAGATGAAAAGGAAGTGAGCTTCTCATTTCATATCGAATTGAAACTATTCATTAAGATATCGAAAAGAAAATTCATAAACAAATTACAAACTTTCTAGAATTAAAAAAAATGTGCACAATTAGGATGAAATTTAGTAGACCAATGTGACAATTCACAAAAAATAAGCAACATTTTATCTGAAAGGTATTGCCCAATAAATTTATGTTTCCTAGTAGCCATTCATTCAATTACATAAAAAAGGGAATTCGCCATTAAACATGAAAAATACAAAGTTATACCTCAATAATTGAAGCGACACCAGTCTATTCTCACTAAACTCTTCCCCCAATTCACAAAAAAGGTTCCAAATTAAGCTTCAGGTCGTGTTAGAAATTAAAACCATGTCCAGATTGAAACAAAAAGAAACTGTGAAAATGTAAGATTAATTTTTGGAGAGGAAAAGGGAAAGGATCGGTGGAAAGCGAAGCATAAGGGAGGATGGAGAAAGCATTGACATTTTCTAAAATTAGGATAATACAAAACAATATAGGAAGTGCATTAATCTATACTTAGTTTAGTTTAATTAATTTTAATGAAAGAGAAAAGTTCAACGTGGGAGTTTGTCTAAGAGAAAGGAGAGACGAACCAACGGCCGCGCGTGAGTGCGTGGCGGGAGGGAATTCTGTTACATTAGTATCTCGACCTCTCCATTTCCAATTGAGTACTGGAGAGATCTTGAAGTATCTGATCCACTGAGATCAGATCTGACGGTTTGGCATGACACCAGATGTTAAAAGTTATTTTAATACGAGGAAGTATGGTTAATCCGGATAGAGCTGTGGTCAAATTAGATTATTATATTGTAATTTGTAATCTTATTTTATTGGTTCAGCTGGGATAAGCCGAATGTCACTGATCAAAATTGCATACTCATTTATTTATTTATTATGAATTTATGTGTTTCGCCAAATATTTGTGCAAATATCGTCTCAGTCAACGAGTTCTCTTGTTCTAGCTCTTAGACACGAGAGGACTATGATTAACTGTTATTTTCTTTTTATTTTGTGTCGTTCTTTGAATCTTTTTTTTTAAGCAGTTATTCAATAGTTCTAGTATAATTCCACTAAACCAAAGAAAAGAGCACAAGTAAGAAATAGAATTATTGACAACAATGATTTTCGCAACCATTATATTACTACCAAATTTAAATTTGGCATTCAACTTTTTGAAAATTATATCTATATAGCGTACGTTAATAAAAAAATGTTAAATTGGATGCACGGTTTGTTATTTTTCTTGTGATTTAAATTTATTTACTGTTTAAATTTACTGATTATCAATTAATGTGACGGGATAATTAAATTGTACAAATTTGTTATGCGTGCAATTGAATCTCTAAAATACAAATTCAAACTAAATTATTGAAGTTTTAAAAAGTTTTGAACAATGGATGCAGAAAAATAATTTATCTTTATAAAAAAATGGTTTTAATTTAGAACATGAGTATTTGGATTGTTAAGTAAATTAAGATCAAAAGCGGAAATTTAATTTTTGGGCTGTAGTAGAAGCGATGTAAGACAGAACTTTAATTTGAACAATTAATGCCTACTGATTTTTCTCTCAAAAAAAAAATTTATTATTTGATGTTGAATCGATTATTTCTGAGCTTAAATTTGCAAGACCATTTTTATTAGCGCATAAGATCGTTAGTTCCATTAATTTTATCTCAATTTATGCGATTCATCTGTAAATTAGAACATTAGTGCCATTTTTTGTAACTTTAAAACATATAAATGACGCTAGATGATGAATATGCAATTCTAGACACAATTCAATTCATAAAATATTTATATTTATACTCTAAACATAATCTAAGATAGAATGAACTATTTACTTCTTCAAATTACAAAAAAAAAAAAACATATAACTATTTTTTATGCGTATAATGCATCTAAAACTCATTTCGTGGCGTTGTTATTCACTTGAAGTCATAAAACCACAAAAATCGACAACGATACTCCAATGATAATTCAAGATACGAAGAAATATTAACTTTTTTCAATTTTTTTCATCATTTAACAGATCCCAATACATTTCATATCATAAAAATCGAATTTACAATTTGATAATTTTAGTATGGTCTACGACAAGATCAAAACTATATCACGCACTTAAATTCTTTCAATTTTTTGCATATAATAATTTTCTGAATTGTATTTACAAATCATTTTAAGGGTCTCACACGTTCAAGCATGAAATCACAAAAAATCGCCTCTATAATCAATATATATGAGAGATATTATAGAGTAATGTTAGGATCAAATATGTTTGACGTCACGATTTGAACGTCAACAATTAAATTTTCAAACGGCCGATTCAAACCATTCAATGTGATCTATATATTAAAATTTTCTTAGAAAATAAATTTTTTATTTTTTTCAATTTTTTAACTATTTTTCGAATTTTTAAATTGGAGGGTCTAAAAACTATTTGGAATGAGGATTTTCTAAAATTCTAAAAAAATTAAAAAGTATAAAATTTAATCTCCAATGAGATTTCATTATGAAGAACAAATTCAACGGTCCAAATCAATTATTGTAATCTCAAAAATTGAAATTTGATCATGTTTCACGAGTGTTCGTGTGAAATATGTTTTACTCTAGCAACTCCGAGATTATATATTGACTTGATCAAATGCTCTCGAAAGAAACATCATATTTTTGCACATATTATTTTGCTACATTTTATTTACCGTTCATTTTGAGCATCTATGGTTCAATTCTATCAAGTCCGGGAACATCTCAAGTCATTAAAAAAAAAAAAAACTATAGTTATACTTCGTATATGATCTACAAGGACGGAATTCCTAACTGATATCCAATCTCACGCGACATCCTGCCATCCTACTAACGCGCATCAATCCAGCCTAGCCCATTTAGCGTGTGTTTTCCTCTTCTCCTCTTCCGCAATCTTCCTTCTCTTTTTGCTCGATGCTTCCTTTCTCTTACGTCCCCTCTGTTCTCTCCCTTTACACTATGTTTGGATGAAGGGTACTGGACGGGAAGGGACGAGAAATGGAAGGAAGTTGAAAAAAATAGTTTGTTTGGATGGGAGTGAATTGGAAGAAAAAAATTTAAACGAGGGAAATCAATTCCCTTCCAAATTTTACTTTCTATACAATTATTTTCGCCTCCAATTTGGAGGAGAATCGACGGGAAAGAAAATATGGGTGTGCTATTAATTTGCATTTGACGATATTGTCCTTGGACAGTTGGACTTCCATGTTGAAATTTCTTAAAGCAATACAGCGTATAGTTTGCTTTCCTCCACGTATTATTTCATTATAATATACATGCATAAGAGTCTAAAATGGATGCTCCGATCGAAATTACTGTTAATAGCGACACCAACTATCTGAACGTAAATTTTTTTCCGTTAACCTAAATTTTTTTTTTTTAACTTGAAAGGTAGGAAATCAATTTAGTTAATTATAAGTACTTGTTAATTATTTGAATTTGATACTACAAACAAAATTTACTGATGTCGTAAATTAGTTTTATTAGAATCTGATGTTCAGTAATGAAATTTGGTATATGAAATGACAGGATTGAAGGATTCAGGGATAAAATAGTCACTTTTATTATTTTTCCTTCGTGGAATTAGCTCATCCAAACAAAATAGAAAGAGAACTAAATTTTTTCCTTCATTATTTATCCAAACAAGTGAAAGTAAAATAAATTTCTTTTCCATTCCATCCCATCCTTTCCTTTTTGTATTTTCCTTTCCTTTCCATTGCTCTTTGACGAACCAAACACAGTGTTACTCACCCAACTTCATCTCTCGTCCTGTTTTTTTTTAATTTCGATGTATTTTTTTCGTTTTTTTTTTCCTTCTTTCACTCTCCATCTCATTACGGCATTGCTTTCTTTCCTTATCATCTTTTCTGTCATATTGCAAATATAAGATGTAATAAACACAAAAGAGTAATTAATAAATGTAAGGGGTATGTAAAATTCATTATGGGAGTGTTAAATATGTTTTCATTTATCTTTTGTTATGGAAGTACGTTATTTGTGATAAGAAAGTATCTAAATACTATTAAGGGAGTATGTAAGATTCATTAAGGGAGTGTCAAATATGTTTTCATTTTTCTTTTATTATGGAAGTACATAAATTGCGATAAGGGAGTAACTAAATATTATTAAGTGAGTGTCAAATATGTTTTCATTTATCTTTTTATTATGGAAGTACTTTGTGGTAAGGGAGTAACTAATTATTGTAAGAGAGCATGTAAAATTTATTACGGGAGTGACAAATATATTTTTTTATTTATCTTTTATTTTGGAATTACGTCATTTGTGATAAAAGAGTAACAAATTATTTGTAAGGGAGTATGTAAAATTTGTCAAATATATTTTTTATTTATCTTTTATTATGGAAGTACATAATTTGTGATAAGAGAGTATCTAAGTATTATTAAGGAAGTATGTAAGATTTATTAAGAAAGTGTTAAAAATACTTTTATTTATCTTTTATTATGGAAGTTCGTAATTATTTTTAAGAGAGTATGTAAGATTTATTAAGGGAGTGTTAAATATATTTTCAGTGGTTAATTTACTTTAAAGGAGTATTTAATTTGTCTCATGAGAGTAATTATATTTACATAAGTACCTTATTGTATTATAACATAAGAGAGTATATTTTTTGACTAAAAGGAGTATCTATTTGACTCAAGGGTGTATTTATTATAATCAAGGGATATATTAAATTGCTATATGCAAAGGAATACGGAAAAAATGAAGATAGAGAAGAAGAGAAGAAAGAAGGAAGGGCGGTGAGGGAGAGCAACATGGAGAACGAGGAGAGAGCGGGAGTTGAAGGGAGAGCGACAGAGAGAGATGAGAGCGGAAAGGGGAGAGCGGAAGGAGAGAGCGGGAGAACGAGGAGAGAGCGCGAGTCGAAGGAGAGATCGGAGGAGAGCCCAAAATTTAGCCCATGTCGCAAAATCCAATAGGATGTCACGGATGTCAATTTACGGGGATGCCTCGTATCAGCACTGATTGTATCATGGGTGGTAATTTGCTGTAAATCAATTTGTATATGCAAAATGTCAAAAAATAGAAGCATTTTTGTAGAATTTGCTCCAATGGACATTTCATGTCCTTTTTTATTATATTTGAACTATTTCTTTCGGCTTTTTTAATTTATAACTAGAAATGTGGCTTGAATTGGTTAAAGCCTCATCGATAAGTAAATATTCAAATTAGTTACTTCAGTTTTGTATTAACCAAAATGGATGATGCTCTTTGCAGAATACGCCCTTTAGAAACGGATTATTCAGATTACAACACAAATGCAATAATAGTTATTAGATAACAAGCTAGCTAAGGCCACTTGGATAGTTTAAAATACTTTTCTTGCTCCTTGTAGCATTAATAATCATCAGAGTACGTCTACTAATACAAATTGTCATTGGTTTTATGGTTTATTTATGCTCTTTCATACAAAATTGGTCTGTAAAAAGAAGATTTTGCTGCCACGGCAGCAACATTAGAAATTATTCAAATAATGTCAAACCATCATTAGTCCTGTAATCAGTTAATCTTCTCACTTCAAATTCAATTACTATAATTTTTTAAATTACTTTCCCACAATAGATCTTGTAATTGCCACATCCATTCCCGCGTCATGCAACCTATTTAGCAAAGTTGTTAACATTACAGCATTATTACTAATTAAATTAGTTTTACACGCTGTAAGGATACTATTTTGTTTGAATTGAAAATTTGCCGCATCTTTTGTGAAGTTTCAAGTGAAGTACCAATTAGCTACCAAAACCATATGGTCTAGTAAAAATTGCCCTTGAATATTATGTACAATTATTATAACATAAATAACGATCTATAGTAGTAGCAACATAGACTTTTATATTCAGAACATAAATTACAATATCAATTAAATAAAAATTAATTTTGGCACTTGTGTTAGCTAAAAAAGGAAAAAAATATGTCCTCAGCAAAAAAACATTACCAAAGTTCGGCCACAGAAAATCCAGAGATAATTGTGCACTTGTGTTGCGCTGTACAGTCCTAGATCTTCCTTTTTAACTTTTCTCAGAAACGTTAACTCTTTCCCTGGTTTGAACTTTGAACTTCGAATTTAAAACAAGTCGGATCTGGTCACCTCCCTCTCGCTTCCCAACATTCAATTTTCAAACAAAACACCTCGAACCAGAAAGGTATCCTTTTTACTCATTAACGGTAAGCGCACCGATGCAATTCAAAACTGAGACAGAGAGAGTCTGGGACTCTGGAGCGACATGCCAAGCGAGTGGGGACGCTCCCTTGCACGATCTTAGAGGCATCCAATCAACGGTGCAGATCTTCCCAATTTCAAATCCACCTCCCATTATTCCTTCCAACTATAATAAAAATAATAAAATACTTTTAGAGAACCGTTGCGTTCTTGAACGCTCTTACAGCACAATTCCCGAGGAAGCGGATGTACGGCCTTGATTAACCCAGGATTTCATATCGCTTCATACCCTTTCAATAAAACTAGTCAATAATGTCCCAAACAAAAATTTAAAATTGTCAAAAAAATGGAAAAGGAGAATTTAAACAAAAAAGTTGTCATCATTATGTCCATTTTGAAAGTGAAAATTCAGGTTCTTGCAAGTGACACTGCCACCCATATTTAGCGGGCCCAGGTGACAGTGATAGATGGGTTTCCCTGAACATCTTATAAATACGACCAGACATTAATTAATTTCAAATTAAGACAACACTAGCATGATCACACTGGACATGTCCATTTTCAAGTTAATTGAGAGATGGAGCAACAAATTCAAAATCCTCGTAGTGCGAGAACTTGACTGGATCGGATACACGTCTACGTGGCATATGATACCGTCGCCAACATATTGGACCTACTCAAATTAAGGCCCCACTTATCAGTGGAACCTATATCTGTACGCCGATTCCATGGGATGATCCTTAAACCCCCTTATTAATCCCTGCTTGGAACTCTCTCTTTCTCTGTCCGAAAACTCGAAAAGAGAGATTCAATTGTGAGACGGACCCTTTTACTATTATCTCCCAATTCAAAACCAAAAAGAAACAAGAAGCGATTATTATCTCTTCTCATTTTGTGTCGATCGAAGCGCTAGGGTTTCTGAGAGATGGCGAGTTCGAACAGGAGATCATCGCTTTCAGTTTCATCGGCGTCAGGGAAGAGAGCGGCGTCGGAAGGCGTTCCGTCGAAGGCTCCGGCGATCACCGGAAAGAAGAGGGTGGCGCTCGGAGATGTAAGCAATGTCAGCAATGCCGGACGTGGACCGGCTCGGGCTCCGGCGAAGACTGTAACTGTGAGTGTAGAGAATTTTTGTATTTCTCCTTTTTCTTGATCAGGTTTTGTTCACTGTTTCTTTTCTTGTTTCTTGATCAGGTTTTTTTGGTTCATATTTTCTTAATTTGATTCAGTTGTGCCTACAAATTGTTCAATTGGGAATGAAGCACTTTTTTAAGATTGCAAAATGAAATTTATTCATTTTGCATTTTCCCTCGTTCTTGGAACATTACCTTGGTTTCTTGATTATTCTTTTCACTTATTATTAGGTTTAAATTTAACGAATTTAAATGACAAATGCAATTGCCATTTGATAAATTTGTACTTCGCAAGAAATTTTCTTGCTTTTTATTTAATATTTAATTCTGGTTCTGTTACCAACTTACCATTTAGGAATCAATTGAGTTGGTTCAGATCTTAACCTCTACTTAAAGTTGTCTCAATAAATTTTGTAGGAAGTCTTTTATACCATGTGATTGTTGGAGCATTCTTGCTTAACTTTTCAAGGTGGATTATTCATGATTGGGTGGTTTTATATATATTTAGTGAATCATGAACTTTATATTATTTTTCTCAGAAAACCAATCCACCAACGTCCACCATTGTGAAAAGGGGGCCGGCAACAACAACCAATCGTAGCTCAACAAACCGGCGAAGCTCACTAACACCTTCTGTCACTAAAAAGACAGCTTCTCGTTCTGCTCCTACCATCATTAATCCCCCTCTGAAATCTACAGTCTCTATTTCTAGTACGGCAGTGCCAGCAAAGGATGTGTCGGCAACACTACTTGTACCGACTGTTTCTGTACCTCTCGTACAGTGCCGTACCGACCATTCCCCAGAAAGATCAAGGGACTCTGAGACAATGTCCACTTGTGATTCAATGAAGAGCCCTGATTTCGAGTACATAGACAATGCCGACTCAGCTACAGTTGACTCACTTGAGAAAAGAGCAAATGCTAATCTGCGAATCTCTGATGACATCATCACTCCTGGTTTGTTTTCCTCATATGTTCATCTTTGTATTCTGTTGTATAATTTACAGACTGATGTATCAGGATCATCTAATCTCATATCGACATCACAGTTTCCAAGTGTAATGGAGATGCACCTGCTGTGATGGAAATTGACAATGATTATGAAGACCCACAGTTATGTGCCTCACTTGCATGTGATATCTATCATCACTTGCGCATAGCTGAGGTGAGATTACTACGTTATCCCTATGTTTGAATAAAGACTTCAATTTCAGGAATGCATTCCTGTAGATGTACTTCAATTCTTTTCTCTGTTTACAGTATTTGCAACAGAGCAAATGTTCACACAAAACTAATTTGGTAATTTGGGCTACTCAATGGTGACTGGCTGCTTTCTGTGTAAAATAAATTACAATTGAATATTAAATGTTCCAGATCCTATACAAATCAAATACATAAAGTGTTGAATGCAAAAACAATTGTCAACAAGAAACCCTTTAATTAGAAATTTCTCTCATTTGAACCCTGCTTTTGGAACTAACAGTGATTGTAAGCAAACCTTATCAATGGTGCTCAGCCAAAGAACTAACAAAGTCATAAAATATTTCTGTTATGATATTATTAGTGTTTAGATGGGTTCATGTTCTTTAAATTGCTAGGTCTTGCTTCCTACTGTAAATGAAATTGAAGTTGAGTGTTTGTTCCAAATTTCTCATTTTATACTTGTTCAATCTTCATATCAAGTGTTTCATTTGTATCCCAGACAAAGAAAAGGCCTTCAACTGATTTCATGGAAACTATCCAAACCGACATCAACCCCAGCATGCGGGCAATTCTTATTGACTGGCTTGTGGAGGTTATATTTATCTAATTCCTATCTCTCGAGCACGTGCATCACATACATTTGAGTATAGATGTAACTTGGTTGTTTTGCTATGATATAGGTTGCTGAGGAGTACAGGCTTGTACCTGATACACTGCACTTGACAATTAACTATATTGACCGATACCTCTCAGGCAATGAGATAAGTCGCCAGAGGCTACAACTACTTGGTGTTGCATGCATGTTAATTGCATCGTAAGGATGATAGCTTTGTTTTTGGTGATTCAATTAATGAAGTTATGATTTGTTTTACCAAGAATCTATGTAATGTGGGTTTCATTAGGAAATATGAGGAGATATGTGCACCACAAGTGGAGGAGTTCTGCTACATAACAGACAATACATATTTTAAAGATGAGGTTCTACAAATGGAGGCTTCGGTGTTGAACTTTTTAAAATTTGAACTGACAGCTCCAACTGCTAAATGTTTTCTGAGGTTTAAACCTGAGCCTTTCACTATCCTTATTGTTTCTAACACAAAGTTTTTTAACTAACTAATTTTCATTCTGTTGTTTCAACCAGGAGGTTTGTTCGTGCTGCTCAATTGTGTGATGAGGTATTTTAACTACATGCTAGCCTGTAATATATCTTGCAATTACAGACAGGGTTGAAATGCAACTTTTTGAAAAAAAAAAAAAAAAGATAGATCTCTAGATCCAGACTCGCATTAAAAAAAAAAAGCTTATTTCAGTTTGTTAGAATAGAATTAAAGAAGCTATTATTCCCAAACCAGTATTGAATTCTAATATGTCTATTACTACTTAATTACCTTCCTTTCCTGTAGGAGCCCTTGATGCCGTTGGAGTTCCTAGCAAGTTATATTGCTGAGCTGTCACTTCTTGAGTACAACTTGCTTTGCTACAGTCCTTCACTTGTAGCAGCTGCCTCCATCTTTCTGGCAAAATTCATACTCCACCCCACCAAAAATCCTTGGGTATATTTTTATTTTTGTTACTCTCTAGTTTATTTTGTTGTGTATATTAAACCAAATTTTTCTTTCAATGTACAAATTGAGGCTGAGTCAAATAAAAAGATCGACTAAATTGGACACAATCTTTTTATATTTGTACAACCAAATTCTATCTGAGGGCAAAATAGTCAATGTGAATTTGATAATTTCTTGAGTGCTTGTAAGTTGTAACAGAAGAGTAGACTAGGGATGGCAACCTTTAATACATTTCTAAGTGGAGTTTGTGTTATTCATTGCAGAGTGCTACACTTTCACATTACACCTTGTACAAGCCATCTGAATTGCGAGACTGTGTTAATGTGCTTAACCGGCTTTTTTGCAATGGTCCAGGAAGCAATCTCCCTGCCATCAGAGAAAAATACAGTCAGCATAAGGTAAAAATGGTATATCAATTTAGTTGTTAATAAATGATGCTATTGAACATTATTAGCTCAATATTCAAATTTCTTTTTCTCATTTGCAGTATAAATTTGTGGCAAAGAAGTATTGCCCCTCAGTGATACCCTCAGAATTCTTCAAAGATGTGACCATCTGAATAAGTAGATAGCCCTCTGGTTTTCAATTTTTAGTTCCAAACTTCTAATCCAATTATCTGTTGGAATGAAGTCTGAGTAATGTTCTGGTCGGCTCAGCAATTGCTAGAGAATGGGATGATTGATCTGGCAATGTATATTTACAGTTTGTTCTTTCTTATAATGTTATTGCCTTTTTGCTTCTCAATGATTCTGTAAATTGTGAGGTTTGTGTGAGAGAGCGTGATAAGGCAAATAGCTGGGTGGTGTGTTGTGTAGTAAGTAGGTCTGTGTTGAACATATTCTTTTATCAATAATGAAGAGTTGGATCCAAAAATGGCGCAAGCTCTCTTGATTTATATTTTATAAATTGACTTTCTGATCTTCCAGTCGTTACCTTTTACATGTAATTGATGATTTCCGATTGGTCATAACCATGGTTAAGAAAGTGGAACTTAAACGTGAACAACATGTAATGTGTGCCTTCTAAGGCCTTAATTTTGGGCTATAAATCCATTGATACTGTGAGGCCTGTTTAAAGAGAGAAAAAGTTGCTAGTCTGACTCTTTGGTAACTTCGTATTTGAGAAATAGCAGCAAGCTTGGTCCGGTGGACGGTGGTTGATGTTTCTATGATACAAAACAAAATAATGAGAAGGAAATTAAGGGGTTGGATAAGGATTTTATAATAACGTGTTAAATGCACCTATAAAGCAGAGTTGCTTCTTGTACTACAGTTCCATCCGTCAATTTTTTTGTGTTGAAATAAGAGATCTTCAGCTGTGCTGGCGTTTGAGTGCTTTTGTGTCAAAAGTAAGACTTCATTTCGGCCTTACGCCTTCGATTCTTGGTATCAAGTATGTATTCATGTTGCATGAGTTTTGTAAGTTTGGTCAAAATTGTACACGCATATATGGTTTGATTAAAAATAAGATGACATATTTCTCTTCATAATTGCTCTAGACATATAACATATTATTGGCGGTATTCAAAATATAACATGAAAAAAAAAATTGCATCGATTAGTTTGCATATGCCGTTTTTTAATCTTTTATAGGAAGGGATATGAAAAACAAAAAAAAATGTTCGTGGAATCGTGGTTCATATTATATAATTAAGAAGAAATATCCCATATTTTGATCTTCTGAATTGATGTGCCAAAACTCAAAAGCAGAAAGATGAATATATATCAGAAGGTTTATAGGATGCGAATATTCCTTAATTTAATTTAAAATTTGAAATAATCTATTTTTTTCCCATTAAAAGAAGGGAGGAAAAAAAAAATGAGCAACTATGCTATTTAATTCGGCGCACACAACAACAGAAAGTTGAGTGCTACAGAAAGTCCAGAAATAGTGGTCTGAGTGCACATGCAGTGGCCTTACCCAAGTGTTTGGCTTCCTGGGTTGAAAGGTATTAGATAATTCTGTCTTTATTTGGACTTTTTTGCAAACGGGGACAGAAGAGGAACCCACCATGCTGATGTGCGCCTCTCACACGCTCTTGTTATTATCATCTTAAATTTTCATAAACTATAACAAAAGTCTGGAAAAAGATTATTCTGGCCCCAATTTCTCCAAAGAGAAAAAAAAATAATAAGCGCTTTTTCCTTGCACAAAAAAAGTTTCTAAGTAGGTCACAAATGGAAACTTCATGTCCTTTCATATTTGTTCCCTGAAATTCAAGTTTTCCGTGCTAATCTGAGAATCTGACCCACTAACATTTTATTTATTTATTAGTAAAACTAAGGTCCATATTTTATGTTTGACCCAACATTATTATTTGATTATATATACATGATGTGGTTATTTCATTACCAATGGTAAGACGACAGATTGTTGCCAGTGAAGACGCAATTTATAACAGGATACATTTTGTGTCAACTAGATGCGAATATTTTGATTTAAATAGGATTAATTAGACCATGAACACCAAAAAAGTGAATCTATTAACCTATGCATAGTCTGTCAATTTATCACCTGAATTTTAAGTAATAGTAAAATTTGTCGCTTAAATGGCCGACTTGTTGGCAACTTGTCATAGATTGGTTCCTTTTTCTCTTTTTTATTACTTTTTTTCGTGGTGGTGAAATATTGTGGGATGCATGTATTGTTTCTAGTTTCTGTATGCTTCCAGAGTTTCTAGTAGCTTAGTTTGGTCTTTTTTTTGTGGCACTTATGTTTGCGGATCTTCAGGTTGCATTCGGAGTTTAAAAAAAAATAAAAAAAGATTTTATGTTAAGCAAGTCAACTGATATGTGATGTTCTACTTAGATCTTAGTAGTTAGTAACATCCGGTTTATTTTTCTAATGTCAAAACTTATCTTCGTGATATAATTTTACTCTGAAAGAAGAGTTACTCGGCAACTATGACAATCTTAACAATCATTAAATAATAAAGTTTTAAATTTAAAATTTAACATTAAAACTAATTACTTTTATTTATTTGCTGCCTAATTTAAATTGATTTTTTTTTAAAAAAAACATTGTCAGGATTGTCAATATATTCGAGTACCTCCTTGTTATAATTATTTACAATTACAATGGTGTTAGAACATGCCTCGAATTTATTACCTTAATATGTGACTCTAAAACAAGTTTTGGGTGATCAAGTATGATAGCTCGTGCAGACTAGAAGATATTCACTTTGTAAATTTACTTTATGTTATTTAATATGATGAGATTTTAAATTCTCAAATTACATCAGTGCGTAGTAAATTTCGAACCTGCGTTGCTCACTGTTGTTGACAAGTACTTTGAAAAATCATATGTTTCTTACAATTTAGCAATGCTTGTGTGAACAATACATATATCTCGCCTTAATTTTTCCTCCTCAATTAGAAGATGAAAGTCATGGGCTCATCATTCATGTATCCTTAGTGTGTGACAAGTTTTTCAATGAATTGATCGGTGATACTCGTTGTAGAAATCTTGTTTGTTTATTCCGTAAGATTCTCATTCTTCAGCCTTTCAAGGAATCATGAGATAAATGTTAAATCAATTAAATCAACACTATCAAATGCATATTTACTATACACACATCATTCGATCTGAATAGAATTTTAATAATAGTTTATTGGATCCACTTCAGACATTGGAATTTTTTTTTTTGTCTTAGTTGTTAAACTTGTATTTCAATTTGGTTGGATTTGCATTCATCAAACTTTAATATATTATATGGTGTCTCTAGAGCTCCATCTGTTTTCATACTTATATTTATAATTTAAAGTATTTTTTAATAATAAAAGGATCATGCCTCTTATTTTTTATAAATTTGGATATAATTTATGTTAATGAATTTTATCCCATTTTTATCCCCTTTTTTAAATACTAACGTGGTGATCGATATTGTAATTGCAACAAGGACATGACTGATTGCTGATTTAGTGATGTTGTTAAACAAGAAATGTTATTGAACATGCCATATTATACTTTACAATTGCTTTATATAATAACAATAATCCTGCGACTTATAAAAAAACACCAATTCAGAGTTGTAAATGTTTCAATTGAAGGGTGTATCCGACACTTTATATATAATCTACATCATTGATTTTTATACTTTGATTGAATATGTGGGACAAATGTTAACTCCAAATGAAAGTTCAAGGTCTCAGTTTCAAATGAAAACATTTAAGTGCACATTTATTTTTCAAAAACAAGTGAAAAAATTATGAGCAATATTTATTAGATGAAAAAAAGAAAATATCATTACAGTTTGCATCATATTAAAATACAAATTTCTATTTTTGTTAGATAATTTCATTCAACATGCAACGTTACGCCGAAAAAAAAAAATCAATAAATTGAGTCAAAACATGTTTATTATGATGCCACACAATGGGCAGGCGATTTTCCTAGTAATAGGTATATACAAGCCTTTACAATTGAAATACAAGGTTAAATATAATATATTTAATTAAGAAATAATTAATCAACAGACTTATTATGTGATAAAATGAATAATTTGAATTATTGCCAGTCCTAATTCAAATTCTATCTGAATAATCTAATTTAAATAATAACTTAATCTCCCTTAAATATTTTCAGTACCGTTAAATGCGAGCTCTCATGCGTTTGGTTGCAAAAAATATTTCAAATATACCCAACTTTGTGGTCTTTGCCCGAAATGGAAAAGAGTGGCTCAAATCGTGCCACCCATCTCCTAAGAAACGCACCCTTATGTTCCTATGTTGTACTGAGCAAAACAAAGCCAGTTTGGCATTGTATGTTTCATTAATGGAAAGTGTTTGTCGCTGTCATGTTGTGTTCGTGACGTGTTTAAAGTTTTCACGTGTCGTATCGTGCAGTGTCTAAATTCTAAGGGATGGACACGACACGTCTAAAGACAAGCCACACCTCGTGTCCTCGTGCTGTGTCTTTTTTGGTCGTGACGTGCCGTGCCATGTTCAAATACGTTTGAATTTCATAAGACACAGTTATATACTTGTGTTTACCGATTAATTGGACAATCAAATTCTTAAATTATCCTTAAAAATAAACAATATGAGGAAATATTTCTTATTATTTGATAAAATTTACCACCTTTAACTTTCATTATAAGCTTGTTGTGTCTCTCGTGTCGTGTCTCATGCCTGTCGTATCGTGTTTCGTGCCGTTTCGTGCCGTGTCGTGTCGTGTATGGACATTTCGTGTGTAGTGCCGTACCGTGTCGTTGCTATCAAAGTTGGACAGGACATGTCTAAAAATATGGCACGCTTAAGTTCTTATGTTGTGCCATATCGGTATTTTATCGTGTTGTACCATATCATATTCTGCCGCCCGTGTTTTTTTAAACAATAAAGGAAGCCTACGGGCGTTGGAACTTTCATAAAAAAATAATAATAATAATAATAATAAAAAATAACACACCCTTTGTTTTTGGTCGAACCAACTTCAGAGAAATTCTTGGACACGGATTCTTCAGTCCATTTGGTCCATTTAGACCCTTTTTTTTTTTTTTTTATAAAACTAGTGGGTTGATTGATCCCACCACTTTTTATTAATGAAAAGCAAAAAAATATACAGCGTAGGAAAGTTATCTAATACCCCCATATCCCAAGTATATCTATCCCTATGTCACCAATACCACTTCACCCTCGTCCCCTTCTACCATCTTATTACAAATTGTATCAAATCACGGACACATGGAATCAGGTTCGTCCATTTAGACCCTTTTTTTTTCATTTTATGCTATTTTGGTCCGAAGTATTTTATAATTCATTTTTTTTTTCTGTTATTGTTCTTTGATGTTGTTCCGCCACAGAAGAAAGATGTGGATACTATATATATTTCCTTTCCCATTATCTGATAATAACAATAGGTCTTTACACATGCTAACTGTCTGACGGCCGTAGAGGTGCAGAGGTATGTAGATTTTTTTTTTTTTTTTTTTTGGCCAATAAGACCGGAGGCATATATATATTTTTTTAAAACGGTTCCAACAGGCAACAGAGAAATCATTTATCTCACATTCAATATAGTTAAACTAATTGAAGGAATTGGGAAAAATTATGCAGCCTCCTCAGATTAATTTACTAAACCTAATCATTCTGTTTTACTTTTTACGAGTGCAGTGTAACGATACTAAAATCCGATAATGAAAAACCAGTCATTGATTTAATGGCAAAGAATAACATAATTAATATAAATTATTCTGTTCTTTATCTAATGTCATATAAATCATCAATTTCATTAATTAGCTAAGTGTTTTTGAAACATTATCATTACAAAAAATAATACCAATAGGTCTATTTAATTAAATATACTTTTTTTCTTTTAATTGTGTAAATAGGAACTCATAACCTGCACACTAGAACCCACCAATCTGCATGGGCTAGCAAGCAACCAAAGAAGTTTCGGAAGCGTATTCGGATGATCTTGTACTTCTCCCTTCTCCATTCGTTCTAAATACTCTGTTTTTTATCCTAAAATTTTTATAATAAGTGAGCAACTAATAACCGTAAATGATCAGTTTGTCTGAACAAAGGATAATATTATAAGTGCATATACTAGATATAATAAGAGATCACCTTATTTATATAAATGTTCAATTTATTAAGCAAAATGTTCAGTTCATTAAAATATTATAACCGTAAATGTTCAGTTTATTAACGGCTATAAGCATAAATGTTCAATTTATTACGTATAAAAGTTTAGTTTAGTAAGGAAAAATGTTTAGTTTAGTAAGTATAAATGTTCAGTTTATTAAAAATATTATAAGCATAAATGTTCAGTTTATTAAGTATAAAAGTATAGTTAAATATTCAGTTTATTAAAATATTATAAGTATAAATATTCAGTTTAGTAAGTATAAATATTCGATTTAGTAAGTATAAATGATCAATTTATGAAGTATATAGAGTGCAGACGAGAGTCGAGGAATAGGGAGAGGGAAACACATCAGGAATGGAAATGTGCTCCCAGCGCTGGCGCCAAAAACGAAAGTTTAGTTAAATATTCGGTTTATTAAAATTATAAAATATTATAAGCATAAATATTCAGTTTAGTAAGTATAAATATTCAATTTAGTAAGTATAAATGTTCAGTTTATGAAGTATATGAAGTGCAGACGAGAGTCAAGGAACAAAGAGAGGGAAACACATCACGAATGGAAATGTGCTCCCAGCGCTGGCGCCAAAAATGAAAGTTTACAAGGAAGAAATGTGCGTGAGGCAAGAGAAAGGAGAGGGAAGGAAACAAAAGTCAAAGGGGAGGGATGCACGGTGCGCAAAAATGGAATGGTGCTCCGAGCATCCGTTTCTATTTTTTGATCGGTTTAATATGGGATTAATATGGGATGATACAGATGATAAAAATGAAGATTGCACCTATAACACCCGAAAAGAAAAGCTTCGTTCTATTTTTATGTACACGATAATATATACGAGCAATGTAAGGGTGATTGTGTTAGAGTTATGTCCTAGGAGCCAATTATTAAATGGCCACTTCTATGGTTTATGTGATTGATGATATTTTATCATTTATTCCTTGATTTATTAATTGACAGATCATTCAGGTTGAGGATCTGAATTGTGGATCTCTGTAGTTCATTTATAATTAAATGACAATAATAAATCTAAAAGGTCCGTAATCTTGATAATTAACAAGGAATATTAATTATCGGATAAGATTAGTATGCAAGTTAAGTGATGATTAAGTTCTACAGATCATAGGTAAGGAGTTGCCAACTTAATTGCATATGTATATGTTATAGAACATAGTACAGGACGCGACCCAGTGAAATAAATATATGGATTGTGTTATGTGTCATTATTTATTTCATTTGAGTTTGATTCTAAGTTTGAGATGGTTCAGCTTTTCCACATGAGGATAGGTTCAATAAATATCGTCTACCGTTGATTCCTGATAAGGGCTGCTATACGGACTTTATTTATGTTCTCTTGAATTGTGCGGGGAAAAGTTGTTCATCAAGAAAACCGTATGTCCCTCATTAATTAACTTAGTGAGCGATGATATCTGTTTGGGCCCCTTGATGGAGGTGGACTGTTTGCTAGCAACTGATACAGTCATCTCTAGATCAAGAAACGTATAATCTGCAAGAGTGACACATTCCTATCTTGGATTATACGATGATATCATGTGACATAAGAATCGGACAAGGAAATACTATTATTTCTTATGCAGGATTAAAATATTGTAGCAGTACACTATTTATGCGAATTGGGAATCATAACGTGTTGCTAGATACCGCTTATGATTATTAGAATTAAATAACGATTTAATTCCATGGCCAACGTAGCATAAATCCTCAAAGGGTCACACAAATAGAGCTTTAACCAATACAGTGCATTATTTATTTATTCACAGCAGTATGTTCTGTGAAAATATGATAAGTTGATTAATTAATTATGCGCCGTTGCGAACCGTTATTATTAATTAAATCAAAGAGATCATATGGAAATAAAATAATGCATGTGCTAATCCTAAAAATAATTATCAATAAATTGATAATTTGTTCAACACATGTTTTGATATAATTGTTGGAATTATATTAAGTACATAAGCCTTTATTTAGTTAGTAAATTAAAGGCCCAACTAAAATGCAAATAAAGTGGATCATTAATTAAGGAATTAATGTATAAATTGAGCTTTGTGTATTTAACCCAAAGCCCATAATGTTGGCCGGCCTCATAGGGGTATTATGGTCTAATTTGATTAGGTCAATAGTACTATATAAGGACCACTTAGTGAGGGGATTAGGTTAACTATTCTCTCTCTTCCTCTCTCCTCAATTGAGGCCGCCACTTTCCACCATAGAGGAGAAATTTCAGATCTGAAATTTTATCCCTCTTCCTTGCATTAGGAGCTCATGTGTTGAGACTTAGCTAATTCATTTAATAGAGATTATTTGGAGGAAAGGCTAGTAATAGGGATTAGCTTCTCTCTTTAATTCTAGCTAGCACTAGAAATTAGAGTTTGGTTAATCTCTAGGTGGACTCGAGGCCGAAAGGAGAAGAAGGAAGGGCGGAGCTAGCACGCCATCGCCTCCTACGCATTGGAATCGCCTTCTAGTTGCGATACTAGAAGAGGTACAAACCCCGATTCCTTTCTCTTGTGTGAATGCTTAAGCACTAGATCCATAGTGCATGATGATTAATTAGGATTAATTAATTATAATTAGTCTAAAAATGAAAATTATGCACTTCCTAACAGATTGTTCTTTGATGACAGAAAAGAACACTTCCTTCCTTGTCACTACAAAGAAGCGTGTCATAAATAAATCTGATCTTCTAATTATCAAACAAAAGTTGCCAAAGCACCACCGACACTGTTAAGATATATATTGATAATTTGATACACTAAAAACATATAAAAATGGTCATATTAAAAATATTTTAATTTGTTTTGGATAACAATTTTTAGATACATTAGTTTTGTTTACTTCAGTAAATAATGTATTCGATAGGTTGAGTGTAATTAGGCATGCTTTTTTCGCTAGTTTTGTTTTCATATGAAAATTATATTTGTATATATTGTTATATCGGATATTGTTTGATTTGGATGTATTTATGTAATTTTCTAATCTATATTAGTATCTGTCAAAGAAAGATCTATATTAGTGTCCGGATTTATCTGCATCCATATCTTAACGATATTATTAATCTGCATGAGTCATGACTGCATCCCAACTAGTTTTTAACAGCTAAAGAGTTCAAACTTTCTTTAAAATCGCTTAAATATTATTTTTGATGCAACAAGATTTACTTCAATACTAGGTGGCGGGTTCGAACTGGAGTTTTAATTTTGTGACATTTAATTTCGAAATTAGTTGGAGGCTTGATCCATCTTATCTTTAAAAAAAAATTACTTTAATACTTGAGCAGAGACTTCCGAATTTTATTTAAATATAAAGTTGAATATTGATACTTTCGTCAATTATTATTTTGAACCAGAATAACGAATAAACGATATGTCCAATTATATTGCAAAAATCAAAGGCCATTATTTGTAGTCGGCATGCTGAGGTGTTCCACCCACATAGTGACTCGTTACATAGCTCATGACGTTTTCATGCTGCATCACACCATATAATAATAAGATTTTGCGACAAAAATATCTTAAGACCAAAAAAAAAAAAAAAAAAATCCCAAGATAATAATATACACTCACACTATCAGAAGGGGTTTTTTTCTTAAACGGCTCTGACGAAAACAATAGCTCAACAAAGCACCATGCGCTATATGATATTTACATAAAGAGCCAAGACGCAAAGTGCTTGTACGCCTTATTTTGAGCCCCTAGTAAGGCGCAAGGTGC
The DNA here is from genome assembly GCA_027562975.1 of Rhynchospora breviuscula. Lineage (NCBI taxonomy): Eukaryota > Viridiplantae > Streptophyta > Magnoliopsida > Poales > Cyperaceae > Rhynchospora > Rhynchospora breviuscula. The sequence goes on from CM050402.1 coordinate 7,279,652, forward strand.
TTCTGCGCCCTGCTAGTTAGGCCCCAAATCAAACTACGCCTTACCTGTTAGGCTCCAAATCAAACTACGCCTTACTCCTTCATTTTTCTGCCGACACTCCACGTATTTTAGCCCTATTTTAATGGAAAAAAAAAGTAAGGCGCACATCTAACCTGCGCCTTACCCCAATTTTCTAAACAAGCAAGCTTATTTTATTATGTTGAGAATATGTTATTTCATATGTGTCACAATTGCATCCGATATCAAAGCTAATTGATCCAATTATTTGACATTAATAATAATAAAATATCGTAGTTCATTATTGAAGCATCTTCATTAGTCAAAATACATTAACAACCCCTTAAAGTTTGTCCCAGTAAAAACTCGATTGGGCAAAAAAAAATAATGAATTTTTTGTTTGAAACTAAGAATTGCGTTAATAATGAATCAATGCCAAAAAGATGGTGCTTACGTGTTGGCTGATTGAATAAGATTAGAGGGGTATATATGGCTGATTTTTCTTTAAAAAAAGAGTTCACTGATAAAGAAAACTAATTAAAACACTAATCAATATAAAGGCATTACATTAATCAAAGCACTAACATTACATTACAAATATAAAGGCATAATACAAGTTCAGAATTATACTAATCTTAGCAGAAATAACATTACAATACAAATTTAAAGGCATACTACAAGTCTAGAATTACACTAATCAAAGCACAAATAACATTATATTATATATTTAAAGGCATACTAATCTGTCTTAGTTCTCTGCAAGAAAAACATCATAATCAAAGTTAGAAATTTACAAGTGAAATAATAAAATTAGAGATTAAAAATGCAAGAAATTAAAAAATACAAATAACCTTCATCATTTCTCGTAGCTGTGGGGCAAGTTCTCCGGCTATGTCCAGATTGTCCACAGAGATGGCAAGTGTAGGGATTTTTACGTTGGCTAGTTACGTCCATGTCAGTACGAATTATTAATGTCAAATAATTGGATGCAATTAGCTTTTAATAAGTTTTGATATCGGATGCAATTGTGACACATATAAAATAACATATTCTCAACATAATAAAATAAGCTTGCTTGTTTAGAAAATTGGGGTAAGACGCAGGTTAGATGTGCGTTTTACTCTTTTTTTCCATTAAAATAGGACTAAAATACGTGGAGTGTCGGCAGAAAAATGAAGGGGTAAGACGTAATTTGATTTGGGGCCTAACAGGTAAGGCGTAGTTTGATTTGGGGCCTAACTAGTAAGGCGCAGAAGCACCTTGCGCCTTACTAGGGGCTCAAAATAAGGCGTACAAACATCTTGCGCCTTGGCTCTTTATGTAAATATCATATAGCGCATGGTGCTTTGTTGAGCTATTGTTTTCGTCAGAGTCGTTTAAGAAAAAAACCCATCAGAAGTACACTTTTTTATTATTTTTTGCACACATGTCATTCGCCAACTGGATCCGTACCCGATAAGAGAAGAAAGAGGGAAAGTACAAATTGCAAATTTCCGAGGACCTAAGTATCCGACATGTCCAGTGCTAATTGGATCAATAACCCAATAGCCCATGAACCGTCTCAGAGGCGACCGCCATGGACCCATTCACGAGGGAAGGTTAATCCAACGGCTGTGATTTACCTTCCTATCTAGAGAGAAACGTGATGGATGTGGCCACGTCTCCGGTCCCCAGTGTACCAATAGCCACAGAAAATTTTTCCTCCCCTCTGACCTTATTGGTATGCAGGTACAAACTTACACGTATTTGTTTACTAGGTAGATTTATCAGCCTTGGATTTTTGTGTATATGCCCACCAAAATTCTTATTTGCAAACTATTTAAGTGGAAATTTTTGTCTTTTATAATTAACCTTTCTTACTATTATGTCCAGAATATTTATTTGCCAAGTATAAATTAAAATCTGAAGTATAATTAGTGAATGAAAATAGTTTAATTCCTTGTAATGAGAACCTTTTGAAATTGCATAGTGGATAAATTCGAAAAGGTATCTAAAAAATTAGTTTTTACAGTTGATTTTTACTATATTCTTTACTGAAGTAATACAAATACAACATATGATTTATGTCGCATTTTTTTCATTGTGTTTATTTTAGCAATGTAAAGTATGTCGGCTTGTTAATTATATATATATTTTGAAACAACAGGTAACAACAACTCATTTTTTCGTTTATTTTATATAAGAAAAATAGTTCATACTCGTAAAGAAGATGTATCATTTTGCATTAGTCTCTTGATACGATAATGTCTTCAGTGAGTGAAGAAAGTAGTTATTTTTTTTTATTAAAAAATAAAGCTGAACTCTCCTCAAAACCATTCAATTTAGCGAATAAGATAACATAACACAAAAGGTTGTGGTTTTCTTAATACATTTGTTCATAATATAATAATATAAACTAGAATATTGGAGGAGAAAGATGGCTATTTATACTGATAAAAAAAGATTTAGTAATGAATTATATTATTATTGGACATTCATGAAACAAATATTCAGATGTCAATATTTTTTTTAGAATATCATTTATATTTTTCAGGACTAGAATTCGTAATAGATTAACTTGAAAATTTTATAGTGATTGTAAAATTAAGACAATAAATTATATCAGCATTACAAATTCTTTGTACATCACAGTTTACGTAATTTGGAAGTCGTTTGACATTTCATTAAAAGCAATAATAATATACGGATTGTTGTAAATTTAAAGTTATTTAATGAACGTAAAAAAATTTCATTAAATTTTAATTTACATTGTGAATCCTAAAGTAAACCCCATTCTAAATGTAGAATGTTGAATTTTTGAAGTTTGACAACACGATAAAGCGTCAATGCATGACATTCTATAAAAAAAATTCAAAACAACGTGTACTAATTAATATATAGTAATCTTCCAGTCGACTAACATAGTTGCAAATAAATAATAAGCAAAAATAACTAAAAGGGTAAAAATAAGGAGACAAAAGGGTTCTCAAAACTGTACCTGTATGCAAGTAATAGTGTCAGTGAAAATACATCAAAGTACGCGGATAGATAAGCAAAAGTACTTGACTCAAATCTGAGAAAAAAAAAATTTACAAGAGTAAAATAGAAATCGAAATTGAGCTCTGAATCCTGAATTCTGATAAGCAAAAGCAATAGACGCAGTGCAGAGAGAGACGCAGTCACAAAGTGCCAAGATGCTATCTGACCGTTAAATCTCAACCCTTCCTCCCTTATCAATCCCTCTCATCTCTTCTCTCCTCCCGTCTCCCTCTCTCGTTCCTTCCTCCTCTATCCTCTCTTTTCTCTACTGCACCTTCTCCTTTCCTTTCATGGACATTTCTTATCCCATCCCTTCTTCCCTCTCCTCCCACTAAGAAGTTCTTTCCCAATATATTTTCTTTGTTTTCTACTATACCTCCAGCTATATATATATATAGCTTGACTTGTGTTATCTACAACAGAAGGAGAGACCAAGGTTGTTGTTCACTGCTGAGATATGAATAATTGTCTTTGAATTCAAAATTGAGGCTCTTTGGATAATCTTTGTGAATTTGAGCTCTGTTATGAAACCTTGTTTTATTTTGTGTGTGGTGTAATATGGGCAATTGGTGCATGTGTTGAAGCGGTTCATCTAAAATTTCTTAGCTCAAAATTTCATATTTCAATTTTCTTTGGATATCATGTGTAAAATTTCCTTTCTTGTTAACTAATTAAGACATAAAAAGACCTTGCAATGGTTTTCTATCCACAGAGAAACTTATCTGCAAATTGCAAAATGGTTGGTTGGTATTGGTTTGTGTGATATGAACCTTATCCTCTTGGCATGAGAAGCGCAAATTCTCTCCGATAAATTCGAAACTTATAAAGTTTGTGAACTATGACTCTGACTAATCAATTCTAATTCAATTTTTATTGGTTATTATAATTTGTAGGTTGGTTTTTGTTGGTGCTAATAATTAACAAGTAGAAATTAATGGCTCCGAAAAGTGGTCGTGGTAAAACAAAGGGAGAGAAGAAGAAGAAGGACGAGAAAGGTAATTTCATTCAATTAATTAATTGCTTAATTGCTTAATTGAAGTTTTTATTTTACTCTTTTAGCTATTAATTAACTAGCATTCTAATACCTTTTGGAATTTTTAGTTCTACCTGTGGCCTTGGATATCACTGTAAACCTTCCAGATGGGTCCCACGTCATTTTAAAGGTACTCTTCCCTCTCTCGTTGACAATTAATGCTATTAATTATGAGGTTAGTACTAATTAGCTTACGTAACATAGTAAACCCTTTTTGTTCGTCATTTGTTTGCAATAACAAGAGAATTCAAAATAAAAAAATAGAAGTAAAATAAATGGAAGAAATGGAGTCATGAAAAATGTCCTGTCAATTGTCAGATGGAGCTTTTTTATTAGTTGACTCTGTAATGCATAATTGCCACAACGAATATTCATTTAAAAAAAAAAATTAGACCTTATTCTCTGCAAAAATAGAAGACGCATGAATCTTTGATAATCTAAGTACCAAAGCTATGACTTCTTATTTTCAGCACTGTCATCTAGAAACTAATATATATGCACCAAAAATTGCATGTATGGTTGGTGGCTCCAACATGTAAGCTCATGGTATGATATATATGTTAGTTGCACATCAGCACCACAGAGAAACTAGCTAGGTTTCAAGAAAATTCATTTGAAATAAACACAAAAATAATTAACAAAAGTTTTACTATAATGAGGTACAAGTCAATGTTCATGTTCATGTTATCGTGTACATGCATGCATGCATATACTACTATTATACAAAATGCTCATGGCGCAAAATTATTGAATTAAAAGGTCCCACAATTTGTCTGGGCTTAAAATGGAAATAAACTCCAGTACAAACTACTAGGTATGGTGGAAAATGTAAAAAAGTGTCAAGAGAATCTGGGCCGTTAAATGAAAGTGCATATTTTTACAGGGAATTTCAACGGACAGGATCATTGATGTACGGAGGCTACTTTGTGTGAACACAGTCACCTGCGCTATCACGAACTACTCTTTGTCACATGAGGTATAAATTGTGTGTCAATTGACCAGTTATGTATTTACGTTACTTTTCTTTTTCGTATATTAAAATGACACGGCGTGCATAGCGTTATTTATTTATTTATATAGTTTATTTCCAATTTTCCACTGTCCTTTGTGACGTTTATAACTAAAAAATGGATACCTCAAGTGAAAATAACGTGGGGGAATTCTTTATTGTTTAGTTTTCTTATGACAGAGACTAAGGGCTCAAATCTTTCCCTTTTTTATTTTGCCTCATGTATTCTTTTTTTTTTTTTTCATGTCCGACATGAGAATTGAGTCTGTCAATTGACAAAACAATCATTAATTCACCTTTTAAAAAGAAAAAAAAATGAAGGAAAATTTAAATGGGACCACAATGCTGTTGGGTTTTGGATCCATGTATTCAACTCCTAATACGCAAATCACAATAAGATTGTTATTCTCTGCAGTCTGCAGTGATTAATCTGTAACAAAAGGAGTAATATTGGATCAATATATCACCAAAATCACAAATATATATGGAATAATTTAATGACGGATTTAACGCTTGCCACTACCGACTTCTTCGGTTGAGAAATTTTTTTCTAAAAAAAAAAAAAAATCTAGCATTGAAGGTTTTTTTTTTTATTTCTTTATTATTATCTTTTTTTTTTTTTTTTTTTTTGAGTGGCGATGGTGTAACATCATTGGATATATTTTTTTTCAGGTGAGGGGAACACAACTGAAAGACTCGGTTGATGTTGCTGCTCTCAAGCCATGTGTACTCACTCTTGTTGATGGTAAAATTTTACTATTACAGTGCTGTTATTAACTAGCAACATGATATTTTTTAAGCAGAAAAAAATGATATTAAGTCAATTAAGACAAAAAACAACGGAAAGCTTAAATCAAAATTCATTATTCTCTTTGACAGCCAGGTATAAAATTAATCGTCCTTAATGTAAATGCATAATGGTGATGTGGATCTTTTCATAGAATAACTAGGGAGTATTATAATTAACTACTTTTTTGACCTCTAATCAATCACAGAGATAATTTTTGGTACACCATGACGCAAAAAGCCATTTGTATCATGGTCTTTTTCATCGATATTTTTGCAAATTGACAAATTTGATTTAACTAATCCAATTTATATATTGAAATATCATAGAAAATCAAATTTTATCATTTTTTAAATTTTCTAATGTTTCTTAGAATTTTTCCATGCCTAATATTTTATGGAATGTTCTTTATATTAGTTTGTATAAAAATGGCAAGTTTTACAAAATTTGAAAAAAAACAGTTAAAAAATTTAAAAAATTGAGATTCCAATATATAATTTAGATTGGTTAAATAGATTTGTTAATTTATAAAAAATACAGATCGATAAATTCATGATGTATAGAAGGCTCTATGCAATAGGATGCATAATAAATTTTCTCTTATCAAAACCAGTTTCCGCAAAAATAAAAAAATAGCATCTTTCTAAAAATATTAAAATAATAATAAAACACACAGGCAAAAAGTTAATTGGTGTGTATTCTAATTCAACAAGCGTGTATTCTAACTAATGAAAGTACTATAAATAAATTTTAAGGTATGACATTTTTAAAGTCTATACTATACTTTTTTGTGTAACACTGCTCTGCACTTCGTGGAGTGATGATACTACTGGAAAAACGAGAGCATTCCTGTCGTAATGTATTGTGTATTTTATATTTTTATTAAAATAAGTGCGTATCCTTTTAAAATATTTAATCCGAGCAAAATTTGTGACATTTGTTTGAATTCGGGTCACAACTATTAAATGAGGCGATTCTATCTTTTGTAAATATGTGTGTACTCGAGATTTATCAACCATTTAATTCAAAAAATTTTAGATAAATAATCATTTAAAAAATCGACTTTGAATATGTATATACGAAAGATAAGTACTTGCTACGGCGGTTCTAAAATGTAATTTTTATAGGATAGTTTTGGACTGAAATTTTAAATCAAGGTTCTCAATTGTTGATTATATATAATACTATACCAGGGGATATGCCGTAAAAAAATGTTCCAGTGAAAAAATAATAATTTTCTAAACATGAAAGAAAAACAGACCACTGAGACTAGTAAGGGTAGAACTGAGGGGACAGTTATCAGCACTGCAGTACAGTACTGCACTGAGATAAAATCCCGTGAACGGTTTCATTAACGACTAATCACTTTCAAATCTCTCTCTCTCTCTCTCTCTCTCTCTCTTTTGCAGAGGATTACGACGAAGAGCGCGCCATCTCGCACGTGCGCCGCCTCCTCGACATTGTCGCCTGCACCTCCAGCTTCGGTCCCGCTCCGCCCAAGGACTCCACCACCGCCTCCGCCGCCGCCGATGCCCCCTCCGCCACCTCCCCCACCGCCACTGGAGGTGCCGCCATCGCCAAGGAGTCGAAGAAGAGCAGCGCCGGATCCAACGGTGGAGGTGGGCCCCGCAAGGCCTCTCCTCCACCACCTCCGGCGCAGAAGGAGGCCATTTCCGATCTAGAGGAGGAGATGAGCGGCGCTTGCCCCCGCCTCGGCGCTTTCTATGAATTCTTCTCTCTCGCCAACCTCACTCCGCCTTTGCACTGTAAGTGCCCAGCTATAAGACAACTTATTTGACTAAAATGACAGCAATGCTGTCTACTTTGTTCATTCAACTAATTAAATTTGATTTTTTTTTGTTGTTCTTAAGTTATAAGACGAGTATCTCAGCCGCGGCAAGATGAGCGACCGTCACCTGACCATCTCTTCTTTTTTGAAGTAAACTAAATCCCTCCCCTGTTACACATTTGACTTAAAATGATCATATTTTTTTATGTTATCTTATATTGTTGTGATTGTAAATATTTACAAATTGACAGGCGAAGCTTTCCGGTGGAAAATTCGTCATTGTAGAGGCCCGCAAGAGAGGATTTTACAGCCTCGGAAAGCAGCGTGTGTTGTGCCACAATCTCGTTGATCTTTTCAGACACTTGACTAGAGCATTTGACAATGTAAGCTTGGACACCCAAGTTTGTCCCATATTTTTGGAAGAAAGAGTAATTTGAAACTTGGTGTAGTGTAGAAATAGAAAGTGATATGTTATTGGTACTAATAACCAATTATGTTCCTTGTTGCTTCAGGCATATGAAGATTTAATGAAGGCTTTTACAGAGCGCAACAAGGTATATATTCTTTAATTAGTCCATATCCAAGCCTTATTTATGATAGATATTAAACTTATCGTAAGAAAGTGCTGATAAAAACCAAAAACCGTGTCACCCAAATTTGTTACTTTTCATTCTCTAATCTTTTCTCACATAAATATGTCGGCTTGAGCTCTGCAAGGATGCATACAATGTATTGGATCTGAAAAGGTTATAGTAGAGCAAAAAAATGTCAAAACTCAAAAGGTTATACTAGAGAAAAAAAATGTCTGTCCAGTCAAAAAAAAAAGGGTTCATTTGATACTGATACTTAGGTTGTGTTATTTTTATGATTTAAATGATTCCTTTTCATTGGGTTCCTTTGACAATGTCATTTTGCAGTTTGGAAATCTACCATATGGATTTCGTGCCAACACGTGGTTGGTCCCGCCGGTGGCCTCCCAATCCCCATCGAACTTCCCACCACTCCCAGCTGAGGATGAAGCATGGGGTGGCAACGGTGGTGGCTGGGGACGCGATGGAAGTAGTGACACAGCCCCTTGGGCAACAGAATTCCTCTACCTGACTACCATGCCTTGCAAGACCCCAGAGGAGCGCCAAGCCAGGGACCGCCGGGCCTTCCTCCTGCATAGTCTATTTGTTGACGTGGCTATATTTCGCACAATTGAGGCTATTAAGAAGGTTATGGAGGGAGAAGATGCTGTGAAAAGTGATGATGCCAGTGAAGTATTGTACCATGAAACAGTTGGGGATTTTGATGTTGAGGTCATGAGGGATAAGTCAGATGCGAGCTGTAAGGTTGATACGAAAATTGATGGAACCCGTGCGGCAGGATTAGAAGTGAGGCAGCTTGCTGAGAAGAATCTTCTCAAGGGAATTACTGCAGATGAAAATACTGCTGCCCATGTAAAATACTGTTCTTTCTATGATAGGATTTATGTTCGAAGTATTGGTCAGAACTTTATTCAGCCATCAGAAAAATGCTTATCAGACTTTCAATTAAAAAGAAGTAAATCAATATATTCTGAAAAAGTGGTTGAACTCTTTGCCATATTTTCTTTGCAGGATATTGATACTTTGGGAGTAGTAAGTGTGAGATATTGTGGTTATATTGCTGTTGCTAAAGTTAATCACCTTGACAGAAGCAAAGTTGACTTCCCACTACAACCAACAGATATTAAGGACCAACCTGAAGGAGGAGCTAATGCTTTGAATATAAACAGGTTGCTAACTTTTGTCAATAAAAAAATTGTGAACCTCATTTCCTGTATTATTATTATTGTTATTTTGTTTAGATTACCTTTCTGTTGGCATGTTAATGTCTGTTGGATTAATTGAGGCTTGAAATTTATTTGGATAAAATGACAAGAATTTGATTATGTAAGTGCTGTCTGCTACCTGTATTTATCTTGTACCAGCTAGTATGGTCAATTTCTCATGCAGGGTTTCCAGTGTGAATATTTGATGGAAACCACTCTTGATGGTTCTCTAATTCTCTCCTCTTTCTTTTTCTTTCTCTTGTGCTTTGCTACAAGCCTTGTGAGTTTGTTGAGAGATTTCTAGGTGCACAAGAGGTTTTACATACAATTAAGCACTAAAGATGTTTTCTATTTTGTTTGGTTCAGCTTGAGGATGATCCTACACAAAAGCAATGGAGAAAAACGGTCACCAAATCACCCACAGATCTCAAAGAATGATGAATTAACTACTGCTCAAACTTTTGTTGAAAACCTATTAAGTGAAAGCCTTAAACAGCTTGAATCAGAGGAAACCGACCTGAACTCCTTTACCAGGTGGGAGCTTGGTGCATGCTGGATCCAGCATTTACAAGACCAAAACAACAGCGAGAAGGAGAAGAAAAATGGTGGAACTGAGAAGGAGAAAAAGAAAAGTGCCTCTGAAAAACTACCCAAGGAGACCAAGGTCGAGGGTCTTGGGAAGCCTCTCAAGGCTCTCAAGAACTCAAAACACCTGGTTCCTGAGTTGAGTGAGAAGGGCTCAAATGAGGGAGACAGCTTGAAAGGGAAGGATGAGGCCAGGGAGAATGAATTGCTCAAGAGTTTGTTGAATGAGTCTGCTTTTGCAAGGTTGAAAGAGTCGGACACAGGACTCCATACGAAGGTATTAAACAAAAGTCCCCATTTGATTCTTTAGTTGTGGCAGTAACTGTTTCCATGACAATTGGTTTAAGATATACACGTTTAAACTGTTAGATTACTTCAGTACCTTTGGATAAGAAGTTTGTCTATAAAAGATGGGCTCTTCCGCCATTTTTTTAACGATTTTGATTGTTTTGTTGTTTGCTTGTGCTCAGTTTTATTGAGACATGATAATGGGTATATTTCTAGTTATCTTCTTTGTTTCTTTTTTATTTCTAGAGATTTACTTAACATATAATGGGAAATGTTGAGACTTGAGAATAAGTTTATACATTGACAACTTATCTAAATCAACAAAGGTCGGGTTTGTTAATTAATATCGTTTTCTATTGATTGGAGTGAAAACTAATAGACGTGTTCTACATTTCAGTCTCCACAGGAGTTAACCGAGATGGCTCAAAAGTACTATGATGACGTGGCTCTTCCAAAGCTGGTAGGAGTCAGCATAATAAGTGTCTTACTTATTAATTTATTTATTTTTATTTTTTATTTTTTTAACAATCAATTCCTTATTCCTAATAGTATTGAACATACTGTATATGCAGGTGGCTGATTTTGGTTCACTTGAGCTTTCACCAGTTGATGGCCGCACTCTGACCGACTTCATGCACACGAGGGGTCTGCGTATGCGTTCCCTTGGACGAGTTGTAAGTAAATAAATTACATCTTTATTGTTTATTGTATGCACGGAAGGACATTGGTATATCACAAGCATTCATTATTTTCCTTTTTTTTAAAAGGTTAAGCTGTCAGAGAAGCTATCCCATGTGCAATCCCTATGCATACATGAGATGATAGTACGTGCATTAAAGCACGTTGTCAGGTCGGTGATTGCTGCAGTTTCTGACACTAGACAGATGGCTGTGACAATAGCTGCAGCCATGAACCTGCTTCTTGGCGTGCCTGACTCAGCAATTTCGGAAAGTGCCCCTAAGATGCACCCACTGGCGTGGAAGTGGCTTGTGGGATTTTTGAAAAAGCGGTTTGAGTGGGACCTCACTGTTTTGAATTACTCTGATGTCAGGAAATATGCCATTCTTAGAGGACTTTGTCACAAGGTAGTTTATCTTGGCCCCTTGGGTAATGATGAAACAAGTTATATGAGCATTCATTTTTTTCTATTTTAGAATTTACATAGCTCAACATGGTGTAAAATTGATGACTGTTGTAAAATGCCAAGTAATTTAGAGACTTGTGAGTTTCATTGTATTTAGTGTTCTGTATTACAAGTATGAATCTTATTTTGTCTGTTTGACTGTATATTACTAAAAAATTTTCTTTGTAGGTGGGTATAGAGTTAGCACCAAGAGACTTTGACATGGATTCGGCTTTTCCCTTTGAAAAGCAAGATATTATTAGCCTTGTACCAGTACACAAGGTGAGAAAGACATGATTTAACTTACTTCTAGCAATTTGTAGAGTTACTATTGACACATAGAAACAAATTTCAGCAAGTTGCGTGCTCTTCGGCTGATGGTCGTCAGCTCTTGGAATCATCAAAAACAGCTCTTGACAAAGGCAAGCTTGAAGACGCTGTCAATTATGGGACAAAGGTAATATACAGAATCAACCACAAAGGTTTAACTATTTTACCAGTCACATGATGCACTAAATTTTATTAATTTATGCAGGCTCTTGCTAAGCTTATAGCTGTTTGTGGGCCATACCATCGCATGACAGCTGGAGCATATAGCCTTTTAGCTGTTGTTTTGTACCATACTGGAGATTTTAATCAGGTATTCATCTTAATCTGGTATGCTTTCTTTGTTTCCTTTTTGTCAATTTTGTATTTGCTAACAGTTGACAAAATTTGTAGGCCACAATATATCAACAAAAGGCACTAGACATAAATGAAAGAGAACTTGGACTTGATCATCCTGATACAATGAAGAGTTATGGTGATTTAGCCGTGTTCTATTACCGACTTCAACACACTGAGCTAGCTCTCAAGTAAGCTTCTTGTGTATGCGGGTTTGTCTGTTTCACTTCAGTATTGACAAAATCTTCAAAAGAATTTAGCTTAACTGTTGTAAAAATAGGTACGTTAAGCGAGCATTGTATCTCCTCCACCTGACATGTGGGCCCTCCCATCCTAACACTGCTGCCACCTATATCAATGTGGCCATGATGGAGGAAGGCCTGGGCAATGTACATGTTGCATTGAGATATCTGCACAAGGCATTGAAGTGCAACCAACGGCTGCTCGGACCTGACCATATTCAGGTCTCTATCAGTTGTTACATTTAATATTCTGGAATTTTTTTTGATTGATTGCACTGGGATAAATGTGTTTTTTTTCTCTCTCTCCCAGACTGCTGCAAGTTACCATGCAATAGCGATCGCACTCTCACTAATGGAAGCTTATTCATTGAGTGTTCAACATGAGCAAACTACACTGCAAATTCTTCGAGCAAAGCTTGGGCCCGATGATTTGAGAACACAGGATGCAGCTGCTTGGCTTGAGTACTTTGAATCGAAGGTTATTGAGCAGCAAGAGGCCGCAAGAAATGGAGGGAAGAAGCCGGATGCCTCCATTGCTAGCAAGGGGCATTTAAGGTACTAAATTCAAGTAAAATTGTTAACTATTAATAATGAGTTGATTTTAAGAATTCATATTATGACATGAATAATATTTACTTGCAGTGTCTCTGATTTGCTGGATTACATTAATCCAAACCAAGACATCAGAGGCAGAGATGCTGAGGCAGCTAAGAGGAGGAACTTAGGCATCAAGGTAAAAAAAATGAGGGTTTCTTTTTTAAAATAATAATACAAAATGTCAAATGAGGTTTCATGATTGTGTACCATTAACATTCTGTTTGTCTTTTGTTTTTTATTTTTACACAAATAGGCAATTGAGCAGTCTGGAGTAGACTCGAACACATCAAGTCCTGAGCCATCTCCAAAAGATCATATCACACCTGGTTCTACAAAAGAAAATGCAAGTGAGGAACTTGACATACAAGCAGAAGAGGAGAGTAAACCAATTGTCCCACCCATTAAACCTAAGCCAGAAAGTAAAACAAAGCAGCAGCATTTACCAGAAAGCAAACCACACATTGAGCTAGCAGAAAAGAGACCTACATCCACAAACGAGCTTGTAAAAGAAGTGAGCACCGAGCCTGAGGAAGGTTGGCAGCCGGTACAGAGACCCAGGTCAGCAGCCGGGCCTGGGAAGCGAGTTAAGAATCAGCGGCCAAACAGCCACCAGACAATGGGAGATGGCATGGATGAGACAGCCCAATACAAGGCACGCTACTCTTATTCAAATAGCCGGTACTATTTAGTGAAGAAGCGGACAGTTGTACCGAGCGGATACACTGAGAACCAGCATGTTAAGGTCCAGTCAACCGGGGCCCGTTTTGGCCGTAAGATGTACCGGGCGGTTACGTACAGAATCAAAACTACCATGCCATCTACTGAGGGAACAACAGATCCAACCCGACCTGAATCTAACCTGGTATACTCTCAAGATCAAAGGGACAGCGAGCTGGCTCATGGTGGCAGTCTTGTCAGCCCAGGAAGTGGTTTTTCGTATAAGGATGTGGCTGTAGCCCCACCTGGTACAATCACTAAAGTCCAGATTCAAAAACCAAAAGATGACCCAACTCAGAAGGTGGAAAAAGAAACAAATGTTAAGGAGACCACACAGAGGTCTACACCGATAGAAGCTGTTGAAGGAATCAAGCAAGAGGATAGTTGTGTGGATAAAGAAATGATTCAGAACAAAGAAATCGAGAACATAAAGACTGAAGTTAAAACTGAGAAATCTTCCAGAGAAATTAGCTTGTCAGATTTGCAGGGAATAGATATTGAAGTAGTTTCACCTGGGGAAGGAGAACAGATAACTCATGGTGGACCTGTCGAACCAACACTTGGAGATAATAACCCCACTGATACTGCTGAATCGTCAGAGCCAGTCGTGGAAACAGACAGTTCAGCTGAAGGATCCCAACCTGACGTGCTACATGAATCATTGCCAAGCTCAATTGAGCACATGACAGGTCCAAGCTTCGCAACCAACCAAGAAAACTTAAGAAATTCTGAAAATACTGATTTGAAATCTCAACTGTTTCTGAACACAACTGATGTCACTAGAGGTGAAATGACTAATAAAAAGCTATTATCAGCTTCCGCACCACCTTTTAACCCTTCTTCTCCCCCGGCTGTGCTGAGCCCAGTGGGCCCACCAGGGACCATACCAGGAGTTGCCACACCATGGCCACTTAATGTGGCAATCCATCCTGGACCTCCAGCTTTAATTCCTACACCTCCACCTATGTGCACCTCACCACTTCACCAGTATGCAACTGCGCAACGTGCACCCAACATGTTGCGGCCTTTGCCATTTTTGTACACCCAGCCGCAGGCTGTTGTGCCGACCTCCTACTCCATGGGCACTGGAATGTTCAGGCCACCAGGACACTACACATGGCAGCCCTATATGAATCCGAATGCCTCAGAGTTCGTGCCTGGGTCGGTCTGGCCCGCTTGTCATCCCCTTGACTTCTCTATTCCTCCTCCTACAGCCACAAACCCTGTATCAGAGTCAATGATGGATGCACATGCGCACGTGCAGTCTGACCCAGCTGTGGTCACCCTGGTGCCATCCCTTGAAGATAGTGGCCTGATCCCCGAAGCATTGAAAAAGGATGAGCAACTCAATTTGCATGAAGTCATCCAAGCTGCAACTACAGCTGCTGAAACTCACTCTCCGAATGAGCTAGAGAGCCAAGCAAGCAACACAATCAAAGTTGACCTGAACCCTGATATGCCCGTGAAAGAAGGCAGTGTTAGGGTTTACTTGAAGGGAAGAAGCCGCCGGAAGCAAACATTGAGAATCCCAATAAGTTTGTTAAACCGACCGTATGGCTCCCGGTCATTCAAAGTGGTTTACAACAGAGTTGTCAGAGATAATGATATCTCAAGACCGGCCGAAGTGACCCTAGCTGAAGCATAGAATGAAAAATTCTATTCAGCTGCACATTCATTTTCTCTATTGATTATTTTTTCACAGTAAGTTGGAAAATAATTTCTCCGGCTTTCCGGTGGCAAGTGGATTTCTTTTAGTGTCCCAGGTACTTGATCTTCTTTGATGTTTCTTCAGTACATAATATATCTTATTAACAAATATATTATATGGTTGAGTGTTAATGCATTCCCTTTGTGCTGGACACAGGCTGATTGTATTGATGTAGTTTTTATAACATGACGCTTGAGGCTCTACATATTCTTTAACCTTCACAGCAGGTACGCCGCTTCAACGACTCTATTGGCTTTCCAATAATAAATAGATAAATAAATAATAATAAACCTTAGGCAACAATGGATAAGTTGGCACACGTCTCTCTTTTAATTAAATTGTACCATATTAAGACTGCTAGAATTGCATCCAAATATTCTGCTTTACCCTTTTATTAATTTGCTGTAGTGGTACTTTGGTGATTTTTTTTTTGGTGGTTAACAAACTATTTCTTCCTTCCAAACTTGGATTGATTAATTAATGAATCAATGCTGTTATTGATTGAGTATACTCTATAAAACTGGACATTAAATGGAATGTTGCTTAACCTTTCTTTTTATCCTTCTTTCAGGTCTAGGTTTGGGTGATAGTGATTTCGACAATGGGGGCCGTGGGAGTAAATTGATTAGGAGATTAAATTTTGAGAAACTTTTATATTTTATTTGGACTGACAAAATTTTGCTTTTACTTTATAGACTTATACGAGGAACAAATTTCCTCTAATTTTATGGTTCTTGTGTTCATTTTTTTTCCTTAATTTTCTTTGGGCGGCTGTGCACTGTGGATTCTATTATTGATTTTTAACCTTTCTTAGTTGCCCTTTCTATTATATTTTCATATACATTTTTATAATATTATAATGAGAATGGATTCAATAAAATGCGTTTGGTCTAAATGTATTTCAATTCAATTTGCATATTGAAATCTCTCTGCAACCAAAATTTATATATTTTTTAAATTTGTAACTAGTTTTTTCGTATTTTTAGAAGTTGCTATTTTAAGAAGTTCCAGAAGTCCAGAACTAATTATTTTGATTTTTTTTAAAAAAATTATAAAAAAGTAAATAAAATATAAAAATATAAAATTTAGTATTCAAAGATATTTTAATAAGGAGATGATATGGACGGTTTAGATCAATCATTTGTACTTCTAAATTGAGACATGATGGAATTTAACTAAAAGTTTCATCAAACGCATGCGATTGGATCGATTGTCATATTATAATTATCTTACCATGTAGATTTCTCCAAAACATTAAGCGTAGGGTCTTGAATGAGAGAGGAGTTTTCTTTCATCACAAAACATTTTCTGTCCATATTATGTTCTTTCGTAAAAAGAGAAACCTAAAAGAATAGATGGTAAGTTGGTTATTTTCTTGTTCATGGTCGTGTCGTTCTTTTAAGAATACTAATTTGATAGTATTTTGCGATTGCTGAAGTTTTGAGAATCAAAGTCATTTCACGATTATGATAAAAAAAAAAAACATCATCATAATGAAAATGCTAAAATTAGCGATGTGTATTTTACTAGTTTATAATTTGGATTAATTGGTAAATGCTTGTATCATCATTCCGAAAACTCTCCCCTCTCCAAAAATCAGAGAGAGTATGAGGTAATCAGGTAACTAAGGTGGTCAAATAATTCAATAGTTTTCAATCGAATTAAAATTATTTTAAATGAAATTGTTCGGTTGTATGATTCAAATATTATGCTACTAAACAAAATAGCTGAAGATTTCTAGTTATCATGTTATTTTGTAAATAAAATCAACCAATATGCAAATAATTCACAAATTATTAAATTAGCACTATTATTATTAGCTCTAAATTAATATTTTCATACTAATTTAGTTTGGCCGAGTTAAAGTTCAGTTGACTAAATTATCTGATCAGCCAATTCCTATATATTTATGCAAATCAAATAACAATTCAATAAGATAAATTCATTTCTGTTTAAATCGACCGACCAATAAATGCCTATTAAGGTTGCATTGTTGAAACAAAAATTTTTAATTCAAGAATTGGACGCCTATGATCTAACATCTACGGCTCCCTTCCCAGTTGCATTTTGCAAGATCATATGAGCGATCTTGGGTATCGCAGAGGTTTCCCATTGGTGTGGGATAAAAAAAGGGAAAAAAAAAGGAAATGAAATAATTTAGAAGAAAACTTTTCCCCCGAATTTATTGTTAAAACTTAAGAATCACCCTTTAATACTCTTTTCTTATGTGACATTTACCCAAAAACAAAACAAAAAATTGAAAAAAAAATAGACTTTGGTATTCAAGCTGCCACGTAAGAGTCGATGGAAAGAGAGAGAGACAATTAAGGCAACTAATTAATTGACTTCGAATTCGGAAAACTTTAGATATGGGAAAGATCTTGTGGAATATTACACTTGTTTCCTGCAAATAAAGACTAAAAACTTTGCCTAAAATTTTCAGGACAATCTCGTGGTAGTTTGTTATTATACATATTTTTTCTTCATGACTAATTTGCTATAAGACAGATTTTAATCGATTTGGTAGGTTTCAGTAACAGAAAATATATCACGATTAAAATCGTAAAGACTCCAGTGGCGGTCGCTATCTTTCACAAATATTCAGTTATTTGAACGCTGAATAAAATAAACTATGAATAATTGCAAATTGAATAAAGCAAATGCTGTTCTATTTCTAAGGTATTGGGCTTAGGCAAATGTTTAGTTCAATAATTTAAGTCTCAGTTGATTGTTTAGTATTTTTGTTTTCTTTTGGGAAGATATCTTCAGCAGCAGAAAATTCATGCAAATTGTTATCATTATATTATCTAATTTTTTTTCAAGATTGAATTTCTTTTTTGCGAAACCATATTTTGATATAAACAAATATATTTGCCAGCCCCTGTCTTGTCCCCTTGGGTCAAAGCTATATTATTCTATTGACATTCTTAGAATTATAATTCTATCATTTTGTTCAAGGTGTATATCAGAAATTTGTCTGTCGAACATTGTACTAGTCTAAATAAAATGGAAACCAAATTATGCCTTTTTTTTTTTTTCCAGTACGCCTAATTTTTATTCGATGAGAAATAATTTAGCAGAAAACCCCCGGATCTGAGGAAACAAATTAAGAGAAGGAAATTTTCAGACCTTACAAATTAAGATTACTCTGCAGTTAATAATTTCCATACCTTTTTTTTATATAAGTCGTTTATAGACATTCCATATGCAGCTTGACTCATTTAGTCATTTATAACGAGTCCCAACATACTGATCATATCATTCGCCACACGCTTGACCATACAAGACTGCATGGTCAATTCGCATAAAATACATATTTTCCATTCTGAAATTGGTGCACTATTTAAGGTAGTCTCCTTGTTAACTAAAACACCGAATATATATCGCAATTCTCGCTTAGTATATATTTTTCGAAAGAGAACCATTTCTCCACTTAATTTAAAACATTGAAAGCAGAAACCCGCAATCATCAATTCCTCATGTCGGATTGCTGTTCCGAAGGAAACAGAGGCGCAGTAATGGCACCAGCAGAGCACCAAAAGCTAAAGCCAAGTTCCATTGATGGAGTTCATTGGTTGCAACCTTATCCACTGAGTTTATATCTCAAGCTTTCCTCTCTAAATGCGCAACATTACAGGCCAATTCTCCGTAAAACCCTTGAACCAACAGACACCAACCGGGGCGAAAGTCGGCTCCTCCTGACAAGCAGGATGGTGGAGTCGAGTCCTCTCTTCGGCCTTCTCACAAGTGGCGAGCGTGCATCTGTTAATAATCAAGAAAAAGGGCTGAAGCTGCGTGCTTGGGACGAGTCGGGGAGAGAGTACAGAATGACCTTTAAATTCTTGAGAAGCAACAGTGCGTACCGAATGATCGGACAGTGGAGCCAGTTCTTACGTCAGAATCTTGGCGTTGTGCAGACAGGCGATGATCTTGAGATCGGGGCATTTCGCATACCGAAAGGTAGCGATAGTGAGATTGGTATGGTGTTGTTGCACCACAAAAATGAACGGGGGCGCTTGAGCCGAGAAATGGATGGAAAAAATAAGTGCCGGGCTGTGAAGAGAAGCCTGAAGGTTAAAAGAGAGAAAACGGAGGTGTCTCAAGAAGAAACAGTGCAAATGGATATATCTGAGGAAGAGTTGATAGTGGCAGAGGCCCTTGTGGAGTTGAAACATTGGAAGGAATGCCATTCCCATCAGAGTAAGAGTATTTCGTACTAAATTACTAATTTGTATATATTCAAGGGGGTATGAGACATGGTTTGCAATTTTTTTTTTTTTAAATGGCATGGTTTCGAATTAGTTTGGAAAGACTAATGTAATTTTGTTGGAGGAAACTGAGTTGTTGTTTACTAATTAATTATAACATGTCTGTTTCTAATATGTCTATTCAGCATTAAACTTCTTTAGATTCGCAAAAATGAAAAAAAAGAAAAAAACATTAAATTAAATTAAATTCAAATTTCCTTCAGCATCCACCTCAACACAGTTCCTCTATAGTTTCAGCATTCCTTCTACCGGAAAAACCTTTCTTTCTTTTTTTCTCCCTCAGTTCTCACAGTTCCAAAACTAGCTGAAGAGGTTAGTACCGTTTTCTCCTCCTAAATAAAGGCTCTTACTTCTAAGGTACAATGGGCATATTAATTCACAAATAAAGTATATACTTGGGAGCTTTCTGAAAATAAAGTATGCACGTTTTTCATTTCTTACGGATTATCTATTCCATGTTAATGTAATGGAAAGAAACTAGAGTAAAAAATCAATTAAACAATTTTCAATATAAATTTATTTTTTAAGTTCGTTCACAAATTCAATCAATCCAAAATTCGTTCCATATCTACTTAACGATTCCAACACACCAGTCCTGTCGGAATTCTATTTTTTTTTTTCCCTTTCTCACTATTTCAAATTTAATATTATAATTTTTTAAAATTTTTGGTAATAGCTAGCATGCTAGTTAGCATAAAAAATAATAATAAATAAATAAAATAAAATAAAATAAAATAAAATAAAATAAAATAAAATAAAAGCTAGTATGCATACTAGTTAGCCAGTCAAGCTATTCCAAAATTTTGGGTAGTAGCTAAAATACTAGTTATCTTAATTTTGTCCTAAATAAAGATCTTACTGTTAAACTGACAATACTTCGAGAAGCTCTTTGCAAACAAAATGAAAGTAAAAAAATAAACATAATAAATAGCATTAAAAAAAAAAAGATTGGTCAATTGACAGCGGATAAGCGGCGTTCAAACTTCAAATCGAACATCCGTACATGTACTGTCTTCCGCTATTGACCCGGAGCGCGTTTCGACCGGAGCCATCCATTCTCCATTGATCACTCTGCAAAATTACTACTTTACCCTTCTGACAGCTTTTAAAAATAGAAATGGAGAGAAACCGCGAGCGCCACCTCTCTCAATTCCTCCCTTCTTCCCCATCAACACCTCCTCTCTCTCTCTCTCTCTCTCTCTCTCGAGATCTTGATCTCTTTCTTCATCGTTAGTTCTACCTTTCTCCTTTTCAGGCGAGGGGTTATTACTACGAGAGTCTCTTTTTTTAAGGTTTTCCTCTAATTTCTTTGGGTTTAAATCGGAGATACAAAGATGGTGTGGTCACCCGAATCAGCTGCGAATGCTTATCTTGATACCCTCAAGCTTGTAAGATTTTTCAATTTTATAATTTTCCCTTCGGTTTTTGCTTTTTATTAACTATAGCGCATCAGCATTGCTTGAATTTAACTCAAATTAGGGAAAAAAAACAAAGAATTGAAATCATTTTGGATTTGTGTAGTTTTTTTCTATTATTGAATTAACTCGCATTGTAGCTGTTTTAAGTGTTGATGATTGAATGGAGTTCAATTCAAAATGATTAATTGCAAAATTTTAAGGTCTGAGCAACTTAGTTCACTTCTAATTTTGCCCTTCAATTTCCATTATTTTTGTATGATTTTTGCATTGACAGAATTTTCATGAAAATATATAGTGAGTCAAGAGGAAGCTACATTCCATAGAAAACAATGTAATTCGATCCTTGTTTAAGCTAACGAACAATTAATTAATATTTTGACGTTTCAAATAGTGATAATTATCAATTAATTATTTCTGTTCCTAGATAATTTTTACTGCCTAGTTAATTTGAAGATTGATTTGAAGTGCTTTAATATTAATGAGATGTTTGAATTTTTGGAATAAGTCTGATTCACAGGTCCTTTAATTAATGTCGTTAGTTTAAACTGCATTAGTCTGATGCATTGAGAAATCACTTTGTTTAGTACCTTTAGTTCTCAAAAAATCTATTTTTTTTTTTCTAAAAAACAATGGTTTATCTCTTGGCCTACAAATTAACAAAAGGATTCTATTATTAGGCCCTTAAGTACTGTCTTTACCAAGATTATACCTATTCTCTTAGAGGAAAAATACAAACATAAAACTAACTAACAGTGAAACAAATAAGCCGTTTTTCCCCAAATACCATCCTGAAGCAAGTTCAACTATCAAAGTTCAACCGAACAGTAATCAGTATTTTTACACAGGGGAAACAAGCTCCAAATCTTTTTCAAAACATAATCAATCATCTCATTTGAAGTGTAATTCAACTGACTCACTGTTCTGTCACTCTCTTTAGTGCAAGAATGAGCTCGAGAGGAAGAAGAGCGACCCTAGTGTAATCCCGGTACAACCCCAGAAGAGCGAGTTCATCTCGGCATTGGCTGCTGGTACAAGTGCACAACTCATTGTGGAAGTCTCTCCTGAGGCATCCCACTCCACAATTGCTCTTGCAGCTGCAGCCCGGCAAACCGGTGGCCGTCTTGTCTGCATTCTTCCTCAAGAAGAATCGCTCGCCCCGTCGAAGGAAGTCATGGAGGAATCTGGACTCGATGACATCGTTGATTTTCAGGTGGGTGACCCTGCGGAGCTCCTCCCAAAGTATGAGAATATTGACTTCTCCTTGGTTGATTGCAATAGTGAGTATTACGAGGATGTGCTCAAGATAATCGACGTGAACCCGAAGAAGTCAGTGGTGGTGGCAAACAATATCAAAGAAGGAAGGGAGGGGTTAAGCGTGGAAGTTCCCGGTGGGAAAGATGGCATGGTGAGGTCTGAGAAGCACATGATAGGGAATCGCATGGAGGTGACCATGATCGGCAGGAATGCTGGCATGGGTTGGATGAAGAAAGGAAAGGAAGGGGTGAACACTACCAGCCCCGATAAGAGGCGGCGGCCGAAGAGAAAGATCCGGTGGGTGAAGAAGATCGATGAGCAGAGTGGCGAGGAGCATTTGTATAGATTGGCCAAGTCGCTTTGAGATGTTGGTTTTATATGTTTCAGATTTTTCTTTTTTTGGACTTCTTTTGTTCACTCCTTTTTACTGGTTGGAGTAAAATAGGAAGCGATGGGAGTAATTAGAGTGCGAATAAGATGCTTAATCATGGGAATTAAAATGAACTTAGCATAAGCAGTCTCAGAAAGTCAAAAGAAGAAAAAGAAGCAGAAGAAATGAAACTATATGTGATGTGGATGTGATGGAGAAATGCTAGTCTCGTTTGTACTTGGGAAGAAGTACTATGTAGTAGCAAACCTTTGTACATACCATCTCTTGTGATACGTCACAATTGTTTCGTTATATACTAACTAATATACACCTTTCAGTTTCTTCTGTGCACAATGATTCAGGATTTGTTGTCAAACTTTACTTGCATTACTCCTGTAATTACATTTCGTGCTACTATGCCAGGAAAAAGCTCGATCAATGTTTTCATTCATTAAAAGAAAAAGAATGGAAAACAAAAATAACAAAATATGTGTGCCTTGGTTCCTCTGGAATTGAAAAACCAGATGTTACGTGTGTTGAGCGAATTCACATCCTCTGGTCTTTGATCCGAACCGTCGGATCAATAATAATTGTCCCGTGATTAATACCAGATCTGTCGAGATTCGTGCAATCTGTAAAGTTCTGCCCGTCTAGATTAGATCAGACAGTTCGGATTGAAGGCATGCCCTCTTCGTTACTACGTACCTCAAACTTGAGCCGGAAAAAATTAAAACTAACGTTACTGTTCACACGAATTTCGAGAATAACAGTTAAAAATTCCGAATTTTAAAAATAACGTTGTTGGATCGGCGTTTCAATCGCCGATCCAAGGGTCTGACCATTTCAGACCGCTGAATTTGCTTTTTTAGTGCGCAATTTGATTTTTAAACACTCAAAGTTGGTTTGCAATAATTTTTTTTGTCGTTTTCCCGTTTAAAATTGTCTATATAAGCTCAATTGTCATCATTTATTATTCACAAACTAAGTTTTTCTCGTTAGTCTGAAATTGATAAACTTTCTCCTCGTCATTTCATATTCGCAATATCACTTCTTCGTAGGTAATAATTTTAAATTAATTATTAAATTTATTTTATTTTATTTGATTTGCTAATAGAGTTTTAATTTTGAAATTTGAAGCAAATGGGTCCTAAACCGAGCTGCGTCTCTTCTGCTGTTATTTTGATCGGAGATCAGCGGACTAGCGAACAACGATTATTTTCTGCATTGATGTTACAATATCATGGGAAAAAATTTGTAGTTAAGAAATTAGAAGGAAATCAATATCATGTTAGGGGCCCCAAATTTTTTACAGATTTGGTTGAGAGGAATAGAGGTTTTGATCTTGGAGGGTCGTGGTTGACTCACCTGCCAGCAATTCCACCTGGTTTTGAAAATCATCCCGCAGCTTCAAATGTTGTCCATCTCCGCTAAATGGAATAGTATTATGTTTCTGTCATCGGTATCTTATTATGGTCATTATTAGTGAAATAAGTTTGTGTGACAGTCGTCACTTGTAATGTTTGCCTTATATTACTGAAATATGTTGTTTTGTCTATTTATTTTTATTAAATTTTTTTATGATATGTATTGAAAATTAATATGCAAAGAAATTCAGAATTAAAAAATGCACACCATTAGAAGAAGAGCTAAATTTTATAACCATAATATAAAGTAACACACCAAAATAAAAAAAAAGAAAAAACTATTTAAAAAACAAACCATTCAGTTGCTACTTAAAAACAAACTACCTAAGAAAACAAAATATTTAGATATTTTGGGTGTCCGCATATTTTAGAATTTCATCCCACCATGGGTCTTCTTCTTCGTCTTCCTTTTGTTGTTGGTTGCTCACACCAGGATTATCAGCGAATTGAGCGGCTTCGTTCCAAAAAGCTGCATCGGCTTCTTGTTGTTCTATCTCTGTCATTCTAGCTGCTGCAATACTTTTTTGTTCATCTCTCTCCTTGTGCCATCTCAGGCGCTCCCTGATTTTTTTTTCAATTTCTTCTTCTTTCAATTTTTGCCTCTTTTCGGCAGCCTTTTATGCAATTTTTCTCTTTTTTTTCGCCTCATCTCTGTCTTTCCATTTCTTTTCTTGTTGATCCCACCAAGCTTGTTTTTCGTGGTCATCGTAGTGATCACGCAAGATGGTCTCTTTGTAATTGAAAACCTGACCACACTTTGTACAGGTCACTGTGTGGTCTCCACGAAAGTTGTAAATTTTTTCATAAACGGTGCAGTGTGTTTTTGGTGCTGAATATGGTTTTTCTGTTGGTGTTTGTTGGAGAATTGGTTGCGGTTTTTTATAGTAATCTTCATACCAGTCACAATTCTTATGTTTGGGTTTGCTCAGCATTCTTTGGAGGTGCTCCTTGCGATCTCTTTCTTTCCCACCATTAATGTGCCACTGGTAGTGTATTTTTAAATCGAACTCTATCCCGTCATCTTCGTAGATATTGTATTTAAAAGTGCGAAAACATGTGCGACATGTTGCATGATAATCTCCTTTTTCTATTTCATTTGTATTGACAGGGGAATGTTGGTAATTTGGCCAGTATTCATCTCGGGTAGCTGTTCGCCAATTTGGGACATCACTATTGGAGTGAGAGCTATTTCCTTTGTCCATGACAGTGAATTTTTCAGGAAGAAGAATTGAGTGTTTGTTACATAATCTGGTTGATGAAAGGTGGTTTTATAGACAATTTTAGACTTAGAATCACACAATAAAAAATTAATTTTACGTGATTCTTTTTCAGACCACGCCTGTCCTTTTGCAGATGACAGATGGGGATCAGTATACTTTTTCAGACTTTATCAGACCACGCATGTCCTTTTGCAGGGGGTAGATAGGTATCAGTATACTTTTTCAGACTTTATCAGACCACGCCTGTCCTTTTGCAGGGGGCAGATAAGTATCAGTATACTTTTTCAGACTTTATCAGACCACGCCTGTCCTTTTGCGGGGGGCAGATGGGTATCAGTATACTTTTTCAGACTTTATCAGACCACGCCTGTCCTTTTGCAGCTAATTATTAGGTTAAACAATAAATACTGCATTAACAATTAATAATAATATTATTAAGCAATCACAAAAATACATAATAAATAATAATATTTAATAATTAAATTATTATTAATATAATAACTAATAACACTTACCA
The DNA here is from genome assembly GCA_027562975.1 of Rhynchospora breviuscula. NCBI lineage: Eukaryota > Viridiplantae > Streptophyta > Magnoliopsida > Poales > Cyperaceae > Rhynchospora > Rhynchospora breviuscula. Next base: position 7,305,474 of record CM050402.1, read on the forward strand.
ATTTAATAGTAATAATCATGCAATAATCACAAGAATACATAATAAATCATAATATTTAATAATAAAATTATTACTAATATAATAACTAACAACAAGTAACAAATTTATAATAATATTTAATAATAAAATTATTACTAATATAATAACTAACAACAATTAACAAATTTATAATAATATTTAATAATAAAATTATTACTAATATAATAACTAACAACAATTACCAAATTTGTAATAATATTTAATAATTAAATTATTACTAATATAATAACTAACAACAATTAACAAATTTATAATAATATTTAATAATAAAATTATTACTAATATAATAACTAACAAAAAATAACAAATTTATAATAATATTTAATAATTAAATTATTACTAATATAATAACCAACAACAGTTACCAAATTTATAATAATATTTAATAATTAAATTATTACTAATATAATAACTAACAACAATTAACAAATTTATAATAATATTTAATAATAAAATTATTACTAATATAATAACTAACAACAATTACCAAATTTATAATAATATTTAATAATTAAATTATTACTAATAACACTTACCAATTTAATAGTAATAATCATGTAATAATTACAAAAATACATAATAAATCATAATATTTAATAATAAAATTATTACTAATATAATAACTAATAACAATTACCAAATTAATATTAATAACAATGCAATAATAATAGCAATTAATAAGAATATTAATATGTAAATATAATAATAGAAAATAATAATAAAAGATAAAACAGTAAAAGTATTAAAAAAAGTAACTTTTAGCGGGAAAGCTATTCGATCGGCGTTTCAAACGCCGATCCAAGCTTGGATCGGCAATCCGAAATCCGATCCAAGCTTGGATCGGCGTTTGAAACGCCGATCCAATTGGTTTCCCGCTAAAAATTACTTTTTTTAATGCTTTTACTGTTTTTATACTTTTTAATCATTAATTTTTAGCTTGGATCGGCGATTGGAACGCCGATCCAACTGGTTTTCTGACTTTTTTAATGCTTTTACTGTTTTTTATGGTTTTAATCATTCATTTTTTGTGGTTTTTATCATTAAAAGAATTGGATCGGCGTCCCAAATGCCGATCCAAGGTGTAAATTGAATTTAAGTGCGATTTAACAATGCGTTTTAGTGCGATTTGATTTGATTGCTCATAATTATTTCGACTCTCATTTGGTTATAAATAGAACATGCCGTTCCGAATTCGAAAATCACCCATCATTTTCAAATACTCGACTCTCTATACTGTCAAAAATATGATTTCCATTCTGGTTTTCATTAATCAATCTCCATATAATCCATCAAATTATTTCATTTTGGATGCAACTTCGCAAATTGATTATGAATCAATTAAAGAAATAATTTTATCAGCATTGGGATTTTATCAAGGTCATTATAATTTGAGAATTGTTTCCCATTTTAATACCATAATTGAAGGGAGGTTCCAGCAGATGCAGTTGCCGGTGAACTCTGAAAATGAATGGCGGTATGTACGACGTGAGTGCTTCCAAGCAAGAAGGCTACACGGTTTTAAACTTCACGTTGATTTGCTTCCAGCTACTGGTGGTGGCCTACAAGGTAACTTACGACAAATTTTATTAGTAAAATTACTTTATTATTTATTTTTGAATTAGGATTACAATAGTCATGAACATATGCAATATATAATTTGCTTAAATTAAGATTATAATTCTTTACTAAACATAATTGGCTTATTAAGAAACTTTTGGTTAAAAAATCTTTTGCATAATTGGACAAAATTACTAATTAAATTTGTGCCATTATAGAATTGATAAAATTAGTTTTTTAAAGTAATTAATTTATTCTTGCTATTAATTGTACGCATTTATAATTAATTTGCTCTTGCCTTTACTCTTGAATAATAAAGTTTTAAATTAAGCCTTTTAAAATAAAAGCAAATCAATAATTTTGATTACGATGACACAGAAATTATATAATTTTTTATTATATATTTTTAAATTAGGGGGACACACAAATTATAATTATAATTACGATTATAATTATAATTTGAATGAACAAGTCAATAATACCGAAGAAGACGAAGAAATAAATAATCAATACAATACGAGTGCACAGGGTTGGGATTCTTGGGAACAACCTGAGAGTAGTAGTCGACAACAAAGACAAGAGCGAACAAATATGAGTGCATGGGGTTCGGATCCTTGGGACCAACCTGAGAGTAGTAGCGGACGAGAAAGATAAGATGGAACAAATAATGAGTACAACACCAATGCACATGATTAGGATCCATGAGACCAACCTGAGAGTAGTAGACCAGTTAGAGAAGAAGCAGAGGAAGATGAAGAAGAAGAAGGGGATATAGACGAACTTGACGAGACATACGACCGTGGCCCGGGTTATCAGTCGAATTATGCAACGGGGGAGGATTTCACTGATGAAGAGGAAGAGTTTTGGGCGTCACAGGATATGGAGGGAGAGGGTCTGTATGCGCAGGGTTTCGCAAATCACGAGTATTACATTACCGGAAGGACCGATAATTACCATCCCGTTAGCCAATTTCTGGATATCTCTGAGTATAGAAATTCGATTCTACAACCGTCTCAAACAGAAACTTCTGGGCCTTTAGCGCAAGGAAACATTTTTATGTCAAAACCACATTTTTATCGATGGAGGACCTTCAATCTGGTCGTCGTACAGGTCGTCCTACCAACACACCGAGGACACGGAGGACTACAAGATCTTTTGCAAGGAACAAAACTCAATCTTCTACAGGGAACCAAAGTGAACCTTTTAGGGAGCCCGTTCAACCTAGCCGGAATTCTATCAGTATTGATCCTCGCAATGAAAGTCGCGTCAGTCTTGGGATAGAAGGTATTCAACCACGTCAAAATTTCATTAGCCTGGGTGACCGATCAATGTCGCTCTGATTTCCCACAAGTCACGGAGCATCAAGTAGCAGGGAGAGTCATGGCGCATCAAGTAGCAGGGGAACATCTCAAAGCACAAACAGTGGGGGAGGGGGACTACGACGTGGGGTTGCCCGGCTAGGATCAAGGTTCATGAATATCTTACTAGGAGGAGGTCGGCGTTAGTTTTATGTAATATTTTTATGTATTTTTTTTTAAAAGTTACCCTTTATAGATCGTTTTAAGGGTTGACTTTATGTTATTCGGTGAAGATAGCTCTAATTTTAATATTTATGGTTGACTAAATTCATAATATTTTGCATCTATAATAATTATTTATGATTTTTTTTAAATTTTTTTCCGCGTAGTCTTGCAATCCTAAAAATGAAACAAATTAGAAGTAGGGTTACTCGGAAATGATATTTTAGGTATTTTAGCGATTTTATGTTTTTATGCGTTTGAACTTATTACCTAATGTGATATTTTATGAATTTGTTAGAATTTTTTCGCGTAGTTTTGCAATCCTAACAAGTGACGGAATCAAAGCCAAATACAAAATATAAATATCACAATAAATATCACACTCGTACAAAAATATAAATATCACAATAAATATCACACTATCCTACTGATGTCCATCACGACGGAACCATCCCTGAGAAGGAGATAAATCCCATGTAGCACCAGGCAAGTTTCGGGGCTCTCGACCGGGAGCAAGTCCTGGGGGAGGAGGGGGGGAGGATATGTCGTAGAAAATGAAGTGGAATGACGATGCGGTCTGCTAGATGAGGCCCCAGAATCACCGAATGGATGGTGCGACATAGGTGTGAATGGGTCCTGTAGTGGGGTACCGTATGCCTGATAGTATGCATCAGCTTGAGACATAGGTGCGGGAGTAGGCACAAAGGGCTGACTGTACCCTCTTCCGTACTGAGTCTGAGTATATGGTGGAGGTGGAGGGTAAGGACTCCCATATGTGTACTGTATGTTGTGCGGTGGAGGCCGCGGCTGTATGGTCTGGGGCTGCGGACGGGGCGGAGGCTGCGGCTGTGTGCTCCGGGGCTGCGAATGGGGTGGGGCCTGCGGCTCTGTGGTCTGAGGCTGGAAATGAGGTCCTGTGGATCCGGAGTGAGGCTCAAAGACACCGGAATGTGACCGTCTGCTCCGAACCAGAGGTTGACTGGGTCGTGGAGCATCAAAATATGAATCCCAATCATGCAGACTAAAATCATCCTGTTATAGATAATATTATAAAAATAATAAAAATATTTTAAATAATTATAGAATATTAAGCATGAAAGGAACAATAATATTAATAAAAGTGATTGAAAAATGTATTATACCCGCATGAAAAGCTGCTCCTCAATAGATCCCGGCTCTGGCGCATCATACTCATCATCCGTATCAGGGATAAAGTCGATGTCTGAATGAAGACTCTTCGACTCTAAGAGTCGAGGTAATCGAGCAGGCTCGCCAACAATATCCAAGGACGTGCTGCACCCCCTCAGCAATTGTTTCCCAGCACGACGAAATCCCTTCTTGACAACCCATGCACATCCTCGCAACGCCTCCCGCAAAGTATGCTTGACCTGTTCAATTTTTGTTAGCCAATGAATTATTTATTAGGCACAAAATTCTGCGCAATGTAACTTACCAAATTCATGTGACCAGGCGTCTCGCGAAGGTATGACAAGTTATGAGCCGGACCAGACGCTGCCCTTTCAGGAATTTGCACAAGATGCGCACCTCCATGTACGCTCAACCAGCGTCGGTAGTCGCTCCAAATATCTTCGCTCCACGGCCGATCCTCTATCACCCTAGCCTCATTAGTGTTCGCCCACTTGTTCATCTCATGCACAAATAGTTGATGCCAGTCAATACCTCGATAGGTATTATGCTGGTATCCCATCAATTCCTCCATTCTCGACCAAGGCTGTTTTATTCAAATCACAGTTAATCAACAAAATATAATTGCGAGAATTAAATAATGAAATTAATAATGTGAACAGTTAAATATACCTCAGGTGGCGGTGGGGAAACTGTCTGATAGAGCATAAACTGATGCATGACACGATCTACGTGGTGCCACATCACGACCCAATAATGAATGCATGAGATGCGTAGAAGGAACATCCTCTGCTCAACCTGGGCACAACGAGGCATGCGGTCCCTGATGTGATCATAAGGCCTCCACACGACATGCTCAGGCTTCATTTTAATGCAGACATCCCTCGCATATTCTATCCCACTGCGAGTAGGGCCGGTGAACTTTTTCGATTTATGTCTCGTCGTCCACTTCCTGCATTTCCATATTGTTGTTTGTGAAAGTCAAATAAAACATATTTTAAATATTACAACTAAAATCAAATCAACATATCTCCCATAAGGCGGACACGAGTCAATACTTGGTAGACCCCAACCATCAAAATCCTTCGTGATCGATGGCCGACTAAGTAGTAATCTTGCATACGACCACAACTGCAAGAGCAACCAAGGAGCACCAATATTTATATTGTTATTAATGAAGGCAGTGTCCAAGCCTCGGTATAGCATGGCAAGAGTGGCACCACCCCAATTGTACTGCACCGAGTTACTAGAATGAAGATCCTGCAAATATGAATTATTTTCTTAAGGAATATCATCAACTCTTTCATATATTAAATTTCTTATTAAAGTGCAATAAATGTGAGATATTTATTTCTTGGCTAACCTCCAATAATTGCAAATAAAAACATGGAACCGAGTCACCCGTGCCGTCAGGAAATAACTCGCACCCAAAAATCTCCAACATGCAAGCGCGTGTGTATCTGTCGATCCTCGCTGCGTTATTCGTGCCAGGCCCCCCAATCTGATTCCAAATCTTACGCAGTTCCTTTAACCGAACGGAATGAGATTTCCTGCATTACATTATTAATGTAATTTGATTGTAAGAACTATATATATTTAAAATTAACATAAAAATAAATTTTTTAAAACCTTCTTACTTCCGTTCTTTTTTCCTGAAGCACTTCTCAACTATCGCCGTGTCTGTATCCTCCGGCAACGCCAAATTCTGGAGTAACTGTATGGCGTTGTAATCGGTCCGTCCAATAACGGTTCTGCCAGCCGTAGGTAAACCGTATTAGAAGGCCACATCCTGCAAATAGTTCAAATTTTATACATATATAGTTACAAAAAAAAATATTACAAATAGGTATTGATCCTTACCTCTAGAGTGACCGTCATCTCGCCAACGTGTGGAAAAAAGAAAGTGTGGGTCTCTGGCCTCCAGAACATGGCTAGACCCTGCAAAAGCGAATGATCGAGCTGCATATGACCTAACTGAACGAAATGTATCAGTTCAAGTCTCATCAAACGCTCATCCACCTCAGCAGTTCGTGACATCTTAGCCCTATGTAGTACTGCCCTCCAATGTTGTATATATATATTTTTTAATTATTTTAAAAAATACTATCAAAATAAAAATATATAAGTAAAAAAAAGTAAAAGAACAATAATAACTTACACCAGTGCCACGAACTTTCGTCTCATCCAAATGCAAGAGACGATCTGCATTAACAGGACCGGAGGGAACAACAGGATCCGCTGATGTAGAAGCATCGGCATCAACAGAAGCGGTAGATATAGAAGCGCCAGGATCTCCACGAAGCCTCGTAGATCTACGAGGTGGTGCTTCTAGTACTCTTCTTCTCGGTGGCATTTTTAGTACACTATAATAAAAATTATCAATGTAAATAATCTAATAAAATTTCGGCAGCATCTCCCCTGTACCTGGAGTGTTTCCGAAAAAAAAAACACCCAAATCCCTCCTAATGACAAACCCAAATCTCATACAACAAAATTTCCAATCTCATACAACAACATTTCCAATCTCATACAACAACATTTTCAATTTTCTATTTTTTTACATATTTTAAAATTTTTTTAGAATAATTATTCTAATTTTTCATTTATTTACCTCAATAAAATAAATTAATTAAATGTATAAATATTAAAAAAAAACTCACCTCGACTAGAAGCGCTGCTTGTCTCTTTTTAGAAAATTTTCCTACATTTAAAAAATTAATCTATCAATTTTTATTATTTTATTTACTTTTTCTAATTTGTAATTAACTTATCCACAATTATAAAATGTACAAAATAATTCAAAAAAAGTTTGTAATTACAAATTATAATTATTCTGATTTTTTATTAATTTTTTAATTATTTTTTCAATATTTATTCTATTTTTTTCTATTAATTACCTAATTAAACTAATTAAATTAAATAAATAAACTAATTAAAATCAGTAAAAAATTTTCAAATTACATATTAAAATTATTTATATTTATTCTGATTTTTTACTAATTTTTTTATTATTTTTTCAATATTTAATCTATTTTTTTAATTACTTATCTAATTAAACTACTTAAATTAAATAAATAAACTAATTAAATTCAATAAAAAATTCCCAAATTACATATTATAATTATTTATATTTATTCTGATTTTTTACTTATTTTTTCATTATTTTTTCAATATTTAATTTATTTTTTTAATTACTTACCTAATTAAATTAATTAAATTAAATAAATAAAATAAATATAAAAAAAAAACTAACCTCAGAAGCTCTGTCCGCGCGCGAGAGAGAACGAGAGAAGGGGTGGGGATGGGGGGGGTCGCTGTCTCTCTTATATAGGAGCTGAGACACTTGGATCGGCGATTGGAATGCCGATCCAAGCTTGGATCGGCGTTTCAATCGCCGATCCAAGGGTTTTGTGATTTCGGCGATTGAAACGCCGATCCAACAACGTTATTTTTAAAATTCGGAATTTTTAACTATTATTCTCGAAATTCGTGTGAACAGTAACGTTAGTTTTAATTTTTTCGGAACTTGAGCTGTAGGATCATAGGTAATAGGTTTCTTATATCGGCCGAACCGATTCTCAAATTCTATTTAATTGGGCCGTCACATACGGTTCATCCCAGCCCACTCACCTATATAACCGGAAAAAATTAAAACTAACGTTACTGTTCACACGAATTTCGAAAATAACAGTTAAAAATTCGGAATTTTAAAAATAATATTGTTGGATCGGCGTTTCAATCGCCGAAAATACAGAACCCTTGGATCGGCGATTGAAACGCCGATCCAAGTTTGGATCGGAATTCCAATCGCCGATCCAAGCTTGGATCGGCGTTTCAATCGCCGATCCAAGGGTCTGAGCTTCTATATAAGCGAGACAACGACCCCTCATCCCCACCCCTTCTCTCTATCTCGCGCGCGGGACAGAAGCTCTTCTGAGGTTAGTTTTTTTTTTATATTTATTTTATTTATTTAATTTCATTAATTTAATTTGGTAAGTAATTAAAAAAATAGATTAAATATTGAAAAAATAATGAAAAAATAAGTAAAAAATCAAAATATGTATAAATAATTATAATATGTAATTTGGGAATTTTTTTATTGAATTTAATTAGTTTATTTATTTAATTTAAGTAGTTTAATTAGATAAGTAATTAAAAAAATAGATTAAATATTGAAAAAATAATGAAAAAATTAGTAAAAAATCAGAATAAATATAAATAATTTTAATATGTAATTTGAAATTTTTTTATTGAATTTAATTAGTTTATTTATTTAATTTAATTAGTTTAATTAGGTAATTAATAGAAAAAAATAGAATAAATATTGAAAAAATAATTAAAAAATTAATAAAAAATTAGAATAATTATAATATGTAATTACAAATTTTTTTTGAATTATTTTGTACATTTTATAATTGTGGATAAGTTAATTACAAATTAGAAAAAGTAAATAAAATAATAAAAAATTGATAGATTAATTTTTTAAATGTAGGAAAATTTTCTAAAAAGAGACATGCAGCGCTTCTAGTCGAGGTGAGTTTTTTTTAATGTTTGTACATTTAATTAATTTATTTTATTGAGGTAAATAAATGAAAAATTAGAATAATTATTCTAAAAAAATTTTAAAGTATGTAAAAAAATAGAAAATTGGAAATGTTGTTGTATGAGATTGGAAATGTTATTGTATGAGATTGGAAATTTTGTTGTATGAGATTTGGATTTGTAATTAGGAGGGATTTGGGTGTTTTTTTTTTCGGAAACACTTCAGGTACAGGGGAGATGCTGCCGAAATTTTATTAGATTATTTACATTGATAATTTTTATTATAGTGTAGTTAAAATGCCACCGAGAAGAATAGTACCAGAGGCACCACCTCATAGATCTACGAGGCTTCGTGGAGATCCTGGCGCTTGTACATCTACTGCTTCTGTTGATGCCGAGACTTCTACATCAACGGATCCTGTTGTCCCCCCCGGTCCTGTTAATGCAGATCGTCTTTTGCATTTGGATGAGTCGAAAGTTCGTAGCACTGGTGTAAGTTATTATTGTTTTTTTTACTTTTTTTTACTTATATATTTCTATTTTGATAGTATTTTTCAAAATAATTAAAAAAAATATATATACAGCATTGAAGGGCAGTACTACATAGGGCTAAGATGTCACGAACTGCTGAGGTGGATGAGCATTTGATGACACTTGGACCGATACATTTCGTTCAGTTAGGTCATATGCAGCTCGATCATTCGCTTTTGCAGGGTCTAGCCATGTTCTGGAGGCCAGAGACCCACACTTTCTTTTTTCCGCACGTTGGCGAGATGACGGTCACTCTAGATGTAAGGATCAATACCTATTTGTAATATTTTTTTTTTGTAACTATGTATGTATAAAATTTGAACTATTTGCAGGATGTGACCTTCTTATACGGTTTAGCTACGGCTGGCAGAACCGTTACTGGACGGACCGATTACGACGCCACACAGTTACTCCAGAATTTGGCGTTACCGGAAGATACAGACACGGTGATAGTTTAGAAGTGCTTCTGGGAAAAAGAACGGAAGTAAGAAGGTTTTAAAAAATTTATTTTTATGTTAATTTTAAATATATATAGTTCTTACAATCAAATTACATTAATAATGTAATGCAGGAAATCTTATTCCGTTAGGTTAAAGGAACTGCGTAAGATTTGAAATCAGATTGGGGGGCCTGACACGAATAACGCAGTGAGGATCGACAGATACACACGCGCTTGCGTGTTGGAGATTTTTTGATGCGAGTTATTTTCTGACGGCACGGGTGACTCGGTTTGCATGTTTTTATTTGCAATTATTGGAGGTTAGTCCAGAAATAAATATCTCACATTTATTGCACTTTAATAAGAAATTAAATATATGAAAGAGTTGATGATATTTCTTAAGAAAATAATTCCTATTTGCAGGATCTTCATTCTAGTAACTCGGTGCAGTATAATTGGGGTGGTGCCACTCTTGCCATGTTATACCGAGGCTTGGACACTGCCTTCATTAATAACAATATAAATATTGGTGCTCTTTGGTTGCTCTTGCAGTTGTGGTTGTATGCAAGATTACTACTTAGTCGGCCGTCGATCACGAAGGATTTCGATGGTTGGGGTCTACCAAGTATTGACTCGTGTCCGCCTTATGGGAGGTATGTTGATTTGATTTTAATTGTAATATTTAAAATATATTTTATTTGACTTTAACAAACAACAAAATGAAAATGCAGGAAGTGGACGACGAGACATAAATCGAAAAAGTTCACCGACCCTACTCGCAGTGGGATAGAATATGCGAGGGATGTCTGCATGAAAATGAAGCCTGAACATATCGTGTGGAGGCCTTATGATCACATCAGGGACCGCATGCGTCATTGTGCCTGGTTGAGTAGAGAATGTTCCTTCTACGCATCCCATGCATTCATTATTGGGTAGTGATGTGGCACCACGTAGATCGTGTCATGCATCAGTTTATGCTCTATCAGACAGTTCCTCCACCGCCACCTGAAGTATATTTAACTGTTCACATTATTAAATTCATTATTTAATTCTCGCAATTATATTTTGTTGATTAACTGTGATTTGAATAAAACAGCCTTGGTCGAGAATGAAGGAATTGATGGGATACCAGCATAATACCTATCGAGGTATTGACTGGCATCAACTATTTGTGCATGAAGTGAACAAGTGGGCGAACACTAATGAGGCTAGGGTGATAGAGGATCGGCCGTGGAGCGAATATATTTGGAGCGACTACCGACGCTAGTTGAGCGTACATGGAGGTGCGCATCTTGTGCAAATTCCTGAAAGGGCAGCGTCTGGTCCGGCTCATTGTTAGAGTTATGTCCTAGAAGTCAATCATTATATGGCTACTTCTATGGTTTATGTTATTGATGATATTTGATCATTTATTCCTTGATTTATTTATTGACAGATCATTCAGGTTGAGGATCTGAATTGTAGATCTCTGTGTTTCATTTATAATAAATGACAATAATAAATCTAAAAGGTCCGTAATCTTGATAATTAACAAGGAATATTAATTATCGGATAAGATTAGTATGCAAGTTAAGTGATGATTAAGTTCTACAAATCATAGGTAAGGAGTTGCCAACTTAATTGCATATGTGTATGTTATGGAACATAGTACAGGACACGACCCAATGAAATAAATATATAGATTGTGTTATGTGTCATTATTTATTTCATTTGAGTTTGATTCTAAGTTTGAGATGGTTCAACTTTTCCACATGAGGATAGGTTCAATAAATATCGTCTACCGTTGATTCCTGATAAGGGCTGCTATACGGACTTTATTTATGTTCTCTTGAAATGTGCGGGGAAAAGTTGTTCATCAAGAAAATCGTATGTCCCTCATTAATTTACTTAGTGAGCGATGATATCTGTTTGGGCCCCTTGATGGAGATGGATTGTTTGCTAGCAACTGATACAGTCATCTCTAGATCAAGAAACGTATAATCTGCAAGAATGACACATTCCTATTTTGGATTATACGATGATATCATGTGACTTAAGAATCAGACAAGGATATACTATTATTTCTTATGCAGGATTAAAATATTGTAGCAGTACACTATTTATGCGAATTGGAAATCATAACGTGTTGCTAGATACCGCTTATGATTATTGGAAATAAATAGCGATTTATTTTCCATTTCCAACAGAGCATAAATCCTCAAAGGGTCACACAAATAGGTTTTGACCATGCGTGCATTATTTATTTGGTTGTATTAAGGAATGCAACAATATGATATGTTGACTGATTAATTATGTACTGTTGCGAACCGTCATAATTAATTAATTAAGTCAAACGGATTATATAGAAATAAATTAATGCATATTCTAATCCTTAAATAATTATCAAAGTGTTGATAATTAATTTGTTCAACATGAATTAATTAAAGTAATTAATTTGAGCTAACGGGCCTATATTTAAATGGTAAATTAAAGGTCCAAATTGAGAGCAATTAATTGGGCCACTAATTAATTGAATTAGAGGACCAATTAAATAATTGATAGAGCCCATTTAGGCCCATTTTATGGCTGCCCTAGTGATGGCATAGTTGTAGATTAGTTACAACTTTTTGGGAGAGTGGTTGGTCTATAAAAGGACCACTTTGGGAGCCAAAACCCTAGCCACCTTGCCTTTTTCTCTCTCCCTAATATTTTGGACGAAAATTAAAGGAAAAATTTCAGAATTTTTCCTCTCCACCATTGCTCTCTTAAGCTCATGTGTTGAGCACCTCTTGCCTCCATCCAATTAAATAGTTAATTAAGGCAAAGGGAAGGAAGGGATTAGGCTTAACCTCTCATCTACTAGCATAGATCGAGGTTTTGGTTAATACCTTGGTGGACTTGAGGCCGAGACACGCGTGGTGGTGCGCACAACCTCGACATCGCCGGATTCGAGCCTCCTTGTTGCGATACAAGGAGAGGTAGCCTTCCTAACCTCTCTCTCTTGTGTGTGAATGCTTGGACTAGATCCTTCGAGGTCTAAGTCGTTTGGATTGCTTATTAAATGGTTAATTAGCACAAAAAAATTTGAAAACTTAGACTTCCTAACACTCATAACTTGTCATACCTTCGCGAGACGCCTGGTCATATGAATTTGGTAAGTTACATTACGCAGAATTTTGTGCCTAATAAATAATTCATTGGCTAACAAAAATTGAACAGGTCAAGCATACTTTGCGGGAGGCGTTGCGAGTATGTGCATGGGTTGTCAAGAAGGGATTTCGTCGTGCTAGGAAGCAATTGCTGAGGGGGTACAGCACGTCCTTGGATATTGTTGGCGAGCCTGCTCGATTACCTCGACTCTTAGAGTCGAAGGGTCTTCATTCAGACATCGACTCTATCCCTGATACGGATGATGAGGATAATGCGTCAGAGCCGGGATCTATTGAGAAGCAGCTTTTCATGCGGGTATAATACATTTTTCAATCACTTTTATTAATACTATTGTTCCTTTCATGCTTAATATTCTATAATTATTTAAAATATTTTTATTATTTTTATAATATTATCTGTAACAGGATGATTTTGGTCTGTATGATTGGGATTCATATTTTGATGCTCCACGACCCAGTCATTCTCTGGTTCGGAGCAAACGGTCACATTCCGGTGTTTTTGAGGCTCACTCCCGATCCACAGGACCTCATTCCCAGCCTCAGACCACAGAGCCGCAGGCCCCACCCCATTCGCAGCTCCGGAGCACACAGCCGCAGCCTCCTCCATCGATATAGGTTGAGATGTGTCGTTGGCCACCGCAGCGTCCCTTCTGGTTCGACGCCTTTGGTTTGTCTGATTTTTATTTCTCATTGCATCCATCCACATCCAATCACGATCTTTCTTTCGCCTGCCCCGATTAATCATTGTCTTATCCGGATAGATCACATGACCATCATACCGAGGCAACTTATCTTCGTCTTCGTAGCAGTGAAAATCACCTGTTGACTATATTTTAACCATATTCTCTGTGCTGTACCGTTCGTCTACAAAATCAGAAACATCCCACCTACAATGACTGCATACGGCAACCACATGAAGACATGATATTCCTGTGAGTTGAGGTTTTCTGCACTTACACCAAACACGCCTGCTCGGTAGTTGAGGATCTCTCGGTTGGTAATCACGTTTGAGGAAAACTTGGTACTTCCAGGTTACCCCCGGATCATTTTTTTCGAATGGCACTTGAGGTTCAAATTCTCCACGTTCAATGTCAACGGTGATAACGTTTATTGCCGCTGTAAATATGAATTTATATCATTATACATTTTAAAGAGTAGAAGTAAATATGATTACATTGGAAGTACATTTGTACCTGCTTTGAGTGTATGTTTCATCAGTTTAAGTTGGATTTCTTTTGGTCATCGTTCTCCCTCCGCCTGTCTCGCCAAAGCTATTTGCTTCCTCTCATTAAACCATTTAACAGTTTTGTACCAAGTGCCTTCCACAAGTCTAACAACTGGTAGTCTTCTCTCAGCCTTGTACCTACTATTGAGACTTTCTGATCCATTACTCGTCATAATTCTCCAACGATAACCACCGTCATACGTTTGTGCCCACCTTTCAGGTTTCCACTGCTCGTTGCTATCTGTTTCATTTTCTTTCCCACACTTTTCAAGGTAGTCGATCGCCTTTGGATTCGTTTTCTTCAGTTCGTTCCATATTTTGTAGAAGGGCCTCCTTTTTTTCTTGTTGGCCAACTTATTTCTGAATTTGTCTGGTAGAGCTGCGTCTTTTCCAGATGCCTTGAACACGTTTTCACATACATGTTGCATGCAATACCGGTGCACGGCATATGAAGGGTTCGCATCCTCTTGCCAACCGTATTGGGGTTGTTTGAACGCGTTCCTTATTCCCCAATGGCGATCCGAAACAACACAGAATTTTCTTCCTTCCCCGATAACTTGCCGCCTTAGAAAATTAATGAACCAACTCCAACATTGTTCGTTCTCAGTTCGCATTAGTGCAAATGCTAGTGGAAGCAACCGTTGCTCTGGATCATAACCGCATGCCGCTAACAATCTTCCCTTGTAGCGACCCGATAAGAACGACGCGTCGATGCTGATAACAGGCCTTAGGTATGGTATTGCCGCGATACAAGGCCCATATGCCCATGCTGCTGCGGTGAACATAGCTCTGTTGGGATCCCCTACGCTCTCTGTCAACCATTTGATCTGTGTCTCTGGGGTCGTTCTCTGTATAGCCAATAATAAACTCGGAAGTTTGTTGTATGATCCCTCCCACGATCCAAAAAATTGTTTGATTGCTTTCTCTCTCCTACGCCATAACTTGTTATAGGTTGGTTTTACATTTGGATATTCTTTCTCCAATATAGATTTTACGTCATCTATAGAAATACCAAGATCTTTCTTCACTGCATTCCTGATGCTGTTTGCGATTACCTCTGCCGTCAGATTTTCATGCGTGAAATCTCCGGCCCTTCTCACGCAAGTACGTTTTTCTTCATTCTTTATTATTCTCCAAAATTCACCTTCCCTTTCTGTACGGGCATACAAATGCCACTTACAGGTAGGCACCTTACAATCCAATACATACAATTCTGGAGTACTTCTAGTGGTTTTATGCTGTACATTATTATCTACGGCGTATTTATTACAAGTTTGTTTTAATTGTGGTTTTGACATAAAAATGTTTTCTTGCGCTAAAGGCCCAGAAATTTCTGTTTGAGACGGTTGTGGAATCGAATTTCTATACTCAGAAATATCCAGAAATTGCCTAACGGTATGGTAATTATCGGTCCTTCCGGTAATGTAATACTGGTGATTCGCGAAACCCTGCGCATATAGACCCTCTCTCTCCATATCCTGTGACGCCCAAAACTCTTCCTCTTCATCAGTGAAGTCCTCCCCCGTTGCATAATTCGACTGATAACCCGGGCCACGGTCGTATGTCTCGTCAAGTTCGTCTATATCCCCTTCTTCTTCTTCTTCTTCTTCTTCTTCATCTTCCTCTGCTTCTTCTCTAACTGGTCTACTACTCTCAGGTTAGTCCCATGGATTCCAATCATGTGCATTGGTGTTGTACTCATTATTTGTTCCATCTTGTCTTTCTCGTCCGCTACTACTTTCATGTTGGTCCCAAGGATCCGAACCCCATGCACTCATATTTGTTCGCTCTTGTCTTTGTTGTCGACTACTACTCTCAGATTGTTCCCAAGAATTCCAACCCTGTGCACTCGTATTGTATTGATTATTTATTTCTTCGTATTCTTCGGTATTATTGACTTGTTCATTCAAATTATAATTATAATTTGTGTGTCCCCCTAATTTAAAAATATATAATAAAAAATTATATAATTTCTGTGTCATCGTAATCAAAATTATTGATTTGTTTTTATTTTAAAAGGCTTAATTTAAAATTTTATTATTCAAGAGTAAAGGCAAGAGCAAATTAATTATAAATGCGTACAATTAATAGCAAGAGCAAATTAATTACTTTAAAAAACTAATTTTATCAATTCTATAATGGCACAAATTTAATTAGTAATTTTGTCTAATTATGCAAAAGATTTTTTAACCAAAAATTTCTAAATAAGCCAATTATGTTTAGTAAAGAATTATAATCCTAATTTAAGCAAACTATATATTGCATATGTTCATGACTATTGTAATCCTAATTCAAAAATAAATAATAAAGTAATTTTACTAATAAAATTTGTCGTAAGTTACATTGTAGGCCACCACTAGTAGCTGGAAGCAAATCAACGTGAAGTTGAAAGTCGTGTAACCTTCTTGCTTGGAAGCACTCACGTCGTACATACCGCCATTCATTTTCAGAGTTCACCGGCAACTGCATCTGCTGGAACCTCCCTTCAATTATGGTATTAAAATGGAAAACAATTCTCAAATTATAATGACCTTGATAAAATCCCAATGCTGATAAAATTATTTCTTTAATTGATTCATAATCAGTTTGCGAAGTTGCATCCAAACTGAAATAATTTGATGGATTATATGGAGATTGATTAACGAAAACCAGAATGGAAATCATATTTTTGACAGTATAGAGAGTCGAGTATTTGAAAATGATGGGTGATTTTCGAATTCGGAACGGCATGTTCTATTTATAACCAAATGAGAGTCGAAATAATTATGAGTAATCAAATCAAATCGCACTAAAACGCACTGTTAAATCGCACTTAAATTCAATTTACACCTTGGATCGGCATTTGGGACGCCGATCCAATTCTTTTAATGATAAAAATCACTAAAAATGAATGATTAAAACCATAAAAAACAGTAAAAGTATTAAAAAAGTCAGAAAACCAGTTGGATCGGCGTTCCAATCGCCGATCCAAGCTAAAAATTAATGATTAAAAGTATAAAAACAGTAAAAGCATTAAAAAAAGTAACTTTTACTAATTTTTTCAATATTTAATCTATTTTTTTAATTACTTATCTAATTAAACTACTTAAATTAATTAAATAAACTAATTAAATTCAATAAAAAAATTCTCAAATTACATATTATAATTATTTATATATATTCTGATTTTTTACTTATTTTTTCATTATTTTTTCAATATTTAATCTATTTTTTTAATTACTTACCTAATTAAATTAATTAAATTAAATAAATAAAATAAATATAAAAAAAAACTAATCTCAGAAGAGCTTCTGTCCCGCGCGCGAGAGAGAGAGAGAGAAGGGGTGGGGATGAGGGGTCGCTGTCTCGCTTATATAGGAGCTCAGACCCTTGGATCGGCGATTGGAATGCCGATCCAAGCTTGGATCGGCGTTTCAATCGTCGATCTAAGGGTTCTGTATTTTCGGCGATTGAAACGCCGATCCAACAACGTTATTTTTAAAATTCCGAATTTTTAACTGTTATTTTCGAAATTCGTGTGAACAGTAACGTTAGTTTTAATTTTTTCGGCCTATATAACACCGTCACGGGTATACCCCTTTGTATATACACATTAAATTATTACTTTTTTTGAAAGTGTATACATAATTTCATACACATTAAATTGTACAGAATCTCAAGTGTTATAATACAGGAGAAATGAAATGATGGCTTCAGGCTCAGGCTTGCAGCTTCTAACGCACTCAAAATCCTCTTCAATCCTGGTATTACCACTGTTCCACCGAAACCATCAATTAACCTCCAGTCCCGAAACCCTACTGAAATACTACCGTACCTTTTCAAAAGTTATCTCCACATTCTTTTCCTGCGGCCCTACTTTATAACTCGTGCATTGTTTCGGTTAATTTGGGATCATTCCGGCGTACTTTGCAACCGACCTTTCAAAAAGAAGGATTTTACCTGAAAGAAACCGGAATGGAATGAAACAACACCGAAACGGGGTCACTCCATTATTACTCACGTCACTTCAGTCCGAAGCGATTTCCACTGCCATTATCACCAACCAGCTCACTCTCTCTTTCCTCTCTCTCTCTCTCTGTCACCTCTTCCCTTCCCTTCTGCCTTTACCAGTGTCCAGTGGGACCCAGTTCGTTGCCACTTGAAGTGAAATGAAATATGTACATAAATTTACACAACATGAACAAATACATAAACTTTCTTCCACTTTACCAATTTTGACTACCATTTCATCTAAATAATTAATTCATAAATTTCCTCAATGGAATCAGCTCTGATCCGTCGCTTTGGTTCATGGGTACTTGTGTTTTCCTTGATCACGGCCGTCCATTCACAGATGGACAGCTGCAGCGCTGATATTAGCAGTTTCCTCCCAGCACCTTTCAACACTTCCGGCCTGGCTTGTAAACCTGTTTGGAAGACCTTTATACTCAGAGTAATTTTTCCTCATTTATGATTCAATTTATAATTCTAATTTGTTTAATTTGCATGCTTCCTTCTCCTGTGAAAAAAAAATGTGGGCTTATATTCACCACATAAGATTGATTAATTAGAACATTGTCAACGTTGCAGGTTTTTTTTTTTTTTTTAAGAAAAAAATTTAAAACAATATGCCAATAGTTGAAAGCAGAGTAATATATGTAGAAATTAAGATGCAATAGATCAAGAGATAATTTGTGTCATGAAAAGCAAGAATGACAAGTCAGCTATTCTCCAAATTTCCTTCATTTCTATTTTAATTTTTTTCTCTTTGAGTGCCACAAGCATCCCCTAATAAAAAAAATTATAATGCCTACTCCTTCTCAGTATTACCAAAGCCATGACAACACTGTGAGCATAGTACTATCTTCAATCTACACCTCTGGTTGGGTTGGGATCGGGTTCTCTCCTGATGGGATGATGGTTGGCTCAAGTGCCATGGTTGGCTGGATTGACACTTCTGGCAGATCTTTCATCAAGCAGTATGACTTACAAGGAAGATCTTCATCAGATGTGATTGTTGATGAAGGGAAATTGATGCTGACAAGTGTTTCCCCTAAGGTGGTGCTCTATGGCGTGAATATATATCTCATGTTTCAAGTGAGGTTTTCGAAGCAGGTTGAGAGCCAAGAGGTTATATTGGCATACGCAAATGAATCTCCAAATCATCTTCAACTTACAAAACATGATGACAAGATATCTGTCTCTTTCGATTTTTCATCAGGTTTTCTAACCCCTCTTGAAATAATTCATGTATGTCCTTTTAAATGGATCAGTTTCTATACTGGCTGTTTAGTACTGGTACCTGTTCTGTACTGTTATTGCTCACTGATAAAAACCCTGATTAAGTAATAACATGACCAACATGATGAAGAACAGATGACCATAATGCTGTTTCTTTGTACCAGATCAGAACCAACAGAACATGCCTGGTACAATACCGAACCATCTTGGTACTAGTTCAGTCCAGTTTATACCAATTTCCAAGAGTATGGTAATCCTAGTATAGCTTTCTCAACATAACCGGAATATTAAATTATAATGTTTCTAGGTGGGTCAACTGTTCCAACATCTCCTTCATCATATCCATACCAGTTGAAACGAAACCATGGAGTATTGGCTATTTTTAGCTGGGGAATTCTTCTACCGATAGGTGCAATAATAGCAAGATATTTCAGGCATAAAGACCCACTCTGGTTTTACCTTCATGTTGCCATACAATTTTTGGGATACTTAGTCGGGCTAGCTGCTGTTGTGGCTGGAATTTCCCTTTACAACAAACTGCATTCTGATTTCAGAAGTCACAAAAGCCTCGGAATTTTCATAATTGTTCTAGCATCTCTGCAGGCGAGTAATTTATACATTCATTCAGCCTGCTTTTACCAGTTTAACCATTTCATATTCCAATATTTGCATATTACTGCACATTGAAGTCCTGCGGTTTTGGTTAAATAAAAATGTTGTTAATGATGATTGAATTAACAAGTTTTAAATGGGCATACTCTGGTAAAATTCAGCCTTAGATAAAAAACAAAAGATTAATTGCACGATTAAGGTTGATCAGGAGTTATCTCTTCTCACATTTTTCAAAATTGAGGTGCTAACTGAAAAACAAAACATTAGTTGAAAAATTTATGTCTAGGATCATATCTTTCTTTACAATTTTGAGTAATCAAACCCATATAGGTTTGGTACATGGTTACTTAAATTCATGACCACAGAGGGTCAACAAGTAAGGATAGTCAAATTCAATTTACTAGCCAGTATTGCAGTTCAATATCTTAAGCCTAAGAGCTTGTAGTAGTTGTATCTCTACCATTAGCATGTTTTTTGTTGGTCTGGTATAGGTACTATTTTTTCTGAATAATCCTTGTATATTTTGGTTCATGTATACATGGATTAATCACGCTTATCATTCTCTTATGGCCATCAGGTGATTGCCTTTTTTGTACGGCCTGATAAGGAGTCGAAGTTCCGCATGTACTGGAACTGGTACCACCACTGGCTTGGGAGGTTGGCTCTTTTCCTCGCAGCTATTAACATTACTCTTGGCCTCAAAATAGGAGATGCTGGTAGCTCCTGGAAACTTGTGTATGGTATCATACTTGCCATAATCCTTAGTAGCTTTTCAGTGCTTGAAATCATGCTGTGGACTAATTGGTCCAAGAAACCCGTCTCTCCTCCCTCAATATAGAGTTTAATTTCAGTTAGTTATAGTTGTAAAGAAATTGAGTGCCTAGCTTGTAATGTGATTGTTGCAAATTGGGCCTGTGGATTGGCCCTTGATTCCTCGAATGCCTTTTAATTTTTTGGGTTTTGAGGTTTACCATTTATCAAGTTTTGTAATCAACGCCGAAACAGTTTACTAGATCAGCTAAGGAGAGAGAATTTTTAACGCCATTATTCTTTTTTTTGTTTTGAATGAGGTTGATAAGAAAACATATTATTTTTAAGAATAACATGTTCTAGAAATTTTAAACCAACAACTCAACCTTGTGGGTTGCATTGTTTGCCTTTCTTTGGAAGTCTTTGTTTTATTTTTCTTTGACTCTTTTGGATGGCCGCAGCCCAGGTTTCGGTTTGAGTAACAGTAACTCAGGAATCAGGACAGTGTCACGCCTTAGTGAGACATTAAATGTGGAAAATAGTAAAAAAGAAAAAGTAAAATTAGTCTCTTGCATCTTGGTGGCATGTGATCGAATAAATAGATGATTATACTGAATGCTTAAGATTAAAAGAATAAAAAGCATTAAAGAACGCCAAAAAGATAGTACTAAGCTGATTGGTATAATTCAGTATAAACTAAAGATGGCGTTGTCCCCCCCCCCCCCCCCAAAAAAAAAGTGAAATATTTTAGTGCTAACCATAAATCGCCTGGTATTTTCATCCATGACAAATTCATGTAGTACATGGCATGTTGACGTGCAAAATTACTTATAAGTATGCTATCTATATTAATTTAAGCTTTCACATAATTGACAGTTAATAAATATCAATTAAATTTTAAATTTATTTTGTTACTTATTAATTAGGTTCAAAGTTTGATATATAAAGTGTTTATATATTTAACTTTAGATGAAAATAAAAGTCATATTTTCAATTTTTGGATCGATGACTAAGACTTTCTATAATATTTAACCTTGCCAAAAATTAAAACATATATATAAGGTTCATAAATAATGATGTAAATAATATATAACTTTTGATTTCTCAAATGAAATTTTGTACAAATTTATATTTAAATTTATAAATAAGAATTCACGCTTGGTAGCCGCCTTTTTCCATATCCATTGTTCGACTATGGCTGGTAAATGAGGCAAAGAAGAATATGGCTGGACGCGCGAGAGCCTATTCATTTTTCTATTGTAAATTTGTAATTTCTCCGGGAATGTCTCGAAATTTCCAGAGAAAAAAATGTATATGATTTGGGGACCATCAGGGAACAACAACTCATCACGGTGATTATCACATGTACTTGCTATATACATATCTAACATGATTGGCCAATAGGGAAATTGACGCGCAGTTGAAACTCGAGACAAAAAATCGATATTCCTGAGTACAGCCTATCAATGAAGCAGTGGGTCACTTCTTATTTATTAATTATATATGATTCAATGCTCTTCTTCTCTCGTTCGCCCTAAAAAATCCTATAAAATTAATTTTGATTAGTAACTCTTAAATATAAATCTTTTTGTTTAAACAAAACATTATTAAAGATGGACAATTTTTTGGAATTATAAACACATTTTCTTTTTGGCAAACTGAATTGAATACATGTGACGAACCATTCTCTACAAGGAAAGATGAAGTACTTAACTATTTTCTAATATTTTTTAACATTTAGTTAGAGACATGATCCTTTTTTCCCTTTCTTAGTAAGACCAAACATTTATTTCTTAAAATAAATATTTGAAGTGCAATTTAGAAATGTTTTCTAACTTTTACAAGAATCCTCATCAACAGGAGAGTTCTATAATTTTCTTTTTTTTTGAAGGCTAAGTTCTATAATTTTCAAATTACTTGGACTTAATATATATAAAATAAAAGAAGGGTGGAAAAAGTTTCTTCTCTGATATATATTTTCCATTTATCATAAATTGGACGGAAGTAGGTGCTATCAGTAGATACATCTTACATCATAAATGAAGTTAGTCAGAAGAAAATAATATTATTTTCTTTTTGTTCTTGTTCTCTCTCTTTTTTTTTTTTTTTTGGGTAATAGGAGGTTGCTTGATCACTTCCCTCTCAATCCGGCCAAGAATGAGACTCCTGTTGGAGGCAACCAGGTGAATCCACCGATAAATTGCGCAACGGTGAACTTGCTCGCCTCCTCGTGCATGGTAATCACTCTGTATCCCGGCCATGTTACTCGCTTGCCGACCCATGAGCTGGGTCCATTGTTCATGTACTCGCCATAATACAGTGTCTGGAGGGCATACGACCCATTCCACTCCAGCCATCCTGCCTGATTTATGTGGTCATCCATGTATGTTTCCATGTAAACCGTTCTTGAATACATCTTCCATGGCCGACCCAGGTATGTCGGGTGCTCCCACTTCACTGGGTACAGCTCAGATGTGACCCACAACCGGCAAGCATGGATCGAGATACCGGTATTTTGATTCGGATCCTTTCTACTTTGCGCTGTGATAGTATTCTTTTGCTGGGGAAGTGGCTTTCTTGCCCATATGTTGCAATTTTGGAGCACTACTGCAGCATTGCCAAAGATGAAGTCGACTGTGCCATAAATGTCGCATTCACGGTAGAATTGTCTCTGAGAATGCACATAAAGAGTGTCTTGATACCCACTTATGTTGCAGCTGTATATAACAGCATGATCGGCACTGACTCGAAGGGCCACTGCTTGGTGTTTTTCTGGCCCCGCCCAATTCTCTATCGTCATGTCCTTCATGATAAAACCCGCTCCATTCGCCGCTGCCACAGAATATCTAAAGCAATTTTATTTACTTATTTTTTAATATAATTGAATTGAATTCGATTAAGAGGTCTTATTTTATTAACATTTTGCTCGTTTTCTTTTTAAAAAAGAAAACACTTTTTGGAATATGTAATGAAGAAGACTGCGACCTCTAGTGTTGTCTCAAGAATTACTTTTTGCTAAGAAAGGGAAGCTAATTTGTTAAGAATAATTAAGATGCTCCTAGAATAATTGCAAAGCCCGCACTACTTTTATATATAGTCTCTCATAGAAAAAGTAACAAATGTGTATGGTACCGAATGTAGCGGTGCTGTAGGTTGTGTAATTGGCATAGACACTCCGGCCTCCGGAAACCACCGTCTTGCCGACGCCATCTCCGATAAACATAACATTGGTTTTTTTCCTGTCAACCTTAACATTCTCTTCATATCGTCCAGCCTTCACATAGATAATGATACGCCTTGGATTATAGTTTGGTACTGCCTTTATCGCATCTCCAATCTTCTTATGCGTTCCATTTCCATCTTTTGACACCACCATATCAGCCTGGATCTCAAATGCCGGCACTTGAAGCAACCTCCTCACACTCTTTTTCACCCAATTTGGGAATTCATTTGATCTGTAAGAGGTACTTAACAATTTTCGCCTCTTCTTGTTTTGTGTAGAAATGGCAGAGAAATCCTGGTTGCTATAAATAGCTAAGTTATTACTAAGCAATTCTTCCAGTTCATTGAAATAGCTCATCATCTGGGGTTTTAGGTATGCATCGCCACTTTGGTCAATCTCTTCTTCACATGTGTCCTGGTTAGTGACAACTGCACTAAGCCATGTCAGCACATCATCAGGGGATGAAGAAGAGGATAATAACGTGGCTAGAGACTGTGCCAGATGATGGTGCGAGTCGTAGAGCAGCTCCATGCAACTGTCATATGCACTCCGTGACAATGGGGCCATGTCAAATGCAGCCAATGCCATGGCATCATAAAGTGCCTGACTGACTCGTTGGTGTGTCATGTTCATTGACAAGTGAACAAGTTCTTGTGGACCGGCCTCCATCCCACCCGGAAACTCCATAAGGGATGTCATGCATATATCCTTATACATGGTGAACCCGCATGCACGTTTTATTGCCTCGGTAGGGACCCGGTGAGCACCTGAGTTTTCTGGTCTGAATCGGGTTCGAACCAAAAGGGAAATTGATACTGCGGCAATGAGTATGAGGAAGATGGTAAGGAGGGTCAGAAGGATGAAACGGGATCGGCGGCTTTTGGATGTGAAACACTGGCTGTAACTCATCTTGCTAGTAAAGTGAAGTGAAGTTAGAGAAAGGAGGAAATTAAGTGGTATCAAAAGATCGGTCCATTGAAACCAAGTGGTTATATGCGAGAATAAAGCCGCAATATAAGAGTTCAGGATCTCTTGTGGCCTTCCTGGTACTTGTATTTTGCGTTTGGTACATGAAAAAGAAAAAAAAAATTGGATGTTGAATATCTATGTCGAAGCCTTATATATGAATGGATACATGCAATTTACATAATAACGAAGATGGATATTTTAGTGATAATTTATCTTATCAATTATCTATTTTGCTAGAATAGATCAGTTGACTTCACATCTCAGAATATTTCATTAGACCATAGGAATCTACTTTTACACTTTTTTTAGGATCTTTTTGGTGCTGTTATTTGCAGATCAGAAGTTGGCTACCTGTGTTTGTTTCAATTAACGAAATGGGTATTTTTCCTTTTCTAAAAAAAAAAAAAATGAATATAGAAACTTGTACGCAAATTATCTCTACCTCCTGGACACCTTATTTATGTATAGTTAGACGATTTATATACCTACAGGGGAAATGAACTTCACATAACTAAGCTAGCTATTATAATTTTATTTTTCTTAGGACATTTGTGTTGGGCTCTACATTACAACCCACAGCAGAGATTGCCACAGTTGTATATACTCATTGCTACCATAAGAGATTTATTGTGAAACAGAGGAGCTAGTTAGGTTGGGTGAGGGGTATACATCTCTAACCATATGGGTGGTTTCAACATGGGATACATAATTAATGAATGGTTTCCTAATCTACATGGCATCAATTCTTCCCATCTGTACTGGTACCAAAAGCCCACAGTAGTACCTATCTCTTTTTGTAGCTATGACACCACTGGATAGATCCGATATGATTTGTTTTAGTTTTAATCGGTTGACAAGTCAATTCCCTTTTCTGTAGTGTATTTCCTTATGTACAAATACACTTTATAACGTAAATTATTGTAGCTTTTAGAAATATACTTCTGTGCACAACGAAGGTATATACAGGAAAGATTTGAATACTTCATATTTTTTTAAAACTTGAATTATATTGGTGACCACTTCAAGTTAATGGATGTCAATTTTGTCATACTTGACTAGTGTGGAGACCATGGCTGAGATCCTCTGCAGCGCGCCACACACTTTGGTGATTCTAATAGAGAAATTTAAATCGATGTCCATAACTTCTAGAGCAAGGTTCCGGTGCCACACTTTTTTTGTGCTACAAATGTCACACTTTGTTTTTTTATTTTAAATTTAAAAAATTTAAAATATAATCATCCGATCCAAACCGTTGATCTTGTTCATTTTAACGACAGATGCGTTGTCCTAAAATTTCATAATTTTTAAAATTTACTTGATACTTGATCAAAAGTTTGAAAAATTGACATATTAGAATTAATCTATTTTATAGTTATTTTGCTCCGTTCATTTTTTTACCTTTTGATCAAGCATCAAATAAACTTCAAAAATTATAAAATTTTATGACAACACATCTGTCGTTAAAATGAACAAGATTAACAATTTGGATCGGACGATTAGATTTTAAATTTTAAAATTTAAAATAAAAAAGTAAAGTGTGGCATTTGTGGCATAAAAAAAGTGTGGCACCGGAACCTTGCTCTAACTTCTAATATAAGTAATATTTTTTTATTTTTTAAGATTCAATAAGTTCAATATTAAATTTTCTAGACTTCTCCCAAAATGTATTTTTTATAAATACAAATGTGAAACACATAGTAATCATATTAAATAATGTGAATTTATGTCAGGACTCAGGAGATTGAAACAAAATAGAAGTCCTAAAAATTTAAAATTCGGTGTGTTTGGAAGTTTGGCGAACAAGAACTAGAATAGTTAGTTTGCATTGTTTTTGTTATTCAAAATCTGAGAACTAAAACAAGCGGCGAATAAGTTGTTCGTGTTTTATTTGGTTGCTTACCAAACTAGTTAGTTCGTGTTTCTCTCAAACACACTCATAAAAATCACAACTGGATTAATACTCATGTTAGTTTGGTTTTTCTTTGAGAAATTTCAATTTCGAGACTCAAGAAGTGACACCATAGAACGGTTGAAACTGTCATCTTCATATTTTAATTTTTTTTAATTAAAATAAAAAATATTAATGTGATAATCACCTGCTTCAAAAAAAAAAAAGTTTATTTTTCCCAAGCCGCAATGAGGAAATCAATTGGCTAAGAAGGCGGTGCAGCACAACTTTTCCCAAGCCGCAATGGAGAAATCGGTTGGCTGAGAACTGAGAACTGGGGACACAGCACATGCACTGGGTTGCAAAGGATATGGGAAGGCATACAGTGGCCAGCCTCCACCTACCTGGCTAGTGAAAAATCATTTGCAAGAGAAATTAAAGCAAACAAAAAGCGATCCCCCATCTTTCATATTTCACAAATCAGCGAGAGAAACCAAATGTTATTTTCCAAAAAATAAGATAATAAAAAAGAATCAATGTGTGACTATTATATTAAAGCACTATCATATAAAAAGTTTTCTTGGGTATTGCTTCGTTTACCCCCCCAGTCCCCCACATGCTTTTTTCCTATTTCAAAAGTTCTATTTTTGGGCTTGAGATGCTAGTACGCTGATCCTAGTAATTGGGCCATGTCACTTTTAAACTGACCAATTAATTTTCACATTTGAATCTAATGCTCTTGAAATTCGAAAACAAGCATGGAGTTTCTAGCCCATAACGGGACTCGGCCTAACTTCGCCAACAATTTAAAGTAAACATCTTGTTTGAGTTAGTTTTAAATTTTTTTAACAAAATAAGAAATAAGCATAATATAATATTTTTTGAATGTTAGAAGGAAAATCAATGATTAATTAGCTCACTTATGTGAGTATTATTTTGTTGGAATTAAAAACTGAAAGAATCAAGTATAAAAATTAGTTGCCTCTGGCCATTTTATTGTGGTTGGAGAGGAAGCGTTAATTCCAGCGTAGGTAATGCTCTTATTACTCCCAACTTCTATTAAGAACCCTGCATAAAATCATAGTCTTATAGCTATAATTTATGAAGAACTTTTTTTTTTTTTTTTTTTTTTTTGGTAAAAACAAAAACCATGCCTTGCTTCTAGCGTGCCGAATCATATCCAAAGAACCCACAAAGCTCACAAAATCAGTTCCCTTTAATTTTTTTTACAACTCAATTTACTGTCATTTGAAAATTCAAAGTTGAAACGGAGAAGAAACAAAAGCATATATGGTCTTATAAACAAAGCTACATTAGCTATAACCGAGGGAGGAAAAAATAAAACAAAAAAAAATGGTACAATTGCTCAAATGAGTTGAAAAAACTGTCTTTTTTTTTTCCCCTTCCTCAATTATAATCTAGATGATAAGACATTAAGAAGGAATACTCTGGCTCTGACAAGACCTCTATAAAGCTCCTCAGTTCTGCTCTCCATGTCCTTTATGCACTCCTCCAATGTGTCGAACCTGTCGAGAGACGCCTTTCTCGCCTTCCTTTCTTCCTCCATTGCTGCCTGCATATTCGCCCTTGATCTCCATTGTAACACCCCAGACACCCAACTTGGTTTTGCAGAACACTCGCCTACCCTTATGGGGCCAACAGCAAGAGGTGTAGGCAGTACAGTCGACTGATCAGACAATGCTGTGAGCCCAACAAAAACCATGGCTGAGGCTGCAGCCAATGCAGCCATGGCACTGCACAGCGCTAACGGCAATGAGGAAACCCCCTCTGCATCATCTGATGCAGATTCAGTTCCTGGTGGCGGTGGCTCTGACTTTGCTGCCTCCTGAATAGTCGAGGCAAGTTGCTCCAGCTCATGTGTGGCCAAACGCTGTGCATGCACCGCCGATGCAATACGTGCTTGATTTTGTCTCCGAAATGAAGCCCTTGTCCCTGCCTGGAGCTGTCCGAGATTCAGCAAAGCCAAACGAAACAAGTCATATGAATCGACCAACCGCAGCAGGTCTTCTGAGACATCATTTGTGATCAACGAGTCACGAAGCTGATCTACCGCTAGAGGGTGCTGCATCAGTTCGAAGAGTGAGGTGAGAACAATGGATATGCGATCAGCACCCTCAGATAGCCATGGGGCCGAGGGTGATTGGATGCAGGAGGAAGACCATGACAGGAGGGATGCCACATCATCATTCAGGCGGGATACTATTGGGTGGAACCGTACTGGCAGACTAGCGGAGCGGATCTTGTATGCCGACCGCTTTGCTGCAGCAGCCAGCGCTGGAAGAGAGACAGTTCGCCGGAAACCGGACATCTTGTCTCACCTTCCTTTTATTTTATTCTTTTCCAAAATTCGGTTCAAATTGGGAATTCTGTAATGACGAGTTTAAAAGTCATGCGATAAAAGAAGACTTTGCGTTGTAGATGTTGAGAGCCAACGGTTGCAGATGAGCCTCCAGTCTGGTCGTTATTTTGTTTTAGAAACACAATACCATGCTATTATTTTACTGCTAGCTGCAGTGTTTACTTAATTTAGTACCAAAGATAATAAAGCAGTATATGTTTTAACTTTTACCAATTGACCTTAAATTTATAAAGAAAATTTGAAATTTATGCGTTCGTATATTTTTATTTCTGGCGACAATGGGAAAACAAATATAAAAATAAAAAAGTTTCATCGGATATTGTTTATTGATTGGGTCTTATTTGTATGGAACGAGGCCTAATTCTAAAACGTTTGGATATTTATACAAAAGCTTTCATGTGGTCAAAATTTTTTCAAATTGGTTTCCAATTATTTCATACAATAACCTAGTGAAAATTACTAAAAATTTACACAAGTTTTTTAAACCTATAATTACTTGCTAATATAATTAACTCATTCAAACGTCCCCTTCGGAACATAATTATAAACTTCAACAGTGAACACACACACACACGAAGCAAATTAATATGAAGTCACCCAAATATTGTGCTTCCAAAATACTAGCGAAAGTTTGTTAAGGGAAACGCATAATTTTAAGCAGAAACACTGAATATAACTAATCCGTATCAACACCTATGATCCTTCGAGGGCAACTCTTCGAGAATTGTCGGGCAACTTTTAATCATATGCTCAAATCCTTCAATTTTCAAAACAGCAGCTTTAGGCATGCCGCTTAATGAACTTGAGGCATGCAGCTTTAAGCTCAGAACAATTATGCTGCTCAGGCAGAGTCAACGTGGTTGCTAAATTGTTTGCATTGATGAACTCGAAAAGTTTCACTCCACATAGCTGTTTCAGCCTCTCTAAACCATACTGATCAGCTGCAACCAGCAAATGCTGAGCCAGCACTATAACTGAGTCTTTATTACCTTCTACATCCTCAAACTCAGCTACAGAATCAGAATATATGAAATGAAGCATCAACATGAAAATTGATGGTTCCACTTCCTTAATATCTATACTCTGATTCATTTTGCATGTGGTTTGTAATAAGAGCTGGGTTATAATTGCTGGGGGATGGGCCAGCAGTCGCTTAGTTGCATACTGTTTTTTATTTTGCAAACTATTGATGTTAGGTAGCGCTGGTGAACTGGTACCAGAGGTGATACCAGTGCGCAGAGTCTCTGATCTTTAGGTGATAATTGTATTAACTTTTGCTTCTGTTAAATGGAGGTGGTAGGCTGTTTTACCTACTTGTTTCAACAAAAAAAAAAAAAGAAAAGAAAGAAACATCCAATCAGAATACTTTTTCTATTTTAAATGAAAAGTGAATTATTAGATAACCTTTAAATACCATTTCTACCACTTATTTTAAGAGTAGAGATAATAAAATAGTAATCAATCAACTAATCATGGGATCGTGAGCTTATTACGCCTCATACAATGCATTTTAAGTTTTTAACTGATAGAAAACGTACCTTTTATTAATAACTTTTTTTGGTTCTACTTTTAAATTTGAAAGGTATTGTAACATATACTAAAAATTAAATAATGATGTTGGAATCGTTAAACACTAAACAGAGATTCCTTCGAACTTCGAAGAGGCCGGAGCAGAATCCTAAAAAGGGTATTAATTACTGTTACATCCCAAGGAAAATTAATTACCAGCAAGATTTGACAACTCCAATAACATGACACTTCTTTCTTGTGATTACAGTAAACCACTTCAAGTTCAACCTCCCCAACTATCAGCATAATTATATATTCTAATACTGAATACAAGAGGGGCAACCAAAAACCAAAACTACTACTTATGAAGGCAACAAAACATAGTTTGCTAGAATAAACATTGTGCTTCCAAAATACTAGCATATATAAGTTCCGTTGAGGGACACACATTAGTAATTCCATTAAAGGCTTCAAAAATAAATGCCAACATATATATACACATACTTCAAGTAGAAATATTAATGCAAGTAATGTTTTTCAGCGCCGGGCATGGTTCTTCAATGTGCGCAACTCCTCGAGAATTGTTGGGCAACTTTTAACCATATGCTCAAATCCTTCAGTAAGCATAACAGCCGCAAGAACCTCAGGTGGCATAAGGAACTCTATGCAAGCAGCTTTGAGCTCAGAACAATTATGTTGATCAGCCAATGTCAGCGTAGCTGCTACATTGTTCGCATCGATAAACTCGTACATTTTGATTTCGCAGAGCTGTTTCAGCCTCTCTAACCCATACCGATCTGCTGCGACTAGCAAATGCTGACCCAGCACTATTAACACATCTTTATTACCATCTACCTCCTCAAGCTCTGGCACCGAATCAGAATATATGAAATGAAGCATGGTTTTGAAAACTGACGGTTCCATATCCTTAATTTCTATACTCTCATTCATCTTCCCTTTCATGGGGCCAAAGAGTTCTACCCTGAAAACTGGCGATCTGGCCGCAAGCACACACCGGTGTGCACCAAAAGTGACTCCGCTCACGTTGAAGGACACATCTGTACCATAACCGACTTCTAATAAACCGGTCAGTTGCTGATGTAAGTTAGAGGGTTGCAACTTGACAGTAGATGGTTGCGTCTTGCAATTAGTCGTCTCTAAAGCACTGCGTTTGATGACAGTGAGAGTGCATCTAACTGTGAAAGAATCATTCTTTAGATACTCTGGTGACTCCAAACTCTCTCGTCTTACAAAGAATTTTAGGCTCCAAGGGGAATTGGTGGTAAGGATTAGTGCATTAGGTGTGCGGGATTGAATTGGTGTCCCTCCTGTTTGGCTAAGCAAGGATAAGGTCATCTTAACTTTGGCCTTAGCGGCGGGACTTCTAAGATTGAGGTCGAAAGCAATAGAGTTATTCTTTTCGGCCGAATCGCCATCGGGATAGTATCCAATGGTCCAATCATACCCACCAAGAGTAAAAATGGCAGAGCTGATGCGCTTGCCTATGCCGATCCCCTTATCAAAGGAGTATCCCATAACCTTGAACAGGTGTGATCCAGTGCTCGTCTCTGTGACCCTTGCTGACGCCGTCTCAGATTCTCTGGCATCAGAGGTTGACGCCATTCTCATTTTTCGAAAGAGTCGCAATCCAAGGTAGGCAACCTGGTGTTAATTGAAAGACAAATTAATTAATTAGTTAATGTAAAAAATACAAATTTAAGCCCATAGGAAGAGTCCAAACTCTAATGGCTAAATCAAGTAGCAAATAGTAGGTACCGTATGTACCACGAGAGCTGAAGCAACAGAGGACAACATTTTGGATGAAGTTCCTCTAGAAAGCCGCTGTGTAGATTTTTCAAAAAACAAAAACATTTTGGATGAAGTTTTGCTCACGCGGAGATCAGGAGTAGAACGAGATCGATGCTGACTCTGACTGGAGAGGTCGACGGAGAGAACAAAGACGGAGTGGAGTGACTTGGTACTGGTCTTTTTTTTTTTTTTTTTTAATGCCTGGTCTCAGAATTCAATTGATTGAGGTGCTGACTCGATGCGCACTACTTAACGTTTTTATGTTCTAATTAGATGCGCACTACCTAACTATGACCCTTTTTTACTTTACTTATTAGTTCCATTCACTTTGCTTTATTTTACTTTATTATTTTAAGTGTGTTTCTTTTTGTTTTTCTGCGGCCTTGTTAGCCTGGTCGGTTCTGCTCTCAATTATGTAGGAGCTTGCATTTATTTATTTAGAATTTGCCAAGCCCCGGGGGATTCCACTATTCCAGGGAAAGAACCCGTTTTCATTTTTCAAGAGAGAGAGAAAAAAAAAAAGTTAATGCGTATGGTAGAGACGTAGAGTTATATTAGTGGTGTTACTGTATTAGGATAGTTTTACAGAAAATCTTGCAAAAGTTTCCGACTTCCGAGGCAAAGAGAGAGAGAGAGAGAACTCGGCTCCGTGGTCCGTGCACATGTTCGACCTCTGCATAACGCGACAGCCGACAAGTCAGCCAAGTTGAGGACCATCCAATTTATTATTGGTTCGTAAATAAACGTGTAGAAGACGCTCGTGCGAACAGACCAAATTTTTTATTTTTTAATTTAAACCCGTAAGCAGAATTACCCTACTACTTACACCTATAACCTATGCAGTCACTTCAGTCTACATGGGCCAGGTTTGTTACTTATTGGAGCGAATAATTTCGCAAGAGAACAAAATCTGAAGAAATTTGATGAAATTTTATCGGTGCCAATAGATTTCATATGATAAAATCAACGATGCATAATAAATATGGATGCGATCAATAACTGCTTTGTATGCTTCTTTTGGATTATAATTATTTTATGTTCATAATGAAAATGGAGTAAGCTATGCAAGTTATATCCTATCTAATTGTATCTCTTTTTGTATTTTGTATAGAAAATGCCGATGGTGATAACTATAGAAAAACAAAATAAACAATTCTAATAAAATGGCGCCGATGCTTTGTAATCTGGCTTTTATTATTACTCATCAGCGCTTATTCTTCGTATGCCATTTGCCGTGTATGCCTTCTTATTTTTTTCACAACTTCTGATCATACAATGCATTACTGATAGAAAATTGTGTCTACGATCTTAAATTTTTAAATTTGAAGAACAT
Organism: Rhynchospora breviuscula; assembly: GCA_027562975.1. NCBI lineage: Eukaryota > Viridiplantae > Streptophyta > Magnoliopsida > Poales > Cyperaceae > Rhynchospora > Rhynchospora breviuscula. The sequence continues at coordinate 7,339,315 of CM050402.1, forward strand.
TGTCACATAATACTAAATTAAGTAATGGGGTCAGAATTACTACGCTCGTAATTTCATTCACATAAATCATTTTATTTTTATTCTGTTTTTTTCAATATAATGGGCATTTCTTTCTGTGCACAATCCGAAAAAAGTTCTTCGTAATATTTGTATTGTACTTTCAATTATCATCAAATTTATTAACCAAACTCAATTCTCATCAGGTGAAAATTGCTCTATACTAATACTTAACAGCTTCAATTAATAACATGGCACTAAATTGTTCCTTTATATATATAGTAAAAAGCACTTAAGACTTCACCCCTTCAGCATAATATAAATTTTACAACAGTGAGAAAAGAAAAGCAGAAAATAAAAAAAGAGAAAGCAAACTAATACGTACGAAAGCAACAAAACAAAGTGCCAGACGAACATTGTGCTTCCGAAACGTTATTTATAGCATAAATTAAGTTGAGATAAACAGAACTAGTACTTCTGTTGAGAATAAAGAAGATTAGGGTCTTAATAGCCTCAGACTAATCATCATAGGCTATTTAGAAAAATAGGAGTACTTTATTTTTAATTTTTAAAAATAAGCATCTCACTTTTTTTCTTTTGTTTAGAAAGTTACCGTTACGTACAGCAAAGTATACGTTAAGTAGCCGTTAGGAACTAACAGAGAGCAACTGGTATATAAGGCAGTAGCTTGCCATTGTATTTTTAAGCTCAGAGAAATAGTAAAAATATTTTCTCTTCATTGCTTTCTGTCTCAACATGGTATCAGAGCATTAAGCTCTTGGGCAACAAATCGCTAAAAATCCAACCCTTCTCAGCCAAAAACGGCAACTCAAAACTCATAAATTCCTTTCAAAATCCTCCAATTCTGTTCTTATCAGTTTTTTTCAAATCCTGAAAATCAGACCCGAAATCCATCAAAGCAGCACAACTTTTCTCAGAAATTTTTTAGCCAGATTCAAACTCCTCAAAAATAAAAATGAGCATAGAAACCAGCAAGCTTACCTCAGAATTGCTCAATGAAAAGAATTATATGTCTTGGGCAAAATCTGTCACCTTTGCTCTCAGTGGCAGAGGAAAATTGGGTCATGTAACTGGCTCCAAGGAGAAGCCAGTTCCTGCGAAGTCATCTGACATTACTGATGAGGAGAAGCAGAAGATGGAAGAATGGCAGATGGCAGACCACTGTGTCATATCATGGATCCTTGCCTCCATCGAACCAAGGCTCTCAAAAATGTTCTTGTACACCAAAACAGCAAAAGAAATGTGGCAAAAAATTGAGGGAGTCTATGGCCAGAGGAACAATTACTGCTATATCTATCAGCTGAAGCAAGAAATTTACCACGCCACAAAAGGTACCAAAAATCACACTGAGTATCTGGTCGAACTCACTGCCAAGTTCGATGAACTCGAAGAATACCTCCCTCCAACCTCAGACCCCTTGGAGTTAGAGAGGCGGCAGGAACATGAGAAGGTGTATCTCTACCTAGGCGGCCTTGACTCCAGCTATGACGCTGTCCGATCGCAGATCTTGCTCAGTCTAGAGCTGCCCTCTTTCTCGACCGTGGTTGCTATGGTGCAAAGAGAAGACTCGAGACGAACAGCCATGAACAAAGAGTCGCAAGAGCAACGCCACGCGGTAGAGAGTCAAGCCTTCGCAGCCACCAGCTCAACCTCTAACTCCGACAGGGGGAGAAATAAAGGGAATAGGGACGAGAAGTGCACCCATTGCAAGAAAAATGGACACACTATTGATCGGTGCTGGGTTCTCCATCCACACCTCAAACCAAAGTGGAGAGGTGAAAGAGGAAATCAAGGTCAGTGGGAGGTGACGAAAAAAATGGGGAAAACCCTAGATCAGGAGAAGAGGGGTCTGTGCGTGAGAGGAGAAGAGGATGGCGAAGCGGCTGAACCGAATAAAACGACTCGAGTTGAACCGACTGAAGCTTCTCGACTCGATCGCATCGAAACTCAGATCACTCAACTTGCCTCCCTTCTGGGCTAAAAATTGGGCCAAACAGGTTCAATTAAACTCTTAAATTTTAACTCTCAGCCCAACAATAGACTTGATCCAGAGAATTTGACTAATCAGACCAGAATAGAAGGGTTTAGTGAAAACAAATGCTTAACCATAGGTTTTAGTACCAAAAATGGTTCTAGCAATTGTTATAAATGGATTCTCGACTCCGGTGCTACCGACCATATGACGGGTGATTTCAATTTAATTAAAAATTTCCAACCAATTAACGGTGACCATTTCTTTACCGTGGCCAACAATGAAAAAATTAGGATTAAGGGTTGGGGTCTTGTTAGCCTTTTTGAAAAAGGATTTCTCCAAGACGTTTTTCTTGTAGAAAATAGTAATGTTAATTTACTTTCTATAAGCAAGCTTTCAAAAGATTTGAATTGTGAAGTAGTTTTTAAATCAAATTATGTTATTTTTCAGGACTCTCTCACCAAAGAGAAGATTGGTGAAGGTTTTCTAGAAAACGGGCTTTATCTTTTGAGTAGTAATAAACCGATTTTGAATATAAGAAGAAATGAGGACTTAGGTGATCTATGGCATAGGAGAATTGGGCATCCTTCGGATAGGATTTTAAAATCTTTATTTGATTTACCAAGATTTGATTGTAGTAGTTGTGAGACTTGCAAGTTTGCTAAACAAACTAGGATTTCTTTTTGTAATTCAAATTCTAAGAGCAATGAAATTCTTGAACTTATTCATTCCGATGTGTGGGGACCTGCTCCTATTACTTCTTACAATGGTTTTAAATATTTCGTTATTTTCATTGATGATTTCTCAAAAAATACTTGGATGTATTAAATGAGAAATAAAAGTGAAGTTTTTTCTCATTTTCAAAATTTTGCTAATTTTGTTGAAAACCAATTTAACAAAAAAATTAAAATTTTGAGGACCGATAATGGTACGGAATTTGTCAACGAGGCGTTTTCAACCTTTTTAGAAGAAAAAGGAATTTTACATCAAACCTCTTGTATTTATACTCCTCAACAAAATGGCGTTTCGGAAAGAAAAAATCGTCATCTTCTTGAAGTTACTCGAGCTCTCTTGTTTCAAAACAACGTTCCAAAAATTTTTTGGTCCGAAGCCGTTCTCACGGCAACCTATTTAATCAATAGATTGCCAAGTGCCAATTTAGAATTCAAGAGTCCTCTACAAATTCTTCTTGGAAGGAAAATTAATCTTGACCATTTAAAAATTTTCGGGTGTACTTGTTTTGTTTACAAAAACCGTTTGCATAAATTTGATTCTACTTCGATTAAAACTATTTTCCTAGGATATTCTTTTCAAAAAAAGGGGTACAAATGTTATGATCCTAAAAATAAAAAACTTTATGTTTCAAGGGATGTTTTCTTTTTAGAAAATGAACCGTTTTACAAAGAAAATCATATAGGAATTTTAGAAACAAATTCTTTAAGTGATTTTGTATATCCTTTTGTTACTAACCTTGATACAAGAGAGATCCAAGAGGGATCAAGTAATGATGTAGGTGAAGCACCTCAAGAAACAATTAGTGAAGAAGAAGATAATTCGGAGCAAATTGAAGAAAGCAACGAAGAGGATATCCAACCAAGACGTTCAAGTCGTCAAACGCAACCATCGACTCGACTTCGAGATTTTGTAACCTACTCGGTACAATATCCCATTCAAAATTATTTATCTTATGAAAATATTTCTAGTAGCCACTATGCTTTTTTAACCAATTTGTCAAAAAATGAGGAACCAACTTTTTATGAAGATGCCAAAAAGAACCCAAGTTGGTGTGCGGCTATGAAAGAAGAACTAATGGCCTTGGAAAAAAATAAAACTTGGGAATTATGCCAATTACCTATAGGAAAAAAACCCGTAGGATGTAAATGGGTTTACAAAATCAAATATAAATGCGATGGTACAATTGAAAGATACAAAGCAAGGTTAGTGGCCAAAGGGTATACCCAAACCCAAGGAATTGACTATCATGAGACCTTTGCTCCTGTTGCAAAAATGAAGACCGTTAGGATACTTTTCTCTATAGCGGTTAACAATAATTGGGACTTGCAACAAATGGATGTGAAAAATGCGTTCCTTCAAGGAACGCTTGAGGAAGAGGTTTACATGAAAGTTCCACCCGGTCACAAAGTGGAGAATGTACCTAACATTGTGTGTAGATTGAAGAAATCGATTTACGGCCTAAAACAGTCTCCTAGAGCTTGGTATGGTAAGCTTAGTCAATTCTTAACTTCTTGTAATTTCAATGTTAGTCAAGCCGATACTTCTTTATTTACAAAAAAATTAAATAACACTATTGTTGTTGTCTTGGTTTATGTAGATGACATAATTATTACGGGAAATGACCCTTTAGCAATCAATAAAGTAAAAATGGATCTCAAAGATAGATTTGATATTAAAGATCTTGGTAAATTAAAATACTTTCTTGGAATAGAAATAGCTTACTCTTCGAAAGGGCTATTTATATGTCAAAGAAAGTATGTGCTTGACTTACTTAAGGAAACGGGTAAGCTAGGATGTAAGCCGGCCAAAACCCCGATTGACATAAATGTTAAACTTAATAGTGAGGATGGTAAGCCATTAAATGACATTAACCAATTCCAAAGATTAGTAGGGAAATTGATTTATTTAACGGTAACTAGACCGGACATATCCTTTGCGGTAAGCTTGGTAAGCCAATTTATGCATGAACCGAGGACCACACATATAGAGGCTATACATAGGATTTTAAGATACTTAAAAGGTTGTCCTGGCAAGGGAATATGGATGAAGTGTAACGGAACTAACATACCATGTGGCTATTCCGATGCAGATTGGGCCGGAAGCTTTGATAGAAAATCTACTACCGGTTTTTGCATATTTGTAGGCGGAAATTTAGTCACGTGGAAAAGCAAGAAGCAAAGTGTAGTGGCACGATCGAGCGCGGAAGCGGAGTATCGGGCCATGGCATCCACCGCAAGTGAGCTAACTTGGATAAAACAATTACTAGCCGATCTAGATGTGGATATCAAGGAACCAATGAAGATGTTTTGCAATAACCAAGCGGCTAGACATATTGCGGCGAATCCGGTGTTTCACGAGCGTACCAAGCACATCGAAGTAGATTGCCACTTTATAAGAGAGAGGGTTCAATCCAAAGAAATTGAAACTCCGTTCGTAAGAAGCAAAGATCAACTAGCGGATATTTTTACGAAGGGGTTAAGCATCAAATCCTTTGACGATATTGGAAACAAGCTAGGCTTGTACGATATCTACATGCCTAGCTTGAGGGGGAGTGTTGAGAATAAAGAAGATTAGGGTCTTAATAGCCTCAGACTAATAATCATAGGCTATTTAGAAAAATAGGAGTACTTTATTTTTAATTTTTAAAAATAAGCATCTCACTTTTTTTCTTTTGTTTAGAAAGTTACCGTTACGTACAGCAAAGTATACGTTAAGTAGCCGTTAGAAACTAACAGAGAGCAACTGGTATATAAGGCAGTAGCTTGCCATTGTATTTTTAAGCTCAGAAAAATAGTAAAAATATTTTCTCTTCATTGCTTTCTGTCTCAACAACTTCCATTCAAAGGCTTAAAATATAAATTTATAAAAAGAGATACACAATTATTATTGATTAACATAAGATATGAATAAAGGTAATAGGTTTTAGGACCCATCCTTCTTCTTTTTCCGCAACTCCTCTAGAATCATCGGGCAACTCTTGATCATATGTTCGAATCCTTCAGATTGAAGCACATCAGCAAAAACATCGGATTGTTTAATGAACTCTATGCATGCGGCTTTGAGCTCGGAACAATTATGCTGCACAGCCAGTGTCAGTGTGGTTGCTACATTGTTGGCATCTGTGAACTCGTACATTTTCAGTTCACAAAGCTGTTTCAGTCTCTCTAAACCATACCGATCTGCTGCAACCAGCAAATGTTGAGCCAGTGCTATTGACTCGTCTTTATTATCTTTCTCCTCCTCAAGCTCAGGTACCGAATCAAAATATATGAAATGAAGCATGGACTTGAATATTGATGGTTCCATGTCCTTGATTTCTATACTCTCATTCACGTTACCTTTCACGGGACCAAAAAATTGTGCCATGAAGACTGGTGACCTTGCAGCAAGCACACACCGGTGCGCATCAAAAGTTAACCCGCTGACATTGAAGGACACATCTTTACCATATCCCTGTTCTAATAAACAGATTAGTTGCTGAGGCAGGTTAGACGGTTGCACAGCCGGAATTCGCTTGGTTGTCTTCAGACGTTTGCATATTATGACAGTGACTGTACATTGTATTGTGAAAGAATCATTCTTAACAGGGACGGAGCCAGCCAAATTTTAAGCCTAGGCACCATCATAAAATTAATAAATTAAATATTAAATTTATTTTTTAAATAATAAATAATTAAAGAATATTATTTTTTTAGCATAATCAAAAGTACTATATATTTTTTTATAAAAAATAAATTGTTTTTTATTCTATTTCTCTCATTTTGTTTGAGCATGAATTGAACAATAGTAAGAAAATAGAAAGTCTTAACTTATGCAGGCATGTAGAAACCAGCGTTGATGCGCGCAATGGAAGGGTAAAATAAAAAATAAAGGATCAATGGTCCCTCTTTCTTGGCTTTGTTTTTTTTTTTTTTTTTTTGAATTTCCTTTCTTGGCTTTGTAGTTTTATCTTCTTCTTTTTTGTCGTTTTTGAATCAATTATGCATTGAATGTAGCAATCCACCAACTAGTGGCAAATTCCAACAATAAAATAATATAAAATATGGAAGAAAAGCGAAAAGAAATAAGTCATTTCATTTGGGAAGGAGAGCAGACTGTAGCGAAATTAAATCAAGGCCAGGCACGTGTTATGATCAAAGCCCAGGCACTTCCATGTCTTTCTATTTTTTAACATGTAAAATTACTACCTGGATCACAAATTTCGGAAAATAAGCCCAGGCACGTGCCTGGGCTTGCCCCTACTTGGCTCCGTCTCTGATTCTTAAGATACTCTGATGCTTCAAGTTGCTCTCTTTTTATGAATTTATCAAAGTACACAGGGTTGTTCTTATTGGTGCTACACTTTTCTGCAACTGTGGAGCACCTAAGTGATGTTCCTCCAGTTTGGTTAAGCATGGTTAAGGTTATATTACCTCTAACCTGGGCATCTTCACTTCTATGACTGACTACGAAAGAAAGGTATTCGCTGTCAGAAGATTTAAATACCCCTCTATAATCAGGATAGTATCCGATGATCCAATCATATCCACCAACAGTAAAAGTGTCAGAGCTGATGCATTTGCCTTGACCGATCCCCTTATTAAGAGAGTATCCAATAACCTTGAACAGATGCGACCCAGAGCACATCTCGGTGATACAGGTGGAAGCTGTCTCGGTATCAACAATAGAGGACAACTTGGCCATTGTTATATATAGAAGTGATGGATTGAGCAAGGGTTTTAGTTCGGATACACTGATCTAACAACTCTAATTCTAATTCTGGATGAATATATTATTGTTCTTGTTTGTTTTTCGGAGAGGTGAGGAGCTGCTGCAAAGATATATACGATTAGCTATTGTTTACGGGAGGAATCTGTCTTCGTGCTGAGTGCTGACTGATGCGCACTAACTATTTTTTTTTCTTTTTATTTTTTAATTAGATTCGCACTGCATAATTTACAGGACTACATCACCTTTTAAGTTGTTCCATCATCTTTCCTATATTTACTTTATTTTAGTATTCTTGATCTGTTTTTCTGTGGCCTAGGTTAATTAGTCAGGTTGGTTCTGTGCTGAACTACGAAGGAGCTTAGATTTATTTTAAAAACTTTGCCCAAGCCCCAATGGCAAGAGGCCGTTTTCAAATTTTGAAAAGAAAAAAAAATTAAATTCAGTTCGCATCTTGTAGTAAATTAGTAGCATTAGCATCCGCAACAGTATGATTTTACAGAAAATCCCGCTGAGAGTTACTGTCTCTGAGGCTGAGAGAGCGCGCACTCGGCTCTGTACACCGTGGAGCATTCGATCGCCCAGTAGCTCGACAAGTCATCACAGACGGGGATAAGGCGATGCCTCATTAGTGTGTAAAAAGCTTCGTAGAAAACATGTATTGCCAAACCATGAAACCAAACCAAACCAAACCAGAGTATTTTTAAAATTTCTCAAAAAAAAAAAACTTTTTTAAGGCTCATAGGCAGTAACTACACCTAGTACCTATAAATTTATTCAAAAAAGAAACAAAAAGTAGTACCCTACTTTACCTACTCAGGCTATCCAGTGCAACCAGCCAAGAGTTGTCATTCACGCTGTCACTTGCTGCAGTGTTTCCCGACTGCCAAAGTTTTTTTATTTTTTGAGGATCGACTACTAAGTGAACGAATCCTTATCTAGTGCTGCGTGGTATGGTGCAGTGCATAATCTCCACCGTCCAATTTAATCCGGACGGTTATTCTTTTTCAGGTCTTATAATCTGGTATTTTCTAGAGGTCGTCCAGATTAGATCGGACGGTGCGGGATAGTGCGCTGTACCTTCCTGCGCCGCACTGGATTTCGTTTCAAAGTGAACTGGGAAATCGTTTCAAAGTGAACTGGGAAAGGCGAACGCTTCCGCAAGAGCAAACAAAAGAAAAAATATATATATATCTTTGAGAAAGTTTAATATGTATCATAGTGCATAGGGAGTTCTATGCACCGCGGATTTTTTCGGGAGTATTTTTATAAATTGACAAATCTAATTTAACCAATCTAATCTACATATTGAAATATCATAGAAAACCAAATTTTATAATTTTTGATATTTTATTACTATTTTTTTCGATTTTTTTAAAACCTGCCATTTTTGGAATGTTGTAAATAATAGTTTGTTTCAAAAAATGACAGGTTTTAAAAAATTCGAAAAAAATAGTAATAAAATCTCAAAATGTAAAAATGTACAATTATCATTAATGAGAATGATTGTTTTTTTCTATATTAGTGATTTCTTATTTTCTTTATGATTAAGAATGAAAATAAAAATGTAACTACAAATTATAAATAAAAATCTAACTAATAAATGTAACTTAAAAATGAAAAAAAAATCTAACTAATATTTATAATTATTGAAAAATATTTCTAAAAATGTAAGTAATAAAAAAATGTAACTTCAAAATGAAAAAAAATCTAACTAAAAACTATAATTATTAAAAAATATTTCTAAAAATCTAACTAATAAATGTAACTAAAAAATATATCTTAAAAAAATGAAATTTAAAAAATGTAACTTAAAATTCTGTTTGGAGTTTGCATGAAAAAATTTATAACTTTCTGCGCGGTTCAAGGTGGAGACAGCAAAAACAGTAATTAGCAAAAAGACAACCTATTTACCCGTTTATAAAACGCGTAAAACGGCTATTAACGCGTTTTATAAACGGATAAATAGTTTTTGAAAAAGATTACCGCCAATCTGCCTGACAAATTGACAACTGAATTAAATTTGCATAAATAAACCCTATTTACCCGTTTATAAAACGCGTTAATAGCTTATTTACGCGTTTTATAAACAGGTAAATATGGTTTATTTATGCACTCAATCTTTCTTTTTTCTCCACAGAGCTGAAGAATTTCAAACGCAGCGAAGAGAAAAGAAGAGAAGAATAGAAGAAGAAAGGAAAAGAAGAAGAAGATGGCTACTAAACCACGTCATATTTGTACCGGTGTGCTTCTCGAAGGAGATGGACAAACGACAACACGAGATGTTCTTATGCAAGTATATTGTCAATACTCTCACGATAAATTTTACATGAAGGTTTTTGCACGAGATGTATTTCTTGTCAGAGGGCCGAAGCACTGGACTGACTTGGTTAAGAGGGACGGAGGTTACCGTGTCCTCCGTGCAAATGGAAATGAAACAGTTGTTGTATGGTTGCCTTTGCAACAAGCTTGTCCTCCCGGTTTTCAAAATCATGCTTTAAATGGAAATGACATTTATCGCATGCAGTAATTATTAGGTATTTTATTATTAGATGTTTTATTATTGTGTTTTATTATCATGTGTTGTATTTTAGTGTTTTATTGGTTGTTTTATGATTATGTATTTTAATTGGTGTTTTATATATGTACGTTTGTTTTGTATATTATGTGTGTTAATTATATTTACGAACATTTTAAATTTGGTGTTTGTAATAATTATATTTATGTCTGTTAATTATATTTAAGTCATTTTTAATTATATCTATGAACATTTTTATTGTGTAAATTTATAATAATTGATATTAGGAGACTTCAAAATATTAATTTAAACCACGCAATCCGAAAAATCAACATTAAAATTTTGAACCAAACAAAATTACAATACATTAAAATTTTGAACTACACAACCTAAATTTGTAGAGGATCCATTGCTAAGGGCAACTTGTAGAAAAGAGTAGAGTGCCAAGAAAAAAACCGGATGCCTCCTTTTGCTGAAACTTGGGCGAGGATGCCTGCATTCCAGCCAGATTCTCATCCAAGGAGGTTGGCTGCTGAATTATGGCTTGACCCCATTTTGTGGCACCTGAAGGGTCAAACAGTAGTCCCGTCCTCTACACATAATAACGAATTCTACTTCGAAATATTTTATTTAAAGTTGATGGAATATTAATAGCCATAAAAATTGTCTGCGACCCTTTATCGCTAAATAATTGCGCCGCACACAAGCCTTATGGCTATTAATTTCGTACCAACTAATATTTTCAATCGTGCCATCCATTTTTTTTCTCTCCTCTTTTTCTCTGTGTTTTGTGATTTATGAGGCGCGATCTGAAGACAAACCGCTCGTGGTTATATAGAAAATTTTTTGGCCTAATTATCCGGTTATAAAACGGGTAATTAGCCTTATTACCCGTTTATAAAACACGCTACTATGTCGGTTATGTTAGAAAAGTTAGGGAGTTTAACTAAATGAGTGCAGCCTATTTACCCGTTTATAAAACGCGTAAAATGGCCAATTACCCGTTTATAAAACGCGCTAAATTGGAGAGAGAAAGACGCGTTTTATAAACTGGTAATTGTTTGCTTGTTATTAAAAGAAAAAAAATGCTTGGTTTGTATTAAAATTTTTAGGGTCATTATTATGTGTTATAATAATCGCTGTATTTTAGCCAGCAACTTCAACAATGTAAAAGTCATTTGATGATTCCACCTGAGCAACATGGACTAATTCTTCTTTCGTTCTCATTGTTAGGTTTCTCTCTTTGATTTCATTCTCTATCGGAAGGTGCAACCAGGGATACTTCTCTTCACTCCTCTAATTCTTCTCTCAAACACCAAAAAGTTTTGTACTCATATTGTACATAATATTGACTTTTGCATCTTTATAATGTATACAGTATCCTTATTTTTCAATTTTAATTTAAATTCCTTATAACCAAAACATAAAGAAAACTTTTTATTTCCAACTTTACTTATTTAACATTTGTAGGGGTATATATATGCCTTAATCATATGATATCCAATAGTTTACATTTAATCTTATCATACTACTTGAAATTATATTATCATATGTACTAGGCCTCAAGGTTCTTGGGCCTTAAACAAACGATAAACATCAGTTAGGCTCTTTCATTTACAACCAGAAACTAAAGTTTTATGTGCCTTAACTTATTTAAGTTTTTGTTGTTGGAGTATATATAATTATTGTCACAATATATCCATAGTGATGCTTAAGTAGCATCCATTATGCTCAATCTAGTGACAAAATTCATAATCATACTCTCCGAATTTGAATGTTTTATAACATGTTATAAACCTTATTTCCATTGTAGAAGATGCTAATACATACTTGGTTAGCATTCTTCATGGAATTATCCTTTTGTATGTTATTATGGCATTCACTAAAATCGAAGTCAGAATACTAAAATGATCTCAATCTATTTTTGACATCCATACTTGTAAGTACATACTTATTCAATAACTAATTTTTGTTGCATTCTAAAGTTCTGTACTCATATTGTACAGATATTGACTTTGCATATTTATAATGAAAAGTCTAGTTTTTGGGTATATTTTAAGTTTAATATAAAAATAATTTAAGTTGTATTTTGAGAATTGAACCAATATTAATATCATCCCGCCAAAGTGGACTCTCATATTAATGGTTATTTCAAAGTCTCAAATACAAAATATATTAAGGTACATGTAACTTTTAAATTACGAATCGGCTCAAAGAAATGACATAATTTAAAAGGCTACATGTACAATGTTTTGGTAGAATCAAATGGGTAATGATTATAAGGTTTTACATATATAGTTAATTAATCGGCTCAAAGAAAGGTTAATTAATTGATATGTTATGAATCGTTACATTGATATTACATCTAGTTGATTGAAGTTTGCTTGGAGACTCTAAAGAGCACTTGCAAATGAATAAAGATTAGTAGATGAAATTTGAACCTTTATATTGTGATTTATTGCTATTCAGTTAAAGATTAATATAAGTAAGATTTTCTAAGTCTTCGTCAAGTTTTAAAGAATCAAAACTCATAAAAGTGGATTAATACCATAAATGAATAGACGAAGTTCATGTATGATAATGATATTTGGGATTTAGTAACATTGTTTTAAGGTAAGAAATCCATTGCTTGCAAATGGACATTTAATCTCAAAAGAGATTCTTAAAACAATGTGAAAAGACGTAAAGTACATCATGTAACTAAAAAGTTCACCTAAAAGGATTGAGTTTTTTTTTTTTTTTTTATTAAATAGATGTTAAGACTATAAATGGAGATTGAGGTCGAAAGAAAGATCGTAAGGTGACCATTTACCTTTGGGATAGTATCCTATTGTCCAATCATATCCACAAAGTGTAAAAACGCCAGAGGTGATGCATTCGCCTACACCAATCCCCTCAATGGAATAGCATAATACAAAGTTTAACAGGTGTGAACCGGTGCAAGTCTCTGCAAACCATGCGGGATGATCTATCTCAGTTTCTCTAGTATCAACAGCAGAGGACGACATGGCCAAGATATAAAAATAGATGAAGGTTAATTTTTATGAGGAAACACTTTATTCTCAGAATCTCACTATCTCAGGGGGAAGATCTCGTGGAGGCCTGGAGAGAGCTTTATATATACCTTATATTTGAATTTTATCATAATTTATAAAGCTGGTGATTTTAATGTACTTATATATAAATAGAACAATTTGTCCCCCAAAATATACAAATTACAAATTAGTTCCCCCCCAAATATATTCATGGCTCCGCCCTGTTTATTCTTGTTTTGTTTCCAATTTTTTAACTTCTATTTACTGCATGCAAATATATAACTGTTAGTACAAAATTAAGGACGGTTGCAATTAAACTGCAATGGGAAGAGTAAATGCCTAAATGGTGTCCAATATTGTCATCCTATATTTGACTACGTTTTGCCTCCAGTCTGTCATTAATTTTAGATTTAGAATAATAGAATACCACCTCAATTAGCATGCTTTTTCCTTACTGCTGGCTGCTGTGTTTATTAATCTAATAACCAAGATGATTGAAGTAGTATTTCCACGAACGTCCTTATTGTTGGAGTTGTGTCATAGAAGTCAATATTTAATGACTTAATTTCTTAGTTTATGTTATTGATGATATTTAATCATTTGTTTCTAGAATTTATTACTGACAGATCATTCAGGTTGAGGATCTGAATTGTAGATCTCTGTGGATCATTCATTAGAATGACAGTAATAAATCTAAATCGTCCGTAATCTTGATAATTAACAAGGAACATTAATTATCATAAAATATTAGTATGCAAGTTAAGTGATGATTAAGTTCTACAAATCATAGGTAAGGAGTTACCAACTTAATTGCATATGTGTATGTTATTAGAACATAGTACATGACATGATCCAATGAAATAAACATATGGATTGTGTTATATTGTTTATTTCATATGAGTTTGATTCTAAGTTTGAGATGGTTCAACTTTTCCACATGAGGATAGGTTCAATAAATATCGTCTACCGTTGATTCCTGATAAGGGCTGCTATACGGACTTTATTTATGTTCTCTTGAATTGTGCGGGGAAAATTTGTTCACCAAGAAAACCGTATGTCCCTCATTAATTCACTTAGTGAGTGATGATATCTGTTTGGGCCCCTTGATGGAGTTGGATTGTTTGGCCAACTTGTACAATCAACTCTAGATCAAGAAACGTATAATCTGCAAGAATGACACATTCCTATCTTGGATTATACGATGATATCATGTGACATAAGAATCAGACAAGGAGATACTTTTATTTCTTATGCAGGATTGAGATATTGTAGCAGTACATTATTTATGCGAATTGGAAATCATAACGTGTTGCTAGATACCGCTTATGATTATTGGAATTAAATAGCGATTTAATTTCATGGCCAACGTAGCATAAATCCTCAAAGGGTCACACAAATAGGACTTTAATCACACAGTGTATTATTTATTTATTTGCAGCAGTATATTGCGAAAATATGATAAGTTGATTAATTAATTATATACCGTTGTGAACCGTTATAATTAATTAAGTCAAAGAGATCATATAGAAATAAATTAATATATTAACTAATCCTAAAATAATTATTAATAAATTAATAATTAATTTTGTTCAACACAATTTAATTATAGGAATTAAATAGAACTTATGGACCTTTATTTAATTAGTAAATTAAAGATCCGATTTGAGTACAAGAAAAATGTCCATTAATTAATTGAATTAGTGGACATTTAACACACCACAAAATGGGCTTGATAGCCCATATAGTGACTGCCCTAATAGGGGTAAAAAGGTCCCTAAAGTTTGTGAAGTGGTTGGTCTATAAAAGGATGCCATTTGGAGAGAGAAATCCTAGCCACCATAGCATTTTCTCTCCCTCTTCCTCCTAGAACGAAAATTAGAGAGAAAATTTCAGAATTTTCATCTCTTTCTCTTGCTCTTTTCCACCTCATCTAGCTCATGTGTTGAGATTTCTCCCTTCTTCATTAATTAAACTAGTTAATTGACAAAGGTAGAAGAGAGAAAACATTGGAGATTAGTTGCTCTCCTCTTCCTTGCTAGCACAAGTTGAAAGAGGAGGTGATTAAACTTCTTGGTGGACTCGAGGCGGCCGTCGACGGAGGAGAAGGCGAATGAGAGCACGCCATCAACTCCCATGCATTGGTCGAGCCTCGCGGATACGATTCCGCGAGAGGTAATCGATTCCTTCCATTTTCTCATGTATGTGTTGATTGCTTGGCAAGATCCTTTGTGCTTAATGGTTAATTAAGTTAATAGTAACTAAAATTGAAAAGTGAGCACTTTCTAACACTTATACCAGTTGCCTCTAAAAAAAAATAACGGTGTGTTTGGCAGCGCAAAGAACACCACTGTTCGCGAACTACATTAGTTCGCACGAACCAAACGACGAGCAAACAAGAACAACGGCTGTTCGCGTGTATGTTCTGGGTTCTAGAATTTTGGCGAATACGCAAATAAGGTTTGTGAGTTCTGGATTCCATTTTTTTATAATATTTGGGTTCGCGGATATCGGTTCGTGTCTTGTTCGGCGCAGTTACCAAACACACCCTAAATAAATAAACCGTCAGTGTAATTACAGCATTCATATATATATTTATGGTTTACATTCATTTATTATTTCTGTTCTTAGACGTAAAAAAAAAAAAAATTCGAATCGTACATTTTTTAATTGGGCCTTGATTGCAATTGGACAGGGCCTTGATTGCAATTCTGAGACGTTAAGTTATTAGTAATAATTGCCATTAAAAAATTTGTAAGTGGAAGGTGAAAATGTTATTTTGATTGATTCCATACCAAACATATAAATTGATAGAGAATAAGCTAGCGAAAATTTTAAATTGAATACTATAAAAAGCATATCGAATTAAAGGACATTGAAGCTAGAATTACTGGTGCTGCTCGTAATTGCTGTGAGCCTTATATTTCGTAATACACCAAAACTGATACGTGTATTTGAAATCGAAAACTCTTCATAACAAAAACATATAATAAGATTGGTATTAATTAATTGACATAATTAAGATCTAACATGCTAGAGATGTAAGAAATATCGATCATGACCTCTTAATTATGTGAATTTTGAAAGATAAATAGGGGTCATGCCTCCCAACTTATTTTTAAATTAATTAAATTTCTATGAAAGACTCGCCAACCGGATTTCGAACCTACGACCTTTCACTCAAGATGTATTGCTCTTTGTCACTAGACCAAGAGCTGGTTCTCTCGACCTCTTATGTGAATTAACAACATAAAATCGTTGCCAGTGAATTTTATATGATGAACTCAGCAATTCATCACAACATTTACTGAAATTCTAATTATTACAACCAAAGTATAATTTTATGATAAATGAGAATGCGATCAAGACCTGATTTGATTAAAATAATTTATGGTCAGTAAATAAAATATAGTTGGAGTGCAGAATATCAACTTTAATTTATCATCTTCTGTAATTAGTATTTAAAAAATAGAGGGAGAAGTACACAAAAATAAAAAGTGATACTTCTGTATTAAAACTAATATAATGATCAATTATTAAAACAGACAGTAAGTTTCTAAAGATTTAGACAGTAAGTTTCTAAAGATTTATTTTTTAAGTGAAAATGGAAATAATTGAGAAATGGCAGGGTTGTTCGCTTTTCACTTTTTAGTCGTTCGGCATGCTTCGTACGCTGGCTTTCTTTGATCGGTGAACCTTTCACCCGCATACCTTGATAAGGCGGACTTCATATATATATACCATCATATCACAACTTGTTCATGTATTAAGATTGAGAAGTGTGCTTTGATGAGAAGCCCAATTCTTCTCAAGCTCTAGTAGCTCTACCGTGAAATACTGAAAAGTGAAAGGTCTTAATTTGTCCGTACGTATCCTCTTGCAGCACTGACCCGTGCGAGTGCGACCAACACAATTGACAATCCTCTGGTCGCACTCATGATCCATGTGTTTCTATCATCACAACAAAATTGAAGGTTTTAACGATAAAACCTTCATTCGATAATAGATGCCTCTAAATTAAATGTGAAGTTGAAAGGTCTGTTATTCCTGAACATTCAACTATTAACTCACTTACTAATTAAGCTACCAGAATAATTTTTAAGGGATTTTCAGTTTAAATTTCACTAACTATATATAATATATGAGAGTAGGCACTCGACGAGTTTAGTTTGAGTGAGCTGCCTCTATTTTTTAGTTTGATTTGAATATTAATTTAGTCATGTAAATGATGGAATTTAATTGTATACAAAAGGCTGTGCTAAGCAGATTGAGATGCAAAACATTTGCAATCTATATTATATACAAAATTATACTTATAATTAAGGATTCATGATGGAATTTAATTGAAACATATTTTTATTAAATGATCATTTTAAATTAAAAATATTATTCTTAATCAGTTAATTGTCAATTGTCATATTTTAATAATACTCAAAACACAAAAAAAAATTACATAAAACTTTGAGAAAGTAACTCATGTGTAGGAATTAATATCGTGTTTACTTGATTTGTAGAATGTTGTTAAATCTTCAATTAAACCTTATTCAATGAATCTCAATAATTTATTTTTGTTCCTCCACCTAGCTAGCTAATTCAGCTCATATTTACTATATACTTAACTAGTTTTCAACTTTTAATGAAAGTAAAACCAGTAGATTTAGAGTATAATTTTTTTTTTTTTTTGAAACAAGGCATAATGCCAGTCTTACAAAAATGAAACAAAATTATAAGTCAACAAATGTTGTAAATGAAACCCCTACAGTAGAACCCTTTGGCATTGTAAATTAACCTCGGCCCGCACACTTCTTGCTAATATTTTTATTATATATTGATCCATAAGATCATATTAGATGTTTTTTAAGGTATGCTTAAGAACAAAGAACTTCTAGTTTCCACAAATTCAAATAAGGCTATGTTTAGCAAACCCACGAACTATCTAGTTCGCGAACTAGATAGTTCACACGCAACCAAACAAACTCACAAACAACGAACGTGGGCTAAAAGAGGCTAATTTCTAATTCTTTGATTTTTTTAGAACTAGGTTTAATTCCCAATTCCTTGTTCGGTTCCAAACTTCCAATTATACCTTAAGGGGCCGTTTGGATGGTATGAGAATAAGGAAGAATATCTTCTTCCTAGGAATAGTTTCTTCCTAAACATCCAAACTCTTTTCAAAGTTACACACTTTCCAATATTTTTTTTCCTAAAATTCTTATTCCTTTCTTATTCCCATATGATCCAAACGAGTCCTAAGAGAACAAAGAACAAGCCTTTGTTCCTAATTCCCACAAATTTATAGAACTAGAAACACAAATTAGAACAAAACTTGTTCTAATTCTTGTTCCTAGTTCATGGATTTACCAAACACACCATATAGCCGTGAAGATTTAAGTTATAAATACACAAAAAGAATTTAAAATTTCATATTTCTATTTCATTAATTAACAGTTCTCTACCGTCTAATTTTATTGTTCTATATCTAATAATCTAATTAATTCTAATTATTTTCTTCTTGTGATTTTGACTCTCTTCCAATTTTTTGCATGTTCAAATTGTCAGATCATATTTGTCAATCTCAATCATCTGATCATCTCAAAGTAAAAGGTCATAAACGTCACAACCCAATGAAAATTTATACCTAAATCCGTAAAGAAATCAGATGACTACTATCATTAAAGGCTTGGAATATAATTCTAACAAAGATATAACATAACTTTTAGCAGAAAAATTGATCATATAAGAAATAGGATTCAGCGACCACCAACATTCGATTTACGTAACTCCTCTCGAATTGTTGGGCAACTTTGAAACATATGCTCAAATCCTTCAGTTAACGCAACTGCAGCAAATACTTCAGGCGGCTTAAGGAACTCCATGCATACAGCTTTAAGCTCAGAAAAAGTGTGCTGCTCAGCCAAAGTCAGTGTGGTCGCTACATTATTTTCATCAATAAACTGGTAAATTTTCATTTCGCAGAGCTCTTTCAGCCTCTCTAAACCATATCGATCGGCTGCAACCATTAAATGCTGAGCCAGCGCAATTGAAGCATCTTTGTTACCTTTATCATCATCATCAAGCTCGGGTACTGAATCGGAATATACGAAATGAAGCATGGACTTGAAAATAGATGGTTCCATGTCCTTAATTTCTATGGGGTCGTTTGGATGTGTCCGGAATTTGGGGATTTTCCAATTCCGGGCATAAATTTTAATATAAACAATTCATCTCTCTCACAAAGTTACACACTTCCCAACGAAAATCCTTATTCTTTCCTAGGAATTGGCTATTCCTAACCCATCCAAACGACCCCTATACTCTCATTCATCTTACATTTCATGGGACCAAAGATCTCTGCCCTGAAAACTGGTGATCTTGCTGCAAGCACACACCGGTGTGCATCAAAAGTTACTCCCCTCACTTTGAAGGACACGTCTGTACCATCTCCACTTTCTAACAAACTGGTTAGATGCTGATGTAAGTTTGTGGGCCGCACAGTGAAAGGGTGCATATTTGAATTGGTTTTATTCAAACAGGTCGGATTAATAACAGAGATAGTGCATCTTATTGTGAAAGAATCACCCTTAAGATACTGGGATGCCTCGAATTCATGTCTTTTTATGAAGTTTGAATAGTAGCAATAGCCACAGTTGCTAATGGTTATTGTACCAGTTGAATAGCTCTTAATTGGTAGCCCTTCAGTTTGGCTGAGCATTGTTAAGGTGATATTAACTCTCGCCTTAAGAGCGTCACTTCTGAGATTGACACTGAAACCAAGACAGTTTCTATCTGGTAAATATGCTGATTTGCCATCAGGATAGTATCCAATACTCCAAATAAATCCACCAGCAGAAAAAGTGTCGGAGGTAATGCAATTGCCTGCACCGATCCCCTTAACAAGAGAGTATCCGATAACCTTGAACAGGTGTGAGCCAGTGCGAGCCTCTGTGATACTTGTGGATGCTGTCTCAGTATCAAAAACAGAGGAAAATGTGACCATTGTTATATAAATGATCGATCGAGGAAGGTTTTAGTCTTTTACAGGAAAATACTCTCAACTCTGTTCTGGATTTGGGCTTTTGTTTGCAATTGGCAATTGCTACTCACTCCACGTATATATGCATGTATCATGTATGTATAGTCGGTTCATATGGGGCAAAATGCGCAATGCCATTAAATTGAAAGCTGGATCGAAGGGGCGGATAGATGAACAGGCTGCCTGGGAAAAGTAAGGGTCGCGAATATATTAATTGCCATCCTCTATATTATTTTGCCTAGATTCATTTTGGGAACGGAGCTACTTATTATCATTTTCATTATTATTATAATATTATTACATATTACAAACAACATCAATATTGATGTTGCTATCAAATTTTGATCAATTATCATGCACATTTTTGCACTAGAAACACAACTCCAGTAGCACTGCTAACTGCTTTTTTATTTAATTGAGTAACAAAGATGATCAAATTAGTATCTGCTTGAACTTATACCAAATGCCACTAGATATAAATAAACAATATAAGAGCAATTACAGTGTTCTACTGACATTATAGTTTTCTAAAAAACAAATCAAATTGTGTAATATATTGTCATTGCTTAGTAATTGGGCCTTATTGCAATGGACAAAAGCCCATTCATTCATACCAATTATTGTTTTTGGACGTGCCGTAGATCAGTTTTTTCAATGAGAGTTTTCTTTTATTGTTCCCAAAAAAAAAAAAAAAATGGGAGTTCTTTTCCTCCCAAATCAATTATAACCGTTCATATATAATTATGAGAAAGGTCTTTTTTCTTTGAGAAAATACCACGTGTAAAATAATTGGTCCAACCGGAATTTGTATTTTTCTTTTTGTGGCATGTGAAAATAATTCTAATTGATTACACACAAATCATCGAAGTTATAGAGAACATATTTATAATTTAAAAAAATTAATTATAGTCTAAATATATACAATTAATGGATGGATTTAGTTAGAGTTGGTGAAGTTCTGTCATTGCCGGACGCTTATACTTTGTAATTAATGAACTACTAGTGCATCAAGTTGACAGAAAGATATATAGTTTTATTGACGTTAATATGATGCCATATAATAAAAATGCTATTAAACTGTGACGGGGATCAAGGAATGGATAGACGGACAGACGTGCTTGGGAAGAGTAAAGGGTTCTTCATAAATCATAACATAATTATGATTGGTGCTTAGTTGCATGGGACCAAGTTCAGATCGAAAACGACTTCGTTATTCGTAATAATCATTAAATTAGTGATGTTGAGAATAATTTTAATTTGATTTCATACATAGAACCTTAAACAATAGATAACATATTTATAATCTGGTTTCTTATTTAAATAATACCTTTCCACTTTCTAAAATTTTTATAGAAGTTTAATGATTTAATTTTAAGATTAATAATCGTAAATATTATTGTCTGACTAGAGATTCAAAATAATTTTCAAATGTAATGGGAGCAGTTTTTTCCATTTGATTATGGCTTAGTCTTTAGGCGAATGCTCCGTAAGGGGGCTTTCCAGGACCGACGTGAACCCGTGACCCTTTTTCTCTCTTGGGTTTAGTACTCACCACTAGGGGCTTGTTTGGTAGTGTCAAGTTTAGCTTGACTTTCGGGTCAACGAGCTAACCTATGAACCTTGCATTGCCAAACAACTTTGGGGTCAATAAGATCAACACTAACTCTCTAACTTAGCAATTTTGTATTTGAGTGTTCTCCAAACACCAAAAAAAAAAAAAAAAAAAGATCGTACCTGAAGAGAAAAATCTTGAGAAGAAATCGCTGGCACTTTCAAATTTCAAAATTTCAAAATTTCAAATTTCAAAATTTCAAAATTTCAAATTTCAAAATTTCAAAATTTCAAATTTCAAAATTTCAAAATTTCAAATTTCAAAATTTCAAAATTTCAAATTTTAAATTTCAAATTTCAAAATTTCAATTTTCAATTTTCAAAATTTCAAATTTCAAATTTTCAAAATTTCAAATTTCAAATTTTCATATTTCAAATTTCAAATTTCAAAATTTCAAAATTTCAAATTTCAAATTTCAAAATTTCAAATTTCGAATTTTCAAATTTCAAATTTTCAAATTTCAAATTTTCAAATTTCAAATTTCAAAATTTTCATATTTCAAAATTTCAAATTTTAAATTTTCAAAATTTCAAAATTTCAAGATTCAAATTCTAAAATGTTGAGATTAAAATGAATGTTATAAGCGAATGCATCGCTAACTTTAACCTATCATGCCAAACAACAATTACTAACTTTAAGTTAGTACTAACTTTTATTAACTTTAATCTCAAACACTAATCCAAAAATACTAACTTTAACCCTTGATCTCACTAAACTTTGATACTGCCAAACGACCCCTAGAGCTCTAAATACTCTTTCGTTTCGTAGGTTTACGTTTCGTTCCGTTTGGAATTGAACAGAAAAAGAAGAAAAAATACTTTCATTTTCAAAAACAAAACGGAAATGAAATAAAAAAAAATCATATCGTTTAACCGAAAAGGAATGTGAAATTGAAAAATTACAATCGAAAATTGAAGATAAAACAGAAATATCGTTTCGTTTAATGAAACAGAACAGAAATAAAATTAGATTGTTTAGTTGCCGAAACAGAACGAAAACAGAACATAGCTGTTCCGTATCCGTTTTTTTCACGTTTAACAGCACTACTCACCACTTCACCAGCATTTTTCTCCAATTGACATTAGTCCGACTGTTATGTCATTTTCCATGGATACCTAGCTGCGTTTTCACACCATGATTGCCGATCGCAGCCCGCAGGCAATCTTTTCATGAGTTGTGATGTGTGCTTTGAGATTAGCAATTCTTCTCCAGTTGTACTGCCTTCCCGTCCTCACTACGTTGGAGATGATCCAGAGTCCAAAGGTGTAGGTTAAAAGCACCACAACCACAAGTCTGTGCCCCCAATCCTCTTTTGTACTTGCTACGTACGTAGCCTACGTACCATCCGACACAGATGATCGAACGATACAGCTTCATTTGATAATATCCTTTTTTTTGAGGAATATACGTAGTCATTTGATAATAGGTCTACCTCCGATGTGAACTTAAAATCACTATTAATCGTGGCTGTTCTATACTATCTACAATTAAAATAATGAAATTCAAGCCAAACTTATTTTTAAACACATCGATAATATTTTCACTTAATTATAATTGATTACACTTAAGAACCAGCTCTTGATCTAGTGGCAAAGAGCAATACATCTTGAATGAAAAGTCGCATGTTCGAAACCCGACTGGGGGGAGGGGGGGGTCTTTCATAGACATTTAGTTTAAAAATAAGTTGGATGGCTTAGATCCCAATTTATCTTCAAAAAATATAATCGATTACACTTTAATACTCAAAATGAAAAATTTTTATACTGATGTTATGTCTAAAAATATTTTCTCCAAGCTTCTGTTTGCTTAATTTGTAAAATATTTTAAAAATTCTCAAGTTTATCATGAATTTTAATGAAACTCTTTTTTTTTTTCTGTGTTGTTAATCTACAATTTCAGCCGTATGTTACTCGAAAAATCAGTTTGTGTGGATGGATTGTTAGTAAAAGGTCAGATTTAATTTGAACCGTTGAAAGAGAAAAATGATTGGTAACACTGCATTACCACTATTAAATCCGATCATATCTAGTTCAAAATAGTTCTAATGTTTGTTTAAAATATCCTATAAAATTTCACTTGATTTTGAAACATATTTAATGATTTAATTTATATTTTTTTAGTAAAAATCATCATAGAACAAAGGAAAACACTACAAGTTTTTATTTTTTATTTTTTTAAGTAATACAATAAAGTATTTTTTTTTGTGGTACAATAAAGTATTTGTTGATGGGATTCTTCTCCAACATCGCGAGCGGTTTATTTTACATCGAAAAATTCATTAATTACGTACTCTTGTTTCTTTTCTTTTTTTTTTTTTTCCCCCGAGAGCTTGACAGTAGCTGTTATGTAATCTTGTCACTCTGAAATTATTATTATAAAGAAATTATACTTAAAAAATTTTAATAGAAATCAAATATTATTTTATATTTTAATAAGAACCAAGTATTATTTTATATTTATAAACACGTTAAAGCCATGATTACCCGTTCATAAAACGCGCAATTACATTTAACGCGTTTTATGAACGGGTAGTTAGGAGAGAGGCGTTAACGCGTTCATAAAAGGAGTAGTTCTTTGGTTCTTATTAAAATATAAAATAATACTTGGTTTCTATTAAAATTTTTTATGTATAATTTTTTTATACTACTAATTTCGGCTTGTTACTGGGAACATTTTTTTGGTCGGCACAATGAGTGGTAATTGCCAACCCAACCTATACGCACACAGAGTAAAGCCCTTTGGGAATGTAGACCTCAGACACGATACGATCACAGATTTAAGTGTACCGAAATGAGAACGCAGTATAATGCATCATCGTTCATTTGTTTAAAGTATAAACAAAGCCATGAACAATAAATTTGGATGTGATAAAGAACAAGGGAACTCTCGCGCTTCAAGCTTTTTTCTATTTTCTTTTTTTTTTTCTTTTTTCATTCTGTTTCCTTTCCGACCTTAATGGCAATAAAATAATATTAGATGTTTTCCCGAAGGAGGGGAAAAATAGTAGGTGATCGTTTAATTATAAAAATAAATAAATAAGGTTTTTAAGTCATAAAATTTGTGGCGTCTGGAGTTATCTCAAATTTATGAATCTCAATAATATTTTGTTTCAAAAAGAGAAAGGTCATAAAACGTAACAATACAGTGAAAATTACTAACGAGTACTAGCATAAGTAATGTTGAGGGAATAAAAATATTAGAATTTCCACTAAAGGTTTGAAATATAAATGCTAACAGAAATATATAATTTTTAGCAGAAAAAGCAGAACATAAATAATAGATTCAGCAGCCTTGGTTTTTCGAGCGCAACTCCTCTAGAATTCCTGGGCAACTCTTAATCATATGCTCAAATCCTTCAGTTCGCACCACAGCAGCAAGCATTTCAGGCGGCTTTATGAACTCCATGCATGCAGCTTTAAGTTCCGAACAGTTATGCTGCTCAGCCAAAGTCAGTGTGGTTCCAAAATTATTCACATCAATGAACTCATACAATTTCATTTCACAGATTTGCTTCAGCCTCTCTAAACCATACCGATCGGCAGCAACCAGCAAATGCTGAGCTAGCACTATGGACACATCTTTATCATTATTCACCTCTTCAAGTTCGGGTACAGAATCAGAATATATGAAATGAAGCATGGACTTGAAAATTGATGGTTCCATGTCCTTGATTTCTATACTCGGATTCACCTTACCTTTCATGGGACCGAAGAATTGTGCCCTGAAAACTGGTGATCTAGCTGCAAGCACACAACAATGTGCATTAAAAGTTACTCCCCTAATTTTGAAGGACACATCTGTACCATCTTCACTTTCTAATAAACCAGTTAGTTGCTGACATAAGTTAGAGGGCTGCACAGTAAAAGGGTGAGCCTTGGATTTCATAACAGTGACAGTGCCTCTTATTGTGAAAGAATCATTCTTAAGATAAACTGATGTTTCAAATTCTTTTCTTTTAATGAAGTATGGAAAATTCGAAGAGCCATAGGGGTCTAGAGTTACTGCTCCTGAGTTGTACATAAGTGGTGTCCCTCCAGCTTGGTTGAGCATTGTTAATGTGATCTTAACTCTGGCCTGGGCATCACTTCTAAGATTGAGGTCAAAAGCAAGATAATCTGGCTCTTGGTTATGTCTTGATTTACCATCAGGATAGTATCGAATGGTCCAATTATATCCACCAACAGTAAATATGTCAGAGGTGATGTATTTGCCAAAACCGATCCCCTTATTGAACGAGTATCCTGTTATCTTGAACAGGTGTGAACCAGTACAAGTCTTTGTGAGCCATGTGGATACTGTTTCAGGTTCTATAATATCAACAGCTGAGGACAGCATGGCCATTATAAACACTCTGATAACTCTTATCTGGTATTGGTTATTTTGTTTGCAATTACAATCTACTATTTACAGCACCTATATATATGTGTGTGTATATAGTATATAGGGCTGCTGGGCCAATACCTGTTGTACAAAAATAGAGAGAATTCATTAGATCAAGCCAATTAGGTTATAAAAGTTTGAAAAAAAAAAACACAGCCAATCAGCCATATGCCCTCATATTCTTTAATATTGTTCATTTACCCCTCATAATCTTCATTTGTATAGCCATTATCCTTTTCATGAATTTAATTCATATATTAATTCAGAAATTTTAATCTTTGAAATTTAGTACTAGAATGTCCCTAGCCCTCAGTTTTCCTGTGCAGAAAAGAAAAGAAGGAAGGCTTGCATCCACTTCCAGTCTCTATATGAAGCTATTGGTTAAACGAAGCCATTCCCTGAATTTGAGAAGATAAATATGAAAAAATAATAAAACATTTAGATTTCCCTCTATTTGTTTGAAAAGAACCTTTACTTTCTTGTGACGAAAATGACCATATATACAGCCTGCAAAGCGTGCACTTATGAAATCTTTTCTTTGATTCATTCGAATGCCTGATTATTAATCTAGCAAATATACTTTGGCGGATTCTTTGAAATCCTAATTTTCAATCAGCAAAGGAACACTTCTCTTTACATTGGTTGCCATTCAACATCATTTGTAAAAGCACTACAACAGTTTTTGAGATGCAATTCTAAGAAGAAAGGGATCTAGTTATTCTGACAATTGATTTGGCTATGATTTTTCCATATTGAATAGTATCTTTTCATATTGCATACTAGTCCTGGTTCATGCTGGAAGATGGATCGTCATAAGGTGGAAAAAGTAAGAGAGAAAGGACAGAGGCATTTTAGTACTAAATTACAAAGATTATTTTTTCTGAATTAAAATAATATTTAAAATAAATAAAAAGAATAAATGGCTATACAAATGAAAATTAGAGGGATAAATGACACAATAGTGCTAGATCTGTACATGATATTCAATCAGAGTAGGTACAAATATGTTTGCTGAATTCCTTTCTGAATTACTGTGCATTTACATATACTAAATTGATTGAAATAACAATAATGGAAATTTGCTTATCAGAAATCAGTCTTTACTAATGAAGTTGCTCATTTATTAAAGGGCATGATGGCCTGACTGAACCAGATAAGAGAGTAGGGTTGGACTACAAAACCAAATTTTGGTGCTTAAGTTTGCCTCATAACGTTGACTTTGTACAGTTCATTTTAGGTTTTATCTCATTTCCTCATAGAATGTATAGACATTAGATTACTGAGATGCATGGTTAATTTCTTAATTATTTGGCCACCATGCCTAATCGACAGCAATTGAATTTCCTAATTTTAGTCTCGCTTGACTTGGCTAAATAAGAATTATTGATAGAAAAGATAAATATACCTGGGAAGTGGCAGTTTGATGATCCACAATCAAATCAAATGGAGATAAAAAATAAAACTTTTCTTTATGCTCCTCGACAGATGAGAAATTTTGTCGATCGCTGAGTTAAGACTTGAGAGGGCCACTACTTGATAGTCTTTCAACCTATTTTTTTTTTTTTAATCGGATTTCAATTCGCCACAGAGAAAGAGAGAGAAAATAATCAGAGCTTAAAGTAAAAAGGAAAAAGAAAACAAACCTTTCTTTTTTTCTGATTTAGCAGCGAGGAGCGATCTCCATGAAGCTACCGATGTAGGAATTTTTCTGAATGAATTGAAACTTGAATGTCAACAGAACTCCGAGAAGCAGAGTGTCGGCTGGGCAAAGCGTTTTCTCTTTTTAATCCGCTGAAAGTGAAAGGTAGCAACAAAGTAGAGCATGTGTGATGTGTCCACTGACGGGAATAGCTCTCCCATTTGGACTAAAATGTCCTCCTCACTCCTTGATTGCTTCCTTACTTTTTTAGACAGTATCCTATCAATAGTGTTCTAAATATGTATTGTGGCGTGTCACGCCGTGTCAAACACATCATGTTCAGATCATTTATCATGTCGTGTCGTGTCGTGTCGTGTTTAAATATTTCACGTGCCGTGTCATGTCGTGTCTAAATTTTAAAGAATGGACACGACACGCCTCGTGTCCTCGTGTCGTGTCTTCTGTAAACATGTTGCGCCGTGACGTGTTCAGACACGTTTAACTTTTTAGCATAAATATAAAAATATAATTTTTTTATGAAATTTAAAAATTATGTTTAATAAAATATACCAAAAAATTTAGAAAATAGACATGCTTTACCATTGAATTATTGAATTAAAATAAAAATTAATACAAATATGATAAAATCATTTGAATATTTTAGACAAATCAATTTGCGGTTATGGGCTCTAGATCCTTCTACTTTTGTTTTGTGCATTAATTATTGAATCATTCTAATTACAATAAAATCTTTTTATTTCTATTTCATTTTCAATTTAATGGTTAAAAAATATTTTATTTGGAAATAAGTCTATTAATAATCATTGATTTATATTAAATGTATTTGGGCAAGATTTATGAAAAAATTATAATGACATGTACATAAATGAAAAATCCATCGTATTTTCTGTAATGCTTAATGTGTCTCCTTTTCGTGTTTGGTGTGTTTGTAATACGTGTCGTGTCGTGCCGTGTTGTGTCTAGAAAATTCACGTGTTGTGTCATGCCGTGTCTATTTCATCAAAGTCGGACACAACACGCTTAGGACACGACATGTCTAAATTCTCGTATTGTGTCTGTGTTCGTGTCTTATCGTGTCGTATCACCTCCGTATGGTGCCGTACTGCGTTGTATTTATTTTAGAACACTACCTGCATCGTATCCGGACACGTTGTATTTTTTTTAAAACACTACCTACCAAAGATATTTCAGTCATTTTAACAAAAAGAAAGAGTGGATTTTTATAGTGGGGATGTGCATGAAGCAATTTCCGTCCACTGACCACTGTCCACTATGGAGTTTACTTTTTCTTTTTTCTATTTAAAAAAAAGACAGCCTGGAGTTTACTGAACACAGCAACATTACATTACTGAGCAAAATAACTCGCAACTTAAAAACTCAATCGAACTATATTCGATAAATATTTTGGTTGCAACTCGAGTTTACAAATTCGAGTTGAGCCAGCTCGACTAACTGACAGGTTGAGCTTGAATTGGGCCCGATTCACCAACTTATGAGTCTAACTTAGGCCCTGATCAAAATCCTATTTTTTTTAACATGAGATTTCATTTCATTTTATTTCGTTGGAAAATTCTTGATCAAAATAAAGGGATTTGATGTCATTTGGTTGGAATTCTTATGTAATTAGATCCAATGAAATCCTGTGAAATCAATTCAAATGAAATCAAATCAAATGAAAGCCCACCTCAAAATCATTTTGATCAGGGCCTTAGTACCTAACAAATTTTTATTTCAAATTATTATTATTAAAAACTCATAAAAAATATAAAAAAATTATATTATTTTTTCTTGTGTTTCTAACAATTGCAATTTCTAAAAGATTTATTTTCAAGACATTTTATATAAAATCAATAAAAAAAATATTGTGGTTACAACAATCACCTTATCTAAGATATTATACATAACAATTAGTTTTAATATTAAAAAAATTACATAAAATAAACAAAAAATATATATATAATTCTATTTAGAGCTGGCTTAAAAACTCGAAAAATATAAGCTATTTTCCGAGCTTAACCAGCTCGAGCTGTTGTCGAGTTTAAATTCGAGCTGCTTCTAAAGTTCAAACTTCAAACTGATTCAAAACGTACTCGAGTTGTATACAGTATACACCCTAGCCATAAAACTGAAACAAGCAATGGGGATCTCATCAAAAGAGAAAATCGCGCTCAGTACTCCGGTTTAGTCTTGCAGAATCCTAACCAAAGAATGAAATAAAAATTGCTGTACATTGCACAATAATAAGGCCTCATTTTGCATGGCTCTAAGGCCCAATTATTTAACGTTCGGTTAAGGCCCACACCAGACATCATCGGCCATTCACAGGGTGACAGACTGACAGGGATATAAAAAAAAAAAGAAAGAAAGAAAAAAAAGATGGAATCAAGAACTAAAATACTCATCTTCCTTTTTTTTTTTTTTTGGGTTTTTCTATTTCTTTTTATTTTCATGATGTTGACTTTCCAACCTTAATTGTTCTTGCAGATACTAGCTTACTACTCTTTTATTAATTCTAATAAATTAAAATGAAATTATATATTGACTTATAATGCATATCAAGATTTCAAGCAACTTAATGATGCGCAGCAACTTTAATCCTCCATCGCACAATATGATTTTGGGGTCGTTTGGATGGGCTAGGAATAGCCAATTCCTAGGAATTTCATATTCCTAAGAATTTCATCTCTCTCACAAAGTTACACACTTCCCAACGAAAATCCTTATTCCTTCCTAGGAATTGGCTATTCCTAGCCCATCCAAACGACCCCTTTGATATCTTATGAGCTTTATCATATATTTTTATCCTTTTCAAATGAAATGTTTATGATAATTTCATAATGTAACAGAAGTTCTAAAACAATGTAAGAGTTTTTGTGTTTCTGTGTAGATCTTAGTATTTCATTTTTAAAAAGAAGAAATAAGTGTGCACAAGAACCTAGAAATTGTCTTACTTTATAAATATTTTTTTTTTTCAAGAAACATTCGTCTGAGAATGAAATCCACGAAACATCACGATCTTAATAAAATTTGTCGCACTTCCAATTGTCTTCTCAAGTTTATCAATCTCAATTATGATCTCAAAAAATATAAACAAACGTTGCAAAGCAGTGAAAACTAATACAAAAACTTACAATTAATAACTTAACTAAATAACATGAGCATGTTTGCATGTTGATATATATTAAACCGATTAAAAGTTGCCACGTTCATCATAATTATGAATTTTAACATTAAATACAAAAGAAAAAGCAAAAAGAGAGAACAAGCAAACTAATTTTTAAAGTTGCCAAAACATTGTTCTTTCCCGATAATATATAGCATAATTTTACTGACGAAATCAGATTAATTAGTATATACTTCCATTAAAGGTTTAAAATAAACGCTAAACAGAGATACATAATTTATAGCAACAAAGCAGAATTTAAGAAATAGGTTATTTTCAGCTGCTATTGATCATTCTTTGAACGCAACTCCTCTAGAATTGTGGGGCAGCTTTTAATCATATGCTCAAATCCTTCAGTTTGCACAGCAGCAGCAAGAACTTCAGGCCGCTTAATGAACTCAATGCAAGCGGCTTTTAGCTCAGAACAATTATGCTGCTCGGCCAGAGTAAGCGTGGTTGCCAAATTGTTTGCATCAATGAACTCATACATTTTCAATTCACAGAGCTGTTTTAGCCTTTCTAAACCATACCGATCTGCTGCGACCAGCAAATGTTGAGCCAGTGCTACTGACGCATCTTTATTACCTCTTGCCTCCTCAAGATCGGGTACAGAATCAGAATATATGAACTGTAGCATGGAATTGAAAATTGATGGTTGCATGTCCTTGATTTCTATACTCTGATTCACCTTACCTTTCATGGGACCAAAAAATTGTGCCATGAAAACTGGTGACCTTGCAGCAAGCACACACCGGTGTGCATCTAATGTTACCCCGCTGACATTGAAGGACACATCGGTGCCATCTCCACGTTCTAATAAATCGGTCAGCTGCTGATGCAAATTAGAGGGAAGCACAGTGAAACGACTATTTTTAATTACAATGACAGTGCATCTTATTGTGAATGAATCGTCCTTAAGATGCTCTGATGCCTCGAATTCCTCTTTTTTTATGAGAAAACCCCAAGATTCATTGGTGCTAAGGGTTAGAGCATCAGACGAGTAGCCCATTACTGATGTTCCTCCGGTTTGGCTGAGCATGGTTAAGCTGATCTTCACTCGGGCCTCAGTGTCGTCACTTCTAAGAGTGACGTAGAAAGCAAGTAAGTTTTTATTTTCGGCTGAATTTCCGTCGGGATAGTATGTAATGGTCCATTCGTATCCGCCAAGAGTAAAAATCTCAGAGGTAACGCATTTGCCTACACCGATCCCTTTATTAGAGTATCCAATAAACTTGAACAGGTGTGAACCAGTGCTAATCTCTGTGAGCTTTGTGGATGCTATCTCAGATTCTACAGCATCAACAACCGAGGATACCATATTCCTTATTCGAAGAAGAGGTGACCCAAGCCAGGTTGCCTGCATTAATTAAGCCAAATGTTAAAAGAACAAAGTATCAAGATCCAAAACTGAAGTAGCTAGCAAATACTGAAAGTACTACATACCGTCAGAGCTAAAGCGACATAGGTCAACATGGCCACTATAAATTAATCGAAGAAGGTTTCTATTAGATATATTAGGATCTTTTTTCTGGATTAATTCGTTCTTTGTTTGCAATTGAAACATGGGTTCACTGCCAGTTTATATACACATATAAAAGGACGGTTGATATGGTGTGATGCATTGCTATTAGACTGCATTAACAGGAATCGAAGGAACCTTCCTGGGAAGAGTAAAGAGTGGTGATTATTATGACTATCCCACATTTGTCTAGATTCATTTCGGGAATGGAGCGGTACACCTTAATATATTTATTATTATTACTTTTTTTTTGTGTTCTTATTGTTATTTCACCAATTCATGCATGCTCTATTACATTTTAATTGTGTATATCAGAAAAATGACTGTATCTGAATATACCCTGAAATATTTGTTGAACCTAGGTGTTGGAGCTAGCAATTGCCTTTTTGCTCCGTTTGTCTTTATTTTGTTTTAGATTTTTTTAAACCCAACTCAATAGCATGCTTTCGTTTTGCTGCTCGCAGCATTGTTTATTTAAACTAAGAACAAGAGGATTAAATTAGTATCTGCATCAACTTATACTAATTAACCCTAAAAATAATAAATATTGAGAGAATATTTGCAATTTTCATATATTTTATGGTTTACATTTGTTAGTATTGCCACGTCGGCTGTAGGAAATTGAATCAAATTGAATTGCATATATAGTCATTAATTGCGCCTTATTTGCAATGGGACAAGTCCTAATTCTGCAGTGTTTTGGCTATTCATAATTATCAATCAAAAAAACATTAAGTGGAAGGTCAGAATAACTTTTAATTCACTTCATAGCTAGGAAGCATCTTATTTGATAGAGGATATATCTATAATTTAAAGATTTAATATTTTCTTACATATGAATGATAATATTTAGTATGACAGGTGAAGCTAGAATTGCTGAAGCTTGTCATCATCGCATGCTATATATTTTATTGAGCAATTTTTTAATAACCCAAACTGATACTATCTTAAAAAAAAAAAAATCTATCATAACATAAAGATATCTTTAGTGTTTTATCAATTAATTGACAGAATTAAAATCTAACACACAATAGGGTGTACGGAATGGATAATTGATCTTTCGTGTGAATCGAGTAAATTTTTACTGGTGCTAATGGATTTCTTTTTTTTGAAGGTTTGTATGAAACCAACCATTTTATAATGGATTTCATATATGATGAACCAGCAATTCATCACATCTTATACCCAGATTTCTAATTAACAGATGCATATAAAGGAAATTTAAAGTGATCAAGAACTAAATAAAAATTATTGTATGATTGTAATATTGATTATAAATATTTTCTGCTGTTCATGAAAATTGCAGTTGGAGCGATCTAATATGCATGACGTATCTAACAGGTCTTATTTTTGAAGAAAAAACAGAGAGTTAGGTCTTTGCCTTTTAATAACATATCTAACGAGTTTATTTTATCTTTTCTATGAGATTGCAAACTTTTCTTGTTCTGAGATCTGTATTTTGAGATGAGCAAACCTTATCAATTTCTGTTTGCATAGGTTAAGAACTTAAAAGCACGGAAGGTCTATGTCTGTATCCTCTGCGGCAATGACCACTGTCCGACACAACTCTGGTTGCATCAAGATTTCTGTTTGTATCATCACAACATAATTGAACGATGAATTATCAATAATTCTGTTTCGATAAAGTCATATTAATTGTCCAACACAACCCAAAGGGGAGAGAAACAAAGAAAGAAGAGCCTCTTCAAATAAGTGACTATATTAATATATACAAGGTGAAGTTTACGCCATCTCCTTTCTTTTTCTCTTCTAAGTTCTAATTAATTCTAGTTAGACTACTTAAGTGATTTTATGCTTCTTCTCCAATTTGTTACATTTTCAATTGAAATGTAAAATTTGTCAACCTTAATTATCATCCCAAAAACAAAGACAAATGTCATAAACATCTTAAGCAGGTGAAAATTACTATCAGAAATACAAAAACATAATTAAAAACTACTTAAATAACAGGAGATACATGCTTGTTGATACGGTAAACCAATTAAAACTTCCCCCTTTCATAAATTTTTAGAATTTAAAAATACAATAAGAAAAGTAAACTAAAATGAAGTAAACAGACCATCGTGCTTTGCAAATACTAGCATAAATTCTATAGAGAAAACCAGATTAGTGATTCCTAAAGCATAAATGCTAACAGAGGTTCAAGTTTTAAGAGGAGAGCTGAATACAAGCAATATTTTTCAGCTGCTCTTTGAGCGCAACTCTACTAGAATAGCTGGACATGTTTTAATCATATGCTCATATCCTTCATTTCGCACAACAGCAGCAAGAACTTTAGATGGCTTAATGAACTCCAGTCTCCAGACATGCGGCTTTAAGCTCAACACAATTATGTTGCTCAGCCAAAGTCAGTGTGATTGCTAGATTATTTGCATCAATAAACTTATACAATTTCATTTCACAGAGCTGTTTCAGCATCTCTAAACTTTACCCAGTGGCCGATATAGAATTATTTTAAAGGTGGGCACAATAAAAATTTAAATAATAGTAAATAATAATAATAATAATAATAATAATAATAATAATAATAATAATAATAATAATAATAATAATAATAATTTTAATATAAATTCTTTTAAATATTAAATATTAACAAATTGTACCATTGCCAAATGCACATTTTTCCTTATGTTTGAAATAATTAGGAATTTTATATAAAAAGATAAAACAAAAAATATTATAATACAAGCATTAATTTTTTTGAGAATTATGTACTTGACAGTTCCACTCTTTTGTAAGTTAACCATGTAAA
Source organism: Rhynchospora breviuscula (assembly GCA_027562975.1). Classification (NCBI taxonomy): domain Eukaryota; kingdom Viridiplantae; phylum Streptophyta; class Magnoliopsida; order Poales; family Cyperaceae; genus Rhynchospora; species Rhynchospora breviuscula. The sequence continues at coordinate 7,374,437 of CM050402.1, forward strand.
TACATTTGGGTAGAACAAAGATTGCACGTGAGATCTCATCCATCATCCATCATCCATCATCCATGTGAGTGCTATTTTTATTGTACATTTTTTCTTCATCTAGGTTGCATCTATGCTAATTCCTTTTATCCAACAATATGACAGGATACACCAATTTCTCACAATAACATTAATGTGTTTCATGGTATTGCATGCTAAAAAATCAACTTCGATTTTGATAACTTCATGCTATATATGGTGTTCAGACTGAGGGCATTTTTATTAAATGTGTTAAGCTAGAGCTGAAATCTTTTTCGTTTTGATAATATCTATGTAAAAATGATGTCTCTTTCCAAAATGTGCATACTTGAATCAACCCTGAAGTGTACCAGTTTGAGAATTGTCATTTAGGGTTGCTATTTAAACTTATACTTGACTAGAAATTTAAGAACAAACTAGATTTCTTTTGACGTCATTATTTTTTCAATAGTTTTATGATGCATGTCATTATCCTTGGTACATATTTTATGGTTGCCTCCTTTGAATTTGCCAACATGATCTCTGATTTCATGTATAGCTGATATTGGCGTTGTCCTTGAGGTGCTCGCTGGTGGATAATTGACAGGATCCATTACTGGTTCTGTTGGCCTTCTGCCGGTAAGAGAGCTTTCAGCTGTCGAAAAAGCTGATTCCATCATTTTTTAAAGAGTCTTCATTTTAAGATATTCTAATTCTGCTTCTTCTGCCGCGAATGCAAAATGCGACAATTTGTTTCCACCATCTTCCGAGGCGAAATGATTGAGCCATTCCTCATCTAACTCTTCTCCTTCAGCTTCATCCCAGATTGAACAATATTCTAGCACCAATCTTTCTTTGGACAATGATGCCAATAGTTGGATTGACTCCAACTCTTCTTCATATGGGGCATGTTTGGATGGACAGGAAGAAGTGTTCATCCTAGAAGAAGCTTCTTCCAGGAATTAAAACTCATCCAAACACATTGGAATATGGCAGGAAGATGCTACTCTTCTCGGAAGAGATTCTTCCAGCTTTTGGGTGGAATACAGTTTGGGAAGAAGGATGTTGAATAAAATATATTTTCATGCAGTCGGCCCAATAAATAAAAGGCTTGGGAATGATATTATTTTTTATCCTCTCCAATAGACCATTATTTTTTTTTTCCATTCATGCGCATACTTCATCCATTAAGTTATTTCTTTTTCTTTTCCTTGGAGTATTTAATATTAATATTACTATTACTATATTATAATAATATTATTATAATATTATTAATATTTTATTATAATATTAAATATTAATTATTTAAAAATTTATTATAATATTCTTATTATTATTACTTATTTTATTTTTCTAATTATTAATAATGATACTTATTATGATAATATTATATTATTACATCATTAATTATTATATTATATTATATTATATTATTATATTATTATTTTTTAATGTAATTATAATATTCTTATTATTATTTTTTGTTATTATACAAATTGGTTTGAAAAAATTAAAATGAATGATTATTTTATTTTTATCTTTCATTTTTATTAAAATATTACATTATTAATTATTTTCTATTATTATTATTATTATTTTTTCTTATTTTATTATTCTAATTATTATCATTATTAATAAATAAACTACAACAATAAAAAAAAGACAAATGAGTATTTTAATTCAACTCTTTCATTCCTTATTCCTAACTCACCATCCAAACAACATTTCTTCTTCCCGAAATAACACTCTTCCCACTCTTCCTAATTTTTCTTCCTGAAATCCCTCTTCCTTCCTTATTCCTAACTCATCCAAACACACCCATGAGGTTTTTTCCTCTTCATCTGTGATCATTAGGGCCGTTTCTTCGTCTAGTACTTCTTCATCATTAGGCCCTGCAACTGTTGGTTCAGCTAGTGCAGTTGCTGTATATCCACCAAATCTAATGGCTAGTGAGCCATCAGTTCTTGATCTGACCCGAACTATTTGTGGATGTTGTACTTTTGGAATTGCTGGTAGTCATTGTCAGCCTCTCAGCTCTGTAGTTGATCTCGGTGAGTACGACTCATTGTATTTTCTTCTTCTCTTCTTCGTATATTTTCTTTGGGTCTCGGTATACGAAGAATTTGTCTGTTATGGTTGGTCTTTTTGAGGTTGACGGTGGACCAAGACTCAAGTTTTTGAGTTGGTTTTGAATTTGCTCTAGGGCCTCAGATGTGTCTGACCCTCCAGGTGCTTCTGCCCTTCTAAGTTCTCTTATTTGGTCTTTGCAATCCTTGAGTTCCTTCTTGATCTTAACAAGCAATTGTATGATGGCGTTGTTCTGCTTGATAATTGTTGAGGTGCCTCTTTGCATTGCTTCAGATGGTTTAACAAAACCAAGGGATGGTTCCTCGAGTGTGTTGCTCGTAAGGCTTCTTTGTATATTGAGCTGTCAGCAGTAAGACACCAATTGCTCATAAAGGAAATTAAATATTGTGAGTATTTTCGAGTTATTGTGGTTTTAATTTTAATTTCTAAATGATTTTTTATTTTTCAAATATCATAGGTTAGCATTTCGGATTCAATTATACCTTATGTGAATATTTTGTTCAAAGTCTTTGTTTACACATCTGACTTTTCTTGGGACAATTTTTGGGTTCTCGTAGCACTTTAAAGTGGGTGGAGTGGCAAATTCATAATTTTTTTTTTTCAGGCGGCAAATAAGGAGTTTTGCTATGGTGAGTTGCAACTCACCAAAGGGTCGGTGAGTCGCGCTCAAAATTTCTAAATCTAGTTCAAAATTACCGATCCAAACCGTCTAATACGATCTCCCTATTGAAATCTCCATGCAGACCAAATTTTACATTTTTTAGAAATTTTTAAGTATTTTTTTGAAATTTTAGAAAATCGTTAATCTAATTAGTTCTGAACCGTTCAAAAACAGCAGTTTTTAAAAATCCGAAAAAAATACTTAAAAATTTCAAAAAAATATAAAATTTGGTCTGCATGGAGATTTTAATAGAGAGATCATATTGGACGGTTTGGATCGGTCATTTTGAACTAGATTTAGGAGCTTTGAACGCGACTCACCAATCCTTTGGTGAGTTGCAACTCACCATAGCAAAACTCGCAAATAAGTAAATTTCTTCTTCAAAAAAAAAAAAAAAAAAAAAAAAAAGAAGACAAAGCAGGCAACCAACCTCATCTCATCTCCGTCTGGTGTCGCGTCTCTCTCTTTTCTCTACCAATTACCAATTACCAGTTACCTCTCCGCTGATGCACGCCGCCGTCGGATGGTGGCCGCCGCCGCCGCTTCATCCGCCGAGGTCGCTCCGCCGCCCCTCCCTGCCTTCTTCCCCGCTGCCTCTCCTAACCTCAGTTCCGACTTGTCAGAGCACCAGATGCATCAGCAGCAGCAGCAGCAGCAGCAGCTCTACTGATTGGCACCGGGACTGGGCCACGTGGAATCGCCATTTCTCCGAGATTGATCAGGCCCAGACCTTCCTTTCTCTTCTCAAGGTATCAACATCATTACTCACTCTTAAAAAACTTCATTCATTCAATTCAATTACATACTTATAATTAGGATTCCCTTACCTTACCTACAATTTTTAACATTACTCAACTACTGAAATATGCACACATTTTTTTACCTTATAACGTCACTTTTCTTTTTTGAGGGCCAGCAAAATACTGCCAAATTTTCATTAATAAGAAAAAAAGTTAACAGTAATACAATACCAGCATCTATCCTGGTACGAACAGTAATAAAAAAACAACATAAACTGTTACCAAAGTTTATGCTCCAATACACCAGTACCATATCAGTAACCATATCGGACTTCCACATACCCAGTCCGTAACCTAACCCACACCTAAGACCCCCCCCCCCCCCTCGAAATGGTGCAGAACAACACTGCATTGTACCAGCAAAAAGGTGCAGACAGGCGACGGAGCACAAGTAGCGAGGAGGTGCCAACACACGAGCAAGCCTCGGTCTTCTCATTCTCGCTGATTTGGTCGAAAGTTGCAACAGCGGGTGAGTTTCGACACCAACAGCAGCCATCAAAGCCGGGGAAGGAGATAGTCAGGTCAGAAGCAAAGAAAAAGGGCCGTTCAACAAAACAACAAAATTAAAGAGGAAGAAAGGAAAAGAGGGGTGAGGGAGAGAGGAGAGAGGCGGCGGGGGAGGCCGGTGGCGACCTCCCTGCCTAAAAGGTCGGATTTTTTAGGTGGCGGCGGCTAGGTTTTTTTTTTTTTTTCTTCGGGGGGAGAGAGAGAGAGCCACAAAGATCAAACGATAATTACCCTTTTCAAGAACTATAACGTCACTTTTCAACATCTCATTTTTTATTTATTGATAGTTCCAACTGGAAGAAGCTATAGAGAGCGAAGATTTCATCGAAGCTGCAAACTTGAAAAAATCCATTGCTCAGGCCACATTAAAAGATGCTGTAGCTCAAGTCATGTCTGACTTTAACGTATCCATCTCTCTCTCTCTCTCTCTCTCTCTGCCTCATAATTCCCTTCTCTCTCTATTCTCTAACAAGTACGAATCCCTTTCTTTCCTTGTATCCAGAATGCTATAGAAGACCAACGCTACCATGATGCCTCCAAGTTGACTCGACTTGCAGGGACTGGACTTGTAAGTATGAATATTTCACTTCACTTCAAAGGATCAACTCAGTTTCACATTTTAGAGACCTGCTTCACTACTCACTCTGTCTTGCCTTAAATCTTTTCATTTCTCTCAACAATTTTATATCAGATAGGCTGGTGGGTGGGCCATACTAAGGATTCAACTCTCTCTTCTGGTACAATAGTGCGAATATCCCCTCAAGTTGGTAGATACGTCGCCACAAGCTACAGCCCCAGGTTTTTCTATTATGTCCCTTCATTTTTCTCATTTTCACCCTTCTGCATCTTAATAGCCAGTGCAACTTACAAATTTGTCTCCTAATTACCAGGCAATTGCTTGCCAAAACCTCTGGGACTCCTTTATTTGAAATATTTCTTCTCAGAGATAATAATGGAAAATTCACCATGAAGGTATGCCTTCTTTTCAGTCATCTTAGTACGAGATTTTAAGCAGTATTGGTTCAACTTACAAAGAACAAAGACAGTACCTCACTTTGTGCCAATGCATTTCGATCTCTCCATATGTATCATTGAAGTGAACCAGGGTTCGTACCAAACAAAAGGATGCCCACTTGTACTTTCTCTGAAACCAACTATTTTCAAGTGTTTAATACTTATAGGTTTACTTATGCAAAAACCTTACTATTTTAAATTTTAGACAGGTAGTCTCATTGCACTCGACTACAGTATCTGAGCCAAGCACTGAAAAGTCATCAAGAAAACTAGATAGAGGTGATGATTCTTCTACTGAAAAAGATGATGACACTGTCCCTCAAGATAGCAACATCTCAGAGAAGCCGGAAGAGCCAATAAAAAAGCTAGTGCTGAGTGATAGCATGTCTGAGGAAGTAAAACTTGACATGGACTCAGTTCAGCAATTAATGGAAGAAGAAGAAGAAGACACCGATAGAGATGATTACGATGATGATGAAGTAGAAGAAGAAATGGAAGGACAAGAAGATGATGATAAAGAAAATGAAACCAGGGATGAAATCGGGGACTTGAATCAGGATACGAGTGAACTTCGATCCGACCTGGATAAAGATAATGATAAAGTAAAGTTATTTATTGGGGGAGTGCTGCACAATAGGGAAGACGTTTCAAATGTTACTTATAGGTAAATTCTTCAGTACACCCACCAGTTAAGAATGAGCATGTCCTCAATTTGTGCTTGGTTTTCTCTTGTCGGGTTTCCTGAATTCAAAGGAATATCCCTCATACTTTATCTGTACATTGTGGCACCATACAATATATATTATATGGCTGATTTTATTCGTTAATAGATTGTTGGTATTGTAGCTCACTATGGAACTGACCTGCTAACCTTCTCTACAGGAGGCCAGCAGAGATCAGGTCCATGGAGAAGGATTCTTTTGTGCTACACATCCCTTTAAAAGGCGCAAAGGGAAGTATGGAATTTGTGGATCATGATTTTACTCAAGTCTGCTCTGAATTGAGTTTGAAGTATTTTGATATGGCAAAAGTATTTTTGGGTGCTAGTAATAGCCCCCAAAAGGGCAGAAAGGTACTGAGAGACTACTTTTAAAATGGGACGTGCATATTTGTCATATTCATTCAATTTTGGAAAAGAGTATCTTTTTGGTTTTTATTCTTCCATATAAATGATGTGCTTTGCTATATTTATTGATAGCCAGAGCATTCAATATTTATTGAAATGTGCTTCCATGCAATTGTGTTTTTCGGTGATTGCATGTGCTATCAGCCTTCTCTTAAGAGAGGAGCCTGGAAATGTCCTTTAAATGATGTGCTTTGCACCGTTGATCCCCTGAAAGGCTGAAACCCTCTTAGTTCACTTAGGTCCCAACCTTTGGTTTCTGTTCTGAGGCCTTGGTCAGTTCAGGGATAAACCATGCTGATGTGGTGGTAGGTGAGAATACCGACAGGTATTAGTGAGATCCAGCAATGATATAATTTACTGTTACAGCTACAGGTATGCTGGATGCAACAAATGCTGACCTGTTATTTTACTATTCTAAATCACCGCAGCATCAACTTGTGCTGTTTCTTTATTGTCTCAGAAGACTCATTGAACTCAAAACAAAAATCAGGGGCCTATTTAACCAAAAGAAAAAAAAAAGTACATATTTAAGGGGTCTAGTTCAACTGCTAAAAGGAATTTTGGTGGTTCCAATTGAACAAAGCATGAAAGTTCACGGCCAGAATTTAATTTTTTTTAACATATGAATCTTTATGTTGATTGTAATGGAATGAAACCAACATATCAGCTGATCAGAGGTTTGTGGCTAAAAAATGAACAGGCTGTGCAAGACTTTCTAAATTTCATATCTTGCGATATTGAATATAAAATTTCAAACATGTTCTCAGAGGACACCATTTTCAATCGCATATCTGCGGATACTGACAGCCTAGACCCCTTCACTGGTACTTATATTTTTCTAGTTCTAACTTCTGCATTTTTTTCCTTTTTCTAACTTGTCCCATTTCATTATTATTTTTTTGTTTCTTTTTTCAATTATATCTTTTAGCGGGCAGAATTTTCTAGAACATTTGTTCATATTAGAGCTTTCTTTAAGCTCATGGCCTCTAATCAACATGTAAAGGAGAAATGATATTTAAATTACTTTGCTTTGCATTTGTAGGTCTATACGTTGGGTCATATGGTCCACATGGTCAAGAGGTGGTCCAGTTGCGGCGAAAATATGGCCACTGGGGTGGGTCTGACGAGGTATCCTCAGGTCTAGAATTTTTCGAGTATGTCGAAGCCGTTAAGTTAACTGGAGATTTTAATCTCCCTGCTGGCGAGGTAAAATATGAAAAATGTGCAGAGAGTTATGTGCTTTTCACTTTTGCACCTTGCATATTAATGTATTTTTTAACTGAAACTTGTTTTTTACTTGGATAGGTCGCATTTCGAGCTAAAATAGGAAAAGGAAACAGGGTCTCAAATAATGGAGTGGTAAATTCTCCCTATTTTTTTTGTTGGTTTATTGTTCATTTAACATGTTATGTAGCTTAAATCATATGCTGATATTTGTTTATGAATTTATTTTATAAATTTTATAGACATCATATAGTGGGCAAGGAAGAGCAGCTCAGATAGGATTTGAAGACCCACAATGGGTTCAAGGCGAACTTCTAGAGCTCAATGGCAAGGTTTGTAATATACGTAAATAAACTTGTCCCATACTATGACTGATGTGAAAGAGTTTCTTAGATAAACCATTATGTTTTCTTTCTTCAGGGAATGGGCCCCATTAAAGGTGCAGAGCTTGGCTTTCTATACATCATAAAAAAAAAGAGTTTCCTTGTGCTTTTTAACCGCCTACATCTCCCTCAGTGATACCTCTTTTTATGGGCATTTACTTAAGTTGGCCTGCTTCCTTTTTTTTCTCTAGAAATATTGAGTTAGTTTTACCCACCCACTCTTCGCCCCTGAGAACAGGAAAGAAAAGTTTAAAATGACAAATCTGCTTGTCATATTTTTCTCAGTATTTTAAGAATTTTGTGTTATAGAGATGGATAGTAGTGATGTATTTTATCTTTTGTAACTATCTACATTAAGTATGATAATCTAGTAATCTTTATTTTGGAAAGATTTGTATTACCTTCTTAAACCTGTATAGGTGTATTAAAGTTTCTGAGATGAAAGGGTCTTTGTTTTTTATTTATCTCCTTGTGTTAGTCTCATTTGGCAGTGAAACTGTGGGTGAGCCCTGGCTGCACCAGGTGTGGCATAGAAGGTGCATTTATATATACACATGCATGAGCGGTTCTGTCTCGACCGTGAACAGGCCTGGTAACACATGAATCTTAAACCAACTAAACCATGGACTTTCAGTTTTGTCTCTATAATCCACAAGGCATTATTGCTTTTGTACTAAATCATTTTATGAAATTATTATTATAGAAATATTACGGGGATGGAATGTATTTATGGAATTATTATTGTTATAAGCGAAATGAAGGAAATCATGGGAATTGAATAGAAAATATTCGAAGGATATCCAAGGTCAAACATGCATCTCTTTTGGTATAAAAGCTGAAGGTATGATTGATTGGTCGTGCTTCCTTTTAAGCTTTTTTTTTGTATGTTGTGTTTTGTGTTGTGTTGTGGTGTGTCCGTGCAATCCAGATCCTGTGCCGTGTGGGACGGTCCAGCGCACAGGATCTGGATCGTCCGTGAAATCCGACGGCCACAGATATTTTTCTCTCCGCTCCCACTACGATTGATGCCTTATCGGGTTTTATTCGGCTCCGTTAATCCGGATCCGTATACGCAATCTCTTAAGATCAAAAGCCATCAAAATATAAAAAAAAAGGGAAAAACGTACTCATCTCCCTCCGTGAGTTTTAGGCTGTGTTTGGACGCAGGAGAAGAGTGGTCTCTTCCGACAGAAAGACTATTCTTGGTGTACCATACGATTTTGCTCTTCCGAGAAGAGCTCTCTTCTGACGGCCTTCAACACAGCACATCTCTCCTCCCTCTTTCATCTGTACAAGCAGGCATGGAATTTTAGGCAAAAAAAGTTAGTTATGTGCAAAATTGCTGCTGTATCTACTAAATTAGTTCCACAATTATGAATTATTCAAACTTCTTTCAAAAAATTGTCCTCAATTTCTTAGCTTTTCCTTCACTTAATTGCTCTGCTTCATGCTTTTGTTATTTGCAAAGTTTAGGGCTGGTTCACGAAATTTTTCTTTTGTGCAGTAGCTTTTTGATAAAATATTTCTATCGTTATTGAGTATTAGAGTCCTAGTACATGCATCAAGCTTTAGACAGATTTTGCTAAGTGTTTATATCTGTCAGTACAATAGCTTTAGAATTGCCTCAAGCTTTAATGAGTCAGTATCTTCTTGTTGACAGGTTAATATACAAACTTTAAACATAATTTAATAATCGAATATCCAGTTCCTTTAGTTGCCTGAGAACTAATACAAGATAAGTCCAGATACTCAGATACTACTAAGTATACTTATAATCACTTCATTGTTCTGATTTTACCTTATCATTTCTGTTGCATTTGCTTTGTTCTAGTTATTCTTAATTTCAAATATGACCCTACAATCTACATAGATTATATCTCATTTCAGATAGCTTCAATTTAGAACTCCATGAATCACTGTTCATCCCAGTAACTATATAAGGCATTACAAAACAACCATAGAAATGATGTGAAGTCATCCTTTCACTGTAAATTACAAGGAACTAAAAGGAGGGGGAAAGATGATGGGAAAGGTAAAGAAGAGAAGGAGAGAGGAAGAAATAGTAGGGGCAGCCTTAGTAGCAGCTGCATTGGCAATTTCTGCGATGAAAAAGCTTTTCTCATTAGTTCTGTATCGATGGCTGATTTCTCTGATCTCGGCTCTTTTTTTTTTTCATTTTAAACCTTGTCATCGCCTCTATATTGGTTTTCTCAGTGCAGGTGCAGCCGAAGAAGAATGACCGGCTAAGAAAGAAGAGGAGAAAGAGTTCTTTTGCGAACAATTTGGATGTCCAAAAAGTAAGAGAGAAAGAGGAGAAAGAAAACAAAGAGGGAGATGTAGAGGAATTGAACAGACCAGCCGAGCCTTTTATCACGGCATTTAGGCATCAACCGAGGGTTGATTCCTTTTCTTCAGGCGCTCTCATCGTAAACTGATTTATTTTGAAAAGTGAAATTGATAACTGTAGTAGACTAGTAGTAGTGTATTCAATAAAGGTAGGGGATAGTTTAGTTGATTTAGAGGAATTTTTTTTTTTGGCAACATTTTGTAAATGAAAGAAATAGCGGGATAGTTAGTTGGCAACATTTTAGAAAGAAAAGAAATAGGGGATAGCATTTTGAAATAATTAGCAACATTTCATATATTTGAAGTTTAGCAACTTTAATGGGTTTATGTGCAAAATTTGTGTCGGCAACAATCTGTACGTCTTTCATATACTGTATGCGTTTCATATATATACAACTACTGTATGCGTTTCTTTTGAAAATATTGTATGTGTTTCATATACAAGTACTGTATGTGTTACACAATTCAACTGGCTCAGAGCAGTTTAGAAGTACCAGTTGACTGTACCGGATTAAAAAAAAAAAAAAAAGGAAATGTCTGTATTCACCTTTATTTTGTTACATGCATCCGTATGCACCTTTATTTTTACATGTCTGTATGCACATTTAAGGGAATCCAGGTACATGGTTTATCTGTATGCACCTTAGAGAAGCTGCATACAATCTTAAAACACAATCTTAATTTTTCAATCTGTTTGATGGATGGCCAATTAATTCTCAAATTGCACCATATCTTAAAACACAATTTATCTAAGCTATAAAAAAAACTTAGGGGTTTAGTATTATTCCTGAAATAAGAAATAAAAAGATATCAATATCATATCAGTCAAGAGTACACTTAAACTCGGTAAGTACAGAAATGGTTGGGGACATATTGACATCCATTATTTGACACCTGGAACATCTGATGCGGTCGTCAAAATTAAAAAATATAAAATTGTGGAGATGTTTATAGTTTAGATAGGAAGTGGATAATGCAATTTGAGAATCATTAGCAATTGATCAACCGCCATCAAAACTAAAATGTTAATTTTTCAATCTGTTTGATGGATGGCCAATTAATTCTCAAATTGCACCATATCTTAAAACACAATTTATCTAAGCTATAAAAAAGTTATCGGCAATTTTACTCCTGATGACCGTTTAATCAGAGAAATAGAACATTACACCTCCAACAAATCATGGAAAATCTAGGAAATAAGGTTGCAAAGAGGTTACCAATAGAGGGGTAAAAAGAGGAAGATCGACAGAGTTACCTTCACTGGCTTCCTGCGAAGGGTTGCAAAGAGGTTACCTTCGCTGGCTTCCTGCGATTTGGTTCGATCGGCACAGAAGAGATGGAGGAGGAAGATCGGCAGAGAAGAGGTGGAGGAGGAAAATTGCCAGAGAAGATTTGCTTCGATCGGCTTCCACGACGCCTAGCCGTCGATCGCCTTCTTCCTCTCTCTCTCTCTCTCTCTCGCTTTCCAAAACTCACTCACGGAGGAAGATAACCAGAACTCTTTGATTTCGGATTCGGAGAAACGGAGCCAATTAAACCCGATAAGACAGATCGAGTGGGATCGGACAATTAATAAATCCCAGCCCTTGGATTTGACGAGCGGTCCAGATCCTGTGCGCTGGACGGTCCCGCGCGGCACAGGATCTGGATTGGTGTCCGTGTGTGGATTTTGTTTGGGTTGGATTAGTGTTTACCAAACGGTCCGGTCCTGTCCAAACCCCCACGGTCCACGAGTTATCCCGGGCCGGTCTAGCACGGGTTCACGAGTTAAAACGGGACGGGTTATTACGGTCCACCTTCCAAACCTTGACCCAAACCCTTGATAGACCCTACCCTAGATGAACCGGGCGGGTAAAGGTGGGCCGGTCCGGTCCAGGCCGATCCAAGGACGGTTTTTTCAGATTTTTTTTTTCAATTTTTCATTGTTTTCATCTAAAAAATTTGTAAAATAAATTTATAAAAATTCGTTAAAATATATTATATTTATAGATCAAATAATTAAGTATAATTTTGTAGTCTATTTTAATTTTTTTAATTTGATTTGTATTTTTTTAATGTTTTTTTTGTTGATGGTTAATGGTTTGCATGACAAAAGATTGTAAAATATAAGTTATAAAAATTAGTTAAAATATATTATGTCTAACAAAATTAATAATAAAATAATGTAAATAAATAAAATTTTAAAAAATATATATAAGTTAATTAGTAAGTAAAATTTCAAAAAAAAAGTATATATGTTAATAAGTAAAATTAAAAATATATATAAGTTAATTAGTAAAATTTAAAAAAAAAGTATATATGTTAATAAATAAAATTTAAAAAATATATATATATAAGTTAAAAGAGCTGAGCAGAATGTTAATTAGTGTGATCTCAAATTGAGTTTTGCAAAACATGCATTTAATTTACAACGGCTAAAAGAGCCGTTTGATTTTTTTTTTTTCCAGCCATGTGTCAAGGCCTGGTTGGCTGGATGGGATGGGCGCAAAAAACAAAGAGGGAGAGGGAGCGTCAGTCAGCGCGTGAGCGTCTGGGTCTGGGTGGGTGGGACCGTGGGAGTGGACGCGTGTCGGCTCTTTGTTGGACGCGAAAATCAGAGGAGAGTGAGGGACCGGGAACATCTTGAGGGACAGGTGTCGAGAGGTGAGTGGTCTGGCGCTGGCGCGTGGTTGGTTTAGACGGGTTTTTTACTGGTTTAACGCGGTACAAAGCGGGTTTAGACGGGTTTAACGCGGTTTATCGCGGGTCTACGGTCCGGTCCAGGCCGGTCCACGGGTTAAGACGGGACGGGTTTAGGACGGGTCTATACTAGAATGGCGGCCTAAACCCGTGATAAACCCGACCCGGGCCACCCCCTCGGTCCATCACGGTTCATGCACGGTCCGGACCGGTCCGGTCCAAGGGACGGGTTTAGCACGGGTCGGATCTGACCCGCGGGGTATGTGGTAAACACTAGGTTGGATGTTTGTCATGGAAATAGAAGGAAGGGATAGGGATGCTCTTCATGGGCTGTGGTGTTGACAAGCAGAATCCTAAAACTTTTCAATTTTTTATTTTCCCCTTTCCCTTTTAGTTTTAGCCCCCTTTCCTTGGTGTCTTTTTGACGGATCCGTATCCTTTGCCGCGCGGCACGGGCCGCACTTTTCATCTCAACCGTCCGATCTGATCTGAACGGTTAAATTTTTTCGGGCCTATCAATCCGGTATTTTCTAGGGGCCGTTCAGATTAGATCGGACGGTTGGGATGAAAAGTGCGGCCTGTGCCGCGCGGCAGAGGATATGAATTCTCTTTTTGACCGGATGCAACCCTTTTCTATGCGGATCCCTGTTTAGATATGGGATTCAAACCTGAGATCAAGGGCGAAGCCAGCTAGAGCATGGACCCACCTCAAAAAAAAAAAAAAACTTGATATTGCATTTGTTTGTAATTAAAAAAAATCATAAAAAGTTAGGACCCATCTAAAAAATTTGAAGGACCTAACTGAACATGTCATGTTTAATTTAAATTGCATAACGACGCCTAAAAAATCACATAGGAACCCAGGTAGTATTTGTTCCGGATTAATCGCCTTTTTTTTCCCCTCCCAACAAACCTTATTAAGACAAAACTAAAAATAAAATAGAATATTTGGATGAATAATTATTTGTAGTATATATATACTAGCAGGAATCTCGCGCATTGTGTGATTATTCTATATAATATTTTGTGAACTTTAGGACATTATAAATAAAAAATACCATAGAAGATAAAAAAAATACAATTCGGATATTATATAAATTATCTGTCACTAAAAATCCTAAATACTATTCCTGTCAAAAAATTTCAAACAGCACAAAAAGATCAGAAATATTGTGGTTTGAATAGTGGCCGAACTCCTCCTTATACCTCCCAATTTTATATATCTATAATATAGAAAAATAAGTCTTCAGTGAGATTTCTAATGAACCTATTATGCAAAATTATGAGAAAAATAAAAATTCAGAGGAAATCATTGTACTTTTTTTTAGTCTTGATTTTTGAATTATTATTTTTATAGTACATATATTATTTTAGATTTTTTATTGTTATTATAATACATATTTGATTTCTCATGAATTTTTTTATGTAACATTATTATAGAGTTGTTTATTTAAAAAATATTATTATACTATGTTTTTATTAGACGTTACATAATACATATGTTTTCAGCAAAAAAAAATTTACGGACCCTATTCACACGAAATTCTAGCTTCGCCACTGCCTGAGATTGAGGGTGAGAGTGATCCCTTTGTAGTTGGCGATGGAGATTGGTATTATTAACGCTTCAAGCAAATCACAGAAATTGTTTTGAGGGTGAAGGACGGTGTGTTTCATAACAGCTCTTTAATTGAGCAGCACTACAGCAATCAAACCAATGAATTGGGTTTGCTTTTGTTTGGGTAATTGGGTGACCCGACCCGATGACTCCCAATGAATTTAGAATCTACTGTGGGCCCCCATCAAAATCGACGAGTCAAAGTTGGTCAAAAGCTATAGATCCTTCAAGTATGTTTGAGATGAGATTCATGAGAATACTCTCTCTCTCGTAAAATATGTTGTCAATTCTCATCATTCGTGAGTCGAAAAAGGCGGTAATCAATTCTCCTTTATTTTTAAAGCTACAAACTCATCTGGAAGTGTTTGCAACCTCACTTGCTTCACTCGATCAACGCTTTTGTATGCCTTCTCGAGCATATTTCACGCCTCATGTGAAGATGTCGTACTGGCTATTTTTTCAAAACTCGACTCATCAACCGCTTGATAGATGATGTAATTAAAAAGTGATTCTCCTTCAATGCCTTTGCTTGAGCAGCCATCAGCGTCGTCGTCTCGACGTGCTCTTGGTAGCCATCCTCGACTATCTCCCATACTTCTTGAGCACCAAGCAGAGCTCGTATTTGGATACACCAGTTGTCGTAGTTGTTATTCATAAAACAGGGCAGCAGCATGTGCCCAACCGTCGAAACACCGGTACTTGTTATCGGCTCTTATACCAATCTGATAGGATCGTCTTCTTAATATGAGGTTTAGTGGAATATTGTGGAGATAAATGAAAAACTTAGAAACTGAAACTTTTCATATAACTATTGATAATTTTCTTACAATCAGATTTTTTCTAAGCTCTAAGTTCTGAATTCTAAAACACTCTTACATTGTTTATATAGTCATCACTCAATTACTTAATTAATGACAGTCTTCTAGACAATTAATACTCCAACTTCCTAAGCTTAATAATTATCTTTGTAACCCTAAATAATTAAACACTTTGACCATGCTTACATAATTAAGTTTATATTTCCAACATCATTGACATTGAAGGACACATCTGTGCCATCTCGACGTTCTAATAAACCGGTCAGCTGCTGATGCAAATTAGAGGGAAGCACAGTGAAATGACTATTTTTAATTACAGTGACAGTGCATCTTATTATGAATGAATCGTCCTTAAGATGCTTTGATGCCTCAAATTCCTCTCTTTTTATGAGAAAACCCCAAGATTCATTGGTGTTGAGGGTTACAGCATCAGACGAGCAGTCCATAACCAATCCGAATTCTGTGGCATGCGACACAGACCGTCCGATCAGATCTGGACGGTTCATCTTTTTCGGGCCTTACAATCTGGTTACATGCACGGAGCTCCCTCATCCATCCAGATCTGATCGGACGGTCTGTGGCGCGCTACACGCTGTGTCGCGCGCCACTAGATTTGGATTTGTCCATAACTGGTGTTCCCTCGGTTTGGCTGAGCATGGTCAAGCTGATCTTCACTCGGGCCTTAGTGTCATCCCTTCTAAGAGTGACGTAGAAGGCAAGAAAGTTTTTATTTTCGGCTGAATTTCCGTCGGGATAGATTCTCAATTTTATTAATCTCTGTGTGATCACTCGGCTGAATTTCCGTCGGGAGAGAAAAAGAAAAAGAAAAAGGAAAATAAAAGCCTAAAGCTACAGAACACAGCTCTATATATTTCTTAATATTTATAGAATAGTACTACTCTTACCTTTTCATTTCTTCATCCATTCGCATACCTACTGACAAGCAGCTGCCAGAGCACAGCATGACCATAAACATGAAATGACGTGTGAATTTTGATATTTCTTCATCCATTCGCATACCTACTTGTCAGTTGTCACCTGTTTTCCATCGTACAAGTCCCAAGATTTAAAATAATTACACCATTATCGGAACTCTTTTTTTCTTTTTTTTTTTTTTTTTGCCCCCTTGTTGGAACCGAATTCAAAATTCCTTTTTGTTAAATTCTCTGATCGAAAAGAGGGATGAAGCAGATAGGAATCAGGTTGAGCGGAGTTCACAGCGCTAAAATATATTTCCAATCAAATTCTCTCAAAAACAGAGAAATTGGGTCCATCCAAAGATTAAGAAGAGAGATCACATCTCCGCTCAACTCAAATCGACTCTTCAAACTTCATTCCGATCAACAAATTTGATTTGCGAAATCGTATCCTCTCACTTCTGACCCCACTGGAATCCTTTCTTCTCCGTTTTTTGTTTCCTACCGATCAAGGTATTATTTGTGTACAATATTTATTGTGAACTAGGGGGCTAATCGATCGATGTATGAGTTTTTATTATAGTAATTTTTATTTTGTTCTCATAATTAAGTTATGAATATTCATTTATGTATATCTTTTAATTGTATAGTTTAATTTTATTTAGTTGAAGCAGATTACAAAATTTTGATTAAATTTGTGGATGGATGTAAAACAATGGCCAATGGCATGATGTTTTTAATAATATTAACTTGATTATGATTAAATTAGAAATACAAATGATTAACTCACCAAATGATCATACTTCATAATCATTTGAATGAGATTAAAATTGCCAATTAAATAATAATATGATGCCAAGGCTCTTACCAGAATTTCTGCACGTAATCATGCATATTAAATAATAAATATCAATTACCAGTTTGTTTTATAATGACGGGGCACTAACAATATTTTTTCCCAGAAAATTTTTTAATCAAAATTGAATGAGATTAAAATAAAACTATTGGCACGGACAATTTATTTTCGAAACAATTTAATCTAATCTAAATGCGACCAAAACAAATCCTATAACCACACAAATTCAAGTTTGAATGTGTAAGGAGCTAAAATTTGAAAAAGTTATTCACACCAGAAAAAAAAAGTTATTCTTATGCTTATGGTCAACAACTTAGGTTCAACCAATAAGCAATTCGTATATTATCCTTTGGGAAATATGCAAAAAATAATCTATCCTTAAATTTCAGTCTATATCTATTTAGATCCGAGAAGCATCCTGTTACAATCACATATGAAACGACCTTTTCTAACCGGTTGCTGTCCCCAACTCAGCCTAAACCTGGAGAATTCAATCTCAACCAAAGACAAAGCCAGTCAAATACCAGAACACAATAACCCCTTAAGAATAAGAAAATAAATATAAAAACTACTGAAAAAAATATATAAACAAAAACAAAACTGAAATAAATGGCTGAATGAAACTTTTCATTCTTCTAAGGAAAGAGTTTTTCCTTTCCAAAATCAGGGCTTGGAATCAACACCAGAAGTGGAATGGGATTTACTTTTTCTGAAGTTTGCCCCCCACTGAAAGAGACCGGAGCATTTTATTTTTTTGATGATGCGCCTTCACTGATGCTGGTTCCCTTAGCTTCAACGGTATTGAGACATTTGGTGGAGCTGCTTCTCAACTCAAATGCTGCCAAGATTAGTCACTTCATGTCCGCCCTATCATGTATGGGACCAACTGCCTGAGAGCACGAAGTATGTAATATGTAGCTCCACAAACACCAAATAACAAAAGACAACATAAGATTAGCAGAATTGTATTACTATTATGACCAACAAAAAATTGTCTAAATGAATAGATGTTAATCAGAGTACACTAAAGTAAAGAAGATCTAATAAGAAAAAGATAACAGGTCAGTATGAAGTTTATGTTCTTTGCCAGCAGAATTACTTTTTTTTCTTTTACTCTACCAATATGAACATGGCTTTGGAGGCCTGCTCTAGTAATTTAAAAGGAGAATAAACAGTACAATAATTGTTCTTATGTAACCCTTACACAGAGTTCACCCCATTACCCATTACCCATTATGTAACCCTTCAAATCTACACCAGCCAATTAGAAATTTATATATCAATTTATAATTTAATTAAAAAAATAGCATAAGAGATATCTCATGTTACCAATTAAATATAATAATTAGAAAGTAAACATTGCCTCTTTCCAAACAGGTCTGTGAAATTAAATATAAGAATTTTTTTTTCTGTTTGATTTATTGTATGGGCATTCAAGCAATGTACTAATCAGGCTATAGTGTTTGAGTATATAACGGCTTGCTATAGTGTTTTGAGTATAAGATGGCTTACCTTTTTGCTCCTGCATCACTACTATGACCAAATAGAATCTGTGATAGCCAATGGCGAGTGTCTGTCAGAACATGATACCCAGATGGTGTGCGAGGAGGCGGTGGTGGTGCGTTTGATGATTGTGGCACTGCAAGGGGTGTAGAGGCAGGACTTGGCTGTTGTGATGTCGATGTAGCACCGGTTGCTTCAATCTGTAGAAGTGGCTCAGGTAAAAGCACCACCTTGTCATCTGGTACAGAATCAAGGCGAGCAACAGTGTAGTCGCGACAGGGATGGTAAGCGAGTGGTTGCTTTCCAGCAACAGTGAAAAGATATTTTTTCCCAATGATGTTGAGCAATGCATCAGGTGCTTCGTTCCTGTTGTGTTGGTGTTGTTGTGTCAACGAATCTAAGCCGACCACGATGTCACTGGATTTACCTAGCAATATAAATTCAGCTCCTCTCTCTCTGGTCTTCAACTTGTACTTTAATCCTGTACCTAATATTTGCCACATAATTAGAATTTCAGTAAGGGACGACCTGCTACAAAATCTTCTCACATGAGATCCTATGTATACACAAAATATTAGCATAAGACCAGGAACTCCCAACATTATGTATTAATTACAATTTTAAATGTGTTTAATAAAATTTTATTGTGATCAAACTCTGCACAACCTGTAATTAATACAAGGATCTGGCTTACGTCCCTTGCACGGTGAGCATAAAGTTTCTCTCAATTTCATGTTGCATTTCGGGCAACCCTCATAGTACCAGTCAAATGGATTATTGACACCAACAATATCAATGACACACGTGTATTGTCCAGACTGATTTTTAACATGTATAAAAAAAAATTTCACAAACATAGAAAAATGGAAAATAAATTCACAAATGAATAAAATTACGGCTACAATTTTAAGTCACAAACTATTACCGAAAAATTGTCCAGCGGTAGTAATGCAAGATCTGCTAGTGAAATAGTGGAAGGGCCCTCCTTTCTAATACAAACTACCCGTGGTGAACTGTTGATGATAGCAACCTCAGTCTGAAAAAGGCCTTTTTTTTTTAAAATTTTAATCACACTAATAATCTACAATTTGACCCAGATACAGATTTAAGCGAAGAACACAGTTGAAAAGACACATGAGATTCTGAAAAGAATTAAGGTAGCTAAACTTGCATCGAAATAAAAATGTGATAGGTTCCTTGTATGATAATGACTCGATATACTTAGTATACCAAAATAACTTCATATATACCTGATCAGCTAATGTTGCATTTAAACTTGAATTTGACGATCAAGATTTTGGTTTAGTTGTTCTTGCCGATAATGTAGTGTTGCTTCTGGCCCAGATAAGCTAAATTTATCCATAGTTTCTCTACACAAATTTTAAATTTAACTTTAGCAGATTAAGAAACAAAATTAAATTGTAAAAAAATTGAAATATTCATAAAAACCATAATTCAAGTATGGATGATTGAACTTCCTCAATCACCTATTCTATTTAAGAGCTTGAGATTGACCTTTTCTGACAAATTTAAGCCTAAGTGACTTTTTTAGTTTACAGGTCTCTTTTGTTTGTATGGTATACCATACATGTCAATTCATCCTGTAATTACATAAAATTGATTTGAGTTCCATACCGAAGGTTTGTAATTGGTGATATTATTAGATGATCAGAGATAAATAGAATCATCAGTTATCATAGGTGACTTGGAAGCGCCTGTCTGTTCTTCCTTTCTGACATTCTCAAAAATGCCAGTATATCCCTCAGCTGAGGAAGGGTCTTTATCCCAATCCCCAAATTTTGGTACTGCAGATCCAGCGTCCAACTGTAAGAAAAGAAAATTATACAAAGGTAAACTTTAAGAGAATGGTTCTAGGAGCCATCAACACTGTTCCAAAATTGACTCGTTCCTAGAGCCATCAGCATCAATTGTGAGCACAATTTGGCAAAAATAAAAAAATAAACTTTAAGAGAAAATTTGAAATTCAAGCAACGTACACACTTACTTGAATTCTTGCATCTTCTATGGCCTTGGAGAAGGAGGATGGAGAGTGACAAACTCTTTTCGACTTCCCTTCTCTCTTCCCGTCCTGTGCTATGTTTTTTAGAACACAGAGAAATCGATAAGCATCTCAGAGAGAGGAGGGTGCACAGAAATCGCTGGTGACGGCGAAGAGCCGAAGAGGGGTTGGTGCTGAGGCCAAAGAGAGATGACGAAGATGGAGAGGAGGAAAGGGAGTGTGGTGGACTGGCCGACTGGTGGAATTTCGTCGCTCATCCAAACAGAAAAAAAATAAAAGAAAGGGACTGTATAGAAACTAGAAAGGATATGATTCGGAGTAAATGGCAAAGAAGACTTATGTGTGGAGCGGATGTGAACATAGAATAATTGTTTCCACATGTCCAAATTACTACACCGATTGTAGCAGAAGAAAAGGCATAAGCGATCGCTGATAAAGATAAACGGACGAGATTTAATTACTCTGAATCATCCGAGGGATAGGATACTAACATAGGCGTGTAGCGTTTAAAAGGACTAAAAAAAGTTGACTCTAGGTCGCGTAGGTGCTTTAAAATCCGCGCAAAAAATTGACGCACATTATATTATACTATAGGTGTGTTTGGATGGAGGCCGGATAAGAATAAGAATAAGAAATTTTTAGAATCTCGTACCAATTCTTATTCTTATCCAAATTCCATAGTTTTGTTAGTATACGAATAAGGGCCCAAATTTCTTATTCTTGTGTTGTTTAGATTGCACAAGAATAAGGAATTTGGAACTTATTTTTATTCAAGCCTTATTCTACTCCATCCAAACACACTAGATATACATGAATTTATATCAAACTAGCAGCAGTGCCCGCTCAATATGCGGACAATTTTGTTTTGATATATTTCAAAAAGTTAAAGGGGCCGTTTGGATGGGTTAGGAATTTGGGGAATAGCCTATTCCTAGGCATAAATTTATTGGGAAGTGTGTAACTTTGTGAAGAGGTTGAATTGTTTATAATAAAATTTATGCTTGGAATTGAAAATTCCTCCAATTCCCAACTCATCCAAACGGCCCCAAAGACTTTTAGTACATATTCTTTTTATGTGAATTTTTTTTTGTTCTTAAAGAATTGGACTACACATAATCTAATAAGGACTTTTATTATCAAATGAAATCTTAATTTTTTTGTGAGATACCTTCAGGCCTATCAGTAAAAAATTTTTACTTAATTGATAATACAACATCAAACAATGAACACATTGGTGTCATAATGTAAAAAAAAAAAAAAATACAAATCAAGTTATAATTAAAATAATTACATTGGACAATTTTTTAAATGAAAAAATATTTTAATTTTTAGCATAGGAAATTCGAAACAATTATACAGTCATTCGACCTATATAAGTTTCTTTTACAAAAAAAAAAAAAAAGTAAGATGAAAGAGGCTTGTAAAATAACATATAAATTAAGATCTAAGAACAAAATTTTCTCTTTTTTTAAATTATAAGACCTCTCCGCAATTTCATGTTTAATTCATTATTTATTCCAATTGTACAATACAACTAATTATTGTGTTGTTGAACACATAATTGTCTGAAATTAACATATAACAACAGCCCCTGCCCCCTTATCCTTTTCGTGCAAAATCGAAGGCAGCAAATAGCATAGCATTTTGAGCATATCCAATTTTTCAACTATGCCATTTTCTTTACTTGCCATAATTAATCCACCAAAAATAGAAATAAATTAGAATGAGAAAATTAAACATCAACGGAACAAAAAATAGTTCCGGAATGATGATATTTGTTTAGCAATTAAAAAAACAGCAGAACTTGACCATGCAAGATTTCTCCAATCAATGCACACGCAACTGTAAAATCGATTATTTTCTATGTGAACTCTGCAAAAGAAAAAAAAATGGTAACATCAATAAATTCAATCTCTCTTCAAAGGGAATTGGTACCACAAAGCATTTTTATTTAGGGGAATTGCTGATACAAAGCTTCAAAAAATAAAAACCAGAAAATGTAAAAAGGACAATACAAAGCAAAAATATTCCAGATTTTGTATTAAAGCAAAACAAATATTGCAAAAAATTATTGTGCAAATGAGCGGCAAATATAAAATTGAAATTTCTGTAAAAAAATTTTTGAATGAGATGTACTAACCAAGAATCATCTCTTTGCAATTGAGGTGTTCTGGTGAAGGCCCACATTCTTCTCTGCTTTAAACGAAACAGTACCACAAGATCAGGTGTAACATCCCAAAATAATAATATCTTACTTCTAATACTGGTTAAGGTAACAGTACCAACCCTATTGAATATGATGCAGACAACAGTCCTAGATGAAACATTTATATAAGTTGACAAAAATTCACTGAATACACTGAAAAAATTTTACCTTAATCAATTCCACAATCATAATTGCCTTGTTGCCCTTCCCGTTGCCTTGAACACAGTTCATTTGCTCCTCTCAAAATGTAAGGTACTCCATACAAATACTGGTAAATAAAGTGTGATCGTAAAAATAATACAGACAAATAAATCATTGCAACCATGGACAAGATATGAAAGGAATTATCTCCAGGGCATTGAATAGTACAAAAACGCTACATCTTTTGGATTTGAAATAAGTCAAACTAATGTTACCTGAAGCAAGTTGATGGCATAGGTGATGTAATTACACATCCTTCCTTGGGTCATGATACTCCTTTTATTTTCCTTCATGGGAGTCTTCTCCCTTGGTTTCTCTACCCCAGTGTAATGGTCCATTTTACACATTCCCCTGAGAATGATAAATCTACTTCAAATGTCACAACTATTGGTAATATCTATTACGAACACACTGTTTGTTTATAGCACACAATCAATTTGCATTTGATTTTGTAGAATTGCTACTTCCCTGAATATGCAAATTTCTTTCCAAATCATTCAATTGATATTTCTGACATAAAAACAAATTGCCATAATTCTGTAGAATTGCAGTAACAAGTAAACACACAGACCCTGGGACACATCAAGAAAACAACAAAAGCAGCCTGAGGCTTTTCATCATATTGTAAAATTGTCAAATACAAAAATTTCGTTAACCAACTATAGTTAAAAAAAAATTGTAAAGCTAACGCACAAAAAAACAAAGAAAGATGCAAAGTGAAAAAGGGGCTAAGTATATCTTGCATACGGAATCACATAACTAATTTTATAGAAGGAAAAATGAAGGGGGTGAAAAATAGGGGCTACTTATACCAATCATTACCTGTACGGAGAGCAATTAAAATTATCAAAAATTGGTGTGACTCTTCTCCATCTAATCGCTGGTTTATATAGAGAGAAAAATGGAGAGCGGCAAAAGTGAAATCAAAATTCATGCTCTATTTTCATTATGAGGCCAATAATTAGGAAAGCAAAAATGAGCGGCAAATAAAAAATTGAAAATTTTGTGAAATCTTGTAATAGATGCAGTAACTCTAGGATTACCTCTTTCCAATTCATGCTTTCAATTCTGGCTTCGATCTGGAGGAGGGAGGAGAACAAACCCTAGGTTTGAATCTTTCTTTTTTCTGGCCGAGATGGGGTATGGAGAAGGGAGCAGGGGAAAGAGGGAAGCGATGGTGATTAAATTTGCCATTTCTGTCTATTAAGAGGCGCAAGAAACAAAACTGAAAGGGAAAGGAAGGAACTGCTTGACAAAACTACGCTGAAGCGACCCCTTGCGCACGAAATAAAATAGAAAAAAAAAGATGGCGTAATAGGAATCGATCCCGTGCACTGAACCGAACAAAATACGTAGTTTCCGCCGGCGCCTAGACAGATATCAGATAAAAGGTAGACCTTTTATCTGATATTTAAATCTGAACCGCAAATCATATTAGATTAACAAAATCAATGATCCATACTTGATATTAGAGGGGTGTAACTCCTTTTTATCTGGAAGTTTACGTCTTTTCCATGGATGCGTTTATAAGTAGTAAAGATAAAGATAAAGATATATAAACATAGAATGGAACCAAATGTAAATGAAATTCTAATGACTACTGGCTTTCCACATATATTAATTTATTAATTACATTAAAATGTATTTATCAAATAGCAGCTGAAAAGCAATGAGAAAAGTGAATCTAATAAAGATGAGACATGAGCTGTTAATTGAAAAATCTTTCACTCAATTATTAAAAAATCTGTAGCATTTGTCAGTTTATCTTATTCAAGTAGTTAGTTGGAATCAGTTTGGTTGGCAGGGAAGGAATTTTTTTTTGGTTATTCTTTCTTTTTGCAGTAGCAAAACCTTGATTTGTATAATTAGGCTTGATAGTTTTGCAAGCCATTGTAGTATTTGTATTGGTTTTCTGCAATAAGACAAAACATGAGAGGAGGTTTAGAAATAAATAATTCAAAATTTACCAAACAACATACCGTTACATAATGTTACCAGCTTGATTCCTATATTTTCAGGTTGTTTTGAAAAGCTACAGAAAACCTAAGCTTATTATCAGAACTGTTGGCTTTTGTGAAGTGTGAGGTTATATCAGTAATGGTTAAAAATTTAGGAATGTTACCCTCGTAATATGGTATCAACAAATTTAGATTTAGAGAGTTGTTAAACTGCAAGCCAAGCAAGCCAGATAGTATGGACATGTAGTAAATTATTTTATTTAAAAAGGATAGCACTTAAAAAAGGAAATTGGGGAAATTATTTTTAAATTCAAGTAAACTGTATTAACTTATCACTATTTTGTTGATTTCCAATTACATTCTCTCATCATGTATTAACCATTATTTATAATCTGTATGGTAAACTATCAGGTGAATAGCGCATGTATTAACTCATCAAATTCCCTAATCTATACACATCAAAATTGGAAAAAAAAAAAGTTACACATCTGTAATGCAAAAGAACTGATAAATCGGGTCAATTTTACGAAGAGGCAGAAGGCATTTTGGAGAAGAATTATACATCTGTAATGCAAAAAACTCATGTTCTTACCAGGTCGGTACATTCAGTACATTCAATTCAATCAAAAGCTTAGCCACATTCAGCAAATTATGTACCCACTAAAATAAAAAAAATTAGGTCCTTGACGCCAAAAGGAAAACCCAAATTGTCGAAATCGAAGTTCTAGAGTGATTTGTCTCAGTTTAACGAAGCACAAATTGTCGGAGATTGAAATGGAGTATTTGGAAGAAAAGATAAACGTCTCAGAAATCCCACTGATCAAAGAAATTAAGATAACTTGTTTAAACGGTGAGGAGAAGAGGAGCTTACCGATTTTTAGGGTTTTGTGTTCCACCGATCTGTCGGAGAAGAGGAGGAGGAACGGAGGGAGAAGGTGGGACCACATTGACGAGAAAGGAAGGGCACGGGTGAGCCAGTTCTACAGGGAGGATGACTGATGAGGAGAGAAGGAAAGGCGAAATAGAGTCTCGGACCAGCCGCCAGCGCAAATTAAATAGATAGGGACGCAACTGAAAAATTGCGCTTCCAAATTAACCTCAATTGGTGAACCGGGTCAATTTTATGAACGATAATACTCAGCACACAAATAGCTATAGAGTCTAACGTTGCAACATAAACTTTGCTTCGAGCAACATTAGTTTTCATAAATTGACTAAAGTAGTCTTCAATTAACTAGCAACTTTTAAGCTATAGCAAAAGCTGCTCGATAATGTAAGGGTATTATTGTCCTTAGATGTTGTTCCAAGTAAAAAGACTGTTGTCCAAAGCGCTTGCCGAAAAAGTTACTTGCCGTGTCGGATTAGATTTTAACAGAATAATTTCGACACCCACACATTTGTATTTATAATTTTGATGTAAGATTTCCGTTTGTACAAATTGTCTTATAGTGTTAATTTTTTTTTTCCAATAGATTTTTTCGAGAAAAAAAATGCTATTTCTTTATAAAATTTGTAACATTTTCAGTTCTCATGTCAATTTTCTCAATCACAATTTCATTTTGCGACAAAAAAGTCATAAACATCAAAACCCGGTGAAAAATTAAGTATAAACCTCAATTAACATGAAATTACTTGCTCGTTGACATAATAAACTAATTAAAAACTAAGTACTATCAGCATAATTATAAATTTAAACACTAAATATAAGAATAATGTAAACTACTATGGAGTCAATAAAGCATTGTGCTTTCCAAATACAAGCATAAAAGAAATATAAGTGCTAATAAAGACATATACTTAAACAGATGTATATAAGTTTTAGCAAACAACTGAACAACAGAAATAGGTTTTCAGTGGCACGTCGAACACAACTCTTCTAGAATCGTTGGGCAACTTGTAATCATATGCCGAAATCCTTCAGTTCGCACAATAGCACCAAGAACTTCAGGCCGCTTTATGAACTCCATGCAAGCGGCTTTGAGCTCGGAACAATTATGCTGCTCAGCCAGAGTCAGTGTGGTTGCGAAATTGTTCACATCCATGAACTCCCACATTTTTTTTTCACAGAGTTGTTTCAGCCTCTCTAAACCATATCGATCCGCTGCAACCAACAAATGTTGAGCCATCACTATTGACTCGTTTTTATTATCTTTCCCCTCCTCAAGCTCAGGTACGGAATCAGAATATATGAAATGAAGCATGGATTTGAATATTGATGGTTCCATGTCCTTGATTTCAATACTCTGATTCACATTGCCTTTCATGGGACCAAAAAATTGTGCCCTGAAGACCGGTGATATTGCTGAAAGCACACAACGGTGTGCATCAAATGTTACTCCACTCACTTTGAAGGATACATCTGTACCATCTCCACGTTCTAATAAACCAGTTAGTTGCTGATGTATGTTAGAGGGCTGCACAGCAAAAGGGTGGATGTGGCAATTTGTTTTCTTTAAACCACTGCATTTAAAAACAGTTACAATGCATTGTATTGTGAAAGAATCATCCTTAAGATACTGTGATACCTCAAATTCTTGTCTATTTATGAAGATGCAACCCCCAGAGCCATTTCTGCGAAGGGTTTCAACAACAGATGAGTAATTCTTAGATGGCTTCCCTTCAGTTTGGCTGAGCAGGGTAAAGGTGATCCTAACTCTGGCCTCAGCATCGCTTCTTAGATTGAGGTCGAAAGTAATATGGTCTCGATTACCTTTACTATCAGGATAGTATTGAATGGTCCAATTATATCCTCCGACAGTAAAAATGTCGGATCTGATGCAATTGCCTAAACCGATCCCCTTAGTAAACAGGTATCCTGTGATCTTGAACAGGTGAGAACCAGTAGAAGTCTCTGTGAACCAGGTGGATGTTGTCTCAGATTTTCTAGTGTCAACAACCGAGGACAACATGGCCATTATAGATAATCAATGAGCGATTTTCTTAGGAAACACGCTAATTCTTATTCTGGATTAGTTATTTTGTTTATGATTGCAATCTTCTATTCACAGCATGTGTACATATGGATATAAGGGGCTGCTGGGTCAATACCTGTTGTACAATAACAGAAAAGATTCATTAGAAAGTCGATTACGTTTTAAAAACTACTCTTCTTACAGTGACATAATAGTGCTAAAATCTGTTCATGATTTTCAGTTAGATAAGAGCAGGTACAAGTTAACTTTAGTTCTGAATTACAGTGCATTTACATATACTAAAATGATTAAAATGATGATAATGCACTGAATGGAAACTTGGTATATCACAAATGTATCTTTATCTTTACTAAAAAAAATTGCTCATTTATTAAAGGAAATCATGGCCTGACTGAGCCAGATAAAAAGAGTAGGAATGGACTACAAAACCAAAATTTGGTACTGAGATTTGCCTCATTTGATGTAAATTATACACTTCAATTAAGGTTTTATATCATTTTCTCATTTGAATGTAGGCCTGATTTGTCCCCTTGAATAATTTGTCCGTGACGTGCAGTACTGGCATTAGGTTACTGAAATGCATGATAAATTCCTTATTTGGCCACCATGCCTAATTGACTGCAATTGAATTTCTAATTTTAGTCTAGCTTGACTTGGCTAATAAAGAAAAACAATAAGGAATACGGACAGAATAGATAAATCTACCGGGGAAGTGGCAGTTTGATGATAGACAACTAAATGGAGATTAAAATATTTTCTAAATTCTTTTGTAATTCCTTTGTAACTTCTGTACATATTCTTTTAGTTAATATTATCTGTTGGTTGGTAATTGCGAACTAATCCTCAAAAAAATAAAATATTTTCAAAATTTAGTTGATCGCTGAGTTGAGAGGACAACTAATTAATTGCGTTCGATCAATTTTTTTCTGATTTCAATTAGCCAGAGAGAACCGACAGAAAAAATAATAATAATAATCAATTAGAGTAGAAAGCAAAAAGGAAGGAGAAGACAAACCTTTAGAGTTCTGATTTAGCGGCACGGAGAGCAACCTCCATCAAGCTACCGAATTTAGGGTTTTCCGAATGAATTGAAACTTGAAAGACGAGAGAACTCGGAGAAGCAAAATGTCGGGTGGGTAAAGGTTTCCTTCTTTTAATCTGCTATATAAAACCTAAAGGTGACAAGTGACAACTGACAAGACAACAAAGGCGTCCGTATCCTCTGGAGTTCTCAGCGAGGACCGTCCGATCTAAATGGACGGTTCCGATCTAAATGAGCTCTCCATCCCTCAAAACAAAATTTAAATAAAATAAAATAGAATACGGTTCATTTCCTTATTAGAAGCAGTTCCTCAACCGTCGATCCCTTCTCAGTTTCGCTTAAGCTGCCGCGCGCGAGGAGCAGCTCCGCCTTAAAAGAAGCATCTGAGCTGCTGAGCCTTCAATTGCATTTACCACAATCCATCTCAGCCGTTGAAGACCTAACTCGCAATCTCCTTTGCTTTGATTTCTCGCTTTTCTTCACTTTCCTCTTAGTTTGATGCTCGTTGGAAGCAGTTCAAGGTCACGATTCAGGCAGTTCTCTCTAATTGATTGGGGAGAAGGCTCGTTTGGAAGTGTGTATTTATTATTGGGGCCAATTGTGGGATGGCTCGCAAGTAATTGATTTATTATTTCTAATTGCTTTTGCATGTTACATAATTTATCAGTATATAAAAAGTTTACTTTTACTAACAACATTGCATGCAAGCCGGTTCGAGTTTGTCTGAGTGTTGTCAGATACATAATTCTCATGCCAGATCATTCAGTATCAAATCTTGTTAATATTATTTCTAATTTTAGTGTTTTCACAATTTATGAGCCCAATGTAGTTGATTATAATAATCATTAGTTACGTTTGAAGTTAACACATAATAACAGATCGAATAGCATGGAAAATGACTTGCTAATTAATATGGTAAACCAATAATTCTTCCCCGTTTTCAACATAATAAAAGATTTTAACACTGAATATGGGAAAAGAAAAAGGAAAGAAGTAAACTAATATGAAGTCAACAGAGCATTCTGCTTTTCAAATGCTAGAACAAATTCTGTTGAGGAGAACAGGGTAACACTTCTCTTCAAGGCCTAAAATTAAAATGTAAACTGAGGTTTATAATTTTTAGCCAAAAAACGAATATAGGCAATATTATTCAGTGGTTCTTCCAATGGAACTCCTCTAGAATTGTGGGGCAACTCTTAATCATATGCTCAAATCCTTCGGTTTGCATAACCTTAGCAAGAACTTCAGGCCATTTGATGAACTCTACGCATGCAGCTTTAAGCTCAGAACAGTTGTGCTGCTCAGCCAGTGTACATGAGGTTGCTACATTGTTCGCATCCATGAGCTCATACATCTTTATTTCACAGAGGTGTTTTAGCCTCTCTAATCCAAACCAATCTTCTGCAACAAGCAAATGTTGGGCCAGCACTACTGACACATCGCTATTGCCTCCTGTCTCCTCAAGCTCGGGTACAGAATCAGAATATATGAAATGAAGCATGGACTTGAAAACTGATGGTTCCATGTCCTTAATTTCTATAATCTCACCCATCTTACCTTTCATGGGACCAAAGAATTGTGCCCTGAAAACTGGTGATCTCGTGGCAAGCACACATTTATGTGCATCAAAAGTTACTCCACTCACATTGAAGGACACATCTGTACCATCTCCACGTTCTAATAAACAGGTTAGTTGCTGATGCAAGTTAGACGGCTGCACAGAAAAAGGGTGCGGTTTGCGACTGGTTTTATTTAAAGGGTTGAA
Source organism: Rhynchospora breviuscula (assembly GCA_027562975.1). NCBI lineage: Eukaryota > Viridiplantae > Streptophyta > Magnoliopsida > Poales > Cyperaceae > Rhynchospora > Rhynchospora breviuscula. Next base: position 7,405,096 of record CM050402.1, read on the forward strand.
TTTAGTAACAGTACATCTTACTGTCAAAAAATCATTATAATTAAAAAAGCACCCTGCTCCATGTAATTCTTTGAATACGAAGTTTGAAATACACGAAGAGCCATTGGTGCCAAGGATTACAGTACCAGATGATTGTTCGTGCATAGGACGCATAAGTGGAAATATCCGTTTATTTTCGTAGAGCAAGGTTATGGTGATCATAAATCTGTTAGAAATGTCTCTTATCTCACGTTAGACAATTTTAAACTTTCTAGGGTTCTGTAGGTAATTTTACCATTTCCTTTATATTGTGTAAACTTTACATTTTAGAATAACAGAAATCATTTTAACCCTAGCCGACATTATTCTTATTCACTCTCTTTCACTACTGTCTCCGTCCTACTGACTATAACAGACTGGTATCAGAGCACAGTGTCTCTGATCGCTTCCGTTCAGTCTTTGCTTCCGTGACTCGCGATCTCTTCCTCTTAGCGCGCTGGTGTTTTTTATTTGCTCTGTGCGACGCACGTCCACGAAGCTGTGAGCTGCATTAAGCTGACTCCTTCAAAGAGGTGCATAAATCCAAAATTTGGTGAGCCGCTATCTCTTTTTACTTTTGGATTTTTGCTTTCATTGGTTGGGATTTTTGTGAGCTATTTCCGATTGGTTTATTTTTCCAATTTGGGTCAAACTTTCACAAGGTCGTCAACTGTGCACTTATCCAAAATTTGATTGTGCTTTAATTAGTCACACAAGGGACTTAGGTCCAGGGAGCATAGTGATTTATTTCACTTGCTTAATCAATTAAGCTTGAAGATTATATTTTGCTATTTGCTACAGCTCGGTGCTTTTCAACTTAGGGTCAAAACTAAGTTTGTTAAGGTTGATTAAATAAAATTAATCAAGTTTGTCTTGCACTGACCGATCTCATTTCCATTTAAATTGGAATTTTGAGAATTAAATCTAATGGTGCTTTTAGCAATTTGAGTAGTGTGGTTTTGTTACTAAATCTGAGGATTTAGTGTTAAGGGAATTAAGGTGTATTACCATGAATTCCAATTCGACCATGTCTACCAAATTTGATATCGAGAAATTCGATGGCACTAGTAGTTTTTCGTTATGGCAAGTGAGGATGAAGGCTATATTGTCTAATTTAGGAGTAAAGGCAGCCATCACTGGTTGGCCTGACTCATTAAAGAGGACAGATAAGGATACTGAATGGGAGACTATGGATGATAGGGCTCTCTCAACAATTCAGTTGTGTCTTAGTGACTCAACTCTTCAAGAGATTCTCTCAGAGACATCGGCATCAGGTGTTGGAAGAAATTAGAAGAAATCTTTATGCAGAAGTCGGTTACAAACCGATTGAGGTTAAAACAAAGATTTCACTCTTTGAGAATGACCGAAGGTACATCCGTTAAGGTCCATATTTCAGAATATACCGATCTCCTTCATGAGATGGAGAGAATTGGTATTAAGACGGATGATGAGGATAAGGCCATGGTCTTGTTGTGTTCTTTACCGGGGTCGTATAAGGGGTTTAAGGAAACTATGCTTCATAGTCGTGATTCACTTACCCTTGAGGATGTGAAGAGTAATCTACTTGTCAAGTCTGACTTTGACAATGACTTGATTGTAGTCGAGAGCAGCCAACAGAATGTTGGTTTATTTGTTGAGAGAGGGAGACAGATGGAGAGAACTCAAGGCTCAGGGAATAGCCGTTCTAAATCTAAGCACAAGAACTTATTTTATGGGTATTGTAAGAATAAGGGGCACATTAAGGCCGACTATTACAAACTTAAGAATAAACAGAAGGCAAAATCTAAAGGTGCCACCTCGGGTGAGGCTAATGTTGTCGAATCTGATTCAGTTGCAGATAATGTGCTGTTTGTTACGAACGGAAAAGAAAAATTTGAGAAGAGTTGGGTGATGGATACCGGTGCTTCTCAACATATGACCCCAACTCGAGAGTGGTTTGCCACTTATGAATCGACTAATGAGGGTGGAGTCCTTTTAGGTAACGATCACCTATGTAAGGTCGCAGGTGTCGGTATAGTGAGAATCAAGATGCATGATGGAGTGATCCGTACTTTGACGGGTGTGAGACACATTTCGGATTTGACAAAGAACTTGATCTCTTTGGGCTTTCTTGAGGATGTCGGTTGTAAGTTTAGAAGTGAAGGTGGAATCCTTAGTGTGTCAAGAGGGGCTCTTGTCATGTTGAAGGCAAAGAAAGTTGGCACTCTCTATTTCTTGGAGGGAACCACGGTGACAGGAAATATTGCCGCTGCTACCTCAAGTTCCGCCTCAAACACAGATTCAGACAACACAAAGCTGTGGCATATGAGGTTGGGTCACATGAGTGAGTGTGGTTTGGCAATTTTAAGTAAGAGAGGTCTGTTGTGTGGACAAAGTACCTCCAAGCTCGATTTTTGCGAGGATTGTGTCTTTGACAAGTCGAAGCGATTGAGCTTCTCGACATCCATCCATCGCACTAAAGGCACTTTAGATTATATCCATTCGGATTTGTGGGTCCCTCGCAAGTACCCTCAAAGGGTAATGGCTCCAGATATATGCTCTCGTTTATTGACGATTTCTCTAGAAAGGTTTGGGTTTATTTCATTAAGGAGAAGAGTGAAGTGTTTGCCACTTTCAAACAGTGGAAGACTCTTCTCGAGAATCAAACCGGTAAGAGGATTAAGAGGTTGCGAACTGACAATAGTCTTGAGTTCTGCAATAAGGATTTCAATCTGTCACACCTCGAGTCACTTTTAGACGACTCGCGAGTGCATCTCGACAACCCGTCGCGTATTTCTACGCAAGGTGAAACATACATCACATACATATCAATAATTTACACATAAAATGCCACAAGACTTTATTTATTCCATAATAAAAGAGTCTGACAAACAACAAGGACTAACATGGCAAGTTGAACACGAGACTCCCATGCTAGTTCAATGTATCCAAAGTAACTAAAATAAAAACAAATAATACAATCAGTGGCATTTATTTGACCCGCTTGTTGTCCTCTCTTATCTTACCAAAGTTGTAAGACATCGCCTTCAATACCTGGAACCCATATTAAAAATGGAAAATGGGTGAGAGATCGGACACTCTCTCAGTGCGGTATTTAGTTCCAGCCCGGAGATTTGTAAAACTTGCCAAATAGACTAGTAACATGAACAAGTACATTTTTGAGATAATTATGTGCAATGCGAGAGACATCACAACGTATGGTGTATCACTTATGCAAAACACTAAATGCAATGCAGATATTAATAAGCTGCAAAGACAATTCATTGTATAACAATAAAAATGCAATAAAATACTAGCATGCAATTAAATTTCGTATGCAACTTTATATATCACTTTCATTAGGGTAGCAAGTAGTTCCTTCGTTAACTACCCTTATAAATCTATTGTCACTTTTTCTTTTACATTAGATAACTTGTCCCACTTACCAAGCCCACTTCTTTGGCATCACATCCACAACACAAATCCAAGAAGCACACTTACCCGTCCCGAACGGATATCTTCTGGGGAGCGCGCTAGTACTATGGCCCTCAAGCCAAACTCTTGGTACAACGGTTACCATTCACTCCACTTAACATTCATTTAATCACTGTCCACTTTCTTTACCATTAAATTAATAATTATGAGATGCGCATGCATTGATACACTCTATGCCGTGCATATTAATGATGCAATTCTATGCTCATTAAAGTTTATCCCATCAAGCAGATTTTCAACTATTGAAAAAAAGGATATTAACCACTATCCAAAAGATGTCCGATTCAACATGTCATCTAACAACAGTTTATAATAGCAATATGCACAATAAGATTGGTAATAAACTTTACAAATAAATCCAGGAACCCGCACCGACAAGACGGCGAACTCACCGACGATCGTTCGAACTGATTCTCAAGTGGTTAGAATTCTCAAACGTCTGATCTTCTATTCCTATTATTCAATTTGACCCATTAATATTCCACTTAATAAAATTATGATTTAAATAATATCTTACTTTATATCGACACAAAATTGTTTTTGAAATCCAGTACGCAAAAATAAAACAAAACAGAATTATGATTTTAACATAAATTTGAAAGTTGAGACAACATGGTAGTATTCAAAACATTTATACAAATAAATTCAGATTTATCTTATTTCCCAAATAATAATGAGTTGTACCATATTGAAATGTTAATCTTAAGTAAACAACTTTTAGAAAAAGAGAACACATATGTTAATTAAATTTTAAAAGCCCCGAAACATAAATAAATAAGTAGAAATAATTATAAATAACAAATACCTTCTTACTTTTCTGTGACTAGAGTTAAAAGTTGAGATAAACAAAAAAAATACTTTATATTGGTTGAAGTAAAGGACAAACTCTGATCAAATAACCAAGTCTTATCTGAACTCAAATTTACAAGAAGCCAAAGGGACGATGTTAGGTGATAAATGAAAGATATAAGAATATTATTACCGAATTGAAGTTCAGAACTTTCAAGCACAATTTTTTTCTTCTGCGCACTCAACAGAGAGAGATCCAGAGTAGAATATAGAATTTATAACATGGAATATATTTCAGAAGGGATCAGGGAATGGTTTGGTTATAAAAAGAAATTAAAGTGGAATAAAATATCTGAAATGAAGAGGAATATATAACCGACTGTGAATGATATATAACCACCTCTGTAGCGTCTATTAATAACCATCTTAAATAACTAACAATCCAGATAAGAAGTGAAGATTAAAATTGTACACGGAAATAACTGTATTAGACAGGAAATTTTGAATAATTATATTTGTTGGCTCTAAGGTATGAAATTTGAGGTTAACAGGAAAAAGAGTAAAAGTTGGGCAATCAAATTTCATTCTTAAAAATTTTTCTTTTTTTTTCATAGCTAATTAATACACGAAAAACTATTAAGTAAAGAGAGACAGCACATGATCCAGGCATGAAACAAAGAATTTGAAAATAGAAGGATTAGAATAGTGCATGAGAGAGAAATAAAATGATTATTTGTAACGACTCACATATATTTAAATTCGGCCAATCAATATTACAAGGAAAATGTCATTTGCAGATCTATGGAGGAATACACGTTAATATGGTAAGGATAAGGGTTAATTAGATTTATTGGAAACGTTAGTATGAAAATAATGTTATAAATCAAATCCATAGATATTATATTTAAAATCAAAGAAAGTATTAAGCTCATTGTAAAAATAATTTATCATAAATTTGCAAACTCCAACACAAATTTGAATTGACTATATGATTTGGAAGTAAATTGAATAAAAACCAATGTCACAAATAAAATAAAATAAAACAAAAATCTTGGTTGTTACACAATCAGTTCTGCAAGGATGCAGGATCGCTCGGCATCGGACGGTTGCCGGCACTCCACAACAAAATGGAGTGGCTGAGCGAATGAATAGGACGTTACTTGAGAAGGCTCGTTGTATGCTCTCAAATGCAGGTCTAGGTAAAGAGTTTTGGGTAGAAGCCATTAACACGGCTTGTTATTTGGTCAATCGCTCACCTAATACTGCTATTGAGTGCAAGACACCTGAAGAGGTCTGGTCTGGAAAGCCAGCTGATTACTCAAACTTAAGGGTGTTTGGATGTCCCGCGTATGCTCATGTGAGCGAGGGAAAGCTCGAGCCAAGAGGGAAAAAGTGTATCTTACTCGGATATGAATCCGGAGTTAAGGGTTACCGATTGTGGTGTCCAGATTCTAAGGAAAAGAAATTCCTTATCTCGAGAGATGTGACATTTAATGAATCGGCTATGTTGCGGGCTAAAGAGCTTGAGCCGAGCAAGGAGCTTGAGGTTGTTCAGTCGAGCAAGGAGCTCGAATTAACCGAGAATGTTGAGAATGTCTCGAGGAAGGTGGAGTTAGAGACCTTGAACCCACAACCAAGTGTGATTGAATAAGATTCGTCACACAATGGTGAACCTCGATTTGTTTTTGACTCATTTGACGAGTCAGATGACTCTGATGAAGAGCAAAACTATGCTTTAGCGAGAGATCGCACCAGGAGAGAGATACGACCACCATCTAGGTATGGCTACTCAGATTTCGCCTATTGTTTGGCGGTAGCATAAGTGGTGGAGTTTTGTGAGCCCTCGTGTTATAAACAAGCGATTTTGTCTCGTGATGTGGGTAAATGGACTGCTGCCATGGAAGAGGAAATTAATTCTCTTCATAAGAATCAAACATGGACACTTGTGGAGCCGCCCAAAGGAAGGAAAATTGTGGGTTGCAAGTAGTGTTTAAGAGGAAAGATGACACTGCTGGTTTTCGCTACAAAGCGAGATTAGTAGCTAAAGGTTATAGTCAAGTTGAAGGTGTGGATTTCAATGATGTCTTCTCACCAGTGGTAAAGCACACTTCTATTCATGTTTTGCTTTCTTTGGTTGCCATGGAAGACTTAGAGCTCGAGCAGTTAGATGTGAAAACTGAATTTTTACATGGTGATCTCGAGGAGAAGATTTATATGCAACAACCCGAGGGGTATGAAGTTGCTGGTAAGGAAAACCACGTGTGCTTGTTGAACAAGTCTTTGTATGGCCTTAAGCAATCACCGAGGCAGTGGTATAAGAAGTTTGATGCATTCATGACAAGCATTAGATTTCAGAGATCAGAGTATGACTCTTGTGTCTACTTTAAGAAGTTGCTGGATGGGAGTTTCATGTATCTACTTCTCTATGTAGATGACATGTTGTTAGCAGCAACAAATAAGGAGGAGATTAAGAAAGTGAAAAATCAATTAAGCTCAAAGTTTGAGATGAAAGACTTAGGGCCTGCCAAGAGGATTCTTGGAATGGAGATCCTAAGGGACAGATCCAAAGGAAAGTTGTATCTTTCACAAAAGGATTTCGTTGAGAAGGTGTTACACCGTTTTGAGATGAAGGATGCGAGGCCCGTTTCGACTCCTCTTGCAACAAAATTCAGATTGTTGAAATATTTGAGTCCTAAGACTGAGAAGGAAAGGAACTATATGTCACGAGTTCCATACTCGAGTGCTGTTGGAAGCATCATGTATTTGATGGTTTGCACTCGACCAAACATTGCTCATGCTGTTAGCGTGGTAAGTCACTATTTGTCGTGCCCTGGTAAGGTGCATTGGGAGGCGGTCAAGTGGATCCTTCGCTACTTGAAAGCTACCGCGGATGCACGATTGGAGTTTGGGAAGAGTGGTGCGAAGCTAACAGGTTATGTGGACTCAGATTTCATGAGCGATCTTGATAAGAGACGGTCTTTGACCGGTTATGTCTTTACTTTAGGTGGATGTGCGATTAGTTGGAAAGCAACTTTGCAATCCACTATTGCCTTGTCTACAACTGAAGCCGAGTATATGACGGTAACGGAAGGTGTTAAGGAGGCCATTTGGCTTAAATGTTTGCTTAGTGAGATCTCAATACATGGAGGTGCGACTACTATCTTTTGTGATAGTTAGAGTGCCATTCACTTGGCGAAGGACCACATGTACCACGAGCGGAGCAAGCATATTGATGTCAGATTTCATTTTGTTCGACAAGTTATCTCGAGGGGCATAATCGAGATTAAAAAGATATCAACTGTTGACAATCCAGTTGACATGCTTACCAAGCCGATACCGACCACGAAGTTCAACTATTGCATGGAGTTAATTTCTATTTGTAGTTGATTAGGCTTTTGTAGTTTAGATTGTTTTTTTTTTTTTTTTTTAGGTGAGATTTCGATCCAAGGTGGAGATTGTTAGAAATGTCCCTTATCTCACATTAGACAATTTTAGACTTTCTAGGATTATGTAGGAAATTTTACCATTTCCTTTATATTGTGTAAACTTTACTTTTTAGAATAACAGAAATCATTTTAACTCTAGCCGACATTGTTCTTATTCACTCTCTTTCACTACTGTATCCGTTGTATCCGTCCTACTGACTATAACAAAATCTGGCATCCTTGGCTTCCCCTTTGAGATTGAGCTCGAAAGCAAGATCCTGAGATGACAATTTACGGAATCGTATCCTCTACCAACCTCTAAAAGATCGATAGAGTGCCCGCCTTCACTGTGGAGCGTTCGATTTAATCCAACGGCGCGCGTAGGAGAGGCTGTCTCTTGACCCTGCCCTTCTTTGCCCGAGTTCTTTTCGATGTATTAAAAAAAAAAAACAAATAACATCTGTCCGATTTTATTTCTAATTCCCATCTAATTCCCGCCAAAACCTCCGTCTCGATAAAAAATTGAACTCTCGCAGAGAGGGGAGAGACGAACGATGGACAATTTGCAAATAAATTCGCACTCTCCTTTCCGTGAGATTGGGAATCTTTTTCAGAACTTACGGATCCAATTGATCAGGTAATTCCTACCCCCATAAGCACCAACGATGCATTGGAATAATAGTAAATATTTTACACAGCCAATTAGTAAAGAAATAAAAATGAATTTGCATTTCATTACTTGAAATTTGAGTCTTCCTTCTAATTGATATGGCAGAGGAGTAGGTTTGAGGATCAAATAAAGCAGCACAATGCCAAAAGAGGTGCTCTCTCATCAGAACCAAAATCAAGTGAGGAAAAATCAAAAGCCAAGAATAACGATGATGATGACTATGAAGTAACTCTAGATGAAGACTTCGTAACATCCTTAGAAAATGGCATGCCCCCTGCATCTGACATGATATAATTCTCTACTTTTATTTTTGTAAAAGAACATTGGTACTCGAATGCTTTTACACATGTGTCACTGGAATGCTTTTAAGTAATTGGTAAATAAATTGGTACATGCGTCACTGGAATGCTTTTACACGTCTTTAGAGTACCGGTGAGTTTATTAAGTAGGTTACTGGAATGCTTTTACACATGCTTCAGGTAGTAATAGGTACTGAAATGCTCAGGTAGTAAAAGTTGTGTTTATAATTTGTAGACAATGCTTCATGTTGACTCGTCTGTACTATTGACTGCGATACTATAGGATATGCTATATGTGACAATCTCAAATGTCCCTGTACCGGTCTTGTACCAGTTGTAAGTCCGTCCCATTTTACAATGTATAATCAAAATTGGATGTTTCTCAATTGCAGTCATCAACACTAAATTGTTTATTCAAATCATTGCAGCAAGAGGAGTCTTTAGTTAAAAACATAGACTATCATATAAGCTAATTAAGCAAGATAGGTACAAGATAACAACTAATCTAAGCATCCACAGCAAATACAAAGCACATATCTAAATTCATACATTACACCTTACAAATTACAATAATCAAAAGAAAAAGAAAAAATAATACAAGATATTGAAATATTTGATTCCTTAGTTCTTCCAAATGCTTCTTGAACCTCTCTTCAATTTCCTTAAAACTTCTCATCCAATTGTTTATTCAAATCATCTGCTTGCCTTTCTAATTGCTTCTTTAATGATTCGACTTTAATTTTAAGGTCTATAGGACTAAAGCCCACCTCATCGCACCATGCAATAAACTCACCGCATCGTCGACAGTAAGGAAATGCTCCATTTGATAGCCATAGATTGTTGCTTTGAGAGCTCATTGCTATCTAAAAAAAATAGCATGAAACATTTACAACAGATGCATGAATTCCGATTACAAGAAAAAATTTAGTGTAACAGTTATGATTATTACTTTAAGAAGTTGGTCCTTGACATCAGAAATATTCATAGATTTTCATTTATCATTTGTATGCTTACTAATCTAATCATTTTTTTGAGGTTGAATATATATTACTAAACCGTGTTATCCACTGAGTGGAAATCATTGCTGTCGGTGGAAAATGGATCACATAGGACATGGCAATGTTTTAGTGTGCAAGAGGTTCAGTGCTCTTGATATTTTTTCCCCTATAGATCTAAGTCTAGTTAACTGGTAATGTAAATTTAAGGGTTTTATTTCCTTCCTGTTCTATCCGTCATTTATGCTCAGCATGCGACGAAATTTGGTATATATTAGAAATTCTTGTGAGATACGGTGACTTGTTGACTTGTAGATTATCATGATTAGATTAGCAAGAATACAAATGTTTCAAGGAATATTTCTTGTGAGATACGGTACTTTTCACGCTTGACATCTGTACCAGTAAAGAAATCATGAATGGAATGGAATCTGTACCAACCCAATTTGACAGTGAAGTGATAGCAACAAATTTTGACAAATTTCACAGGCTAGCTTTGACAAATTTCTACTTAGAAAAACTCGATTTTACAAATTTTGACAAATTTCACAAACTGGTGCCACATCTGTACAAACCCGATTTCACAAATTTGGACAAATTTCACAAGATCAACAAACATAACTAAGTACCTGACAGTGAATAGCAGCAAATTTTGACAAATTTCTACCTAGAAGAACTCGATTTTAGAGGGGAAGCCGTCGGAGACGAGAGCGGGCAGTCGGAGACGAGCGGAGGAGACGAGCAGAGAACTCGATTTTTCTCACGATCGATCTCGCTTTCTTCCTCTTTCTCTCTCAATCGATCTGTCTTTCTTTCTTTCGACAGTACAGGCGGAGGAGAACAAACAATTATAAAAAAAAAAAAATTTATAAAGAGCAATCGGAGTGAGAAGAGGGCAGTCGGGGCAGAGGTCAAGACTGATATTATTCCCATCTCTACTCGCGCCGTTAGATTCTAATCCAACGCTCAACAGAGCAGGTGGGCACTCTACCAACCTTTTAAAGGCACTCTACCAACCTTTTAAAGGTTGGTAGAGGATACGATTCGACAATTTACCATCAGGGTAGTATCCTATGGTCCAATTATGTCCACAAAGAGTGAAAATGCCAGAGGTGATGCATTTGCCTGCACCGATCCCCTTATGGGACCAGCCTCCTACAAAGTTGAACTGGAGTGAACCGGTGGAAGTCTCTACGAACCACTCGAAATCTGTTTCAGGTTCTCTAGTCTCAACAACAGAGGACGACATGGCCATGATAAATGAGCTATAAAGGCTTTTTTTAGGAAGCACAGTAATCTTATGTATTATTATTATTTTTTTTTTGTTTGCAATCAGAGACTTTTATCATTCTATATACTGCACGTTTATATACATATATACAGACGTTTGTTGATATGGTGCAATTCAAAGCTATTAATTAAGTTGTATCGGGTAAGGAAAGGATAGATGGACAGACGCGCCTGGGAAGACTAAAGGGTTAGGGTGGGGATTCATGGCATTTGATATTTGTCTTTCTTCCTTTTTTTTTTTTTTTTTTGTAGAAAAGTCCGTAGGCAGGCATTTCAGATTTTAAATTGAGAACGGAGAAATTCCTTTAATTATTTTCATGCATTGCATCAGCATTAACTGCAACGGGAATCGAACCGATGGATGGCACAAGCGAATGGAAATTTATGGGTGTCCATTGTTGCAATCCAATATTTTGTCCAGATTCATTCTTAAAGCAGATAATTTTTTATTATTTTCATTTATTTATTATCATAATCATCGGAATTTACTGCAACAGGGATTAAGTGGACGGATATAGACGTCCTGGGAAGATTAAATGGTCTCTAATATTAATTATTGCCATTCCATATATAGTAGTCTGCGCGCTGGGTTATTTTGGAATGAGTACTACTTTATTTTTCATGTATAATACAAGAAAATTAACAATAATAAATACTAACTATTAGTATATCATGCAAAACAATTTGAATGTTGTAGAAAGCCAGCGATTGCCCATTTAGCCTCAAGTCTGTCTTTACTTTGTTTTCGATTTAGAAAGTAACTCATGCTTTTAACCTTTTGTTTACTGCTATCTGCAGTGCATATTTGACTAGTAAAAAAGATAATTAAAGTAGCACTAGCATGAACTTATATCAATTTGCCCAAAATATATTTGACAATATAATGGCAATTCAGCGCTCATAAAGTTTTATGTTTACATTTATTTAGTATTTCCGTCATTAATCGTACACTAGAATCAAAACGGGAATTAGAATTGTATAAATTGGGCCTTTTTTTTTTTTATGGGACAAGGCCTTATATTTTCATAAACTTACTTTTGGTTATTCTTAATTATCATTAAAAATAATTCTAAGTTGAAAGACAACATATTTTAAAAAAATTCATTTCAGATAAAGCAGTCTATTTATAACATTTTTACAATTTAAATTCTGCGACTCGAATAAATATTGTAAAATATTTTATCCAATTAACGAATGAAGCCAGATTTACTAAGCTCGTCATTTCCTTACTCGCGCCTATATTTTGTAGGTAGCTTTTTCTAATACACCATAAGGACAATTCATTAGAAAAAAATAAGAACTCTTTATTATATAGATATATATCAGTTGATTGACAGAATTCATTTTAAATACTTTGCCTGCACCTATGGAATGGAAACCGTGCATAAAACTTCTAAGATAGAATTTGATGCATAAATAAATTTGGGTATGTCCTAGAACAAGGGTACGTTACTTTCTTGCGGTTTTTTTTTTTTTTTTTTCCTCCTTACCTTTTCAATATTTTTACGTTCCAGCTTAATAGTTCCTGTAGATTCGAGCTTGCAACTTTTTTATTAATTCAATATAAATATATAATCATATTTGATGTTTTGCTTAAAGGGGCAAAAAAATAGAGATTCAAGCCTCTGTTCTATTTAAGTTATCATATTTCTCAACGATGCGACGATGCCACATCTTTTACGTCTTTGCCACCCGATTTCATTTTCTCTTCTAATTAACTCTAATTAGATTACTTATGTGATCATTTGCTTTTCACCTAATTTGATGTACTTTTCAATTGTCATGTCAAACTTGTAAGTCTGAATTATCATCTAGAATAAAAGGTCAAAAATTAAGTACAAACCTTCACTGATAACAGATTGAATAACATGGAATGACTTGCAAATTAATATAGTAAACCAATAAAACTTACCCCTTTTCAGCATAATAATAATAATAATAATAACAACAACACTGATAAAAGGAAAAGAAAGAGGAAAGTAGTATGAAAGCATTCTGCTTTCCAAATACAAGAACAAATTCTGTTGAGGAAAACATGGTAACACCTCCCTTCAAGGCCTAACATAGAAAGGTAAAAAGACATAATTTTTAGCCAAAAACTGAATATAAGTAATTGTATTCAGGGGTTCTTTGAACGCAACTCCTCTAGAATTGTGGGGCAACTCTTAATCATATGCTCAAATCCTTCAGTTTGCATAACAGCAGCAAGAACTTCAGGGCGTTTGATGAACTTGAGGCATGCAGCTTTAAGCTCAGAACAATTATGCTGCTCGGCCAGAGTAAATGAGGTTGCTACATTGTTCGCATCGATGAACTCATATATCTTTATTTCACATAGGTTTTTTAGCCTCTCTAGACCATACCGATCGGCTGCAACTAGCAAATGTTGAGCTAATGCTATTGATGCATCTTTATTATCTTTTACTTTCTCAAGCTCAGGTATTGAATCAGAATATATGAAATGTAGCATGGACTTGAAAATTGATGGTTCCATGTCCTTGATTTCTATACTCTGATTCACCTTACCTTTCATGGGACCAAAGAATTGTGCCCTGAAAACAGGTGATACTGCAGCAAGCACACAGCGGTGGGCATCAAAAGTTCCTCCACTCACGTTGAAAGTCACATCTGTTCCATCACCAGATTCTAATAGACAAGTTAGTTGCTGATGTAAGTTACAGGGCTGCACTGCAAAAGAGTGTGCCTCGCAATTTGGTTTACTTGAAGGGATGCCTTCAATAACACTGACAGTGCATCTTATTGTGAAATAATCATGCTTAAGATAATCTGATGCCTCGAATATCTTTTTTGGCATGAAATGCCAACAATAACACCAGCCATTGGTACTGCTAAGGGTTACTATGCGAGATGAGCTAAATGGTACCCCTCCAGTTTGACTGAGCATGGTTAAGGTGATCTTGACACTGACCTCAGTGGCGTTGCTCTTTAGGTTGAGGACGAAAGCCATATAACCAGGATGAGTTAATATACCATCTGGATAGTATCGAATGCTCCAATCATATCCACAAAGAGTAAAAGTGCCGCAGATGATGCTATTGCCTAGACCAATCTTCTTAATCAAGGAGTATCCTGTAACCTTGAGTAGGTGTGAACCAGTACGAGTCTGTGTGTACCATGAGGATTGAGTTTCTGGTTCTCTAATATCAACGACAGAACCTGACATGGTCATTGTAAATGATCGATGAAGGTTTGTGTTAGAAATATTCTGAACACTATTCAGTGCAATATTGGAAATGCACTTATATAATAAGGACGTTGTACGATATGATGCAATGCAATTAATGTTATTAAACTGCAACGGGGATCAAAGGATTGGACATGGACAAATGTGCCAGGAAGAGTAAACGGGTGACGATTATTAATTACCAATTTTCTATCTCAATTTTTTTGTCTAGATTCATTTTGGGAAGAGAACTGCGCTCTAAATTCCTTCATGCATTATTTTATTTGTTATATTTTTCTCATTAAGTATCGATCACTCAGCATGCATTACATTTTATGTCTGTGTGGATCAAACCTTGGAAAAACGTGTTGAAGGGGTGCCGTTTGCCTGTTTGGCCTCCAGTCTGGTATTTAGTTAGCATGCTTTTGTTTTACAGAAAGCTGCAGTATATATTTAATCTAATAACAATGATGATTAAATTAGTATCTGAATGAACTTATACCAATTGCCCCTCAATTTCATCGTTCATATATATTTATGGTTTGCATTCATTTAGTATTTCGGACGTTATAGTCGTAGAGTAATATCCAAATAAAAACGATTCGAATTGTAAATTTGTAATGTTAATTAATTGGGCCTTATTTGAATGGAACAATGCCCAATTGTAAAACGTTTTGGTACTCATATTTATGTCTTTAAAACTTTAAGTGGAATGCTTAAATATTTATTTACATGACAAGGCATCTAATTAGTACGGAACATATATACAGTTTAATAAATTATTTTGATAATGTTGTAAAGTATACCAGATGAAGCTAGAATTACTTGAGGTCTAATATTTTTTTTTATGAAATGTAGTTCAATTGAACATATATTTTTTTTTTTGGGAAAATTATATAAAACCTATAATCTTCTCAAACCGAATATTACCCCTATAATCTATGAAATCGGATATAACTCTTCTAATTATGTTTCCTATGGAATATAACCCCTTTAACTAATTACAATCTTTTTACAATTAAAAAAATCGGTATCAACAATTTTTTGACCAGCCGGATCAAGCGCATCAGGGTGCATTTTTTTTTTGTTAAATTAATATTTTGTATGTATTTTGTAGTTAAATAGATTATTTTCATGGAAAATTATGCATATTAACTCATGAAAATATGAATATAATTTTATTATTGATCTCCATAATTAAATTTTCATAATTTTGATGTTCTATTTCCATTAATATTGTTATAAAATAAATTGTTTTAATAATTTATTTAAAAGAGTTAGCTCCGTGACACACTTCATGACAATAAATACGAGCTCCGTTAAAATTCATATCATATAAATTTGAAGACACCCAAAATTTTGAACGGGAAATATAATTGCCGATGCCGTACGATGAGGAGCGTGTGCCTCCGCGCCTAGATGCTTTGCGGTGTGAAAATATTACAGCACTCGAAAGAAAATGGACCAAACCCGGCACGTGCTACGCAATATTTATTTCTCTCCAAATTGAAGGCACGTTCTACAGTTCACACTTACTCCGAACATTCACCAAATCTCAACTTTTCCAATTGCTTTCCAGGAAGGTAACATGTAGCAAGTCACTGATTAGTAATCATCGGTAACTTTCGCACTGGATAATAGATAATTAAATTTGAACACATCGTGTTTTTTTTCCCCTAATTGAACAACTGAGGATATAGGTGAAAATGTTTTGTTCAAATAAACCCAATTTAATCACCGTCCTAAATAATTTCTATCATTTTTGAGAAATCGACATCTAAACGTGGTGCATAAAAATTGAAGATATTGTTTATTTTTATTTGGTTTGGCAAAATACAAAATTACCATCAAGATATATAAAGTTTGATATATATCCAATTTATTTAATCAATATTATATATTAAAATTTTCTTTTTAAAAATATATATCACTTGATTTTGAAAATTTTTTGTAAATTATTACTTTATAGTGACTATAGCAACAAAATTGCGCCAATAATTCACTTTTACTTTGTTTTCAAGGCTTATGCGAATATGATGATGTTATATCGTAATTTGCAAGCTATCAATTTAGTATCAAAATTATTCGCAGATTTGACAAACTTAATATTTGAAGGTGACTTCCTATTTTTTATGTTTTTGATGACATGCTTTAGCTTATAAGCTAATTTGTCTAAGCAGCAGAAATCAATATATTTTTTTTCTTTTTATAAAATTTTTAGTTACCGAATCATAATGGCATGCTATTAGCTTATAAGCTGCACTCTAAGAACAGTCAAGATACGTAGTTCAAAAAAAAAAAATAGTGACGTATTCTAAGAAAAGAAGTAAATTACAATAATACATATAGTTAGATTTTATGTGACATATTTTTGTATAGAACTATTCTATATCATCTACAATTTTAACATACTATATCCTAATATTGAATGTATTTATTCAAAAAAGAAATTAGCATTTAACATAGATATGTAATGCCAAGTATGCTCCTATTTCTTTGTAAAATTATTAGTACTTTGTAGAGGCGGATAAAAATCGAAATTACACGTGTACTCATCCTCAATTACAAACTTTACACCTGACATGACACTTACTTTCACACAATCCTTTACAGAGTATCAGCCACATGAAACCATCCCACACTAAACAACCAGCGTCAAACACAGTGAAACAGTCAGTCACTCAACAGTCAACACTCACCAGTCACCAGTGCCCACTCACTAACAAAAGAAAAAAGAAGAAAGGAAAGCATCAGAAAACCACTTCTGTCCACATCTCCATTCCCTTCCAACTCCAAAAAAGAGCGCACACACAACTATACCGAAAGCTCGAAATCCCAACTTCCTCTCTTCCCCTATTAGGCTATTACTTACTAGTTACTCCTCCAATCCAATCCAATCTAATCTAATCTAATTCTATTCCAATGGGACCTCATCAACCCCAATCCCAGCACATACATCAAAACCCGCGCTACGAGCACCGCCACGGCCAATCCAACCTCGCCTCCTGCGCTGCCGCCACCGGCTTCCTCCTCCTCCTCGTCGCCGCCGCTGCCATCGCTCTCTTCATCCTCTTCCGCCCCCACGACCCCACCATCGTCGTTTCGGCTGTCCAGCTCCCCGGCTTCGCTTCCGCCAATGGCAGCGCTTCCTTCACCTTTGCTCAGCTCGCCGCTGTCAGGAACCCTAATCGTAACATGCTCTCTCACTATGACAGTTCTCTTGTTGTTCTTTCTAGACCTCAGAACCAGGTTGGCACATTTATTTTTTTTTTCTGCATTTTTTCTGTCGCATTTTTTTTTGCTGATTGGACCCTGTAGTTTTGCTCTATATGTGAATGAGGTAAATTTCTTTGTTAAATCGAGTAATAATTGCGTGAATGATTGTACCAACATTTCTGGATGGAATGTTCGTTGCTCAGATTTAGTTCAATTGAGGGCATTAATGTCCACATTTAATAATGCAATTAAGTGTTTACAAAAACAGATCTGACAGGAATTGTCAGTTACAAATATTTCAAAAATACTGGGCGTCTTTTACAAAAATGGGAATGTAAAACAGATTATTATTATTATTATTATTTTTTTTTTTTGGTTTAATGCCTGAGTTTAGACTGATCTAAATTGAAAGACAGGTTGCTGGATTCATGTTCATACCAGCAGGGCAGATTGAAGGAGGCAGAACACAGTACATGTCAGCTAGTTTTAATGTGGCCGGGTTTCCTGTAAAAGGAAATGCAGAGGTCGTGGAAGTCGAGTCGAGGATGAAGCTGAAGGGGAGGGTTGAGGTTTTGAAGTTCTTCATGCACCATGTCGAGACGTCAAAACTCTGTACGGTGTCCGTGTCATCGAGCAATGGTGCAGTGTTGGGTTTTCGATGCTGAATTGTATCAGACAAAGGGAATTAGAAAAATAGGCTCAGAGATGGGAAATTGTACAAATGTGATCAATTCGATATTTGTATTTTAGTTCAATTTACTTCAATTTGGGTAATTTTTTCTATTTATAGATATGAATTTGGTTATAACAAAAAAAAAAAATTTCAGTTGGGGGGTACTAGTTTTGGCCATATTTATTCACTTGCTGTAATTTCGTATAAACTACTACTGTACTTTAAAAGCTGTTATTGAGAGCATATGATTCCAGGATGCTAAGTTTGTCAATGTTTTCATATTCAAATTGAGAACAAAACGATCATTACTGTTCACAGCGTTCCAGCGAAACGTTGAAACTAAAACTACTGTTATTTCCGTGACCCTTAATTAACATAAATTTCTACCGTAAGAATAAAAAAATAGAACCGGAGAGAAACTTAATTTTCCCACAATACCGTTATTTTAATTCTACATTATTTTAACTGTATGTTAATATTACATGTTGATCTTTCTTTGATTTGCATTTCCGGTGTTATAGGTGCTTATATCTTTGATTTGAAGTTCTTTCTAATGTACCATGTCGGGACCACTAAACAAATTGGACCAATTTCAGTAGGTTTGTGCCAAAACTAGTTGGAAAAAAAACAATATAAATTGGAATTTAGTAAAAAAAAAAGAAAATAAAACCACAAATCAATTGCTACTTTTTTTCCCTCTATTCCTTATTGACAATCCCAAAGCAATTCCAACATTCATGAACATGTTATTATTCAAACCTTATTTATGAACACGCTTATTCACGGCATCGCCCCCTAATCATTTCAAGAATATGATCTCTATTTTAATAAAAATAAAAAACCGAGACTGTGTAATAACGTTGTTCTATTTCTAATTAGGAGAATCTTTATCAGCTTTTGTTAGACTGTACGGATTCTCAGTTTCTCACAAGTCAGAAGACCGCACAAAAGATGAACAGATCCTTGGTGTGAACTTGGTTTAAACCAGATATTATCTAGGATACAAGCATATCGAGCGAGCACTAGTGTTTTGGAGTAAAAGAGTAATGACCCCGAAATAACACTTGTTTGAAATGAAATTGATCCTAAGGCGACAATTGGAACAATTGGATTTCAATTTATCCAGTTGAACATCTCTTTAAATATCTTGAGACGTTAGTTTCCGCCAATGTCTAATATAATGAAAAAGAATTATGAATGCAATGGTGAAGGTAGTTATGTCCGCAAATTTTTAACGAGAACTTGCATAATTACTTTTGTGTTGTTTATTTCTTATAGGGAACCAAATTTATAATCGTTAAATCATGCAATATGTGACTATCGTTGGTAAATAATTATTAACTCTAACAAAAAAAGAATGCACGCATTACAAATTGGTTTTCACGAAGTTATTTACTCATGACAAAATCTGTTAGGGTGAGAATGCTTATTATGGCACAAGTTTCCCTATATTTTACTATTAACCGCATGCCCTGTAAAAGTGTATATGGCATGAACAAGAAATTAAGATTACATCTAAACACCGAAGTACAGAACTAACCCAGTGAACAATTCACAAAAAAGGTGGGAACTTATTTAAAAAAATATATATATTCTTACAAAGTTATGCATGTGCGTTAAGGAGGGGCAAAAAAAATTTTGGATTCATTTCACAAAAATTAAGGCATAGTAAAATTAAAGACAACATATTAAAGATTTTGATTGTTCAAACAATGCTGCACATATATTTCAGTCATTGATTAATGCACATCACACCGCCTATACAATAAAATATTGCATATGTCAAATAGAAATTTTGCACAAAAGAACCGATTCTTTGATCTAGTTAGAGAGAGCAATGCACCTTACATGTGAGGTCGCATGTTCAAAATCCAATTGAGTCCTTAATGGACATTTAAATTAAATTTGCATAAGGTGGGAGTTTTGACTCTCTATTTATCATCAAAAAAAAATTTTGGAAAATAAATTTTATTTTTATAAAAATGATATTTACGATAACATACGTGAATGTCTCGAGCTAGGATGAAAATCTTTTCCCCAATTGTTGTTTTGCTGTGTGTCTGTACATAAAAAAGGTAGGATGAAAGTCGATATATTAAAATGGAAGTAGGATGTCCATTTTAATGGGGGGGAAAAAAACAGAGTGAATTGGTTCCATTCACAATCACGCGTGAAATCAATTCCTACTGAAAACTTAATAAGCTTGGTGTCTGTTGCAAAATGTGTACGGTGTCCGTGTCATCGAGGGATGGTGCTTAGGGGTGCAAACGCCAATAGTTTAAACCGTACTTCGTTTCGTTTCGTGTCAAACGAAACGATAACAGTTACGAAATTTTGGTTTCGTCTAAGGAGCGAAACGATTAATGAAAATAGAAAGGGTTTCGTCCATTTAACGAAACGATTAACGAAATTATAGAGTTTCATTTTCGTTTCAACTGTTTGTTTCGTTGTTTCGTGCAATATTCTACTGTATTGGTATTGTAATTGTGTGGATTGCAGAGAAAAGGCAGAGATAACAAAGCTGCGTAAAACCTAACTCATTCTCCTTCTCCCCTGTCATCCCTGTAATTTCCGCCGCTCACCTCCTACTACCCCTCTCTCACTCACCGTCTCTCTCTTTCTGTCTATCTCGAACCCACACCAGATCGAGCACCACCAAGAAGCACTCCTCCCTCTCCTCTCCGATTGCACACCTCTCCTCTTTCCCTCTCCTCCATTAACCCCTCCCACTACCCCTCTCTCACTCACCGTCTCTCTCTTCTCACACTCAACCCCCTCTCTAATCTTTATGAAAAAGATGGAATGGTCGAGGTTGCAGCACTTGAATCTACGTCACATGGCGTGAGGACAGCATCTGGATCTGCGCCACCGTCGATGGGTCTTGGCTTATATGTTGTTCGACCTTGGCTGAAGCGACAATAGAGGAAAAAGTAAGAGAGAAAGAAAGGAGGAATGAGGATCTACAAATTGGAAACCAAATTCAAGGTATATGTTTTCTATTTGTTTTTGTTTTTTTTGTTCTCAGGTTTTCAAATTTTATAGTAATAGGTTCTCAAATTTTGTTGTCAAACAGGTTCTCAAATTGGCCCTCAAACAGGTTCTCTTGGAGTGGAGAAACCGTGCTGTTGAATTAGAGGTTTCCAATCTTTGTTGTCTATTATTGTCTATTATTATTGGTTCAATTAGATTTTCACAAGTGCAAGTTTGCATCGATGTAATATTTTGTATGTGAATTTATATTTTGGTTCAATTGAATTTTCTCCAAAACTGTTTATTAGTCTTGCTTGTGCTATAAAAATGACAACGGTTAACTATTCAAACGGTTTAACCGTTCTAAGTTCATGAAACGATAAACGCAATAAACATTTTCTTCCGTTCAATGGACAGAACGAAACACGCAAGAAAAATTTCTTTCGTGTCATAGGACGCAACGGTCAACGAAACATCTCAGTTTCGTGACCGTTATCCACGTTATGCAGGCCTAATGGTGCTGTTAAGAATACAACATTGGCCCAAGATACTAGGCCCAACAGAGAGCTCAACGTGATTGAACAAGAAAATTCTAGAATAAATTAGAAATGTCTAAGTATCATATAGAACAATCAAGAATAGCATTTCTATTAGTTTCTAGGCATCTCCATAACCGACTTTGAAGAATATAAATAGAATGTTAGGCCACTTGTATCATCCAAGTCAAGTCAAGCAATTCAAATTCACTTGTAAGAAGAGAGTGCTATAGCTAGTTGGTAGTAGTTAGGAGGTATAGAAATATTTTAGTAGAGGTTGTAAAGATAGTTTGAGTGTTAATAAAGAAGCAAGTTTCATCGCCTCTACTCAACAATCTGGTATCAGAGCCGGTACGAGCCAGTGGTGTCGAAGGATCGGTCGGATTTCTCGTGAAGGTCACGTATAGCGTCGGGAGTTTGCGATTCTTAGAAGAAGCTTGCTAGACGTCGACAAACTAGTTGAAGCTATGGATTTCGCAAGTACGACTAGTGGTCTGAAGAAATTAAATAACACCAATTATACAAATTGGAGAACTTACAGAGAGTCTTACCTACAAGGGAAAGACCTATGGAAGGTAGTCGGCGGATCTGAGACAATTCTGCCGGAGGTTGTAGAGACCACGGTACTAGTAGGTGATCTAGACCAGACCCCAACCCAGACCGGAAGAAGAACCCCATCCGTAGAGAAATCGAAAAAAACCGAGACTCTGCGGAAATGGAAAATCAAGGTCGGGAAGGCCATGTATGTACTCAAGACAACCATAGAGAAAGAGTTACTTGTGTACATACGAGATGCGGCCACACCTAAGGTCGCATGGGACACTCTGGCAACATTGTTATCCAAGAAGAATGATGCCCGCCTCTAACTACTCGAAAGCGAGCTCATGACAATCTCACAAGGGAGCATGATGATTAATCAATACTTCACCAAAGTGAAGTCGTTATGCAACGAGATTGCACAACTCGACCCCGAAGAGAAGATCAGCGAACAGCGCATGTGGAGGATCATCATCCACGGACTTAAACCCGAGTACAGCAGGTTTATAGCGGCGATCCGAGGATGGCCTACTCAACCAACCTTGTTGGAGCTTGAGAATCTGCTTGCGAACCAAGAAGCTCTAGCGAGGCAAATAGCCGGAGTCTCGCCACAACAAGAAGAAGAGGCGTTATTCAGCAGCCGAAGGAAGGATCGATCCGACAATGAGTCGAAAGGCAGACCCAGTCATAGACCAAACCAACAAGGAAGACCGAAGGGAAAGAGTAGCTCTTCAGGGGGAGCTCACAATTAGAAAAGTAATAACCGCCAGCCCGATGATCAAGATGATAGATGCTACAATTGTGGCAAGAGATGACATTATGCTTGAGAATGTCGGTCCAACAAGAAAGTTCTAAGGAACGTGGCAACGTCAAAAGACGGTCAACATGACAAGAGACATGAAAGTAGCAGCGAAGACGATTGGGATGTCGAGGCTGCATGCGCGGTTGCAACTACTGAATCAAAGGAGGAGCAAGAAGAGAAGCATGAGGTTGCTCTGACTGTAGTGAGCAAGACAGAGCGAGTCAACTACGAGAGTGACTCGATTGTCGACTCCAGTTGCTCAAACCACATGACTGGTGACATCAAGAAACTTGAAGACTTGGAGAAGTACAATGGAAGGCAGGTGATTGTGACCGCCAACAACTCTAAGTTGCCGATTACCTATGTCGGTAAGACAACGATTCCATCTCGCTTCAACCCAGAGCAGATCGAGTTGCAACGAGTCTACCACGTTCCTGGTATGAAGAAAAACTTGTTGTCTGTCTCACAACTTATAGCACAAGGCAATTATGTATTGTTTGGACCGCAAGAAGTTAAGGTGTACCGCAAGATAAAGGCGTCAGACACACCAATCATGGAGGGTCGAAGGATGGAGTCGATCTATGTGATGTCAGCAAAGTCGGCCTATGTAGACAAGACTCGGAAGAATGAGACATCCGATCTCTGGCACGCACGATTGGGGCACGTGAGCTACCACAAGCTAAAGCTCATGGTCGAGAAGTCCATGGTCAAGGGCCTATCAGACATGGAGGTACGCACCGACACTGTATGTGCGGGGTGTCAGTTTGGTAAGGCACATCAACTTACTTACCAACAATCAAAGTTTAGAGCTAAGGAGCCCATGGAACTAGTTCACTCAGATGTCTTTAGGCCGACAAGCAAGCTTCTATAAGCGGCTCAAAGTACATGGTGACATTTATTGATGACTTCTTGAGGTATGTGTGGGTGTACTTTATGAAAGAAAAATCCGAGACACTTTCCAAATTCAAGGAGTTCAAAGAGAATGTGGAAAGTGAGCTCAACAAAAAGATACTGTGTCTTCGCACCGATAATGGAAGAGAATATGTATCACGTGAGTTTGACATCTACCTAAAGAAGCATAAGATCCGACGACAGTTAACTTGTCCCAACACCCCATAATAAAATGACGTAGCAGAAATGAAGAATCGACACATTGCCGAAACATGTCGAAGCATGATACACGCCAAGAATGTGCCAGGGAGATTTTGTTAGAGATATGTCCTAGAAGACAATCAGTTGGTGGCTATTATATTAGTTTATGTTATTGATGATGCTTGATCATTTGTTCCTAGAGTTTATTATTGACAGATCATTCAGGTTGAGGATTTGAATTGTAGATCTCTGTGGATCATTCGTTGGAATGACAATAATATCTCTAAAGAGTCCATAATCTTGATAATTAACAAGGAACATTAATTATCATATAAGATTAGTATGCAAGTTAAGTGATGATTAAGTTCTACAAATCATGGGTAAGGAGTTACCGACTTAATTACATATGTATATGTTACTGGAACATAGTACATGACATGACCCAATGAAATAAATATATGGATTGTGTTATGTGTCATTATTTATTTCATACGTGTTTGATTTCGAGTTTGAGATGGTTCAGTTTTTCCACAAGAGGATAGGTTCTACAAATATCGTCTAACGCTGATTCCTGATAAGGGCTGCTATATGGACTTTATTTATGTTCTCTTGAATTGTGCGGGGAGAAACTGGTCATCAAGACAACCGTATGTCCCTCATTAGTTCACCTAGTGAGTGATGATATCTACTGGGCCCCTTGATGGAGATGGATTGCTTGCTAGCAACTTATGCAATCATCTCTAGATCAAGAAACGTATAATCTGCAAGAATGACACATTCATATCTTAGATTATACAAGAATGTCATGTGACATAAGAATCAAAACAATAAGATACCATTTCTTATGCAGGATTGAAGTGCTGTATTGGTACAGTATTTAATTTATGCGAATTGGGAATCATAACGTGTTGCTAGATACCGCTTATGATTAATAGAAATAAATGATGATTTATTTTCATAGCCAACATAGCATAAATCCTCAAAGGGTCACACAAATAGGACTTTAACCAAACGTGCATTATTTATTTGTTTGCAGTAGCGAGTACTGCGAATATATGATAAGTTGATTAATTAATTATATACTGTTGCGAACCGTTACAATTAATTAACTCAAATGGATCATATAGAAATAATATAATGTATATGCTAATTCCAAATTAATTATTAATATGTTAATAATTAAATTAGTTCAACGCATATTTATTATACTGAGCTAATTGGCCTTTTAGTTAATCGGTTAGCTGAAAGTCCGATATGAGACGAATTGAAAGAGTGAATTAATGGGCCACTATATCATATGGATTTGGCCCACTTAATCTCTGAAAATTTCAGCCATAGAGGAGCATTTGTGTCCAAGAGAAAATAGGAAGAGAGAAACCTAATTATGGAAAACGTTCCATATATATATTGATTGTTTATTTGGGAACAAGTCGGAGAAAAACCTAATTCTCTCTCTCTTCTCTCCTTGGCCGCACTATTCACGCACTGTTCATGTACTGTTTATGTATTGTTCACAGTGGAGAAAATTAGTTTTCTCCAATTTTAAGTTCTTAATTCCATCTCTAGCTCATGCGTTGAGCGATTTCCCTTCCAGTTAAACAGTTAATCGTGCGAAGGAATTCAAAGGGAATTAGTTATCGTCTCGGACAAGCTAGCACTTGTATTGAGACCTTGGTTAATTTTCTAGGTGGACTCGAGGCGACGAGGTGGTGGTGGTGTGCTACCCATCGACTCCTACGCATAGGTTCGAGCCTTTCGAATACGATTTCGGAAGAGGTAACCTCCTACGCTTCTCCTTTTATATGTTAAATGACTTGAATAACTAGATCCGTTTTTCGTGCATGTTAATTTCTTGTTAAATGTTAATAAAAATTAAAATTGCACATGGACTTGAGTTCCTAACAGATTTTGAGCCGAGTGCATGAAGACGGCAGCACACATCATCAACCGTCTACCTCAAGAGAAGATGGGTTTTATCTTACCATTCCAGAAGCTTTGGAAGATCAATGTTATACCCTGAAATTCTACTATTTCTGAATTTCCTATGGAATTTTGATATTACATGACTGAAATCCTTATTTGAGTGTTTATGCTGTATAAAAGAAATAATTTTCTATTCTCATCTTGATTAAGAATTTGAAAATTTGAATTGTTTAGAAAGCTATTGTGCATTTTATTAAGTCGTTGACATTTTTTTTTATTTTTATGAATTATTATGCATCAGAAATAATTGTTTTGATTTATGTTGAATAAGAGTTATTATTGGAGGAAACGAAAATTGATATCTTCTTTTAAAGCTGGTTTAAATTATGTAAGTAAAAAATTTCTTAAAACTCATTCGGTGCATGAATTTGGCTCATCTCTTGTATAGTCTATTATAGGTGGGACCCTGTGGTCATGATTGCTCTATTGTCTAAACTTTCAATATGGACCATGTCTAATTAGAATCTCAAAGTTTGGAACCTTGGAGAATCCATCTCCTAAAATTTTGGATCTGGTTCTTACGCCTCCACCATTCTCTTTCATTTTCATTTCTTTTCTTCAAAAATGAGCTATGCCCTGTACCACAAATTTCGCCCAAAATTTCCAGCAAAATTCAAAAGAAAATCAGATCTGGACGTGGAAGCAATTTTTTTTCTAGTACTTCTGGCAACAGAAATTTAAAATGTCGGAAAGCCGAGTTCCACTTTTTCGACACCTCCGATTATTTACAGAAATTGAGCAAGTAAGTTCATAGATTAGAGTTATACTGCTGTGCTTTGCTATTTCTTTGAGATAATTGCGAAATTTTACTGAAATTGTCGCGTGTCCGATTTTTTTTGGGGTTTCATGAAAATTTCTTAGAATTTAGAACTAAAATTGTTTCTCTTGAGGAAAGAAATGTTATTGTCAGAGTTAGACATTTTCATAAGAATTGTGAAATTTCTGTATTAGTAGAAGTTCTGGTCATTCTTGCAAAAATACTAAATTGGTTTCCTCTTTTACTAATTTAACTGTTTTGCTAAAATTTATGAATTTCTTTGTTTTTAATTATTTGATTGATAAGAAACAGTAAACCTAGGTACCGGGATGGTTACTCAAATAGTAACTAATTAGAGTTTGACATTAAATGCCCAAAAATTTAAGTTTTCATGAAATTATATTACATTTTCTGATTTCAGCATCAAAGTGTTTACTGGTAAATATCACGAAAAATATGGGCTTTAGTGCATAATATTTCAGAGCTGAACTTAGGGATCAAATATTGGATTTATATACATAAATTAATAAATAAAACAAAAATTGAACTTTGATTATATATGTTTGGACGTTGGATCATAAGTTCCTTTTATTTTGACTCTAATGCAAAACTGAAATTTCTTGTCTAGAGATAGTGTTTCAAATTTCAAGGTTCCGTTTCCATATTATTTGATTGCCGAAATTTTGATTACCTTTCTTGGTTTTGCAGATTAAATATATTTATAAAAGAAAATTTTGGACTTTAGTAAATAATGCCCAAAACTGAATTGAATATTGTTTAGATATTGTTGGTAATAGTTGCAAAATTAAGGACTATGGTGAATAAATACTAAAACCAGACCCTATTTGGTTAATTAGATAGAAGTTGGAAGTAAAAGAGGTATGGTATTACTTGGTCCCTGTTGGTACTAAGGGGTTGCATGTTATACAGGAACCAGGTGCTTAAGCCTAATTAAGTTATGTAAAAGGCTGAGTGTCTAAACATTTAAATGAAATTCAATAATACTAGAAGAAAGTTTAGTAAGCGGTTTTAAAATATATCGCTGAACTATCTTATTGGTTATTTGATTGTTTGATTTAAATCTTTTTAGTATGAGTTGGTGTTACAGCTTAGTATTGTTTTTATTGTAATTAGAGTCGGACGATTATGTATCAGAGCCGAGGGCAGCCGATACGATCAAGGGTCATTAGGATTATCTTATCTTGATTTTGCTGCTACTTTTTATTTCGATTTCAGGTACGGATTCCACTTGAGTTTTAATTATATGTGATATGTTATTATTGTTATGCATTTTGAATTCATAAATTGATCTTCATTCATGAGAATATTTTGTGAAATGTAAATGATGCATGATTGTACAGTGGCATATTGAATGGTATCCGATTGAAATGTGATTTGATTGAGGTAAGTACAGCTTGTGTGGTTGAGATAGACACTCGTAATGTTTGGAGGTGGAATCATGATCCATCGTACCAAGCACCGTGTAATAAGCGCTTATGTACCGGGACTCAGTAGGTCCAGTCTAGAATGGTCCGGAGTGTGAGTGTTCCCAGCTTGCTTGTACATTTGGATGTTTATTGATCGAATGGTATATGAATTGAATTGGTCGTTGGTAGGCCTCACAGAAGGCGTCTCGCGACATTTTGACTTTGATGATAAGAAAAGAAACCAGACTTGCATATTAGATAATTGTCCCATCAAATGAGTCGGCATTTGTTATATTTTGAAATTCGAATTGTTATGGAAGTGATTGCCGTGCTCACATTGCATATTATATTGATTTAATTAATTTAACATTGTCATGTCAGTTTGAAATGAGATGTGAATGTTTTTATATGTTAGTTGTTGCATACGGTTAATTGTTTTCCAAGAAATTGAAATGACAGTTGTCATACTTTGAATTTTAAATAATTTTAAAGAGTATCGAATTTATTTCGTAATTGCATTGTTTGATCGAAATCTTATATTTACTGTTTATTTGAAATAAATATGGATTTGATTTGAAATTTGTTTGGCTCAGTTATGTATTTAGTTCCAACGCATGATAATCAAAACTCAAGTGGCTAGAACTGAATACCGTACTGAGATAAATTTTATTTATCTCATTCCGTACTTTTTTGTATGTTTTTCACAATTGGTTGTAGGTTCCAGGTTTTAGAACAGGTGCTGGACAGCAAGACAAATAGCGGACTATTGGATACTGTGGTTAACAACCTATATGTACCAGACCATTGTAGGATTTATTTTATATTTAAGTAATCAATTGTAAATTTATATTTAACATGTATATTAACTGTATTTAATCAACAGTAATTTGTAAAGTAGGCCTTAGTAAGCCTTGCGGGTGCAGCAGGCATTCGCGGCGGGCACTCCGTTGTGTGCTGTTCAAGTACAGTATTTGACGGGGTGTCACAATCAAGCCCATAGTCAGGCATTTCAAAGTTTTCGGTTGCATGTGCTATGTGTTTGTGCCTGATCATCTTCGAACCAAGTTCGATAAGAAGGCGGTACGGTGCATCTTCGTCGACTATGACGATGAAAGAAAGGGCTGGAGGTGCTGTGATCCTACAAACGGGCGCATTTACACCTCAAGAAATTTAGTGTTTGACGAATCATCGTCATATTGGCCATCAAAAGACGTGATCCAATCTGAAGCAAAAGACATGGAGGCAGAGATTGAAGAGATGGCAAGAGATGTAGCACGAGATGATCACGGAGATCAAAGCGATGGTGATAAGAGCTTAACTCCTTCATAATCCAAGAGTCCATGGCAGACAGAAGTGCACGAAAAAGTTGATGTGACTCCACAGCTGCCAGAAGAAGTTGAAGAAATGCCTCCACCACTTCGGAGATCGTCTCGACAAAGACGACCTAGCCCAAAATATGCGAATGTCGCAGTCATCGAGGATTTTGAGCCAACGTCCTATAAAGAAGCGACAAATAACGAAAAATGGCGAAAAGCAATGGAGGAGGAGATGACGGCTTTGAGGCAGAACCAAACATGGGAGTTGGTGCCTAAGCCAGAAGGAGTAAAGCCAATCTCGTGCAAGTGGGTATACAAGGTGAAGACTTGAGCAGACGGATCGATCGAGAGATACAAAGCTCGATTAGTCACACGAAGATTCTCGCAGCAATATGGACTAGACTATGATGAGACGTTTAGTCCAGTGGCGAAGTTAATAACGGTACGCGTTCTGCTAACCTTAGCTGCAAGTAAAGGATGGACGCTTTGGCAGATGGACGTGAAGAATGCTTTCTTACATGGAGAGCTTGATTGAGACATATACATGAACCAACCACAAGGGTTCGAGAGCAAGGCACATCCGGAGTATGTGTGCAAGCTAAAGAAGGCGTTGTATGGACTAAAGCAAGCTCCAAGAGCATGGTACGGAAAAATAGTTGAGTTTCTCGTACAAATTAGCTACACAGTGACAACTTCAGATTCGAGCCTATTCATCAGGGAAGTCGGAGGCAAGCTCGCTATAGTCTTAGTGTACGTAGACGATCTCATCTTGACCGAAGACCTTATAGAAGAAATTCGACGAACGAAAGAGAACTTGTCAGTCCGGTTTCAGATGAAGGAGCTTGGAGAACTTAAACACTTTCTTGGGCTCGAAGTTGAGAAGACTAAAGAAGATATGTTACTTTGCCAACATAAATATGCAAATGATCTTCTATAGATATTTGGAATGTCAGAATGCAAGCCACTATCAACACCAATGGAGCCAAATCTCAAGCTTCGTGCTAGCCTCATCTATTTGACGCTTACTCGACCAGACATAGCCTATGCAGTCGGAGTAGCAAGTCATCACATGCAGAATCCAAAGAAATCACATCTAGAAGCAGTCAAGAGGATACTACGATATGTGAAAAGTACTTTAGACTATGGCATCTTATATCGTAGAGGAGAATGTCAAGTGACGGGTTATTGTGATGCCGACTATGCTGGAGACTGCGATACGAGGCGATCAACAACCGGGTATGTCTTCAACTTAGGATCAGGTGCTGTGTCTTGGTGCAGTAAAAGACAACCCACGGTATCCCTTTCCACGACAGAAGCAGAGTACATGGCAGCAGCTATGGCAGCACAAGAGAGCACATGGCTCGTGCGACTACTAAAGGATCTTCACCAACCAGTTGATCAAGTGACACTTCACTGTGATAATAGGTCAGCGGTATGTTTAGCAGAAAACCTTGTGTTTCATGCAAGAACCAAGCACATTGAAGTACATTACCACTTTATATGAGAGAAGGTCCTACAAGGCGAAATTTCCATGGAGTTAACACCGACTGAAGAGCAAGTTGCTGACATCTTCACAAAAGCTCTCAATGCGAAGAAGTTCGAAGAAATGCGTGAACAACTTGGAATCAACAGAAGACCGGAAGTCAAAGGGCTCAATGTTGAGGGGGAGTGTTAAGAATACAACATTGGCCCAAGATACTAGGCCCAATAGAGAGCTCAACGTGATTGAACAAGAAAATTCTAGAATAAATTAGAAATATCTAAGTATCATATAGAACAATCAAGAATAGCATTTCTATTAGTTTCTATGCATCTCCATAACCGACTTTGAAGAGTATAAATAGAATGTTAGGCCACGTGTATCATCCAAGTCAAGTCAAGCAATTCAAATTCACTTGTAAGAAGAGAGTGCTATAGCTAGTTGGCAGTAGTTAGGAGGTATAAAAATATTTTAGTAAAGGTTGTAAAGATAGTTTGAGTGTTAATAAAGAAGCAAGTTTCATCATAGCGCCTCGCCTCTACTCAACAGGTGTGGTGTTAGGTCTCCGATGCTGAATTATATCAGACATAAATGATTAGAAAAATAGACTAAGAGAGGAGAAATTGTACAAATGTGATCAATTTGATGTTCATGTTTTAGTTCAATTGGCTTCAATTTGTGTAATTTTTTCGTTTTATAGATATGAATCAGTTATAACCAAAAAAAGAAAAAAAAATCAGCTTGGGTGTACTAGTTTTGGCCATATTTATTTACTTGCTATATTTTTGTATACATGACTATCTTCTATAATAATGCTGCTCTAATAATAATAAATACTTCAAAGTTGCCTAGACCAATCTGCACACCAATTTGAGCCGTCTGATTTTCGCTCTGTAAGAGATGGATACCATCTCTACCGTTCCCTTCCACTAACACCTCCACACCCATTTCATGTGAGATCTCATGTTTTCATGTTTCGCTTGGACGCGTGGTCCATTGTGTAGTACCTTCGAGAGGAACTACATCATAGACCTGCAACGTTAAAATCTACACAGAAACACCACTTTACAATACAGACAGGCCCACTTATATTTTAGCCCAACTTTCGTGATTTCATGTGGTCGATTCTGTGTATCTTATTTGTTTCCATTACAAATATTTTGTTTTTCGATACTGCATGGAGGGTTATGTGGAATCCTCTGCGGACAATCAGAGAGTTACGTGCCTACTTGGCTTTTCCATTTTCTAGGTGAACCCCTCAAGGTTTAAGTTATTATATAATTAGCGAAATAGTTCAACTTATCAAAACTAATTAATGATTTGATAATTTTTTTCTAGGTGTATGGGTTCTGGAAATTTCAGATTTTAATCAACAGTACATATATAATTTTAATAAAACTGCAATTTTGATGTTAATTATCATAATTATCACTATTTAATAAGGGAGAGAAAATTTGTTCAGAAAATATTATGTTATTCATTATAGCATATATTTATTACAAAGTCATATTTACTTTTATACAACAAGATATTTATATGTTAATAAGATGTTGGTGTGTATGATTAACGGTCAATGTTGTATTAAATATATGCATTAATATTATAAATACCCTTTTGTACTAATATGTTCATTGCTGAGAATATTCGTAAATATATTGATATTTTTAACGTATATGAATTTGTTGGTGTTAAAAATTAATAAAAACTAAAGTTTCCATTATACATGAATTACAACGCTGATATGATTATATATTTTTAGTAAAAAAAATAATATACCTTAAAAATAAATATAAAAGCATTATCACGTAATTAAAATATGAGATATCCGCACAATCTAAAATATAGTTATTTTCGGATAGAGATAAAATAATATTATTGATACAATAACACCAATGGTTATTTTTAGTTTTATAGATTTGTTTTACTTTTTTTATAGATTAATGTTGTTGTTGATATTTATGTGAAATTTCAAAAGGTCGATACTTTCTTGCTTAAAAAAAATTAAAAGTCCTACTTTGGTCCAACATTTGTCGCGCAAAGCGCGATACTATAACTAGTTGTACTTTAAAAGCTGATATTGAGGGTATAAGATTTTAGGTGCTAAGCTTGTCAATGTTTTCATATTCAATTGAGAACAAAACGATTAAACTATTCATAGCGTTCCGCCTAGGGCTGTCAATACTGCCGTTAGGCACGTGATGTCGTTCCGTATAACAGGAAGGGAACGAATAATGGCACAAGTCTTCATTTCGTTTCAATAACGAAACGGCAAACAGAACAAGGAATAGTGCCATTTCGCTTTTTTTCAAACCGTTTTATGTGTAATTTCGAAAACAGAACGGTTAACGAAATGAAATCTTGTACCGTGTTTCTTAACGGAACGGCAAACGAAACAGCCTGTTCTGCTGCCACTTACCACGTTTGACCGCTCTAGTTCGGCCGAAATGTTAAAACTAGAACTACTGTTATTTCCGTGACCCTTAATTCTACCGTGGGAATAAAAAAATAGAGCCGGAGAGACTTATTTCACCCACAATACCGTTATTTTAATTCTACATTATTTTAACTGTATGAAAATATAACATGTCGATCTTTCTTTGATTTGCATTTCCCACAAGCATTTCAAGAATAGCATCTCTATTTTAGCAAAAATAGGAACCAGGGCTGTATAGTAATTTTGTTCTATTTCTAACTACTAACTAGGATAATATCTTGGGAAAATTAATATCTTTATCAATTATCAGATTTTGTTAGACTACGGATATATTTACCTGGCACGAAGTCCCGAACTGGCCCATTACCAGCTTTTTCTTAGAACCAAAGACATAACATAAGTGGTTGCAGGGTCAGTCCGGATTTGTTCAGATATTTAAGACTTTTTATAGAGTGTACTATTTAAAATTTAATATTTGGAAACTCATGTTTTTTTTTTTATTTTTATATTCCAACAAAATGAAATGACAAGCAAATATACCGAAAATATTATAAAGTATAATGATATTCTATCATATGAAAAAACATATCCAAACAAATAAATAAAAAAACCATTATTAAAAAACTTAGGAAAAAAAACACGTCCAGCGTAAACAATATATATCTTACTTTTCTTGTTTCTAATTACAAAAAAAAAAAAAATCCGTTTATCGTATATACTTGAACGATGTAGTTATAAGCATTGTTTTTAATACCACACCAGCCAGGGGCAAAACCAAGATCTTCAAATACAGGGTGCGAAAAGTTATAGTATAAATTTTTTTTGAGTTTTTAGAGTTTGCCAAATAAGAAATTTTAAAAATTTAGAAGGATTAGTGTAGAATTTTCAAGCTTATAAAGGTCTTTTTAGAAAACTAGCATATACTAAGCATACTTTTAAGTGCACTTTGTTCCGCCTTTGATACCGGCATCCCTACCTACGAATCCAAATCCTGTGGCGCGCGACATAGCGTGTAGCGCGGCACAGGACCGTCCGATCAGATCTGGATGGATGAGGGAGCCTCGTGCATGTAACCAGATTGTAAGGCCCGAAAAAAATGAACCGTCGAGATCTGATCGGACGGTCCGTGTCGCGCGCTACAAGCTGTGTCGCGCACCACAGGAATCGGATCCCCTACCTACTGGTTAGATGACCGACATCTAGTAGTTTCCAAAATTTTCGGTATTTCATCTGATAATAAAGTATACTGTTGCTCCGGTCATTGTGACGATATTCTTATCTTAATTCTCTGGTATCCGATACGGTATTAAAAACACTGGTTATAAATGAGGAAAGGTAAGTGGGACCGCTTGAGAAGAGAGAAACAAAGTTTCTAAACTTAGATACGTCAGAGATTAGAGTAGTATAAATTGAGAGTTATAGCCCACGAGGGATAAGAAGAAAAAATAGTGAAGTCAAACCTGACATAGAAAATTTGATAATTTTCCGCAAAGAGAGAAGAGGAGAGAGAAAGAAAGAAGAGAAAATAGATAAATTTCATATGAAAATTATTCATACATTTGATAATTCCCTCTTCTTTTATATTTATTTTAAATTAAATTTTTTAAAAAAAATCTCCAACTATATTTCTAATCTGGAACCATTCACATGGAAATTGCTTAGGGCACTCCCCACTTACTCATTCACTCTCCTATTTGACTAAAATACCCTCCTCTTCCATTTGATTTTCTCAGACTTTAGCCCTTAAAAAAAGAATATTTTGATCAAATGAGGGAGTGTTTGAGTAAGTGAGGAGTGCCCTGAGCAATTCCCCATCCACACAATAGACTTATTAAAGACTCGTTTTGGTTACACACCTAGCTCCGCCTTGAAACCACTCTTCTGTTGAGAGCCTAACTTGTAAACCGTAGCCGTTTGATTTGTGGGGAAGGATTAGCAGCACGAATCTTGAGATAACAGAAGGTCCGATTTTCTCTGCAACTGTGCATTGAAGCGCACAACGGCACAAGTGAGTACTCGTCGAGTCTTAAACATTCAACAAAAGCAAATACGCGTCTCCACTTCAAATGAATCTTTCAACTTGTCATAGCAAGAACGTACGGCTTACATTTAATTATAAATAATAATACTCTTCCAATTTCTAATATTCTGCGAATAAAATGATTCTTTCTGTTTATGCAATGTGGTTATGTTTGCAAATTTCTCAACGAAAAAATTGCAATGTCTCTTATATCATTGCAAATGCAACCATTGAATCACGCATGATACATTGATACAACTCTCGTTAGTAATGGATGAATATAGAGTTGCTACTAAAAAAGAGGGGGGGGGGGAATGAAAGGAAGACGCATGCATGCTTATGGCCTTTGAAATTGGTTTGAGAAAATGAAATACCCATGATAACGTAAGTTAAAATGCGTATGATAACTCGAGCTTCTTCGGTATGTTTTACCGAATTCTTTTTTTGTGATTATTTAAAACAAACTATACAACTTATGTCATAAGCAACAATGATTACAATTAAAGAGCTTTGCAAATAATTGACTAATTTTAATTGTGAAAAGTTTGGTAATTACATCTACTTGTGTGGAGCTTGGAAATAACAAATAAGAAGCTGCTATGTAAAATTTTGACTAATCACGGTCAATATAAACTTTGGTATCTACGTCTACCTGTGAACCGTTTCTGAATTTATACACACTAAAATATATATCTATGTAGCAAAAAATTCCTAATGTCACTGGAAATAAAAAAAAAATGAAAAGAAACGAACCTCTGTGTACTGATGAAAGTAAAAAGCAGAGGCTCTGTGATTAAGACATTTATACTTTATGACTTTGGCATAACAATATTTAATAGTTTTTTTCATTAAAGGGCACACTACAAATCCAATTTTTACTGTCTTTTCTTTCCACCCCGGATAAAAATCATCTGTGGCAGACCAAGTCCGCTCACATGTAGGCTGTAGCATACCAAATTCCATACGTACGATCTAGTTTTGACGAACAGATTTTTACGGACCGCACAAATCTCGATGGACTTGATGTTAATCATGGAACATCTATCATTGATCGTCCATAGTCTGCTGCCGTGTAGCCACCACAGAGGAGGGTCAAAGATTTAAGAGGTCAAGACTCAAGAGAGAGTTTACAACACACGGAAAAAAAAAAAAATAAATAAAGAGAAGATCAAACCTTACGCTAAATCCTCATAATTTGCCCTGTAATATTATTATTCCAGCTCATTTCCCATGGTATTTTTCCTTGCAAAATCCCAACATTTTCCCACAGAAGAAAATGCATTATATATTTAATTATAAAATTTAAATTTTCGGAGTTTTCTTTCGGTTAGACATATGCAACTGATCAGAACCAAACTATAATAATTAATTAATAAATATGAGATTATACTCGTTATGCATATGCAAACTGATTTTTTTTTTTTTTAAGGCGGTCCACATAAATAATCCGTAAGTTTGATTCTGACGACAAATAATCTAGAGTTTTTAGAGAAATTAATAGCATCTAATCACGATGCTATTCATTTTTGTCTCTTTCAACTACATTTTGCTCCCCCCCCCCATTTCTCTCTCTTTATCTTTCGAATTTCTTTCAAATACGTTCCATTACATTCTATTTAACATTTTAAAATATTTTTTATTTTTTCTTTTACCGTTAGCATCGCCTGTTTAAGTTATCACGAAGCACCCTACTAACTCAAATGGTAAGTAATATGGTGTACTATCTCCATTCCAGGGGCGGAGGGACAGGGGTTCCAGTATGAGCATTGTACCCCCTGTAAATTAAAAATTACGTGAGATGTACATTAAAATTTGTAACGAGTGTCATGGTTTGATGAGTTTTGCACCCCCCCCCCCCGAAAAAGCAACCCCATTACATAGAACAGGCTTCAAAATATAACGGCCCAATTAAAATTTTTTTTTTAATATGTGTTCAATTGTTGAACTTATCATTTATGCCCCCAATTTCTAAATTCTGGCTCCGCCCCTGTAGTCCATTCCATATCTCACCCATATATATATCGCATCAGCCATTTAAAAATTTCAATAGTTGAGTCTCATATTGCATTTGACATGAAAAATATATAGTATTTTAAGATCATTTATTTCTTTTTTTTGTATAACACTATATTATAATACAGTGGAAGATGATATTTCCATATCATTAGTAGATGACTCTCTATTTTAGGCTCTTTTGTTTTAAGGAAAAATGTACATGACCCTCTCTGATATGCATGTCAGATATTTTTTTCCCCTTTTTAAAGGACACTGTTTTGCTCTATATAAAAAAAAAAAAACCCTATAGTGCATTAAATAATAAATATCGATGCATAAACTAGAATAAAACAAAATGAAGATAAGATTTCATGGCTATATTTTCTTATCTTATGTTATCATTTTTGAATGACACAAAGACATATGAGAGATTAAATGTGTGTTTGTTGACCTCTTGATCACGTATAAATAAACTTTAAAAGTTATAAAAAAAACATATATTTGAATACAAATTATTGTGAACAAAAAACAAAATAATAGTTTGTTAATCAATAATTAGAATTTGAAATATAAATAAAACTTTCTTTTTTTTTTAAAGTGTATAAATAAAACTTACAAGTTACAACAGTACCACTGTACCAGTAGCCGTTGGATTGATAAGGAAGCATCGGCAGCACGAATCTTGAGATAACGGACGGTCTTGTCTGCTCTGCAACTGTACAGAAGCAAAGCGGAGCGTACTTGAGTGTTAAACATTTGACAAAACCAAACTTGTACTTGTAACTTGTAACTTGTGTCCTGCTTAGTTGCTTCCGACTCCCTTCTCTCTCTTTCATGGCGGGTATCTACGCGCCTCTCCGGGCAGGCGGCGCCGCCTCTACCTCCGCCACCACCGCCTTCGCCATCCGCATCCTTCTCCTCCTCACTCTTCTCCCTCTCCTCCTCGCCGCGTTCGCCTTCGTGCTCCAATGGCGCGGTGGCCTCAACGACCCCGCCTCCTCCGCCTGGCCTACCGATCGACAAAGCTTCCCTGGGATGGATAACAGCCCTCTCGGCTCCTCGCGTTCTTTCTTCGAGACTGTGCCTACTCACACCAGCTCCAGCTCCAGCTCCAGCTCCGATTGCTCTGAGATCCTTAAAGGAGGCTCTTCCTCTTCTTTCCCCTTCTTTCGGGGATGGAATTTCGATCTCGAGTCAGAGGGATCGCCTAAGGTATGGCAAATTAGTTGCTTTTTCGGTTTTGTTGCTAGATCTGGATTTGGTTGGTAGGTTCCTTGGACCTTTTTGAGCTGATTTTTAGTAATTAATCTTCTCTCAAGTGAGGGTTTTGTTGGTGATTTGATCTGCATTGTGTTTTAGCAACTCAATTGTGTATATTTCCTTGGGATCACCACAGTTAGCTTCTTTCTTCTTAATTTGTATTGTTACTAATTGTCCGTTGGATAGGGAGATCTAGATCTCATTTTGGAGATAATGTGTTTATTATAGACACCACTCATATTGTGTGACCTCTCTCTACTTTAGCTGTTTCTGAGTTCTTTTGTCATGTGCTATTTTGGGTTAATTCCAGGTATGTGTAACAACAAGCACATCTGCTGGTCTACAACAAATTCTTCCATGGTTGTACTATCACAAGGTCATTGGTGTTTCTAGATTCTTCCTTTTTGTGGAGGGAGAGGCTGCAAAACCCGGTGTTTCTTCAGTTCTGGAATCCATTCGTGTAAGCGCACTTCTTTCCCTTTTTTTTCACATATTTTTCCAAACTCTTGATTTGGTTTGTGAGGTTATGATAAATTGATTTTTTGTTAGGGGGTCAAAGTTATTTATAGAACTAGAGAGCTTGAAGAGAAACAAGCAAGAAGGTGGCTCTAGCATTCTTCTAAAAATATCATTTCAATTTATTTGTACGATATCAATCTTCCAGAAAAATTAAGTTTTGCCTTTCTGACTTGAAATATTGATCATGCACAGTCGCATTTGGAACGAAACATGGTTATCAGGATTCTTTTACAAGCCCTGCAACTATGAACTGTTTGTTAAGCAATCTCTTAACATGGAGATGGCAATTATTCTGGCAAGGGTATGATCTATTAATAAAAATGTTATTTAATTATATATCTGTAGATAACAAAATTGAAGTTTTATTTAAATTTTGCTTGCATCTGATAGTAATTGCTCTCCACTGAATACCTTCAGAATATAATAGTAAACTTTTATTGCAAAGAGCACTTCTAAAACAGGTTTGTTTTATATATTAGTGTTTCCTCTTACTAACTTGTGTGCAAAATTTACAAAAGAATGCCGGCATGGATTGGATCATACATCTTGACACTGATGAGCTGATACATCCAGCTGGCGCCCAGGAATACTCCTTGAGGAAGTTGCTTTCTGAAGTGCCTGAAAATGTTGACATGGTTATTTTTCCAAATTATGTAAGTGCTCTCACTCCAATCTATACTTATTGCATCAAATTTTGGATTGATGATGGCTTATTGACATACTGTTCTGTTGATTCAGGAAAGTAGTGTTGAACGAGATAGCATTAAAGATCCTTTCACTGAGGTAAGCATTGTATTAACTTAGATACTTCCAATTTAATGCTTCATATTTGGATTTTCTGGGGGTATATTTGAATCCCAGGATCATATTTTGTATTATGTTGGCTAACACTGTCTAGATTAGTCAAGGATCTACCGTTGACTATGTACATAATTCTGCAGAAAAAAATTTTAAGTCTAAAGAGCAAAGAAAATCATTTTCTTCTACTTTCTAGCACATAGGCTTCTTCTTTCTAAAATTTTTGGGTCATTCTTTTACAAATTTAGGTGTCAATGTTTAAGAAAAATTATGATCACCTCCCAAAAGATACGTACTTCGGCTTGTACAAGGAAGCAACACGTAACAATCCAAATTATTTTCTGACTTATGGAAATGGCAAATCTGCTGCTCGGATTCAAGATCACCTCAGACCTAACGGGGCTCACAGATGGCATAATTACATGAAGACACCAAAGTAAGATGCTCTGACTTCATCATTTTTTTACTGTTGATTTATTCTTTGTAGCTTAGGTACCACAGGCTAACTCTTATACAATTGAGATCCTGAATTGTATTGCTTTAGTTAAAACCTGGAAAACACTGAAAGGTTGTTTTTCGCCAGTTAGGTTTGCTTCTATCTGTTTTGCAATCGTTGAAATTTGTTCCTTGGTTTCTTTCTTTTGTTTAGTGAGATTAAATTGGAAGAGGCAGCAATATTGCATTATACATATACAAAGTTTTCAGATCTAACATCAAGAAGAGACAGATGTGGTTGCAAGCCGACAAAAGATGATGTCAAGAGATGCTTTATCTTAGAATTTGACAGATTGGTATGTGCTTTGTTTATTTTCCTTCTTACTGTTAAACATATTTTCTGCATAGTGAGAACAATTACTTGGTATATTAGCCATTAATACTATCATTTTCAAGTACTCTTTCTTTTATTCCAACCAGTACTCTACCGACTAGTTAAAATAGATATTTATTTGTTCTTTTTTTATTTGTTTGGACTTTTCAGCTCAATTAAGGTTCTTTAAAGCTCAAATTGCAGTTCCTTAAACTTAACTGAAAAAAAAAA
This sequence comes from Rhynchospora breviuscula, assembly GCA_027562975.1. NCBI lineage: Eukaryota > Viridiplantae > Streptophyta > Magnoliopsida > Poales > Cyperaceae > Rhynchospora > Rhynchospora breviuscula. Next base: position 7,446,094 of record CM050402.1, read on the forward strand.
GATATATAACTTTGACTAGATATTATAGTTTTATTTTACGAACTTCTTGATTTTAAAGCTTACTATGTGCCAATTGACATGGCAGGCTTTTATTGTTGCATCAACTGGCACCGAGGAGGAAATGCATAACTGGTAACTGTTGCAACCTTTTATCCATTATTTGATTCATTTCATAAGTAGATTATCATTATAAAACTTTGGAGATTTCTCTACATATTTAGATGTTAACATTTTTATTTGCCAGGTACAATGAACATGTTGTTTGGACAGACAAACAGACCAACCTCAAACTTCTAAGGAAGGGCATTTTAACCCGTATTTATGCACCAATGGTAAATATTTGCTCCTACTAAAGTACTAGTAGTTTGCTTTATCCTATCTACTGTACAACTCATATAATTTTATATTCTTATTCTGTAGTCTGTTATTCGGGGTTTAAGAGAATCAGGTGTTTTCACATCTGCAATTGCAAATGCTAAACAACTTTCTAAAGAGAAGTCCATGGTACAAAACCTCAGCAACAGTACAATAACTAATACTGGAGAAGACATAACTAAACCTTCAGTTAAAGTAAGCGAGTCTCAAGCAACAGGAAGAAAGATATTGGAGTCCACTATTGTATATGAAAAAGCGGTTCCACCAATGTCCCAACCTGCTTTGTTTAAAGATATGCTAATGAGAACATAACAGGTGAAAACCACGATTTGTTATATTAAATGTATTTCTTAACCTAGGTGTAAAGTTTGAGGTAGTTTACATTCTGCACTAGTTTTGGGCTTTTGCCTTTAGTGTATAATCTATTTGTATATGAATTGGTTTGTTCTCAAGGAAAAAAAATCAATATTCCAACATAGCATTGTGGTTTAAATAGTGAAATGGATATTGGGTTGCTTTCGTATCATCTGGAGTATTTCTGCGAGTATTGTATGAAAAAAGATTGGGAAGGAATAAACTCTGGCGTTCTTCGGTTCTTCCATTCAGCATCAAAGTAAAAATTAGTGTGACGTGTATTGTGAAATGTCCCACTTTGGAATTCCAATTCTCTCAGTTTTTGAACGTTCTCATGAAGACATGATTCGATAAGAATTCAGAACATTTTGTGTACCATTTGGGCTCGTTTGCTCGGATTCGATCTGTCAGTTATATGCATCTACATAGGCATAAATCGGGAGAAAGAACAGTTTCGCCTTTTGCTGTTTTGCAGGATAGACTGCAAATTTGTTGGCAACGAAGTCTCACATAATGCTTTTATTGCTTAATTGCTTTCTAATTGTGGCACCATTTCAAAGGATCTATTATGGCTGAATATTTGACGGGTTGCAATGTAATGACGACTAGTTAGTTAATTTTTACTGGCCACTTCTTGTTGCTGGATAAAAGCGAGAATGGCGAAGCATAATTTGAGCATGTTGGTCAGGGTACATGTTCATGCAATTGGAAAAAGATCCAGATTGATAGTCGCTGTCCAAATGAATAGCTAAAATGTTGCAATACTTCAAATATTGATCAGTAGTAATTTTCTTTCCTTTTTCTTTTGTGTGAAGAACGATCAGTAGTCATTATAAATGAGAAGTAAGATACCAAGTGTACAACTCATAATTTTAGCTATCATACTTCATGTGCACTTGTTTGTGATACTGCACCAGTTCAACTTCGACGAGTTTTGGTTTTGTGACACTGACACCAAAATGAGATTAGGCCATTAGCATGCATTTATTCATTCATTCATTTTTGAAATGTATGAGAATTACTGGTAAAATATTTGCTTGAATCTTTTGCTTGTCAAAGATTCAAAGTGCATTGTAATTAAACTTTGTCAGCGGTGCACTCATTATGATCATAAGATTTTATCATTTTACTAGTAGAAACTAATATATTTTTGTCTTGCAAGTTTATTTATAAACTTTATTTCGACATAAATATATGTTTCATGTCTCAAAAAACGTATCATAAATATTTCCCAGGAAAATTTATGACCGTAAGGATTTAAATTTAGAGAACTATAATTACATTAAATGATTATGTCTCCACACGAAGCAGAAGCACGAGATCATACCTATTTTGTTGCAAAAAAAATTAGGGGAAAATTGAATTATATTAGGGTAAACCCCGATTAAGAATCCCTCATAAATCAAATGATAATGAATCAAAATGTTTAAAACTTGAATTATGATTTTATCCGGCAAAAAGAAAATCACATCTGGGCACTTGGGCTCTTTTTTTTTTGGGGGGGTGGGGGGACTGAATAGATGCATTTTTGTAATATAAAAAAGAGTACTTAAATGAGGAACTATTTTTTTTCCCTTCAAGGAGTCGATCCTTTTGCTATTAGATGCTTTGCTTGAGTCTTATTTAACTCCTTAAGTAAAAATCCGATAAAAGATTATGGTATTTATAATAGACAAACGTGTATAACTATTGAACTCAAGCCAAAATTAGGGTATTGCAAACATGATGTGTCGTTTATGTTGTGTCAAACACGTGTGTGTTAGAGCTCATGTCGTGTTGTATCGTGTCATGTTAAGTGATCTGAATTGATTAACACACGCATTATGACATGACACATCTGACATGACGTGTTAAACATGTCAAGTCATTTTATAATTTATTTTAACTTTTTTACTAAAAATTCATTAAAATGTATTTAAATAATTTTTAAAATAGAAAAAATGTAATAAATTATTTAAATTTATTTTAACTTAATATATTAAAATAAAAATTAATGATTGAATAAAATAGTTATGAATCAAAATTATTAAATTCATAATATAAATTCAATATAATTTAATAATTTTTAAATAATATTAATTTTTGTCGTATCAACTCGTGTCACATGTCGTGCCGTATCATGTGTCAACTCGTATCGTGTTAAGATGTGTCAATGTTTGGAAGTCTGTAACACAATACGACTTTGACATGGCACGCCGACACGCACGTTTTGTGCCAAGTCCATACACGTGTTGTGTCGTGTTGTATCAACACGCATGCATGTCATACCAATATACTCATGCCGTGTCATTTTGGAGAACACTAGCCAAAATCAGGAAAAACTTTAATTAATTAGATCGAATCTTTAAAAAGCTGCATGTGATGTCGAATTGCAACAACTTTAATTAATTCGATTGATTTTAAAAACAGCCTGGAAGGTTTTGAATTGGAACAACAAACTTAGATCTTGCAAAATGCATGTAAAAATAAAACTGAGCTCATTAAAAGTATGGTGTCTGGATCGGTAGACCAAAATAGTGGGGGAGACTAACGGAAACCAAATCAAACATCTTTACATCAACACACAAAATAGAGTGCAGAGAGAGCATAGAGATGAAACAGAACATCAGGTGGATAGCGTGTATGAGGAAGGAGCTAGTAGGTCTAGTTCCACTGAAGTAGGTAGAAGGCCTTTGTCGGGGCTGATACAAGCAATGAAGGTGTAGGATGACAACCATAAGAACTGCAAGTTTGTGAAAATGAAAGTGATTTATGACATTTTCAATTTAGGTGCTGGGAACAAAGGAAACATATCTTTTTTGGGTCAAACACAGACTAGTACATGGAGTAGTAGTAACAAATTGATGAAGGATGAGGTTCGGAGTATTGGAAGTTGAGAGATTATTAGAAATAGAAAACAGGAACAAGTACACCACAATTCAAAATATTAGGAGAAGTGATGAGGAATCAATAGGTACTGCTAAAATTGATGGCAAAATAGTGAACAACCAGCTTGTTGGTAAAATATCAAGGGAAACAATACACATGGTAGACCAAGAAATAGCTGATGTTAAGATGAATAACTTGATACTGAGTGGTCGTAAGAAAATGCCTAGAAGAGGTATTAGAATGCAGATGAAAATTGCTGGTCAATATTTTACTTATCTTTAGTTTTACTCAGTGTTTGTATTTTTTTTTTTTATGTTTTTTATGGAGATCGATGCTTCAGAGTTGTTGGAGTATATAGGAAGATTTGGGTTAGGAATAGATAGTTGTAGCTGGTTGGAGATTTTTTTTTTTTTCTATTAACGGGTGACATAACAGATAGTTATTATTATAATAATATACTGGTTGGTTATAATTTAGTGGGAAACACTATTCACAATAACAACTTTACACAATCAATTTCGTCAAAAATATAAATATTGCTTAATTAAATGAATGATTGAACAAGTATTAATTATTTATGATTTTATATTAATTTGCTAGTATATTTTTCTTACATGTACCTTTACTCGATAAGCTAAGAAAAAATATTGCTATAATCAGAGGCGTAGCTAGAAATTTATGTCAGCAGGGTCCATAAAATTTTTTTACTGAAAACATATGTACGACATAATGTCTAATATAGATATAGTATAACAAGAAATTTTTAAATAAACAACTCTAAAATAATGTAACACAAAAAATCATGAGAAATCAAATATATTTCTCTATATGAGTTTGGCTACGTCAAAGTGATTTGATAGATCGCTCCATCAAAAATGATTAGATCTCAAATGTAAAAACTTAAATGACCGATCCAAATCATCCAATGTATTTTCATATTAAAATCTCCTTACTGACCAAATTTTACATTTTTCAAAATTTTTAAATATTTTTTCAGATTTTTAATAATTATTACCATTGGAGGGTTTAGAACTAAGTAGTTCGAAAAAAATTTTAGATACCAAAACAATAGTAAAAAATTTCAAAAAAAATATAAAAAATGGTGAACATAGATATTTCAATATGAAGAACACAGTGAATAGTTCGGATTAATCATTTCTATAAATTTTTATTTTTTGATAATTTTGCACAATATGTTCATTGGAAATCTCATTGAACACATCTTTTTCTATTTGTACATATATATGCTACAAATAATCATTCATCAAACATCTCATATTCTAAATTTTGTCTTAATAAGATTCATTGTGGAGAAAGGAAGAAGAAGATTCTTCAAGAATGAATGCGACCTGGGTACCTGTGCAATTTGTTAAGAATCGTTATGCGATTCAAATCAAACACAATTGTTCACTTGGGTCCTTCAAATTTCTAAGATGGATTCCTGACTTTTTCTATTTTTTTATTTACTAATATGTGTAATGTCAAGTGAAATTTTTTTTTTCAGGTGGGTTCCTAGACCCACCAAGGTTAACATAGCTTCGTCCCTGGCTATGATATCTGTTCACGACGAATCTTATGAACAACTAGTATTATTTATGATTTTATATTTGCTTAATTTTATTAATGATCTGTTCCTGACGAATCTTATGAACAACTAGTATCATTTATTTATAATTATAAATAAGTGCCAATATATAGATGAATGATCAAGATTCAAATCCGATTCAAATTTCTATCTATCACAAAATTACTCGAAAAGCAAAAAAGCAGACTTCCGATCGAGTCTGTCAGCTGACGAATCTCCTCCGTCTAATATAATAAGTGCCAATATTTCTCATTTATTTCTAATTGAAAATATTGATCTCGAGTCCCTGGAGTCGGACACTAGTCATTTTTTTTTTCCATTGCAATATAGGCATTCATAGAGGATTCCAATCCATCTCATGTGCAAAATTGGTCTTTGAAATTTCTGGCAACAAATGTACATGTAAAACCCCGCCTCTAAAATATCAACGATGTAATTAAATCCAAAGGGAAAAACGGTTAGGTACTCCTAATAAAAAAATGAAATTGATAAGGGAAAACGTTTTTTATGCCAGTTGATCACATCATGACGTCGCTGATGTAGTAAAAAAGAAAATAGAATGACAAGAATTATAGTATCGCACAAAGACGAAAATATTATAACTTGGAACGCACAAAAATACTTTATCAAATTCATGCTAATTAAATAACAAATTACTAAGTGTGTCAATTTTTTTAAATTTACATTTGATTCTTCCCTGAGCATGGGGGTACTCCTATATGAGTCATGTACAATCTGTGTCGGATTTTTTTATCAAATAAATAGTTTTTTTTATCGAAAATTTTGTTCAAATAATTAGTTGTTACCATACTCATTTAGATTTTTCCTTATGTTCTCGTGGAAAGGCAATTTTTATGTACTCATTTGTTCAAATTTTGATTAAATTTGGGAGGGTTATTATTTAAAAATAAAATGATGTGGCAAGCTAATCTACTATCTGTATGTTGTGCTTCTTTGGGTAGGATATGAATTTTATATACGCCATTAATTAGGGCTGTCAATGGTACCCTTTTAATCGTTTACCCTACCCATATCGTATTCGATAAGACGGGTATGGGTAAGGTTTTTTTTTCGTTAAGTTATCGGGTATGGGTATGGATAAAAAAAAAATTCGTTAATTTATTAGGTAAGGGTATGGGTAAGGCTATTTCGTATTCGTTAATTACCCGTACCGTTATATATAAAGTTTATAATATTTATCATAATAAAAAAATATAATTTTGAGATTCAATTAATATGTTAATAACAAACTAAATAAAAAAGATATGCTTGTAAGATTCAATTGATATGTTAATAATTAAACTAGACAATTAAATTGTAAGATTTGATTGAGATAATAGTACATTAAATTGAAAAATATATAATGGTAAGATTCAATTGATATGTTAATTAATTTTGTTTGATTTTCATTAATGCGCTACAACGTTCATTCATGGGCTATATTAAAAAAAATAGTAAACTTTTTCAAAAGATCCCTTCTTCTCCGTTGTCGTTTGAGAAAATATTGTATAATTAGTAATTAGTTATGAAATTTTTTTTTTGTGACAATTGACATGAGAAGATATTGTATGATTTTATTATATTTAAAGTATTATTCAATGTTGCACTTTATTAATATATTTATTTGTTATTATATATTTATCTCAATTGTATCATTTTTTTCATTGAGTTATTAACATTATTACCCATTTTCTACCGTTACCCTACCTTTACCGTTAATTTTTAACGGGTAAGGGTAGGGTACGGGTAAAGTCAATTTTTAACGGGTAAGGGTAGGGTATGGGTAAAGAAAATTTTAACGGGTACGGGTATGAAAAATGTCTATACCGTATCGCACCCTACCCATTGACAGCCCTACCATTAATTAGAATATCACACCATAAATTTCCACCAAACTCTTTCCATTTGTGATACATTCACTGTATATATATATAATTAAATTGGGGGAAATAAAAATAAGAGCGCACCGGACATGTCTAAAACCGTATAAAGTATTGCGTTAATCAATTGATTGGCGCAAAGAAAGTTATGAAATGATTATATCCAACGCCAAAAATGGTTAAAAAATTCACGGTAAAACATTCTGTTGTTTCAAAATATAGGTTCTTTTTAGAGCGCAGTTTGAGTTTCCTGTTGCAATATAATTCAAATAAAACTCTAATAAATAAAGGAGGAGAAATTCAAACTATCTTTTCTATTATGAAATTACAATATATATTTTACAATACATGATCAATGGCTATTTATAACAAAACAAAACCGACTCATTTCATTTTTTTTGCTAACCGACTCCAATTTTTTTACAGCTCAAAATTTTTTGGCATATCAATTTCAATTCCAAATTTCCTACCAACAATGTTTGACCTTTGACCATGCACTTTTCATACTATGCCGACATGGCCAATTTTTCAATTTGAGTTTACACTACAAATTCCTCCCTTAAACTCAAATCTCTTCCGTCTTTCATTCCAATCTTCGTCTTGCAATTATTGAACAGCTCCGTTGGCAATGTTTTTGTGAAAATATCTACTGCTTGATCATGACTTGCTACGTGGCTCATTTGCACATCTATGTCTTTGCTTCTCTCGTGATGTACCAGATTCTTTGCTAATTCAATCGCCGATTTATTGTCGACTCGAATCTCAGTTGCCTCATATTGCGGAAGTTTTAGCTCGCGTAGTAAGTTCCTCAACCAAATTGCGTGTCCAACGCAATATGATGCTGCTACGTACTCCGCTTCACATGTCGATAATGTCACTATTGGCTGCTTCTTCGAGACCCATGTAAATGCCGTATCTCCCATATAGAACACATAGCCTGAAGTGCTCTTGCGATCATCTACATCTCCGCACCAATCATTGTCGGAGTAACCCATCAATTTGTATTTTTCTGAATTCGAGTAAAACAACCCGAGTGCTTCAGTTCCTTTGATATATCGCAAGATTCGCTTGATTGCCTTCCAATGCGAGTACTTCGGTTCCTCCATAAATCGGCTCACCACGCCGACACTATATGCAATATCTGGTCTTGTGCATGTCAAATATCGCAAACTTCCTACTAGGCTTCGGTATTTGCTCGCATCTACTCGATCTCCTCCCTCAAACTTAGAGAGTTTTGTACCGAGTTCCATCGGTGTTGACACGGGATTGAATTCATCCATTTTATATTTCTTTAAAATTTCTTTTGCATACGCCTCTTGCGACATAAATATTTCTGTCTTTTCTTGTCTAACTTCTAACCCAAGAAAATATTTCATCAACCCCAAGTCTGCCATCTCGAATTCTCGAGTCATGACTTCCTTAAATTCTTTTATCATTTTCTCATCTGTTCCCATCAATATGAGATCATCAGCATATAAAGCAACGTATAGCAAATTACCTTCCTTTTCTTTCACATACAGTGCATGTTCATACGGACATTGCTTGAACTTGTTCTTCTTGAGATATGTGTCAATTCGAGAGTTCCATGCTCGAGGAGCTTGCTTTAGTCCATAGAGCGCCTTTTTCAATTTCAGCACTTGTGTCTCCTTTTCGGCTTTCATGTATCCAGGTGGTTGCTCCACGTATACTTCTTCTTCAAGCACGCCATTTAAAAATGTCGATTTCACATCCATTTGATAGATTGACCACTTGAGTTGAGCTGCTAGTTATATAAGAAGTCGAATTGTCTCCATTCTCGTAACCGGGGCAAAAACTTCATCATAGTCAATCCCGGCCTTTTGTCGATATCCCTTTGCTACGAGTCTCGCCTTATACCTCTCGATTTTGCCTTGTACATTCATCTTCTTTTTGTATACCCATTTAACTCCTATGGGTTGACATTCTTCTGGCAATTCTACCAGCTTCCAAGTGTCGTTCTTTTCAATAGCAGCGATTTCTTCATCCATCGCATCTCGCCACTTTTTATCTCTCACTGCTTCTTCAAATGTAATATTTTCGGCATCTGCTAAAAGATATACTAAATGTACCTCAGGTATTGATTCATATATATCTTGCAAGCTTCTTGTTCTTGGTTGTCTTGGCTCATCTTCATCATCGAAGTTCTCGTGACTTGTGTTTATTGTTGTCGGTGTAGAGGTTGACGGTTCTTCTTCTTTTTCATTCGCCATCTCGTTTTGGTTGTTCCAGTCCCATACGATTTCTTCATTTACTTGCACATCTCTACTTATTGTCACCTTCTTTTCGATCGGATCGAACAATCTAAAAGCCTTCATCTTCTCGTCATACCCGATGAACACATACTTCTTGTTTTTATCATCTAATTTGGTTCTTCTTTGATCTGGTACACGTGCATAGGCCACGCTACCGAAAATCTTGAGATGTGACACCGTCGGCTTGATTCCGCTCCAAACTTCTTGTGGTGTCTGATCCATCAGTTTTGCATGCGGACATCGATTCTGCACATATACGGCACATCGTACCGCTTCTGCCCAAAATTCTTTAGGCATATTTTTACTCTTTAACATCGACCGAACCATGTCGAGAATGGTTCGATTCTTTCTTTCTGCTACGCCGTTTTGCTGAGGCGAGTAGGGAGCTGTCAGGATTCTCCTTATGCCGTGTTCGTCACAAAAATTCGTGAAGGCAGTTGACACATACTCACCGCCTCTATCCGACCGCAACGCCTTAATATAATGGCCGGTCCTCTTTTCAACCATCGTCTTGAATTTCTTAAAAACTTCTAGTGCCTCAGACTTCTCTTTAAGGAAATACACCCATGTCTTTTTTGTATAATCATCAATAAAAGTAATAAAATACCTCTTTTCTCCAAATGATTTGGGTGTGATCGGACCGCATATGTCGGTGTGTACCAAGTCGAGAATTCTCTTCGCACGATACTCTGCACTTCTAGGAAACGAGCTTCTTGTTTGCTTGCCAAGTACACATCCTTCGCAGAATTGTTTGAGGTAATCTATGTCGGGTAGACCATGGACCATGTTCTTCTTCGCTAGCTCTTTTAGACCATCTCGGCTCAAATGCCCAAACCGTAAATGTCATAGCGAGGCTTTATCTGTCATGTTGATTTTCAAACATGTTTCTTGAACGTTTCTCAAGTTGAGTTTGTACGTGCGATTCTGGGCCATCTCCACCCGTGCAATTAGGTAATTTCTTTTATCTTTCAGGAACATCACCCGATTTTTCATGAAAATCAAGTAGCCTTTTTCCATCAGTTGTCCAACGCTCAGAATATTACTTTTCATATCTGGCACATAGTATACATTTTCAATTGTACTTTCTTTGCCGCTATGATAAAATTTGATTTTACCTCGACCTTTTACTTGGATCTTTCATGCATCGCCAAATGAAACGTGACCATCTTTAATCTCTTGCATCTCCTTGAATAGATGTTTGTGCCTACTCATATGATTGCTAGCACCCGTGTCGAGATACCATACTGTGTCGCTGTCGAGAGTGGTATCATCATGTGCCATCATTAGAACGCCGTCGTCTTTTGTCTCTTCTGTCACGAAATTCATGTTTTCTTCTACCTTCTTTGGTAATCGACAATCTCGCGCATAATGTCCATATCGACCGCAGTTATAACAGTCGACGGCGGGACGATATCCACGACCACCTCTTCCTCGGTCACGTCCTCTGCCACGCGAGTTTTGCTGAAATTCAGTTGGCTGCTGTTTTTCTTGGTAGTTATTATTTCTACCACGGCCTCGTCCTTGACTAGAGCCACGGCCTCCAGATCTGCCTCCTCTTCCTTGATGGTTATGCTGAGCATACATCGCTTTATCTTCATCAATTTTCGCTTTTGCTTGCAGCACCTCGTCAAGGAATTCTTCATTTTTCTTCTTTTTTCTTTGCTCATGGGCCTCTAATGACCCGGCTAACTCATCGACGGTCATTTCTTCTAAATTCTTCGATTCTTCGATTCTTCAATTGCACACACCACGTTCTCAAAATCATTGGTTAATGACCGCAAAATTTTCTCTACGACCCTTGCATCAGTTAGGATTTCGCTATTTCTCTTCAATTGATTCACCACCGTTTGCACACGAGTGATGAAGTAGGAGACTCCTTCCGTCTCCTTCATTTTCATGGCCTCCAATTCGCCTCGCAGGGTTTGGAGCCGCACTTGCTTGACTCGATTAGCGCCTTTGTATGCCTTTTCGAGTATATTCCATGCCTCCTTTGAGGTTGTCGCACTGGTTATTTTCTCAAAACTGGATTCATCAACTGCTTGATAAATTAGATAAAATGCAGTTTTATCACCTTTGCATTTTTGCTTTAACGCTTTCAACTGAGCCACCGTCATGGCATTTACTTCCTCCTCTGTCGGCTCTTCATAGCCAGCCTCGACTGCTTCCCATGCATCTTGAGCAGCGCTTTCATATGTATACACCAATTGTCGTAATTTGACTTCGTGAGTCTCGGCAACGGCAAGTTCCCGATCGACGTCACGCCAGTATTCGCCATCGGCTCTTGATACCAATTTGTTGCAATAATATTCAAATAAAACTCTAATAAATAAAGGAGGAGAAATTCAAACTATCTTTTCTATTATGAAATTACAATATATATTTTACAATACATGATCAATGGCTATTTATAGAAAAACAAAACCGACTCATTTCATTTTTTATGCTATCTGACTTTAAGCCTAACCGACTCCAATTTTTTTACAGCTCAAAATTTTTTGGCATATCAATTTCAATTCCAAATTTCCTACCAACAATGTTTGGCCTTTGACCATGCACTTTTCATACTGTGCCGACTTGGCACTATGCCGACATGGCCAATTTTTCAATTTGAGTTTACACTACATTTCCTTCTTTTAACCCTTTTAAACCCTAATTTTTCTCTATAAATGTATATAAACCGTTCTCTAAACTCTCAGCCTCTGAGTGAAAAAAAAAAAAAACAAATTGAAGAAAAAAATGGAAAAGATGGCTAAAAGTGAGCTCAAGCCTTTACAAGTATTGCCGCAACCCCTGCATGCGATAAACTTTGAACCAGATTTTAATAACCAGCCTGAACTTGAGCTCGAGCGTGAGCGCAGAGAGACTGCCGTAATGGCCTATAGCGTGGCCACTTTGAGGGACAAACTAATAAGAATCGAAAATGAGAATGTCGAGCTCGAGATGCGGGTATTACTGTACGAAGGCTTGTGTGGAAGAGATTTTGCAATGCTTTCAGAAAATCAATTGCGGGTTGTAGGTGATGCCTTGGGTCAATTGATCTCTCAGGTACTTGAATGGCTTAGCATCGCTAATGGTGCAAATAAGAGGACGGGTGTACCTATGGGACCCGTTGCTGCACTAGCTACTGCAGAACCAGCTGAACCTTGTACTCAGTCATTGTTTGGCTATGAGTTTCCTATGGAAGGGATGAATTATGTTGGGTGTTTGATGACGCTAACGATGGTGACGACAGCGAAGATAGTGAATACTACAATGAGTGATGTGTTGTTATGGTGGCAAGAGGCTTAGATAAGGAGAGTTGTTAGTTTTAAGTGTTGATGCATCATAATTAATAAGGAGAGTTAATCTCGTACTTTAAAGTTCCAGTTTAGCATATAATTTCTTATTGTTATGAAGTCTTTGTTGGATTTTTATGAATTATTTAAATGTTAAGTTGCTGTCATTTTTATTTGTTCTGTTTTCATCCTTAATTAATCAAATAATCTTACAAAACATTGATGAGTATATATCGTTTTCTTGCTTGTTGTTTGTATTAATTGGATAAATTTGTGGTGGAGATAGGGTTAAGGCACAGGGCCCACAGATCAGGGTTTCTGGTGCGGTTTTCAGGGAATTTGGTAATTGGTAGGTATATAATAGTTGTTTGATATTAGAAGAGCTTTGAAGGATGTATCATGTATTATTGTAATGCATGGAAAGTGATGGGGGTTTTAACCCCAACCCCCCACTTGTTTGCAAAAAAAAATAATTGTTTCTTGTGTTTTGATGATTAATTTGATCTACTTAGCACTTCCGTCTGTAGATTGGGAAATTCTAAGGAGAACTATCTTATCTTAAATTGTTGGCAAAGATCGATACAAAATAAAAAAAAAAGAGCATATTGTAACTTGATCTACGTACTTGAAAAAGGTTTAAATACCAATCTGAGCCACCATTTTTAACCAAGAAAGAAGTTAGATTAAAAAGCCATACAAGTAAATAACCAGCTTTTCGCGTGCTGACAAGAAAATAAACATGAAATGTTACATGAAAATGCCATCTTTGTTTCCTCAAAAAAAAAAAAAATAATAATACAAATAATAACTAAGAAAACGCTATCATTGAGCACAGTTTTCCTAAAGTTGTTAATTGTTGGCAAAAGTTTTTCAAAATGTCATCGACCATTTTATTCAAACATTCCTCAATTTCTGGTCGCAAGAGAATACTGATCTTGTGTTATGTAAGAAAACCTTGCTTAAAACGTAAGCAGTGAAACAAAATGAAAAGTAGTGAGAAGTTATGTTTCTATTTTACTGTAGTCAAGACTGGACCGGACCACATGACTCATGACCTATCAACAAATCAGTGGGAAACGAGAGGTCACAGGTTCGAAATCCGGTTGGAGGATCTTTATAGACATTTAATTTAAAAATAAGTTGAGAGGTTTGATCCCCAATTTATCTTCAAAAACAAATCAGTGGGAAACATAGTAACACAGTTCACTACAAGAACTTCCTCACAGAATAACGCCACAAAACACTAGAGGAGATAGTAGAGCTCCCCTCGGACCCCTCCCCTAGTTGTAGTCCCCTCCCCAGCATGCCGCTGGGATTTTATTGTTTTATTTTATTTATTGGTTCTCACTTTAACGTTCGTGCGCATGTAGAGTTGCAATTTCGGGTTTGAAAGGTTATCATGTTTGTACACAGATCCTCTGCTAAATTTGTAATTTATTCGACTCAATTATATTTGTTATTTAAAAATGTAATTAATTAAATACATTTATGTAGTACTCTTGCTGTGTTGGTTCTGAATGAGTTTATTTATTTATTTTTTTTCAATGATGCCGTTTGCTCGTCGGGAGTACAACTAGAATAATCCAGTATAAAATAATAAATATATTCGACGTTCATTTCCGTAACTGTGGTTATTCTACTGGATTTTTTATAATAATAAATTTTAAGGCCTCCGGGAGAATTATTTTCGTTCTTCGATGAAAAACTTCAATAATAGCATAAATTATTAAAATTATTTTAAAATTAAGTCAACATCACTGAAATTAATAATCTTTTTATTGGATAAGTCTCAAAAGTATTCATTTTAGACCATGTAAAATTTATTATTATTATTATTATTACTATTATTATTTTTTATCATTATTATCATAAATAATAATAATAATTGGCGGTAATAGTAATATTGTATTCGTAAATCGTAACTTAGTTATGCCGTAAAACTTAATTACGACAATTCATAGTACGCAAAATTTATATAATTTTAACTATCTTATAAGTCTTGCAGTATAAAAGGCATCAGTTTTTTTTTTTTTTTTTTTTTTTTTTTTGAAAGTTAGAAAAGGCATCAGTATATTCCTCGAGCGTACTTGTTTGCATCAGCTTGATGCTTAAAGTGAGAGCTGGTTCTGTGTTTGTAGACTTGAAGTTAAGGACAACGCATGTCTCTAATTGAAAATTCAACTGGAGATTTTTGCTGATACTTAAAATTGAGAGGTTTGAACTTTGAATTCTCAAAAAAAAAAATATTACATTCGACATTAATTACCAAATTTATTTCATAATCATGTCCAGCAAACTCTTTCCCAAGTAAGATGTGCATTGTACATATTCAAAAATTGGCATTAGTTAATTTAGGGGAAAGAAAACTAGTGTCACCCACCAGGTCTAAACCGTGAATTCGAGATAATCAGTTGATTGGCTCAAAGGATGCTATGAATGATTGTAACCAACGATGGAGATTGCATGTTCAAAGATAAGTTCTTCGTACAATTTCCTCTTTTAAAAAAACCCTTAAACCCTAATTATTTTCTATAAAAATGAAGGATTTCTCCACTAGAAGCACGCCTCTCAAAACACCAGTCTCTGAGAAAATAAAAAAAGGAAGAAATGACTGAGACTAAGGTCAATATGAATGTGCATAGGATCAGTTTACCATGTGGCATTAATGTGTATGTGATTACATACAGCTCTGAAGTGTTAGATTATTTGGTGTTGGAACGGCCTGTCCCAATTCTGGGGCGGCCCGGTCCAATGCTCTGGGGCGGTCCGGTCCAAGTCTGGGACGGCCCGTTCCAGACTCTGCGCCATATTAGGAAATAATCTATTTTTGGTGGGCTGATTCTGCTTGGTTTCCAAGTCATTAAGTTATATGGTAATAGGCTAAACGTGGCTGTGAAGAAAAGCAAAGTTTTGTGCAGGGGTGTGTTGCCTTTTATAGGTGGTTATATTTAGAAACAATGGCTATTTTCTGATGGGTAAAATAGGTATTGTTTGGAGGCCAAGAAGCCTTTGGCTCTCTGTATATAAAGGGGTTGGTCCCCAAGGGACAAGATAATCACGTTGCTGGCTGTATACATGTGTTGATAACAGCCATCTTCAGCCTCTCTCTCTATTCTTCCATCACATAGTTAGAGAAGGTGCCCTAGTTCAGGCATAAGGGTACCAAGGCGTGTCTTGTTCTCTTGGAAGACCTCTCTCCCGACTTTGGTGCGTGGAATAGCTTTGGTGAAGGGGCACATACGTCAAGAACTCGAGGAGATCCAAGATTCAGGCCATAGCAATGGAATTAGGTAAGCTTCCGCTCAAAGATTTAGTTTCTGGTGTTTTGGAACGGTCCGGTCTATGACCAGAACGGTCCGTTCCAACTGCTGGTTCAGCGAGTTATGTTTAAGTTTCTGGGTTGCTTATTTGACATGTTAGAACTGTTAATCCTTTGGCCTTTAAAGCAAACCCACAAGTGGTATCAGAGCCACTCGTCGTGAGCCAGTAGCATGACACATAAGTTTGGATCTATTTGAATTGATTTGGTGAGATTGTTGATTTGAACTGAACTGTTTAAGTTTCTGGCACATATGTTTTGGAACGGCCTGTCCCAGGTCTGGAACGGCCCGTCCCAGGACTGGGACTGCCCTTCCTTGGACTGGGACGGCCCGTCCCAGGACTGGGACTGTCCTTTCCTGGACTGGGACGGCCCGTCCCAGGACTGGGACTGCCCGTTCCAGACTTTTTTTCTGGAATTTTTTCTGGATTGTTTTTTCTGAACTGTTTCTGACTTATCTAGCTTTTAGACGGTTCGTTTCATGGCTCGAACGGACCGCTCCATTGTTTATTAAGTTATTGTGCCAGACTTATTGTTTGTGAAATTGCAATTGCTTGAAAAGATTTTGAAAATTAAGTTAAAGTTTTGAAAATTCAAAATCGGTTAAAATCTGACCTAATTGGATGAATTAGATTTAGAGTAGATCTATTGTCAGGTTAGGAGAGAAATCTTTAGGGTTTCTCGACCTAGATTAGGACGACAAATTCTACTCTTCTCTGCGGTTTTCAGGCGGTCCGTTCCACTCCGGGACGGCCCGTTCCACTTCAGTTTTGGTTGCAAACTGTTAGGTATTGACCAGAGTATAGGACGGTCCGTTCTACAACCAGAACGGTCCGTTCCAGAACCAGATTGTTAGGTTTTAAGCCAAAATTCAAGTTGTTTGTACTGGTAAGGTACAAATGACACTTTATGCATCCCTCCTCTTCTCTTCTTTGCCGTGGTTTTCATTAGTAAGAGCTGTAAGCGTTGGGTTACACCATGTTGTCACGAGGACAAGTTCTGTCGCAGAAAATAAGGTCGGCGCCTAAAGTGTCCATATGACCCTGGCCTTTTCTGGGAATCTTGCCTGGATGTGGTGTAATTTCAATGGCTGCTGGCTGAACGGGAGACCACCGCTTTCTTTTCTTACCTCAATATGACTCGTACTGGCTTGTATGGTCATATCTCTCTTTGGTTCTCTTCTGGTCTATTTAGGGCGGACCGTTCTCTCACCAAAACGGTCCGTTCCATGTTTGTTGATTCGTATGTTTTTTTTCATACGATTTAATGTATATATACCATAGAGTTTGCAACTGGGTCCTAAGTCTATATCATCCTAGGTCAATATTTAGTTAGGCTTTTCATATTAGGATTAATGTGCATAATGAAAAGTCTAGAATTAGGTATATTTTAAGTCTAATATAAAGGTAATTTGAGTTGTATTTTGAGAATTGAACCAATATTAATATCATCCCGCCAAAGTGGGCTCTCATATTAATGGTTGTTTCAAAGACTCAGGTACAAAGTGTATTAAGGTACATGTAACTTCTAAACTATGGATCGGCCCAAAGGAAGGACATAATTTAAAAAACTACATGTACAATGTTTTGGTAGAATCAAATGGGTAATGATTATAAGGTTTTACATACAATTAATTAATCGGCCCAAAGGAAGGTTAATTAATTGATATGTTATGAATCGTTACATTTGATGCTACACCTAGTTAATTGAAGTTTGCTTGGAGACTCCAAAGAGCACTTGCAAATGAATAAAGACTAGTAGATGGGATTTAGACCTTTATATTTTATGATTTAACTTATACATTATGGTTATTAACATTAGTGTATTTTGTCTTTGGTTTATTTTAGCAAATATTCCAGCTAGCATTAACAGCATACCCATGCTGACTGGTTCCAACTTTAAGGAATGGAAAGAGAACTTGATGATAGTTCTCGGTTGTCTAGATCTTGACCTTGCATTTAGGGAGGATAAACCACATGAGATTACTGCTAAGAGTAATCAACAACACATTCAAAGTGTGGCTCAGTGGAATCGCTCCAATCGCATGGGCATTATGATCATAAAGAAGACAATCCCAGAGGCATTCAGGGGTACCATTTCTGATTCCGATGAGGCTAAGGCATGCTTGGAAGAAATTGAGAAGAGATTTGCCAAGAATGAGAAATCGGAGATTTGTACATTCATGGCAAGACTCACCTCTATAAAGTATAATGGAAAAGGCAACATTCGTGAGTACGTTTTGGAAGTATCTAATCTTGCTTCAAAGTTACAAGCCCTTAAGTTAGACATATCTGAAGAAATTCAGGTGTGTCTAGTGCTTAACTCTCTCCCTAGTCAGTATAACCATTTCAAGGTTACTTATAACTGCACTAAGGACAAGTGGACTCTGAATGAACTGATTTCGCATCTAGTTCAAGAAGAGGAAAGGTTGAAGCTTGATAAGACACATAGTGCTAACGTTGCCTCTACTTCCAAGAATAATGGGAAGAAGAAACAAAACAAGAAGTCAAAGAATCCAAATGGGTGTTTCTTCTGTGGCGAAGAGGGACACAAGAAGACTGATTGTGCAGGCTACATAGCTTGGCGCAAGAAGAAAGGTATGTCTCTCTCTTTGGTTTGTTCAGAAGTTAATTTAACTTCAGTACAAAAGGATACTTGGTGGATTGATTCGGGTGCTACAACTCACATAAGTATCTCTATGCAGGGTTGCCTGAGCTGCCGCAAGCCAAATGATGGTGAAAGATACATCTATGTGGGCGATGGCAAGAAGGCACAAGTTGAAGCTATTGGGCATTTTAGATTGTTACTTAGGACTGGATTGTATTTGGATTTATATGAGACTTTTGTTGTACCGTCTTTTAGACGAAATTTAGTTTCTATTTCTGTACTGGACAAATTCGGTTACTATTGTTCTTTTGGAAATGGAAAATTCAGTTTATCTCATAATTCTAAATGCGTTGGATCTGGTTTTCTTTCAGTTTATGACAATCTATATTCTTTGGAAACTATTGCTTCATATAATGAATCTTTGCATACAAGTACTAGAAGTGTTAAGCGTAAATTAACTCATGAGAATTCAGGTGCACTTTGGCATAAGCGTTTAGGTCACATTTCTCCAAAGAGAATTGAAAGACTTGTGCAAAGTGAAATACTCGATCCTTTAGACATGACTGATTTAAGCCCATGTAAAAGTTGTGTTAAAGGAAAACAAACCAATAAAAGGAGATATGATGCCAATAGAACGAGTGATGTCTTAGAACTGATTCATACGGATATTTGTGGACCATTTCCTACACCTACAAGGAATGGTCAAACTTACTTTATCAGTTTCATAGACGATTATTCAAGATTTGGTTATCTATATCTATTAAGTGAAAAAGCGCAAGCTTTGGACGTGTTCAAATCATTTAAGGCTGAAGTTGAGTTACAACTCAACAAAAGGATTAAGCAAGTCAAATCTGACCGTGGTGGTGAATACTATGGTAGATATGACGGTTCAGGTGAACAACGTCCAGGGCCTTTTGCTAAGTTCCTAGAGGAAAATGGCATTGTCCCTCAATATACCATGCCAGGATCGCCTAGCATGAATGGAGTAGCTGAAAGGCGAAACAGAACATTGAAGGACATGGTTAGGAGTATGCTCAGTCATACTAATTTGCCAAGATCTCTTTGGGGCGAAGCGCTTAAAACGGCAGCCTATTTACTCAATCGTGTACCAACTAAGGCAAATAACAACAAAACTCCATATGAAATGTGGACTGGTAGGAAACCAAGTTTACAACATTGTCGTATTTGGGAATGTCCAGCTGAAGCTCGGCCTTACAAGCCAAATGAGAAGAAGTTGGACGAAAGGACAGTTAGTTGTTATTTCATTGGATATGCCGAACGTTCTAGGGGTTACAAGTTTTACGATCCCACTAATAGGAATATATTTGAGACGATTATAGCTAAGTTCTTTGAGGATGTTTTGGTTGTGGGGGGAGATATGACACATCAGGATATTATCTTCGAGGAGGAAACAAGCACTGATCTTCAAACGGACCGGTCTGAAGCTGAAACAGAACGGTTGATCATAGATACAGTGCCCAGGATTGAAACGGACCGTTCCAATGCTGGAACGGACCGTTCCAATGCTGGAACAGATCCTGTTCCAGATCCTATGGACTTGGATCTTGGAAATAATCAAGTTGAAGATAATAATGTCATTGAACAACTGCAGACACCTCAAGAACTTGTGCCTAGGAGATCCACTAGAGAGAAAAGACCAGCAATACCTAATGATTATGTGGTCTATCTCCAAGAACATGAGTTTGACATTGGGATGATGAAAGATCCTCATGATCTTCGTCAAGCTTTGGACAGTCCAAACTCACAAAAGTGGATCGATGCCATGAATGAAGAAATGAAGTCCATGTATGACAATGATGTATGGGACTTAGTACCATTACCAGAAGGAAAGAAACCTATTGGTTGCAAATGGATTTTTAAGACCAAAAAGGATTCTAAGGGTAATGTGGAAAGGTATAAGGCACGTCTTGTCGCTAAGGGCTTTACTCAAAAAGAAGGTATTGATTACAAAGAGACTTTCTCTCCAGTTTCATCGAAAGACTCTTTTAGGGTAATCATGGCACTTGTGGCACATTTAGATCTTGAGCTTCATCAAATGGATGTTAAGACTGCGTTTCTCAATGGAGACATTGATGAAACCATCTACATGGTGCAACCACCCCACTTTGTATCGGACGATCCAAAGAAAATGGTTTGCAAACTTAAGAAATCCATTTATGGGCTCAAACAAGCGTCTCGACAATGGTATTACAAATTCCATCGAGTGATTCTCTCATTTGGTTTCGAGAGTAACCCGGCGGATGATTGTATATATCACAAGTTCAGTGGGAGTAAATATTCTTTCTTGGTTTTGTATGTGGATGATATACTGCTTGCCACAAACGATAAGGATATGTTGCATGAAACTAAGAAATTTCTATCTAGACATTTTGAAATGAAAGATCTTGGTGATGCATCATACGTGTTAGGTCTTAAAATACTTAGAGATCGTTCTCAAGGTATTTTGGGTCTATCACAAAAGGCCTATATCGATCAAGTACTCAAGCGGTATGATTTGGAAAACTGCAAACCAACAGAGACCCCTGTTGCTAAAGGGGACAAGTTCAGTCTTGAAACAATGTCCCAAAACACAGTTGGAAAAGAAGCAAGTAAAGGACAATAAGTATGCCTCTATAGTTGGAAGCATAATGTATGCCCAAGTGTGTACACGTCCATACATTGCTTTCATTACAGGTATGCTAGGCAGGTATTTGCATAATCCAGGAATTCAGCATATCAAGGCAGCCAAACGAGTTTTGAGATATCTTCAGAAAACTAAAGACTATGCACTAACATATCGGAGATCAGATAGGCTGGAGGTCATAGGATATTCTGATTCTGATTTTGCGGGGTGTCAAGATAGCTTAAAATCAACCACAGGGTTCATCTTCATGATGGCAGGTGGAGCTGTTTCATGGAAAAGTGCCAAACAATCCCTAGTGGCATCTTCTACCATGGCAGCAGAATGCGTGGCTTGCTATGAGGCATCATTATTTGGAACATGGTTGCGAAATTTTGTCACTAGGCTGCGTGTAGTGGACTCTATCCAGACTCCACTAAGAATTTTCTGTGACAATAACTCGGCAGTCATGTATGCTAACAACAACAGAAGCTCAGCCAACTCGAAGCACATCGACATCAAGTTTCTGTCTGTTAAGCAAAAGGTTGAGAATGACGAATTATCAATCAAGCACATTGGAACAAACTCAATGATAGCGGATCCACTCACTAAAGCATTAATACCCAAGCAGTTTCTGAAACATGTAACTAGTATGGGTGTAATTTCAGTTGAGAATTCTAGGCTTTAGTGGGAGTTTTGTTCAGTGGGAGTGCTAGATTAGATGATGGATTTAGTTTATTCAGTTATTCAGTGTATTATGTAATGAATATTTCTGCAGAAATGAATAAAGTTTCAGTTTTCAGATTCAGTTTCAGTTTTCATTCTCAATTTATTTAAGTTGACCTCACTTCAGTTTTGGGTGACCAATAAAGTTGGAAATAGACACGTGACAGTCACACTTACGTGTATTTTTCATACCACTTATACACATCTTAATTCGATGTCGTTCTTTATAATGATATTGTGATCATTGTGAGTTTAGTTGCGACGGCTTTATAGGATTAGAGGCCTATAAATGCTATAATGTAACGAATGCTTCCTTGGTCTTCTATTTATTGTAAATGATGGACGGAATTAAAGGCACAAAATCTATTACCATAAAAATATGAGCTCATTAAGTTAAGGACTTTGGATAACACTAAGCATAATAGCCCAAGTGGGAGATTGTTAGATTATTTGGTGTTGGAACGGCCCGTCCCAATTCTGGGGCGGCCCGGTCCAATGCTCTGGGGCGGTCCGGTCCAAGTCTGGGACGGCCCGTTCCAGACTCTGCGCCATATTAGGAAATAATCTATTTTTGGTGGGCTGATTCTGCTTGGTTTCCAAGTCATTAAGTTATATGGTAATAGGCTAAACGTGGCTGTGAAGAAAAGCAAAGTTTTGTGCAGGGGTGTGTTGCCTTTTATAGGTGGTTATATTTAGAAACAATGGCTATTTTCTGATGGGTAAAATAGGTATTGTTTGGAGGCCAAGAAGCCTTTGGCTCTCTGTATATAAAGGGGTTGGTCCCCAAGGGACAAGATAATCACGTTGCTGGCTGTATACATGTGTTGATAACAGCCATCTTCAGCCTCTCTCTCTATTCTTCCATCACATAGTTAGAGAAGGTGCCCTAGTTCAGGCATAAGGGTACCAAGGCGTGTCTTGTTCTCTTGGAAGACCTCTCTCCCGACTTTGGTGCGTGGAATAGCTTTGGTGAAGGGGCACATACGTCAAGAACTCGAGGAGATCCAAGATTCAGGCCATAGCAATAGAATTAGGTAAGCTTCCGCTCAAAGATTTAGTTTCTGGTGTTTTGGAACGGTCCGGTCTATGACCAGAACGGTCCGTTCCAACTGCTGGTTCAGCGAGTTATGTTTAAGTTTCTGGGTTGCTTATTTGACATGTTAGAACTGTTAATCCTTTGGCCTTTAAAGCAAACCCACATGAAGATGATGCAAAAGAAACAATGTCGCAAACCCTGGATGCGGGACGTGTCACAGCAGATTCTAATAACCTCCCGGAGCTCAATCATGCGCACAATATGAATGACCAAGTGGCCATTATGGAGGCGCGTTATGCCTCATTGACAGAAATATTAGTACAGCTTCAAAATGTGAACAGCCTGCTTGAGACACGTAGATTACTTTACGAGGGCTTGGGAGGACGGGACTTGTCCAACCTCCAAACAAAACAATTGAGGGCAGAAGCCGATACTGTGGATGAACTGTTGTCCCGTATACATGAAATGATAAGGGTATTAAGCCTTGAAGAACAAGGTCAAAATGAAGGTGTTGCTGAAACGGTTCTTTCTTCGACTCAGGAAGTGTTAGGCAACAGTGAGTATCCTATGGAAGGACAGGATGGCTTTGTGAGTAGCAGTGATAGTACTGAAGGTGGTGACGGTGAAGAGGATCATGACTACAACGCCAAGTGATTTGTTGTTGTGTTGTATTGGTTATGTATAAGGTGTTTGTGATTCTGGTTTGGTTGTTTTGCTAGGTTTCCTTGGTATTTATTTTACAAATTGAATTTTTTATTCAATAAATATATGGTATAGATATGGTTTTGGAGACAGGCATGGTGTTTGTCTCGAAATCATTTCGAAGACAATGGTGAGGATACTGTTGTCTTTCAGAGTCGATCGTGTGTGTTTTTGTGTCAACGCATACCAGTTTTAGGAGCCTTGATAGTTTTGTTCTAAATTGGTGTGTTTGCCTATGTTTTTGAGTCTATGTATCTTATGAATTATATTATTGTCAACTTGTGTGCCTTTCTTACTTGATCTGTTTTTATTTTTTCCCATGCAAAATATCAGTATATATTTTGTCTGTGTTTCGATGCAGCAAGCAGTTCTGTAATAAAGTTGTGAATAATCAATAATTCTATATTAAGAAAAATCATCATAAATTTTGGAAAACATGCAAAATATAAATGCAAAAAAGCAGAATACAACTTGAATCATGCTTACTTAAACACCAGACTTATTCGCCGAAAAAAAAAAGATTCACCAAACCTTCTGGTTAAATACATAGTAAAAATTGAGGTCTGAATAAATATGTAGCATAACCACAGCAAGATACCACTGCAATTTTCAATTGTTAATTAAAACCATTTGATTTTTCTTGAGGACCAGATTTTCGAGAGCTAAAATAAAATGTATATTAGCATTAAAAAAAATTACTTGAAATGTATATATCTGTGAGCACCGTTTTTCAAAAATTTGCAAGATGTACGTAATGGCATGGACAGCTAAGTTGTTATTGGTTGGCAAATTATTATTTATTTTTTGACGAAAAATAGGGCTCAAGCCCCTAAATTCGGCAAGTTATAGAAATGGTGACTTGAGAGAGACAAAACAAAACATGAATGACGCACTTTCACAATTCATCAAATGATGCATTAACATAAACAACTTGACAGCTAATGTCGACCAAGTCAAGAGGCAATATCCAAATAGGCTTGCCACCGCCAGAGAACTGCTTTTTAAGGTAAGATCATATTATTTCCTCCTTTGCAAATTGCAAATTTGCAAGGGTGTCTCTCTCTAGGTCACTGTGTACAAAGGCTTGCTCTGACCATGTAAATGCAATACACTGACCATTTAATTAGGTAAATGCAATGAATAGTACTCTCTCTAAACCCATCTTAATTCATGAGAAAATAATCTTGTATAAAGGCATGCTCTGACCAATTATCTAGGTAAATGCAATGCATAGATTACTATTACTAAACCCGGCTAAATTTATGAAATAATAATCTTGCTGCTTGCGACCATCCACCGCTGCTGGACCGAAAAAATTAATAATGACGTTACTATTCACACGAATTACGATAAAAACGGTTAAAAATTCGGAATTTTAAAAATAACGTTGTTGGATCGGCGTTTGGATCGCCGAAAATACAGAACGCTTGGATCGGCGATTGAAACGCCGATCCAAGCTTGGATCGGCATTCCAATCGCCGATCCAATTAATATGCCGTTTCCAACTTGTATATAATGTATAAATAAGTATTATAAACATAATATGTATATGTGTATAATACTTATTTATACATATATATATTATGTATTATATATTTAATATATTAAATACATATTATTGTATATAATTAAAATATATGATAAATATTACACATGTCGTAATATAAATTATATTTAATTTTATACATGTATATTATATTTATAATTATATATATTTGTATTTATATGTATATTTATTTATAAATTAAAAAAAATTTATATATTTTTATTTACATTTAATATATTTTGTAATAATAAAAATTTTAGGGGCTAAAAAGCAAATTTTGCATTAAAATAAAGTCAACTGAATTCTGTTGTTTGGATCGGCAATCCATTTGCCGATCCAAACAAAAACTTTCGCAACTTTTTTTGACTTTTTATTTTAATGCAAAATTTGCTTTTTAGCCCCTAAATTTTTTATTATTACAAAATATATAATTTGTGATTAGAAATTAAACATAATTAAAACATCTATTATAAAAATATAAGTATATAATTAAATTATGCATGTTAAATACATAATATTGTATATGTTTATAATGCTTATTTATACATATATATTATGTATCATATATTTTATATATTAAATACATATTATTGTATATAATTAAATTATGCATGTTGAATAGTTAAACATATTATTGTATATAATTAAAATATATGATATATAATATATATGTATAAAGCTATTCAACATGCATAATTTAAGATATAAAAGATCTTTTATATATTTAATGTATGTATATTCAACATGTATGTATATTTAATGTATACAAACAAATTTTTTATATATTTTTATTTACATTTAATGTACAACAAAAAATTTTATTGGACTATATTATAAAAATAATAATTTTAGGGTCATCGGCGAAAAAATTGAATATATTTTTATTGAATTTATTCGCCGATGACCCTATTATTATTATTTTTTCAAAATAGTCCAATAAAAAATTTTTGTTATACATTAAATGTAGATATTAATATATAAAATTTTTTTAATGTATAAATAAATATACATAGAAATATATGTACATTTTATGTACATATAATAATATTTATCATATATTTTAATTATATACAATAATATGTATTTAATATATAAAATATATGATACATAATATATATGTATAAATAAGTATTATACACATATACAATATTATGTATTTAACATAAATAATTTAATTATATAATTATATTTCATTTAGAAATTTCAATTGTGTTTAATTACTAATCACTAATTATATGTTTTGTAATAATAAAAAAGTTGAGGGCTAAAAAGAAAAATTGCAAATAAAAAAAATGTACAAAAGTTGGAAACGGAATGTTGTTCATTGTTATATGTGCATTTAATTGGAACGTCGATCCAAGCGTTCTGTATTTTCGGCAATCCGAACGCCGATCCAACAACGTTATTTTTAAAATTTAGAATTTTTAACCGTTATTATCGTAATTCGTGTGAACAGTAACGTTAGTTTTAATTTTTTCGGGCTGCTGGATCGATTAAAGGACCAACCTCCTCAGCTGAGGCCTTTTTAGTAAGCGCGTTTAGGGTTTAGAGTATAGGCTTACCAAAGCCCGTGAAAATTTTGGCTGTAAATTTAACCCACTATAGACTGAATTCACATCCTCTGCACGTCCGACAGAGTGCCCATCGGGCATCACAACCGTCCGATCAATTATGGGTGTCCCATGATTAATACCATATTGATAGGCCTGAAAAAAATTAACCGTTAAAATTAGATCGGACGGTCGTGATGAGATGGGCAGGGATACTGGTCCACTATAGACTCCTACTCCATGCAATAAAATTAACTGATTAAATAATTAACAGATAAAAATAGGGCGACAAAATGAACTACGATCAAAGCAATGTTTACGTTTCTACTAAGTCATTATTCATTGTGCAAAAATTTTACATTGGCCATTAATTACCATATCTACGCCATAATTGTCCAGCAAATTATTTCCACATATGTATGACGTGCATTGTACTACCTTATACCTGGGAGGCTGGCTGGGACATTTTATCAATTCATCTCGGGCATTGGCTACACGCCTACACCACACAAGTCATTCGTAGGGAGCTCAGAAAAGTCGCTTCCACAAAAACCCTCATTAAGTAATGCACGTACGTCAAGCTTGGTTTTCTCATTTTTAAGTTTTATATATCAATTCATCCCTTAATGGCAATTAGGGCTGGACAAAAAAATCGTAACTCGTGAATTAATCGAACTCGCTTCGAAAAAAACTCGGATATGACTCGAGTTAGAAAAAATCGAGTTACTACAACTCGAGTTAGACCCAACTCGAAATTAAATGACGTGATTTCGAGTAGGGCCCAACTCGATCGGCCCATAACTCGAGTTATCCGTGCACAGCCCATTATTTCGGAATATTATCGAGGTCTGGCCCAAAATTTCTTTCGCTGACCAAACCTAGAGCACTCCGCCTCTCTGCTCGATCTCTCACGCTCAATCCTCTCACTCTCACTCCGCTCTCCTCAGTCAGTTTCTCCTCAATCTCTCCTCTCACTCACTCACCGCCAGTCCGCCGCTCACCGCCAGTCCGCCACTTCGCTGCTCTCCTCACTCCTCTCACGCTCACGCCTCAATCTCTCTCAGTTTCTCCTCAATCTCTCCTTCTCATTCCGCCGCCACCGCGTGACCGAGTACCCTCTCGACCAGCCCCCACCTCCTCCTCTCCAGTCCCCTTCCCCTTCCCCTTCTATTACTCTCTCTGAGATCCAGCGCGACCTTCTCACACGCGTCGCCGCCGCTAACTGGGGCCCCACCTCCTCACCCACCGAAGAGCGCCACTTCAAGCCCGAACTCGTCAAGGAGATTTACGACACCGAGCTGCTCATGGTCGCTGTCCCTGCCTGAGGCCGAGTAGAATTTCGAGTAGAATTTTCGAGTTACGAGTTAACTCGAGTATTCATGACTTGATTTCGAGTTGCTCATGGGAACTCGAAACTGCCTTATGAATAAGTCGCGAGTTAACTCGAAATATTTCGACGTGACTTCGAGTAGACTGTAACTCGATCGCTACTCGACTCGAAACCACTCCTAATGGCAATACACACTTGCATAAAGACCCAAGTGGTTGGTAAATTTTTCTCGTGTGTTTGAGCTCTTGGTGTTTTACAAATTTTGTTAGGATGAATTTCGCATGAAAGTTTTTAATTTGGATATGTACGATGGGCGAGCACCTTGTCTTCTTTCCCATGCCATGTCCATTTTTTTCTTTTTTTCTTTTTTTTGGTTGGGATATAAGTCATATGTACAATACGCGTATTACTTATGGAAAGAGATTAATTGTTGGAAAATTGTGGCATGCAAATATATGGTAATTACAGTTGAGCAGGTTCTAGTGTCACAAGTTTTGGTGTCACAAATGTCACAATTTCTCTTTTTTTCATTAATATTTAAAAATTTAATTTTTAAATCCAAACATGATCTTATTCAATTTTACGAGCGATGTATTTTTATGTATTTTTTATAAATTTTGGAGTTTATTTGATATTCGATCAAGAGGCTAATACATGAACGTATTAAAATTAATCTGTTATAATTAACAACATTCGTTCATTTTTTGGCCTCTTGTTCAAATATCAAATAAACTCCAAAATTTATAAAAATTATATACAAATGCGTCGCTTGTAAAATTAAACAAGATCAATAGTTTGGATTTGAAAATTGATTTTTTAAATTTTAAAATATTGATACAAAAGAAAAAATTGTGGCATTTGTGGCACTAAAACCTTCCTCGTTATGTGCAAATTAATATATTTTTTTCCATACAGAGATCACTACGTATGTATAGATATAGTAGTCAATTAGTCTTAGAAGTTTTTAACAAAAGTGCAATGTCTTAAACACCGTACCAAAACTCATACCAGCTGTCAATCGGAATCAAGTATTTTCTGAATGTTCCCTGTATTCTCCTCTTTTATAGGGATATCTCCATACCGGTCACCGTTCCAGTTTAATTACTGACAGGAATGCAGTATATTTAAAACACATTATAAAAGTGAAAGACTGTCCTCAATGCTTTCAGGAAGATTTCTTAATTAAATTTCGTTAAACTTTTATAATTTGAAGCTTCTTCGTAGAATTTTTTGCACACGGTTTCTCTCGAAAGCCAACATGAAGACAGAGTGCAGGTCGGGCACCTATCTCAACCATGTCGATCTTGAAGTTAAAGTTAAATTGTTAAGTACTTCAAACCTCAAACCTACCATATGAAAATAGGTTAACGTATCATTAGGTGCCATTATTTGTTTATAATTCTATTGTTGAAACAATTGGAAAAAAAAGTTCAAAATTATTATTGGTCAACGGACTCACACAATTCATAAAGCCGAAAAAAAAAACAAAAAGAAAAGAGAAGAAGAAGAAGCTGAAAGTTGGGTAGCAACATCTAAGTGGATATAAGAAATTAAAAGGCAATTATTGATTTCTAGAAATAGCAAACAGATTTGCATATATTCTTACAAAGAGGTCATTCTATATCGACAAACTAATTACATCAATGGAATTGTGTAATTAATTTCTTTGACAAAATGATATAAAATAGTTATAAAAGAAATATTTTTTAGAAATCCATTTATCACCTTTAGGTGCTTATCGTATACAACTAATGTTTGCATCCTCAAATCATCTTGACTAATTGGGAAGCCTTGACTCGAATTTTGATAGCTTGTCTCTGCTATCTCATTTGTCTTTTCAACTATTTGGTTATATCCTTAATTACAATATAAAATAAGAATATAGGGCATCATGAAATTTAGAAAATTTAGAGTAATTATCAAACCATTTTTCTAACTCATGCGTATATGTCAAATTAGTTTCAGAGAATGAGTAACTTCTAGCAATACATGCATTATCACTTGTTAGCTTATCCTCGAAACTCATAGAATTATAGTTTTCTCCATTATCAAACATACGGTAATAAAAAGAGGATCTCTTTGATAACATATCATCCCAAAAAAAATTTTGGTTGCTTATTTATTGTGAATCCAACCGTTAGTTCATGCAAAATATGCGTCACATACATGTACAATCGACGATAAATAGAAACAGAAAAGAATGCATGCACATGCACACAACAAATCAGTTAGGATGAGCATTGCTAATAATATGTACCACTTTGGCATAATCCCCCCCCCCCCCCCCAAAAAAAAAAAAAAAAAAAACACAACCTTTTGCGTTTGTAATATGGCTTAAAAAAAGGCCTTCCCACAACCACATTTGCGTTTTGTAATAGGGCTTAAGAAAAGACCTTTTTGGGACCGTTTCCTTATATTGAAACATACCGAAAAAATTAATAGTAATGTTACTGTTTACACGAATTACTATAATAACTGTTAAAAATTCGAAATTTAAAAAATAACGTTGTTGGATCGGCATTCGGATTGCCGAAAATACAAACTGCTTAGATCGGCAATTGGAATGCTGATCCAAGCTTAGATCGGCATTCCAATTGCCGATCCAAAGCAAAATCCAAAATTCGGCAAAAAGTCAGTAACGGTTCACGAGGCTCTCGAATAATTAATTCGAAGAAGCACACAGCACTCCTACTTTTCGTTTCAAATTTTGATTAAAATACATTCTAGCATTTTATATCTCATAAACTCCTTAAAAAGCCAAAAAAGTGATTGCAGTTTGTCAATTTTTTAATTTACAATTTTGCTTTTTAGCCCTCAAAATTTTTGTTATTACAAAATATATAATTTGTGATTAGAAATTAAATATAATTTAAACATCTATTATAAAAATATAAGTATATAATTAAATTATGCATGTTAAATACATAATATTGTATATGTGTATAATACTTATTTTATACATATACATTATGTATCATATATTTTATATATTAAATATATATTATTGTATATAATTATGCATGTTGAATAGTTATACATATTATTGTATATAATTAAAATATATGATACATAATATATATGTATAAAGCTATTCAACATGCATAATTTAAGATATAAAAGATTTTTAATGTATAAATAAATATACATATATATAAGATTTTTTATATACATACAAATATGTATGTGTAAAATTAAATATAAATAAAAGTATTAAACAAACAACCTAAGCAATAGCCCATAATCCATCAACACCCATAATAGGGCTTTTAAGTCTGCACTGTCTTTGTCATCTGAAAAAATTAAAACTAAGTTTACTGTTCACACGAATTTCGAAAATAAATGAAAAAATAATCCAAATTTTTATTGCAGAGACTGTGGCCTCGTTGTGGTTTCATTTTTACTGTTTAATTTCTTATAAAAAAATGTGAATAAAATAGCAGATTGTTAGTTTCTCTCTCTGTGTCGCTTGTTATTTGTAGGCTGTCTTTACCATTTGTGTATTTGTGTACTCTTCAAAACCTGTAAAGTAGGATAATTGCCTTGTTGCTATTTGTCAACTTGTTAGGTTATTTGGTGTGCAACTTAATTTTATTATTTATTGGTAAATAATATCCTTTTGTACTGGACGAATGTTTTTCATGGGTAAATTGTAATTACTTGAACCTCATGCAGCAAGTAAAATTTTACAGATTGCTTCATCGGTTACATCCTTTAGTATTTTCTTGGTACTATTAAAAGTTCACTGGTGTTCTTCAAAAAGACGACTCTGATAGCTATCTGAATTGTAAACTGAACTTGAAGTGCATTGTGATAGCATACAATATACATCCCCAACTTTCTATCTTTTCCATCATAAACAGCATCTCAGGTGCCAAAAGAAACTTTGTTAGTCATGAAATATCCGTTGTCAATTTTCTCCTTTGGTGAGGCCCAGAAACATCACAGGAAAAGTGCATAGCATGAATAATAACAAAGTATAACTGAAGGTTAGAAGAGTACTGAGTCCATATGAGCAACTCTAAACAACTGTTACTGTTAAAATTTGTTTCAGAACAGAATAAAAAAAATATTAAAAAAATAAAGTAAGTACTCAGCTAGCTCTGCACTTTACCAATTTCCCTTGTTAGTCTTTCTTTGTAATTGTATCCAAGGCCAGCATTACTGTAAACTTTTTGGGGAACAGTTTTAGATTCTCAGATCCATACATGATCCTCCAAGAACTTGGTAATCAGGCAATAACGAGAATTTACCTTCATAGAACAGCACATACGAATATACAATGCAGGTAATACAGATCAAATCAGACGTCCCAAACAGAAGAAAGGAAGCACAGAAAGGCAAACCTACCAAATACAAACCACCAACTATACCATAAAAGCAGCCATTATAACGTAAACAAAACAAGAAAGAAGTCACTAATAATAATTATTTTTAAATATAGTTTGACAAGTGCTGGATGCACTCCTACAAGGACCTACCATCTATATATAGAGATCACTTTAGTTAGCTAGATATAAAACTCCTATATCACCTTGTTATCAGCTTTCAAAACCAAACTAAACCAACCTCCCTTTCCAAAGCAAAAACTGTACACTTCATTTCTCTTTAGTCAATTTTTCAGAAGCAATTCTAAGTTGAAGAGGCAGCTTGTCTGTCCTTGCGTTTCTCAGCTAAAAACTTGTCAGTATCAGCACCTTTAACTGTAAACTCCATAAGAAGATCTTCATACAATTTGGCGAGGGTGGTTTTAAAGTTATCTGAGGTTCTGAAGCTATAGGAGGCAGGGGGCGGGGGCGGGGGCTTTGGCTTTGGGTCCTCCACTACCTCTTGTGGGCTCTCTTCTGTCTCCTCTTCATCATCAGGTATTTTGGAGCCGACTATGACACCTTCCATGTATGCCTTGCATGCTCGCAGGATTATGCCACCATGCTCCTGGAAATGACCCGCTACATAGTCCTCAAAATGCTACAAGATGCAAAGGGATCAAAACTGATTATGCATGGTCAATAACATTACTGAAAGCTTAAAATTTCAAATATCATTTTTGAAGGCGTAATCTGTTCTCACTTTCTATATACCCCACTGCCCCCCCCCCCCAAACAAAAAAAAGGAAAAAAAAAAACAATTTTTTTCTTTTATTTTACCATTAAAACCTCAGAACTGCTGCAGCATATTTGGGTCACAGGCAAATGGCACCCAACCTATTAAACCAAGTCTAAAGGCAAGTAAATAAAAGTGGCAAATTTGCCTTTATAAAAAGAAAAATGGAGAAAACTAATTCCCCATGAAGAAGGCCAAAGCCATCAGCAATCTCAAGACAAAGGTACCTTAGGTGGATTGCGCAGGGAGTAGAGCATGGTCTTGCAGGATAAGAGGAAGGTGTTCTCATTGTACATCAGGGAATTGCGCTCACCAGTTGGGGTTTTGGCACTGCTCGCATAGCCAGGCTCATTGAAGTACGGCTTCTCATTCAGCACCAGCGCCTGGATCGAGACCAGAACCTGAAGCATGGTTGAGGTCTTGCTATTCCACTTCTCACACCCGCTTCCTGACCAGGTATTCAGCAGGCTCAGGCACACCTTCCCACATTGGTACAGGTTCGGGTTCAAACGCAGCCCGCCTGAGTGGTAGTGTGCTTTCTGGAATGACATTGTTTACACAATTTTGTTTAAATTATCATGGGATAGTATAATGCTATATTGTACAAGCATTTTATTTCATGGCGATACTTTGCTTTCTGGTTTTGTATCAAACTAGAGTCGATCAATTATTGTCAGCTTTGACTACCTTTAAATACAGATATGTACAGCACTAGGAGTAAAGTATAAAATGATTCCTTTTAGTCCTCAAGCATTCGAGATAGCCCATCTGGCTCATTACATCTCACATGAAGGAATTTTAAAACTCATTCAAAGTGACACATGGAAGTTGTCAGTAGATTTATAGAGACAAATCCACATCCACATCATTCCTAAATTAGAATTTGTCTCAAATTCCATAAATAGAAAGTAATATAGGACAAAAAGACAACTTGGTAGTCTAAGGACTGAATAAGAAATTCCAATTAATTTGGACCAAAGTAGAAATTACATAAAAACTTTTTAAAGCCCTATTAACTATTTGATCCATCAACTATTATCAAGTAAAAGATGAAATTGGCACAATACCCCAGTGTTAATAGTTTGGCACCAGAAACGTGTGCAACTGTAACAACAAAATTTGGTACAGAACTGAAATACAATACCAATATATACAATGCTTACAGGAGGATTATGAGGGTAGTCAGAAGGAAACTGGATATCAAAGAAGAAGAGCCCATTATGGTAAGGAGTTCCATCAGGGCCCACAATAGCAGCTCTTAACAGATCTATCCTGTCTTCACATGCTCTCACCATTATTGTATCTGCCAAAGAACAAATGAATTCATAATTCACTAACTTGTATTTGCAATGGTTTTGACCTTTTAGGGGGCATTTGGCAACACCATAAGTTAGTGGGGTTAGGGATTAACGTTAGTACTTTTGGAAATAGTGTTTGAGAAGAAGTTAGTAAATTTTAGTTCTAACGTGAGTACTAGCTTCGTTGATCTCAAACTGGTTGGGCAATTGTAGGTTAACAAGTTGGATTACTAACCTAAAAGTTAGGCTAAACTCATGCATGCCAAACACCCCCTTATTGTTTATCAGAAAATTCTGTACCTGGCAAGTCTTTCTCTAGCAACTTCCAGTCTTGCTGTACCCTCTTGACCCAATCTTTTGAAGGCTGGTATTTTCATATATTGAAAAAAAAATACAATAGATGATACTCAACCTCAACGAGTAGGCCAAAAAGTCACATTTGGAGTAAAGTATCTCCTCCTAAAGGTTTACCATGCCATTTTTTTTGGAGGTTTATTCTAAAATTAATATACATGCAGGAACATGATGCTTGCTACAGAATGAACATCTCAGTAGGTGCTACTTGAACAAATTTCTCATTAAAGATCCCATATACTTGCTCCTTTCAGGAGGAAACATAAAATATTCACACAATGAAGCAAATATGGTTTAGAGGGTGACTAGGCTTAGGGTTAGCGAATGAAAGGGAAATAAAAGTAATAGAAATAACATAAGGCGAGAACATAAAGAGGGGCAACACAAAGAGAGATGGTAAGACATATCACAAAGAGAGAAGACAAGGTACATAGGAATTTTCACAAAGAAAGACAGTTTTTTGAAAATTTATTATGACTGTTTCAACTATTACTACTAGTCTACTAGACTCTCTCAAGTAGATTTAAGAAAAATAGCAACCCAGAAAGCCAGAAAAGTTCAGAATATATATAAAATAAAATACATGTCAAAAACAAATTTTTCTCCTTTATAATATACCAGGGCCGGGGCCAGGAAATGTCATAGACTTGCGCATAATCTTACATTTATTTGGAATTACAAGCATATTATTGCAATTTTTTTTCAAATATCATTGAGACATGCTTTTCGAACTTTTACTTGGCAATAAACAGACACCAGTATAGCTCTGCATTATGGCATGGTAATGACAAGAAATCTGGTTAAGTATAGAACTGAAATTTGATTGAACTCCATTTGGCCTATTATTTAACTGAATCAGCTAAAAAGACTACACTTAACCGGTGTTCATGCAGTTTTATTAGATTGCATCACTCATCGCACATGGACCATGAAATGATGAAACCCCTTCCTCACCCCGAACCCACCCACCCCACAAATTACCATCAAGATTATTTTAACAATTATTTTTCAGATGTAAATATGGATGCATATATTTGTGCAAAATATCATAACTACAGTATCAGAAGCATATACAGGACAATTTAACATAAAAAGGTGACAAGACACATATGAAATATCAAAGGTACCTTCTTCCCAGCACAGTTTTTGCTTAGAAAGTGATGATCCGGGAATTCAGGCACAGTATCAAACTGCTTGAATGCCCTGAATTTCCTCTCTATGACATGCTCAATCTCATTCTTGGGACGGTATGAGATCGGCATCTCAGGCTGGGGTTGCTCTGATTCCTTTGGAGCTAGCCACGGCACAGTCACCTCAACACCAGGTGGCAGGTCCATGCTGTCGAACTTTGCTGCGAGGAACTGGTCATACGCCACACTGTCCATCACATCATACTCAAGATCATCATCATCATCATCATTACCATCACAATCGCCATCATCATAGTAGTCATCATACATGCAATCCTCTTCATCCATCATTCCATAGTCTTCAGGATCAGAAGTTTCCATGGCCTTTCCTGAATCCTGAAATTTTTAATAGTACAATAACTGAGCAGTTGATTTTTTTGGCTTTATATTTTCTCACAATTCAGGACAAATCAGATCAATTCTGGGTACAAATCAGCCATAGCATTAATAGCCAATTACCCCATGACCTAAATGAAAAAAAAAAAAAAAATGGTAAATCGGATAAAGGCATGCCTTTTCTTGCCACTCCATATCATAATCCACGACCTCCTTGTTTTTCTGATTAGAGGAACTTTGGCCAATTGAGAGTTCAGATCCTGAATAAGTGCTTGCTTCAAGCTGAAATCAGAAGCAAGAAAAAACTTATGGGCCAGTCCATTTGGGCTAAAAAATTGGAAATCATATATATAGATAAAGAAAATATAGCACACTGACAAACAAAGCTCTGAGTTCTAAATGATCTTAGTTAAATAATTGCTGCGTAAAATTTCACCATTCAATTACAATTCAGCCAAATTAAACCATTCAACTACAGTTCAACCAAATTAAACCCCTACAATTGGTCAAACATAAATAGCCAGACCATAAACCCTAGCTGAGTGTTAGCTGTTGATGAACTCCACATAAGATTAAGATTAAGTCCATCCCCAAAGTCACGAAATTGAATCTAAAGGTGAATAATAGATAATAAATTGTTTCAACCCAAATCAAGCTATCCATGAGTAAAAAACCCTAGTATAAAGAAAATATTAAAAAAAAGGAAAAGAAAAAAGCATAAGATACCTGACAGCCCGGTAGCTTCCATGAGGTGCCTCCATTAAGCACGCTAAAAAAAAAAAACAAAGAATCGGACTTAAAACAAAGAAAAAAAAAGGTCTCCTTCTTCTGTGGAACAATTTGACATAGGACCCAGTAATCAAATTAAAATAAGAAATTATGACTCATTACAAAGTTCTCGTCTGAAATTTCGCTTAACCTTTTTCATTAATAGCAACAAAAAAGACCCTAATGAACCAAAATCTTCAAAATGGACTTATTGTAGAAGCAATCTTTCAAATTAGTAAAGTTCAAAACTTTACTAAAATGCAGGTCCTTTTTTTACAATCTCAGTAAAAACGACAAACCAGAAGCAAAATTCCTCAAATAATTTGACTATTGAGAAATCAAGTCAACAGGATCGCATCCAAATCACAACGATCAAGGGTTTATTGGACGAAATAACAAAGCTAAACAAAAAGAATCAACGAAAAGAAGAAGAAATAATCTATAAAAGCGTAACTACAAGGAGAAGAAGAGGAGTACATACCCTGAATCCATCGCACTGTAATGGTAGAGAGAGAGAGAGAGAGAAGGAGAGGAAGAGACAAAAAGAGGGAGGGAGAGAGAGAGAGGTAGGGGGTTAGAGGGAGAGGGAGAGAGAAAGGGAAAAGACTCAAAAGAGAAGAGAGCGACTGTTTCGCCAGTGATGGCAAGACTCGTTCTACGTGGGCCCCGCTTTTTTTATACGTCTTGCCATATATAAAAATTGACTGGAAGAAAGTGGACTGGAGAGAAGACTCATGCACCAGCAGTTTTCTGCCTGGACCTGGTCTATTCGGACGTAGTAAGTCTCCAGCGAATCAGTCACAGAAATGTAAGATGAAAATTGCTTATTATAAGGCGTCTTCAAAATAGAAAGAGATTTGAGTTTCCTAACTATAGATTAGGTTTTCTAATAATAATGCACTGCTAATTATTTCGATTTTAGAATTTACTTTATTATTAGAACCATATGTTTTTTCCTCCAACCTTATACCTCTTCTAAGTTAGAAAAGAAACTAAAAAGTAACTTGCGGAACCCCAAATATATATTATATATACAGCACCTTCCTTTTCAGGAATAATTAATCCATGTATAATGGATTACAAATCATATCAGAATACTAAATAAAGATGTGTGGATGTCGAGATCATTTTGTTAAATCTACCCTGACACTCCAAACATTGTTAAATAGCAGTTTTTTTTTCGATTTCTACAACTTTATATTTTATGACTGTTTGTGTGCCAAGTATTAGTGCTCATAAAACTAACCCACTTCACCGATGGACGTTTATTTAACCGTGCCTTATTTTATTTTTAATTTTTTTTGCCCCCTTTCTATATATTTTCATTTTCATCATGTCTCCGTCTCTCTTTTTTGCTACTTGGAGCTAGGGTTGAAAACGGATCCGGATGCGAATCCGGATCTTTTTAAACGGATACGGATGCGAATATGATAATGCAAATGGATGCCGATACGGTTGCGGATCCGGATATTTATCCGGATCCGAAAAAATTTGCAAAGCGGATATCCGAATTCCCCCTTTGTGATATAGTTATTTTATGTATATATATATTGGTTTGAGTCTCTAGATTTAACTTATCTAAATTATATAAAAAATAAACGGTAGGATAATAATTGTTATTTATTTTTTAAGAAAATTAGTCAATTGTTATTATGGATTATATGGTAGAATTAATAGAGACGATAAATAATGATTAATGTTAATAATAATATTATTAATTTATACATATTTCATATTGCTTTTAATAAAATGTTATAATGAGATTATTATCTTGCTACTTTAGTTTTATTTCTATTTGTTTGTTAATTTATATATATTTGCTTAATTATCCGAAATATATCCGTATTCGTATTCGTATTCGACGATATCCGATTCGTATTCGTATCCGCTTAACATCCGAACCGTATCCGTATCCGAGCATATCCATATTCGTATTCGTATCAGAAAAAAAAATACGGATGCGGATATGATTTGACCACTATCCGATCCGTATCCGGTCCGTTTTCATCCCTACTTGGAGCCCTCTTCCACTTTTCCTTCTTTTCGCCTCCTCTGGTAGCTTTGCGTCACCTCTTGCGGTCTTGCCCCTCCTTTCTTGTCAATCTAGCACACATCCTCCTTCCATTCCTCTTTCTCTTCTCCGACTGATCGGTGCCACATCTTGTATTTTTTTGTACTAAATAATTGATGTTATTTATTACAGGTGTTCAAGAACAAATTAATAGTTGTACCAGATCAAGCTGCTACAACATACCTGATGGATTAGTGTTTGTGACATATATGCATAATCCTGAAATTGTATGGATGGAGATCGACATTTGTATTTGATGACAAATCTTTAATTATTTTCTCCCTTTTTGGGTATTAGCTTGTTTGTTGTACATTAAAATTAAAATTTAAAATTTAAACATTCACATTAAAATCGTGTTTTTTTTTTTTATAATTTCAGTTTTCATTTCACTTATTTCAAAATAAATTTAAAAGTTTAGAAGGTTAATATAAACTATAAACAAAACCAAGTGTTATCACAAACTTATTACAAGTCATTTGGGCTTACAATTATTTCCTTTTACTGATATTTTTACACTCTCATGGTCGCACCTCTCAGTGGAGGCGATGCTACGTCTACAGGAGATGGAGGAGACGGAGGAGAAGGTGGCGAGTACAGTACCATTAATCAACTGTTTTTGTAAACTTTCAAATACTTTTGTTCAAGTGATGAAGGGATTATCAATAAGGCAATAAGGCCTCGTGAAATATTAATCGGAGCTCAAGTTCGAAAAGCACTATTTGTTGATCATCAATATGGCATGTAATTTGTCACAATTGAATAACTTTTTAGAATGATCATGTATACATGAACAAATTTTCTTTTATGCAATGTCAACAATGTTGAAGGTTGGCACTGCTTATGTTTAGGCACAAGAGCCATTAAAAGTCTATTTTCCATTTTGGTGTATCTGTAAGAAATGTTACAGTTTCTGAATGGGTCAAAAATTGGATTCATTATACACAGTAAAATGCTGCATTTTTTTAATAATGATTCATTATCTGAGCATTTATAAGTTCTTTAAAATGAAAAAAAAATTCTACTTGCACATGGTGTGCTATTGCAAAGGGAAATTTCAGAGAATAAGTTTCATATTCATCTTAATGAGAATTTTTTTCCCTTCGTATGAATCCATCTTTTAACATGTTTGATATCACTTATTTATATATGTATTTTGACCATATTTGGCACCAAAATACTATCCATATTTTCATTACAATAACGTACATATAAATACTTTATATTGTCTAGAATATGATTCATATCTTATTTGTTCAAAAATATTGGATTGTACATAGTAATTACGCATATAAATTGCAAATAATGCAATTCTGAGTATCATTTGAGCATTTCAATCATTTTTGGATTCATTTTAAATCATTTCATCGTAAATAATGTACATTTAAACACTCTATATTGTCTATAATATGATTCATGTCTTATTAAATAAAAAGATTAGATTATATTTAGTAATTACTCTTGTAAGGTGCAAGTTATGCAATTCTGAGTACTATCTTAGAATTTGAATCGTTTATGGATTCATTCTAAGTTTTTTCATCACAATAATAATCATTTTAATGCTTTATATTGTCTAGAATATGATTCATAACTTATTTGTTCAAAAAAAATTAACTATACATAGTAATTCCACATATAAAGTGCAAACAATGCAATTCTGAGTATCATTTGAGCATTTCAATCGTTTCTGGATTCATTCGAAGTTATTTCATCACAATAATCTATATTTAAACACTTTATACTGTCTATAATATGATTCATATCTTATTTATTCCAAAAAATTAGATTATACATAGTAATTACGCATATAAATTGTAAATAATGCAATTCTGAGTATCATTTGAGCATTTCAATCGTTTTTTATTCATTCTAAGTCTTTTCATCACAATAATGTATATTGAAATACTTTATACTGTTTATAATATAATTCATATCTTATTTGTTTAAAAAGATTGGATTATATGGAGTAATTACGCATATATATTGCTAATAATGCAATTCTGAGTATCATTAGAGCATTTTAATCGTTTCTGGATTCATTTCAAGTCAATTCATCACAATAATGTACATTTAAACACTTTATACTTTCTAGAATATGGTAAATATCTTATTTATTAAAAAATATTGGATTATACATAGTAATTACGAATACAAAGATCATATAATGCAATTCTGAGTATCATTTGAGCATTTCAATCGTTTCTGGATTCATTGTAACTCATTTCATCACAATAATGTATATTTAAACACTGTATACTGTCTATAATATGCTTCATATCTCATTTGATAAAAAAATAGGATTATACGAATTAATTACGTATATAAAGTGTAGATAATGCAATTCTGAGTCTCATTTGAGCATTTCAATCGTTTCTGGATTCATTTTAAGTTATTTCATCACAATAATTTACATTTAAACACTTTATACTGTCTATAATATGATTAATATCTTATTTGTTCAAAAAGATTGGATTATACGAAATAATTACGTATATAAAGTGCAAACAATGCAATTTTGAGTATCATTTGAGCATTTCAATTATTTCTGGATTCATTTTAAGTCATTTCATCACATAATCTACATATAAACACTTTTATACTGTCTACAATATGATTAATATCTTATTTTTTCAAAAATATTAGATTATATAGAGTAATTACGCATATAAGGTGCAAATAATGCAATTCTAAATATCATTTTAGCATTTCTATCGTTTCTAGATTCATTCTTAGTCATTTAATCACAATAATATTCATTTAAACTCTAGAATGGGATTCATATCGTATTTGTTTGAGAAGATTAAATTATATATAGTAATTACGAATATAAAGTGCAAATATTGCAATTCTGAGTATTACTTTAGCATTTCAATCCTTTCTTGTTTCATTGTAAGTCATTTCATCACAATAATGTACATTTAAATATTTTATTGTGTCTACAATATGATTCATATCTTATTTGTTCAAAAAGATTTGATTATACATAGTAATTATGCATATAAAGTGCAAATAATACAATTTTGATTATCATTTGAGCATTTCAATCGTTTCTGGATTCATTCTAAGCCATTTGATCAAAATACAGTACATTTAAACACTTTATAGTGTCTAGAATATGATTCAAATCTTATTTGTCAAAAAAAAATAGATTATACATAGTAATTATGCATATAAACTGCAAATAGTTCAATTCTGAGTATCATTTTAGCATTTCAATCCTTTCTTGATTCATTGTAAGTCATTTCATCACAATAATATACATTTAAATATTTTATTGTGTCTACAATATGATTCATATCTTATTTGTTCAAAAAGATTTGATTATACATAGTAATTACGTATATAAAGTGCAAATAATGTAATTTTGAGTATCATTTGAGCATTTCAATCGTTTCTGCATTCATTGTAAGTGATTTCATGATAATAATGTACATTTAAGCACTTTATAGTGTCTAGAATATGATTCATATCTTATTTGTTCAAAAGATGGGATATTATATAGTAATTACGCATATAAAAGGCACGTAATACAATTCAGAGTATCATTTGAGCATGTCAATCTTTTCTGGATTCATTATAAGTCATTTCATCAGAATAATCTATATTTAAACTCTTTAATACTGTCTAGAATGTACTTCATATCTTATTTGCTCAAAAAGATTAAATTATAAATAGTAGTTACTCATATAAAGTGCAAATAAGGCAATTCTGAATATCATTTGAGAATTTCAATCATTTCTGGATTCATTTTAAGTCAATTTTATCACAATAATGTACATTTCAACACTTCATACTGCCTATAATATGATTCATATCTTATTTGTTCAAAAAAATTAGATTATATAGAATAATTACGCATATATTGCTATTAATGAAATTCTGAGTATCATTTGAGCATTTCAATCATTTCTGGATTCATTCTAAACCATTTCATCAAAATGATGTACATTTAAACACTTTATATTGTCTAGAATTTGACTCATAACTTATTTATTCAAA
Organism: Rhynchospora breviuscula; assembly: GCA_027562975.1. Classification (NCBI taxonomy): domain Eukaryota; kingdom Viridiplantae; phylum Streptophyta; class Magnoliopsida; order Poales; family Cyperaceae; genus Rhynchospora; species Rhynchospora breviuscula. The sequence goes on from CM050402.1 coordinate 7,489,250, forward strand.
AAAATAGGATTACACATAATAATTCCGCATATAAATTGCAAATAATGCAGTTCTGAGTATCATTTGAGCATTTTAATCGTTTCTGGATTCATTCTAAGTCATTTCATCAAAATAATGCATATTGAAACATTTTATACTGTCTGGAATATGGCTCATATATTATTTGTTGAAAAAGAATGAATTAGACACAGTAATTATGCATATAAAATGCAAATAATACAATTCTGAGTATAATTTAAGCATTTCAATCATTTCAGGATTCATTTTAACTCGTTTCATCACAATAATGTGTATTTAAACACTTAACACTATCTAGAATAAGATTCATATCTTACTTATTCAAAGAAATTAGATTATACATAGTAATTATGCATATAAAGAGCAAATAATTCAATTCTGAGTATAAATCAGCATTTCAATCGTTTCTGGATTTATTCTAAGACATTTCAACACAATAATATACATTTAAACACTTCATGATGTCTAGAATATGATTCATATCATATTTGTTCAAAAAAATTGGATTATATATAGTAATTACGCATATAAACTGCAAATAATTCAATACAGACTATTATTTGACCATTTCAATACTTTCGTGATTCATTGTAAGTCATTTCATCACAATAATGTACATTTAAACATTTTATTATTTCTACAATATGATTCATATCTTATTTCTTCAAAAAGATTGGATTATACAAAGTAATTACGCATATAAAGTGCAAATAATGCAATTTAGATTATCATTTGAGCATTTCAATCGTTTCTGGATTTCATTGTAAGTCATTTCATCAAAATAATGTATATTTGAACCCTTTATAGTGTCTAGAATATGATTCATATCTTATTTGTTCAAAAAGATTAAATTTTATGTAGTAATTACGCATATAAAAGGCACGTAATGCAATTCTGGATATCATTTGAGCATTTCAATCATTACTAGATTCATTATAAGTCATTTCATCCGAATAATCTACATTTAAACTCTTTAATACTGTCTAGAATGTGATTCATATCTTATTTGTTCAAAGAGATTGGATTATAAATAGGAGATACGCATATAAAGTGCAAATAAGGCAATTCTGAATATTATTTTAGCATTTCAGTCGTTTCTGGATTCATTTTAAGTCATTTCATCAGAATAACGTATATTTAAACACTTTATACTGTCTATAATATGATTTATATATTATTTGTTCAAAAAGATTAGATCATTTAGAATAATTACGCATATAGAGTGCAAATAAAGCATTTCTGAGTATCATTTTAGCGTTTCAATCGTTTCTGTATTCATTCTAAGTCATTTCATCACAATGATATACATTTGAACACTTTATAATGTCAACAATATGATTTATATCTTATTTGTTCAAAAAGATTGGATTATACATAGTAATTACGCATATAAATTACGAATAATGCAATTCTGAGTATCATTTGAGCGTTTCAATCGTTTCTGGATTCATTCTAAGCCATTTGATCACAATAATGTACATTTAAATATTTTATACTGTTTGGAATATGATTCATATCCTATTTGTTGAAAAAGATTGAATTAGACACAGTAATTACGCATATAAAGTGCAAATAATGCAATTCTGAGTATCATTTGAGCATTTCAATCATTTCAGGATCCATTTTAAGTCGTTTTATCACAATAATGTGTATTTAAACACTTAATACTATCTAGAATACGATTCATATCTTACTTATTCAAAAAGATTGGATTATACATAGTAATTACGCATATAAAGAGTAAATAATTCAATTCTGAGTATAATTTGAGCATTTCATTCGTTTCTGGATTCATTGTAAGTCATTTTAACAAAATAATATACTTTTGAATAATTTATACAGTCTAGAATATGATTCATATCATATTTGTTCAAAAAAATTGGATTATCTATAATAATTAGCATATAAAGTGCGAATAATGCAATTCTTAGTATCATTTGAGCATTTCAATCGTTTCATCATTCATTGTAGGTCATTTCATCACAATAATGTACATTTAAACACTTCATACTGTCTATAATATGATTCATATCTTATTTGTTCAAAAAGATTGGATTATATAGAGTAATTATGCATATATATTGCTAATAATGCAATTCTGAGTATTATTTGAGCATTTTAATCGTTTTAGGATTCATTTTAAGTCATTTCATCAGTCATCACAATAATGTGTATTTAAACACTGTATACTATCTAGAATCTGATTTATATCTTATTTATTCAAAAAGATTGGATTATACGTAGTAATTACGCATATAATTGCAAGTAATGCAATTCTGAGTATTATTTGAGCATTTCAATCGTTTCTGGATTCATTCTTAGTCATTTAATCACAATAATCTACATTTAAACTCTTTAATATTGTATAGAATGTGATTCATATCTTATTTGTTCGAAAAGATTGGAAAATACATAGTAAATACGCATATAAGTGCAAATAATGCAATTCTGAGTATCATTTGAGCATTTCAATAGTTTCTGGATTCATTGTAAGTCATTTCATCACAATAATGTACATTTAAACACTTTATAGTGTCTGTAATATGATTCATACCTTATTTGTATATAAGATTGGATTTTATACAGTAATTACGCATATAAAAGGCACGTAATGCAATTCATAGTATCATTTGAGCATGTCAATCTTTTCTGGATTCATTATAAGTCATTTCATCAGAATAATGTACCTTTGAACTCCTCAATACTGTCTAGAATGTGATTCATTTCGTATTTGTTCAAAAATAACGAATTATACATAGTAATTACGAATATAAAGTGCAAATATTCCAATTCTGAGTATCATTTGAGAATTTCAATCGTTTCTGTATTCATTTTAAGTCATTTCATTACAATAATATACATTTAAACACTTTATACTGTCTATAATATGATTCATATATTATTTGTTCAAAAAGATCGGATTATATAGAGTAATTACGCATATATATTGCTAATAATGCAATTCTGAGTATCATTTGAGTATTTTAATCGTTTCTGGATTCATTTTAAGCCAATTCATCACAATAATGTACATTTAAACACTTTATACTGTCTATAATTTGACTCATAACTTATTTGTTCAAAAAAATATGATTATACATAGTAATTCAGCATATAAATTGCAAATAATGCAATTCTGAGTATCATTTGAGCATTTTAATCGTTTCTAGATTCATTCTAAGCCATTTCTTCAAATAATGTACATTTAAACATTTTATTCAGTCTGGAATATGATTCATATCTTATTTGTTGAAAAAAAATTGAATTAGACACAGTAATTATGCATATAAAGTGCAAATAAGGCAATTCTGAGTAGGATTTGAGCATTTCAATCGTTTCAGGATTCATTTTAAGTCGTTTCATCACAATAATATGTATTTAAACACTTAATACTATCTAGAATATGATTCAGATCTTACTTATTCAAAAAGATTGGATTATACATAGTAATTACGCATATAAAGAGCAAATAATGCAATTCTGAGTATCATTTGAGCATTTCAATCGTTTTTGGATTCATTGTAAGTCATTTCAACACGTTTCTGAATTTATTTTAAGTTATTTCATCACAATAATGTACATTTAAGTTCTTTAATACTGTCTATAATATGATTCATAACTTATTTGTTCTAAAAAATTGGATTATTCATAGTAATTCCGCATATAAAGTGCAAACAATACAATTCTTTGTATTATTTTACCATTTCAATCGTTTCTGTATTCATTCTAAGCCATTTGATCACAATATTGTACATTTAAACATTTTATACTGTCTGTAAAATGATTCATATCCTATTTGTTGAAAAAGATTGAATTAGACACAACAATTACGCATATAAAATGCAAATAATGCAATTCTGAATATGATTTGAGCATTTCAATCATTTCAGGATTCATTTTAAATCGTTTCATCATAATAATGTGTATTTAAACACTTAATACTATCTAGAATATGATTCATATCATACTTATTCAAAAAGAATGGATTATACATAGTAATTACACATATAAATAGCAAATAATGCAATTCTGAGTATCATTTGAGCATTTCAATCGTTTCTGAATTCATTGTAAGTCATTTCAACAAAATAATGTACTTTTGAACACTTTTACACTGTCTAGAATATGATTCATATCATATTTATTCAGAAAAATTGGATTATACATAGTAATTACGCATATAAAGTGCAAATAATGCAATTCTAAATATCATTTGAGCATTTCAATCGTTTCATTATTCGTTGTAAATCATTTCATCACAATGATGTACATTTAAACACTTCATACTGTTTATAATATGATTCATATCTTATTTGTTCACAAAGATTGGATTATATAGAGTAATTACGCATATATATTGCTAATAATGCAATTCTATGTATCATTTGAGCATTTCAATCGATTCTCAATTCATTCTAAGCCATTTCATCACAATAATGTACATTTCAACACTTTATATAGTCTAGATTTTGATTCATAACTTATTTGTTCAAAAAAATAGAATTATACATACTAATTCCGCATATAAATGGCACATAATGCAATTCAAAGTATCATTTGAGCATTTCAATCGTTTCTGTATTCATTCTAATCCATTTCTTCATAATAAGGTACATTTAAACATGTTATACTGTCTGGAATATGATTCATATCTTATTTGTTGAAACAAATTGGATTAGACACAGTAATTATGCATATAAAATGTAAATAATGCAATTCAGAGTATCATTTGAGCATTTCAATCGTTTTAGGATTCATTTTAAGTTATTTCATCACAATAATGTGTATTGAAACACTTTTATACTATCTATAATCTGAATTATATCTTATTTATTCAAAAAGATTGGATTATACATAGTCATTACGCATATAAAGAGCAAATGATGCAATTCTGAGTATCATTTGAGCATTTCAATCGTTTATGGATTCATTGTAAGTCATTTCAACACAATAATGTACATTTGAACACTTTATGCTGTCTAGAATATGATTCATATCTTATTTGTTCAAAAAAATTGGATTATACATAGTAATTACGCATATAAAGTGCAAATAATGAAATTCTGAGTTATCATTTGAGTATTTCAATCGTTTCTTGATTCATTGTAAGTCATTTCATCACAATAATGTATATTGAAACACTTTATACTCTTTATAATATAATTCATATCTTATTTGTTTAAAAAGATTGGATTATATGGAGTAATTACGCATATATATTGCTAATAATGCAATTCTAAGTATCATTTGAGCATTTTAATCGTTTCTGGATTCATTCTAAGCCCTTTCATCATAATAATATACATTTAAACATTTTATACTGTCTAGAATATGTTTCATAACTTATTTGTTCAAAAAAGTAGGATTATATAGTGTAATTCAGCATATAAATTGTAAATAATGCAATTCTGAGTATCATTTGAACATTTTAATCGTTTCTGGATTCATTCTAAGCCATTTCTTCACAATAATGTGAATGTAAACACTTTATACTGTCTATAATATGATTCATATCTTATTTGTTCAAAATGATTGGATTATACACAGTAATTACTCATATTAAAGGCATATAATGCAATTCTGAGTATAATTTGAGCATTTCAATCGTTTCTGGATTCATTTTAAGTCATTTCATCAAAATAATGTACATTTAAACACTTAATACTACATAGAATATGATTCATAACTTATTTATTCTAAATGATTGGTATAGAGAAATTACGCATATAAAGTGCAAATAATGCAATTTTGAGTATAATTTTAGCATTTCAATCGTTTCTGGATTCAGTTTAAGTCATTTCATCACAATAATGTACATTTAAATACTTTATACTGTCTATAATATGGTTCATATCTTATTTATGCAATAAAATTTAATTATACATAGTAATTACGCATTTAAAGTGCAAATAATGCAATTCTGAGTATTATTTGAGCATTTCAATTGTTTCTGTATTCATTCTAAGTCATTTCATCACAATAATGTACATTTGAATATTTTATACTGTCTATAATATGGTTCATATCTTATTTATGCAATAAAATTTAATTATACATAGTAATTACGCATTTAAAATGCAAATAATGCAATTCTGAGTATTATTTGAGCATTTCAATTGTTTCTGTATTCATTCTAAGTCATTTCATCACAATAATATACATTTGAACACTTTATACTGTCTAAAATATGGCTCAAATCTTATTTATTCAATAAAATTGGATTATACATAGTAATTACGCATATAAAGTACAAATAAAACAATTCTGAGTATTACTTGAGCATTTCAATCGTTTCTTTATTCATTTGTAAGTCATTTGATCACAATAATGTACATTTGAACACTTTATAATGTCAAGAATATGAGTCATATCTTATTTGTTCAAAAAGATTGGATTATACAAAGTAATTACGCATATAAATTGCAAATAATGCAATTCTGATTATCATTTGAGCATTTCAATCGTTTCTGGATTCATTCTAAGCCATTTGATCAAAATACAGTACATTTAAACACTTTATACTGTCCAAAAAATGATTCATATCTTATTTTTTTTCAAAAAAATTGGATTATACAAAGTAATTACGCATATAAAGTGCAAATAACGCAATTCTCAGTATCATTTGAGTTTTTCAATCTTTTCTGGATTCATTTTAAGTCATTTCTTCACAATAATCTGCATATAAACACTTTATACTATCTATAATGTGATTCATATCTTATTTGTTCAAAAAGATTGGATTATAAAGAGTAATTACGCATATAAATCGCATATAATGCAATTCTGAGTATTATTTTAGCATTTCAATCGTTTTTTGATTCATTCTTAGTCATTTAATAACAATAATCTACATTTAAACTCTTTAATACTGTCTAGATTGTGATTCATATCTTATTTGTTCAAAAAGATTGGAAAATACATAGTAATTACGCATATAAAGTGCAAATAATGCAATTCTGTGTATCATTTGAGCATTTCAATCGTATCTAGATTCATTTTATGTCATTTCATCAAAATAATCTACATTTTAACTCTTTATACTTTCTAGAATTTGATTCATATCTTATTTATTCAAAAAGATTGGATTATACATAGTAATTACACATATAAATTGCTTATAATGCAATTCTGAGTATCATTTGAGCATTTCAATCTTTTCTATATTTGTTATCAGTAATTTCATCACAATAATCTACACATAAACACTTTATATTGTCTAGAATATGATTCATATATTATTTGTTGAAAAAGATTGAATTATATATAATAATTAAGCATATAAATTGCAAATAATGCAATTCTTCGTATCATTTGAGCATTTCAATCGTTTCTGGATTTATTCTATGTCATTTCTTCACAATAATCTACTTATAAAGTCTTTAATACTGTCCAGAATGTGATTCATTTATTATTTGCTTAAAAAGATTGGATTATACATAGTAATTACCAATATAAATATCAAATAATGCAATTTTGAGTATGATTTGAGCATTTCAATCGTTTCTGGATAATTTTAAGTTATTTCTTCACAATAATCTCCATTTAAACTCTTTATACTGTCTAGAATTTGATTCAAATCTTATTTATTCTCAAAGATTGGATTATACATCGTAATTTCGCATATAATGTGCAAATAATGCAATTCTGAATATCATTTGAGTATTTCAATCATTTCTAGATTCATTCTAAGTCATTTCATCACAACAATCTACATTTTAATTCTTCATGCTGTCTATAATTTGATTCATATCTTATTTATTCAAATAAATTGGATTATACAAAGTAATTACGAATATAAAGTGCACATAGCGCAATTATGAGTACCATTTGAGTATTTTAGTCGTTTCTGGATTCATTGTATGTCATTTCATGACAGTATTCTATATTTAAACTCTCTATACTGTCTAGAATATGATTCAAATCTTATTTATTCCGAAAGATTGGATTATACATAATAATTTCGCATATAATGTGCAAATAATGCAATTCTGAGTATCATTTAAGCATTTCAATCGTTTCTGGATTCATTCTAAGTCATTTTATCACAGTAATATACTTTTAAACTCTTTATTCTGTCTAGAATACGATTCAGATTTTACTTATTCAAAATGATTGGCTTGTACATACTAATTACGTATATAATGTGCAAATAATACAAATTTTGAGCATTTCTCGGACATTTCAAATCGATTCTATATTTATTCTAAGTCATTTGATCTGAATAATCTATATTTATGTTCTCTATACGATTTAGAATTTGATTCAGATCTTATTTATTAAAAAAATTTGATTATACATAGCAATTACGCATATAAAGTGCTTCTAATGCATATGCTAAGTATCATTTGAGCATTTAAACCATTTCTACATTCATTCTAGGTTATTTTATCATTATAATCTATATTTAAACTCTTTATACGGTTTAAAATATGATTCAAATCTTTCATATTAAAAAAGATTCGATTATACATAGTTATTATGCATAGAATATGCATTATTATGCAAATAATACATATTTTGAGAATAATTTAAGCATTTCAAACGTATCTACATTCATGTTAAGTCATTTGATCATTAATCTATATTTAAACTCTCTATACGGTCTAGGATATGATTCAGATTTTACTTAAATAAAATATTAAATTATAAATAGTAATTACGTATATAATGCGCAAATAATACATATTCTGAGTATCATTTGAGAATTTCAAATGATTCTGCATTCATTCTAAGTAATTTGATCACATTTATACATCTTAGATCCATACAATTTCATTTAGATGCTCAAATCTATAGACTATGTCGTGCGTGTGAAACTTAGATGCCTAATCCTTAATGTTCCCAAGGAACATGCAAAGCGTAGCTATCGATAAGTAACAAAACGTACAAATAATCATGAATTATTACCTAAAATTAAATAAACTCCTCATATACATTCACACAATGGTTTTATTCAATGAACAAAGCTAAAGGCCATCCGATCAACCATCATTTATTATTACGAGTAGAGAATGGAACTGGCTATCAAAACAATACCAAAGTACAAATAATACAACACAACCAGCAACACTCTCAATCCAATATACTCAAAATTTCTCAGAAGTATAATTTTAACAAATAAAGCAAGAAGCCACCCGCATTTGGAACATTAAATGAGATTTTCTCCCTCGCAACCTTCATATTGACTATCCATAACTAAAGGCTCATAATATACGATCTATTGGTCTAAACCTTAATGCCTTCAAATAACCTTCTTGGAACCACGTGCCGCAGCTAAGTGATCCTGTTGGAAGAGAAAATATTTGTTACGGAAACAGATCAAGGGGCAACTTGCAAAAGAGAGCTATCCAAATTTGTTTAAACAACTGTGAATCATTCAAGGCAACAATGCTCAGCGTAATTGCAGGTACTTCGGAAATTTCAATCGCTAATTAATGCCAGTCCTGAAATTAGCATTTCTCAATAGAAGAAATTACTGCAAAACTGATTTTGTCATTCTTTGATAATATGTATTTATTTTTGCCTTTTTGGTGTAAATTTTCTGAGAAAATGGCAACAAATCAATCAACATACTAAGTGAAAGTTTACTTACTGAGACAAAATCAAAAGCCTTAGTCTCCTCTTTCTTCGAGCTACCCGTCGTGGAAACATGACTCTGTGCAGGGTTATTAGTCACCTGAAAAATATCAGGCAATGGTGAATTTAAACCATCACTGTTACCGAAGCCACCACCCATACCTCCGAAGCCCATATTACTATTACTGATATTCATATTAGCACCAGGTCCAGTATTATAAGCGCCCAAATTTTGCAAAATCTGTTGTTGTTGAGCAATAAAAGCCCCCATTGCACTATAATCAATATTCATTTGTTGACCTAAAAAGGCTGGGTTCAGCATGAATTGTGGAGATACATTGTTGAACTGTGATGGCGGTGCTTGAGTGTAGAGAGAATTCAAGCTCAGTGCACCATTAAGGGCCCCACCTGTCACTGGTTGGTTAGGTTGCCCTTGAGACAAGCTGCCACTAATGTTCAAACCAGCCATCAGGTCATTGATATTGCTTTGATCAGCTGTTTTAGGGCTGATGTCACCAAATATATCAGGTATCTCATTTTTACTAGTAGAAGAATTCTCGTCAACTGTCAAGCCTGAAAAGAGATCATCTTTTGGTTCTTTATCTTCATTCGCATGGAATGACACATCAGCAAATGGGTCAGTGCCATTGCTGGTTGGAGTGTTGCTGATGTCTGCAATATTGCCAGTGCTGGGATCAGTGAGGGGGCTGGTGCTGATATCAGGGATGGTGGGCCCAACACTCCCAAACAAGTCATCAATTGTCTGGCTGGCATTATGATTATTACTGGTATTATTTTGCGTTGGCGTTTCCATTGGAATTTGATCATCTAGCAAGTCACCTGTGTCAATTAAGTCGGGTAACTCGACAGCTGGAGAAGGTTTTATTTGCACCTCTATAGGCTCTGGCCCAATTCTTGTTTCAGTAGATTGCTCTCCATCTAGCATATTGAGGACCTATATCAAGCAAAGAAGCCAAAATTCTTTCAAGTTTAGAACATTTATGATATGGCATATACCTGCGAGCAGTCCCATTTGCAGTAAGGTTTGCATAAAATTTCATTAACATCCAGTTATAAGCATTCTGTAATTTGCCTATGTTAAGCTTTGCACATTCTCAGAAAAAAATAAATAAATAAATAAATACAACAAAAAAATAGAAGTAATAATTTATAATTTAATTAATAAAAATTTCTTACCTTTGCTGCTTTCTCTCTCAAAGAGACTTGTGGTAAGTCGCAACATTTGATCACAGAATCACTGTTCTCACTAAAATAAGATGAAATAATAGAGTAAGGCTCGTCATCCTTTTTTCTCAAGATTGCTTCCAATACACAGATTGCTTTCATCCTAACCTGAAAAAACAAAAAGGGAAGTACAAACGATACAATCGAGTTCATTTATAATACAACTGATATGAAACCGACCTTATGGTACCAACAGATCATATGTCGGTGCAACAACAGCTTTCACCCTCCAAAGGTAGCAATAACAGACGAAAAAAAATGTATACTAGGGAATGACCATTAACCTGCCATAGAGGAGACTGAAGCTTGGAATCAATAGCTCGACTCAACGCAACAGCATCCAATTTTGCGGCCTCAGCCAGAAACACTTGCAAAGCATCCCGGGTAGGTTGTAGCCTGACACCGCCAGTTGTAACAATCGTTTCCAAAAGCCTCTCCTCACGGATCTTCATCCCCGTTCGACCCGAACCCGAACCCGAACCTATGACAACCCAATTTGACCAATTATTATTAGATCGATATTGGATGAAGTCAAAAATTTTTTTTCCTTTTTGTGATCGATGTGACGTTTCATTATCCTAGTACTTCTCCATAGCACTTAACTCTGAAGAAAACAAGAATTTGGTTTCAATATATAATTACCTGCATCATCGTTGGCGCCTGATGTTGATAACCCAGCACCAGAATCAGGGCCCCACTTCGTATTCTGCACAGATTTCGAGATGATTGAAGAGGCTCCGCTCCAGCTAGCCTCAGTATAACTGTCACTGTTCTTCTCTGTGGTAAGAGATCGCCTTAGTGTTGCAGGACTTCTATACGTGCCTGAGCCAGCACTGCTGTTATTCTCGGGCTTAATTATGTTATGCGCAGCGGCAAATGTGCTTAAGCCTTGTTTAAGGGAAGCACTTCCTATTTCAACCACCTCACTTAAAAAGGATTTCTTATCTTCCCTCATCGATGGCTCATAGTTGGTATTACCTGGAAAAATCAGGATTGTCTAGGTAAGTCAACTTTAAAGGAAGTACACAGAGATGGAGGATAATTCACCAGGAGACTATTGCATATAAGAATCACTCTTGTCACACCCAGATTTTACACTATTTTAGTAATTGCAAATTATACCCAACATTTTCATACTTACATCACGACTGTTTTTAGGACTAATCACATATAATGTCTAACCGTTTTAACTTATAAACAAAAGGTCGAGAACACAAAGACAGACCGACTAGCCTATAATTATTTTTATTTAAATCTACCAAGCTGATCCACTCAACTCAAAAAGGTGTAAATATAATATTGTCTTGGACTTTTGTTTATTTTATGGTTGAATTGTAAAAAAGAGGAGCGGAGACGGCAAAAACTAATAAGCAGTGAACAAAAAGTTATCTTTTGAGCAAATTCTCAAGTGAACAGATCAGGACCTCTGAATCTTATTATTTCTAGGCGCAAGTCCAAAACAGAAAAGGGTCAGAATTCAAGAATAAAAGTTTATTAATTACCAAATCCTTGGATACGCTTTCCTAGGCCTTCTGAAACAGCCGGGCCCGGCTTGGTCTCCTCAGTGGAGAAAATGGCAGCCATGGCCTCAGTTGCCATTTCACGCACGGCCTTGTTGAGCGCATCTCCCTTTAATGGATCAGGATGCCCTTTGTAGTGCACCAGCGGGCGCACAGCCGTCGAGTTACGTTGCATCTCTCTCCTGAACTCATTTCCCGATTTTCCCACGGCATATTTAATTAACCTCAGTGTCTGATTACAATAACAATGAAAGAACAGTAAGGTCAGAAATTACCAGCTAAATTTGAACAATTCAGAGGAATTGAATTGAATTGAATCGAAATTGTTAGTACTGCATCAGAACCTTTTGCTTGACAACAGGGCTCTTGTGATCGAGCCGCTTGAGGACAAAATCAGACATCTCCTTGACGATGCTTGAATCAGAGACGCGCAACAATTCACAGATCTCCTCCAACTTGTACACGGGCGCGACCTTATCTTCGTCCGTCGTCACCCCATCGACCATGCGGGATCTCCAGTACGATTCCACTGCTCTCCGACTCGTATCCATGCCTCAATTTGATGGAATCAATTGCCTTGGCGAAGATCTACCAATGAAGCACGACCGACTACTTGAATTGACAAAAGAGGAAGATGAGTTCGCGATCCCAGCTTAAGTAGACGATCTTCAAGTGTTGAGTTTGACGATTGAGATCAGCGGAGAAATCTAGGGTTTCGATTGCATCCAGAGAGAGAGAGATTTGGGTGGAAGACGAGAGAAGGAAGAAAAATATTTTATTTTATTTTTCATTTTTATTTTCTAGAGGTATTAAATACATTGATTATGCGCCTGGAGTAGGAAATCCCGATACTAAAACTTCTTATCTCAATTTAGCCGCTATATATAATATGGATAATAGAAAGTTGGCTCTTGTCATAAATCAATGAACCGAGTGCAGCCAATGTTTTGACTGCGCAATAGAGGCTGCCGGACAAGAGACCGAGACGCGCGCGCAGAGTGTGAAGAGCGCCAGCGACCAAACGAGGCTCTACTCTCGTTTATTTATTTTGCTTAATTTTTTTTTTTTAGTTAGTACTAATGTCAATAATGGGTTTTTAATCAAGCTGAGCTGGTAATACTCATCTTAATAATAGTGTCAGTGTTATCATACAACGATCTTGAAAGTAACAGTTCCTTTTTAATATCATCTTTTATAGTATCAACGATATTGCATATACATGAATATATACATAAATATAAATAGATCTACTTACATATGGGTGTGTTTGGTTGCACCAAGAATAAAGAATAAGAAAGAAGGAAGAGGGAATAGGCACAACCAAATATAGAATAAAGTTGAGAATAAGACTTCTTTTTTCTTCCCATGAAAAGGAAGAATAAGGAATAAGCTCTCTACTCCATCTTCTCTCTTCCTTCTTCTTTATTCTTGGAGCAACCAAACACACCCATATGTATAAATGAGAGAGAATAATGTTATGGTGTTTTAAGAACTAAATATGTTTTTACTTCGGTTCCAACTTTAAAATTTCAAGTCAAGACGGTTAATTTGAATTGCTTATTAATATATATAGGAGGCATTTGGTTGTGTAGTAAGGAGTTGCATAAGTTAATGATGTATAAGTGTTTATGCAGTGTTTGTTATGTAATTGATGTTTGGTTGTGTAGTAAGAAAGAGTAACTTAATGCATGTATATATTCATGTCAAAAGACTAAAGTGCCTTTAAATTTGAGTTATTTGATTTAGTAAAGAACAACATACCTATTTAGTATGCAATACATACTTGGATCGTCTATTTCAGATCAGACGAATGAAATCTGACCTAATTATTATTATTTAATACTAATAATAAAGATAATAAAATAAGTAATAATAAGAAAAATATTATAATAATATTATAAAATAATTAATAATAATAATAATAATAATATTATTATTATTATTATAAAAATTAATTATTATGTAATACTAATAATCTGAATAATAAAATAAGTAATAAAAACCAATAATATTGTAATATTATAATATAATAAAATAATGAATGATTTTATTATTATAGTTTTTGTTACAAATCATATTCCTTCTTTCGAATAAGTGGTAATAATATTAATATTAATATTAATAATAATAATAATAGTAATAATAATAATATTATTATTATTATTATAATTATATTTTAAAAATAATTATTATGAACTGCATTAGTACCGAACATTGAGAGCCGGTGATAATTAATTAAAAGGTACAAATGTCAAACGAGATGAGAAAAATCTAGTGTATAAGTTATGCAACCTCCTTAGATGTACTAATTTGGGTCACCCTTATGCAACCTAATGTATTGGGTGTTTGGTTGCATAAATGTTGCATAACTTCTCATGGAACCTCTTATGCTTGAAACAAACACCTCTATAAGCTACGTATCAAAATGTCGCTACACAAATTTTTTATTTATTTTTTTACTTTTACTTTCACTAGATTTTATTTTTATTTTTATATGGAGACTATCATTGTTATTGCATGTTCACAATTCTTAAATCGGTCAATTTTCTTCCATCCATCCAAAACAACTTTAATAAAAAGAAAAAAAAAAAGAGATGTAAATTTGCTCTAACGAGAAATTCAGTATATAATCCTATTACACTATCTAAAAAATGACTTGTAATTACATGTGCAGTTTAGAATGATTTTTTGACTTCGAAATCAATATTTGGAGCCGAAATAAAATTACATAGTTCACTTCATGAAGAATCATTAAAAACTTCACACTAAGGGATCCAGGGTAGTTGCTCAGGTCACTCCTGAATTTGCAAAACACTCCATTTAAAGACCAAACTACCCTTGTTTTAGAAAAAAGTATGATTGTAATCTATAAATAGTTGAGGGCATTTAAGTCTTTTAAAAAAAAAGGGTATGTTTTGCAAACTAGGGAGTGTCTGAGCAATTCCTAGAATCCGGTATGAACTCTATATATTGAAAGATGACTCTAATTAAAATAGTATAAAAAAATAACAGGTTTGTATGTCAAATGGGATCATTTTTTTTTTCAAAATTTAGAAAGCAAATTTCGGTGTCCCATATAACTGCGAAAAAAAAAAACATCGGGTGTCTCGGTTCGGCCATTCGAACATGTAAAAACTTAATTTTAATCGCTAAGTTAAACAATCGGTGCTGCTGTCAATTTTTTTCACCTAATATAATTGTAAAAAAAATTCTCATAGTACAACTTAAAAGTCCAGAAATTTTTAAAATGTAGATCACATTGAGCACCTTAGATCGATCATTTAAACATTTTGTTTGAACTTGTTGAACTCCATCTCCATTCCCTCCACAACATAAAACACTCACGAGATTGTAGGAATGCATTTTTTGTTACTAGCAGCAGTGCCCACTCAATGTGAGCGAACTTTAATATATGATATGTGAAAATGAAAATATTATTTGATACAGATATGCTGTCCATTTTCAAATAGTTGAGGTCAATGTTGTACGCTATCGAAGCTGAAGGTAGTAGCAGTATTCGCCCTGACAGAAACTATCTGTCTACGACTACAATGGATGTGTTGGGGGGTTGATTCTACATTTAAATTGATTTTCAGTCAATGCTTCAATACATACCTGTCATACCATAAAACAATTATGCGCACTTTGGTTATTTTTTAATATTTAATAAAGCATACTTCAATAATGTATTGCAGCGCGGAGCTTGAAAGGAATTTTGGGTTATGTTGGCAAATATTTGGTTTCCACTGACATTCTCGGCGACAGCAGGTACCCTAATCGCTGTATATGCTACGGAATATATCTTACTCTCCTATTTTTGTAAATCACTTTTTGAATCACACATGAATTCTGTACAAAAATTTATTTGCCGTCTCACTCAGGATAGGCACAAAGCTTTGGTTGAACTGAGAATCCTATTGAGAAAACAGTTCAGCTGTTTCTGTTCCAAATTACAAGCCTTGCTCGAATTGTGAAATAACAATTGATGATGTGTGTTTTAGTTTGTTTCATTTTTGACCCCTTGGGATTCTGCATATTTTCCCCAACCCTACAAGTTTAATTTTTCAATAGTTGGAAATAACATTTTTACTTCTTATTATTTTTATTTTTTTGCTTTACCCTAACATAAAACATTATTAACGCCTTTTCAATGTATGCTCGGAAATAATGCTTTTTCATAATTGGCATTGAGCAGTCAGGGCCTCAAAATTCACTAAATTAATCTTCCTCTAATTTTATTTCACTCTTAAGTAGTAATTTTATACGGTAATTTTGGGTTCTAATCAAATTTTATAAATTTGTCTTTCATAAATTATTTGTATCAGTCACTAAAAGCTTTTTCATGGCAGGAAAACTCATTGATCACGAATAATTGTTTGTTCAAATCAAACCAGAAATTTTCTTTCAAATATGATGTTATTGAGGTGAATAATCTAATTTTGCCTGGCTCTTCTACTCATATTTCAGCTATTTATTGTAAAATAAATTGATAGATGTTGCTAATGTTGTTTGTCTTTTGAATTTTCTTAGAAGATAAGGATCAAGAAGAACCGGGCTTTGCGGGAGCTTAGGGTTTCAATTACTGTCCAAGAGGTTGTGAATCTCATCTCCATAATTTGATTAGCTTATAGTTAATTCAAGTTATTAATTTATAATTTCATCCCTATTTCTTTTTTGTGTTGTTTGAGTTCTAATTTTTCTAATTTTAACTCTTGGTTGACATTGTTATGGAAAAAGGGTGTAAAGGATAGAGGCATATGCAATGTGGAGGGAAGAAAGTGGACGTCTTCTCTTGGAGGGTAGAGGCATAGTAATGTGTACCATAGAAGATGATATTGATTTATCTCTCAGTCATATTCTGAGCTATTCATGTATTACATAAGCCACATGAGAGTCCAATTTTTTTGGCAACATGTTCTATGTGGATTATTAGAAGGCGCTCAACATTCTTTATGTCTATTAGATATCCATTGTTAAGCTGCAATCATGAAAAAAAGGCATTACTCATAAAATGAAGATAAATTTATTCAACCAATGCCGCCAACAAGTATAGGTAAACAATTAGAAAAAATAGGAATTAAACTATTATAAATTATTTCTGCATTGTGATTTTTACCGACAACTTGCATGTACATGTACTCATCAAATTATTCTATTTTGTTGGCTCAATTGATTATTAGCAATTCTATTTCTTGCTCTAGATGCATCCCAAGAATGAAAAATAGCACCTAATATATGTTGTCGACTTGCCATACCACATATAATGATGAATTAAAAGCTTTTAAGAAGTTGTAGCCTATTTATTATGCTTTAATCTTCACTATACAAACAAACTTAATTTATTTGATTCTGCCATTTTTTGGGTAAATTATCCATTAAATTTTGACAGGTATGATTAGAATAAAAAACATCAAATTCTTATCTTTGTTCAAAATTGTTGGAAGATTAACACAACTTAGAATTCTATTAATGTGAACCAGGTTGGCAAAGCTAGATGAGCCAAATGGATTTCTACGTCTGATCAGGTTTGTTTTACTGATGATTATATTATCCAGGCAATTCTTTTCTTGGGATTATCTTCTCACTCTTCATATTCTTTTTATTTTTGTTAAACACTCAGGAGAAGGCTCCTTACGTGGAAAAGGAAGCTAAGCTCAAGTCTGGCTATGAGAAATTGGAAGCTTGGCAGGTATTGTAGACAAGTTAAAAAGTGAAAAAGGGCTATTAATTCACTCTTGTATCTGTTTTTTGCTAGTAGGATTTACTTGAAGTTTTTGACCCATATTCTATATCAGTGTTTCTAATTTTACCTCATACTAAAAGCAAACCTTACTAAAATTTCACTAGCAGAACTCTTAGTGCTACTAGTAGGCAAATTTTTTTGTAAGAATTTCTACCTTTTGATTGATAAACATTAGGAATAGGCCATTGTTATTTTCAACGTTATTTTCAACAGTTACATTTCTGACAAATAGGAAGGGGATTCAGAGGAGAAAGAGAGCATCACCATTAGGTTTCAAGAGTGAGGGGCGAGTGAGGCCGTGGTGAAAGAGCGTGGCAGTGAAGTTGGAGGAGCAGGATGACGACATCCGTCAAGTTGGCTTGCACTGCAGCAGCATGGATGTAGGCGGCAATGACGAACCAGCCGCATTTGTTGGCCGTGGGGTCAGTTGCATTGGCGTAGGGGAGGCTCAGTCAATGTCATAGGGGCATGGGGTCGTAGTGTAGCTGTTCGTCTCTGGTACAACAGATTCTTTCAAAGGTGCCGGTGTTTCTTTTCTCCACTGGGAAAAAAAATGAATACAAAAGTGGGCACGTGATGTAAACAATTAAAGCTGGATAGCTTAGCTCAAGTTTGACTGTGAACAGCTTCCAAATTATTCAATTGTTTTTTTTTTTTTTGAAGGTCGGTTTGAAACCAACGATTTTATTATAAGAAATTTGAAGATAAATGCTCTCTCCGTGAATCGAACCAAGAACCACTTGGTTGGAGGAATAGAGCGAAACCACTGGGTTAAACAATCCAGTTTCAAATTATTCAATTGTTACTCCTCTCTTTTATTGTAATTAGTTCAAGCTATTTTATGATCTAACGAAAATGATAAGTGACATCATTTAATACACAGGTGCATAAAAATTTTTAGGCATATTCTAAAAGGGCAAATCTGGACTAAAAAGTGCGTTAATACGGAATTGCTTAAGATCATTTCTAAGATTCTATCATCCCGTTATCTCCATGTGAACGTCTTAATAACAGACGTGTTAATTTCATTTTTAGAAAACACGTTAATTGCATTTTTGGAAGTGCAGAGGATGAAAGGATGAGCGCTCCAGGGGTTGAGGACAGACATGAATCAGAGGGGAGGGAAGGGGGGAGGGGAGAGGGGAAGGGATATTAAACAGAACAGTTATTATAACTGTTCTAGTTATTATAAGTAAATGTTCTAGTTAAATAAATAACTGTTCTAACTGTGATTTCTAACTGTTCTAGTTAAATAAGTAATTGTTCTAACTGTGAATACTAACTGTTATAGTTAATACATATAACTGTTCCAGTTAATATAGCAACTATTCCAGCATAATTTTTTCAGAACAATTAGAACAATTAGTAACATTAACTAGAACAGTTAGCTTTTTCTGAGAATAGTTAGTAATATTAACTAAAACAGTTAGTTTCAGAGCTTGAACAATTATTTATTTAATTAGAACAGTTAAGTGGGAGGGGTGAGGCATGGGTTAATGACAGGAAAGGGACAGGGGATGAGGATGAGGTCAACGCTGGATGAGAAGGAGGGGACCAGAAAAGAAAAGAGATGGAGAGAGGGGATGAGTCCCAGAAAATTAAAAAAAAAGAGAAAAGCGTTAATAACTGTCAGGGGATGATGTAATGATTAATTAATCACATTGCCAATTGCTTGGGGGGATGATGGGGATGATGGGGATGATGAATCTTGGAGATGATCCTTATCAGCCCCAGATAGAAGAATTCTGGCACCTATTTGAATAATACGACAATTGTTTTAATTTTCCATAACATGAATTTCGAACAATTATTACTCTAATTTATTTTGTTGATGCTGAATTATTATTATTATTTTGGGTTTCTATCTGTTTGTAGGTGCTTTCTCTACATGCCAAGAGACATAAAATGAAAAATCATGAGGGTTTCGCTAGTTCTTCATTCTTATCCGTGCCTTGTCTTTTTGTAATTCTTTTAACTGGATGCCTCCAGTCTTGCAGAAAAATACAGAACCACTACTTCATACAGCTCCTTTTGGCACCCAGATCCTCAACAGCCATAAAAAGAACTGCTCCAAGCAGTTCTTTTTTTTAATATTTAAAAATTTTAAAATTCAAATGGAAAATCCAAACCGTTGATCTTGTTAAATTTTATTGGCGATGTCTTTTCATATAAATTTTATAAAATTTAAGGTCGATTTGATACTTGATTAAGTGACCAAATTATGAACGTATTAGAATTAATCTAACCAGATTCGTTTATTTGTTGACCACTTGATCTAGTATCAAATCAAATTCAAATTTTATAAAACTTATATGAAAACGCATCGCCGGTAAAATTTAACAAGATCAATGGCTTAGATTCTCCATTTGAATTTTAAAATTTTTAAATATTAAAAAAAAAAAGAAAAAGACTGGTTGGAGCTTATTTTTTTTATGGCTGCTGAGTATCCGGGTGCGCTCCTTTTGGGCCTTTTAAGCATGCACTTGCAGTCTTGCATCAAGTTAAGCGTAGGGAGCAATAATTGGGGGCAATGTAGGCTACATTGTTCTCTACTTCAATCCCCTCATCCGGCTTGCGCTTGCAACCATGGCTGGTGGTGCTGTCCCTTTTCTTCCATGGAATTGACCCCCGTTAATTCATCGGAACCTCTCCCTTTTCTACCATTCCTTTATTAATTCAAAGTAATTTTATACATTTAATCTCCGCCACTTAACTCTTGCTCCTCCTAAATTAGTCATCCTCAACCTTCCTCAGTAGAGTCTGGTGTCTCTGTGCTCAGGAGCTCGTCGCCCGTGCAATGGTGAGGTTGGTTTGGTCGGCGATGGCGTAGAACGACAGCGGAGATCCTCTCCCCTTCGGTGCATCAAAACGAAGTTTCTTCCTTTTTTTTCTTTTTTTTTTTGTTGTCTTTTAACGGAAATAGATGGGTCCACCATCTTGACGAATCAAAATCAGGCATCCATTAGCATTGTTTTCCAACTTAGATCCATCCTTATGTTTAGAACACTGCCGCGTGGCAAAAGATCTGACCGTCCGATCGTTTATATTTTCAGATGACTTTCATATGATAATGGGCCTCTATTAATTCGGGTGGGCTTTCAGCAAATTTGACTATTTAAATTCGATTAGGCTTGGTAATTTTAACTGGGCCTTTATATTTCTTAACTGCCCACATTAATTTTACGGATTTTTTAATTAATAAATATAATTACATTTTTTATTTTAAAAATAAATATTATAAATAACGTTGTAACTTCGGGGTTCAAAACCCAGGAGTGACCCGGTGACCCATTTCAAGGTTTGAAACCCCGAAGTTATGACGTGGCAATTTTTTTTAATATTTTAATTTAATTTATTATTAAATAAATAAAAAATAGATAAACTTCATGAAAAATTCAGAAAAATATATTAAAATTAGAAAATTAAATTGATTAAATTTATTATTATTAGATAATAATTTAATTAATTATTATTATTTTAAATAATTTAATTTTAGTTATTATTATTAGGTAAGAAAAAAATAGATATACTATGAAAAAATATATTAAAAATTCAAAAAGTATATTAAAGTTTTATGTATTTTTCTAAATTTTTTTTAACATAGTTTATCTATTTTTATTTATATAATAATAGGTTAAATTTTAATATTAAAAAATAAATTAAATAATAAAAAAATTAATAAAAACTCTTTTACATCTTTATTATATTTTTCTGAATTTTTTGGCATAATTTATATATTTTTTTCTATTTATCTAATAATATATTAAATTAAAATACTAAAAAATAATAAAAAAATTGTCACGACATAACTTCAGGGTTTCAAACCCCAAAATGGGTCACCGGGTCACTCTTGGGTTTTGAACCCCGAAGTTATAATATTATTTATAAAATTTATTTATTATAGTATTTATTTTTAAAATAAAAAATGTAATTATATTTATTAATTAAAAAATCCGTTAATTTTATCCTTCCCATTCCAAATTGTTTTCTTTTTTATTGAAATTTGGTGTAACATCCTATCCATTTGTAACAATAATGGAGTTGTCCATTTACTGAAATTTAAGTAATGTGAAGCTGCTCCAATTTAAAGAAAAATTAATTGGTGCCCTTCTCTTTGCCGCTTTGACAAGAAATTTTGCATGACTCCTTATAAAAAATGCAAAGACCTAGTCATCACAAATTTTCTATTTTTTAGAATTTTTTATTAATTAATTATATGCATAGAATATTCCATATATCATGTAAATTTCAAGGGTTAATCATTAAGACACCCTGTGATCTTAATCCAATGTCATCATTAGGAATCTGAATTCACCATATATTATTCCCTCGTTTTTTCTTCTTTTTTTTTACAGGTCCTATTTTAATCATCTGACATCTTGTCTTTGTGGCAAAATTTGGAGGCAAACAACTATATAAAGGCCTCAGGAGTCACAAGCCACTGAACTTAATTTGTATTGATTTTCACAATCCAATTGTGAACAGTGTCGAAAAGAAACTGCTGGGTCTAGAACATTTTGAGAATAACCATTGTCTGAGGTCCCCATCCCGGTTGTCTAGTCCGCACACCAAAGCCGATCCTCACTTTCCAAAGCAATGGTCCTTTCTCAGTCATGCCAGCTGCAGTCTGCCAATGTGGCCAACACACCTAAATATCCAACATTGTAACTTTTCTTCTACTGTTCTTGGCTGAGTGGGCTCTCTGCTCCGGAGGTCCTCTTTACAAATATACACAAAGTAAGTTTATGAACTCTACTTGAAACCAATAGTAAAATAAATTCAAATTGAAGAACAATATCGATTAAAATAGTCCTATTTTAGAGCCTAAGGGGGCATTTGGTTAAGGAATAAAAGGAAGAAAGTTACTTATTCTCCATTTATGTAGCCAAACACTAGTGGAATAACGTTACATAAGAGGAAGAACTTATACCATCTAAATAGGTGGTATAAGTTATGTAACTCGGTCCCACGACATAAAAAGAAAGAAATATTAACAATCCTTCCATTAATACCCTCCTATTTGATAATTCTCTTAAAAATAACAAGGGCATAATGGCCTTTAATGAAATATTAGGTTATTCATTTTTATTCCATAACCAAACATACATTACATAACTTAGACATAAATATTTATACCTCCTTAAATTATGCCATCACTTAGTCCACAACCAAACGCCTCCTAAGGGTGGAGGTACATGTCCTCAAAACTGGGCAATTGTCCCCCTATATTTTCAAAATCACCCCTTAAAAAATATAAAAATTACATACTATTTAGTTTTATTTATTCAATTTGACCCCCATAAAAAATCTAAAAATTTCAACACAAGTATCTATTTGTCCCCTTTATTTTAACATTCTGGCTCAGCCCCTATAAATAAGGTCAAAATGTCTATATCATATTCATTCATCATGGTGATTACTTACGGAACAATTTTTTCCCCCTAAAATCCACATTAAAAAATACGATATAATGAAATGGTTTTACGCCTTAATTATGGTACAATGATCACACGGTCTACAAAGCATTTTATTTATTCCGAGAACAGATAAACCTTACAGTTGGTACAACATACAAGTAATCCTTTGTCAATTTTTAGTCATGGCTACTTTGATTGAAAGGTTCCTTTCTGAATTCTGAGTACATCAACTTTAGGCTTATTTGTGCAAATGGGTTCCTTTCCAAATTCTTAACCCATTGTCATAATATCCATGCAAATGGGATCCAAATATCTGGTACATAGACAGCTATATAATATATTTCTTTAATTGGTTGAAATTATATATGGTATTTGTCTATTGTAATGAGGATAAATATTGTGTACAAATAATACGGGCACCTGTAATAGCCATTTAGTTTTGGGCACCCGCCTTCCTTTTCCTGGGATTAGAAGAGGAAGGATCATCTGCAAAATAAAAAGGTTACCAATAAAAGAGTATTATTTTCAAGGATTTTCTGTGGTGCTTATATGATTCTTGAAAATTCTTAACGATATTATGTAACGAACTTGAGATTCTCTGTTTTCGGGGCGGGGCTTAGTTCACTATTTCAACTTGACATATTCTAGTAAAAATTAGAACCAATGCCACGCCCGTCAAAGGAAGAGCATGAACTGATCAATTAATAATAATAGAATCTAATAGAAAAAGAAAAAATATCACCAAATACTACCAAAATTTAAGATTGTGACGTGATATCACTATAATTTATTGGTATTTGGATTGTATTTGTCACTCAAATCATACTCAATCCATTAAATTATTTGATAAATTATTATGTTTTTTCAGGATTTGGCTATTATGTCGTATCTTCTCTTCTTTTATAGGTCTTTGATGATTTTTTGGTGACATTGGAGCAAGTAGATGGATTATTGGTACTTCATGCACGCTATATGACTAATTCTTAGCTCCAGGGGCACAATTCGGACTTCACTTCAGACCGAAGTGCAATCAATTTGGATCGAAGTACAATGAGGCAACACAGTTGACTTTTCTCTTTCAAGTTCGGACCGAATTGGTCTTGGTTCGGACTGAACTGCGAATTGCGAACTGCCATGGCATGTTAGGCAAGTTTTTTCTGCATGGAAACTCGTAATTTTGGTATATTTTTTTACCTTGACGCCTTGACCTTCTTTCCAAGTACCTGGAGACTTGTATGTAAGTTCCCCTATGCCCCTAGGAAGGCCATCCCACTTTCCATAGCATAGACCCACCTTTCTAAGACAATTCTCTCTCTACCACCAAAATCATTGAAGCAACCTAATTCTTGGAGGCGACAATAGCAAGAAGAAGGTTGGGCCACGTTTTGCAACACCTCATCGTCCTTGGAGTTGAAAAGTCAAGCATTAAGGAGTATTTGGTTTATTCTTTTATGTCTTTACCTTTAATTCTCATTGGCTTGTATCTTAATTTCGATATATTCGTTGTTGTGTGTTTTAATACTATGCTAGGCTAAATTAATGTAGTCTTAGGAGTAGGGAAGTAACGTAGGTTTGGATGTGATGACATGAATTGTTTTGTTGATTTACTTTGTTGAGAATTATGTTAATTGCTTATTCGAATTGTTTGTGATTTCCTAATTAACTTCTAGATATACGACCACATTTAGTTAAGCCTAAATTAGGATAAACAAGCTTAGTTCAAATTATGTATTTGAGATAAATCGTAGATTCGAAAGGAGAGATTAATTGACATCAAAAGTGTAATTTTTAGATAGTTCAAAAGACATCTAAATATCTCTAAGAAGCCTAACAAACAAGTTTAGATTAGTTAACACCTATATCAAAAGTTGTGGTCTAATTGATTTAATTAGGTTAGGTTGTGATTAAACCAGTTTCTAGTCCAACAAGGGACCGCTGAGATTTAGTAAATCTAAGTTTAGCCAACAAACCTGACATAAAGCATAAAATACCAAGACAAGTCAAAATCTCGCATCTTTACTCTCAGACCGAATTGATCCTAGTTTGGACTGAACAGAGTAGTGATTGCTTTTAAAATTTGAATTTATACATGACAATGTTAAGTCTGGAGTTTCAAAGTCCAAACCGAAATGAAACCTGAATCCTAAGACGTCTTTTATACTATTTGAAACTCCAAAACTTTACTTTAATTATTAGATTATTTTAAACATCCAAAAATACCCAAAAATATTTTCTTTTATTGCACCTTTAAGATTTAATTACTCAAAACTCAATAAAAATATTTCTATTTAGATTTTGAAAAAGATAAATTAGATAATCATAGACCTGTCCCTTGGATTCGACACTTAACTTTACCGAAACAACTAGTGAGGTAAGATTGATGTTATAAATTTATTTGATACCTAGCTTTCAAATCCTTCGTCATGATGGCAAATGATGTGCCCTCGATGTCTATTGGCATCAACAGAAGATAATTCGAAAAAGAATCCCCTACCCACCCTTAACACACACACACCCACAAGGGTTACTGATTCAAATGGAATAACCTTATAAAAGTTTTTTTTAATAACTACAATTAAAATAAGGGTGTAACAAGTGCTTTTTTATATAAATATATATTCTCTTCGCATAAGAAAATTAACGAGTGCTAACAATTTAATTTTAGTAGAGGTATGATATCTTAAGATAATGAAAAAAAATGTTATTCTTAAAGAAGCCCTTAAATTTAAAAAATGAAAAAGAAAATTATCTTTTTTTTTTATTCACTACACCACTTTTTATTTTTAAGACCTGTTATTTAATGGTCTTTAAGACCGGTTTGAAGGTGGTGCTAATAATATGTGGTGTTAAAAATATATAAGAAACCGGTGTTAAAAAGGCGGTGCTAAAAACCAGACAGAAGCAGATCAAAAAAAGAATGCGCATCTTTAAGACCGGTTTTTTACAAAAAACCGGTCTTAAAAAACATAACATTAAGACCGGTTTTTTGTAAAAAACCGGTCTTAAAGATGGTTCTGGTTTTTCCGAATTTTACTAATTATTAAGACCGGTTTTTAAGGTTAAAAACCGGTCTTAATACTATTTTTAAGACCTGTTTTTAGTTAAAAACCGGTCTTAAAAATCAATAATTAAAAAAAAAAAATTTTGGGCTAGCTCCATTTTTGCTAGCCATAATATTCATGCAATATTCAACACTGCATTCAATTTTTGAATTAGAGTGAAAAAAAAATACTATTTTCATTGCCTCCCTGGCATAATATTTTCATCGCCTTCTGTTAATTATTTTTTTTTTCTTTTGCTACTTTGACTAATGTAAAATTATCTATATAAATTAGATAGCAACTCGAAACTACTAAAACCATCGAAAAATATAATTGATTTCCAATAGAGACTTGAGGTTTGGCGTTGGGTTCAGAAATTCAGATGAGAAAGAAAGAAAGAAAGAAAGGGAGAACCTTGAAATCCATGAGAGACTTGAGGCAGAGCATCATGTGGGAAGCATCCTGCTTGAAGGTAGCAAGGCTGCGCTGGACAGCCAAGGCCTTTCTCTCCGACCCCAAGTTTTGTGCAGCTGATTCGGCAGCTGTGCCGAAAGATGCGGTGGTTTTAGAGGAGAAGGGGTCAAGGTGGAAGCGTGGGGTTGGAGAGAGAACAACGAAGATAGAAGCACATGTGAGGTCGAGCAAAGAGGGAGAGAGGGGCTCGGTTTGGAGAGGAGGCAGCAGAGAGGGGCTCGAAGAGGAGGGGGCAGAGAGGGGCTCGAAGAGGAGGGGGCAGAGAGGGGCTCGAAGAGAAGGGGCAGAGAGAATTGAATGTGTGGACAGAACAATCAATGAGGGAATGAGATAAAAGGAAAAATCTGTCAATTTTTAAGACCGGTTTTTTATAAAAAACCGGTCTTAAAAAGTCACCGGAAAAAAAGAAAAAATTCAGTTTTTATTAGGACCGGTTTTTTATAAAAAACCGGTATTAAAAACATATTTTTTAAGACCGGTTTTTTATAAAAAACCGGTCCTAATAAAAACTGAATTTTCGGTTTATTATTTGATCTCCATAGGACCGGTTTTTATAAAAAATCGGTCTTAAAAAATATGTTTTTAAGACCGGTTTTTTATAAAAAACCGGTCCTAATAAAAACTGAATTTTCGGTTTATTTTTTGATCTCCATAGGACCGGTTTTTATAAAAAACCGGTCTTAAAAACATAATTTTTAAGACCGTTTTTTATAAAAACCGGTCCGAAAAAAAAAACATAAATTTCGGATGATTTTTTAGAACTCTATAGGACCGGTTTTTTAAAAAAACCGGTCTTAAAAAAAATTCTGACAATATCGAAATTGCCACTGAATATTTTTAGAACCGGATTTTTTAAAAACCGGTCTTATTGTGGCGGTGCTAAAAATATTTTCTGGTGTAGTGATTTCAGGGGATAGTTTTTCACCGTCTTGAGTTTTTTGTTTTGTTTTGTTTTATTTTGTTTTTTTGGGGAGGGGGGGGGGCGAAGTACTGTAATTTTAATTTTCTGATAGACTAACATGAAATAATAAACTTTTATCTTGACTATCATAGCAATCTCTAAATTTGAAATCCAACATCGTAGACGTGATTTGCATATTTTATTTAAAATGCTTAGAAGAAAAATTTATTTATTGTACATATAGTTTAGTAATTTACCATTCATCATAAAAATTAAATTTGTAACAAACTAAAATTATGTTTCCTAGATGTTTGATCAAATTATACTCAAATTGATGGGTTGTTCTGCTACTTGTATGGAAAAAATATACAATTTTTCATAAAATTACAGTCATGATTTTGAAGATAATGATTGTCAATTAATTTATATTTTATTTAAGTTGCTAACTAGTTGTGCAAATAATCTAAAGACTACTGATTCTTTTCATATGAAAGGAAAATTGCTTTATGCTATTTGGTTCTAATTAATAACAGTCTTTTGCAAGTTTACATACTAATTTTCACAGCTGAAATTCTACATAGTTGTATATATGAAAACTATTATTTGAAAATAAATTTTTTTTTAAGATCTGTGGGTGTGGTAGGTTTTAGCTCTTAAAATAGAAGTGTAAGCTTAATCAAGTAAACATGCAGAGGAATTGTACCGGTCGTTTGAGTCTCAATGGATGGCATGCCCGCAAGTGACGGGGTAGTGGGAGGAGCACTAGGTGCAGCAGCGACAGTTACGCCTTTAGCTGCAAAAAGGATAATCTCATCGTGTTAGGGGGCAGAATTTTCGATTTTAGACCTTCAGTATCAGAAGTGGATGAGTTGATTTTTCAAATGCAACTGTAGTAAGAGTACAACATCATTAGTGAAAACACTTTTGGTTCGTTAAATTGGAAATAAATTATCAGAAATGATTTTATTTTTTCTAAATTTTGTGTGAAAAAGAGAACACTTATTATCAGTGCTCAATTCTCTGTACCGTGCAAAAAAACATTTTTTTTTTCCTGGAGAAAGTTACCAGGACATGGCAGAGTAAGAAATTTATAAAATTATAAACAAACAAGAATTTCTTAAACCAAATAAATTTTCATTAACTTTGAGTTGAAGGGGCTCAAATGGAAAATTGTATGGATGTAACATGGAAAATTTAATTTCTCCATCCAAAAAAAAAAAAATAAATCCGCACCTAAACATCCAATCTATTCCTTTAATATTTCAAAGATCAGTACAATTTACTTTAAAATTCTTATTTGTGCAAATAATTTAAAGAGATTCTGCCTCTAACCAGATGAAATGAAATGCTCATTTTCTTGTAGTTCCCGAAATAGTTTTATTTTTTAATAAGAAAACCCCTTAATTAATATCCCAATATTTTTGGAAGAAAGAAAAAGAAATGAAATGATGGTACACGCATGTTACCTGATAACTGCCTGCCAACTGGATTCCGCCCGCTTTTTTTCTTAAGCTTTGGACAGTCCTCTATAATGCAGTCCTTTATAGATTTGAGAAACTCTTTGTCTCCTAGTGATATTAATTTCGGACAGCGTCTGACGGAGAGGGACTCGAGATTCTGAATCACTTCACCAGAAATGGACAGTAAATTTTCACAGTTACCAATGGTCAGGCTTTTGAGGGACTTGAGATTCCTCGTCACTTCATCTGGAAAAGACAGTATCCTTGGACAATCAGATATCGACATCTCGAAACAGTTTTTTTTTTCTTATGTAACGAACTTGAGATTCTCTGTTTTCGGGGCTATTTCAACCTGACACATTCTAGTAAAAATTAGCACCAATGCCACGCCCGGCAAAGGAAGAGCATGAACTGATCAATTCATAATAATAGAATCTAATAGAAAAAGAAAAAAAATCAACAAAGACTATCAAAATTTAAGATTGTGAAGGCAAATGACTTGCCTTTGATGTCTATTGGCACCAACCAAAGAAAATAAAAAAAGAATTCCCCTCCCCACCCTTAATACACACACACACACAAACGCAAGGGTTACTGATTAAAATGGAATATCCTTATAATAGTTTTTTGATAAATACATTTAAAATAAGCAAGGAACAAGTGTATTTTTTTATAAATAATGAAAAAAATGCTATTCGAAAAGAAGCCCTTAAATTTTAAAAATGAAAAAGAAATTTTTTTTTTTTATTACAGGGGATTGTTTTTCACCCAGTCTTGATTTTTTTTTTTTTGGGGGGGGGGGGGGGTGGGGAAACGGGGGCGAAACACTATAATTTTGATTGTCTGAGAGACTAACATGAGAAACTAAACTTTTATCTTGACCTTCTTAGCAATCTTTAAATTTGAAATCCAACATCATAGACGTGATTTGCATATTTTATAGATATTGCTTACAAAAAAATTGATTTACTGTACATATAGTTTAGTAATTTACCATTCATCATAAAAATTAAATCTGTAACAAACTAATATTAAGTTTCCTAGATGTTTGATCAAATTATACTCAAATTGATGGGTTGTTCTGCTACATAAATGCAAAAAATATATACTTTTTCATAAAATTACAGTCATGATTTTGAAGATAATGATTATCAATTACTTTATATTTTAATTAATTTGCTAACTAGTTGTGCAAATAATCTAAAGACTACTGATTCTTTTCATATGAAAGGAGAATTGCTTTATACTATTTGGTTCTAATTAATAACAGTCTTTTGCAAGTTTACATACTTATTTTCACAGCTGAAATTCTACATAGTTGTATATATGGAAACTATTATCTGAAAAGAAATCTTTTTTTTTAAGATCTACGGTGGGTGTGGGTTTTAGCTCTTTAAAATAGAAGTGTAAGCTTAATCAAGTAAACATGCAGAGGAATGAATTGCTCTTTAAAAACATTTGTTTTTTTCCGGAGAACGGTTACTAGGACATGGCAGAGCTAGAAATTTATAAAATTATAAATAAATAAGAATTTCTTAAACTAAATAAATTTTAATTAAATTTGAGTTGAAGGGGCTCAAATGGAAAATTGTATGCATGTAACATCCAACATTTAATTTCTCCTCCCAAAAAAAAAAAAATCCGCGCCTAAACATCCAATCTATTCCTTTAATTTGTCAAAAGATCAGCACAATTTAATTTTAAGTTCTTATTTTTGCAAATAATTTAAAGAGCTTCTGCCTCGAACCAGATGAAATGAATTGCTCATTTTCTTTTGGTTCCCGAAACAGTTTTTTTTTTTTTTTAAATAAGAAATCCCTTAATGTATTTCCCATTATTTTAGAAAAAAAGAAAAAGAAATGAAATGATGGTACATGATGT
Source organism: Rhynchospora breviuscula (assembly GCA_027562975.1). Lineage (NCBI taxonomy): Eukaryota > Viridiplantae > Streptophyta > Magnoliopsida > Poales > Cyperaceae > Rhynchospora > Rhynchospora breviuscula. The sequence goes on from CM050402.1 coordinate 7,520,526, forward strand.
TACCTGATAACTGCCTGCCAACTAGATTTCGCCTCCTTATTTTCTTAAGCTCTCGACAATCCTCTACATCGCAGTTCTTTATAGATTTGAGAAACTCTTCGTCTCCAATTGATATTAATTCCGGACAGTATACGACGTTGAGGTATTTGAGATTCCGCATCACTTCACCAGAAATAGACACTAAATTTTCACAGGATATGACGGACATGCTTTTGAGGGACTTGAGATTCCTCGTCACTTCATCGGGAAAAGACACTATCCTTGGACATTCATCTATCGACATCTCCTCGAGAGAAGAGAGGTTCTCCAAACAGCTGGGAATTGAGTTATCAAGTTCGCCGCATCTACTCAGCACAAGTACTTTGATAGAGGGCGATAAGACCATCTTTGTTGGGCAGGTAAGCTCATTGCAAACTTTAATACTCAACTTCTCAAGAGACTCAAATCCAGAAAAGGATTCTACGGGCAGCGACTTTAGGTTATCACAATGACTTATATTAATACACTTAAGCTCTGGCAGGAGGTTTGGCCGCAAACAATCCGTTAGACTTGCCAACCGCCGGCACCGATCTATTTCTAGCTCTGTAATGGAACGAGGCAATTGCGGGACAAAATAATTGCGACAATGATATAAAGAAACCCTTCTTAAATTAGATAATATGTTATCACCCATCCAACTTGCTGCTAAAGTCGAACCCTTATACCAGGAAATTTCCAACACTCTGAGATTAGGATGGGGACGTAAACCTTCAAGAATCTCCCTGTCATTCTCAATGTCGATCGGTGGGCCAACCAATCGACGGTACCATTCTAAATGCAATGTGTCAACGAATTCTTGTTTGTTTAGTTCAGCCTCCTCAGCAGCTCCCTTTCTGAAATCATGCCCAATTGATCTTATATGAAAAGATCCACGAACTCCAATCAGGTGCTTTAGATTCTCAAGTTTATTTTCCCCATGTTTAACCACATCATATTTAAGGTCGTACAATTGGATTGCCGCTGCAAGATTAGGCTTATCTGTTAATAAATGTACCAATTGAAGCGGTGGTCTAAAAAATTGCAACCCTGTCAACTTGTTAGAACCATTTGGAAAACCCGGAGATGCCAAAAACTCATCACATTCCCACATATCTAAATGCTGAAGACTATAAAGGGTGCAAAATGAAACGGGCAACTTTTTAATACGTGTATTGGAAACGTCCAGATATCGTAGATGTTTTAAATTTACAATATTCTCTGGTAATTCTTCAATTATGCTTCCGTGAAGTGATAAGCGACGAATAATGGTTAGTCCATGGCACCAGCTTTTTATTGCGTTAATGTCATAGTTCGGAGAGGCCACTAATAAAGAGTGTACATTTTTAAATGTAAGTATTTCTCTTGTATTCTCAGGATTTGATTTCTTAAATATAGATAGATGGTGTATATTCTCTTTATTACGGCAGATCTCTCCATCTTGGAGGCAATAACATTCCTCTGTTGTGATAGATTGACAAACATCATGCATCAAGTCATGGATCACATGTTTCTCATATTTCCAATGTTTATATATCTGATCTGTTGTTTTCTCGTTAAAGAAGCAGCCCTTTTTCAAGTCTTGAAAGTAACCCAAAGCCACATCTTCCATATGTTTCAGGTTATCGTTCTCTTTTTTTGGAATGAAACCCTCCATGATCCAAAGCTTTGCTAGTTCAATTGCACTTAACTCATGATCTTTGGGGTACAATGAGCAAAATGAGAAACATTTTTTCAAATGGGATGGTAAATGCTGATAGCTCAATTGAAGAACTGGCATTATATCATATTCCTCCTGTTTCAATTCCCACATTTTACTATCTCTAATCTCAATCCAATATTCCTCATCAATTCTATTTTTTAATAGACCGCCTAGTGTTTTTGCAGCAAGTGGTGATCCCTTGAGCCTATGACAAATTTCTTTAGCAATACTTTCCAACACACCATAATTCTTAAGCGTAACCTCTAAACCAGAACAGCTCCTAAAAAAATCCCAGTATATTTTATCTTCCAAGCCCTCCAAGAAAATAGATTTCAAAATGTTTATATTAACCCCAGTACTTTGAAGGTGCTCTGGTGACCTAGTAGTCAATATGATCGTACTACCCTCAGAGGATTCATTCATTAGCCCCAAAAGTTTTTGCCAGTCTTTGCTCCAAATATCATCTAGGACTAAAAGAACTCTCTTGGATCTTAACATTTTTTCTAATGTGTCTTCTATCTTGTCTAAATTAGAAAGATCACACATCTTTCCTGAGGCACACTCAATCATTTCTTTCATCAACCTTTCCAGATCAAATTTGTCAGACACACATATCCATATTCGTAAATCAAAATAGGATTGCACATGCTTATCTTTATAAACCATTCGAGCAAGGGTAGTTTTTCCCACACCTCCCAGGCCAACAATTGGCAAAATTGCTAAACTTCTTTCTTTCTTCACACTGCTACTATTCTCATGAATATATAAACCAGAATTCCTTTCTTCTTTTTCTAATTTTCTGCCACAAGATCCAGATCTGGGAATTGTCAATAAACGGATAGCATCGTTCAATTCTTTATCACGGCCATATATTTCATCCAGATGACGTGACCTTGTAATAGGTCTAGCGTTACCAAATTGGCTCGGGTTTTCTGGTATCTTATGATTCTGACATACTTTTTCCATCTCATTACAAACATAATCTAGGGTATCCTGAGCAATTTTTGCCTTGTCTGGGACACTGGTTATCCAATTCCTAAGATAATTTGAATGCTTACCTTCTACTCTATGTTCTGCTCCTTCTAGAATCCATTTCATAGATTCGATATCATCTTTCTCGATTTCTGCTTTGTAGATAGCTTCTTTTAGCTGGAGAAAGAGCTCATCAATGGATTTATGTTTCAAGCGCCAACACTCTGATCTCTCAATTAGCAGCTTTGCCCTTGGCAATGTGGCACAAAGCCTTGAGAAGTGTCTATTTAATTGATTCAGGGTTTTTAGTATACCTAACATGCTCCATATTTTTTCCATCTCGTTACAAACATGATCTAGCATACAGTGGGTACTTGTCACATTGTCTGGATAACCAGTTATCCAATTCCTGAAATTATTTAAAAACTCACCTTGAATCCTCCAGTTCGATCGTTCTAGTCTCTGCTTCTGAAACTCGAATTCAGCTAGCACGATTTCTGCCTTGTTGACTGCTTCTGTAAGCTGGGGAAGAAGCTCATCTATGGATTTATATATGAAGCCCCAGGACTGGGATTTCTCTATTAGCAGCCTTGCCCTGGGCAATTTGACTTGAAGCCATGAGATTTTTTCGCTAACATCTGAATTCTTTAACGCATCAACAGCCGATTGACCTATTGTTGGTTCTAAAAATTCAATTACTCTGTTCCAGAACCCCTCCATAGGTTTTGCTGTATCTTAAGTGCTAGCCAATGTATGAGAAGGATTTGGGTAATTTGTTTTTTCTTCTGGTAAGGAACCGAAGAAAACCAATCAAAGATCTGTTTTCTTTTTTTCCCCCTCTCTTATGACAAGAAATTTGGAGTTATTTTTCTACTAAGAAAGAGAAACTGATTTTTTTTCCTGTCTTTTCTAATGGCAATTACAGGAAAACAAATTCTGTTTCGATAAAAAAAGTAGGGACAGAGGAAGAAGAAACAAAAAATGAATTGGTAGATTGCGCGCAGAGCTTGGAGAAACTAGAGATTGATGAAATAGAGAATAATTCATATGGGTTTGATGTGAGAGTGTGATTTGTGTATTAGATGCTTAGCTTTTGCAGCACAAAATCAACAGACTCAGAGGATGTCGCTACAAAATGACATAAATTTTCTTTCGATACTCCATAGGTTATTGAGCATCAAAATAAAATTGAATCTAAAATAGGACGAAGGCTATGAGTGAAATAAGAGAGTTTTACAGTTTCTATTTGGTAGGGGTTGATGAAGAAAAAGCAGAGAAAATAAAAATTCAGTTGATGGAAAGAGGAATGAAAAAAATAACATGGAAAGAAAAAAAAGAAAACCAGAGTAGATAAGATGCTAGGACAAAGACACTGGCCCCGTGGTGCACGTTGGTTCCCACTTTCCAGTTTCCACTCTCCTTCACCAGCGCAAACATGGAAAGGTTTTCCGTAGTGCATTGCACCTAGTAAAATAAAAATCATTTTTTTAAAAAAGGAATTACTTAAATCATACCGCACTTTCAAAACGAATCATCTTATTTTATTTTTTTTTTGGTCAAAAGTACTTTTTATTATGTAATAGTGGTAACAATTAAGAGTCTCTTATCCCAAAAACAAGTGGGGTAGTCTAGAAATGATATTCCGACTCTGGTTATTTCTCGTATATATGGTTGAGTTTTTACGTTGGATCGTGAAACCTATCGCAAACATGCGAGCTTGAACCTGGAAACTCTTACTACTACTTGAACTACTAGACCACATGCTACTAAAAATTTACCCTGGTCAAAAGTACTTTTCATTGTTTAAAAGAAATTTACTATGTTACTAAAAATATTCCATTTTTTCTTACTGGCTATCATGGCTTTTCAGAACAACACCCTTGATCTATCCTTGCTTAACATAGCCACCATCTCCTTAATTCCGAAAAAACAATACTGTGTGAATGTTTCTGACTATAGAGCCATTGGTGTCATCAATACGTTTGTCAAAATCATCACAAAAATAATGACAAACCGTCTTCAACCTTTCATGAAAGATCTAGTTAGTCCGATGCAAACTACTTTTACAAAAGGCCGTTCAATAATGGAGTCTTACATGATTATCAGAGAGTTCATCTCATTCTATCATAAACATAAGATCCCAGCCTTACATTACAAAGTTGATTTCATCAAAGATTTTGACACTATTTCTTAGACCTTTCTTTCAAATCTCCTTATTGAAAGAGGCTTTCCTCCAATATTTATCTCTTGGACACTCTCCATTCTTTGATAATCCTCCTCTGCCATCAAAGTAAATGGTGACCTCTTATCTTTTTTCTCTCATCAAAGATGTCTAAGACAAGACGATCCTCTATCGCCTCTTCTATTTATTCTAGTAACTGATGCTCTCCAATCTTTCTTTACTAATGCCTCATCTCTCACTTTTGGTCCTATTGTCATTCCTCCTCGCGCCCTACAGTACGCTGACGATACAGTCATCCTCTTGGAAGCTCATCAAAGATCTTTGCTTGTAGTCTCCTAGTTTATTTCCAATATTTCATTGTTGTCAGGACTTCATATCAACAATGATAAATGTCTCTTCGTCCCCATTTCAATCGATGACTCCGTCTTCTCTCGAATTGCTTGTATATTTCGGTGTGATCCTAAAAGCCTACCTATCACTTACTTGGGACTACTTCTCTCTATTTGTAGACCGAAAAAAATTCATTTCCAACCTCTAATCTCATCCTTCCAACGGAAGCTGGATGGATGAAAGGCTAGATTTCTTTCCTTAGGTGGACAGTTGGCCTTAGTTAAGTCTGTACTCACATCTCTTCCGCTCCATTATATGCATGTCCTAAGGTTACCTCAATGGCTATTGAAACACCTTGAAGGCACCACGCGAAGATTCTTTTGGAAAAAGGAAAAGAAAAAATGCTTAGGATGACACTGCCTAGTCAACTGGACCAAATGTTATCTTCCTAAACCAAATGGTGGATAGGAATTACAGATCTAGATCGACAGAACTAAGCGCTTTTGATTAAATGACTCTGGAAACTCCAACATGAACCTAACTCAACTTGGTCTACCACAATCCAACTCTTATATGTCACTCAAGACAACACTCTCCTGTCTTCTTATCCAATTTCATATAGGTTAGCAAATATTTTTCATCACATACCCTTCTTCACAGCTTCATCTAGGGTATCTAATGACAGCATACTTTGGAAATGGTCCATAGACGGAACCTTCACGTCCTCTAGTGCTTATCAAGCACTTTCTAACACAGGTGTCATTTCTACTTACTATCATGTCTTATGGAAAATTAAAGCACCTTCGAAAGTCAAAATTTTCTTTTGGCTATTATTGTTGGACCGCTTAAATACTCAGCATAATCTTCTAACCAAGGGGTGGCCGTCACCCTCAAATTGCCCTAGTTCCAACAGTTGTCTCCTTGAAACTTTTGACCACCTCTTCTTGCACTACCTTTTTGCTAACAATGTCTGGTCGTCAATTCAAATTCGATACAGAATACCCTATTTGGACTTCACTTTAAGCATCGCCGACTTCTGGTTCTCTCTCAGGGGTCAAAGAGTCAAGAATTGGAATATCATTTGGACAGCAACCTCATGAAACATTTGGAAGGCACGGAATAAAATAATTTTCTCAAGCGAACACACCATGGCGGGCCTACTACTGAAGAAAATTTGCTTTGATATAGATTCCTGGATAGTCCACTCCTAGGATTTTAGCTTACCTATTGTTTTCCTGTATAGGTTTTATTTTTATTTTCAGTTTTGTTTTTATTTTTTATGTTTTTTAAATATTTTTTATTTAATAAAAATTGTAGGTGTGGTGATTGCCACTACAACACAAAATATTTTTAACGGCACCAAATTAACGGCGGATTTTTGAAAACCTGTTGTAAAAAATATGGAGTGGCATTTCAGTAAATATGAGCCAACTTATATACAGCGGGCATTAGAGACAACAGCCATAAAAGATGCGGGAAAAAAAAAAAATCGCTGGTCTTCTACGGCGGTCATTAAAAAACTGCCAGAAAAAAAAAAATTAAAACCGGTTTTCCTTAATAACTGGCGTAAAAAGTCAGAATTTTTTTTGCTAAATTCGACGGCGCTTTCAAAAAAAATATTGGTTTTCAAAACAAAAACAAAAACCTAAACCGGCTAAACCAGACTCGGATCCATCCGTCTCCCTTTCTCCCACTCTTTCAAGTAAATTTCGAAATCTTTGCAAGTCCATACTCCATAGCCTCCATCCGACGAGTCCTTCCGTCGATGTCGCCGCCTCCTCTCTTCTCCCACCCTAGAGGTTAGTCTCTCTCCTCCTACCCTTTCTCCCTCTCTCGGCCTTATCCCTCCCTAAACCGGCCTTCCTCCTCTGCCTTCCACCCTCGTCGCCCTCCTCCTCCTCCATCTCTTTCCCTTGGTTTCCCACCTCTAGACCCGAACCCTAGACCTTAAAACCCGAACTCTAAACCTAGACCCGAATTATAAACCCTAAACCCGATATCACCAACTGGTTGGTACGATAGTAGATGAAGCTGATACCGTGCTCTATGGTTTAGTGATTGAAATTGCAAATTGTTTTCTACTTCCATGTAAATTCTCATGCATCTATCCAACTTAACACTCTTCAACTTAAAATTTCCTCATTTCGATCCTTGTACTTAATTGATCCAGCAATGCTCATATGGTATGTCAGTAAATTATCACACACAAAAAGAACACCCACCTATCGATGCATACACCGGCACAAGCAACTGAAACACAAATACATGCACTGATACACAGGCTCACAAACACACAGAGAAGTAGTTGTTTCATTCTGTAGCTTATGGTTTATCAAATCATAATTTGGGACTAACCTTTTGCAAGGGAATAAAAAGTATAAAACTTAACAAGCTGATACCCCATTCTCATGGGATTTGTATCCTCTGGACATCGCAATAAGATGTCCAGAGTGGACATCTCTCAGCATGGGCCGTTGGATTTAAATGGATGGCGTAGATTAGAAGAGAGAGTTAATCGCTGCAAAAAAAAAAATTAAAATAATAAACACTCAGAACCCTTCCGTCATTTATTCCGTCCCTTCGTCCCCTTCTCGTCTTCCCCAATCTCTCTCTTCCTGAAAAATAGCCATAATGGCCATAAATAAAGATTTTTTATTATAGTCATTTGCCGCGGGTTTTTATTCATAATGGCCATAAATAAAGATTTTTTTTTTACGGCAGTTTTTAAGTAATAACTGCCGTAGAAACTCAAGAAAAATATAAAAAGAAAAATTGGCATGTTTCTCAAAGGAATGGCAATTACAGCTGTTATTAAAACTTTTTAACGGCCCCACTCAATTACAGCCGTTTGGATGGGCTAGGAATAGCCAATTCCTAGGAATTTCATATTCCTAGGAATTTCATCTCTCTCACAAAGTTACACACTTTCCAACGAAAATCCTTATTCCTTCCTAGGAATTGGCTATTCCTAGCCCATCCAAACGACCCCTTTTGATTCCAATTTTTTATCTAACCGAATCTACAGTGCCTAAGGGCTAATGGCATAAAGATTCGCATCCTCAGCGGCAAGGATTTGGCTGTACGAAACAACCAACTTTTTTTTTTATTTTTCAACATTTTAAAATTCAAATGTTGAATTCAAACCGTTGATCTTGTTCAATTTTACGGGTGATGCGTTTTCATATAAGTTTTATAAAATTTGAAGTCGATTTGATACTTGATTAAGTGATCAAATTATGAACGTATTAGAATTAATCAATGATAGTTGACCAGATTCGTTCATTTGTTGACCACTTGATCAAGTATCAAATCAACTCTAAATTTTATAAAACTTATATGAAAACGCAGCGCCCGTAAAATTAAACAAGATCAACGGTTTAGATTCAACATTTGAATTTAAAATTTTGAAATATTAAAAAAAAAGGTTGGTTGTTTGGTACAACCAAACCCTTGGCTGCTAAGGATGCGAATCCAATGGCATAGTGTGTAAAGAAAGAAAAAATTCACAATCTATAGGGTCTCAAGACATGATAACGGCCACTCACAAAAATAAACAACAACGACAACAACTAGTGCTAATTTTGCGCGTTGCGCAATCACTTTTCTATTAGTATTATGAGGAGGGTTCCAATACACAACAACAACAACAACTAGTGCTAATTTCACGCATTGCGCGATCACTTTTCTATTACTATTATGAGGAGGGTTCCAATACCAACATTTTAGTTGCCCCCAAATGCCAACATTATACTATTTAGTTACTTTTTTTAATTTTAAATAGCAACGTCAAATCCAAACCGTTCATCTTATTTAATTTAACGACCGATACGTTTTCATATAAGTTTTGTAAATTTTAAAATTTATTTGATACTTCATTAAAGGCTAAAACATGAACGTATTAGAATGAATCTATCATAATTAATAAGGTTTGTTTATTTTTCTACCTCTTGATGGAATATCAAATAAACTCTAAAATTTACAAAACTTATATGAAAACACATCGGTTGCTAAATTAAATAAGATGAATTGTTTGGATTTGACGTTGCAATTTTAAATTTTGAAAAAGTAACTAATTAATGAAATGTTGGCATTGGAACCTTGCTCTACTTCTTGTTAGGTTCGTTTGTTATTGAGCACAACAGACAATAAAATTTGGTAGACTAAAAGGGAACAAATAGGGACACAAATAATTTTGTTTTCACAAAATTTATCAAATAAATAAATAAATTTAATTTGATAAATTTTTTCGAAAAATCAAATTAATTATTCAAAATTATCGGTCAAAATCATCAATACATTACAGAAACCTGAACATCGTCCAATTCATCATCAGCTGCCATTTCGTTTCTAAATAACTGTTTTAAGTATGGCAACACCTTTGGTAATGCTGGTAAGTCAGCCATGTTCACACTCATCAAATCAAAAGCAATACAGGTCTTGTCAACGTTGACCTCATCCACAACGGGTATTTTGGGATATCTCTGGCTGAAGTGGGTCAGGATGATCCGGTATACGCCAGCTGAGATACCCACCCCAATTGCCTCCTTTGTTGTGCTGTGGTTCTTTGCTATGGCCTCCTCCGTCATGCTATCCTCAAATGTGGCCTGTAAAAAAAGAAGTTAACAATGATTTCAGGCATACCGCACAATGCTAGGGAAGTTACTGAGAAGACCCTAGCAAATTAAAAGACCTTCGAAATAACCTTTTTTGTTATATTATCCTTCATATCTCGACACAAAACCATCCTTTTTATGAACTTCCACGAAAAGAGTGTTAGAATTGTTTTGTCAAAGATGACCAATGCAGCTAACAAGTAAATACAATAGCCACTTGCTTTTTTGGAAGGCAACAGAGGTTTTGAGGTTTTGGGGTAAATGAAATATTCTCCCTTTATATGTGGTCAATAGAAACAAAGAAACCAGAAATAAAGTTAGTTATTGCAAATTTGCAACAACTAACCCAGAAACAAACATTTAAATAACACAACTATAATAATAAACAACTGTTACCTCATGAATTAAAATGGTTGCATTCTTGGATGCCTCGATAAGAGCTGGGCATGGCCGGGTGTCACCCGAATAAACTACTTTCCAACCTGGCGACACCTTTGCTATCCTGCTAACCCTATCCTTGGCCTCCAAAACCAAACCGAATGCCTCTGGGCAGTGCCTAACAGGCACACTATACAGACTATTGAGACCTGCATCTGAAAGGATCTCCTTTAATCTATCAAGAACATCCCTTGCCTCACTAAGGTTTCCTGGCTTTCTCTTGAAGCTCTCCATTTTGCTTCCCAGTGCAAACAAACTTGATGTGACTTCATTTGCTTGGACTGCGTCTTCTGACGTTCTGATGGTTTGCCTAGCAATTAGCAGTGTAATATATGGGGTTATTAGGTACTGCAAAATGGTTTACATTTTACAAGGTAACTGTTCTAGAGTTTCTGTTATTTGCATTTAATTTAGGTACACAATAAAAGACCAAACCCTTTTATAACATCATCAACAAAAAGTTCCATCCAGAATATCTCAAGTGCCTCACATTACCTTTTTCTCGATATTTCTTAAAAATTGCCAGATCACTATTGGTGTACGAACAAGAGGCTGCTTCAGAAAAGTTTGGGTAAATTTTGTAGGAATCCTTAACAATAGCGTCATAATCTATTTAAATCCCTATTGGATCATAAATGTAGTTTAAAAGGTTAGGTTCTCGATCAGAACCAATACCTGCAATCTAAAAACTGCATATCTAGGTCTTCCAGACCAGCATAAGCATTGAGGAATCTCTCCAAAGGCCTCGGTCCAATGACAATCAAAGGATTGTGTGCCACATCTTTCAATAGATGGGACCGTAATGCCAGTATTCTAACAAGACCTGTATGGTGATCTGCATGGATGTGAGAGACCCATATGAATCTTAATTTCTTTACAGCCTCATCAGCTCCCTTCACACCAAACCTAACCAGGACAAGAAAGGTTATTAAGAATTATAATTACAATATCACATATATAGCCTAGATTCAGAAAGTCAAAATATCAAATGTAACCTCTGTAATAACAATGAAAGATGGCAACTAAATTACCCACCTAAATAAAGAAAATCCCATAGTAACCTCTGTTTTAGAGGTTTGAAAAGAATATGGGCAATTTGGACTTAAAATGTCTTAGGAGAGGAAACTGTGTCCGATCTCCCTTGTGTTTTGTAATAACATATCAAATATTTCTAATTTCCCAGATTAGACATGGCATATTTATGCACTATAGGAATATCAGTAAAATTATTCCAAAGTAAAATAAGAACGAGAAGTCTTAAAATTACCTTCTTTTAAGTTGACCAAGAGTACCCTCGCCACAATCAAGAAGCAAGCTCCCTTTTTCAAATAAATTAACATATATGGAGCTGACATTTCTATGCTTAGAAGGCTGGGATGAGCCAGTTCCCAAGAAAACTAGCTCCATCTCTTCCCTTGTAACATTCTCCAAATAAGGAGGGATTGGTGTATCCAAATAATCCCTAAACCGCTTTCTCAAGCTTCCTTCAGCAGGAGGGGAAGCATCTTCACAAGTCTCTAACCATCTTTTGTCCATAGATACATCACTTGCCATACAGCATTGTTTCAACCATGGTTCTTCTCCCATGGGTACCTTTTTCTCAACAGGAGGGATCATCGTTTTTCCATTAAGAGGTTTTTGCCACAGCAGGGAAATTTGCCGTGATATTTCTTTTATTTCAGGAATTTCTAATAAAAGCTCATTGATTATATGTTTGTGGGTGAGCTTATTTGGGATAGCTGACCTATCTAAGCCCAGCTGAGATATTGGCCTCAAGTGAAACTGCAACACAAAGTCAGAAATTAAAGATAAATAAATATACTTAGCAACAGAACCTACTTGCCACAAATTATAACTGAAAAAGATACAACATCACTTGACAAATTCAAATGGTATTGTGACATGCCTTCAGAAGATTCTCAGCAGAAATGACTTCAAGATCCATGCTTTTCTCAGACGGGATGAGATGTGTATATTCATTTGGCCAAAATCCAGACACAGGAAAGATCTGGGGACACAAGTAATTTAGCCGAGAAGAAACTCTAGCACTTGCTTGTAAGATAGGATTATCCATGTTTTTACTGAAAAGTAAATCACCTTTTTAAAAGTAGAAGCATAAATTCAAGGACAGCTACGACTTGACTTAGCCTTTTTATAAGAGAGAGAACGTGAAAAATGTCAAACTGAACCACCCTCCTACTTCTTTACAAAGATGTTAATGAAAGACAATTACCCTCTTTTGTTGGTTCACATCAAGTGAAATAGGGGTCTTTTGATGTAAATAAGCAAGAACTTTCCATTTCTTGTGGGAGTACATCCAATTACCATATTTTAAAGTATATGCCCTTAAACGGCTTGAAACTATATTTTGAAGTTTCAAAGTCTAAGGATGAAAATTAAATATTTCTCATTTTTTAAATAACTATATTCACGTCAATTAAAATCTTCTTGCTTAATGACTAAATAAAAAACATAACCAAAGCTCACATTTCATGACCAGCCATTATATGCTGAGCCTGGCCGAATCTCATCATCCACTGCTGATACTCAGCATTGCTTGTGACAACAGCAGGTCCCAAATGGATTATACAATTTACAACTTTTCCACTCTTCTTGTAGTAACCACTGAGAGAGGTGAGAGAGAACAGGTCGTGTGTGTGGTACAGCGTGGGGCAGTCAACTATAAGTACAATCGGGCCTGGTATAGATGGGCCCAGAACATCACTTGGATTTACCTAAAATAATGCATTTAAGCTAAGAAGCTTATGCTAGAGATGACAAACACAATAAGTATAGGATGCCACTTGCTCTCAGTACATGTCAGCTAGAACATTGCGGTACCAAGAATTGAAGGTTCATACCAAGTTTTTTGGCAGAAAAACCATGCCCAACCACTATCACAGCCTTAGACCTCAATTTTAAGCTAAAAATATTCAAAAGTAAAGTTTATTCTCATGCATAAATGATGTTGGTAGAATCAGACTCTGCCCAGCTATACCTAATTGCAACACAATGTTTTAACTGTAATTCACCCAGAGTAAGCTGGACACTTTCTATTGTCTAAAATCTTTAAAACAATGATAAAAAGAGACAGTGTGAATTAAACTTACAATTATATCCTGAGAATCAGACTTCACTGATTTACCCAGTTGCAACTCTCGATACTTGGGTCCTGGCTTTAACCCCAAAGAGGCAGCTTTGACCGGGTCAAACTTCCCTTTAACCTCTGGCAATTCACATGCATAAACAACTGACATGTCCCCAGGTCTCAAACACTCGCCTGTATCAGAATCCAAACTAAATTTCTGGTTAGCGGGTCTCACAAACATTGCAGAAATCCGAATAACCTCATTGTCTATGAGCACAATTGCATCGGCTGAGCTGTCATCTTGTGCCCTAGAGGATGATGATGTGGCATATTTTGACTGGTCCAGCCCAAAGCTGTGAGCATGGAGCATTGATTTTCTTGGGATGAAGGATCTCATTGCCCCAAGTAAAAAGTCTAGGTCAGATGGGCCCCATATATTCACCTACAATTGTAAAAAAAAACTAATACATCAGACTATCAAACACAAATTTTATGTGAAATTTGGCAAAAAGTAATGAGAGAGAGAGAGAGAGGAAAGATTATATTATCACTAACCGACATTCCTTCCTCTCCAATTCCAGCCATAGTTAGAACAAGACCTAAAATGTAAATCAAATGAATGTATGCTATGATTTTCAGCTTAATTAAGATAAGGGAATATTGAAAGAGCAAGTATACCAGCAAGTAACCAATTCAACTACCTGGAAGTCCACCAGCAGTCTCTGAGCATACTCGTGTCAAAAATATGTGATCGATCTATATAATTTGAGGGAAAACATGGTTAAGAGTCTGAATATATAAATATAACATGAGATTCTTGTACACATCACAGAAAAAAGAAATGGACAAGTAGTTTTTACATCAGTGCACAAGTACCTTAGATAGCTTGATCTTGTGCTCGCTACAGTACCTCTGTAACCCCTGTTAAATTATTGCATATTAGATAAACTGATAATAGTGGAGACACGAGGACAAATTGTGAACTAAGGATCGTTATCAACTTATACATCATATGATTTGGTCTGTCATACCTCGCCAGCATTGAAAATAAATCTCTGCTTGTCAAAAAAAAGCAAAATAGATGGGGAGGTATCTTGTGTATCCATGCCTGTTCCCAGTATCTGTTATTCACAAAAAATATAATTTGTATTAGAAGAAGACAACCAACAAAAAAACAAAACGTCTGCATGAGAAAGTATTATGCTGTTACAGCACCAAAGCAGTGGCTTTAAGCTAGTAATGGTGAAAAGTTCTCCTCTTGTAAGTTAGATCTTTTCTCAATTATGACCGAATGGCTTAAACAGTGGTTAATTATGGCAGAACTACAACAAAACACAATCTTCTCATAATAGTTCCAATAGAAAAATAAATAAATAATTTGCACCTCTTACCAAATTTGCAGCAATATTGGTGCTGATTGGTACAAGGTGGTACCAATTCTAGCATTGCACTTACCAAATTTGCTGCAATATTGGTGCTGATTGGTACAAGGTGGTACCAATTCTAGCATTGCACTTAATATTATACTGATCATTTTTTCTTTTCTTTTGAAAAAAAGTAATTCAATTCTACCTTCTTGATTGCAAGAAACATTCTGTTACAGACAAGACCCGTATCAGTTACAACTTAAAAACATTTTCCTAATAATCCTTACTGATTATATTTTGAATTGCCACAAAAGAAAAGATGCCATGTTTTATTATCGCTGACTAAACTATGGGTGCCTGACCTGACCTGGGACCTTTCTCCAGGTCAGGTCCATGTCACATCTAGAACCAATGGAGGTGTGTAGATATTGATTTGCATAACAAAAATATAATTGTACTCCCATTATATATATGGGAAATCAAGCTAAATCAGAAAATTGTCTTTTTTTTAGTATTATTGTTCCAAATTAAGACAAACTTTGTACTATTATTGTGTTGTGATAAATTTTAAAAGGAATCAGATTTTCTGTTGTGAGCTAAAACCCAAATCAAATGAGGTGGTTCTATGAAATGATCCAATTTGAATATTCTTTTGGTCGGGTTGGAATAAAATTCAACTAATCTGTGTCCATAATTGATAACAGTAGCACCTTTATTATGTCCTTATTCTTTTTGTTTTATTGATTTCAGGAAGCTCAAGTGTGCTGGAGAAATCACTTAATCCAGGACTGGAAAGTATAGGAGTTCACGTACCAGATTTGATTTTATTAGGGCTGTTACACGTGGATCTCAGTTTCGTAACAACTTACTGTAATGTTGGTGTAATTTCAGTATCAGTTTTTAACTAAACTAAACTGTCAGGCTCAGCCACTATAGAAAAAGCAATTAGAATATATGAAAGCAAGGCATTGATTTGGTAATGGTACCTGTACATAACAAGTGGTGCTAACAGGATTGAGTTTTCGGTCCTTCAATTCAAGACTTCTCCCCTTGTTGTCTCTTCCTTCTGCTCTGCTCTTATTAAACACAAACTGGTCGTCGTTTCCTTCCATCTCCGCAACGTTATCTCTCCTGCTCTCTTCTTTCCTCGTAGAACTCCCGCTGTTCCCTCTGCTCTGAGTATAGGACCCGCCGCCGCCTCCTCTTCTAAAACGACCAAAGGCGCACAACGTCGAAGCCGGTGCGGCGGAGAAGGAGCGAAGGGAGAGGAGGCGGGAGAAAGAAGCGCGGGAGAGAGATGGCGAGGAGAAGAGGAGGCGAAGAGGAGTGGGCATTGTGGCGGGTCGAGAAAAGAGGGGGGTTTTATCGGAACCAAATCTTATTTTCTCCGCACGGCACGGAGGAGAACTTTTTATACGATCCGTTCGATTAAATCCAACAGTTAGGATTTACAGACGGTAAGGAAAAAAAAAAAAAAAGACTCTCTCCGTCAGTGAATTCATAGAGTTACGACTTACCAGTGAGTCTCGTAAATTGTTGACAGATGCAGTAGAAGTGTCAAATCCCAGTTCTTCATCTCCTTCAGTGGTCTCCATGGCGTCGGGTAAGGATTCGAATCCCATCCCTGGGATTTCGGAAGGCTGTAGCCCTGTTTTTGACGTGAAAGGACTAAAGTACCCTCAATTGTTGAAGGGCATTTTGATCTTTTCACGTTTTTTTTTTTTTTTTTTTTTTGAGAATAATCTTTTCACGTTAAAAGGGGTGTTTTGCAAAATAAAGAGTGTGATTCCTGAGCAATTCCCTTATTGGTTCGGACTATATTCTACAACAGTCCGAGTCCTTCGGAGTTCGGATCCGAATTCTATTTTCTCTGTCGGTCTTTCGGCTTACACGGTTATACCGTATACTGAAGAAGCGCTGCGAACCATATCTAAATCATATCTAAATTCGTAGCGCTACTGCCTAGACTTTCTAAAAAAGAACCATATCTAAAACATCTCTAAATTCTAATATAATAAAAAGAAAAGTATCGCGGTTTAAAGCATAGAATTATTATTATATAAAATATATCTGATACCCAGTAATTTTAAAGCATAGAATTACTTCCCAATCAATTCTGAAGAAAATTTTTTAATAAAAATATGTACAAAATACAATAAGTAATATTTAAACTTAATTGTGTAAATAAATTTTGGTGATAAAGAATTACACATCTGATCAATCAACATAAACATGTACAAATAACAACCATATAACTTGGGTTACATAAAAACTTAATTCATTAATAGGAGTTTGAAATTTGTTGTCGGTTAACACTGTGTTTGGTTGGATGGTAGAGGATGGGATGGAAAGTAAAATATAAAGAGGGAAGGGATGGGAGGGAATGGAAAGTAAATTAAGTTTATTATTCTTGTTTGGATGAATAATAAAGGGGAAGGGAAAATAATTTTTACTTTCCCTCTTATGTCTTGTTTGGATGAATTAATTTAGCAATGGTAAAAAAATAAAATTGACAAATTTATCCCTGAGCCCTTCAACTCAATTGTGTTGCTGGGTATAACATCCACTTGTCAAAAATTGTGCGACTTTTAAACTGTACCAGAAAATTAACTAAAAAATGTATGTTCAAGTATCAAGTGCACTAGTGTGTGTAGTGATAAAAATCAATTCAAATTTGCATTGATAAAGTCTCAACCGAACCCAATTTGTATTGATAAAAATCAATTCAAATTTGCATTAATAAAGTATCATGTACCGTGCAAGTATCAAGTCTCAACCGAACCCAATTTGCATTGATAAAAATCAATTCAAATTTACACTTTAAAAATTGATAGGAGTACAGATATTGGAACAGATATTAATTTCTTCAAAAAATTGATAGTACTCTTCATTGCCTTTCATTGGAATAGTGGTCCACCTTGCTACCGAACCCACTGTACTGGTACACCATCTGTACAAGTAATCGGCCCTAACCCTAACATTTTATCTTATTTCTTTATGGCAGAAAAGAAACTACAAACTACTCATAAGATAAGGGTTTACGAAATGACTAACTTTATTTATTCTAGTTTACTCAAGTAGCTAGCTTTATTTTAGAGCCAAAGCAAAGACTTACATAACAACATTAAGGTAGACCTCCAACATAAGTACACAACCTCGTACCGGTAAGCAATTAAGTATGGCTCAGAAATAAAAGAAGCAACACAAGTACATTAATTTTATTCCAGCACAAGTTCACGAAATATAATCAATAATAAAAAGCACAATAGAAATAAAAGGTGATAAAAAAAAGTATCAAATAACATATTTATTTACTTAAATGATCTTAAAACTTCAGAAATAAAAGGATATTTCCTACGCATTACCAGATAACAAGTATAGCACATTCCCAATTTATCTGGTCAATTTTTTAGTCTATTTGAATTTTCAGAGCACAGTTAGGACATAACAAAGATCAACATCTTATAATTGGCATTGACCCTCTGAGTGATATCATTGATGGTACCAAGTTACAAACCAACTCAAGTACAAACAATTATGTATCCTTGCGAGGCGGTTGACCCACTTTGGTATGGGCTTAGATGTTAGGCGGAGGCAAACTGTGTTGCAGAAGTGGTTACAGTTTTTGGAGATGAGGTTATATGTGTTACCAGTGTATTCCACTGCCAGCTTCTCCATTAGCCGTTGCACCTGTCGGGGATTCATGTCAGTGCGGCCAATCAAAATCGACTTTCTAAACTGGAACCCTCGACATTGTTGCGGCTCTGACTCAACAATCCCAGTCACGGCCTGGTCATGTGCCCCATACGCATACTACACACCATGCACTACATCGAAATGTCACAATTAAATAAGTTAAAAATACTGGGCTTGGGCTTTCAGACTATTCCTAATTAGTTTGCGTCTGTCAGAGAGATTGAAAATGCAAGAATTTGTAATAATCAGGATACAAATGCATTTTTTAAGAGGTAAATAAAGCAATGGATTTTGGAACAGAAACAAATGTTGTGATTTCACAAGGTATACACCAAGACTAAGCCAGTACGCATAGCCATTGATCGGAGTAAGATCGTACAAATTCAGGTAAACTGAATAAACATCCACACTCTCGGATCAACCAATCAGCGATTGAATCAAAAGCTTCATCGCACCGACAAAGAAGTGCGAGAGGAGAGAGGCACAAAGAGAGGGTTAATCAGCGACAGCGATCGGAGGCCGATGGGTGAGAAGATGGCGCGCCAAGCAGAAAAATCGCGCGAAGAAGGTATCGGTGTCAATATGCATCTCGATGATTTTCGGCGATTTTTCTTTCCCTCGATTCTCCGCCGATTCGGAGGGTAATTGTTTTGTATAGGAAGGAAATTTGGGAAGGAAAGTCGATCCCCTCGCGAAGGTTTTTTCCTCTCCGATTCACTTCGATCCAAACAGAAAATTTTATGGATTTTTTCCTCCGTTGCCGTCCCTTCCCATCCGATCCCTTCATACCAACACAGAGTGTAAAGGTTTAACAGGTATGATAAGGACCATCCCTGAGGTTTATCATCCCAACATGATGAGCTTTTATCTTTCTATTTTGGAAAAAAAAAAAAAGGGAAAATTAGACGTATACCCTTCAAATCTTAGCCAATTAGAAATATCCCCTTCAAATCTTTGATTTTGGAAATTTACCCCTTTAATCATGATTCTTGTGGAAATTTGTCCTTCTCATTATTTCTAACAATAATTTAAAAAAGAAAAATCAATTGATATTTGGATGGACAAAAATGCCCCCGACCCTGTATGACGATTCACCTTCCATTGATTTTCGGCCATTCCTTCGTTTATATTATAAAAAATAAAGAAAAAATATACAACGCTATTGATTTCCCTAGTGATCCTTTTGCATGTACTTAAATCTTTGGAAATCTCTTCACAGGAGCAAGCCTCCTTTCTTATTTGTTCCTTCGAAGCAAAAAAAAAAGGAGTTCAAACTTCAAAGATCCCATCTTTTCATTAAATAGAACCTCTGTTATTTGATTTCATTCGATAGTTCAATTACGTTAAATGCATAACCATTCAAGTTTTAGTTTTTATTTTTATTTTTAAAGATGGCTTTGTTTTTTTCCTTGATAATACACTATAATATTGACAAAATTTGAATTAATTATGGATATACAGAAAGGCAAGCTGTTTTCCTTTTCTTTGGTTGATTCTCCTCCTCTGTTGAGGCTTCTCCTTTATTTTTCCAAGCTTGCTTCAAAGTAGAAATACATAGGAGTTTTCAGCGATTATGAGGTTTGGAGGAGTGTATAGGGCCTATAGGCGAAGGGGTCAGGGGATTATTACCTTTTGAGATTGTTAATCTTTTTCCGGATATTACTAATTCGAGGAAGGGAACTAATTAGTTGGGTAGGTAGAAAGGTCGGGGTTAATTTCGTCCTCAATTTTAAAAATTGAATAATCTAATTTAAAATATTATTAGAAATAGTGAAAAGGGCATATTCCTATATTAATCATGATTAAAGGGGTAAATTTCCAAAATCAAAGATTAGAGGGGGATATTTCCAATTAGCTAAGATTTCAGGGGTATATATCTGATTTTCCCAAAAAAAATTTCAATGCGTCGCTCATCCCTATCATCCAGAACGTACCTATCCCTTTCCTCATGGCACCTATGCTTTTCTTCAGTGGCAAATCCAGACTAATTTTAAGCCTGGGCACAATAATAAAAAATAATTTAATATAAAAATAAAAATTATAACAACTAATAATTTAATTTAATGTAAAAACATTGTATTTTAAAACATAATGAATTCTACTGCAAAATACTTATTTTTTTAGAAACCTTATAATTTGTTTAATTTCTATATATATCGCCAAGATACACAAAAGAGGAAAAAGAAATTAATCACTGTATAATAGTTGTCAGGACTTGCTTGGTGAAATTTTTAAAAAAATTCTAATTATACATTCAGTTGCGTATATAACTAATATTGGTAATATAAATTGTACCTTGCCTAAGAAGTTAAACATAGTATATCAATAGGATATCAATATTAGATGAACAAAAATTATTTTAAGATTTTATGTACTTCTTTCAGGAAGGAAAATTTTACACCACTTTTAAGGAAAAATTCCTTATTTTACTGACAAATTCCTTCACTTGCGTGGAAACTTGCATTTTTTTTTTTTAAGTGCTTGTTTAATTTCGACGAATTTTGTAAAATAACAAACAAGAAATGTTTCATAGGAACATAACATATATTCATTTTCTTATTATGCTGTCCCAAATTCATTATTATCAATTTGTTGTTCAATCATATAACAGGAAAGGATGAAAAATAAGAAAAGAAAATGAACGAAAAGTGACTTTGCCCAACAATATCTATAGTATAATATAATCCGCGTGCCAAAGTTGCCTAGCGCAGCTGGTAAGGCACTGTCTTCCCATCGGGGAGACCTGGGATAGAGGCCCACCGCTGGGAGGTGGGTAAAAATGGGTGTGTGAGTGGGGGTGTGTGCCTACGAGCAGTGATAAAAAAAAAAAAAATAAAAAAATAATATAATCCGCGTGATTTTTTTGCGCGGATTTTAAAGCTACATATGCGACACGGCTACATATGTGACACGGCATTATTCTGTTATGTCCAGTGACTCTACCGCCATTACCGACACGGCATTACGTGACACGGCTACATACGTAGCACTACGCCGCCCTCAATCCTCTCCTTCCCTGTCAAGCTGGCTGCTGGCCCTACCTCCTACCTCCGACTGATCTGTGCCGGCAAACAACCTACATCCGTTTGTTACCAAATCCTCTCCTACTCGGCTCTTCCCCTAATCTCTTGAAGTTGTTGTCTGTAATCTCTCCTACTCCGCCGTGCTTACTGGTATGGTTCTATCATTTTTGTCCGGTATGGTTCTAAGAATTAGATTATTTATTTAATTTTCTTTTTTTTTTCCATTTTGAAAGCAGCCTGGGTACTTTTGAATGGACGCTCATTTGTGCGAAGGTCTTGACTATGCACAACAGAAAATACTAGGTAGCATATTTATTTTTTCATATAATTTAAAAAACTAATTCTAACATTATACATGTGTTAAAGAGATACAATTTATAATTTGCAAGCTTGAATGATAACTGTTGGTTAGGTGTGTCTATATATCAATATTTTATGTATTCTTACTGAACCAAGATCGAATTTTGGATTGGTTGCAATTGATGCTTCAATTTGGAAGATCTATAAGTTAATTGATACACAAAGTAACAGAGAGATAGAAGATAGAAGATAGAGACACAACGTAACAGAGATTATTACAGTTAGTTGTATTCTATTTCTGGGCTATGTCAATAAAAATAATGTGATTAGCTAAAAAAAAATTATTACAGTAAATACTGTTAATTATTGTTGTCCTAAATTTGATTTAATGATTTTAGTATCACAACTTAACAAGGTGTGAAACCACAAATAAATTAGAACACAAATTATTTCATTTGATTTAATGATTTAAGGAATGTGCAGAAAGTTAATTGCTCAAGTCTCAGGAGTTCTTTATCGCTGAAACGAACTGAGAAAGGGATGAATTCCTGATAGAACAGGTGTAAGACCACCAGTACACCACACTCCCTTTCCTTCTCTCCGTATTCATCATCTCTCTGTGCTCTGGCATCACCACCGACACCAATTCAACATCGCCAGCGATTACTGATCGAAATCACCGACCCCTTTTCACCATCGCCAGCGATTACTGTTCCAAATGATCGACTAGGAGAGGAGAAGAAAGGCGAAGCTGTGGAGATGAGCGACCGCTTCTCCATTGTAGTTTGTCCCCGTATTTCTGATCTTCATTGCTCAAAGGTACTGATGCATGTAGCAATAAATTGTTTCGTGGAACCTGATTCTTCAAATGATTGTATGTCAGAATGCCTTAGTGATTGTAGTTATAAAAATTTAAGTTGTATGATATCCGGGAACATAATTGAATTTCGCAAATTATTTAGTTAAATTTTAAGTTGATAAATTTAATAATAACATATCGAGTTTATTTTTTTATCAATGCATGTGAGGCTTGATACAATGCCCAATCTAGAGAGTAAGCATCTAGCATTGGCTTAGAGAAGATATTTTATCTGACTATTTTTTATTTAGAAATGGGCTTTTGATTAAGCAACATCTGTTCTACTAGCTAACCTATATTTTCATAAGAATGTTCGGTACAGTACATTAATTTTTGCTAATCTATATATTGGCTTTTGAATTTCTACTATCTGTAGTTCTCTTGCTCTTTTACTAAAACCAAGAATTATTTCAATTACGGTTTATTTAATTGTGATTACTGAATTGAAATAACTATTTCAATTTTAGACAACAATTAGCTAGGAAGAAATATAAAATCTAAGTCGGGTCACATGTTGCATAACTTGCATAGAAGACTTT
Source organism: Rhynchospora breviuscula (assembly GCA_027562975.1). NCBI lineage: Eukaryota > Viridiplantae > Streptophyta > Magnoliopsida > Poales > Cyperaceae > Rhynchospora > Rhynchospora breviuscula. The sequence continues at coordinate 7,543,650 of CM050402.1, forward strand.
TGGCATTGTTTTCCAAAAAAAAAAAAAATAGAAATAATAAAAAAGAAGGAATTTATGATATGCTGCTACAAAAATAGAAAATTTTGGCTAATTAGCTACTTCCCACCCTTCAATCAGAGATGCATAGAATTAAGTGTGTGCTGCTCTTGATGTAGCCGATGGCATTTGCAAAGTCAAAGAGGATGTGTGGTCACGGCTTGGTGGCAGTGTTGGCATCAGCAGGGTGTTGTAGGATGGCATGGTCTTTGAAAAAGCCGATGTGGATGTCTCAGTAGTTTATGGCAGAATGCCGCCTGATGGATATCGTGCTGGTAAGGTAAATGCTGGTGCTGATAATGGGGTTACCAAGGCAGGCCTGGCGTTTATTTGTTGCTGGCATCTACTCGATTTCAGCTTCTTCTTTTGTTGCTTATCCAACGGATGTTTGTTCTGGTATTTCTGATCTATCTTGAGCATTTTTATATTTTTCATTTATGTTATCTCTATTTTAGAATGTTTTACAAATTTTTAGAGAGTTCTACAAATTATTTTTACCTCCATGTCAGATTGTTTACTAGCATGTCAAAGAGTTTTACCAGACAAATAACACATCATTTGTTTGATGACTCTGCAAATTTTTATAGAACAAATTTCTTATTTTAGAGGTATATCATTTTTTTGTTTATGCGACTTCTTGGATTCCAAAATTATTCTATATCTTTTCTGATAAAAAAAAAGTTACATAAATAATTTTTTTTCCAGATACGTGCTGATAATGGGGTTACCATGGCAGGCCTGGCATTTATTTGTTGCTGGCATCTACTCGATTTCAGCTTCTTCTTTTGTTGCTTATCCCTGGCATGTTTGTTCTGGTATTGCTGAGCCATCTTGAGGATTTTTATATTTTTCATTTATGTTATCTCTATTTCAGAGAGTTTTACAAATTTTTAGAGAGTTCTACAAATTATTTTTACCTCCATGTCAGATTGTTTACTAGCATGTCAGAGAGTTTTGCCAGACAAATAACACATCGTTTGTTTGATGACTCTTGCAAATTTTTATAGAACAAATTTCTTATTTTAGAGGTGTGTCATTTTTTAAGTTGTATTATTTTATTTTTGAAATGTATTATTATATGATATCACTTAGCCATGTTTTGTTTATAAGAACTTAATAAATTACTATTTTTATCAGATCGTATTCATTTGCATATTCTTTTTTTCTTCTGTTATTTTAGAACAATGGAGGCAATAGGAAAAGCTAACAATATATAGTATGGTTTAGCAGCTGGGTCAATCGCTACATGCATATGGATGTTGACATGTTATGTGTGCATTAAGATTCAATTCAATTATCGTCAATTAAGTATAATTGATATAAATGAGGAATTAAATTATAAATTTTTTTTGCATCTTCAATTCAAGTCCATTTAATTCAACGAGTCGATTAGGTTTAATTGTAAATAAATGTAGAATTGGATAAAAATGGAAATTTTAATCTTTCTTTGGCTCTTCGATTCTATATAAATGGTATTTAAGTCCATTGAATTCAATTATGGTCCTGATCAAAATGTTTTTTACACGGGATTTCATTTCATTTCAATTGATTTCACATGATTTCGTTGGACCCAATTACATGTGAATTCCAACCAAATGATCCGTTCATTTTGATCGCAAATTTTCCAATGAAATGAAATCTCATCTTACAAAAATGGGATTTTGACCGGGGCCATAGTCTATTAGATATAATTGTTTTGAAGGCTAGGTGGCGATTGCCACACCAGCAAATTCATTGATAAAAAATTGCAAGGTTACAAAGTACAAAAAATTAAGAAGAAAAACAAAAGAAAAAAGAAATGATTCAAAATGTCTCGCTTTGCCTCGCTTTCAGGTCTAAAGATAAATGATTCAAAATGTCTCTTTGTGCCGATAGCTGTTCTTATTGCCTCTGTCCCGACTATCTCCCAAATTCTTGGTTGTGCACCAATAAACTTGCCAGTTACTTACCTTGGACTACCACTATCAATCCGCCGCCCCAGGAAAATACACTTCCAACCGCTACTTGATGCTTTTCAGCGTAAGCTGGATGGTTGGCAATCGAAATTCCTTTCCCTGGGAGGACGACTTACTCTCGTTAAGTCAGTCCTCACTGCTCTCCCTTTACACTACATGCAGATACTCAAATTACCTCCTTGGTTGATTAAGCATCTCGATGGTATTAGAAGGCGTTTCTTTTGGAAAGGTGCTGATAAATGTCTTGGTGGTCATTGTCTTATTAATTGGGCGAAATGTTGTCTACCCAAGAAATGTGGAGGTCTGGGAATACTAAACCTCTCCATTCAAAATCAAACTCTTTTAATGAAATGGCTTTGGAAACTACAGAAGGAGCCTGACTCAACTTGGGCCTCTACAGTTAACCTTCTCTATGGAACGCGTGATATCACAACCTTGCTTGAAGATGGAAGAATCTCTGCTGCTTTCCAAGATATACTTCATTACAATGATTTCTTCTCCTTCTCAATCTGCAACTCTATAACCTCCCAAGGGTTAACTTGGAAATGGTCAAACACAGGTGAGTACTCTTCAGCAAGTTCTTACCGGTTATTAGCCGACCTAGGTGTGAGATCACCGTACCACAAGCTCCTATGGAAAATTAAGGCACCACCAAAAGTTCGAATTTTCTTGTGGCTAATCCTCCTCGATAGAGTACTTACCCAACAAAACCTAGCACGTAGGAACTGGCCTTCTATTACAGCCTGTCAGTGTTGCACTCAAGGTTGTTTGGAAACATCGGTACATCTCTTTGTCCATTGCGCCTTTGCCAAACAAATCTGGACGCTGCTACAGATCAGATTTAACCTGTCGTTGATCTTTTTTACTTCAGACCTTCCAACATTCTGGCTTCAGAACAAAGTGTCAATTGGCCCCTACTGGGATATCATTTGGGCAGCGAGCTCTTGGGCAATCTAGAAAGAAAGAAATAGACGAATTTTTGGCTCAAACAGATTGACCGCTACGCTACTTCTGGAGGAAATTTGTACTACCATTGAAGCTTGGGAAAAAATGGCGTAGAGTTGGAGTTACTTGTTTTTTCTTTTTTATTCTTTCTTTTTTCTATTAGATATAATTGTTAATAACTGTACAATTGGATTTAAATATGGAATTTAACCGTTTTTTGCCTCTTCATTTCTCAATATACGGTCATTCAAATCCATTGGATTCATTGTGTTTATTAGGTTTATAATTGTAATAAATATAAACCTTCCTATCAAAAATAGCCAATTAACTTTAATAGAAATCAGAATAATGTAGAACCATACTGGTGCATAGGAAGGACTGGTATCAATGTACTGGTATGGATCTGAAATCTTTATATGGAACATATCCGTACCAATAAGGACTGGTATCGGCAAGAAGATCAAAGATTTTTAATTAGAATCCATGAGTAGCCAGAAGATTGGAAACCCGAACCAGTACACCGGAAGGTTCTATTTATTCAATTCCTCTATTTATACAATTTTTAATTTAATACACTGCGGATCAAATTAAAAGTTACGGATATTCTTTGTTCTAATCATCATATATTTATTAACATATATTAAAAATTGGGAAATTCTAACGTGGACACAAAAAATGCTGACCGTCAATTATTAGCAGATCTGACGGCTATGAATGAATTTGGATCTTATATGTCTCCGTTAAATTGAACTGAAAAGTTTTGGCGGAAGGGCAAAATTGTCTATTACGTCGAACAGCTGGCGATTATTTCGTAGTCCTCTGACCCTTCTCTCCCGGAACTCCTCTGATCTACTGAAGTCGCTTCAAAATCCCTTCTCCTCCAAACCAAGAGAGAGATCGAAAGTGAGAGAAAAAGAGACGAGGGTTTCAATGCCGTGGGAGAACCGGAGGAGAGGATACTCGGTGCCTTCGCGGAGATCCTCCGACGACCGAAAATCCCCTTCTTTCACCTCCGCCGTTGCGTATCTGGTCGTTACGGCGTTTGATCAGATAATCATCGTCAACATCAACACTTTGCAAAATTTGAAGCAGCTATACTGGCTTGGTGACCCGTGATTATCGACCAAATTATGGTCTCGTTGAGTTGTGCTGTCAGCCCCGACATTTGAGGTTTGGCTATCTTTTTTTCTGGCATTTCCAAGGTGCCACTTATAAGTCCTATTTAAATTTTCCTTTTGTCTCTGATTGGCGCATATTCACTTAAGACAACGCAACAAGGGATTTGATTTAGGCACTTTTTTAAAGCGAGCCACATGTGAATTACTCCTGTGATGCTTCAAGTAACTCCGATTTTGCAATTGGAAATTCTATTAGTTATTTGGTCCGTGATAATATGAATGCAAGAGGAAGTGCAGACTGGTCAGTGATATTGAATACAAGAGGTAGAAAAGGAGCAGCTGAGATACACCCAATAGATGCATGGTACCGATCTCTTGTACAAAAGAACCTATACTGGTATGTTGTTTGTGATATGACCCTTGAACTCAGGGGTTTGTTGTAAAGTCAAAAAATATTCCAGGGGCTAAAGTGATGAACGAAAATATGAACTAAAATTGCTACATAATTGTTTATTACTAATTACCAATTGAAACTGTATTTTTATCTATGGTTTCACTGTTATTTAAGCTGTTAGTAAATTAATTCAATCGTTATTTGAAATAGTGGCAAAAAATCAGCTGATGCATTGAGTTCTAATACGTTCCCTCCCTGGTGTAAATCTCTAATGTCCTTTTAAAATTTAGACATATAAAAATATTTTGAAAAGTTCTTTCTGTCTTGCTTTAGAGGAGCTACACATTTTACTATGCAAGTTGTGAATCAAAGCCATTGTATTAATCGTTGGGTCGAATTCCAGTCCGTCATGACACTGTAAATTGATGGTTTTTCGTTGGCAGGTTCAGTCAAGAGAAAACAATGTCGTCCCCTCTGAGCTTGAGAAAAGCTTGATGGGAGAAAGTTGTGGGAATAATTATGTGCCCATTATAAGATTAGGTGCTTGTGCTGATAAAGGATCAAGGCATAGCATGGAGGATGTTTACTTCTGTTGCGATGATTTTACGAAAGATTACGGGATCCAGGATTTTGACGAGGAACCTAGTGCTTTTCTATGGGGTATGTGCTCTTTGAGGATTGTTATATGTAGTTTCCATACCACAATTCCACAAACTTGTTGGTGTTGACCTGTGCATACTTGCTGGTATTGTCAATTTTATTTTTGTAAAATCGATGATTTGTGCAGTGCTACTTGTATTGTTGAAGATGCGTTGGTGTAATGTTGATTTAAATTAATACAGATATTGGGTTCAATTTATGCTTGACTTACTCACCTTCATAATTAATTGTTGCAACATTTTTGTTTAAATAAAGCTATACTTGTGTATCTGTGGGTTCATCATTTTGGTTTAAAAGAATAATTTTGTTATTTAGTTCTGTACCAAACTAACTTGTATTGTTGCAGTTCACTGTTAATTGAGGCAAAATTTGGTTAAACAAATAATTTTGTACTAGGGGTTTGTTTTAAAGTCAAAAGAAGAGAAATTAGAGAAGATTTGGCGTTCTAATACTAACTATTGATTTGGATCAAGGAATTTTTTAAAGTCACATATACTACCCTCTGATTTGTTTCTGTAGAAAGGAGATTGCTACTGTGTGCATGGAAATTAATAAATCTAGCACTGATTTGTGTCCGTCAATACTATCATATAGATGGTAATTAATAAAAGGAAGACCATTGTAAAAGGTCTGATTTTTCAAGAAAGAATGTTACCTTTTTTTGACAGCAGATATGAAAAGGTCTAATTTCTAAATGAATAAGGCTTTTATTCTATGTTAAAAAAAAAAAGAAAATGAATAGTCAAATGCATGGAATTACCGTGTCTAAAATATAAAAAAGTCTGGTTTCTTTTCATAAAGAAAATGAATGCATGGAAACACGACATAAAGAAAATGAATGCATGAAAATATTTACTCTGAGTTCTTTTAACACGACATGACTTGATACGACTAACACAACATGACGTTTTGACATGACATGACTTTGAACACAACATGACTTGATATGACTAACACGACTAACACGACATTTTAAAAATGAATGAAGAGACCAACTAACGTCACTTTGTTGTTTTTTTATTAAAAAAAATTAAACAATCCGGAAGGAATTATTTTTGTTTTTTAATTTAAAAAAATAAATCGTTCAGACAAAATTAAAGCCTTAGACTTTTTAAAAATGAATGAATATACCAGCTAAAGTCACTTTGTTATATTTTTTCTTAAAAAAAGAAAATAAATAATCCGGATAGAATTATTTTGGTTCTTTTATTTAAAAAAAGAAATGAACAGTCCAGACAACATTAAAGCCTTAGATTTTTTAAAAATAAATGAACAGACCAGCTAAAGTTTTTTGTTGTTTTTTCTTAAAAAAAAAAGAAAATAAACAATTCGGATGGAATTATTTTAGTTTTTTTTTTTAAATAAACAGTCCAGACGAAATTAAAGCCTTAGACTTTTAAAAAATGAATGAACAGACCAGCTAAAGTCACTTTATTATTTTTTTCTTAAAAAAAGAAAATAACCAAATTTGATGGAATTATTTTGGTTTTTTAATTTAAAATAAATAAACAGTCTAGACGAAATTAAAGCTTTAGACTTTTTTAAAATGACTAAACCGACCAGCTAAAGTCACTTTGTTATTTTTTTTAAAAAAAAGGGGGAAAAACAATCTAGATGAAATTATTTTAGTTTTTTCAATTTTAAAAAATAAACAGTCCAGACGAAAATAAAGCCTTAGACTTTTAAAAAATGAATGAACAGACCAACTAAAGTTACTTTGTTGTTTCTTTTTTCTTAAAAAAAAGAAAATAACCAATTTGGACATAATTATTTTGATTTTTTAATTTAAAATAAATAAACAGTCTAGACGAAATTAAATTTTTAGACTTTTTAAAAATGAATGAACAGACCAGCTAAAGTCACTTTGTTTTTTTTTTCTAAAAATAATAAACAATCCGGATGGAATTATTATGGTTTTTAATTTAAAAAAAGAAATGAACAGTCTAGATGTTTTTTTTCGAAATTCTGAAATTTTTTTATTTTGAGTTGTGAAACTTATGAAATTTGAATTTATAAAATGCTGAATTTTCGGATTGAAAAAGTGTGACATATGGAAGACGCAATAAACATTGCTAATGCTACCTACATGTACTAGTTTTACACGGAAACTGGTGAAATATGAATGTGAATGTCATATGTATATGGCAAAAGAAAAAGCAGTAATGATAACTGTCATCATGCGTCATCGCTAAATACGATATGTCAACACGACTTAACATGAAGTTTTGACACGACAAGGCTTACACGACTTAATATGTAAATTTCATCAAGATTTTAATAGTATACGACTTATGCATGTATTATACTAACTAGGCTTCATATCTCATAACAATGAAATCTTTTTTTTTGTTTGACAAAATTTAAGAAAATCTTATAATTGTTTCATTTTGAAATATATCACAGTACGATTAAATTAATATAATCTTATTTTTTATAAAATGCTCATTTGATGATAATTTGGTATAAGATAGAATGTGATTTTTAAATCAATATAAAATTATTTTAAATTTAAATTTAACTTCATATCATTGAGTGATTTCTAAAAAGTGAAAAAAATCATGTAAATTTTTTAAAAGACCAAACTTGAAAAGCTTAATAAACTTTATTTTTCAAATGTTTTGAAATATTTGATTTTATCTAGTAACATCTGGCCTTTAACCTGCAATAGATGATGTGTTTAACGAATTTAAGGTTCATTTCATTTTATAAAATCAACAATGTGATTTTTTTAAATCATATAAAATTATTTTAAATTTAAATTTTTAGTTTCATATTTAAACTATTTTTTTGTTCAAACTTCTTCAAATTTCATTTAGAACAGATTGTCACAATTTATAACAATCTCGTACTTTTGTTTAATTATTAAAAAAGTGAGAGGAGGAACTCTGTTATAATATGAATACATAGAATGCAAATAATTGTAGGATCTGACAGAAACACGATAGTAATTTTTTCCCTCCAAAATAGTAGCCAAATGACTACCATGTTTCAGTTTTAAAAAAACGAATAAACAAATTACAAAGGTAATTATCTCTACTTCAACAGACAAAGTAATAAGAAAAAAATCCCTCTCCTAATAATGATAATCATCCACGTATTTTGACTACCTAGTCCCTCTACGTGAATACCAATACCACAAACTGGTACCATTCCCAAGTATTCTATTAACCCACAGCATAAGCAGATCAAACAAATATAAAAGCACAAACATCTTATACTCCTTTCTACACAAATATATATACATAGAAGTACTTAAAAAGTGGTATATTTGCTTCAGCTCTTTCCTTGCCATCTCAATAAGCTACAAATCCATGAAACAAATATAAAGTCAGCTTCTGACCCCAGAAAGTAAATCCTAATATTTTTTATTTGTCCAAGTTTTCTTGAGAGGTTTCTTATTGGGTTTCAATGTACCGGTAACATGCAGCAACAGCTGTCAGTACATTCCCTATTTTGGATGCTACCTTGACACTATTCTTATAGGATCCAAACTTGTTAAGAGATGGATCCTCTTCCAGGAGCTATCAAAAAGGCACCAACCAATTCATCAGATTACCCATTAAAAACCAAAATTATCAGATAGGCATGATGTATTAGTTTGTTAAGCAACCAACAACTTAGTTCTTAATCTGTTGGAGAAAGCAAAAAACTTGAGATTAGAGACTTTTACCTGTTGCAATCATCTAACCCTAATCGATATAGAGAAAATCAACAGCGAGCCAAACAAAATCAGATCTATGCAATAATTATTTTCACATCCCAAGGTACCTAGAAACATGAAGTAGATTCCAATTAGTTCCAAGGAGAACATCATGAGAAAAAAGAAAAATAAAGTCAAGTAGAAAACATACCATTCATAGTCAGCCGATGGGGGAGGTAGAGCAAGGTGTCGATGATGCGGCCGGCCTGGTGAGGATGCGCACATAAGGCGCCACAGACTCAAATCACTGGGTGGATCCGCATGCTCATATGCACTTGAATAGTAAAGCACCATCTGATTGCTTCTTGACTCCCCCCCCCTCCCGGCCCGTTCCTGACTTCTTTGATATCAATAATCTCCTTTCTGAAACTTGTAGCAGAATCCACTGGTTTGAAGCTGCAATCCAACAATTTCCTAAATAGAAATTGTAATATTTTATATTGGAATTAGAATTAAAATGTAGCAAAGAAAGAGTCTAGATCAAAATAGAGATTGACACATACATAGAATCAACAATAATAAAACATACTGCAGAGTTTTTTTTAGGCACCTAACATACTACAGACTTTTTATCCTAACATGCAAAATTAGCAAATGAATACAAAGGAATTACAATTAAATCAAGAAATTAAATCTCCTACACACCCATTTTCACATTTTACTACCTGAATCTTACTTTTCTTAAAATTACAATAAACCAATAACAAAACTGATTGTTATATTCACAAACCAAAATATACACCATGTAAGTATTAAATGTTTTGTATCAATCCAAAGTTTGTTTCTCCACAATTATCTATATATAAAATTCAATGCAAACTCAAAATCACCTAGAGAAAACCACAGACAAATCGAAAATGCTTACCGTAGGTGCGTCTGCTTCGCATCTGCTTATATGAAGCTGCAACAGAAAAGGAAGATGAAACTAATAAATTGGATAAAAAAAAAGAATAATCAACACCAATGCACTGAAAGCAGAGAAAAATATATAAGAAATGATTTGAAGAACAAAAAATGGAGAATACACACCCAAAAGGAGGCAAATTTCCAGGCCAGCTAATTTCATTGCTGTATCCAACTAATTTTGAAGACTATTTCAATAAGTGAATATACCCACCATGAGATTAATGCTGAAATTGTGTTCACGAGTGCCATCATATGGTAGATCACTGCAAAATTTTCAATAAAAGCCACATAATTAATCCAACAAATGAACAAAAGATTTACAACAACAAAAAATTAAAAATCAAATCAAATAGTAAAAATCACAAAAACCAAAAAACCAAAACAAGTAAAAGAATATAGATCTGAAAGCACACCTCTTTTTTGAAGCTTCTTCTATATTATTGTTGTTTGAACCATGAGGAGCTTCTTTCTGTCAGAAGAAATATTCTTCCCGTGTCTCTAGCCGATTGAATCAATCCAAATCACTTCCGGTCGACGGCTTGGGCTCATGAGCCGACAAATCGACTTTCAACTCTTGTTCATGCCCTGATTTAATTGGCAAGGCTGGTACCTGTGTTTGGAACCCATTTCTGACAGAGAAGGCTCAGGATCGGTGTTTTTTTCGGCGAAGATGACTCGAACCTCACCTTAACCTCTAACCCAGATTTCTCGGCCTTCGATGTGCTTGACACAGGCTGGGGCCTTATCTTCCTTCAAATTTCTCAGTTTTTTCCTCTTTGGAGCTGTCGTTCACAGCAAAAAAAAAAAAAAAAAAGGGTCAAAAAAGGAAATTTCCTCAAAAATCCTTAAAACAACAAAAAAAACTTATCATTAGCATAAATGAGAAAAATGTTAAACTGACAAATTACCAATAAAAGGCAAGGTAGAGGAATTAAAATTTGACTCAGAAGGCTGGGGAAGAGTCTGTTGAGGCAAGGATGCTCTCGATTTTGATTGACTCGGCTGATTCTTTTTGTTGCTGTTTCTGATTCTCCTTCTTGATTGCCTCGTCAGACCAAACAACACCTCAGACACCTCAATCTCCTCTTGTATGAAAAACAACTGCTTCAAATTGGAAACTTTTGGCAGTGGTGGCCTCGGTTGTTTAGGCCCACTTATTTCCTTCTGCTGTAGACATTAGAAAATAGAAATCAGCAAAAAATTCAATAAAAATGGGGCATTGGGGGATGAAAATCTGGGTTGATAAAGGAAGGTACAATTTTCTTGCGAATAGAGGCATTCGAGCCAGATGGCCAGATCTGCTGTGAGGTCGATGCCCGGCTCATCCTGGAAGGAGAAGCGCCAATGACGTTTGCCTCTGTGCAGATTCAAACCACTCGTTTGACGTCCTCCTCTTTCTGCATGCTGAAAAATCCTAAAAAGAAAATAATCAATATAATGAAATCAAGTAGAAAAATCAACCAAACACCAAATTTCAAAGCACAAGAGTTCAATCCCGTACCAGTTCGGGTTTTCCGCGGCACCAGCACACCTATCATCTCGTCGTCTCGCCACCGAGCAGGCAGTCTCGGGAGGCTCTTCTTCTGCTGATTCTGGTGGTGGCTGTTGTGATTTTGGTTGTTGCTCTCATCTCGTCGTTTCGCTGTCAGTAATAAGGAAATAAAGGTGAGCGGTAAACGAAAATTTCAAAATCAAGTGAAAATTTGAGAGGAAAAAACCTAGAGAAAAGGAGGGACGCAGCTTCAAAACCTACAGTGCAATAGAGGAAAGAAATCCCGTTGCTTTGTCCACACTTGGCAAGATATCCCGCCAGATCATATCAGAGAAGACGGCTAGATCGTGAAAACCCTAGCTAGAGCGGAGGGATACAGCTGCGTCTGATGTATCTTTTGTTTGTTCATATGCACAGATCCGTGGAGGGGGGTACACCTTTAATGGAAAAATTTAATGAAATTAATGAAAAGAGATAGGAACGGTGTATGATATAAGATTGGATGGCTGGGATCATCTGCTAATGTCTCATTTTAACTCCTACTATATATGCTTTAATTAAGCTCATGAGCTTTCACGTAATAAGAAAAAAAAAAGCGCAAAAAAATAGACCAGGCATGAAGAATCGAACCCTCGTGCTTCGCTGAGTTAATCCAGCGCAATACCAACAGCGCTCCTTTTCTTTCTATATTAGATGGAAAACCAATCAATGGTGTTGCTTCGTCTGGCGATTAATATCCAGATCAAATCGATCGAACGGCATAAACATTTGTTTACATGCTAGGCCTAGCGTGTAACACCTCTACGGTCCGTGCGTTTATAAGTATATATATATATAGTAGAGATAGATGGTAAAATTCTGGTTCATTATCCATACCGAATATGTTTTTAGCAACAACAAAGGATCGTCGTCTGAAATAGATGGTAACCTCTATTTCTTTTAGACTGTTTTATGCAACAACAATTGGCTCCTTCTTTGCAAAAGAAAAAGAAGAAAATCTAGAAGATTACTATCTGATTTGATTAGTTCGGGATGCTCTTTGCAAATATGGATACTATAATCGGCCTTTCTTTATTTTGAAATATTAGGTTTCCATTCTACTTCTGATCCACTAGTTTGTCAAAATCAAGGATGTTTAGATATTGTACCAGCCAATCTGGCACCAGATGCGAACTCAGTCTGGTGTCCATTGCATGTGTCTTGTACTATTCAGCTAAATGGAAAGTGTAAACAACCGATTGCTATCCATTGCAAGTATCTTATACCAACTCATTGCGCACCAATTGGTACATACCAGTACCTCAGTGAGATAACCCATTGTATAATTCAAACCAAATGGATCCAGATACCATAGACAAAATAGAAAACAAACATTCCAAACATGGATAAATTGCTTGGATTCACGATCCAGTAATCAAAATAGGAAACAAAGGCATTGTGACTTTTCATTCAGTAGATACTCATAGTCTAGACAAGCATTCAACACATACCCATAGTCTAGATGAGCATTTGAACTCATACAATGAAACATGCAGCAGACCAAGAAACCAAAATATTCAGAAAATAATTAATCCTTACAAACAACAAACAAAATGGCAGAAACAAAGTCACCAAAAATGTTCTAACCATGTAATTATTAGATTAGAAGTAGCAGTCCGAGAAAAAAAAACATTTTGGGTTCATTTTGCTTTAGTTTGCACCTGGAAAACAAGCACGTAAACAAGCAACATTCATTCAGCACTTATTTAACAGTAGAGGGAAATAAAATGGAAATAAAGTTGCTGCTGTCAAAAGAGTAAAATCAGATTTAACCTGTATGTATTTATCTATTTTGGGTTGATTGACCTTTCGTTCAATTACTTGTAGTTGTGTTGTCCATCTATTTCGACTCAATCACCTAATCATCAGACAAGCTAGGGTTTATTTTAATTGTTGAATGTGACACACAATGATTCCTCCTTTACTTTTCAACTTCAAGACTAATCTTAAACAGTTAAACAGTAATATTAAGGAACAAAAAGATATTAAATCACTAATATAGATCAGTCGGTATAGACCTGTACCAGACTGCCAGCTACGAAAAAGAAAAGAATATTAGGTAGTAGATTGTAACCTATACATCAAAGTAGATTGTAACCTTAAGTTGACTGGACCCTAAATGAACTTTAAGTAGTAGATCTGACACAATCTCACCTGCAATTTTTTGGTCTCTTTGTGAACCAAATACTGTAATCTTCTCAGTTTGAGCACAATAGAAAAATTACACTTCTAGCGCTTAGTCCTTCAAATCAACACCAGTGTGTGGTATCTACTGGATTCAAGGAATGTAAATAGCATTAGAGAGATTAAGTTAGAAATAACTTGCATACTGTAGATATGTATATATATATCTTCTATTGTTTTTGCAAGATATAGAAATCATAATCAAATTACAAATCAATTCAGTTTCTATCTTCTTAATATGGTTTTAAACAATACATATGCACGTAATCGGACAGAGATCAGATCAATGCAGTTTGAACCAATGCAGAATCCAACTAATTTTTCATTTTTTGAAACATCTTCAACTACATAAATAGAAGGATAATAGAGGAGTGTTACAGTATAGAGAGGAGGTAGACCAGCAGTGCGATGTTGTACGTGGAGGAGGAGAAAATTGAACAGCGGAGTAAATGACAGAGCAATCGGTGGGGCAAACTGTGGAGGAGAGTGATGGGCGAAGCAAACGATGGAGCATTCGGTGGAGCAAATGACGGAGGAGAAGTGTGATCGGCGGAGCAAACGTTAGAGAAATAGGTGAAGCAAACGGAAAAGAAATCGGCCGAGCGTGGACGAGCTGGTAGACAAAGAAGGTTGCAAGATTGAGGAAGGAGATAGTGAACGATGTTGGGGGGAGGGTGGGAAGAACGGCGCTGGCTGAGGGGAGAGAATTAGATGCTGGGCTCGGGAGAAATTAGGATTTAGGGGCGCATCATCAGGTAACGTAGTAACGGAGAGTAACAGAGATAAGTCTTTGTACCAATTTTACCCCTCAAAAAATTAACGGTTGTGATTTACAGCTATAAAATTTTTGTGTCCACCATGCTATGACCCTTAAAAATTATTATAAATTTTGAAACTATGTGAAAAAAATTATATCGAGCCAAGCTCGATGCCCAAACCTAGTTCTAATATAATCTGCGTCACTTTTTTGCGCGACTTTTAAAGTTACAAATCTGCGTTGAGTGTCCGTCCCTTTTTTTTTTTTTTCCGCTTTCCTAACGACACGACATCGTTGGCGTTGGATAATTTTTTTTTTTTTTTTATTAAATGTCATCCGTATGCCTAGCGAAGTTTTTTAATCTCAGCGATTTCTTTTTATTTTCTATATGGCAAAATTGTTTGTAACTCATTGTGTACTTAATTGAGAGCCATGCAAAGGACATGTTATCAGCACATTTTTTTTCCAATGGTGTCTTTGCTCTCCGTCTATTCATTTTATCCTCCAAAATGTTCTACCTCTTTCTTTTCTTCCCCAATTCCAAATCATACGATTGGTGCTTCCACCTCATTGTTTCATTTTAACTCAAATTGATGGCTCGTCCTCCTTCCTGAAAATTTCACAAAACTCTTATGAGTAAGCAAGTTGGATTTGATGAATTCAATTGAGTCAATTTTGCATTTCTTTTAAGTTGGTTGAAGAATTTCTTTTTCAAATTGAGTGCTAAAGAACCCATGAAGGAAGAAGAGAGTAGTGTCATTTTCTTCTCCTTGTGACCGGCTTTCCAAAGGTGCTTTGTACTCGGGCAGCGGTGCAGTGGGTCGCCGGAACGACTTTTGTCAGAGACGAGATGAGTCAAAGAGGGAGACAGACAAGCGGGAGAGAGATGGAGAGACGGAGCGTAGACGGAAAAATAAAGACGGAACATATAGGGATTTTTGTTTTTCCGTGCGAACCATTAGATTGGAATCGGACGGACCATTAGATTGGATACGGTTCCGATTTTATCAACTCCAATTTTTAGAGTGTTTGCTCAAGTTCCATTTTTTATTTTTTTTTATTTTATTTTTCTCAGGGTTTTACTTTTTGGAAGGGGTTTTGCTGATTGAAAAATGGAAACTTGGTCAGAGCTCAGGATGGAGTGGATGCCAAGGAAATTGAGAGATTTGGTCAAGGAATTATGGGCCGAGATTCTATTAGGCCTTGAAGGAGCCCATTTTATTATTTGATAATGTAGAACAGATAAATATTGTAAAATTTGAAGCGAATAAGCAACAATGCATGGTACTGATAAATCAAATAATGATTCTAGTATGGATGTCATTGGATGATGAAGTGTGTAAAATAATTTCAATTTTTGCTCTACCACTCTACCAGTTCCTCTTCTACAAAATTCCGGTATAAAGAGAAAACAAGAATAAAACTGATTAAAGACTGTTTCCATCTTTTCATCTTTGTTTTTCTGTTTTTTGCCTAGCCTTAAAGAAAGAATTAAACTGTTTAGACGGTAACGAATGAAATTATGAAAATTTTGCTCATGGTTTGTGATGCAAAAATAAGGTGAACATATAAATGATCAAAGTGAACACAAAAAAAAGTTTTGTCATCTCTTATTCAGATTTTTATATACATATTCAACTTATTTTTATTGAACTTATTTGTTTGTATGTGTTCACTTTGATCATTTATATATTGAATAATCAAAGTGAACACATACAAACAAATGAGTTCAATAAAAATAAGTTGAATATATGCATATAAAAATCTGAACAACAATACAAAAAAAATATAACTCATAATTGAATAAAGTGAACACATAAATAAATAAATAGGACATATAAATAAATAAAGTGAACAAATACAAACGCAATGAAATGGAATGGCGTGTGGAGAGATGGTAGATAGTAATTTCTCTGGTTAATTTCCTTGCTATCGCAGTCAAGTATTAAAAAAAAGGAAAAGAATTCATAAAAAATTTCTAAAAACTTGCCCATCATGAAAATTTATTGGAACATGATCTATGGATGCAGATTGATATGTGACTAAAATATTTGTTACTGGAATGCACAAAATTAAAAGATTATTTCTAAACTGTATGAATCACCGTGAAAAATGTTATAAAAAATTTGCTATGTCAAATTGCTTTCACAAATACGATGAAGAAGTATGAATTTGATTTTGCGGACGAGTCTGAACTCCGAATTCTCGAGGTCTTAATTTATCTATATCTTTTCATAACAATGTTTTTGAACCGACGGCACCAAGAACGTAGGGTCAAGTTTGACTAGTCAACAAATGAATTATTATTGATTCTTCTTTTTTTAATTTAAATTGAGTCCATAAAATGCCCATAGACATCTTCAAAGAAATCCATCGAAGTTGCCAACTAGATTTTTAGAAGCTCCTCCCAGTGCAAAGGTACAATCAAACCTCCTCTGACTCGAAAGATTTTTTCGTTTATAATATACAAAACTTAGTAAAGATTTTGCTATCTGTTGAGTACTTCAGCCTGACAAGAACTTTTATGACTGACCATGGATGCATCGTGCGAATTTTTTTTTTTTTTTTTTTTTTTGTTCTTTCTCTTTTTGTTAGTTTTTATTTTTCTCTCCTTTCTATAATTTTTTTGGATATGTTTCTTCAACGGTTTAAACTACTCATGAACTTGCTAAATGAGACATGTAACGCAGTCCTGTTTGAAGTGCTAAGTACTTAAAATAAAGTCATGTGGTAATGATGGCTTTATTTAATTTTTGTCTACTTTAATTTCCAAATTAAATTAATTCTGCGTGTTTAATTTAGCAGGTGCTAGAATTTGGTGTTATCGTTTTACAAAAAGGGGGAAAAAAAAATGGGAGATGTAGAAGATCTAAGGAGATATGGCGCGGACTACGTTGTTAAAAAGAACATGATTAGGATTTGTTGTAGCTTGCCTCTGATATTAATTTTTATTGTGTTATTCAACATGTTCCATATACCCCCTTTGTTTCAACTGAAAAGGCTTTACATCCCTGCTCTGGACAAATCCTCAAACACTGCAACAAATGCAACTATAACTTTCCACTTCTCCTTGGAAAACTTGGAACAATACTCAAAAATATACTATGATCCTATAAATATAACATTCTATGACAGTCCAAAGCAGAACAACTCCATAGCCAACTTCATTCTCCCAGATTTCTTTGAGAGGGAGCACAGCGAGGTCGATTACAATGGAACAGTTAATGCAACCGGGCTTGATTTGGAGACCGCGAAGAGGGAGATCGCAAACAATGGGTTTAAGGTTTTTCAGGTGGTATTGGCAACATCAGTGAGGTACGATTTCTATGGGTTTTGGAAGACTGGACGGTCTGGATACAGCAGGAGTGTTGATGTGAAAATTGGCGATACTGGCGATGCAAATTTAGGCATAGGAATTTTGGCATGGGTCTTAGTAATACTCGTGGGTCTCATGATCTTTTTCGTTGTCATTGTTATATTCATATTTCTTTTCATTATTTTCTTACGATGTATGTATGTTATTTTAGACAGGGTTCGAATTTAATTTTTTAGAATATATATAATATAGAAATATTTGAATAATTAATACAAAGTATTTGTTTGTCCATCTTGTGTGCATATGGATTATTTTGGCATCAGACATCAATTAAGATGTTAAGCTCACAATAAGGATAGCGCTAGGTATGTGCACGGGTGTCAAACGTGGGAAACGGCCACGTAACAGGCTATTTCATTTTCGTTCCATTTCGGTAACAAAATAAAAATACTCTTTCGTCATTAAATGCCGTGGCGGATATAGAATTTTTTTAAACCTGGACACAACAAAGTGTATTAAATTAAATAATAATAATAAATTAATATTTTTAATATAAATAATTTTAAATCTAATAACTAGTACCATTACAAAATTTTTTCCATATATTTAACAAACAAAATTAAAAAAATTGTTATGAAATTAATAAATATGTGGATTGTTCATCTTCATATTTCCACTAATCATTTATCTCCACTACACATTTATTTTCCATGATCTCCACTAATTATTTATTGATCATTATGTAAGGTCTCATATTATAGCCTATAAATAGAGGCATTGTACATTTGTATGGATGGTTGAAAGAGACAATGAAATTCTGAAATTTAGATTGAGAATATTGTGTTACTTACTCATAAGATATTGTTTATTATTTCTTTCTCCCACCTTATTTTACAACACGTTATCAGCACGAACTTGCTCGGAAGGAGTTGCAAAGTTGTTTGCACGAATTGCTACGAAGAAGTTGCAAAGTTTTTGGGTAAGTAAGAATAAATTGCTCAAAGAAATTTTGAGGTAAGTAAAAGGTAGATTGATATCATTTAATTTATTAATTTCAATTTTATTTGAATTTTTTATTGCTATATTTTTTTTGTTTGCAATTTATGAGAATCATTCCCTGAAGTGAATGATGATAAAAAATAATAACTTGAAGATATTATTCACACTTGAAAGTTTATCAAGAACCTGAAGTTCTTATTACATGAAGAACCTGAAGGTCATATTTCGATTTAAAGTTATTTAGATCCTGAAGTTCTTAATCACATAAATAATTTGTTTAGAACTTGAAGTTCTTAATACTTGAATTTATTTTGTTTAGAACCTGAAGTTCTTAGTACTTGAATTTATTTTGTTTAAAACCTGAAGTTTATATTTCATTTAAAATTATTTAGGACCTGAAGTTATTAATGCTTGAAGTAATTTGTTTAGAACTTGAAGTTCTTAATATTTAAATTTATTTGCTTAGAACCAGAAGTTCTATTAGAAATTTAATATAACCGGATGTTATGGAACGTCATTAAATATTATTATATAAATAACATAAAGTTATTATTCAAAGTTGAAAATTTTATCAAAAGAACCAGAAGTTCTATTCGTTAAATAACCATAAGTTATTATAGATTACTGGATGAAAAATAACATGACGTTATTCCCAATTTAATATATTAACACTTATTATTAGTCATGGAATGTAAAATAATCTGAAGTTATTTCAATTAAATTATTTAAATTGCGCAGTCAAACGATTTAATAACTAGAAGTTATTAAATAAAATTTTGCTATAACCTGAAGTTATAACGCTAAAAATTAGAATTATTATTTTCTTTCTCTCTTTATTTATTCATTTTTATTTATTTATTTACTATTTCTGTTTCATTTATCAAAACCTAAAGTCATGATATTAATAACCTAAAGTTATTAAAGTAATAACCTGAAGTTATAATATTAATAACCTGAAGTTATGATGAAATAATATTAGTACTCTTGAAGAGTTTTTTTTTTCAAAGAAAAATGTGACCATCAAAATCAAAAGCTCGTTATAACAAAATATTGATAACAAAAGAAAAACGTACCAGCAGTACGTTCAAAGAAAAACATCTTGATGATGCTTATGATATATGTGGTATAACAAAATATTGATAACGTACCAGCAGTACGTCCAAATAATATTATCAAGTTTCATTGTAGGAATTTTTAATTTATGTTTAATTTTTATATTATGAATATGTTAATAGATAAAAATAAATTTATTTTTACTTTTTTTTTATTTCAAGGGAAAATGACTGACACAATATTAAGTAAAGAAGATCCATGTTTTATTGATAGCGGAACTACAAATACAATATTGAAAAATAAGAAATAATTTTTGCAATTGCATTCCGGTATGACTAATATTCAAACTATATCTGTGAAAACCCGTAAAAATTATAAAATAAAATTTAGCTTTAAAATTGATAGTTAATCTCTAAACTAATTAAAATTGTTAGAATTAATGACTGATCTGAAATTTGCAGAAAAATTCTCAGAAATCATAATACAAAATAATATAAAATGAAAATTAAAATTATGAAGCTTAGTAAATCTTCAAGCAAACAAATAAATCAAATTAACAATGATTCAAATATCAAACTCACAAAAATTTCTATGGTTTGAAATTGTGTTAAAAACTGTAATTTACTGATCAATTAAATCAATAGTTAATTGTCTCTGTTCTGAGTCGTTGGATCTAGATTTCAAAAATCTAGATTATTCAGGATCGTTAGATCTGTGCTGTTTTGACAACCAATCAGATCCTTGGATTTGGTCAAATTTTCTGAATTCCATTTCATTTTGGTTTTGTGTCCACCGCCCAATCTTCTCCTCTTCTTAAACCTTTCCTCGAGATTTCCGCTCTCTCCCTCACACTCACTCGATCCGCCGTAACCTCTCTCTCTCCCTCACTCACCTCAGCCGAGACCTCACCTCCTTCACCTTCTCTCTCTCGCTCGACCTTAACCTCACTCCCTCTCGCAAGGACCCAGCACCAATACCCCTCTCACTGCCTCCACCTTCTCTCCGCCATTTCCCTTCTCCTCCTCCACAGCCTTACTCACGGCCACCCATTCAACCCCTCTCTTCTCAAACTCGAAACCCTAGCTCCACCTCTCTCTCCTCCCACACACACCTACTGTTCCTCTCTCCTTGTTTTTGGTCTGACATTGATGGCAGTGGCGACGGCGACAATGGCAGTTAATCGGAGGCGAGACGACACAGGCGGCGACAGGCAGGGCCCCGACTGAGCACCTCCCTCCTCCCTCTTCCTCTATTTGCTTGCCATCTCGGTTTGGTTGATCTCTTCCCTTCTCTCTTTCTCTTTGTTGTGCTGTGTGGTTTGAGAGGCATGCATTGAATTGAATTGATCTGTTGGTTTGATTACTTGCTTGTTGATTTGATTGAATGCTGATTGTGCCTTGCCTCATGTGTTTGATCTGTGTTGATGCTTACTTGTGGGCTCGTGTGAGCCTTACTTGCTCTGTGCTTGAGCTTTGAACTGTGTTAGGTTAGATGAATCTGTGTTTGTTCTGTCTATATGATTTGTATGCTGGTGTGTGGCTATGTTTTGTGCTGTGAGGCGTTAATCGCCTCTACTTGAGCTTGTGTTGGCTTAATTTGTGTGGATTATGCTCTCGGCTTGGTTACTGGACTGGTACAGGCCTTGTACCAGGTTGGTACCGTGCTAATTGCTCACTGATATGCGTTGATGTGCTGCCAGGGGCTTTTCTGTGAGGTTTTCTATTATCAAGGACCTAATTGCAATTATCTTTGAACTAGATTTGGACCAGTTCGTGAATAAATCTGTTGTTAAGGACTTAAATGTAAGGATCTGATCGGAAACTTATTTTTCCGTGAGAATCGGAAATGGATTTTTCCATTTTCCCATTTCCTCTGATCAGAAACAGTTGGTAGATGAGAAATGATTTCAGTTGGTAGAATTTGGCGAGAAAATTTTCTCTCAGAGAATTCCCGCGAAAAACCAAGAAATTTGGTGAGAATTCACGTACGCGAAGCGACGTATATTTTCATCGGGCAAAATTACCCCTGATAAATCCCTTCTCTATCAATCTGGCCTTCTCTCTCCTCAACTAGATCTATCCATGGCGATCTAGAAACCCTCAAACCCATTTCCTCTCTGTCTTCGCAACCTCATTCTTCTCTCCCATTCCCTTCCCCTTCTCCCGACGCCTCGCGCTACATACGACATCCCGATTAAGATAAATGACGAAGATTACGAGCACTTCCTTGACAGCCAACCATGGAAAGGCGCCGTTGTGTACATGCATCCATGTCGTATGTCGACTACTGTACTTCTCTAAATCGGCTCGCCGTTGGGTGGCTCTCCTCTCGTGTGTCACCGAGCAGCTGAGATGTGCTTGGTCTTCTGGTGAGACCTAGGCTCCTTGGACTGAGTTATGGCTCCCGTGTTGTCGCAGTAGAGATCCACTGGACCAGAGATGCTTGGAACCACCTCCAGCTCGGTCAAGAATTCCTTAATCCAAACGCCTTCTTTCGCTGCTTCACCAGCCGCTAAGTATTCTGCTTCGGTGACGGAATCGGCCGTGGTATTCTGTTTGAAACTCTTCCAACTCACGGCTCCACCATTGAGTAGATATATGAAGCTGGACTGTGACTTCGCATCATCTCGATCGGTTTGGAAACTAGCATCGGTATAACCACTTACAACGAGCTCTTGGTCTCCACCGTACACGAGGATTTTATCCTTTGTTCTCTTGAGATACTTGAGGATATTCTTGACTGCGGTCCAATGTGGCATACCAGGGTTAGCTTGGTATCACTAGTCACACTAATCGAATTCGCAACATCGGGGCGAGTGCATAGCATGGCATACATGATCGAACCGACTACAGATGGATACTTGAACCGCTTCATGAAATCCCTATCTGTATCAGTCGTCGGACATTGAGACTTGCTCAAGAATATGCCATGTGACATAGGCAAGTAACCCTTCTTGGAACTAGCCATTTTGTGTTTTTCCAACACTTTGTCAATATATGCATCTTGGGTCAAGCCTAACAACCTTCTTGATCTATCTCGATAGATCTTGATTCCTAGGATGTAGGCAGTTTCGCCCAAGTCTTTTAATTGAGAACACTTTCTTCAATGAATCCTTGACTGCATTCAATTCGGGGATATCATTCCCGATCAAGAGTATATCATCAACATATAGAACAAGAAATACAACCACGCTCCCACTAATCCTATTGTAAACACAAGGTTCCTTCTCGCTTTGAATGAAGTTCAACTTCTTGATCTCTTCATCAAAACGCTTGTTCCAACTCCTTGATACTTGCTTCAATCCATAAATGGACCTTTGAAGCTTGCACACCTTGTTAGCATTCTTTGGATCCACAAAACACTTGGGTTGTGTCATATACACATCCTTTTCCAAGTTGCCATTTAGGAATGCAGTTTTGACATCCATTTGCCATATCTCATAGTCATAATATGCGGCAATTGCTAACAAGATCCGAATTGACTTGAACATGACGACGGGCGAGAAGGTTTCTTCATAGTCAATACCATGAACTTGCTTGTAACCTTTCGCAACTAGTCGTGCTTTGTAAATGCTCAATTTGTCATCCATGTCGACCTTTCTTTTAAAGATCCACTTGTTCTCAACGGGTTTTACTCCGTCGGGAAGGTCAACCAAGGTCCATACCTTGTTTTCATACATGGATTGCATTTCGGATTCCATGGCTTTAAGCCATTTTTTGGAGTCGGGTTTATCTTTCATGTCCTTTATGGTCAAGGGTTCGTTATTCGCAATAACGAAAACATCGTGCAAACCCAAGTATCTTTCGGGTGGGTGACTTTCCCTCGTTGACCTTCGTAGAATCGGTGCTTGGGGTTGAGGCTCTTGAACTTGTTCCACGATAGCTTGTGGACTTGGTTCTTGATCCTCGAATGTTTGAGTGTCTTGAATACTATCGACTCGCGATATGTTCGAGTCCTTATTTGAGGGAGCGTACTCTTAAACCTCTTCCACAACGGCTTGCGGAACGGGTTCGGCTACAACCTCGTTTGGCATCACATTGGGAATCGCTAGATTGCCTACTTGAGGCACATCTTGCGGTGGTTCATGAATTTCTTCAATGACCACGTTACTCCCACTACTTCTTCTTGAGATAAACTCCTTTTTCAAGAACACACCATAACGATCAACAACTATCTTGTTCTCGTTGCGGTTGTAGAAGTAATAACCCTTAGTTTCCTTCGGGTATCCTACGAAATGACACTTGTCCGATTTGGGTCCAAGCTTATCGCTCATTAGCCTTTTCACATAAGTTTCACAACCCCAAATCTTGAGAAACGACATGCTTGGCTTCCTACCAAACCAAAGCTCATAAGGCGTCTTCTCAACGAACTATGATGGAACACGGTTTAAAGTAAAAGCTGCGGTTTCTAATGTAAAATCCCAAAACGATTTAGGCAAGTCGGCTTGGCTCATCATCGATCGAACCATGTTTAGCAAAGTTCGATTCATCCTTTCGGATAGACCATTCCATTGTGGTGTTCCCGGTGGAGTGATTTATGGAACGATTCCACACTCCTTTAGATAATCACCAAATTCGTGGCTCAAGTACTCTCCACCTCGATCGGAACGCAAGACTTTGATCTTTCGATTGAGTTGGTTCTCAACTTCATTCTTGAACTCCTTCAACTTTTCGAAGGATTCGGACTTGTACCGCATCAAGTAGATATACCCGTATCTACTATGATCATCGGTGAAAGTGATGAAGTATGAATAACCTCCTCGTGCGCAAATGTTCATAGGTCTACATACATCGGTATGCACGAGGTCTAATAAACCACTTGCCCTTCTACCTTTGTTGGTAAAATGCGCTTTGGTCATCTTTCCCATCAAATATGATTCGCATATGTAAATTGGCTCGAAAGCGAATTGATCCAAGAGACCAATTGTTTGTAATCTTTTGATGCGTTTCTCGTTGATATGACCTAAGCGGCAATGCCACATTAGAGTCGTACTTTCATGTGAAATCTTACGTTTTCTACTGTCATGTTCAATACTCAAAACATATTCGTTAGAATCAAGCACATAAACACTATTCAATAAATGCGCAACACAATAACAAACATCATCACGCAACAAAGTACAACTTTTTTTCTTTATTATAACACCAAATCCATCCAAGTCTAAACACGAAATAGAGATGATGTTCCGAGTGATACAAGGAACTACATAAACATCTTTTAGTTCGAAAATTAAACCAGAAGGCAAAGTAAGCTCTACGTTCCCAACGGCCATAACGGAGACGCACGCGCCGTTACCAACACAGAGTTGAACTTCGCCTTTCTCGAGCCGCCTCCTACTCTTTAGTGCCTGCACATTTCGACAAATTTGAACACATGAACCAGTATCAAATATCCAGTCTGTGCTAGAGGTAGCGAGAAAGGTTTCAATGACAAATATACCTGAGGTAGAAGGCCGGACAGTTTCCGCCTTCTTGTTAGCGAGGTACTTGGGGCAATTCCTCTTCCAATGGCCCTTGTTGCTACAGTAGTAGCACACGGTCTCGGAAGTGGGCGGGTTCTTTCTTTTCTTGGAACCCTCGGGAGCTCCCTTGGCCGAACCTTGGGACGTCACCGTACCTTTGCCCTTTCTAGTTCTGCGGGTCTTTCTTTTCTTGCTCTTCTTGCTCTTGTCGCTCACCGCAAGAACATCTTTGGGCCCTTTCTCTTTCTTGAGACTCTTCTCCGTCTCGACAAGTATGTTTTGGGGATCACCCATGCTCTTGTCCATGCCATTCATCCGGTAGTTCACAACAAAACCGGTGAAGCTGTGAGGGAGAGAGTTGAGGATGAAGTCTTGAATCTTCCCTGACGGAAAGGGCGTATCAAGCCTTTCGAGCTGCCGAAACAACCCCGCCATCTTCATAACGTGTGGCCCGACTTCATGACCTTCCGCCAATCGAGTATTGGCGACGGCTTTGATGAGACGGGCCCTTTCGGTGCGAGTTTGGTTTTGAACATGTTCGAGAGACGAGAGACCATTTCAAACACACCATAACCACTATCCATGAACTCTTTTTGGAGTTCCGCCTCCATGACAGCGACAATCAGGACGGACATCTCCATGTCGTCCATGACGTGCTTGCCATGGGCATCCTTGTCCGCTTGAGGAGCATTCGACTTGGGAACCGCGGGGATGGAAGTGGTTAGGAGGTATTCCTTCTTTTCAAACTTAAGGACAAGCCTAAGGTTCCGGTGCCAATCCAGAAAGTTGGCACCGTTGAAGGCGAGCTTTTCTTTCTCTAAAAGAGAGCGAAGCGAAAATGATGAGGAAGACATCTACAATAATTAATTCAAATTAAGGCCAATTAGTTTATGTTTTTGTTTTATTTTCGATAAAGTAAAACTTTCACTACTTTAATATAAGTCCCTTAAATGTAATGAATTTCCAAGACCCCTATTTTTGTCAAGTTGGACCTGCTATGGCACGTCACCCAAAATGACTAGATAAGGTAGGTTCTCTTTAACCAATCATACAACTTTATGATTCTTGGTTCGCGTCGTG
The DNA here is from genome assembly GCA_027562975.1 of Rhynchospora breviuscula. NCBI lineage: Eukaryota > Viridiplantae > Streptophyta > Magnoliopsida > Poales > Cyperaceae > Rhynchospora > Rhynchospora breviuscula. Next base: position 7,569,745 of record CM050402.1, read on the forward strand.
AACTTCGTCCCGATGTCCAAACTCTAGTTGGGTCCATCGATAAGTAACATCTCTCTACTTGTTCCTTAGAAATCCTTTTATTTGTACCCCGACTATCAAATTGACAACCATGACGTCCGCTTGAGCGGACCGCGTCATGAGAGGACAATTGACGTGAAGGGGATAGAGAGAAGGAGGGCGGTCGACTTAGTCAAATTAATTTGGGACAAACAATTATGTGACTCTTATTTGGTGGTCGTGTAAACATACACCCATACCTATCCTATGACATTCATAGCATCCACAAACATTCACATAATAATAAGCATCTCAAGCATTGTTGTGGGTTTGTATGGCTCCTGCTTGCATTAGTTCCGCCGCATCTCCATGTAGCAAAACTAATCTAATTGTCCCTCCCACTAATCATATGGATCATATCCTATATAATTAAAAAGACAAAATACATGTGAAAATATTCCTAATTCCCTCCTAGCCTTAGGGGCATGCAAGCCTCACAAGTTACATTAAAAAATTAATCATAATTAATTAATTCACCATGACACCAAAGGCCTTACATACAATCAATTACATGCATTCACAAATTACAACACACAAGGCATTGGTTTCTTGAGCCATACTAAACCCACGATCCTTCCTACAAAACAAAGTTAGCACATGTCCCTTTGTTTCTTAATTAACAACAATGAATTAGAGTCTTTGCACATCGCTTGTAGTTCGGATCTTTTCGCATAAAAGTTTAACTTTTAAACAACTAATTTGCTTAAACCATTTGAAAAGTCAATTCAACAATTGCAACCAATTTGAATAATTAGAAAATACTTTAACTATTTAAAATATTAAATGAGACCCGATAAAATCTGAAATTTTTCGATCTCCAAAAATTATGAAATAAATCATGCATACTTACTATTATGAGTGCAGCTACCTGTCAAATTTTCAGGGAGAGATCACTTACCATCAGAGAGAAACAAAATAACAAATCGTCAAACTGTACGCGAAACACCGTTATCCGATTTTCTATTTTTGTCTAACTCTTTTGGTCTGTAGGATCATCTTCCAAAACGATTTCATGCAAACACTTTACATAACAATTATACTTTATGTTATTGGCTACCAATCCATCAAAAGAAATCCAACTAGTCTTATTTAAAATCATCAAGATAAATAGCAAACAAGCCACTTGCCCTGTTCTGAAACAGACTGACGACTAAAAAATTTTGACTCAGTTGAGGTATCAAACCTTAATGAAATTCTTTGAAACTAATTTGCACAGAATCCTAACTTCAATTAGAAACTTTCTATTCAAATACTTTTTCAAAAAAGTTATTCAATTAGTACAGTTTATCCAAACAATCGATTTGTTGGAAAAACCAGATCTGACAACCGATTCAAATCTCTTGACTTGAATGCCTACATAAAATCCGAAGCATGCATCAAAATATACATGTCCAGAAAGAGAATCAAGTCTACAAGACTTTTAGCCAAGAAAAATAGATAGTTATTTTCGAAAAATAAATCCTTCATACCTAAAACACAGAACTATGCAGCAGAGTACCAGATCTGCGCACCGTTACCGTTTAATTCATCATAAATTCATAAGAACTTAGAAAAAGGTGAAACTAGTGGCTAAAGAACCACATCTCACAGATCTACACCTTTAATTAAATTTAGAATTTTTCTGAAAACTTTTCTCAGCGAAAAACCCAAAACAATGTCGAAAACAGAACAGAAATCCAGACAGCAAGCAAGTGCATCACTAATCCATGTGTTAATTAACCATTTCTCATCTAATTATGTGTTAAAATGCTTTAGAACAACCTAGAGCTCTGATACCACTGTTAGGAAGTCTAAGTTTTTAAATTTTTGTGCTAATTAACTATTTAATTAACAAACCAAACGACTTAGACCTCGATGGATCTAGTCCAAGCATTCACACACAAGAGATTGAGAATAGGAAGGCTACCTCTCTTTGTATCGCAACAAAGAGGTTCGATCCAAGGCGTGGGAGTCGGTGGCGTGCTCTCCTTCGCCTTCTCCTTCACCGGCGGCTGTCTCGAGTCCACCAAGAGGGTTAACCAATTTCTACTCTAATTGTGCTAGCAATTGAGAAGAACAAAGGCTAATTCTTAGGTTTTCTCTCTTCTAATCAATTAAACCCTTTTAATTTGTGGAGAGAATTTGTTCAACACATGAACTAGAGGTGGAAGAGAAGAAATGATAAGGCAAAGAAAAATTCTGAAATTTTTCTTTTCCTTCTTTTATTTTCGGCCAAGAGAGAGGATGAGAGAGAAGTTGGGATGGAGGCTAGGGTTTCCATCAAATGAGACCTCTATTTATAGACCTCTTGACCTAGCTCCCTTCCTATTTTGTTTAGACCAAAATGCCCCTCCTTGTGGCCGAAAATTTGAGGTGGATTTATGGGCTAGAAGCCCATTAATTCATACCTTTATTTGCTCCTCTAATTAAACCTCAAATCGGACTATTAGTTAACTAATTAAATAAAGGTCCAAATAGCTCAAATAAAATAAAATATGTTGAACATAATTAATTATTAACTTATTAATAATTAATTTAGGATTAGCAAATGCACTAATTTATTTCTATATGATCCCTTTGACTTAATTAATTATAACGGTTTGTAACGGTATATAATTAATTAATCAACTTATCATATTTTCGCAATACACTGCTGCGAATAAATAAATACTGCACTGTATGGTTAAAACTCTATTTGTGGGACCCTTTGAGGATTTATGCTACGTTGGCCATGGAATTAAATCGCTATTTAATTCTAATAATCATAAGCGGTATCTAGCAACACGTTATGATTCTCAATTCGCATAAATAGTGTACTGCTACAATATTTTAATCATGCATAAGAAATAATAGTATTTCCTTGTCTGATTCTTATGTCACATGATATCATCGTATAATCCAAGATAGAAATGTGTCATTCTTACAGATTATACGTTTCTTGATCTAGAGATGACTGTATCAGTTGCTAGCAAACAATCCATCTCCATCAAGGGGCCCAAACAGATATCATCGCTCACTGAGTAAATTAATGAGGGACATACGGTTTTCTTGATGAACAACTTTTCCCCGCGCAATTCAAGAGAACATAAATAAAGTCCGTATAGCAGCCCTTATCAAGAATAAACGGTAGACGATATTTATTGAGTCTATCCTCATGTGGAAAAGTTGAACCATCTCAAACTTAGAATCAAACTCAAATGAAATAAATAATGACACATAACACAATCCATATATTTATTTCATTGGGTCGTGTCCTGTACTATGTTCCATAACATACACATATGCAATTAAGTTGGCAACTCCTTACCTATGATTTGTAAAACTTAATCATCACTTAACTTATATACTAATCTTATCCGATAATTAATATTTCTTGTTAATTATCAAGATTACGGACCTTTTAGATTTATTATTGTCATTTATTATAAATGAAACATAGAGATCCACAATTCAGATCCTCAACCTGAATGATCTGTCAATAAATAAATCAAGGAATAAATGATCAAATATCATCAATAATATAAATCATAGAAGTAGCCATATAATGATTGGCTTCTAGGACATAACTCTAACACTCATATCCAAGGGGTTTGGAATTGGATTCTTCACAAATTTAATATTTCTGACCTCCCTGACACTTTGGAAGATTTTTTTAGTATAGCAAACATGATTTCTAAGCATGAACAGTTGGCCTCTAGGTTCTGTAGCTCACTCATTTTATGAACTTGTTGGATTTGAGAAACAATGTTTGCTTTCAAAACACAAGAGGTGTTACTTTGAGATGTTATTGTGCAAAGATTAAAGCTTTACTTGCCTATTGGTCAGGTCTGTGGCTTTACTTACCTCGAGACTCGAGAGTTCAGACATGTCAGGAGAATCGAATTCATATCATAGTAACAGAGATTTTGGAATTGAAGAATTCCATTTATGCGGTACTGAATAGAGATTAGAGAATTCAATTGTATACAAACTATATATAAAGGTAAAATCGGAATGGGGGTATGCTAGTATGTACCTCTGAAATCTTCACAAATCGGAAGTATACACCTCGAATCTTTATATTTCGAATATACGTCCTTAATTAAATCCTATTAATTAGGATATATACCCTTTTTACCAAAAAATGTAATATTTAAAATCAATTTTCTGAAATTTAGACTAAATTTCCTCTCTTACCCTAAACATTGTTTACGACAGTACTTATCCTGGTTTTATCAGTCACTTTTGTGCATTAATTGAAATGATGGATTGTTTGCCCAGTTTTTTGAAAGGTGTATTTTCGTAGCATTTTTTAAAGCTACGGCCCCAATTAGTCAATTTTTTTGAAATGTCAGATTAGATATAATATAACGGTGAGGATGATTTATCATTCATGTGACATCATTTTTGTACCTGCATTAATCAGTGTTTGCTTCTCTAGTCTGACAAGACGGGTGGCATCTCGCATCTCTCCAATAACAACGACTTTGACTAAAGCCGATTCTTAATTTCCAAATTAAATTATTATCTAGTATGAGATGCAAGGGACATTAATAAGTACTGTTGTAGAAAAAAAAATATAATGGAATTATTGGAATGACGGTTGAATAGAAAGCCCACTTACTCCTTTTGCAACAGGCCTATCGTCGTCGTCGACTGCCACAGCAGATTAGGCCCACTTATTAACTATACGTACCAGATCTATTCAAAATGAGCACTCATATAATCCACTTGTTTTGGATTAAGCACTCATATACAAACTGTTTATTATAATGAAAATTTTCAACCTAAATTAATTTTAATAATCCAGTAATATAAAATTTTCAAGTTATACTTCCAAAATATTTTAAATAATTTTCCAAACCTTATGTTATTTTATTTCTATAATTCTAGAAACGTATTTAAATTTTAAGTTATTTGAGAACCTTCTCAAACTTATTTCTTGATGAAATTCCACGTAAATAGCCACAGATTTATAAAAAAAAAATTCCAAGGTTACCAAAATCTTCTCAAACGCACGATGATTGCACTAGTTGACATAAAGTAGCCGAATGTTGTAGAGTGTCTTTGTTTTCTTCATTTCTCATGTTTTGGGTTAAAAGAAATAAGAAAATAAAAATGGAAATTTGAAACGAGGTGATAAGGATCATTTTCAAAATGATCATCCCATCATTCCCTAAATGACGTGTTTTTTCTCTTCTATTTTCGAAATATAATTAATTAAGTGTTAACTATTTTTCTATTTTTGTCGCTCATCTCCTGAATTTATCATCAAGAATGTACTTCCCCCTCTCTTGCCTGTGTTTCCCTACTTCTCTCCACCTCATTTTTTCTAGAACAATTGATTTTTTCCAACACTATTAATTTTTTCTCAAGACAGTAAAATTAACTAGCTAGGATAATTATTTTTTTATCCGGAACAATTAAAATTATTTTAGGGATAATAATTTTTTCCATAACATTTTTTTCAAGAAATTTTGTATATGAAACTAGGACAATTAGTTTTTTTTTTAGAATAATTAGCTTTTTCTCAGGACAATTATTTTTTTTCGAGGTCAAATATTTTTTTCAGAAAAATTAGTATCTGAAACTAGGACAATTATTTTTTTCCCAAGTCATACATTTTTTTCCAGAACAAGTAACATTTTTTTGACAGTAATTATTATCTAAAACTAGGACAATTAATATTTTTTTTATAGGAGAATTAGAATATTTATGAGAACAATTAATATCATAATATAGGACAATTAGTATATTTGCTGAGATAGTTAATAAATATATCAAGACAATTAGTGTCATAATATATGATGTCAGGAGGGAAATGGGTGATTAACGCTGAATGGGAGGTATAGGGTGGGTAACGCTTGATACTTTACTAAATGGGAATCAGAGACATAAATGGATGCATAATATCATACATGACATTTGTTAGGACTGATCCCAAGTGGTTACTCACTCTTCAGATTCTTCAGAGTTAGGATTTGTGATTTTTACACAACACATGCAACACACAAATGTATCAGTTCCAATGACAAAGAGTGAGTTCAGTTTTGAGAAAACTTGTCTGGAAGGAAAGTGCAATCTCATATGCCAAGACTAAAATTGCTTTATTATCAAGAGAAAATAACAAAGTACAAGATACAATAAGTTTCACTAACCTATCCTGGCTAACTAAAACTTACACATGCACTACTCAGTACTCTTACAACGATTACATAGGAATGAAATATAAATAGACCAAAAGAAAAGAGACTTGTTCCTTCTCATGCAAGAGTCGTGTCAGGGAAGATTCACTTGTGTTCACACATCTCTCGTGACCATCATGCCTTAGCCGTGACCGAGAATGTAACAGGTGTCTCCATGCACACCATACTCGTTCCTTCACGAGAAAAACCTCTCTGTCCTTGACCAGACACGTGTCAACGTGCCACGTGTCATTATTGATCTCCACACTCCTAACAATCTCCTACTTGGAGACTCAATGATGACACCAGCGTCCTGGTGTTCCACCATACTCCAACATCGGCGTCCCGACGGTGTACTCAACTTCTCTTTATTCTTAGCAATCTTTCATAGACTTGGCAATCGGCTCCCACTCAACTTAGTGAACGAGCCCAACTGAGGTACATCACAACCTCAGTTTCTCAGTGGTGACCACCTTTGTCAGCATATCTACGGGATTTTCTGCAGCCGCGATCTTCTTCAGTGACAAGGTACCATCTTCAATAACCTCACGAATATAGTGGTACTTGAGTTGGATATGTTTGGTCCTTGAGTGAAACACCGGATTCTTCGGGAGATACAGAGCACTTTGACTGTTGGTGTGGAGTGCTCCGCATCCCTGATCTTTACCAATCTCCTTGAGAAAACCAAGTAACCAAACCATCTCCTTTCCGGCTTCTGAAATTGCTACATACTCGGCCTCTGTTGTTGAAAGAGCCACACACTTTTGCAATCTCGACATCCAACTAATAGCCGTACCACCCCATGTGAAAACATAACCGGATGTACTTTTTCGATTATCCATGTCACCACCCAGGTCTGCATCAACAAACTCTTCTAAACCCGCACTGCCTTTCTTGAAACACAGCGCCATACTTGAAGTTCCTTTCAAGTATCTTAGCAACCATTTTACCGCATCCCAGTGTGCTATACCAGGATTTGCCATGAAACGGCTCAAAACTGCCACTGCATGGGAAATATCGGGTCTAGTACATACCATTGCATACATGAGGCTGCCGATTGCCGAGGCATAGGGTACGGTATGTGAAACCCGTAAAAAAAAATTGAATGGGATTTAATCTTGTTGGACCCGCGACCCTTTCCCTTCATCCCTTCTCTTTCGATCCTCTCTCTGTCTCCCTCGTTCAATCCACTCCCCCCTCCGTACCCTCTCTCTCCCTCTTCTTTCTGCCCTTCTCTCTCGGCGCCACCCTCTCCCAACAGCGCCGGAGCACCAACCCACCCCCAAACCCGACCCTTTTTCCTCATCTCTTCCTTCTCTCGGCCCCACCTCTCTCTCCACTCTTTTCCTCTTGACTAGACCGCCTCACCACCAAGGAAGCTCCGTCCCTCCTCTCCTCCACCGGACCAAGCCTATTCTACCGCCTCCATCTACATACGACGTCTATTTCCTCCAAAACCACCTTTAAGCTCTAATTCTATCCAAATTCTAAACCCGCTTCGAATCCGATCCGTTAGGTTTCGGGCCGGCCGGTGGGTACGGACTCACTCCTTGACCTCTCTCAGTTACTATTTCGTTGTCTGATCGTTCGATCTGTCGATGGCGTTACTTGGTGCGCGAGCCGTCATTTCTTGAGTCATTACTTTTGGTAAGTCTTTCTAATCCTTTTTGAGTTGTGTAATTTGATTTGGGTTGTTTAATCTGAATGATTTGAGTAATCTTGGTGATCTAAGAGATTAATTGTGTAACTTGTGGAATTTATGAAATCTAATTGATATGTGTGTATATGTAATCAAAATTGTGATTAATTGTATATTGTGTTGAGGTTGATAATTGGGGATTTTATGCATGATAGGGATGATTAAGCATATGACATTGCATAGATTTAACTATTGCATTTGTTTTCAATAAAAATGTGGTTGCATGCATATACATGGTTATTTAAGGATTTGCATGTCATGCATATTTGTAGAAATAATTAGCGATAGCATGGTAAATTTGATTTTATGGTTCTTAAGAGTTGGTTTTGTAAAAATAGGTCATATTGGGTTTGGATTAGGATTTGGCATTGAACCCTAATTTATAGTCATATCATGTATGCATTTTGCATATTAGAATTAGAATTAGAATTAATGGTACTTATTGGAATTTGTTGGGAAACTAAATACAAAGGATTTTACTAAGTGTTGCATTAGCATTTGTATAAGTTTTGCATGTCAGATTAGATGTGTATTAAATTGTACCAATCGAGTTGCATGGCGTATCATGGTTGTTTAATGCTCTAGGTTTAGAAGAAAAAACAAATAACTAATAAAAGTATCTGCATTAGTTAAGTGTTGTATTGCATAATCTAAATGATAAAGAGAAGTTTAATGAAATAAGTTTGCATGCTATTGACTTAGGTTTTAAAAGTATAGTCTATATGTTGGTATAGATACTAATACATGACATACTAGACTTACATAAATTAATTGAATTAGGATTAGTATACATAATCATTTGATAAATGCTAGGTAAGGATATTATATGAGTTGTAGGATCTATAAATGGTTGCATGACCTTATGATTATTAAGTCTAGCAAATGCATGGCATAGTCGTGACATAGATGCATGGTGGTATGGTTTCAAATTTATAAAAATTATAAGTAGCATACATTAGGTGTTTATAAATAATAAAGGGAATTCATATTGTTTTAGAATCAGGTTGTTATGAGTCGGAATTTAGGAACAACTTGCATTTTGGAGGCTTTGTAGAATCAGTTGATTACTTGCTTGTTTTTGCTTTGAATTTTTACTTGCTATATAAGGTACGGATTCCACTTGAGTTTTAATTTTATTTTATATACATAAACAAATATAGAGATTTAATTAGCAGTGTGCATGTTGTGTTCATTAATTGCTGCATTCATGAAAATCTGATTAATTTGTGAATATGTAAATGATGCATGATTGTACAGAAGCATATTGAATGGTATCCGATTGAAATGTGATTTGATTGAGGTAAGTACAACTTGTGTGGTTGAGATAGACACTCGTAATGTTTGGAGGTGGAGTCATGACTCATCCTACCAAGCACCGTGTAATAAGCGCTTATGTACCGGGATTCAGTAGGTCCAGTCTAGAATGGTCCGGAGTGTGAGTGTTCCCAGCTTGCTTGTACATTTGGATGTTTATTGATTGAATGATATGTGAATTGAATTGGCTGTTGGTAGGCCTCAGAGAAGGTGACTCACATCATATCTGACTTGAATTGCTCTTTAAAACCAGACTTACATACTAGATAATTGTCCAACCAAATGAGTCGGCATTTGTTATACTTTGAATTTGAATTGCTATGGAATTGATGCCGAGCTCACATTGCATATTGCATTGATTTAATTAATTTGATATTGCCATGTCTGCTTGAAACGAGATGTGAATGTTTTTACATGTTAGTTGTTGTATACGATTAATTGCTTTTCCCAAGGAATTTCAATGACAGTTGTCATACTTTGAATTTTAAATAATTTTGAAGATTATTGAATTTATTTCATAATTGCACTGATTGATCGAAATTTTATATTTAATGTTTATTTGAAATAAATATGTATTTGATTTGAAAATTGTTTGATTCAGTCATGTATTTAATTCCAACACATGATAATCAAAACTCAAGTGGCTGGAACTGAATACCGTACTGAGATAAATTTTATTTATCTCATTCTATGCTTTTGCATTATTTCCACAATTGGTTGTGGGTTCCAGGTTTCAGATCAAGTGGTGGACAACGAGACGAGTAACGGGCCATTGGATACTGTGGTTAGCAACCTATATGTACCAGACCGTTGTACGATTTATTTTTATGTTTAAGTAATTAATCGTAAATTTATAATTGACATGTATATTAATTGTGTATAATCAACATTAAATTGTAAAATAAGTATTAGTAAGCCTTGCGGGTGCAGCAAGTATCCGCGGCGGGCACTCCGTCGTGTGTTGTCCAGTTACAGTATTCGACGGCGTGTCACACGGTAGCCATGTGATCTCGCTCTTCATCCGTCTTTGGTGCTTGAGTCTTCGAAAGTTTGAGTTGTCCTCCCAGCGGGGTGCTCCTTGGCCTGGCATCTTGCACTCGAAATCTTTCCAGCACCTTGTTGATGTACTTCTCTTGCGACAAAATGAGAGTTTCTGCCGTTCGGTCACGAGAAATGCGCATGCCTAAGATTTGACTTGCTGAATCCAAATCCTTCATCTCAAACTCCTTTGCTAATTCTTGCTTTAAGTTGTTTATTTCTTTCATGCTATTTCCCGCAATTAACATATCATCAACATACAAAAGCAAGATAACAAAAGAAGTACCAAAGTATCTGAAGTAGAAACAATGGTCCATGCCACTTCTTTTAAACTCATGATCACACATGAATTTGTCAAACTTTTTGTACCACTGCCTCTGTGCTTGCTTCAAACCGTACAAGCTCTTTTTCAACTTGTACACTAGACCCTCATTTTCCCGAATTTCAAATCCTTTGGGTTGCACTATGTAGATTTCTTCTTCTAAATCACCGTGGAGAAATACCGTCTTCACATCGAGTTGTTCCAGATGCAAGTTGTCGGTGGCTACAAACCCGAAAACCATTCGAATGGTTGTGAGCTTTACCATCGGTGAGAAAACCTCGGTATAGTCAATACCTTTCTTATTATCATCAACTTCATCTTTTACTCGAAATATCCACTTGCTTTGTAGCGCCCTCTTTCCTTCTGGTAATTCAGTCAAGTCCCATGTTTCGTTATTTTCAAAAGACTTAAATTCCTCCGTCATTGCCTGCTCCTACTTAACCACATCACTCGACTCAACCGCCTCTTTATAATCCTCAGGCTCATCGGAGTCAGTTAAGAACAAATAATCCAAGGAAGGAGTATACCTTAGATTTGGTCTACGAATCCGAGTAGACCTCGTCAATACTGGCACTTGTGGGTCATGTTCTTTTTCTGGCACATCAGCCGCATCATCGGCCAATTCGGTTGCATCATCATCACTTTTGGGAATTTCAATGGCCACATTTCTCACTTCTTCAACATTGAATTTGGATCTTTTTTTATACAACTCATTTTCATTAAATGTGGCATCTTTGGACCTAATTATTTTTCGCTTTCCCTCATCCCAAAATCGATATCCAAGGGGTCGTTTGGATGTGTCCGGAATTTGGGGATTTTCCAATTCCGGGCATAAATTTTAATATAAACAATTCATCTCTCTCACAAAGTTACACACTTCCCAACGAAAATCCTTATTCCTTCTTAGGAATTGGCTATTCCTAACCCATCCAAACGACCCCCAAAATAATTTGTCCCATACCCAATGAAAATACATTTCTTTGCCTCAGCATCTAATTTGTCTCTCTTTTCCAAATCCACATGCACATATGCCATACACCCAAAAGTTTTCGAGTGAGAAAGTGATACCTTTTTGCCCGACCACTTTTCTTGCGGCAACTCGAGTCCCAATGCCATTGAGGGACTTCGATTGATGAGATAAGTCGCCGTGTTGATTGCCTCTGTCCAAAACACCTTGGGTAGACTAGCATGAAGTCGCATGGCTCTAGCACGCTCGTTGAGAGTTCGGTTCATCCTCTCCGCGATCCCATTTTGTTGTGGTCGATTTGGGACCATCCGTACTAGCTTGACTCCATGCTCAACACAAAATCCCTTGAAATTAGCTCCATCATACTCGCCACCATTGTCCGACCTCAAGCTTTTAAGCTTAGAACCGGATTCATTCTCGACCTCCGCCTTCTACTTCTTGAACACTCCAAACACATCAGATTTGTGCTTGAGAAAGTAAACCCATAATTTGCGAGTGGAATCGTCGATGAATGTGACATAGTATAGTGAGCCACTATAGGATTGGACCGGTGCCGGTCCCCACACATCAGTGTGCACAAGTTCTAATTTTTTCTTCTTGTGTTCCCGTCCGACTTTTGAGAAACTAACCCACTTCTGCTTGCCAAACACACAATATTTACAAAAGTCGATTTCCACCGATTTCATGGCCGGTAGTAATTCTTTTGTGGCTAGAACTTTCATTCCTTTGTCACTCATATGCCCCAATCTTTTGTGCCATAAATTCGGGTTGGCCTTGGCCCCCGCAACCGCCACCAAAGGTACACTACTATTTATCAAATACAATATACTTGTTTTGGTACCGCGCGCCACTACCAGTGCTTCTTTCACAATTCTCCAAGAACCTTCCTCAAAGATGATTCTAAATCCCTTTTTATCCTATTGACCCACAGAAATTAAATTCTTCTTTAACCCAGGAATATATCTAACATCATGTAATGCCCACTTATACCCATTATCAGATTTAATGTGAACATCACATTTGCCAATTATACTTAGTGGTTTGCCATCCGCTAAATATACTGTGCCATATTCCCCGGTTACAAAATTTTTGTTCAATTCTTTACAAGAGGTAGAGTGAAAAGATGCACCTGAATCAAGAACCTATGATTTAATCAGGCTATCGACACATAGAACAAGAGCATCTCCAGAGTCGTCCCCGGCTGCTGCATTCATCGAGTTAGACTCATCTTCTCTCTTCGCCTTTCTCGGCGCATTGCAATCTCGCTTCATGTGGCCCGACTTGCCACAATTCCAGCACTTAGACTCACTTTTGGCTCGAAATCCTCCTTTTCCCCTCGACTTAGACCTTGCATGATTGTTTCCGCCCTTCTGACTCTTTCGACCCCTTTCAACACTTAGGGCCGCACCCGTTGCATCGCCTCGCTCCCTTCTACGAATTTCTTCATTTACTATGCGATCACGAACTAGGTTAAGAGTCACTTTTGAGTTGCCACAAATCACATCAATGACCGTGGACCAACTGTCAGGCATTGAGAGTAATAAATAATGCGCCAACAACTCATCATCTAATGAGCCACCCGTTGCTTTCAATTCATTCACAATTAGGTTGAACTCACCAAGGTGCTATGTCGCAAGAGTATCTTCGGCCATTTTGAGGTGAAATAGCCGTCTCAGGAGATGAAGTTTTTTTGAGCTCGAGGTTGTGACATATAGTTCTGCTAGCCGTTTCATCAAGCCATGGATTATTGTCTGATCCATGATGTGTGATGCTACATCTATGGATAGTGTGTTCAACATCAGACCAAGTGCTTGGTGATTCTTTTTAGTCCATGCCTTGGCATCCATGTCTGTGGGTTTTGCTTCCTCGAGAGTATCTTCCAACTCTTTCGCATGGAGCATATTAGTAATCTGAAATTTTCAGAAACTAAAATGCTTACCATTGAAAACCTTCACATTGACTTTGTCATCCTCCATGCTGATGTTGTAAAACACCAACTTTCTTCTCCGACCACGAGGAACCTGGCTCTGATACCAGTTGTTAGGACCGATCCTAAGTGGTTACTCACTCTTCAGATTCTTCAGAGTTAGGATTTATGATTTTTACACAACACATGCAACACACAAATGTATCAGTTGTAATGAAAAAGAATGAGTTTAGTTTTGAGAAAATTTGTCTGTAAGGAAAGTGCAATCTCATATGTCAAGATTAAAATTACTTTATTATCAAGAGAGAATAACAGAGTACAAGATACAATAAGTTTCACTAACCTATCCTAGCTAACTAAAACTTACACATGCACTACTCAGTACTCTTACAACGATTACATAGGAATGAAATATAAATAGACCAAAAGAAAAGAGACTTGTTTCTTCTCATGCAAGAGTCATGTCAGGAAAGATTCACTTGTGTTCACACATCTCTCATGACTATCACGCCTTAGCCGTGACCGAGAATGTAACAGGTATCTCCATGCACACCATACTCGTTCCTTCACGAGAAAAGCCTCTCCGTCCTTGACCAGACACGTGTCATTATTGGTCTCCACACTCCTAACAACATTTGCTTAAGTCATTTTATATTTTACCATTTAAATATTATTATTTCTATAGCTAATGATTCTATAATTGGATGCATAATTAAATTACAAAATAAAATAATAAAGACATGTAAATCCTGATGAAATATACAGCACACATGGTCTTGAACTGAAAGATTAAAAATTATTCAACTTTAAATAATTAGTACCGAGATATCATAGAGGTTCTATCATACGAACCAACAATTTGTTATACTACAGTTGAGTTGTTGAACTACTTCTCAAAAATAGAAATAAAACAAAAAAGAGATAACTAGAGTTTTGGCATTAACTTATTCTTAAGCAACACTACTTCCTGAATAGCTAGCTCTAATTACTTCTACTGAAACGGCTTGGCTTCAACGTCCTTTTTGTTCAATCATATCCTGAAACGAAGCAAATGAGAATATGAGCAAGATGTAAATTTCATTGCACTTGCTTAAATTTTGTTACATCAGTTCTTGATTGGTACGATGCAAATTAAAAGTGCGATTGCATCAATCAATATGGGTCTGAATTTTGAGAATTTTAGTACCCTCGGCTCTTCTGCCTCCTCACCCATGATGGCGACAAAACTGGATTCATCTCAAACTCTGCCTCTTTCTCTCCCTCTCCTTCCTCTTCGTCTTTATGTTCCTCCTCCACTTCTTTCTCCATTACCTTAACCCGCCACACCTTCACCATCCGGTCTAAACTCGCACTATAGATCAACAATCCGATTCCTTCAACTTCCATCTCAACGCTAGCTGCCATGCACCGTACGGGTCCCCGGTGGCCCTCCATCACTGCTAAACAGGTGTGAAAAGCACTGCCTATCTCTCTTTTCCAAACCCTAATTGTGGTGTCCTCTGAACCACTCATCACGACTCTGTCTGCAGCTGCTGCCAAGCATAACACAGCAAAACGATGCCCTTGAAGGAAGCCAGCATGGTTGAATCGGCCCGAGACAGCCTCCTTCTCCCATATGTTAACATATCCATCTGAGCTGCCTGAGTATAGGAAGCAGGAATTGCTAGACCGGCATAACGCCAGACAATTCACGGGGGATGGTTGAAATCTTAGGACCATTATCAAGGCATGTAAACCATCCCCATACACCCGTCTCCATATCTTCACAGATCCATCTGACGATGCTGTGAAGAGGCAACCGTCATCTTGGTTTACCAGCATGGCATTGATCTACATTATTAATTGAACGTAATTCATCAATGGTAGTAATACTTAATATACGTTAACAATTATGGAAAATATTTTGCTTGATAATTTTGAGACGCAAGTTTAATAAAAGTTAAAACCCAGAAAGTAAGATTTGATCGCTAGATATATAGTGAGTGAAATCTAGACTCCCTTAATTTGTTTTCATCAAGGGTGAGAATAAATAAGAAAGAACTCTTTCGAAAAAGAAAAATTAGAACGAGTGTTATTCGGAAAGAGTGGGAAGAGTGTTATTTCAAGAAAAAGAAATGTTATTTCGATGGTGAATTGAGAATATAAATGGAAGAGATGAAACAAAACAATGATTTATTTTATTTTTTTTCTAACCAATTTCTGACTTATTATTATTATTTCTTTATTTATTTTAATATTTGGTACTATAAAATAAAATTATTATTATTAGTTAATAATAATTACAATAATATAATTAGTAATAAAATATTGTAAGAATAGTAAATATTGTAAAATTATTATAATAGTAATAATAATAATAATAATATTCTAATATTCTTATCATAATAAAAATAATACTAGGCATGACAGTCGCAGCTTCGCTACGCTATGTTTTTTTAGATGACAATAATTTAACATGAACTAACTTAGATTTCTAAATATATTTAATAATTTAAATTCTAAATTAAATAATGATTGATACGACTATTTTTAATATATTTAACCAAAAAGAAAAAATATTTTTAATTATAGAAATAACAATCAATTATAGGGAAAAATAATATTTTAGATTGCCAAAATATTGCACATTGAATGATGATATAGAAAATAGAAATGCGGTCAAAAATAGAGAAAAAAAACATCACGACTTTATTAATACTATAGATTATAATAAAATAATTAATAATCAGAATAATAAAGTAAGTAATAGAATATTATAATAAAATATTTAATAATCAGAGTAATTAAATAACTAATAGAATATCATAATAATAATTCATATTGTAATATTAAAATAATATAATAACAATTTAATGCATACTGAACACATTTTAGTGCAAATTAATAAAAATAATTTATAGGATATCACAAATTTGTTCTATTTTATTAAGCATTAGTGACATCCATTAGTTTAATTTTTTTTTTTTTACTCTAACAGCTAGCTCCAAATAAAAAGCTTTTTACAGTAAAAAAAAAAACTTTTATTAACAGAAAAAAAATGGATAAACATTAGTGGTATCAATTAGAGTTTATTTTTAAGCAGATGTCATGGCCTCATGACGAACGGTGTGTAAAAAGATATATACAAAATATTAACATTTCCAACATTATTTTATTCGTTTTATTGGGTCTTGTGCACATAAAATAGTTTTTTTTTTTTAGTAATCTTCTTCCTAACTTCTTATTCCAGCCTATATAGCTGGAAGAACTTCTGCAAAAGGAAATGGTCTCATGAATTGATGAGGTCTATTCTTGAGGATGAGCTGTATATTAAGTGCTACAGTAAAGTCTCGAAAACACCACTATAATTGTATGGTGCAATTTCTATGTGGAGATCAAGCATATGTCGACTGATCACATTCTATTGCTATATATATTCGCACTTGCCAAGCAGCAACAGTGCACGTTACTTCATTACACTCTCACATCACATGCATCATATTAAGTATTGACAACTGCGTACTTAGCTGGTGCAATTACTCCATAAAATGGGATTTCTGTCGGGGGAGAGATGCATGCTATATATGATGTAGGGATTACGTACCTATATGATGAGATGGCTATTCCAACTGGCTAAGATCGATGCACTTCGGTGAAAATAATACACAGTACACACACAAAAAGCAATTGAATTTAAAAATAAAAAATTGAAGTGAAAGTAATTTAGTAATCAAGTGTGACAGCACGGACCTGTCCCTCATGTGGAACAAAGGAGTCAGTTGACCGCTGCTCGGAGAGCTTCCATGCCTTAACCGTACTGTCTCTCGACCCAGTGTACAACAAACCCTCAGCATAATACAATGCCATACATGATATCAAATCCTTGTGGTGCTGTGATTTCTTACTGCTCTTCCCAAAAAAGGATGGTAAAAATGAAGCGACATGACTTTTTGGCGGTAACGTTGCTATCTTCCTGGACCTAACCCTGGCCAGGTCTGGGTCAGGTTCTAGGTCGGGATCGGTAGTTACTGCCCATATCCGAACCCGACGATCCACATGGGCTGTCACCACAGTTCCACCATGCCCCAGCACGGCAGTAACATGGTCTCTGCTGTTACCGATATGGATGTAACCCCTGTCAAGACAGTCTCGAAGGCTCCAAGCACGTACCCGACCACTGTCACTGGCAGTGAAAACCAACCCATTTGAAATGGAGATGGAATGGACGTTACCTTCGAGCCGATGAAGGGTTGCCAGGCAATGGTAGTATATGGAAGGAGTCGAGGATCGTGGTGGCGACTGTTTTTCATCATTAAAAGATAACTTTTCAGTGGCATGATGGAGAGGGGAGAGGATCCAAGGAGAGTTGCAACCGGGTGTGGAGGGGACGCTGGTTGCCAATGAAAGACCAGACAGGCTCATCCTTCCTGGCTCGGGAACAGCGGCGCCGGTGGGACTTGCAGGGAAATATGAAGGAGCTTTGTTTTCCTCCAGGAATGTATGGAAGCTCCTGCGACGTGACGGATCCATTTTTAGGAGGTATTGTGCAACAGACAACTATAGGCGTTTGGCTTAACTTGGACTTGTTCAGGAGACTTTGTCTTTGGTAGGTATATGTATCTGGATTTCTATCAAGAACCCATATTAAGTGTCGTAATTAATATAGATACAACAGTTGGCTACTCTGTCTGTTGCTTTCAAGATCAGTTACTTAAACCTTATTTAAGCATGCTTTTTTGACACAACATATCATAGGTTATTAGCTGACTCCTTTAGGGGGCATTTGGATCATCTAGAAATAAAATTAAGATTAGTTATTCGGAATAAAAAATATTATTCTTAAACGATCAAGTATAATTTTTTTGGATCTACAGTGTTATTTTTAAGTGATCTAACATCCGGATTAAATTTTTATTCTTAGAGTGTTTGAATCATTTTTTAATTCAGATTAAAATTAGTTTCAATCATTTCTTAATCCACATTAAGAAAATAATTCAAATACCCTAGGAATAAAAATTTAATCTAGATGTTAGATAGAAATAACACTTTAGATCCAAAATGCTTATTCTTGATTGTTTAGAAATAATATTTTTTACTCCGAATAACTAATCCTAATTTTATTCCAAACACACCCTTAATTATTAGGATGCTTAAATAATTAGAACGTCGTAATTAAAGGGATATCTTGCAAGTTCAAGAAAATTCAAATTTTCTCGACTTGCAAGGATAAATGCTCCGAAAAAAGGCAGTTCAAAATTAATTGATAAGTGCAATATTTTATGGTCTTATGCGTGAATGACGGACAATGCACGTGAGAGTTGTCAATTTGAAATAACAATGTTGGTACAATGGTCTTTGCAATATTTGTAAGATGATCGCACAAATAGTAATCTTGGTCACCACTGCAAAAGATCGATGTAGGTACAATGGTACTGGTTTTGCCTCTCTATTGATGAGAAATTGTCAGTTCGAGTCCCACTAAGGGATGATGGGTTTGGTGTTGTGTGCCTATATACGGTCCTCCAACGGGAGAGATCTTTTGAAAAAATAAAATGCAAATGTTACGGGTTTAAAATATGACAGCAACTTTCTCTTCCTCGCCCCCGAAATAACCCAAAATTAATAGTTAATCTGGAAAACGTTACATTAAAATTGAATACACAGATGCTCGTTTTTAACTTAAGAGTGCTCATTTTATTTAAAATGAGTACTAATTTTCAATAAAATAGGTATATAATCTTAGAATGGTTCGAGTAATGATTTCATAGTTCGTGATAATATTATTTAGTACAATATAAATTATAAAAATATATATGCCTTTTTTTTTCAGCAAGTGTGAATCATAATGGGATTGCAAACTAAGTTTCAGAGATCTAGGCAACTCATGACTGTTGTCAAACATAATACATTTTAACAATAGACCCACTTGATCCCCAGTTGGGGATGTCTCATTGGTAACTTCGGCTTCAATGCTTCCTTCATATCAACCAGCACCTTCCTCTTATAAACTCTCTGACCGGCATACCAGAAACTCTCTTTATTTCAGTTAATGGTGAACCGATCTTCTTCATAACCAGCTCTAGACCCCCTTGATCCAATGATTCTGGTGGTACACCGTTTACTTCTATCCAACATTCAAATTCAATAATTTGGGGTTATTCAAGTCTGGCGGTCCCACCACGTACGGGCCTAGAAACCACCATATCCTTGTTACCATGGTTCTGAAAATCGGAATCGGAATCGGAATCAGACTGTTAGTCCAAGGAGTCGAATCGGATGAACCGGAAAAAATCGGGTGAATCGGATCAGAGAATCGAATTTTCATGAAAATCATATTTTATGCATTTAAAATTTAGAAAAATTCAAAAAAAATACGGAAATTATTTTTTTTTCCAAATATGAGCTAAAGATCAAAGATTGGAACTATAAAATCAATTAATATATAACAATTTTATAATTATGGAAGCCACTGTAATGCGTTAAATTTTCAGAAAATAAAATTCTTGAAAATATTAAGATAATTTTTATGATTAATGAAATATTTTTGTAAAAAATATTTATAAACAAATATTTATTAAAACACCTTATTATCTCAATTACTAACGTAGAATAAAAAACTTATAATTTAAGTGCCTTTGGATCGATCTCTCTGGTAGTCTGGTTAGCATGTTTTTGTTTAAATTATTTTTTCATTTCAGAAAAATGTAAACCGTCTAAATTATAAAAAAAAAAATACCGAACTGGACAGGTCCAGTTTAGACCTTTCTTCTCTATCCTTAATTTCCCGACTACCTTTCTCTAGACAGCAGTAAAAACAAAAAGGAAGCTGAACCACCTAAACCTAGGTGCGCCACCCTCCTCCAAACTGGTTCTACCGGCCTCGTACGCATCTCTCTCGCTCCTACCCACCTCAGGCGGCCTTCTGCACACCCGATTCCGTTCCAAACTACCTAAAATCGGATCGGTCTCCGCCGATTCCGATCCGAATCACCCGATTTGACTCGGAATCGGCCGATTTTTTGAACCATGCTTGTTACACAACCAAGTATTCTCCTTGCTAAAACCCTTAATATTTCGTCCTGCTTTCTGAACTCCACAATGAAACACTTATTGCCTAGTCCTTGTGCAACAGTTTCTGGGCAAATTAAGGTGTTAATTTTCTAATAGCACGGGAGAAGGTAAGCCTTAAACACAAGTTACACAACACGCGTCAATAAGTTGGCAAGATGTGCAGGCGGGGCTCCGTCTGACATGTTTTCTTTGCAAATTCCAAGTAACAACCCCATTGCTTACCTTTCCTCAGAAGAAAAGAAATTAATAATAATAAATAGTTCACTTCTTAATATTATAAAAATGAAACATAATTAATCGACAAAAACTAATTAAATCTGTTTCGTCCGATATAAAGCGCGCGTGCTTTTTCAGTTAACCCTGAGGGTTGAGAACAGCTGAACCAAGAGGATTAATTGACACTGTTTAAGATTCCCATGCTTGTTCCTGTTCAATAGCATTTCATACTTTCAGTCATTCATCAACAACCTTCGTTTCTTTTATAGATCAAAATGTTCTCAAAACAGAAACTCTTTTTTGGTGTTAATTTTTTTTATTTTCTATTTTTAAATAAGTAAAAGAGTTTTCTACCACTTTCGCTACTGAAAATAATCCAAATGCAAACGTTTCACTTCACTTCATGATCATCAAGATGCATGTACATTTCTGATGTTATGAAAAATGACAATTGTAGTTTATTCGCTTGAACTCCTTTGACTGATAGATAATATGACTTTACATGAAATGTACGTTTCAATAAGTAATACGAAATACACTGTAAAAGTAGATGGATATATATTTTATAAACTCATTATTCCTACATAAAAGAATTTGAAAAATAATTAGGACAAATAATTAAGATAACCTGAGAACTAGCTTTTGGTGTTGTAGCAAAGAACAATGTATCTTAAGTGAAAAGTCACAGTTCGAAACCCGGCCGGTTGGAGGAGTCTTTTATAGACATTTAATTAAAATAAGTTGGGAGGCTTGAACCCAATTTATCTTCAAAAAAATAAAATAAAATTATAATTAAGGTAACCTGCAGTGGCGGAGCCATGAATAAATAATAACTAGGGGGCAAATTTGTAATTTTCAGTATTTAGGGGAGTATATTACATAGCTTATGTATAATATGATCAAAATTAGCACTAAAACTATAGAAAAAAAGGAGATGACACGGCATGCAAGAGCCGACCCTCCACCCTTGTGCCTCCGCCACTGGTAACCTGGTCGTTATGATGCTTTCTTGTTTTTTTTTTTTGCTTGTTCTTACATTGTCTGAGTAGCAGTAAATTTCCTGTCAGACGGGTCAATTAAATGATTGACATTCCTACTTTATCATTAAACGCCAAATGCAGAGTTAGTTAATACATCAACAGAAAAGCAGAGCACGAACAGTGAAATGTATTACTTGCTTGGTCCTATATACATTACCCAATATGTGGACTGTGGCCTTTCCATGATTAGAAATAAGCATGTAGCATAAAAATTGTTTTGCTCACTCCCCTCCCCGTATTTATAATGACTAAAATGCCATCACTTTTTCAACCTAGGGAGAAAAAAAAAAGATGAAAAAGGGTCGGACGGTATTTTAGTTATTTAAAAATATGGGAGTGAATCTCTAAACATAGGAGTGGTCAAAGCAATTTTCGTATAGCACAGAGGAAAGCTGCGATCGGCACTGTTCATGATATTGTAAATTTACCATGCATGCCGGGTCATTGCCGACTTGTTTTGTGATATTATGATGACTCAAAGACAAAAGAACTTCAAAATATGATCATTCCATTCCCGTTCTGGCAACTGTGTAAACAAGTAGCAAAGACATAAGTATATATAAGTTATATTCATAATAAATTTATTTGCCAATTATGATAATTCATAGAATAATTATGAAAATATAAAAGGATAAAGTTAAATTTTATATGTATAGTTTAAATAATTTATATAAATCAAATTTAGTACAATTAATTATAAACCAATTGGTCATCAATTAAATTCTTTAATAAGCTCAAGCCAAACTCAAACTTATAAGTTGAATTGAGTTTGATTTCTAAAGAAATCAGCTAAATTGCTCGATTTGAGCTAGAATGATCTATGAGACCTATTAAATTAAACATTTAACGCTTAAATCTTATATAGACTGGGCTGAATAACTGATGTTTTCAACAGTTGAGAGTTCAAGTTCAAAAATAAATAGGTTTTCACACTGCACCAGAAACCATTTTTAGCACCGCCACAATAAAACCGGTTTTTAAAAAATCCGGTTCTAAAAATATTCAGTGGCAATTTCGATATTGTCAGAATTTTTTTTAAGACCGGTTTTTTTAAAAACCGGTCCAATAGAGTTCTCAAAAATCAGCTGAAATTTCTATTTTTTTTTCGGACAGGTTTTTTATAAAAACCGGTCCTATTGAGATCACAAAAAAATCGAAAATTCAGTTTTTATTAGGTTCGGTTTTTTATAAAAAACCGATCTTAAAAAGTATGGTTTTAAGACCGGTTTTTATAAAAAACCGGTCCTATTGAGATCACAAAAAAAAACCGAAAATTCAATTTTTATTAGGACCGATTTTTATAAAAAATCGGTCTTAAAAAGTATGGTTTTAAGACCGATTTTTTATAAAAACCGGTTCGAAAAAAAACTGAATTTTTTTTTCCGATAACTTTTTATGACCGGTTTTTTATAAAAAAACGGTCTTAAAAATTGACAGATTTTCTTTTTATCTCCTCTCTTCTCTCTTCATTTTTCTTCTAAGTCCAAACTCCTCTTCGATACTAATCCGAACTCCTCTCCAAACCGAGCCCCTCCTCTCCGCCCCTCCTCTTCGAGCCCCTCTCTGCCGCCTCATCTTTGCCTCCTCCGCCTCCTCCCTAACTCTCACTCGATCTCTCTCTCGCCGACAGCCGCCTCTCTCACCGACAGCCGCCTCCCTCTCAATGTAAGTATCTCTCTCTCTCCCCCTTCAACAGCCTCTTTCTCTTTCTCTCTGACTCACTCACTCCCTCTCACTCTCTCTTGACAGATCCGATAGCAAAGCCACTGCCTCTCTCTGCCGACAGCCGACAGCAAAGTCGACAAGAAGGTACTCTCTCTCTCTCTACGAAAAATTATCTTGTTAGATAATTATAATTTTTATGAATTTTGATATATATATAATTGTTGTTTTTTATTTTGATTATTATGTGATATGTGATATATAAATGCATGATTGCTGTGAATGTGAATATTGCATAAATATTATGGCTAGCCCAAAAATAATTTTTTTTTAATATTTAATTTTTAAGACCGATTTTTAACTAAAAATAGGTCTTAAAAATAGTATTAAGACCGGTTTTTAAGGTTAAAAACCGGTCTTAATGTTGTTTTTTTTAGATCGGTTTTTTGTACAAAACCGGTCTTAAAGATGCGTTTTCTTTTTAGATCAGATTCTGTCTGGTTTTTAGCACCACCTTTTTAAGACCGGTTTCTTATATATTTTTAACACCACATATTATTAGCATCACCTCCAAACCGGTCTTAAAGACCATTAATTAACAGGTCTTAAAAATAAAAAGTGGCGTAGTGTCAGTTTAAATGGGAAAAAACATAGATTTCACTGACTAATTCCAAATAGAACTATACGTATATCAACTCGATATGTAGATCTTGAATCGATCAATTTAGAACTATACAAATATCAGCTCGATATGTAGATATTGAATCGATCAATTTGCGAGTTATATCAACTCGATATGTCGATATTGAATTGTTTCCACCTGTAGTGAAATTATTCCGACATTTTTATGGATATTTTTATAATCAGTAGGGATTAATCATTATGTCTCAATATCATTTGTCGGTCAAATACCATTTGTCCTCTAGTTTTTTTTTTTTATTGCCTTGTTACAAAGCATTTCTTTCTGATTATGTTCATCTCTCCTTTTGTTGTACGTATATACGACTAAAAATATTTCCAGATCTTATTTGTATTTTATTTTCTAATTAATTTAGCTCCGAGTCCTCGTATCTTTTTTCCTGCAAAAATACATTTTCATTTCTCTTTGTTCCTCATATATATCACTACACCAAAAACAAGTTTTAGTACCGACACATTAATACCGGTTTTTAAGAAAACCGGTATAGGAGAGAGAAGTGCTAAGTTAGTAAATGTCAGGCCTTACCTTTAGTACCGGTTTTTAAAAAAAAAAACCGGTACTAAAGGTTGGCAAACAAAATTTAAAAAACGGTGTCCTTTTAGTACCGTTTTTTTTTAAAAATCGGTACTAATAATGTTATTTGTAGTACCGGTTTTTTATAAAAACCGGTACTAAAAGGATACCGTTTTTTCAAATTATTTACCAACCCTATTAGTACCGGTTTTTTATTAAAAACCAGTACTAAAAATAAACAGAATTTCTAACTTAAGCTTCTTTTCTTCCTCAATTCCTTCCTGCGCACCTCTATAGCTCGATCTCTCTCCTTCCTTATCCGATTTTTTCCATCTACAACCGAGAAGCTTTTTTCTCTCTTAAAACCACATAAAAAATAGCTAAAAATATAGAAAAATTCTGAAAAATTGAAAAATCAAAAGAGAAAGCAAAGGAGATCAAAGAGCAGCTAAAAAAATTAGCATTTGAGGTATATATTCTTTAATTTTTCTATAATTTATTTATTATTTATTAATTATGCATGTATATTTTTTTTGATTGATTTTCTTTATTTTCTTTGATAAAATAGAAAGAGGAAGAAGAAGAGGAAGAGAAAGTTAACTATTGAAGAGGAAGAGGAAGAGAATTGGTAATTTCGGTAATTTCTATTTTAACTCTCGATAATTTCAATTCGGTAATTTATCAATTTGTATTGTGCATATATATATCGTTTGGCATTTGCTTTTATTTGTTGTATTGTCATATAGGACCAAATTGCCGGAATTTGAAATATTTTAGGTCGTGCCCGTCCGAAATTAATCCATTAGGGATTAATCTCGGATATACTGCTCTTTGGATACACTCTGTCTCATTTAGGATAGTGAGTTGTACGTTAGATGCAATGTGTTGTTTGAGAAAAATTCGACGGTATTTTCCCTTATGTTCCCACGGATACGTATGCACGAGCAATCGTGTGTTGGCGTATTCATGGAACATAAGGGGAAATGTTGTCGAATTTTTCTCAGACAACACATTGCATCTAACGTACGCTCGCTAATGAGACAGAATATCCAAAGAGTGGGCTAGGATGGTAACCGGCCCAAAAACCTAATGTGATGCATTGAACCTATAAACCCTAAACCCTAAACCCTGACTTTTGGATATATATTTCTATGTACACAGATGGATCAAAGGGAGAAGTATATGCTTGATTATTCAAGGATATCAGATGAATTTATTGGAGTTGTTGAAGAGTTCCTAAAATATGCAGAAGAACATCGGAAGTTGATTAGAAAGCCCAGAATTCTATGTCCTTGTAAATATTGTCTTAATTTTGAGAGACAAGATAGTAAAGTGATTAGATCACATCTGATTCAACGTGGATGGATGACAACACCTAAATATCTCCGGTTGGTTTTACATGGAGAAAAGTTGGAAGAAAATTTAGATACCGGAATGAGCATTAATATATATGATGATTTGGAAAATATTTTACAAAATGATTGTGGGGGTGATATAGGGAATAATATAATTGTGGGTGATGATATAGAAAATTTAAGTGAACAGCAATGTAATGATGCTAATAGAGAAGATGATTTGGATGAAATGATGAATGAATTACCCAGTAATTTTATTGATGATATTCCTGATATTTTTCAAGAGTTGGATGAAAACTCTCATATACCCTTATATCCCGGTTGTTATAAAGATAAATTCTTAAAAATAAAAACTGTTTTTAAGTTGTACAATCTGAAAGACAAAAATAATTGGAGCGATAAAAGTTTCGCATTTTTGCTCTGTCTTTTGCGAGAAATGCTTCCAGCAGAGAATACACTGCCTGATACAACTTATAAGGCCAACAAATTACTATGTCTTTTGAAACTGGAAATAGTGAAGATTGCAGCATGCCCGAATGATTGCATACTTTTTCGGAATGAGTACGAGAACGTCCATAAATGTCCAAAGTGTAATGCATCCCAGTACAGACAAATGGATGATAACTTGGATGATGAAGAAGATAGCTGTAAGAAGAGGCCAGCTGCGAAAACATTGTGGTATCTGCCTGTAATACAAAGGTTTAAACGTCTTTTCAGTAATTCAAAAGATGCTAAACTGTTGTGGTGGCACGCGGAAGGCATAAAGAAAGATGGAAAGCTCAGACATCTAGCGGACTCACCCCAGTGGAACAACATAGACAATAATTTCATGGATTTCGGCAGTGAGCCTAGAAATTTGAGATTGGGACTATGCACGGACGGAATGAATCCTTACGGTCTCATGAGTACCAACCGAAGCGTATGGCCAGTTTTTTTGGTTATTCACAACCTTCCTCCTTGGTTATGCATGAAGAGAAAATATCTGATGATGCCGTTGCTCATTTCTGGTCCCAAACAACCAGGCAACGATATAGATATGTATTTGGCTCCATTAATAGAGGACCTTGATAGGTTGTGGAAGGACGGGGTGAAGATATTCGATGCGCATTTCAGAAGCAATTTCACTCTCCGTGCGATGATATTCTGCACGATTAATGACTTTTCCGCTTACAGAAACTTGTCGGATTACAGGAACAAAGGAGAAAAGGCATGTCATATTTGCATGGAGGAAACACATTTGATATGGTTATCGAATTGTAGAAAAACAATCTATTTGGGACATCGTAGGTTTTTTCAGCCGTCATCACCCCTACCATCGGTCTAATTACAAAATCAAATTTGATGGCAATACAGAGACCCAACGGGCACCTATACAAAAATCTGGAAGACAAACTTATGAACATGTGAAAGATCTTAAAATTCAATTGGGCAAATCATTTGTGAATAGAATTCCAGAAAAGAGCTTTTAGAAGAAGAAGTCTATATTCTGGGACCTTGAATACTGGGCTTATTTAGATGTCAGACATTATTTGGATGCGATGCACATCATCAAGAATATTTGTGAAAATCTAGTTACTTTGATTTTGAATGCTCAAGGAAAAATAGACAATGTTAATGTGAGAAAAGACATGGTAGAAATGAGGATTCGCCTGGAACTAGCTGCAAAAGCAGATAATAGTAAGAAACGAGATTGGTTACCTAATGCAGTTTATACTTTATCTAGAAAAGAGAAACTGAGTTTGTTGGAGTGTTTGAGGTCTATTAGGGTTCTAACCGGTTATTCCTCAAATATTTCACGGAAGGTGTCAATTAAGGATATGAAATTGATTGGAATGAAGTCACACGATTATCACGTATTGTTGACCCAGTTGCTTCCGGTTGCTATTAGAGCATGTTTTAAAGAAGAAGTTCGAAACTCTATCACTAAGTTGTGTTTCTTTTTCAATAAAATTTGCTCAAAAGTGATAGATCCTGAAAAACTAACTCAGTTAGAAACCGATGCGTTTCAGACCATATGCGAGTTGGAGATGCATTTCCCCCCCTCGTTTTTTGTTATAATGGTACATTTGACCATTTATTTAGTCAGGGAGATAAGGCAGTGCGGTCCAATATTTTTGCGATACATGTACCTTTTGAAAGAGCAATGGGTCAATTGAAAGGGTTGGTCAGAAGCAGATCTCGGCCAGAAGGAAGCATAGTTGAAGGATATGTCGCAGAAGAGGTTATTGATTTCTATACCGATTATCTAGATGGAGTTAAATCTATTGGCCTGTCCAAGAATCGGCACGAAGGAAGACTTCTAGGTAAAAGCATAATTGGTATGAAAGTAATTACAATAGACCTTGCAAAGAGAGAAAAAACACATCTTAAAATTCTGCAACAAGTCGCCGTGGTGGGTCCTTATGTGAATGAACACATAGCTGATTTGCAAGAGCAGAATCCCGAGAGATCAGAAAATTGGATCACCAAGGAGCACAGTAAAAGTTTTGTAAAATGGTTTAGAAACAAGATACAACTGTGCCGACTTTCAAATGAAACGGTGAGATGTCTTGCGAATGGTCCCATTGCCAATGTGCACAACTATCAAGGGTACGACCTAAATAGTTTCACTTGATATACAAAAAAACAAGATGGAAAAAGCACAGTACAAAACAACGGAGTCACAATAATAGCCATATCAAGTGATGGAACATCATCAGAGCCGTATTATGGGTGGATTGAAGAAATTTGGGAACTTGATTATAATGCATTCAAGATACCCGTGTTTGAATGCAAATGGATCCTGAAAAGCGGTGTCAAAACTGATAAAAACGGATTTGTAACCGTTGATTTCAAAAAATTAGGATATGCTGATGACCCTTTTATACTTGCAAACAAACAAGCAATGCAAGTTTTTTATATTGCTGATCCGGCCGACAAAGGACGACATGTGGTACTTCCCGGAAAAAGACGTATTGTTGGCGTTGAAGATGTCGTGGACGAAGAAGAATATGACTAATTTGATGAAATAGCGCCATTCTCCACAGGTATAATTAATTATTAATATATGAAATTTCATAACTTTAAATCTGTGAAATTGGACCAATTTGATGTACATATTATTTTTCACAGGTATCGATGCAACACCGCAACCAATTGAAGAGTAAACAACTAATTTGCGGTCAAATCATGATGAAGGCATCTGGGTAGATCGACCAAAATCACCAAAAAAATAGAAATTATTTTCAATTTGTAATATTTTTTTATTTTTTTGGGATTTAAAATTTTAATTGTAATATTTATTTATAATGATATTCAATTGCGTTTTTAAAATGAACGATTTTCTATACAATATATTATAATAATAATGTTATTAAAAAAATATAATATAATTAAAATGTATTAAAAATACAAAAGCTATAAAATTTAATTTGTTAAATGTTATAATAATTAATATAATTCAAAATATAATATAAATATATAAGATAATAATAAAAATATAATATAAGAAGTCTGGTTTAAAAAAAAAAAAGTCGATTATCTATACCGGGTTTTAGCAAAAAAAACTGGTAAAGAAAATCGATTTTTTAAAAAAAATAATAAACTATTTTCTATACAATATATTAATGTTATTAAAAAATATAATATAATTAAAATGTATTAAAAATATAAAAGCTATAAAATTTAATTTGTTAAATATTATAATAATTAATATAATTAAAAATATAATATAAATATATAAAATAATAATGAAAATATAATATAAGAAGTCTGGTTTAAAAAAAATAAATCGATTATCTATACCGATTTTTAGCTAAAAAACCGGTTTAGAAAATCGATTTTTTTAAAAAAAATAATAAACTATTTTCTATACAATATATTAATGTTATTAAAAAATATAATATAATTAAAATGTATTAAAAATACAGAAGCTATAAAATTTAATTTGTTAAATGTTATAATAATTAATATAATTTAAAATATAATATAAATATATAAGATAATAATAAAAATATAATATAAGAAGTCTGGTTTAAAAAAAATAAATAAATCGATTATCTATACCAGTTTTTAGCTAAAAAACCGGTATAGAAAATGGATTTTTTTTAAAAATAATAAAATATTTTCTATACAATACATTAATGTTATTAAAAAATATAATATAATTAAAATGTATTAAAAATACAGAAGCTATAAAATTTAATTTGATAAATGTTATAATATTTAATATAATTCAAAATATAATATAAATATATAAGATAATAATAAAAAATATAATATAAAAGTCTGGTTTTAAAAAAAAAATAAATAAACCGATTATCTATACCGATTTTTAGCTAAAAACCGATATAGAAAATCGATTTTTTTAAAAAAACAAATCGATGGTTTTCTATACCGGTTTTTTACTAAAAAGCGGTATAGCTAAAGTTTTTGAATTTTATTAAACCCTATTCCTGCCCGACCCCCTCTCCCTCTCGCCTCTGTCTCTCGTCTCTCTCGATCTCGCGCCTCTCTCTCGATCGATCTCTCGCCTCTCTTTCGCCGCCGACGGCCTCTCTCAGGTACTCCTCTCTCTCTCTCCCTGTCTCTCTCTTTCCTTCTCACTCTCACTCTCATCTCTCTCTTCCTTCCACAACCGACAGCCGCACGCATCTCTCTCTCTTCAGCGACTCCTCTCTCCGGCGACTCCCCCCTCTCTCTCATTGTAAGTCTCTCTCTCTCTCTGCTTTTCTTTCCCTCTCCTTCTCTCTCTCACTCTCTCCTCTATTCCTTCCACAGCCGACAGCCGACAGCCCTTCTTAAGAAGGTATTCTTTTATATATTTGAATTGGGCTTGAATTGCTAATGGCTTTAGATTGATAATGGATTTGGGTTTGAATTGCTAATGGGTTTGAATTGCTAATGGATGTTGGATTGCTAATGGGTTTGGGTTTGAATTGCTAATTGATTTCGGTTTGAATTGCTAATGGGTTTGAATCGCTAATGGGTTTGAATCGCTAATGGATGGTATTGGATTTGAATTGCTAATGGGTTTGGATTGTTAATGGGTTTGAATTGCTAATGGGTGTTAGATTGCTAATAGGTTTGGGTTTGAATTGCTAATTGATTTGGATTTGAATTGCTAATGGGTTTGAATTGCTAATGGATGATGTTAGATTTGAATTGCTAATGGGTTTGGATTGTTAATGGGTTTGAATTGCTAATGAGTTTGAATTGCTAATGGGTGTTGGATTGCTAATGGGTTTGGGTTTGAATTGCTAATTGATTTGGGCTTGAATTGCTAATGGGTTTGAAACTTTGAATTGCTAATGATGATGGATTTGAATTGAGTTTGGGTCTGAATTGATAATGTTTTGGATTGCAATTGTTTGAACTTAGGTTAGCATTTAGGTTAATTGCTAGTGTTGGAATTGAAGTATATAATTGAATTTGATAATGGGATTGGATTGTAATTGTTCATGCGTTTAAAATTAAAATTGAAATTGCTATTTAACTTAGATGGAGAAGGATCAGAAGGAGGTGGATAAGGATAATGTGAAGGAGGAAAAAGTGATTGTGAAGAGACAAACGTTTTACCCACCTCCAAAGAGAAGGAACGTCTCTGCTGTACGCCGTTTTCCTCTCGGTTGTGGCAGGGAGCCTGGTTTCTCAATTCGACGATGTTCAGTGACTCAATTCGACGATGTTCCTGGTGAGTTCGAACTTCAAGATGTGAAGACATTCATAGTCGAATTCAAAGACATTCGCCATGTCTTCGATAGGGAGGAGCTCTTCGTTCAAGTGATTAAAGTTTGGGTTTTGTAAGTATTTTTCTAACTTTACAATAGTTGATTATTAATTATGTGATATGTCTAATTTAATAGATATATAGAACAATAATTGAATTGCATATATACCTACAACATACAGGCGGTGTAGGGAATATTGTCATAACATCGCGCTGAAAAAATGAATATTTTGGGATCCAGAAAGATGCTCGAGTGTGGATGTGGAGAGTAATTCCGTCAGCACAGCAAGCTACATAATGAATCTTTTGAAGAAATATGCAAAAAGGGATCCCTATCATGTTTTAGTGCATTATAATCGGTTAGTTATCAATTTTTTTATTTTGACTTTAATTAATATTTAGAATTTGCGAATTAATGTTAATTTTATTAATATATATGTAACTACAGGTCGCATTTTGTGATTATTATCGCACAATTGTCGGCACGAAAGTTGTGGATAGTAGATTCACTCCAATCAAATGAAAAGTATCAATCTCCAATTCTAAGCAATTACGATCAGTAAGTTTAGGATTGACATAATACATGCATGCATTATTTAGTTATAGTAATATCTAGAAATTAATTTTTATAACTTTATATTTAAATGTTGCAGGGCTTTGTCAAGATTGGTCAAAGTTTCCAAGTTTCAAGTTCAAATAATTCCAGTATATAATTCCGACTAATATATATAGTTTCATTTCATTTCATTTCTAATTTTTTGAATTTAATATTAATAGTATTATTTCTTTCTTGTAGAGTCCACGACAGCCGAACAATAAAGATTGCAGGTTTTATGCGATGACATCGCTACGCATGATCCTTGATCACTGCACGTTAAATGACGAGCTCCCATCGGTATGAATTAAGTCTAAATCTTAGTATATATGATCATGTTTTAGGGTTTAGGATTTAGACTTATAATTTATTGTGCTGTACTCTAGAGTTTAGGGTTCAAGTTTTGAGATTTAGGGTTTAAGACCAATTTTGTTATATATCTTTAATTAAAGTTTATGGTTTACGGTTTTATTGAATTGGTTTGGAACATATGCATGTTATTCTTAATTAATTGTTAAGTTTAATTGAATTAGTCTATAATCAATTTGCATAGGTTACTAATTATATCAAGTGTCAAAATGCAGGTTTTGCAACCGGTTGGTAAGCGCTATAGTGAGCGCGAGATTAAGGCAACCATAAATGAGTGGTTTGACTTTTTTCTTAGACTTATAGGTAAATATTAATTGACTAGATAATTTGTGATATTAATATATTGTATGTGTATTTATATGTTGTGATATATTGTTAATTTCTATGCTTATATATTTGTGATATTAATTGTATGTGAATGCATGTATCGGAATTAATTGATGGCTAGCAAAAATGTTTGTGATATATGTACCGATATATCGATATTAATTTATGGCTAGCAAAAAATGGGCGCTAGCCCCAGAAACAAAAATAATTTTTTTTAAAGGATCATTAGTACCGTTTTTTAACAAAAAAGCGGTACTAATAATATTTTTAGTACCGATTTTTTGTTAAAAAATCAGTACTGATTATCGGTCAATTATATAAAAAAAATAAGAATCATCAGTACCGGTTTTTAACTAAAAACCGGTACTAATTATAGTAGTACCGGTTTTTAGTTAAAAACCGGTACTGATGATCAGCCCCAATTTCTGCCGCGAATCTCAGCGGTTTTTAAGGACAGCTTTTAGTACCGGTTTTTTAATATTATTAGTACCCTCTATTATTAGTACCAATCCATAACCGGTACTAATAATTGGTATAAAACCGGTACTAAACCTTTTAAATGGCGTAGTGTATGATATAACCGTTCCTTGGTATAACCGTATCATTTTATTTTTGTCCACATGCTTTCATTCAAAAAAAAGATATAACCGTTCCATGATCACACCCCATCTCTCTTTGGTCAATTCGAGAAATAAAACCTGATTCCCACTTTGATTTTTTTTTTAAATTCAATTTTGATATCATCTCCAATAAAAATATAACGTATTTGAATCGAAGTCATATCTGATCATCCATCTTATTGCAATTTGATTACTACGTCACGGTCGTTCGCTGTTTCATTTGTTTAAACTACACGTCCCAAATTTTTCTATAATTTAATTTTCACGTTGATTGATTTAAAAATTGTTTGGTTTATTTGATTGAATGGATATATGAGAATTGTGACAAATATATTTTACGAGTCAACAGGTCTCTGACGTTATTTGATTTTGAAATAAAAAAGTGATATATATGGAATGTGAAATATTAATTTAGCATAGTCGTGGAGAGAGAGATTTACACAAAAGTGAAACTGATCAGAGAATTTGATTTGAGAAAATCTAGACCCGTTGTTCTCTGTAAAATATATATTATTTGTTTGGTATTGTTGTGTGATTTAATAGAAATTGTTTTAAATTTTGATGTACTAATTGGTTATAGAGAAGCTGCACCGTTAAATAATTCGTTTCTCAGCTTTGTCGCTGATTCCGTTTTGCTTTTATTTCTTGTGACGTAGGTTGACGGACCATCGAATGGATACGAAAGAAAATATCTCACCACACGTATTGTATTTCAGATAGAGGATGTGACAAGTTATTTAAAAAACCATTTATCCTCAATGAGGAATGAACAGTGCTCAACTTTGTTTGTTGTTGTCTCCATGTGTGGCTATTTGTGTGGTGGGTTCTACCGACTATTATTAAACTTTGGAATGGGTTGTTGTATGGAGCTTGTCAAGAATTTTGTTTCAAAAGACTTATGTTAAGGAGTGGGTTTCCCCTGCTTTGTATTTGAGTAGACATTGTTCTCTATGCTTATAGAGTAGAACATCCCTTGATGTGCTGCTTGGTGGTCCCGCATAAATTATGGTCTATTTTCTTTTTTTTTTTTTTGTGATCTCAGCCCGTAGGCACTCAACACCCCACGCACCCACCCATACATAATCATCTCACCCCAGCGAGATTCGAACTCTAGTCTTCCCGTAGGAAGATTCACGCCTCTACCAACTGAGCTAGCCCAGCGGAGGCAATTATGGTCTATTCACTATTGGTTCTGTTGAGTCCATAAGATTGCATATGTTGTTGGATGAGATCTATTGTGACAAGATTCAGTGTAGACATCTGAATGAATGTAAGTCGATTTTTATTGTTATTATGATCCGTTACAGGTTTGGTTCTATGAGCTCCGTTGTGTGGATATTTATGATTGTTATTAAGTGTGTATGCATGTTCTATGGTTTAATTAAGATCGCCTTCAATATTTCTCTATTCGGTTCCCTTATTTATATTCTATCTATGTTCCATCTATGAAACGCCTATTCTATGAATTTTATACAAAGTTTATGTGGGGTCCATTTTTTGCTTTTGCTAAGTTTTGCTTGGTGTAGTTTTATTAGACCAGTATTATATATTTTTTTTTTCTTGACAACACTGCCAAGTAGGTCCCGTTCTCTCTTGGTCTGCATGTTTATTTGGTGGTTTCTATCCAAGACTTCTCACATATGTTAATTTACTCAATACTACTATTAAGATCTATAAGAAGTCAACTGCTCTGTCTACTCCTCCCGGAGGCTACTTCCTCGTTGTATTACTCGATCAAAGGACAGTTCTTAACTAATTAATTTTAGCCTTAAAAAAATTGCTTACATCATGACATTTCACTACAACTCACTTTACTATGTAAATCATACATTTTGAATTACACCACCAGTTATTCTATGCATCCCTTCATATTTAATGTTTTCGTTAACTTACGTCATAAAAAATATATTATCAATTTCCAAACTTCCCTACAAACTTAACATACTTCAACGAAAATGCTATTTAATAATTGCAATCTATGGTTACATCACACATAACTGAATAATTTATAACAAACAATTCTAATGCTATTTAAAAATTGCAATATATGGTTACATCACACGTAACTGAATAATTTATAACAAACAACAAAGTTGTGTGTCGCACCGAAGGTGCGACCAAAAAATCTAGTAACAATAAAAATTACCAATAAAACTCAAATCAAATGTTGCTCGTTTGAATTTTAATTCGTTTACGTATCTTGTTGTACATGATTTTAAGAGAAAAAAATATACAAAATTTTTCTTATAATTTAAAATAATTATAAATTTGTGTCTCATTGTAAATTATTTTTTCGGTCTATGAAATTTTCTCTGTGCAATAACAAAGCAGATATGATTTGAGCAGCATTCAGTTAATCATGTCCTATCAGGACCGTGGAAAAACAAAACGGGTATGAGACTATTAGTCAATCATATTCTATCACATGCATATTCGTTATTCAATCATGTCCGATCCATACCATCGATCATATATTGTTGGCTATATACTTAGACCTGTCAAACGTCCACCGCGTCCACAGAACAGACGTATTCCGTTTCTGTTCCGTTCAAGTCAACGAAATAGAAATCTATTCCGTTTCCGTTCCATTTACGTTCTGTCCTTCATTTCCCTTTGATTTCAGCCAATTTCCGTCGATTTCCGTGTTCCGTTTCAGTAACGTTCACAAATTTCATTTTTGTTTCCGTTCCGTTTGGACGGAACAGGATTAAGAAACATTAATATTGACAAGTCTATATGTTGAAATATGATGCTGCAGAAAATCGTACCCGGAATCAGATGCATGGCATGGATAGACACGGGTTGTGCTGCATGAGATCGTGTCCTGGATCAAATGCATGGCACCGACAGAAAAGGACAGTTCTGACCTTATTTGGAATTATTTCAGAGAAGAGGAAAGAATCCTTGGAGATATTTCAAAAAAGAAAATAATATGCACAAGGAAGGTGATGATTGATTGTTGAGAATCTGATTAGATTATCTGAAGATGCGTTTAGATATTCTACTATTTCTTACTCGATTGTATCTTAGGAAAGAAGTTATTCTTTTTCTATTTTTTTATCTTCTCTCCTTGTGTTGTATCAACTCAGATTATTCAGAAAATAATAAAATAGTGTGCGTGTGTGTGGAGGACGTAGGCACCGAATTGGTGCTGAATCTCGTTAAATCTTGTGTCTATTTTTATTTTGTTTGCTTAATTGATTTCTGAGTTCATCATATCGACATTTTCAGGGGCACGGTTCGTGTGCAGATGGCACTTGGACCGTGCCTCTCTCGACCAACCTGATGAAGAAATTATTCCGCTGCGACGACTGATGATATTTTAACATGGTATCAGAGCATGTGTTGTTGTTCTGTTGAATTGACGTTTGAAGATTGGTGACCACTCTGTCGTGACACTTTGAGGGACGAGGTTTGATTATATTAGTTTCGTGTTTTTCGTCGCCTCGATTTTGTTTGGATTTGGTTTTCTCAGGCTGATTGTTGCCGCTCGGCCGTACAACGGTGCAAGATTTCTCGTGAGCCGCATCTGTTAATTGATGATTTAGGTTATCTGATGAGCCGCACAAAGGCATGATGGTTGTGCGGTGTAGAGAGATGCGCGGGAGCCACGATTTTAGCTTACCCCTCCTTCCTGGTGAGCCGCGCATATACCTAAAGTTTTTTTATTTTGCCGATATGATCTGCGCTACATTGAACACTAAAAGAAAGTATTTTTTCTACGTCTCCAATATTTGGTATATTTCGTACCTCAAGTCAACCATATAATTTTATATTCTTGTCATGATGATGAAATTTTGACTTGATTTGATGGAGGACCGCTTATGGCATATTGATTAATAGTTGTTTAATTATGATTGGCTTGGTGTATTTTGGATAATTCGTTGGAGATTTAGATAAAATGGAAATTCTTTGGTGATTGGATGGATTATTATAATTGGTAAGGTGTAGTGCGGTACTTACAAGAAAGATGGCGGCTTGAGCCGATAATTAAATCAATTTTTTTTTTTTTATGGATGAATTGTGGCCCATATCGGGTCTAAGAGAATAGTCTCTGATGGCTGAGGAGATGGTTCAAATCGGCTCAGAAATATTTCTTCATTTGTCGAAGAATTTATTGTCATGGTATTTGAATAAAAAAAATAACTGTTTAAGCAAGCCATCAAATGTCCCTCTCATGGAGAGAGTTGATCTGAGAGAAACATTTGGTGTCGACATAGTGAAGATGATCCAAGTCGGGTCATATGGTTTGAAATAAGAAACTTGAGATCAGTAAGTGCAAGGGTCGTGTCAGGATGGATACGGACCGGGCATGTGTGGGCTGGTAGGTGTTGCCAGTTTAGAACAAGAACTTGAGATTGGTTTTTACCGGTTTGGGCAGCAATATGTGTCGTTGTTTGGGTCGTAGGTGAGTACGTGCCTGTGATTGTGGACCCAGTTGACATTTTCCCTGTGCAAGTTATCGCACAGTCAACCTTTTATCCCTGCACAAGACATTCGTACAGTTGACCATTTACATGTGCAAGTTACCGCACAGTTGACCATTTATCTGTGCAAGTTACAGCACAGTTGACCTAGTTGGCGAGGTGGATCGTCAACAAGTCTGTCGAGATGATTCGGCAGAGGTTGCATCGAGTATGTAGCCATGGGCTGGTCAATTGATCAGTTTTGGACTTCATCACTTCTTAGGGAGTCATGTGGAATCTGCTCATTCTGCATCTGGAGTTGAGGGAGTTGCGTATCCGGTGGTGAATGGCTACTCTCTTGAAGACATGATTTGGAGTTGCTTGACGGAGGAGTCAAGATGGTGAGTGATAATTCAGCGGCAAACTTGGCAAGTTGTTATGACAAGACTGTACATGTCAACTTAAGGGGGAGTGTTGAAATATGATGCTGCAGAAGATCATACCCGGGATCAGATGCATGGCATGGATAGACACGGGTTGTGCTGCATGAGATCGTGTCCTGGATCAAATGCATGGCACCGACAGAAAAGGACAGTTCTGACCTTATTTGGAATTATTTCAGAGAAGAGGAAAGAATCCTTAGAGATATTTCAAAAAAGAAAATAATATGCACAAGGAAGGTGATGATTGATTGTTGAGAATCTGATTAGATTATCTGAAGATGCGTTTAGATATTCTACTATTTCTTACTCGATTGTATCTTAGGAAAGAAGTTATTCTTTTTCTATTTATTCATCTTCTCTCCTTGTGTTGTATCAACTCAGATTATTCAGAAAATAATAAAAATAGT
This sequence comes from Rhynchospora breviuscula, assembly GCA_027562975.1. Lineage (NCBI taxonomy): Eukaryota > Viridiplantae > Streptophyta > Magnoliopsida > Poales > Cyperaceae > Rhynchospora > Rhynchospora breviuscula. The sequence continues at coordinate 7,608,622 of CM050402.1, forward strand.
GTGCGTGTGTGTGGAGGACGTAGGCACCGAATTGGTGCTGAACCTCGTTAAATCTTGTGTCTATTTTTATTTTGTTTGCTTAATTGATTTCTGAGTTCATTATATCGACATTTTCAGGGGCACGGTTCGTGTGCAGATGGCACTTGGACCGTGCCTCTCTCGACCAACCTGATGAAGAAATTATTCCGCTGCGACGACTGATGATATTTTAACACTATATATACTCCTTAATTTCTAATAATACTTGGCAATTGGAGTGGAGCGGTGGAGCCTAACAGCCTAGCAGAGGCAACTCCATGTAGCGTGTATTCTTTAATTTCGGTTCTTTTCTCCTATGCGGCTTTCCCATATTATCTGAGATATATATTTTTTTTAAGTAAGATAATTTATTTACAGAGGCATAGAATATACTTTTTTCTCTTCCGCATCTATATTGAACTAGTTATATTTAGGAGAACGGAAATTGAATCCTTTTATCTCTGAGGCATGTCCTTGATATACAGGAAGATTTTCTTTACCACTCACTAGAAAAAACTCTTTTTGTGTGCGTTTAGTAAAGTGAGAATTAGTAGGGTTAGTGGTAAGGTTAGTAAATTTTGAGGTTAGTGGAGTAGAATAGTTAGGTTAGTGATTGAAAGGGATTAGTGCTAGTTTAAGATTAGTGAATGTTGTTTGTAGTGTGTTTAAGTTTGTGATGGAGAGAAATGAATAAATTGTTGATTACTTTTATTTTGTTTTTAACTAAATAATTTCTTTTATGTGCACATTATTAAAGTATGGACGAAAAGTATGCACTTAGGTCATAAAATAATTGGTACATATTATTTTTAACACTCAAGGATTAGCGTTATTATCATTATAATTAATCATTAAATTATTATTAATTTGAAACTCATTAATTTTGAAAACATTATCAAATAATTAAATAATAAAAATCATTATAATTATAAAATTAAATATAATTTATACGACCGATTAAATATTCTAGCTAGAATATTAGCAATTGCAAGCAATTACGCATTTATCTAATGCTCAGGATAGTTACGTTTGGCATTGACAAGCATTAATGCTTAAACAACATTTGGCATCAATCAACATTAATGCTTACCTGCTTAGGATACTTGCGTTATTTACATCGTTTGGAATTGACAAGCATTTTGTTGATCAAAACCCCTCAAATAATTAAGGAAAGCAATAAGGTGCTCATATTCCATTTTTATCCAATTTAATTACATGAATTCAAATTAATTACTTCTTTTCTCCGAAGAAATCAAAAGAGACACGACTGCTCCTGTACCAATAAATTCATATAATGTACCAGTAAATGCATGTACTTTGATATGCTCTTTGATCTTATCTACTTCAATTTGTGAATCGCAAATAGGCAGAAAACAAGATTTAATTTATGAAAATAATTAGGGATGAGAAAGTCTAAATGGGAATAGAACAAAGAAAAAAAATATTGTAAGAATTGAGACAAAATTACATAAATTTTCTTCCTAATAGGGCCAATAGTACATAAATTAAGTCAAAATTTGGGACAAAATCTATAAGAATTGAGAAGAAGAAAGAGGGGTGACGAAAACTTAGCAAATGTGATCTTTTTGGATTGGTCACGAGGAGGAGAGTACGGTGGTAAGGTCGATAATTTGCTGTATAAACGAAAATCAAAGAAAGAAGAAATGCATTGTATCACGGTGGTTCAGCGCGCGGTAGAGAAAGGAGAAGAGAGAAAAGAAAATAATATAAAAAACAAAGGAAGCAATTCTTTATTCATTTCTCTCTCTTCCAGACTGAAGAAAAAGCGCTAACTCGTGATTTTACAGAGTTAGCAGGTTAGAGAAGGTTAGCTACTAACTTGACTAACCCTGATTCATTTGGTAAAACAATTTTTATTAGGCTAGCGCACTAACCCTAAGGTTAGCAAACGTCTTCTTGAGCCTACAAAAACAATATTATTTTTCAACCGCGTCTTAATAACTTTCTGTTAATAAAAATGAAATAAAACAATATCATAGAGAAGGAAAATCAAACTGTAAAGTAAAATCTAACAATTTATTTCTATATGTTTGTTTCTTTTTCTTCCTTCAATAAGCAACAGGGCCATGAGAATTTAGCAGGGACACAGAGTTGCTCCGAAACATTTCCAAGGAGACTGACATACTGCCATACTGGTAAACAGAAAGCAGAAGGGTCCTTAAGAATTTAGTGGGGACCCCAAGTTGTCACCAAACGCCAAAAAGCACATTGGCGGGACCAGTTATTTGATTTGTGTTCAGGTCGGATCTGATCATCTGATTGCTTTCGAGTTTCGATTGGTTATCGTCGGCTCCATTAACCAACTGGTCAAATCACGTCCAAACCCGTGGGTCGTTGTTTTTTACTTCCAAATACCATTAAACCTGTTGTAATTAGGGGTAAGTAAAACGAATAGCATTAAACCTGTTATAATTAGGGTGAAAACGGATCGGATAGTGGTTAAATCTTATCCTTATCCATATTTTTTGTTAGATGCAGATACGATTAGGGATATGTTCAGATATTGAGTTGGTCTGATATTAAATGGATACAAATAAGAATCAGATATTATCAGATACGAATATGAATATATTTCCAATATTATATATATAAAAAAAATTAATGAACTAATAGAAATAAAAATAAACATAATAATAATATTGATATCAAATGTCAACATACATCAAAATACTTTATTAATCACGTATAACTATCACGGAAAGAGGGAAAAAAATTGATTTTTATGTTATCATCATATTTAATCATCTAGATAATAAAAAAATAAAATTAATTTTATATTACTAGTGTAATCAAAATGTTATCATAAGTCAATCTATCTATAAAATCTAAGTATTATCTTATTAAAAGTCTTTTCTATAACATTAAAGGAGCAAGTACATTAATCATCTTGTGTAAATATGGATAAACATATAGAATATCTGTCGTATACAGATAATATCCATATTTTTTTTGTCAAATATATATGGATATGGATTAGATAGTGTTAAAACCATATCCACATCTATATTTTTTTTTGTCAGATACAAATACGAAATATGAATATGTTCAGATGCATATATGGTTCGGATATTAAGCGTATTTTCATATTTGAATATGGATTGGAGCAGAATTTATACGCTCCGCTTTCATCACTAGTTGTAATAGTGTCGAGACCAGTTGGTAATTCATTGCTACTGTTTTCCAGTTTGGGATTTAATTATTGAGAGAAAATTGGAAACGTGGGATGTACAGAAATTTCAAGTTCAAATGCCCCCATTCAATGTAGAAAGAAGTTCAGTTCATGCAACTAACCTCCATATATAGAGAAGAAAAGAAATGCCTCTTTGTAAATTTTATTTCAAACTACACAAAATATCATAAATAAATTATTAATTCATCCTAACTATAATAGATTAATTTAGTACCTTTATCTCTTAATCATATATGAAGTGAACTCTAAAAAGTTTAAATATTTTAATAAAGTATCTCTCGTGAAAGATAATAAAACCTATAATTTAGGTTTATATATATTTTTTTTAATTAATTTAAGAGAGATTGTGACATTTGTTGATACGAAAACTCTCCAATTGATTGAGATTTGAAAAAATTTAATTTACTTTTGATAAAAACATGTCTTACGAGAAATTTACAAAATGACTATATATACATCTCTCTATAAGATTTTTTTAACACATTAATTTCCTTTAGATACAACATTTTAGATTCCAACAACAAAACTCTCTAAAAAAATGACTTAAGGAAATATAATTTTTTGATAGAAGCATTTCTTATAAAAATCTTACAAATAGTACACTTCTCTTGAAATTTAGGTTGACTATATATTATGAATTATACAGGTGTATCAGAGAATCATTTATTTGAATTAGGAGCATTAGTTTCTATTATAATAAACTCTGTTGTAAAAAGCAAAGCAATGATATAAATGCGATCACTATAGGCGCAGGCAATCTCCCATCCATGGACGGGTGATAATCGATTTGAATGCCAAGGATCCACGTTTAGTGAATTAAGTATTGGAGGGTAAGAAAGAACACTAATTTCAAGTAAGCCATGCCAACTCCAGGTAGCAAATAATAGGGCATGTTACTAGGCCTGGGCGCAGTATACCATTGATTCGCAAATCCGTTCCGTTCCGTCTAAACAGAACGTGTAACGGAATGAAATTTCATTTCGTTTCACAAAAGGAACGGCAAACTGAATGCGTTTCGTGATTCATTTGTCTAAAATACAGTGCAAATATCACCGTTCCACCACGATCCGTCGAAACGGAACGAATAACGAATCAATCTGATACATACCGTTATTAAAACGAAACGATCCATTCCCTTTCCGTTTTCAACGTTACCCACCCCTACATGTTACTAGAGGTCTAGAGCTCTAATATGGTTAATTCATGCAAGTTGGTGTCCTCAATTAAATGTGATTTATAAAGAAGTTGAGTACTGATGTTACTAGCATTCATATTTATTGCATATTATATCTTCTTAAAGTAGCTAAAAATGGTTGTAAGTGCGGATTGACATGATGTAGAACTTTGCAGTGGTAAGGTCCTAGATGTTCGTTTATCTTAATAAAACAATAATAATAAACCAAATGAATTTCTTTGAGGGAATCTATACGCCTTACGTCCGATCAGGGAGAGTACTTGTAATAAACCAAATGAAATTCACAAGCTAAAACAAAGCCATCACAAGTACTCTATTCATTAATAACAAATGTTTAAACAAATGTATATTTCACTAGTAAGAAAATCTTGTTCTGATGATGAGAGAGAGAGAGAGCGAGAGACTGTGCATACCATTTCTTACGGATGTTGAGATCAACAATCTTTCCCCTCCTCATTTTGCATCTTGTCAAATTATGGAACAGACTTCCTAACCATTAAAGTTATTGTAGTTAGGGAGAATAGTTTAAATCGAGATTCAATTGTGCATTTTCAAAGTAGGACTAAACAATTTAGAAACTTAAAACTGAAATAATATCAGTACATCATAATTTTATTTTAGAGCACTAATTAATACAACAAAGTCTAATTGTTATTAATTATTTGAGTCAAAGTCACTGCTCAGTTCTTTACCAAATTGTGATCTCATAAATAATCCTACAATCAAGATCAGTGAAAAAAATTATGAGATGAGTCATATCCTTCATACTACTTTCCAGTTTGTGAAAAGTGCAATGCTCAAGTAAATACATCCCAAGAACCTAATGGACCTCCTATAATTATATCAGACTTTAACTTTCAAAACAATCCCAAACAAAATCATATAATTAACCCTAAACTGGACCTAAAAAGCAAATTTTATGTTATCTCATCAACCGAATTTACAAAGGCTATGTTCCAGCTCAGAATTAACAGAATACTTATCTTGTATGAGTGTAGTATTTCTTATGTAACAAAAAAGTCATAGAGCTCAGTAAACACAAGTCCTTAAAATCTGAGTAGAAAATAAAAATCAAAAGTCAACTCCGAGTATGAAGATTCGTTAATACTCTTTATAAATGAGAGAGAGATAGAGAGGCTTGCCTTATCGCAACATGTGGATGCAGATCTGGGGGAGAGTTAGGTCACAACTACACTCTCTATGTGCTTAATTGGTTCACGCGTGAAGAGAGTTGGAACATTTTCTATAATTTTCTCCAATCAGTGCAAAAATGGATAGCTCCGTTTATAAATTTCAAAAAGATCTGCCATTTTTTTTTTAATTGATCAAGGAAATTTTCAAAATGATTTTCCCATGAACTGTTAATAACAATCGAAAAAAATATAAAAAAAAATCTGATGGTATAAAAGTATTTAATTATAAATCATGAATATTTGATTCTTATAATTATAGATTTTAGTTATTTTCCCATAATTTGAAATTTCCTTTGATATTTTTTTACTGTGATAAACCATAAGGTTGAAACTTTAAACCTTAAATTATGATATTTTTTTTAATAAAATTTTTTTGTTGAAATTTCATTAGATAAACATCAAATTTAATAATTTTACGAGATTTATTTGACACCTCATTACGTTATACCCCATGAAATTTCTTTGATGGATTTTATTAGATCGATTTTGATGATCAGGATGATATGGAATATATTTTGATTTCGTCAAGAAGTGTTGCTATTATTTGTGTCATAGACGTTTTGGTGCGCAATTTTAAGAGGTACTACGTACTTTTCAATGATGCAAAGTGCAAAGACTATGCAAAGCAAAAACTTAATCAAGATTTTCACTAAAATGTATATAAATTAAATAATAATAGAAAATTCTACATTGTTCTTGTTGTCCCTAATTAATGGCCTAGAGGGGGTACATAGGCACAATTTCAAGTTCCTAAACCGGTTTGGTCAATTTTTTGTCAAGTCAACAATTTACCAATCACAACACACAAGCAATTCAAGTGTAATTAAAATAAAGATAAAAGAGAAGAAAAATTGACACGCGATATGATTACAGAGTTCCGACCCGCTAGAGAGAGCTAGACTTAGTCGTACGTTTTCGGGAGTTTTGCTACCATGAAGGGTGTGCTCTGTTCAATTCCACCAAGAACGTGTCTATAAATTCGAATCGAATCGCCTCGTCACAAAGACCTAGAACTAGATTGGCCAAACCTCTATAAATCTCAAGAATACATCTCTTTAAACACCAAGGCAGATGCTCACAATCAAAACACTCAAAGGATATCGCTAATTTGACACTTGGAGTTTGATTGAGGCTATCTAATCCTATTGGTTTTGCGAGAAAATGCTCAAGAACAATCAAAGATCAGGTCTAGGTGTTTTGAGCTCAAAGACAATAATTTAGCAAGGTGAACAAGAGAGAAGATCAGCTGTCAAAGATCTAGTATAAATATGGGGCATCAAGAGCTCCAAAACAACTCTGGTATCTGCAGTGGGTTGTACAATGCCTCAGTGCGTTATGCAACGCACCAGATAGCCGCTATAATAAAAACAAAACAACTGACTATCCGTTACCAGTTCATTACATAACGCAAAGAATGCGTTGCACAACGCCTTTAAGCGTTACACAACGCGTTAATGCATTACATGACTCATCAAACGACCATTATAAAGAGATAAAATGGATAAACTATCCATTTGAGTTGTCAGTGTATTATACAATGCAAAGGACCCGTTGTATAACGCCTGGCACTAAAAACTCAATGGTCAAAAAATTGCCAGACGCATTGTACAACGCAAGCAACGCGTTATACAATGTTTCAAGTGAAAGGTCAAACGGTCAAAACTTGTCATATGCGTTATGCAACGCAGAGTACCCATTGTGGAACGCAACATTAAATGGCATTAAATGTCTAGAATTTTAAGCAAAAAAACGAGCCAAAAATTCCAGAGAAAATATAAATGCGCGTTGTACAACTTTTCTGTGCGTTGTACAACATTTGATATATGGCTTGGAAAGCGTTGCACGACGAGAAAAATTGCGTTGTATGATGCGTATATTGCGTTACACAATGTGATGTTGCGTTGTACAATGCAATATTTATGTCACTTAAAAGGCGCATGAATTCTACACTGTTCTGGTTTGTTGTACAATGCAACATTGCGTTACACAACGCACTAGTCTTGAAACTGAGCATTTTACTAGCAAAGACAATTTGATTAGTTTAAGCACTTAATTACCCTATTCTAAAGACTCTAACCAGAACTAAGTCTTGAAAGGCTGCAGTACTTGTATACTTCATGCATTTTGCAATCCTTGAACAATAGCCTAATAAACACTTAGAATTTGAAATATTAGTGTATTGTGCATTGTAAATCGACAAACATAAGGTTAATTGATTGGAACAACAGTTCCTTTTTGAAGACATGTTACAATCCTAGTAAAGTAATAAAATTCAATATTTTTTTTTTAAAATGCCATATATACAAAAGATTTTCAAAATTGTGGGTTTTATATAAAAAAATCCTACAACATTTTGGTGTCCCAAACTTTTTAAAAACTAAAATAATTGATTAAATGCCTAAGATTTAAAATTTCACAAATCAAGTAATGTCTTAACAAATTGAATTTTTTTAAAAAATATTCTAGTTGTGTATAAACAAAATAATTTTACAATGCTGTTTTTTAGATTAATCATGAATTTTCATTGAAAAAATTATCTCTAAATGGCATTCAAACAAGAAGAAACAAAATATCACCTCTACTTAAAAATATTAAAAATTAAATGGAGCTGTCCATTTATTCCATGGAAAAAAAAAATTCAGAACTTTTTCCGTGCACGGAAAGTCGGAAACCAAGGAAAAAGGGAGAAGACCTGCCGTACCTTCATTCCTAGTTTTGTAAATTTATAATTTGTGTTCCTCCTGTGTTCATACTTTTATTTCCAATTATTCCTATATTTAAAAATGAGAATTCATTAGCGCAATCACACAATCAAGCCTCCGCACCTCCTCTCTCCTCACCCTACACCTCTGTTCGCACTCCCTCCCCCCCCCCCCCACCCTACCCCTCTGTCCGCACTCCCTCTCCCCTCCCTCACGTCGTCTCTATCTCCCTTTTTCCATCGAATTAGGGATCGCGACCACCTCTCTTTCTCCATTGCTCTTGACCTATCCCTGCTCTCTCCATCTCCTTTTCTCTACCGAACTAGAGTTAATTTCGGTCATCATGATCACCACACCGATCAGGTACTTACCTTACGATTAGAGAGAGAGAATAAATGCAATTAATTAGATCTGGTATAGGAAGAAAGAAGTGGAGATCGAGATGGATGAGAAGAGAAAAAATATTTAGATCTGGTTCAGCTACAGTTTGAAAATAACTAAATAACCACAAGGGGGTAACTATATATATTTAAAGGTTCTATCTAATACATATAAGAGAGTATATAATTATCTACTGTATAAATACATATTTTCATTTAATGGAGAACTAATATAAAAAAGAAAGTAAATAATGTGCATAAGGAAGTAAATAATATGTATAAGGGAGTAATTAATCGATTTAAATACGTAATTTATTGAAGAGAGTAACTAATAACTTAGGGGCTGTTTGGATGATGCAGGAATAGCTCTTCTCAGGAATAAAAGTAGGAAGAGTTTTTCCATTGCATCCAAACAGGTTGGGAAGAGGGTGGGAAGAGGGATTTAATCTTGGAAGAGTTCTTCCGACTAAATGCTAGAAGAAGGAAGTAGGAAGAAAAGTGTTTGAATTAAAAATTATTTTCTTTACAAGTGGCCACGTGGGTGTCTTCCCATCCCACTTTCATTAATTAAATTAATACTATTTTGCACACTTACAATTTGATCTGTGAACCATCCGAATTATTATTTTTTAAATATATTATTATTTTATTTTAAAATATTAAATATTAAAATAAATAAAGAAAGAATGATATTACACAAATTGGTTTGAAAAAATTAAAATGAATGATTATTTTATTTTTATCTTTTATTTTTATTATAATATTATATTATTAATTATTTTCTATTATTATTATTATTGTTTGTTATTTTATTATTCTAATTATTCGCATTATTAATAAATAAACTACAACAATAAAAAAAAGACAAATGAATAAATTATAAAAATAGATAAAAAAGACAAATGATTATTTTAATTCAACTCTTCTATTTCTTATTCCTAACTCACCATCGAAATAACATTTCGTCTTTCCGGAATAACACTCTTCTCACTCTTTCCAAAAGTTACACTCTTCCCAATGTTTCTTCCTAAAATCTTTCTTCCTTCCTTATTCCTAACTCATCCAAACAAGGCATACAAGGAATAAAACAATACATATATGGGAGTAAGTGATAAACATATAATATGGGAGTATCTAATAACTCGGGTGAGGGGACGCTTGGATCAGTTCCAGAGGCGCGTTTTTCTTTTTCTGACAGAGCACCCTTTCTATTTTAAGACTTGATTGTTTGATTACTCAATTGCTCAAAAGCTTGATTGCACTTATCAGCCCGTTAAAAAATTTTGGTCAATCAATTATAGAGAACCCTTCAGGATAGGGGTGCATAACGTCTAAAACGACTACGAAAATAACCAGTTGCGTTAACCGTTTCGTTTTGGATACGAAATTGACTACCATTTGCGAACGGTCGAAATCACAAAAATACCACGAAAATACACATAGACAAAACCATTTCAAACTTTCGTTAACCGTTTGGTTTTTAAAACGCAACCAAAATCTTTAACCCTTTCGTTTCGTTTTGGACGAAACGAAACGAAAGAACAGACATAACGAAACGAAACAAAAGAACGGTTAAAACAGTCACCGTTTTCACCCAACTTCAGGATGGCATCGGCAACAGTGTAATTAGTACTGTAGAGTATAGATGCGGCTGAAGTAAATGGGCTCTCTGTTCTTCTCGGGCTGGGCCTCGCAAACCTGGCCCTGCCATTATCGTAATAAATAACCGTACAATTACCACACTGAGACCGATAAGGCCTTCCTCAATTAATTATAGAGAACCCTTCAGGATGGCATCGGCAACAGTGTAATTAATACTATAGATGCGATACCAATTTAGCTTTACCCCACACTCCGTCATTAATGCATTCTTTACTTCTGACTTTTGTTCGTTCAATTTACTATAATCCAGTTAACTTTCAATTTGCAACAAGCTAATAATCTAGCCATTTTGAGACATCGGGAAATGGGAATGCTTATCATTTAACAGCTTGTAGATGCATTAGATGCAATGTTTTGAAAACCGACCCGGACATTGAACCGGCGAAGCTAAAGGTTCGATGGTTCAACCGGTTCAACCGGTTGAAAGAACCGGAGGACATTATCATTGCAATATAGTTTATAAAAACTAAATGTCCATTTATTTACAACAAAAGCCCACTGGCCTAGTGGTATTGCATCTCTTTTCTATTCTAAACATCTCAAGTTCGATTCCCACACTTTCCATTTTTTGAGAATTTCATTGAACCACTTGAAAAATATAAACCGGCCGGTTCGGTTCAGAGGTTCAGTCGAAAACCGGACCGAATCGGCCGGTTCGTTGCGGTTCGGAAACAGACAAAAAACCGGGTCAGTTTGGACCGGAGAGGTGTCCGGTTCGCGGTTGAACCGGTCGAACCGGTCGGTCCGGTCCGGTTTTCAAAACATTGATTAGATGTGGGCCTTTTAGCTACCTATTTTATTTGCTCAGATCTGTCTCAATAACATAAAAATTTATCAGCTTGGGGCTCATATGATAATAAATGATATCAGCTCTTCACATCAGCCCCACACTGCTTAGAATTTAGGTAATTGATCACTGCATATCTGATAAATCTCAATTGCTGGTTGGCAGATTCATGAATTCGTAATCGTACATATATTTTAATTGTATGTAATTACATTAATTTAATTGAATAGCTAGAAAAAATTATATTCTTACCCTACCTTTACTCATTTATCAGCAAATCAAACTGACTCATGCCTGTCACTACTGAAGGCATATTTTGTCAAATACAGCGTGATATATCATCATGACTTTAATTATACTTAAAACATTCTAGGTTTTTAAGCTAAAGCCAGTATACAAAAGCTGTACCCTGTACATACCAATTTTTGTAATACATAATAATGGAGGAGGATGTTACAAATCTGAAGCCCAATGTAACAAAAAATGCTATGTTAAAATTGCTAATCCTATGCTTCATTTTTTTCTGTATTATACAGAAGTTCCAAATAAAATGGTTGACACTACCTTCTTTTTTCTACTTGTTTCTTTTCCCCAATTTTATTTCTTTCTCCCCCTTTCCCACCAAGCTTAGATGGAAGAAAATTATTTTTTATACAATAAGATGCATAGAGAGGGCTGGGTTATGCTTATTCATGACTCAGTTGGCCCTTCTGAGAGGCCATTATATTGGCTCTCTTTGGTAGTTATCCTATGGATGAACCTGCAAACCAGTTATATCAAAGTTTTCAGTTTCAGAATTGACACAGCATCCAGCAAATGCTATTTTTTCTCTCTGCAAAATTCGGGCCAGAGAATATTTTCAAGTTGAAGGAATTGGTAGTGTTATTTTTGTATAATTTTGTTAGTTAGTTTTGGTTTGCTGTCATTATCAATAAAGTTTTTATACATGAATCTAAGTTTTTGTTTCACATTGGGGTTGGGGGGTACCTGCTGCGGGCGGTCACGATGGAAACTGATAGTTCGGACTTTGAGTTCACCTCGACTGGTTGTTAGCTCATCTAGAATCTCTGAATCCCATGTATCATCATCTCCAGGGCCTTCGCTTCCGCTCTCTGATGCCCTGTCCTGTACACAGAAGAAAAGTAACATCAACATTAATTATTGTACTTGAAAAAAACACCAAAATGGAAATGATTTGGTAGCCAAAACATTTACTGCGCAACTGCTTGATTGTGTGTTGTGTTAATACTCTCTCTTGTTCATATAGCGTGTTTGGCACCACGTGGGAACAAGCCAGGAACAAGGTCACGGGATGAATAAGCAACATTATTTAATATTATTTTTGTTCCCCAATCCTAGTTCGGTTGTTCCACTTAAAGTTGGAACCCAGGAAGAAGGGTTGTTTGCGAATTTTTCAGATAATTATTATTTTTGTACTTTTCAATATAGCAGATGACCTTAAATAAATGTGCAGGATTACCAGTATAGATGACCTTAAACGACAGTACTGTAAAGACATGCCAAATATCTCTTCATACTCAGCTGCATCCAATTCGTGAAGGTAGCATGGGTTGAAGAATTTCGGCAGCACATGCTGTCTTAGTGCCACCAAAATAAAGAAAGGAAGAGGGAACAAAATACCAGCTACTGGTATCTGTGTAACACCAAAACATATCATGAAGTAGGCAAGTTGGAAGATTGTAAATGCAGCTATATCTTTGAAGGGCACTGATTCAACATAGGATGCATGGTCTTCTTCTAGAATCCTATCCAATTATTCAAAATTCAATTTAATGAGAAGTAATCAATAGAAATTAATAAGACCTTCAATTGCCAGTATTACCATGTCTCAAATATTTTTTATTTTATTTTTTCCTTCTGCTGTTTATCGTTTACTGTGCTATTGATTTTTCAATTGTAGGATTGAGGGTACTAACTGACTTAGAATCAAGCTCTACTGGGTTATTCTAGACTTAATCAAGAAATCAAGTTAACCAATTTGCTTAGCCATCAAGTTCTGATACCCCTAATCACATATAAATAATAAAATAGATAAAATAAAAAAAAAGTTAAAGAAATGGTCAAGATATATACTTATAGCGGCGCCGAGGGGTGATAAATAGAAGTAAGATTCTTTCAAAGAACTGGTTTCCAGGCAAACTATCGGTTGCCATATAGGCAAAGTAGCCCCACAAGACAGATGTTGGAATCATCCTAATTATAGGCATGGCACCAAGACAACCACCGACAAGCATAGACTGGAACAAGTTGGTTACTCTCTGCTCGTTTACAAGCACTGGTAGATTTGCCTCTATATGCTTTTCTGGATCAAATGATGGTCCATTTGTTTCTTCTCCTTGATTGTCACCTCTCATGACAGCATCCTTTAGGGATTTTAATTCTTTTGAAGCTGATTTTGGCTGCCAATGAAGAGATTGAATGATGTCAGATGCTAAATTACAAAAACACAAAATACCAAAACTGCCTTTTGGTACTAAATTTTCCCAGATGAGAAGAAGATTCACTAATTTATAAGTAATTGAATACCAAGCCTTTTAAGATAATAGTTTATTGATTTTTGTTGTAACTTCATACTATATAAATATCTGGATATGAATTATTTTACAATTTTCTTGTATGTTTCATAGATCAATTTTATTTTGGATTGTAAGAAGTATTTCAGAAAGTTGTACCTCCATTTATGAAAATAGAGTTCCAAATGGAGTTTACAAAGAATTCATCTATGACCAGAGAAGCGACTTACAGTTTGTCCCCTCTCAATCTCAAGGAAAACTTCTTGCATCTTGCCATAAATTTCCTCATTGCTTGCACCATTTCTTATGCAATCTTTTGCACTCTGTACCATCTTTTTACGCAGTAACTGAGAACACGTAGTTGACAGTCACGAGAAAAGTTCAATTTGATAATTGTTTCAGTGAAAGGATGGAATGAGGCCAAACTTTCTTATCCTTCAGTTCAAATTTTAACCATATAATATTGAAGTTATGAACTATATGTTATTATTGCATTTATTGCAAAACAATGCTGTTTCTTCTAGTTAAACTGTTAAAGTTAAATTAACCGGGTAGCAATTTTCAGGATCGAACCAGTATGATGGGGTTTGAATAAAAGCACAAAATAGCTGGACAAGCCTTTGTATGTTTTCCAGATAGCTAAATATGGCCTTGAAGGCTTGAACAACAAGCATCTAACTTTGCAACAGAATGCATCAAAATGCTGCTGTTGTCCAGATCGTATTCATGAACTAAAGGCAGATCTCATTTACAAAAGTGGCTTACAAAAAAGTAACAGTTCCCTGTCAGAGTATATTCAAACCCTTTAATTTGAAAAACATAGAAAAATTCAGAGTGGAAGTGGACTATTTAAAGTAATAACATTAATCAATTTAAATTAATTTTTGACAGAGATGCACAAATTTTGAAATTAGCCTGACCTGCCTATTAAGCACCACAAGACTCTTTGTATGCATAGGAGACTGTGGTAGTACTCCATTTGAAGGTGGTAGGCCAAGAAATCCACACATCAGTACCTATACAGAGATTATTTATAATAGGAAGGGAAGAAAATATGCAATTTGAATAATTCACATCACCAAATAAAAATAAAGAAGAAGAATAGGAAAAGAAAGTTGCCATGAACCCAAGGACCAAGACGTCATAGTGGTAAGCTGAGGGTTTTTTGAGATTAAATTCCTTCTGCTGAGCCATCTGAGAAGCCACACTGTGGTCAAAGAAATACAGCCCAGCAACCATCATGGCTGGTATTATAGCCGCAAGTATGTATATTGGAGGTACCAATAGTAGATCCTGCATTTATATTTTCATTTATGACAATGCGTGTTGATAAACTCAAAACAGTCATGAGAAATATAGCTACATGAGCCTGGAATTATAATGTTTATTGATAATGACTTTTCAAGCCTTTAGTCAAATTAGGTAATACACCACCACAACACTACTTCTAACATTTGATTTTTAACAAGTGCAGTTTTTCTTTTCAAGTAAACTTAAAAACTTGACCCAGAGTTAATTTGATCTAAGTCACTTTAATAACTGCCAGAAAAGAAACAAAAGCTGTGATAAAGTTATTACCTTGGAGACTGTCCAGTGTCGCAATGAACTTGGTTCCCATGGTAAAGGGCTAACTAGCCGCCTTGGCACACTAGCAGGCAACTTATCTGGCACGGCATAAGAGAGTGCTGTCCAAACAACAACCATCAGTGGTACACCATAATCAGCCACAAAGCTTCTTAACCAACCTGCAGTAATAGTACCCTTGCATTCAATTGAGACAAAATATAAAAATAAAAATACTGTATCTATAACAAAGCACTACTGCGCCTTATGTCATAATTATAACAGATACAGTATGAGACATTACAGCTAACTTAAACTACGAAATAAAAAAGAGTTCACCCATCAACCTGTGCCGTATCGCCAGGATCGAGCCTGTCTACTCTTTAAAGATGTGTACAATACCCCAATTGAAAAAATGATCCCTAATAGGCCATTTGTATAAAGCCAATAGAATCTGTACACACTGTTTTCATCTTGTCCTTTGGGCACCTTAAATTCACTGATTATTCCCTGTAACAGTAATAAAATTTAGCTATGTATAAGACAATTTTCAATTATTAAATTGGCCAATCAGTGTGATAGAATACATTCTTCAATGTATACCAAAATCTAAGTTTTACCTTAATTGCTTGCTCATAAAATAGAATAGTGATTAACATCCCGAAGAGTTCACCAGCAACTCTTGTAAATCTACTAATGATGGAAGAAGCATTCAAAATTGAAAGGAGAAACAGCAAGAAAGCTGTCCATATACAAACCCTGTTTTCAAATTTAAGAAAAGTGAAAACATTTTATTATTGAATATACATGAATGGACAACAGATAGAAATTTAAATTCTGGTGCAAAGCATGCCATGAAGGTGATCCAACCGTTTTTTTCTTTTCTAGGTTGAAAATGTAAAGAGAAATACACAATGAATATCCATGGATTAATCAAATTAACCAACTTGTATCCTACCATTATTTACTGCTTTTATAATGTTAGTTATAGTAGCTATACTGTTTGGATTATTCCTGCAGAATGTGTCTATGTGGCAATTTGTGAGACACCTTCTCGACCCTCCAAAAATCATATTGAGCACACATCTTGCGTGCAACTAAAATTGCCACTCACTATACACCCTATCTAACAGAACATAAAAGGATTCAGCACCAGAGCAACACAATTACACACTATTCATGCAACTGATAGCAAATGAAATCTGATAACAGTCATTAATTAAACCAGAAGAACAAAAATTAATAATGGGGAGCAACAGATTGAGAGCAATTAACAGATCCACAAGAGCATGCCAATTTAAGTTGGCCATACCTACTCCACCATTGGCAATAAGCTCAAAAGCATGGTATATTACTAACCGACACAAACTACCTGGTAGGGTGGTTAAAGGCATTCCTCTGGTCTCTCAGGACTGGAAGTTCCAGCTGAGATGGATTGGCAAATAGGTTTGTAATAAATAGAAGTAGCAATAATAAACCAAGATGTTACAAAATTAAAGGTACAAGTATTAATATAACCTAAACATTCAAATCTCAGAAAGCCTAGATACCAAATTATTTCTTACTAAAAAGAGTTTACTCTCTTAACGGCACTCACTAAAGCACAACAAGGAACCTGAAACCCTAAGAATCAACTTGATAAGAGAGAGAAGCTTTCCATGTTTTAACATTCTAAACCTCAAAACAAGCCCTCTGGGGTTAGACTGACCTGGAATTAGTTTGCCATCAGCACAATTCCTATATATTTTTTTTATCAGTCTGCTAATAGTGGTACCAGGGGCAGAGTCACAGGGGGTGCATGCAGGGGAGGCTTTGCACAATCCCCCCCCCCCCCCCCACACACACACACACCCCAAAAAAATTACTAATTAGTCCCCCCAAACAATTATTCCTGCCTCCGCCCCTAAGTGGTACATTAACATCAGTTGCATACAGCACCTGCATGCACCCGTGTTGGTCTCTCAATCTGCAGTCAAATTTTTGAACTCACAAATTTACTTTCACTCAATATAAGCACCAAATCAACCGCCTGTTTAATGGGCCTAAAATTGAAGTACACATTTTCTGTGCAAATAGAGTAGAAAAACTACCAGCCAGCCCAAGCTAAGTATAGGCGTGGGCCCAGACCTTCCTGATCCTTGGCAAAACTGTACAAGTAAGAGTACATGATAATAGTCGGCTCTGCCACTCCTACTATCAGCATTGGTTGCCCTCCAATTAAAGAATGTATGACGCCGCACATTGCTGTCGAACTTAATGTCTCCACTGTACTCAAAGCTCCATCTATAATATGAAGTGATTTATTTAACATTTTTAATTTTGCATTTACTTTTTTTCAAGTAGTTTCTTTTTAGTTCTTCAAAATTTAGTACAATTGTAGCAACAAAAAACGAAACCAAAGTGTTTTTCTTACCAGTTGCTTTACTTAGTTGCTCTCCAAAGGCAATGACAGGAAGTGCTGAGGCAAAGAAGATGTACATAGTTGGCGCCAATATCCTTCATTCCATAACAAAATAGTTTTAAAAAAAAAGTGTACAAATATGATAATTTTTTTTAAAAAAAATGGGTCTAGAAAGATAAAATGACATGGAAATTAAAACCTGAAGCCTGTAGAGCAGTCGCCACCCCAGTCTTGTAAATAGCAGCTCAATCTTCCATTGAAATCTTTTGCAATCCCACTACCAGGTTTCCATCTTCTATGATCCATTCCTGAAAATAATGAACTCTTTTTTCAATTAATATGATGAAAATCTATATTTAATCTCAATGAGAAATAAGTCCATGAAAAAAGAAGCAAACTTTTACTTTGTGTAATAGTCATTTACTAAGCACTTCACCTACGACAGAGTTCTAAATATTATACATGTGGAGAAAGAAAAGAAAAGCGAAAAGGAAAATAAATTCTCTCTCTCAAGTTTCTATGGTACAGTTGGATGAAAAGAAACAATATGTATTTTGATGCCAAAAAGTCTAAATCACTAATTAGATCACTAAGTAAAAATAATTATAACTACACTATTAACTACTGAATTGGTGCTTTAGGTGATATAAGAAATCGATCCAGAACATCCTGCCTGCTGATGTGTCAATTTTGTCAGCTCAGATGGATGTTGTGGATGGGATTAGTGTGACAAGGCAGAAGGAGAATTCGGTTACATGGGGGTTGCAATCGGGTAAGTGTGATCATGGCTCATTCTGGGGCTATTTGATGCTTTTGCAGGGGTATGGCTCTAAATTCATTTATTTACTTGGTTTAATAAATGCAAGCGCTGCTCTTGATGGGTTCTGTCTCCGGGTTGTATTTCAGTTTGGTAAGAGTTTTGTAGGACAGGCATTGTTTGTTTTGAGGTTTAAAGTGCGTTTTAAGGCTATGCTTGCTTTGGAGAATTTAATTGTCTGAGGTAGTTAGGTTCATTTGATTATTTCTAGCATGTTTGAGATATGATAACTGGCGTTTATTTGTCAAATTGGAACGAAAAGTACTAATTTTGTGCTACTTATTGGGAAAAAAATGACCTGACAATAATCTAATTAAGTAATTACAAATCCAAATATGAAATTGCACAATACTCATCCCAATTTTGAGGTTGAACTGACGTCAAAAGAATGAAGATAACAAAAATTTTAAATTGAAACCAAAATGCACCATTCTCGATCACAATCTCAACAATTAATGTATAAGAAAGAATTGATGCTTTCTCATGGAATTTCAGGCAAGACGACTCTGAAACTCCTCCAATTTATAATATTGCAGCAGGAGATTAATCTTTTAGATAAAATTTGGGAAAAAAAAATGAAAGGAGATTTCACATAGGAAAATGAGAAACGAGAAACGATACCTTACGATCGGGAAGAAAAAAGGAAAGACGAATTGTAAGTCTAGGCGGCGGTGCACCATAACAGAGAAGAAATGAGAAATGAGAAATGTGAAGGGAAGAGGAGAAGAGAAGAGAGGTTGGCTGTCCTTGGCTCCCTTTTGTTTTTCACTTTTTTTGAAAGAAGAATAAGTGGCCTGATCCTCTGTCCATCGGTGTGGTCTGTCCATCTCATGACGACCGTCCGATCTAACTTGTACGGTTAATTGTTTTCTGACCTATGAATCTATCATTAATCACGGAGCACCCATAACTAATCGGACGGTTTTGATGCTGATGGACACTCTACACGTCGCGCAGAGGATATCATTTCTGATCTCCTTTCCTCCCTTCGTACCCGCGTTCAAATAAAATCAGTCGATTTTCAACACGTGGCACAGCCTGTTTCCGCACGAATCTCGAAGCGTTCGGTTCGGTGCTTTGGGCACGTAAAATTTCACTGGGGGCATTCCCGTATTAACTAAATGACAAAGTTACCCTTGCGTCTCCCAACTTCGTTTGGAAACAGGGTTAGCTTGACTTCATAATAAATTCACTAACCTGATATTTTTAGCTCACTAAACACCAAATAAACCTTGGTTAGAAATTAGCTCATTCAGAACGTGAATGAGTGACTTCCATTCCACGTGGAGGGACTTAGGGAGAATAAAATATAAAGTAATAGTTTTTTTTTTTTATTGCATAGAACATAATGACGGAAAACAAATGAAGGAGATTGTAATTATAATTATAATTATTGGCTTAATGATAATTATTAATACTTATACTAATAATTATAGTTATGAATAATTATAATAATTATTTTAATTAGATTAACTATAATATTAATAGTAACAGAAAATGATAAGTATAATAATTATAGGAACAAGGCTAAAGTCTAATACATTGGACGAAGGGAACTGTCCAATGCGCTTGTTTTTTTTTTATTTTGAATCACAAACGATCAATCTAAACTGTACAATGCGATCTTCATTTTAAAAATTATTACAAAATCAAATTTTATATTTTTTTTACTATTTTTTAGCTTTTTAGAACAATCCAAAAAAAAAGTAAAAAATTTCAGAAAAATATAAAAGTTAGTTCCGCACTCGATTTTAATATGAATATTACATTAAACTGTTTCGATCGATCATTTGAGACTCCAAATTCAATGAGTGCATTGGACGGACCCCCTCTATCCCATGCATTGTACTTGAACCTTGCTCTGATTGCAATAATAAAAAAAATCTGAAAATATCATATGTTGTGCAAGTATTGTGATGCACATATAATATTTTGTGATTATGAAACAAAATTGAACACAATCGGACCCTTAAAAAGGTTACATTTAAAATTATAAATAAATGATATATTTGGATAATTTATTTATACCTCATAGAAAATGTGATGATATTTGTCAAAAAAATAATGTACAACTTTAATAAAGTTCAATTTATACCATTAACAAACATTTATCATTTTTCATGTGGTCTGGCCAATTTTGAGAGTGCAAATGAAGTGAAGGTATTGGTTAAGACATTAATTAAAGAAGTTTAAGGAAACTTTATGCGAAATAATCGCTGAGAGGAAATCGACAAGACCTATGACAGCTTGTTTTATTTAAGATGGGCATATGTGTCCAAAAAATTTCAGAGGAATGCTCCAACAAGAATTTTTCGTGTCCAAAGCGCCTCTCGTCAACCGTACGTAGGGGAGGTGCTTTGGACACAATCTTTTCACTGCGAGCATTCTGATATAATTTAAATGACAAAATTGTCCTCCAGCACTCCTAATCCCATTTGGAAACGTCATAACTCATTGTTCCACCGCTATCCCAACCTCATCTTTGTTCACTTAGGCTATGTTTGACAAGGAGCCGAATTAGCTAGTTCGCGAACTAGACTAGTTCGGCGTTACCAAACATGGGCCGAACTAGAACAAGGCCTAGTTCGTCTCCTTGTTCTAGTTCTATCAAAAACCATGAAATTAGAACTAGAACTAGAACAAGTCTTGTTCTAGTTTTTGTTCTAGTTCGCCCATTTGCCAAACATACCCTTATTAAATTGAATCAACATAACAAATTTATGTCCAGTACTAAGTCTTTTAAGTAGCAGTCCAACTTTGCCTACTGGCTTATATTTGCTCAAAAAATAAAATAAAATAGCTGCCCAACAAGAGATTTATAAAAAAAATATATGCTTGATAATTATTTACTATTGCTGGTCTAATTTATGACTTTATAAAAATATAAACTAATATATTTAAATCAACTTGAAAACGTATCACTCAATATGTGGGTAAATAATTTAGAAAATATTTATACTTTAATAAAAATTTAAATAAAAATATCAACACGAGAAATATAATATAATAAAGAAAAATTCTGAAGTCCAACACATAGGACAGATATGGTTCATCCAAAATGATCGTATTCGCGTATCAAATTTCAAATGATTGATCCAAACCATTTGATCAAGTCTATATATTGAGAACTTGTACGAATCCAAATTTTATAATTTTTTCCCGATTTTTTTTTACTATTTATTTCGTATTTTTAAAAAATTGCTCCTAGAACTTATATGGAACGTCCAATAATAATGTTGAAATATATAGAAAAACTATAGGTGATAAAATTTTTCCATATGTGCTCTCTTTCTAAAGTAAAAAAATAAAATAATGATCTCTATCTGTACTTCTAAAAAATGCACGGATCCTGAAGAGGTACACATGCTAGATCTAATGTGTATCTGTTTGTGTCATTTAATCGATTTGATCTGTGGTTGGATATCAATCACTAGACGAAGCAACAATATATTTTGATTTTTTTTGTCTAATAAGGAATCAAATTGAGCAACATATCTACATGTATCGCTGATAGATTGAGCAATATATTTTTATTGTCTAACATTAATTTGTTTCTTTTGCCCACGTCTAAGGGCATCTTTGCTAGTTATTCTATAATTAATGCACTGTTCATTCTAGACCTACAACCAAATGATAATATCTTTCATTCTTCCGATTGGCATCCAGCCACAAATTAAATTGATCAAACGGTACAAAAGATGGGTACACGCTAGATCTAGAGGTGATACACTTCTTGATCCATATGTCCATATGTTTATAAAGAGTAAGGATCAGAAGAAATAATTAACTTATTAAGAGTGCAAATGGATTTTCAAAATTCTCGGTAAGATCTGGCTCTTCAAATGTCCGGCACGAAATTCTTTTATCATTTTGTAATTGATAATTCAATTAAGGGAAATAATTATGGAAGGAAAGGTTAATACCTACGGTAGGATTTTTGCTTAATTTATAGGGGGCATATACGTCCAAAAAATTTCAGTGGAATGTTCGCAGTCAAAATTTTCGTGTCCAAAAGTACCTCCGTACGTAGGCGCGAGAGCCGAGAGGCATTACTGTTACACGTCAGACAATAAGGAGAAACCGAGAGGTGAACAAGGCAATTATTTAATATTACTTTTGTTCTAGAATCGGTGTTCGGTATTCTCCAAAAGTTGAGAATCCCGGAACAATGCTTATTCGGGTAGGTGGCTAGTTCGCGTGAGTGTTTGGTTCGCGCGAATAGAGACTGTTCGCGAACAGTTTGTTCGCACCCACTGCCAAACATACTATAAGCTGTAAAGAGCTTTTTGATTTTCACTTTTCACTTTTTCAGTAATAGATACTTGTAAAAAATCTGGATAAATTTGAAATTGCAATATTATTCTGAAAAATATAAGATATTATTTAATGTAAATTATAAGACGTATGCAATCATAGGCGAGAGTCTACTTAGAGCAAATGGGATGCAATAATGTCACCGATTTTTTTCCAATCAAATATTTTTGCTATTGCATGGACATTTTATTTAAGAAAATCACTATATGAATATCATAAAAATGCAAATAAAATTTCATTGTTGACCCTCATAAGTAAAAAAATTATATTTTTTTACATGATAATTATATCTATATTGAAAAAAAATACTTATTTCATTTTTATTTATTTGAGGGACCTCCATTCAAAACTTTTATGGTTTCGCCATTGCGTGCAATTCGAACATATTTTGTTATATTTATAATTCAAATAATATCTGAGAATATAATTTAGAAATGAGATGAAAAAGAATATTACATATATTTAAACATGTTGATCTCGTATATTTTGACACTACAGCCTGTATCAAAAAATTAACATTAATTGATTCCATGTAAACACAATATCTGAAACATCTACATTACAAAAATGAAATCACAACATCCATGTAATGTAAAACGCAATCAATCTACGAGTAAAATTTCCTAACAATTCTTTCTCTCTGTCAAGGGTGAGATGCGTATGGATACAAACAGTGAAAAAATAGAGCTGTCAATGAAACCCGTTTACTCATTTATCGTACCCGTACAGCATTCAATAAGACGGGTATGGATAAGATTTTATTTCCGTTAGACTAACGGGTATGGGTATGGGTAAAGAAAAATTTTCGTCAAGGTAACAGGTACGGATACGGGTAAGGTCTATTTCGTACCCATTATCTAACGGGTAAAATTTTACAAACATATATGTAATCTATAATCATGTAATTAGCATATTTCATAAGATAAGGTGTTAGTTTTGATCTTCATCGAAATTTATTTATATTGATGAAAAAATTAATTTGCATTCTATTATATTATAATTTATAATTAGTTATATAGATTTTTTTTAATGAGAATAAATTTCATGATTTTTATTATATGTAAAGTATTATCTAAATATTGTACTTTATTTGTATATTTATTTGATGTTATTTATTTAGCACATTATATAATTTGTATTAAATTAGTAATATTATTATTATCCATTATGTACCGTTATCCTACCCTTACTGTTAATTCTTAACGGGTACGGGTAGGATGCGGGTAAAGTCATTTTTAACGGGTACGGATAAGGTATGGGTAAAGAAATTTTTAACGGATGCGGGTATGAAAATATCTTCTACCGTACCGTACCATATCCGTTGACAGCCCTATGAAAAACATTCTCATAAATAAACCAAATTGACGAGCACACCACTAGTGAACGCCTTCCAAGACCGGGCCGGGCTCTCAGAAGGTCGGGTCTAAAAGGGTTTACTCAAGGGCCGGACCGGGCCGAACTTAGAGAGGCTTTTGGAGGGGCCAGGCTTAGAAGGGCTTAAATATGAAGATTGAGCCTGGCTCTTCTCAAGTCTGGCTCTTTTAGTCCCTCCGGGTTTCGAGAGGCCGGGTTTGAAGGGCCTGAAGGGCTTGAAGGGCCGACGGACAAACAATATATTTCTTTAAATATTTATTTTAACTATATTTAAAATAAGCAATTTTTATTTGTAAAAGATAATAAAAATGCTATAAATTATTTAAATATAATTGTACAAATTTATTTTTCATTATATATAATATTTTAAAAATTTTCATCTTTAATTTGGGTTTAAGACCGGTTATATTATTATAATATAGAAAAAGTAAAAAAAATTTTGTTAACGTATTAATGAATTAAAATAAACTAAAATTACGAATGTATAAAATAATGTAACGTAAAAGATGAGAAATATGTATATATTTTAAACTTGTCTTAGCAGTATATTCAAAAATTTAAATATTATTTGAAACGATCCGTTCAATTTACATTAGATCAGATAGGATCTTACCTTTTCACTTGAGATTGTGCCTGATTATTTATAACTTCGGTCTCTCTAGGCCCTGGCCCTTTCAAAGTCTGACCTCTCTAGACCCTGGCCCTTTCAAAGCCTGACCTCTCTAGACCTCTCTTGAATTGATATTGTGGCCTGGCCCTTCCAAAGCCTGGCCTCTCTTGGCCCTGGCCCTTCTTAAGGGCTTAGAGAGGCCGGACCGACCTTTTGTGTCAGAAGAACTTGGCTAGGGCCGGGTCCAGGGTCAGAGGCTTTTGGATATTCACTACACACCACCAACTATGAGCCCATTTCAGTAGTCCCAGAAAAAATGGAATGACAGCATAATGCCAGGTCAATGGTCAGCCCCGTTCATGAATAAAACTATATATAAAAGGGTCCACCAAGGAGTTTTTTTCTTAAACAACCATAGCTACTTTTTTTTTCTTTTTTTTTTATCACTGCCCGTAGGCACCCACACCCCACGTACACACACTTTCCAGCCACACCTCAACGGTGGGCCTCGAACCCCAGCTCTTCTCGTAGGAAGAGAAATGCATTACCAGCTGGACTAACCAGCGGTTGCTACCATAGCTACTTGAAAACCTCATCAAAGCGCCTATCACATATTGATATTTACTTGAAAAGCCAAGGCGCACGTGGCCTGTGCGCCCAAAACATTTTGTGAATATTAAGGCGTAGATCTGCCGTGCGCCTTTCTTCCTTCGGCAGGAATTATACGAGCACCCTTTATTTTTTCTATTTTGGCACATAATGGATGTGCCCCCAATTGTTTGTGCTGTTGTGCATGCCTGCCTGTGACTACTATCTGTCAACCATGTGGGTCCTCAATTTTTGTAATATTTCCACGTGGCTTGGATCTCTCTTTTTTTTTTTTTTTTGTGGTAGAGTCCAATTTGGATGAGCAATGGGATAACAACAAATTTGAGTTTTTTTATTACGAGGAAGAAAAATATGGGGCCCCTAGTTCAATGACTATATAAAATTTTATTTATTTTAAATACTTCATTGTTAGTCATGCAATTAATGCATAATTAAAAAACTTAAAAAAGGGAATAATCTATTTTTCTCTAGCTCAAACATTTGTTTTATTCCACCAAAAATATGAAATAAAAGAACAATGAATTGATCATCAAAGAAATAATAAACATTACCATAAATGTGTATACGCGCTACCTATATTTAAATGCTTATTAGATATTCATACTTAATAGTTCAATGCGCTGGTCAAAGTAAATATATGATTTTTAAAACCTCAATTTGGGAACAATATTTTAACACATCATGCTTAAATAAAATTCAACACAACAAAATATTTATTTTTATTCCTACATGATTTTTTTTTAAAAAAAAATGCTAGATATGCTAAAAATACAATCATAAAGAAATCGATCAATTGAGACAGAGAGAATGTGTTTAATTGGTTGAAAGTCAGGAAAAAGTATTAAATAAATATTTTTTTCAGAAGAGGAAAGTGAGATAAATATGGTAAGCAATTTAGGAAATAGGTGTCATTTGTCCCCCCCCCCCAATCTGTAGTGCCCAGCGCGTGTAGATGAGGGCCAACTGTCCACCAAGGCTCGGATTTTCCTGCACCTAAATAAGTAAATATTAGCAAATATTAAAAAGGCGCAGCAAAATATTGCGCCGTTCTGGAAATAGATTCTAGAAGCACCAACGCACTGCGCCTTGGCCTTTTAAGTAATTATTCAGTAATCCTTGGCGCTTTGTCTAGATTTTCTATGTGATTTGGCTCAGTAAGAAAAAAACCCCCACCAAGAAGGTTTTTACTTTCTAGGTTCTGTCGGTCTGACCATTATGTTGTTATGCACTCTTTGGGGTCCACAATTTTGACCCAATTACGCCCTTGAAAGGCCCATATGTCAGTGTCAAAGCGTATTAACAGCTAGCTATCTTTTCGTTTCCCAGAAATAACATAATCGTTTATGAGTTCATAATTTCTTTTTCTTTTCCATTATCTTTGTTCACAAAATTATAGTTTCAATTACGTTTTTTTCTTCTAATATAGTCGTGATTGGACCTTTAATTTGTTACGACCAGACCTATGATGTCAGTAGTAGCAGTTGATCGCAGTTCCGTTTTATCAGTCCATGCTCATCTAACAATATATATTAATTGTTTTATTTGAACTATAAATTAAAACAACAGTAATTAATTTTATGCAACTTGAACTTCTAAGAAATTTGGATAAGTATTAATAATACAACAAAAGCAACTTGAAAATTAATATTTCCAACAGTTCCAAAGGAAACACAACAAGACTTCCAGCTCATAATTAAACTACTATAACAGAGCGCACTTATGTCAATACTTCAATGCTACATTTAATTTAGCTCATGAGAAAAAGCCCGAGAAAATTCCCTCAAAATCCTTCATCATCTCTAGGAAGAGGTGCATGAGAACTAGGAACAGTGAAAACATTCTCATAAACAAAACCAGCAAGGGAGCCACCGATGAGGGGCCCCACCCAGTAGACCCAGTGGTCGGTCCAATTCCATGCAGCCAAAGCCGGTCCAAACGACCTCGCCGGGTTCATCGATGCACCGGAAAAGGGCCCACCGGCAAGGATGTTGGCACCGACCACTAGCCCAACCAATACCGGGCCTAGACCCCCTGTAACACGCTTTTTTGGGTCTACAATTGTGGCATAGACTGTGAATAGGAGAGAGAAAGTGAGCACTATTTCCATCAGTATCCCTTGGAAGGCATCCGTACCAGAGGCAAGAGTGTGTACCGGGGTTTCCTGCATAATTTCCATCATTTGTAAGGATAACATTTTCAATGGTTTACATATTCGAAGGATAAATGGAAACCTGAAGGATGTTTATCTCATCATTAATTAGTACTTTTCGGTAGACTAAAATATAGCAATGTTATAAAAAAAAAATTACACGACAGATTAAACAAAATGTTTATACCTTCATGTTAATTTATATGTATGGTTAGATAAAATTAATTTTCACTTGTTAAACTTACCAATTATAATTTTACTATATTAAGAATAATTACAATACGCAAAAGAAATAAAGTTGATTTTTTAAATATACGCAAAACCGAAATACCCACTTATGTTATAGTTAATATATTGATTTTATTTATATCTATAAATATTAGAAACTAACTGCAACACTAAATTATTAATAATGAACAAAAATATTAAAAAAATGGAAGCCAAAACATAACATTTAGTAAGAAAATATCGCCTAAATTCCTGGATTATGTACTGAACATTTTGACCTTAAACAACTACAATATTTAAAATTTACACAAATTAGTCTCTTTTCAAAAATGACCAATCAGATTTGGCAACTAATTAATCGAATTGGAGGACCAATTAATAAAATTTGGCAATTTGACAATAATTTGACGTTTATGACCAATATACCTACCGCTTATATATATTCATGACGATTAAGCAGTAATATTAACTAATTTGTATACTAATCAGCTTAGTCAATTATTTTTTTCGTCATTGATCTATAAGCTTGCATGTTTCATAGGGAAAAATATCTATATATAGATATATATACAAGTCTCCATAAGTTGCGCAAATGATGGTCGACCGTAATGGATGGGCTTTAATTCAACATGGCACGTACAGAATGGTATCTGACCAATAATTCAGAACAACAAAATAAAAAGTTTTCAACAGCCAACATAGAAAATGTAAAGGGAAAATGATCTTAGGAAATATAACCAAATTCCTGCTTCACTATCCTTTTGCTTAATTATTGTGATAACTTATCACTTACAATCAACTTCTATTTGCCTTCCCTTTTTTTTTTTTTTATTGTAACAAGCCAAATACTATTTCGTTACTTTCACCAGATGATTGCATTACTAGAAGTTGGAAAATTTTTATCAAAGACAAAAATACCCTCAAAAATTTTAAATAAAACAAAGCAGCACCATTTTTTTTAATAAGAGCACAGCTATAGCGGCACTAGCATTGACGCTATAGCCCAGCCTTATAGCGGCAATGGGACTGTCATGCGCTATAGCGACAATGCTAGTGCCACTATAGTATTTTTTTTTTTTGCTGACAGATTCCTTTTTTTTTTCTTTTGCGCAGCTTTTTGGTGCCTTTGACCTACCACTGTGTTTTTAATGCGTTTGAATGCGTTTTAATTCCTGGCCAGTGGGTTTTGTTTTGTGCAGCAAAGGAAAGAACAAGGAGAAAAAGAGAAAGATATCCGAGGCTGTTATAATGATATATTACAAGGGAGATATGAATTTTTTTTTTTCCATGAGAATTCTGAAGATGAATGGCGTTTATTTTACCACCAAACTTTCGAGACGAGGGGTTTACCAATTATTGAGTTGTACGTCGATTTCATTCCAGTTTACGGCACGGGCCCAGACCTGAATGTTCCATATGAAAGTTATGGCGGTGGCGGTAGCAATGACGGTGATGGATCTGGCCAATCCGGTAGCAGTGACGGTAATGTTCCATATGAGAGTTATGGTGTCGATAATTCTCTAATGTCGCCTATGCAGAATAATGACGAGTCAGAAGAATATGTTGATGTTCGGGATGAAGGCGACGAAGAAGGTCCGTTTAGTTACTCTGGTCTTTCCACCGGAGAAGAGTTCACTGATGAGGGGGACCATACTACAACAGAAGTGCCCTTTTATGCAAAATGTGATGAGGAATATGTCTCGGGAAGAACAGCTATGCAACATCCTGTAAGTGAATTATCTGATATTTCAGGTTTTGAAACAATTGATATGTCGCAAACAAATTTGGCACACGAAGGGCAACTCGCTCCGAGGAGATTAGAATTAAAATCCGAAATCTCCCCGGAGCGAGTTATCCTTCGTGCGCCAAATTTGTTTACTACATACCAATTGTTTCAAAATCCGAAATATCAGACAATTCACTTACAGGATGTTGCATGGCTGTTTTTCCTGAGACATATTCCTTGTCACAGTTTCCATAAAAGGACACTTCTGTTATGGTATGGTCCTCCTCATCAGTGAACACTTCTCCGGTGAAAAGGTCAGAGTAACTGAACGGACCTTCTTCGTCACCTTCATCCCGAACATCAACATATTCTTCTGACTCGTCATTATTCTACATAGGCGACATTGGAAAATAGTGAATTGGTAAACCCCTTATATGGAACATTCAGGTCTGGGCCCATACTGTAAACCAGAATGAAATCGACATAAAACTCAATAATTGGTAAACCCCTCGTCTCGAAAGTTTAGTGGTAAAATAAACGCCATTCATCTTCAGAATTTACAGGAAAAAATAAAGATTCATATCTCCCTTGTACTATATCATTATAACGGCCTCGGATATCTTTCTCTTTTTTTCTTTATTCTTTCCTTTGCCGCACAAAACAAAACCTACTGGCCAGGAATTAAAACGCATTCAAACGCATTAAAAACACAGTGGCAGGTCAAAGGCACCAAAAAGCTGCTCCAAAGAAAAAAAAAAAAAAGAATCTGTCAGCCGAAAAAACACTATAGCGGCACTAGCATTGCCGCTATAGCGCCTACAGCAGTAGTCCCATTGCCGCTATAAGGCTGGGCTATAGCGACAATGCTAGTGCCGCTATAGCTGTGCTCTTATTAATTAATAAAAATGGTGCTGCTTTGTTCTATTTAAAATTGTTGAGGGTATTTTTGTCTTTGATAAAAATTTTAACTATAAGTTTGAAGCACTTATAAAATATAAAAAGATAATGTTTTTTTACATGAAATTGTTTCCATGGAACGACATTTAATGTACCTAAATTTAACAATTAATAAATAACAATCAACTACATCATGATCGATCATATGGATTCTGATTTGCCTCCTAATTCCTAAAAATGTATATAATCAGTCCAGGATAATATAATCTTAAATTCTTAATACAACAAAGCTGATCTTACTGTTAATCGGTACAGTTTTAGGACAAATCAGAGCGACTGGTTCTGTAAAAGATGTCTTGACTACAATGTGCAATGATTTTCTTTTAAGCATGTTCATTAGCAATAGCACACTCTTCGTAGTATAACATAATGAAAGTAAGAACATAACAAATATATGATGAAGGAAGACGTACCAATCCTCCAGTGAGGTACTTGAGCAGAAGACATGCAAAGGCCGATCCGACCATCTGAGCGAAGATGTACAAAATTGACCTGATCAGGGTAATGTGGCCACCCACGGCAAGACCGAGTGTCACCGCAGGGTTGAGGTGGCCACCCGAAATGTGAAGCCCGGCTGCTATCATGACTGCCACCACCAGTGTGTGTGCCATTGCTATGGCTGTCAGTGCCATTATCGTGTCGCCTCCACCAGACATTTTACCTGCTCCCAAAGGTTAAATTTATATAGTACATGCCCAATAATAAAATGTTACGTTTTATTTTTTGGCAAATGCAAATTGTATTATTTGCAACATTTTAATAATTTAATTAGCAGTTTTGGATTTATATATATATATATATATATATATATATATATATATATATATATATATATATAGTAGGGCTAACGTGCCATAGATGGCACAGAGGGTCCCGTGCCATAGAGTCATTTTTTAAGATCCAAAATTTAAATGCTCAATCCGAACCGTTCAAGTTATTCACCATATTAAAATACCCTTCTAGACCAAATTTTATATTTTTTCGAATTTTTCTGATATTTATTATGATATTTTAAAAAAACGTTATAATTGGAGTATTTCAGACCCTCCAATTTGAACATATCAAAATAAATAGCAAAAAAATTCAAAAAAAATGTAAAATTTGGTCTCCAATGGTATTTCAATATAGTGATCAATTTGAACGGTTTGGATTGACCGATTGAATTTCGGATCTTAAAAAAATGACTCAAAAAAGACATCTATGACACTTTAGCCCACCTCTATATATATATATTGAAGTTTGGTTTGAAACTAACTATTTTGTTATAAAAAATTTTAAAATAAATTGTTCTCTCCATGATTCGAACCGAACCAAGGACCACTTGATTGACGGAATAGAACCAAATTACTAGCTTGCAGTTTTGGATTGATCAACTTATGGTTTATGCATTATATTAAATTTTCTATAGAGATTGGTTCGGGCTATACTCTGTATGGGGAAGGAAAATTTGGTTGGTTCTTTTTTGATATAAAAAAAAAAATTAAATTTACAAACAATTTTTACATAATCAGTTGGAAATCAGTTGTGCTTGTTTGAACATGTCAGGAAGATAGATAGGCATAAGTTTAGAGAAGTATACCAGCGGCCATGGCAGAACCGACACCAGCAAAGACAAAAAGAAATGTGAGAACCACCTCGGCTAGCACGGCACGGACACAGTCGGGCTGAGCCGCTTCACTATGGTTGCCAAGTGCAATCTTTGCCATGGTCTAGTTTATAACTATCTAAGACTTGATAAGCAAAAAGAAGGGGAAAAGGAAATCAGATGAAAGAATTGTATCAAGTCACCAACGGAGATGGAAGGTGATCAGGAATGAGTTAGACGCTTTGGCTTTGCATATATATGCTCCTTTTATAGAAGGAGATTTTGGAATTTTCCTACTAACAAAGAAATAAAGAGTAAATTACAATTTAGTCCTTTTATTTTTGCTTGGTTTTGGTTCTTGACTTCTTGTACTGAACAATTACTTTTACCGTCTCAAGTTACTAGGACTGCCAATCACACAACTTAAATAAGCTAATCAATTAAATTAAATTTCTTTTTTTTTTGAAGTTTGATTTGAAACCAATTTTTTGTTATAAGAAATCTGAAAATAAATACTCTCTCCAATCAATTAAATTAAATTAATACCCGAATCAATTAAATTAAATTAATACCGCATAATAAAATTTTGCAGAGCTGCAAACTAAGCACAAAAAAAAAAGCTACAAGTGTACCTATGTCACTATACCAACTTTTCTTTTTCTCCTCTGACGAGCAGGCGCAAACCTATTTGTGATTTATCTATGTACATACATTATATCAAAGAGGTACAATAGAGACAGAACACGTCAAATCAAACGTAAAGGTAGTCAGGTCTATGGAATCTTCTGGTTGCATTATTTCTCCCTTTTCTGTTTTATAATAAGCTTTCTTTTGAATGCTTAATTAGCTCATATCAACGTAGTTTAAGCAGTATGTAACATTTTCTTTAATTAAAATGATGATGATGATTTTTATTTCGATTTTATTTATTAGTTATATTTGTTGTTTCGTAAATATGTAATACTAAAATTGTATTTTAGTATAAATTCGTTGACAAACGTCCTCCCAAATATTTTGACAAAAGTTGGAAGTTAAACCGCTTCTTTTTTTTAATTTTTGGATAAAATTCAATTATATAATTATTAATTTAGAATTATTTATTGAGAATCAGTCTTGGTCAAAGTGGTAAAAGGCTATACATTTTGAGTGAGGTTGCAGGTTAAAGATTTAGTTAGGAGAGATCCCTTGTGGATATTCATTTCTTTAAAAATAAGGAAGGCTTTGATTATTCCTTTAAATAAAATTTGGTATAGTATTAATCACTTTGGGCTCGTTTGGATCATATGGGAATAAGGAATAAGGATTTTAGAGGTACAACGTTGGGAAGTGTGTAATTTTGTGAGAGAGATTTATGCTTAGGAAGAATCTATTTCTAGGAATAGATTATTCTTAGCCCATCCAAACGACCCCTTTGATTATAAGTACGGAGACGGGAATAGAAAATTTCAACACAAAATGTATTAATTAACTACAAGAATTTAGGGTAATCCCGTGGCATAAAAGGAAATTGTACTCCGTACTCGATACATCTATTATCCAGATAAGAACATATTCTTTCGCAGGAATATCTGAAATTATACATCTAAAAGCCTATTTCTGAGAGGGGGAAATAAATGGCTTCCTCGGGAATACTCTCGTTTGCAAAATCTCAGACTTTTAACAAGGAAAATTATAGTATTTCCGTGGATAGTTTACTTATATATCGATGGTAATTCCCTTTTTTATCCACGGGATTCTCCAAATTCTTGTAGTGGTTAAACTGAATACACTTAGCAACCTTTTTATTAATATATATATACATAGCAAAAATGCTTCAATAAAATCGATTATACTGTACTTTCGATTAAACCTCGTCATATCTCATATTGAAAGTTAAAATGATCAATCAAAACTGTTCAATATGATCTCCATATTAAAATCTCCTTGCATACATAATTTTAATTTTTTTTTAAATTTTTCACAATTTTTTTAGAATTTTAGAAAATCGTTAATCTAATTTGTTCTGAATCCTTCGAAACTGTAGTTTTTAAAAATCCTAAAACAATGCTTCAAATTTTAAAAAAATATTAAATTTGGTATGCAAGGAGATTTCAATATGGAGATCATATTGAATGGCTTGGATTAGTAATTTGAACTTTCAAATTGATATCTGACGGAATTTAACCGGGAGTCCGGTCAAATCGATTTGAATGAATCCTATATATATGTTGGATATTGTAACAATACTGACTTTCGTATGATAAACCAAGTCTCAATTAAATTGTTGATTAGATATTAAGAAATTGCATGAATTATATGATCAAGAAATATACATAATAAATGAATGCAACAGTAAAAGTTGCAGGAATGTCTGATCTGAGTATATAAAAATATTCCTTGGGATTTATGGAATTTTTCTGTGTGATTTCCACATCAATCTGTTTTCTTAATTAGTTTAATTTAATTAATTAGTGAAATACCTAATTTACAAAATTAGATATCAGCCCATAACTACACAATTAGTCACATAGGTTTTGCCACGGAAGATCTAGGTTCATTTTAATCAATTTCAGAGACGACGCGTCTCTTCCTTCTTTTGCTTCGTCTCCTTCATCTGATCTGTTGTATGTTATCTCCTCTCCTTCTCCTCGAGAGACCTTCCTCTCGAACACCTACTTGAATCGTGATGGCGTGTGTTGAGTGGCGGGAAATGACGGCTGCCTCTATGCTGTCCTATGCGATGCTGCCACCTCATTGAACTTCTTCGTGTTAGCACGAGTAGAGCTTACCTCTCCTCTCTGCTCGAGGAGTATTGACAGCCACAATTAAGGCTGCATTACGTGACTAGTGCCTCTCCGTTGTTTCCTTTCACCTTGTCTTCTTCTCCTTTCTTCTACATCAATGTAATTTCTTTAAAAAGGGGCCGAGTTAGCGTTTAATTTGGGGATGAAATTGGAGAAGAAGGGAAGGGGAATTGGAGGAGGCATTGGAGAAGGTAACTGTTCCTTTCCTTAGTTTGTGAATTAGAATATGAATTTGATGAGAAATTGATATATGTCTGGACTGATTTTGTGAGGTGTTAGGTTTGTGGACTTGAACTTGTTCTTGATAAGCTTAACGTTGATCTTGGCATTAGTGAGACTCGAGTTTTTGCGACGATTTATTAATAGCCAGAGGGAAGGTATAATATTTCGTTTATCTATGGTTGCTTGATTTTAAGTTATAATCTTAGTTATAACTTAGGACGTGACATTAATTAGATGCTGGATATGTTGAATTAGATATATGATGACAGGGTTTATTTTAGATCAGTTCTTAAAAGCTGCTAATCAAAGTCAGAAGTAAAGGAAACTATCATCTAAGTGTTTGATGATTATCTGTTATCTGAGGCTATACTTGGTAGTTACATGTTTAATTCATGCATATGCATTGCACAAGTCAATGGAGTAAATTTGGATAAATGAATCATGATTTTGAGGCAAACAGTGACATGTGAAGGTATTTGATGGTATATACAAGTGCATACTTGCAGTAGAATGCATACATGTTGGATGAAATCATTTATGTACCTGGTGAGTATATTCAATCTTCTACATGAGGTACATTACTTATTTTGGAATGTGACAATATATTATTCATGTGCATATTTACTAATATACCTGTGCATATGAAGAGAAGGAAAATCATGAACAGATTATGGTTGTTGCTTGATTAATGGTCATCAAGATGCTGCATACAGTTGTTAAGTATATTAATATTTTCTGAATATTTCTGAATTGTTTTATGAGTTTAACTATTTCTGAATTTTCTGTCTGATATTTCTGACTTCTAATTTTGATTTTGATAGTAAGAAATCAAATCAAATAATGATTCTGATAATTGGGCAAGTAACTAAATAATTTAGTAATTTGTAATCACATAATTAACAAGAGACTTGGAACCAAACCAAACAGTCAAGTATATCGTTAGGGAACCAGACTTAGTCAAATAAGGTTCACCAATCAGATTAAAAGAATCCGTTAAACATTTGTTAACGGTACTTGATCTGTGAATTGTGAACAAGAATTAATCAAGAAGAGCCAGGCAATCAGTGAAGGTGCGAAATTACGCGATTTTTTTGTTGAACTCAGATTTCGGTATTTTTAAATTCATGCGCAGCATGTTGAACAAATATTGGCGATGCATTCTAATTGTTCATGTAGACATTAGAAGTCCTGAATAAACAAAAATACATGTTGAATCAAATTATCCGATTGTTTAGTTGAAATTGCTAAGTCTGACTTAGACATCCGTTTTTTTTTTAATTTGGACCGTCAGACTTGATGAATGGACTGGAATGATATCCAATAGATGATTCTATCAATTGACTATGATTTGTGATAGAAGAATCAAACTTTGAAATATGGAACCATTATACTCAGTCAGCATTGCATAACTCAAACTATATCACTCTCCGGAGTATGGTTTGGCCACCTACTCAGCCAGGATCTTAGTGCTATTATTGGAAATTCCCTCTGTGTGGATCTGTACCATTGGTTGTATACCTTTGTTTTTGGAAAGGGTTCTCTATGTTTTTGTAGGGCCTTGAGAACTTGAGTGTATGATAAATAATTATGAATGTTATGCTTGATTTGTTTCTATTGCATGTTCATGTTTGTAGCATGCTGGTGATTGGGCCATTTCGTTTGATGCCCTCGGTATAACTCTATTTTATAAAATGATTTCTATTCTTCATGTTTCTCAAAGGATTTAATGAAAATTTACTTGAAAATATTTTCTGGGTATTATTTTCAATGCTCTGATTCATACCAAGATCCGCGTACTGGAACTAAAATCCGCACTGAGATTTATTCTCATTTGGACAATTTATTTTTCATGTTCCTCCTCAGTTGGGGATTCTAGGAGCAAAATAGGACAGTGAGGTCAAGAACTGCAGGAAACATAGAGTGTATGTTTTTAAAACTAGAAGTTCAAAATCCGATTTCTGGTTGGAATGCCACAGTACTTCTTTGGC
Source organism: Rhynchospora breviuscula (assembly GCA_027562975.1). NCBI lineage: Eukaryota > Viridiplantae > Streptophyta > Magnoliopsida > Poales > Cyperaceae > Rhynchospora > Rhynchospora breviuscula. The sequence continues at coordinate 7,645,630 of CM050402.1, forward strand.
TCTCGCTAGACATATATGCATACATGTTCTTAGAACATCTTTCAAATCCAAGTTAGTCTTAGAGATAACCTGACCAAAAAGAATGTTTTATAAATAAGTCGCGAGATGGTTGAAGTGTTGTAAAATAGGTTCTTGTTAGGTTTGCTACTATGTACATACAAGGCTTGAAATAATGTAAAATATGTTTGTGTGTGAGTATTTGTTTTGTTGTGTATTTCTAGGATCAAAATAAAGAAAATGGAATATGTTTGAAGGAAAAAAATATATAGATCATTTAACTACTGACTGTTAGCCATACGAGAGCGGTTTTTCTGCTCTTGTGGCGGAGGAGCCGTCACATCCATCCTTCGGGGTGTGATAGATATAGTACACTTAAGTGTACGGATCATCCATGTACATATGAGTCATTTCAAGATTCAAAATTCAAATGGTCAATCTGAATCGTTCAAGTTGTTTTTCATATTGAAACAATTTAGGAGACCAAAATTTATATTTTTTTTTGCTATTTATTATGCTATTTTAAAAAAGAGGAGGGTTCCGATGCCCCCAAATTAGACTGCCCCAAGTTGTCATAAATCAGTAGCCGTTAGATCAAAACTTGATGAGTGGTTCGGATTGTAATCTTATTAATTGTTCTATCGCTCTGTACTAGGAGCAACAAAAAGATAGAAAACCCCAAGCCTCCGACAACTCGCTCTCTTCCTCCATGGCTGCTCAATCAATCTTTAGCTTGCTTTCTTCCTCCATGGCAGCTCAATCTCTCCTCTCCTCCGAGATTTGGACTCTCCCCCTCCCCTCCCCTCCCCTCCCCTCCCCTCTCTTTCTCTCCATCACGCGATTATGTCTCATCTGACTCCAATATGCTCTTGTGCGAAACTGTTTCGGGGGAATTCAACTTCTACCTCCTTCACACGCCGCCTTCTCCAAACCCTCTCTGAGCTCTGGTCTCTGGATCTGATCAAAGAGGACTTTGAAATTTAGATTTTTCCAGTTTTGAACTCTGTCGGATGATGCTTTTGGAGGAGGTATATGACGGTGAATAAAGAGGGAATGCTAACTTTATTTCCTCATAGTATTATTATTTTGATTTGTATTTCTTAAATGTGTCATCCTTTTTTCTTTTTGTCCCAATTCGTCCCCATTCTTACAAGTTAGAATTGAAATTTATGAATTTTTATTTTGATATCAATAGATAAAGTTAATTTCTTATACTTTTATTTTATTAATTTTCTTTTTTGATAAAAGCTTTTTTGACGGCATAGTTTTTAGTTTTTAATTTACGATCAATTTAGAAAGAGGAAAGGTGCTATTAAGGGATAAAATAATGTATTTGTACAAGTATCTCTTTAGGTAAGCATCCAATTATCTCTTCAAACTGTACTTGAGCGACCGGCGTGAGATGACGGAAAACATAGCGTTTCAAATAAGAGCGATGGGGTCAGATCAGTAGAATAGAGAAGAAGGGTTTGAACGGGAGAGAGCGGGGTGGGTGAAAGTCGAAGCCTCGAAAGAAAGCAGAGATCGATCTGCCATGGAGGAAGAAAACAACGAGAGTGGGAGCCTGTTCCGTTTGGTTGGGGACTTGGGTTTCTCTCTCTTTGTTTTTTTTTTTACAGATGGATAAAACAATTTAATGAGATCGCAATCCCAACCGCTCATCAAATTGTAATCCAACGGTTTCTAATGTGTGACAACTTGGGGCATCCTAATATGGGGGCAGCGGAACCCTCCTCTTTAAAAAAATATTATAATTAGAGTATTTTAGCCCTCCAATTTGAAATAACATAATAAACAGTAAAAAATTCAATAATATAAATTTTGGTCTTCAAAACTATTTCAATATGGAGAATAATTTGAATTGTTCGAATTGACCATTTGAATTTTGGATCATGAAAACGACTCATGTGTACGGATTCAAACAGAAAATTGATGCAAAGTCAGCAAATTTTGCAAATTCAATCAATAATTAATTCGTTCCATTTATCTTACATAAATCCGTTCTTATTTTACATTAGTAACGGGTCCAATAATTTATTTCCGGCTTTCGGGTTTGTGCTGTCATGAACAACGAAAATATTGGGTACAAAAAAGCATACAAACCAACTTCTTACCAAAGCATACTAGGACAGTCTTAATTAGTAGGGATTATTATGTCCAAGCCATCAACGTGATTAAAATGCAAATGATTGAGTTGCGACGACTAACATGAACCGACCAATTTATCTTGTTCTGCTTTTCTTTGGTTGTAATTATTTGAAGGCATGCTTCTTTGTTCATGATTATGTCAGGAATTAGCCTGTACTCTTGGGATTATAATATTAATAATATACGAAAGCTATAGCATAAATTTTAGTTATCTATATACCTTAGAAAAATCTATATTATATGAGGCAAGAAGCTAACTACAGAAGGAAACCAATAATAATAATAATTATAATAATAAAAGATCCGAGAAAATTAACTAATTATATACAATGCAGTAGCGATTTTGAGATTTTTTTTATACCTATGTCGAGTATGTAGTGTATTTCTCATTTTTTTTATCTGATTATGTACCTATGATTAAAGGTGAAAAACCAGGCTCAAATAAATCTTGTTTTGTCTAACTAGTTGTTGGATAAAACTAAGGATCGAATCCACAAGGACAATACAGATGTTTAGCGGGCTTAATTTTTTATAGAATTTTGGTTGTTAATTTTAGGAAATAAATTGCAAGTATCTAAAGCGCAAGTAATTAAATTATTTTTTGGTGTTTTTAAGAATTTTTGGACTTAAATAGATACAAACAAATGTCTTAGATTTCGGGTTAGTTCAGTTTGGCTCTAGAAGCATCGCTGTCACACACTTTCGCATGCAAGTCTCACATTTCGGACCGAATTGGTTACATTTCGGAGCAAATGTAACTCAGGCTGGCACGAAATGTGCTCTGGATCTTCAATTCTGACTTGGCTTCTTTAGTTAATGCCATGTGAAGGTTTTAGATGACCATAACTAACTTTCCTACCCTCAGTTGTCACTTATTGGATTAGAGTTGATATGGAACTCGACTTTTATAAGTCACTTAATCCTAAACTTTCGTGTTGGAGTTAACTACCTAAGTCTTATTTGTTGGTTTTCCAGAGGTATAATATTTTTCAGACCATTAGAAACTTAACCTTTCAGTTATAAGTTAACATACTCTTTCGAGCCTATGATTTTACCTCATGTACTTATCTAACTTGGTTGTTTAATCTAGTTTATTAGCCTAATTAGACGCTACAGTTCATCTAATGATAAACATAAATCAAACATAGCAATAATCTCAACAAAAGAAAGCACATAGCATAATGAAATATATACAAGTCATCACATCAAATCTAACATAAATTACTAGCTAACTCTATAACAACTTAGCCTAACATGCTCATTACGCAATCATAAATTACAGAGAAATAATAAGATACAAGCTTCATAGAAATAAGTGAGGAAAGTATATAACTATATATAGAAAAGAATATACCAATACTCCTCGCTCTTGTCACCGTCTTCTAGAAGTCAAAGTCAATGGAGAACATAATTGTCATGTTGTCGTCGCTTCAAAACACTTCTAGAACTTAGGGCTGGCAGGAAGAGACGTATATAGCATGTCTCTGGAGTCTTGGTAGGTAGGTTAGGGCAAAGGCTCCCGAAATATTTCTAAAAAATTCAATTTCATTCTAAAAAACATAGCAAAATTGGTACAATATTTCGGTCAAGAAATCTGACTATTGTATGCTGAATCGTGGTGAAATCATGGCAGACTCGTAATCTTCAACATATTTCAGCCCAACATGTGCTCATTTGGTCCGAATGCACCTACTTCGGTCAAGAATGAGTCGTCTAGCATGTTGTTGAGCTCCAGTTTCTTCATTTCGAGTTGTTTTTTTTTTTTTCCAATTTTCAACTAAATCCTATAAAATAAATGTAGACACGGCGGTAGTGCCAAATCCTAGAAAATATAGCATAATATTTTTTGAAGCAAAAAAAAAAATAGCATAATTTGAGATAATTTCATTGGTTTAGGTCAAATTTAGGTGTCAAGTATGGTCAAAATACATATATAAATAAACAATATCATCTATGTAGAGTACTTTTGTGTTATACATGTATTTTTTGTCTAAAAACTAAAAATATAACATTTGACTCTGATAAAGATATGAAAATTATTAACCTTCATATTTATAGTTTATATCTCCACAGGAAACTGCAGTATCTGCATCGGAATTTATGAATTTGCAGTCAAAAATATATGTTGCATCAGCATGCGGATGTAGTTTATCATTTATCTTGCATGCGTAAGTTGATAAAACTAAAAAAAATACATGCATCGGGAATATCAATGTAAAAGAGTATAAGTTTCATTGGCTTGTTGATACAGTTTATTGTTAATTCTACAAGTATAAGCCGATGCTATGGTAATTAAATCCATCGGGACTGCTAATGCAAAAGGTAAGAATTTGCATCAGCATGATGATGCAGTTGATAATTATTTTTCATCCAAACACTGATGCATTTGAAAATCTATTTTTAGCATCAGTCATCCGATGAAACTGAGTGAGTCGATGCGTTTGATATCATCACCATCGCCACTTTCTGCATCACTTTTGTTGCATCAGTAAGCTGATGCAGATCACTTATTTCATCAGTTTTGCGGATGTAAAAAGGCGACGCAGATAGTGCATTTTCCTGTAGTGTATGCTTTTGATGAAATTATTGTAGTGATATAATTATTACTCCTTGCATCATTAGTTGGCATTTAACTTTAGTTCTTCTCCCTTTATTTATATATTAATATTATTCGGGAATACATTTTTTTTGTCATTTTTGGAAAGGAGTACATATTGGTTGGCTATGGCACTGGGGCAGTACAGCGGCTGCAGTCGGATAGGCGACTTCATTTCATTGACTTTGTTTGGCTTTTTCCTTGTAAAAGAATTATAGAACGATTATCTCAATTGTATATCATTGGTGCTGATTCTTTTCATTTAGGACCTTGTAAAATCTAATTTTTATTACCACACAATATGCTCGGGGTTGTCGATCTAAATTCATCTGAATGTCTGGGTAGCTGGAGTTTCTAACTCGTGTATTGATAACAAATAGACAAGATTGTCAGATAACTTTAGTTGATTTAAATATCTAATAATGGAAAGGTAAGGACTTATATATTTGAAGTTTTGAGTTTTTTATTTTTTATACCAAAATATTAAAAGTAAGGGAATTTTTCAAAAGAAAAAGTTTTATCCATAGTTTTCTTAATTAATTTTACTAGATATTTGAATTGAAATATATAGTTGCGTGCTTATTCCACGATTTATTTAAAATAATAAAGTTGGTGGTTATTAATGTGAAAATAAGACGGGCCTTTTGTCTTTTTTCGGCTTTTGCAAACACAATGAGATAAGTTTTGTTATGTTTGTGTCTGATACGATACCGATACATGTATTTATAACAAATATAAAGTAAAAAATGAGATAAGATTTTTTATATTCATGTTTTTTTTACTCGTTAAGAGAAAGGATTAATTTACCATTTACTTTTGTGATGTATCATGGTGGCTTATTTTTTTTTCATCGATGCATTAAAATTAGTAAACTTTCAGTTGGTTTTATTATACATCACGTGAAACACTTAGTCGCCAACAATTATTAAATTTGAAGCTTAATTCTTTGATACAAAATCAAGAGTAAAAGTCATCACATAAAATGAAAATAAGTAATTAATTTTAAAAAGTGTTGATATGATCGTACACTAAATAAATTATGTGTTTGGTTGTGCTAAGTATATATATAGAAAAGTGGAGGGTTCAAAGAGGAAATAAAAAAAAAACTTATTCTTTATATCACCTTATATGCACGGGAACATGAAAGAAGACTTGTTTTCACGTTTATCTTTTGTGTGAGTTTATTTCTTCTTTTCTCTTTCTTTTTTCATATTCTTGATACAATAAAAAACGTAATTGCTTAAGATCATTCCCTCTTCTATCATCCCAATCATCTCCTCTACAGACGTATTAATATTTTTCATTTTTAGAAAACGCGTTAATAACTTCTCTTCTAATTTTGGAAGTCCAGGGGATGAGAGGATGAGCGTTGGGAGAATGAGCGCCAGGGGAAGGGGAAGGGGAGAGGGGGGAGGGAATGAAACAGAGAGGGATAGAGGGGATGAGTCCCAAGAAATGATTTATTAACCAAAATAATTATATATATAACCAGAACAGTTATATATTTAACCAGAACAATTATGTATTTAACGAGAACAGTTATGTTTTTAACCAGAACAATTATGTATTTAATCAGAACATTTATGTATTTAATCAGAACAGTTATGTATTTAACCAGAACAGTTATGTATTTAACGAGAACAATTATGTATTTAACGAGAACAATTATATATTTTAACTAGAACAGTTTCTATATTAACTAAAGAAATTATATACATCGACCAGAACAGTTATGCGTTTTAACTAGAACAATTACTATATTAATTAGAACAATTGTATATATTAACTGTTCTGGAGATAGTGAATCAGAGAGGAAGGGAGGGGGAGTGAGCGAAATAGAGAGGGAGAGAGGGGATGACTCCCAGGGTTGATGGATGGGGATGACGCGCATTAATTACATTTCGAAAATAGAAATCAGTTAATTACGCGTTTTCTAAAAATGGAAGACGCGTTTTTGGGGATGATAGGGATGATCCTTATCAGCCCTGAATGAAAAACACTCTAGATTTATACTTTTTTATATATTCATAGTTTACAACAAAATAAAGAGATTTCAATTATCAATCAATATTCTAAAAATAAATATTGGTGTGCTTGAGTGCCTAGATGGAGAGTTTCCATTAATCTATCTGGACTTACCGCTATCTTTCAAAAAACCTAAGAAGATCCACTTTATGTCTCTGGTCCAATCACTGCATGATGAGTTGCAAAGATGGAAGTCTAAATTTCTTTTCCTTAGGGGTCAGCTAGTCATGATTAAGTCAGTACTTACAACACTCCCTCTGTATTACACGAAAGTTTTTAAACTACCAAAATAGTTCCTGGTTCAGATGGATAAGATCTGCAGGACATTCTTGTGGAAGGGTTCAGCAACATGCCAAGGAGGAAAATGCTTAGTAAACTGGGATAGATGTTGCCTTCCTAAACAGTGTGGAGGACTGAAAATAATACACCTCCAAACACAAAAACAACGCCCTTCTAATCAAATGGCTCTGGAAACTCGTGGCAGAAAGAAATTTTGCTTGGTCTTCTTTGATCTAGAAACTGTATGGTTCGAGGGACATAGAAGCTCTCTCCAATTTCGACAAGATTTCTTTTGGGCTAAGAGACATATTTTTGGCGAAACATTTGTTCTTCTCCTTTATTTTAGTTCGGCCAGGTGAAGATGTTCCTTGATGGAAATGGACAAAGGAAGGTGCATTTACCTCAAAAAGTGCTTACTCTATTGTGTGAAAACCAGAGCATGCGATCACCATATCATACCTTACTATGGAAGACTAAAGAATCGTTGAAGGTAAAGGTTTTTTTTTTTTTTTTTTCTGGATCTCAGCGCTGGATAGATTATTAACACGCAAAAACAAGTATCGTAAAGGATGGACGGTCGACAAAGAATGCGTGTTGTGTCGAAATGCAATTGTAAAGGGATATGTCTGGGAATATTTCATCTGTCTGGGGGCATGTTTGGAAATGAGAGAAGCAATCGGTGAAGTTTGGATGCTAAATAGGCACCTTCTAAAGATGTGTTACAAGAATAATTGGGATATGGTTTGGATGGCGGGGATGTGGAATATCTGGAAGATGAAATGCACTGTGATATTCCAAAGAGCCCAAGTGGATGCTAACAAAGTGATTAGAAAAATAATTCAAGACAGCATAGCTTGGATTTCATATTGTTGGTGCTAGTCCAGTCAAACTGTATATAGGCGATTTTGGTTTGTACAATGAATTCTCTATTTTTATTTTTCCTCTTTATTCTTTTTATTCTTGTACCAAAATTTTCTGGTTCAGTATCGTCTACCTACTATATGAGAATTGCTAACGTGCCATCGATGGCATGTGCCATTGATTTTCTATCAACTTGTTTTTTGAGATCCAAAATTCAAACAGTCGATCCAAACCGTTCAGGTTGATCATCATCTTGAAATACCTTTGGAGACCAAATTTTATATTTTTTTCGAATTTTGTTTCTATTTATTATGATATTTTTCAAATTGGACTGCTTGAAATATAAATTTTTTTGAAAATATCATAATAAATAGAAAAATAATTCGAAAAAATATAAAATTTGATCTCCAAGGGTATTTCAATTAGTTTTAATTAGAAAATCGTTAATCTAATTAGTTTTAAACCGTTCAAAAACAGAAGTTTTTAAAAATTTGATAAAAATACTTAAAAATTTTGAAAAAAATATAAAATTTAGTCTACATGAAGATTTCAATAGGTAGATCATATTTGACAATTTGGATCGGTCATTTTAAATTATATCTAGGAGTTTTAATCGCGACTCACGGAGTACTTTTTGTAATGCATTTCACCATAGCTAAACTCTATATATATCGGTTTGACAAATATTATCATGATCTAGAAGTACAACAAAATGAACTAATTATTACTGTCATATAATATTTAACCCAATTTTGTTTTAATTAAATACTAAGTGCAACATGTATATATTATAAAGTGCTACCCCAAATTACAAATTAATTGCTCCAATTACACGTTAATGCACATGATGCGGCAAAATTGGGCCCATACCCCTCAAATTTTTCTTATTTAGATATTTACCCTCAAATCATCAAAATTGGTCCCATACCCCTCAATTCTTGATAAAACTAGATATATATCCTTGTTAGCAATTCTAATTAATTTCTGAATAAAAAAAATTGATTCATATATTTTATGACGAAATTATCCCCGACTTAATTCCTCTCCCCTATTAGCCCAAAGAGACGGTTCGTATTCCCGCTAGTTTTACCTCCACGTGAAGTAAAAATATAGATACATCAATACATCATTTCATATATGTTATTTTCCATTCTAAATCTTTTCTAATCGTTAGATAATGAAAAATATATCTTCTTTCTAATTTCACTTTTTATTTCTCCATTCTCTATTTTCTTCCTTCGTACTAGTGAAGTGGACTATTAATCGAAACCCGGTTGGAGATCTTTCATAGACATTTAATTTAAAAATAAGTTGGGTGGCTTAGACCCCCAATTTATCTTCAAAAAAAGAAGTGGACTATTAGCACGATCATAAAACACCATCATAAAAACATCATATTTCGCTTAAATAATTTGAGGACAGGTAAATTCTTTTTTTTTTTTTTGCTTCAATTGAAATCTTCAAGCAAATTTCAAATTTATGTTATAATCAAGGATGGGTTTCTGGCTCGCATATTCACATCTTCAAATAAATTACAAAATCGAACTCTCTTCATTGCCTATTTGGATTTGTGGCCCGCACATATATACCAGATTTGAAAATAAAGAAAAATCAATGTTGGCTTGAGCTTCAATTTTGCTCACCAAATCAAACACTCTCGAAGCAAGCCAAAGTCCCCAGAAATCTCCACTCATTCATCATGCAAACAAATCTAGTCTCACCGGTCAACTGGAACCTTTCTTGACGAACTATATGTGTACTTTTTATATCGCATGGAGAAATTAGCAAGAAGTTTTATATCGCGTGGAGAAAAAAAATAGCAAGAAGATCTAAAGATCTCTTTGACAAGGGAGAGGAGTTTGAGCATGATAATTTCGTCATTACATATAAAAATCAGTTTTTTTTTATTTAGAAATTGACTAAATGGCTGAGTAGGGTATGTAGCTAGTTTCATCAAGATTTGAGGGCCGGGTAAATTTCTAAATAAGGAAGATTTGAGGGGTATCAGCCCAATTTTGCCAAATAATAAAGTTTTAACATAAGAAAACAAAAAACAAAGGAATTTCTTTCTTTCTGACGAGATGGAATTGATTACTACGCTTTGGACAAAAGCACCAACAACCTCTCTAGAAAAAGTTTCACAAAATTAGGCTAGTGACAGGCTGACAGCTCAGGCATCAGTACTATAACAGTAAAATAGTGCTAGTGCGTTCGTGAGTGAGGGTGTGTTATGATGGAGACGCAGGGATCATGGATTCCATACATGATACCTTGTCCGGTTGTATTTAACTGATGATTCTTATCTTTGCATTATTGAGGACCACATGGGCATATCAGCCATTGCTCAAAGATATCCAATCAGATGGAAGTCAACACTCAACAAGGTTTATTCAACGACAATTACAACCAGAATAGGACAAAAAAAATGTAAAATATTAATTCCGAAGTGTATGATGGAGTTGGTGAAGCTTTTTTTTTTTTTTCCCCTCGTTCTTTTTTTCATCAAATTATTTTATAGAGTTGGACATGCAAATATTTTTTTCAGTAAAATTTATCAGTTCCAAAAATTTCTGACAACTAAAAACTAATAGCGATAGCTGAGAGGTGGAAGACTAAAAATTATAGCCCTGAGTCCCTGACTAGGCAAGAGTACAAGAACAGTGGAAACATATTGGATAAGGCTGAGACGTCCTTTTATCTTAAAAGAAAAAGAGAGTGATATTGTAGATCCAATACATAATTAATTTTAAGACGCATCGAATCGATCTAGAAAGCACCCTGAACCTGAATGACCGATCATCTGTTCAGGGTTTAAATCCAAACATGGGTAAAATGTAATTTCATTCACACAGCGGTCCAAATATTCATTTGTTATATGTAGCTACCTTAAACTTTCTATTAAATAAATCTCAAGTCAATTGTTCGTAGGCTGCAGCATGTCCTTCAATTATTAATACCTATTCTCGATTCTAAATAGCACTGCACACATGTGCATTGGTGGATACTAGTTTTTATATATGATCTTTAGACGCTGAAGGAGAGTTGTACACTGCCTGTATGAACCTCAAAAATAATTGAATTATATAAAGTACATAGGCAGTGTGGCGGTGGATCTGAACTCCTCTCCTCCACTCTCTTTCGTTGACTTCTACACCTCAAAATAATTGAATTATATATATATATTTTTCTTTTATAGTAAATGGACAAATGTTTGAAAAATTAAAAGATAAATTAAATATTCAAATTAATGGTTCTTAAAGTATATATATTTACAACTTTGATCCATGAAGCTTCAAAAATAACATTTTTAATCCTTAAAGTTGTATTTCAGTTTATCTCAAATTGGCCATATCATTATCACTGGTCGAAAAGTTAGATGAAATTCCAGGTTAGCAATTCGATACCATAGATTCATGATGGAATTTGTTGTTAGTTTATGCAAATATATTTTTAATTATTTATTGATAATATTAGCATCGATACTATAATTAATATAATTGATATTTTAATTTTATATATAGATAATTATTTTAGTTTGCACGCACGCACGTTATTTGTATTGTTTGTACGACTAAATTAACATTTGTTATGTAATCTTAAAAATAGACAAAACCTTGCAAATATGTGATACTTTTTGGGAGTTCATTTGCGAATTTATTTTTCAAAAAAATGTAGCGCTTTTACTTGTCTCAAGTTTAACCGAGTGGAGTGACTCCGAATAATGTTGATGGGTTGTAAGCCTGTAAGTCTGTAACCTACTAACCTTCGATGTTGCTATTACGGTTTCATTGCATCAATTGAACAATCGTGATCAGAATTACATTCGGGATTTCACTTCATTTTTATGACATTGGATTAATACGGCTTCATAGTGGAAAAGAAGTGAAATCCCGAATGTGATTTCATAGTGGAAGCGTGGCATATACACCCATTCAATAAACATCGAAGGTTAATTGCATTAATACGGCTTCATTGCACTCAGAATGACATTGCATTAATTCCGCTACCAACATTTTTGTTGCCCACAAATGCCAATATTTTGCTATTAAGTTATTTTTTCAAATTTAAAACTGTAAATGTTAAATCCAAACCGTTGATTTTATTTAATTTAATGAGCGATGCGTTTTCATATAAGTTTTGTAAATTTTAGAGTTTATTTGATACTCGATCAAGAGATAAAAAAAATAGATTAACCTTGTTAACTATGATAGATTCGTTCTAATACGTTCATGTTTTAGCTTTTGATCGAGTATCAAATAAATTCTAAAATTTTCAAAACTTATATGAAAACACATCGCTCAATAAATTAAATAAGATCAATGGTTTGGATTTAATGTTTGAATTTTAAAATTGTAAAAATTAACTAAATAGTAAAATGTTGGCATTGGAGGCAATCAAAATATTAGTAGCGGAACTATATATATATATATATATATATATCTATCTATCTATCTATCTATCACCTTTCACTACAATAGGCGATAAAAGATGAACTCACTGTGTTTGATTTGTTTTCTGGAAGTGAACCACCTCTTTAATTTCTATCAAATAAATAATCAGTAATAGTTTTGGATTTCATTCATTTTATTATTACCTAATAAACAATCAATATTAGACAGTCTTTATTTGATTATAAATGCTATTTCGGCCTTTGTTTGTGCTAACAGGCCTCGTGAGTCGTGAGCCTCATAATTTTTAGAAAGTTTATATTTACCTTTTGAGAAGTCGAATTCCAGAGAGAACTGAAACCCACATAAAACAAAGAAAATACCCAACAATTACACAAAGCATGGCACACAAAAATTAGCCCAATTTACAGAAGCATTTTCACAAACAGTTCAACTGCACGATATATGTGCATATTCATTTTCAGGAACAGTTCAATTTGCCCTTATAGACATGAATTATATTTAAAAACCTCACCTTTTAAGCAGTACCTCTTGAAGAATATGACAATATGCAATTGGAGCACATTCTCCCTTTTACACAAGCCTCCCTTTTATGCAAAATCCATAAATACTGTTACTGACAATTAAAATTTTTAAATAAGCGTGATTTCATAAAAAGCTAGAGATTGCATAAGAGTTGAAAAAATTTAGAAATACACAAATTTGCAGTAAACAATAAATTGGCGTGAAGAATTTGTAGCAAAAAATATCAAGCCAGAGAAAGAGGATGAAAGGGAATGATGTGCACTGAGAGGGCTTGGGAGGGGAAGAGATGGGTTTGATCGAAAGTGGTGAAGAGTACGCTGGGTAGGTAGAGAAGGAAAGATAGCTAATCATGCAAAGGGTCTAATCTTCCTATAACAGAGCCGTAAAAAGCAAATAGAAAGCTATGATGTTGCCACAGAAAGTTAAAAAAAAAAAAAAAAAAAAGTGACGATGGTTAAATGGAGCAACCAGATCATTATGGATGCCGTGTCGTGCGAGAAACAGACCAAAAACCAGTTCGACACCCACAAATCTTTGTTTAGATTATTGATATTGATGTGCCCTTATTTTAAGCGATTCTCCTAATTTAAGAACATTTTCTAAGCCATACTCTTTTAGGAACTATTTTAAGAAACATTTGCTTTTAAACCAACTCCAACTATTATTATTTGCCTGAACCGACTATTCCGTTATAATTATACATTTCTGATTGATAAGCTCTGTATTTTCTCTATATATATATTGCTCATCTGCATAATTAATTCAGAAATGAAATCAGCTAATCCTGCTTCATTTTGTCTCTGTGATATCAGAAAGATATATATATATTTTTTTCAGAGCTTTTGTCTATCACAAAAAAACGAGCGTACGGTAGCATTGTCCCCTGTCTGAAACATCAATTCTATCTGGCTAAAGGTTTGAAACTAAAAACAAATTTTAAATATTTCAATTTATTTTATACATATTTTCTGACTTTTATTTTCAATGGAAGCCTATCTCAAGTTGCTTTACCTCAATATATATATATATATATATATATATTCTTGCCAGAGAGTTTTTATCTTTTTTCGCATTAATTCTGTCAGAAGAAATTGAAAAATGGAACTTTTTTCATGCTTTGCTTTTGGTGTTAGGGAGAAATTAATATTCGATATTAGAAGGCTGCACCCTGTTTGTATAAATCATTCGTATATGTCATAACATTTTACGATCTTTTAAATTCAAGTTATTTCAGATATAACCTACAATATGTGGAATATATATTTTCTGTAATGAATTCTGATCCTATTTATTGAATGAGACAATACCTTACCTGTGATTCCCCGTAATTAAGGGCATTAATCTCTAAAACAGTGCACATGTTTTGTTCAATATAAAGGGTCAAATAAGAAAACAATGCACTGTTTTAAACAAAATATATATGCAATTGAGATTTGAGATTCATTGCTACACTAGTTCGATTAAAGTTGGTCCGTATCAAAGTGACAACACCATCTTTAATTACTAACAAGCCTCAACCTAGACATGATCTGGTTTCAGATGGATTATCATTATCAAGCGCTTCAGCATATTCGATATAATAAAAACAGCAGCGGGTACTTACATTATCTGTACTCTAATTTTATGTAGATCATGACTAGTTTTTATGTTATATTATATAGAATATATAGCTTTCCCAAATTGAAGGCACAAAAAGAGAGTAACTATGATTAACCAGCATATAAGCATGGGAGATGCTCGGACAGGGCTGGAGCCAGTGGGATCCGAGGGGACCTAGAGGGTGACCTACTCAAAGATTTGAAATATCCTTTATTTGATTAGGTAATTTTGATATAGCACGTATAAATAACACAATATGGCCCGTTCTAAAAAGAAGGTCCCCTCCAAAATTTTTCACCAGCACCGCCGGCACACTCAGATTGACAGAATAAGCAAGTTACCAGATGAGATACTTGATCAAATTTTGTCCTGGTTACCGACAAAGGAGGCTGCACAAACAAGCATAATATCAAAGAGATGGAGGAATCTTTGGGCCTCTTTATCTTGTCTCAACATCAACGAAACTGATTTCTCCAGTGATGATACAACAAAGCTTTATGCAATGTTTGAGAAATTTGGCAGCATGATCTTATCGCATCGTGAAATCTCTCACATCCATACCATCAACATAAAATTTTCTGATCCGACCTTCTCTGATCTTGTTAGAACATGGATCAGTTCTTCCATGAAGTTCAGACCTCAAGTAGTTTCTATAGAGGTTCATCTTCCTGATCCAAATTTTTTTGAGTTTATTTATACAAGTGCATCAATTGAGGAAATGTCGTTGAAGATTCATGGGATTACGTGGTCTTCTTTACCAAAGGCAATCAATCTCCCGTGTATAAGAAGATTGTCTCTAGTTAAAACAAGTTTTGATGGAAACAGTCTCACCAGACTTTTTTCTGGATGCCCTGTCCTTGAAGAACTATCGCTGGACATGTGTTATGGTGACTTTTCTCCCATTTTCAACCAGAAGCTAATATGTTTATCTTTAATTGATTGCGGCTATCTCTACAGAGTCCCTGGTATCTGGTCAACACTTTTGTCGTGTGCACTACCAAAGATTGTGAATCTTCCATGCATTAGAAGAGTGTACTTACACCAAGCCTATCTAAATGAAGAGAGTATTGGCAAGTTTCTTGCTGGCTGCCCGCTTCTTGAAGATTTATCATTGGAAAACTGCTGTGGTGAATATTTAACACTTTTTAGGAAAAATATAAAAAAATTGTCTATGGAAAGTTGCATTCTGGAAATCCCTAAGGATGGAGCTTCATGGGACATTGAAGCGGCTGTGATTGAAACAAACCTTTGCGGGAATACAACCAAGTCAACAATTCTTATTGAATGCAGTTTACATCCTTATGATAATACTTGTCATCATTTTCTGCTGAAATTCATCTGTGATTCCCCAGCAGAAATTTCACCAAATTTCTACAAAGATTCAGGTCTTATTACTATATTTTCAGGTGTTCAAAGCCTCGAGTTTTATGCCCCGGATAGTAAGGTATGAGTTTATCTTTAACATTTCATCACGTTTATTTATAGATACAACAATTTTGTTATTTTCATATAGATGCCAATATGCTATATTATCAGTAGATTTTTCTTACTATTATTTTTATTACTATATCACAATAATACTTTGTCCTATATATGTAGGTTGACCTGAAAAAGAAGTTGCGAAGAATCGGAACATTCTACAATATGGAGAACTTATCTGTTAGACTTGCCAAGTGGTGCATGGATCCTCACGAATTTGATGTTGTTGCCTGGTTCCTCCAGAATTCACCCAAACTTAAGCAGCTCACAATATACAGTCCAAAGTGTCGAATTGAGTCAACTAAAGGGGACAAGCCCAAAAATGTAGTTCCAAATCATGAAATTCATTACTACAACTCATTGTCAGTAGAGCTCTCCCTATGCAAAAAGCTTAAGGAAGTTGAGATAAAATTTTGCAAGCATCTCTTGAGCATCGGAAAGTTTAAAGAGGCTTTACTTGAAGACATGCATGGATTAGGAAATGTCAAGGTTGTTTTATCAGAGTTCAAGTAGAAAGAAGGTTATTGCAGTATATGCGTAGAATTACATCAGACCTTGGATTTGTACTTATTTCTGACCGTGGACCTGTGTATTGCCAGTTATTGTTGGATATTCATTGGCTTTTTTTTATTTAATTAAACTTGTTCACGTCAATTGGCTTTTCAACTGTCTTTCAGGTGTTATTCCGATAATGAACAGTACAATTAAATTAATTTGGACGCTTGATTCATAAGATAACATAAGACAAAACCAATTTGATATTGCATCAATTCATAAAGATGAAATCAATTTTGTTGATACTAGATATGTTGAAATCAGCGTTATATATATTTGATTTGAAGAGTTTTTTAAACCACAAGCACAAGTTTAGTCAAACGTGCTAAATATATGCAGCGACAGCTACCTTGTTGAAGTAATTGTAGCATATAGTCTTAACAAAAGGAATTTGGTTGTTAGGATAAACATAGGATTTTTTTTCCCGCAGTTTCCATGTAGTCCAAAAAGTTATACTAAGCACAATTAAAAAGGTTTCTTTTATAAATATAAATAACAATCTTTTAATTCTCGGCTCCTACTTTTTGCACGGTCCTAAATTTTCCACACAAATGAAAATGAACCAATAAATATATTGATCTAGTAAGTAAGAACTAACAGTAAACATTATCAAGTTCAAGATAGGTGCGCTCCCCGCGCGAAGCTTAATCTATATATTTTGCAAATTAACAGTACATGCTAAGAGCTGAGACTGTGACTTCAATGCATAACACTCATAATAGTTTTTATATATGGTTCCGCCTTATTGTCTAGCAAACATCGTTTTTATATATGGCTTTATGTATTCTCCAACATAATTAATGTTACAAAAGATATAATTGGGATAAGGTCGACCAACGATTTATTTTGTTATTGACTGACTCAGAATCAGAGAATAATTTCAATCTCCGCTAAAAAAAATTGCAGACAGTAGTTTTGGGCCTGTCGTGTCACTGGTGCAATAGAAGGGATAAATAGAATCAAGACTGGAACACTGTTAAGCTTATCAGAACAGGAACTAGTTGATTGTGATATTTCAAATGATGGTTGTAATGGAGGATATTCAGATTATGGTTTTCAATGGGTTATTTATAATGGTGGAATTACCATTACACTAGTGGTTCAGCCGGTGCAGCGGGAACTTGCAATTATCCCAAAACTTATGATTATGCAGTCTCCCTTTGTTTCTTAATTACCAAGATGCCACCACTTATTGCGAGTCATGTCTAAAAAATGCTGTTGCTAACCAACCTGTATGCGTAGCTATAGATGCAAGCAGCTCAGCTTTTCAACTCTACAAAAGTGGTATTTTCACAATTGTGTTAGTTGTTTCGATGGTCCTTGTGGAACTGGAACACCCTATTATTGGATAGTAAAAACCTGCTGGGGTGCATCTTGGGGTGAAAATGGATACATAAGGATACAAAGAAACGTAAACAGCACAGCAGGCTTATGCGGTATTGCCCTAGAGCCCTCCTACCCTCTTATGTGAATTTCAACATGAGGCGGCTCTTGACAATAACTGATAACCATTTGGTTTTCTAATTTTCCATATGGTTTTCAACGAAGCAACGCATCGTTTGAAATAAAGTTGATTGTACTAATGTAATTGAATAAATTCTTAATTTCTCCTGTCCATATTGTTCTCAACATTTCTGAAATACGTTATATTGTAAATGTCCGCGTCCATTGTGTTAGTTTTTCTAATAGTCGTTCGTCCAGAAGGACCAGAACTTGGTAAAGAGAGAACAATTAGAGTCACTGCTACTCTTGTAAAATTTAATGATTTTGAAACTTAATGTCAAACAATTTAATATAACCATGTTTTTACGTCTGTAACAATACAGCTAGTACTCGTGCTTTAAGGGCTTTTTCGTTGCAAAGCGGAATGATCTCACATATCTGCTCAAGAAATAAAGATCGAATATGACACGCTTCGTGGTTGTGTTACGTTGTTAAATAAGAGAATAGAAATAAGACACTCTTTGTGGACCATGCCATATTTCCATTTCTAATTGCTTTTTCAACGATATCATTGGTAAAAATTTTTGTAGCAAAAATATTCCAATTGTAAACAGTATGAGACTAGAATCCACACCTTGGCCGGTGATTTCTTATCAAATGATTTGTACAGATGACTAAATGATGAAATCCATCGATGTGTGAGGACATCGTCTCAGTGATGTTGGGTGAAATAGAAGGTTAATACAACAGCAGAAGAACACTAATCGCACAGATATAACTCTAGTAACAAGAGTTTTGTGGTATGACTATCATCCGCCATGAAGGAAATAATTGCAAGGTAAATGGTATATGGCAGTTGCTAACAAGTAAAGCTACTTATCTTTAAACTATCTGGTCCTACACAAAAGCAAACACTACAGAAATATTTCACAAAAATATAGTTCTAATTTACTCCCCCACCCCTCTAGATGGTAAGCCTTGGATCTGGCAAAGCAA
The DNA here is from genome assembly GCA_027562975.1 of Rhynchospora breviuscula. Taxonomy (NCBI): domain Eukaryota; kingdom Viridiplantae; phylum Streptophyta; class Magnoliopsida; order Poales; family Cyperaceae; genus Rhynchospora; species Rhynchospora breviuscula. The sequence goes on from CM050402.1 coordinate 7,664,542, forward strand.
TGGAAGAACAGCAATGGTAATAGCCGCTTTCATCAAATTTGAACCTCTGGGATAGATGGATCTCCTGGATTGGATATTCTCCCCATTCCTCAGACCCATATTCATCAAATATTTGCCGTGCATCAAAGGAAGCATTCCATCTTTTCTTTTTACTACAAAGGCATACGATGCAAGTAGTTAATTGCTCAGAAAGGGCATAATTTTGGGATCGACTGCCATGCCTTTATGGTATGCATAGATTCTCAAATATTGCAACTACAGCTTGGTTAAACTGAGTCCAACAATTTGGGAGTTTTTAATTTAGGGTTTAGGTATTGGTTGGGTTATTTCTGTGTTAGGGTCATTTATTTGGTTCAATTTTGGTCCTCCAGATCTTTTTGAACAAATAAAAGATCATCAGGTTCAAATTTTGGGTCAACTTCAGATAACAAAATGGTTTGGAATTGACATTTATGCAGCAGAAAGGTTCTCTTTTCAAATAACAACATGATCTACAGTTTCACTGTTGTTTTGGCTATCCTCAATCAGTTTTCAGTTGATTGGCTTAGTTAATTTAAGTCAGGTTTAAACCAGCTTGGGTTTCCATTGACAATACTAGAAGGCCTCAAGCAGTATGTGCTGATACAGTGTAGTATAGTAAAATAGGTACAAACACAAATAATAGGAAAAATATTTGTACTTCTTTCGGTGCCTCACATTCATCAGAGTGGCATGAAGCTGTATTAAATGAAGAAACAAAGATCAGAACCTTTGAAGGACAAATATGAATTTCAAGGAAGCTTGCTTATATGATTTTATGTTGAACAATTAAGGGTTATTATTGAGGTCTTACTTTAAGAGATTGTTGTGCATCCTCGTCAACTACAAGACCTGACTCGACAAATGCATCTCTGATCACCTCTGTTTCAAGTTTATTAAGGCAAAAACCTCTACATACTAGCATAATCTTACCTTATATAGCCTCTGGTAACCAAATTACAAAACAACTAGGAGGTTAATTTAGTCCAAATTATGCAATTATGCAGCCAAAGCCAAGTAGAGGACAATCCTCCCCCACCCAATAAAAGAAAAATGGCATGTGTTAAACGCAAATAAAAGAAATCACAGATCATGAGGTAGGATACGACAGGCTCGAACTAAACGACCCTCTCCACCAACTTCATAAACAGGAGCATATACCACACGGGCCTTAGCTGGTGAACCTTTCATGCAAGTCTGCAGTAAGAAAAGTAAAGCTGAAAACTTTATAGAAGGTACAATAAAGATAAGAACAAATAAAAATTTTAAAATAATCCAAGTACTGAAATGGAAAATACAAACTTGTCAAGATTAGTGTCAGTACTAAGATAAAATGGTTACATGGCACAAATGATAATTGGCCATTAAAAAATACAATGTTTTCATTTAAATTAAGTTTTCAGAAAGAAGGTACTTACCAGGCCTTTGAGCTGTATTGATATCGGTCTATTTTCAAGTGCATCCATTACTTTTGAAGATATTCTCTGTTTCCAATAGATAGAAATTCTTTTTAAGGCAAGAGATTTCTCCAAAAATAAGATAACGTCATTAAGATTCAATAGTATTTACCTGTAGGACATCAGATGCAGTGGCAACACGATCTTTGTTCCATAACTTGAGCATGAGAACAGTTAAGTGAAATGTTTTTGGTTTAATAAATATTGATTTATCTATACCCAAATCTGCAACTCAGTCAAGTATAATCACAGTTAGTTAGTCAATATAAGCAAGATAACCTAAGTCATCCTAAAATAGAGGACCTCAACATGATAGCAGTATCTGTCAACTATGTATCAGTCAGCCCAACTGCTCATGACAAGTAACCAATAGGCCAACAAGCATTTTAGTGCGTAACAAGCAGAAATAATGCAATGCAGCTAAAAAAATATATCCTGTACCTGACAAAATTCTTGATTTGGAGCCTGAGGTGGCTCCTCTCTCAGCAATCTCCACCCTTACTTGGTCCTTTTCCTCTTCAACCTCCATTTGAGAAACACTTTGGCTCTCCAATTCATCCCCAGAATGATCCGTTCCACCTGAATCATCCACTGCAATTTCTCCAAGAATTGTGCTCTGAAACTTAATTAGCTTTTTGAGAAGATCTGGATGCAAAGCCAATGGAAGAGAGATAAAGTGCGAGTAGTCAAGCATTCGACTATTCACTGCCTAGTAAAGTACAAAAAGTAATCAGCTTACTATGTTAGTCAGGTTTTCTCAAGCAAGCATGCAAAACTGGGGTTGCCTTTATATCTACAGGCTGCATATAGTGGCACAGAGCTAACTTGGTGATAAAATGAAGGAATTCTAGGCAGGTTGAGATCTCAAGATAGCAATTAACAAAAAAAAGATAAAAATTAAATGAAGCAACAACAAATACATTATACATATGACAACAATGAACAAGTAATAAATTCTCACAAAAAAGAAAGAAATAATAAATGAAAGAAAAATTTACCTCCTCTAACACTTGTTTGATCCTTTCTGATGCTATAGTCATATTCTCAACTTTATTTCCTTCAATAACTGCAGAGTGGTCCAAAAGAACACTGTTCATTAAAATTAGCATGAATAACCTTCCAATATACATATCCAGGCAGCGAGCATTGTTATTCATCTTTCATTGAATGCGCAATCATAGTTTGGCGTGAATTACAAAAATGAAAAAATAACTTACATACCAAGAGAATTCTCCTCTTTAGAAGGAAATATGATTCTAACTTTTAGCTCTTCCTCAATTTGTTTCTGAACAGATCCACTAAAATGAAAAGATAAATTTGAGGTTTAGAAAAAAAAAAAGTTGGCATGAAAAAGCATGAACAACTATAGATAATCAAATATAACGTACCCCTTCCCTTCTACAAAAGGTAGTAAGGGAGTATCAACCTGGAAAGAAAAATCATAGTTCAAATAAATTGGTATGTCTTAAAGGCATGTTCACTTCTATTTTCCTTTTGTATATCCTAACCACAGTACAAGGGTACATACCTGCATAGTAATTGAGCACTTCCCATCTGTCACACTTGACTCAGTAACTAACTCTTCTTTGCTAATATCTGCCCTACTTGGCTGCAGACTAACTGAACCACCTACCTCAAGCTTTTCTGCATGAATTCCAGACTAGTATTGTTTTTAAACATACTAAGAAACTTGCAGTCTGTTATAGCTTTGAAAGTACCAATTGACCAGTGAATTTTTACTTAGTATCTATTAGGTGGTGTGAGACAGAACTCAATTTCATCATTGTACTTTTCATTTTGTTTTCAATTTTCCTTATCTTCCCTTTTAAGTGTTGGACTTTTTTTTTTAAGTTTAAAATACTTAAACTAAGGTTGTAACTGTTTTGATCAAGACATCATTCATGCAAGTCAATTTATTTAACCCAAAACAAATCATTTCATTTTTGGAATTGAACCCAACAATCTCCTAGAGTCACATATTGCATCCATATTTGTCATGGCATTGACTTACACCAAACTTTTTCCATACTCATTGTAAACCACTATTTTCCAAAATATAACTCAAGCTAAAAGCAAACAATTAGGACTTATACAGAAAAATTGCAATTTTTTTTGTGTGCAAGTCCAAAAGCAAATGCTTCAGTCAGGAAGAACAAGATGAACAGTATCTAGTCTTTTCTTTGTCTTTTTATAATCAATGCTTTCGGTATACAACCAAAACTGTTTAGTTCTAAGTCCAGGTTGGGTAATAAGTCAGGTCCAATTAGCACAGCACCCCCCCCCCCCCCCCCCCAACACCAAAAAATAATAATAAATTAAATTAAATTAAAGAAATTAAAAACCCTCCCTCCCAAAAGTAGTTAATAACCAAGCACCAGTTTTAGTATCTCACAAACAATTACTGAAAACACTGGTTGAGTTGGTTGGTAAGAAAGTTAGTATTTGGCAAATTCATGAACTAGGAACAAGAACTAGAAAAAGGCTTGTTCTAGTTCTTGTTCCTAGTTCCATGGATTTGTGGGAACTAGGAACAAGGGCTTGTTCCTTGTTCTTCCCTTGTTTGGATTTGTGAGAACTAGGAACAAGGACCTTGTTCCTTGTTCTTGAGCATGCCAAACATACGAACCTTCACTGGTAGCAGCTTCGGTAGAGATGGGCTTCCATACTTGGTTAAAAGCTCTCTGCTTCTTCTTTGGGGCTGTCTGATGAGAACCACCTTTCCCCACATTCATTGTTGTAAGAGATCTTAAATTTGCTCGACTGATTGTCCCCTTCAATATTCAAATCAAGTACATAATTGTCATCAAGGGAGTAAAAACTAAACCATCACTTTCAATTGCATAGCTATTGGTGTAGTATGGCCAAACCTAAAACCCTAAACTTCAAATTTAGCCTCTATTGAGCAACTGGTCTACTAAAACTGGAAACGAAAATAATAAGGAAAAAAAAAATTGGTACAAGAGATTCAAAGCTAAAACCTGGAAAGTTCGTACAGCAAAGGAAGGGAGATAGGAAACAGATAGAAGTCGAGGAAGACGATCAATCCTACTTTTGGAGATTGGGATAAATCAAATGTGAGAAACAAGCTCGCAAGACAAATTTATTTTGTAACGCGAGAACAGAAATTGGGTTAGTTCCTAGAAAAGAGTGTTACCTTGTGCAGAAAGCTCGACAAGTCGAAGCAATCATTCGGTTTGGATAATTTGTCGATCGGCTCCTGCTAGCTGCTGAGAGATTCAAATTCCACTTCCACACGGACACACGGGGAATCGGGATTGGCATCCTCGACAGCCGAATAAACCGGCTGTTCCAAACAGCCAAGTGTATTTTTTTTAATATTTAAATATTTTAAAATTCAAATGTTGAATTCAAACCGTTGATCTTGTTCAATTTTACGGGCGATGCATTTTCATATAAATTTTATAAATTTTGGAATCGATTTGATACTTGATTAATTCACCAAATTATGAACGTATTAGAATTATTCTGTGATAGTTAACCAGATTCGTTCATTTGTTGACTACTTGATCTAATATAAAATCGACTCCAAAATTTATAAAACTTATATGAAAACACATCGCCCGTAAAATTGAACAAGGTCAACGGTTTGGATTCAACATTTGAATTTTAAAATATTAAAAAAAATACACTTGGCTGTTTGGAACAGCCGGTTTATTCGCCTGTCGAGGATGCCAATTCCGGGGAATCGTATCCTCTACCCACCTTCAAAAGGTGGGTAGAGTGCCCACCTGCCGTATGGAGCGTAGGATTTAATCCAACGGCGTGCGAGAGAAGAACTGCAGTGTCGACCCTGCCCTCCTTTGCCCGAGCCCTTCCCTTTCCGTGAATTAAAAAAAAAACAAATAGCATCTCCAAAACCTCTCCGATTTTGTCTCTAATTCCCGCCAAAACCACTCAGTCTCGATAAAAAATCGCAGTCTCCAAACGGTGAGGTACCTGGTCTGTCACGGGATAAAAAATCGCAGTCTCCAAAAACCGCATGTCTCTCTCTCGCGTTCGATGCCATGGACAATTTTCAAGAAGCAATGGTGGATGTACCTGGTGGCAGGTTTGAGGAGGATACTAACATTGAAGATATAGAACAATCAAAGGTCAGTTTGTGCAAAAAGTACACCAACACCCTGTGAGATTTTAACAGTATCTGAGGCAGTTGTATCAGAATCCTCACATACTTAGAATTCAGAAATTGAAAACGGTTATAACTGGAGAAATGCTATATTTAGGTCCATCTGTCATTTCTATATAAATTGAAAACGGTCCATCTGTCATGGAATTCAACCATAAAGTAATTTTGAGAAACGGTGGCATATGTCTCAGTCCATCTAGATATTTCTCACACAAATGTTTTTATGTTTAACTCATAATTTAATAAATTTTGTTGCTTGTCGGTTCAGGAGGATTTGGAATCCCCAACTGATACTAGTGAGCATGGCATGCAATTTGGTAAGTTTAAAAGTTATATCTGTAATTAGCTTTTAAGATCAATCAAATTGTGATCAATGTTTAAGTTCTGAAGTGTTATTGGTCTTTTAATGTAGGCCATAGCAGGAGAGATAAAGGAATGGCTTATTCTGTACCTAATGCAAGGACTAACCCAGAAGAGGTTCCAGCAACTTTCTTACCATGTTTTTTCTTTATGTCACTAATTACAAAGATTATATATGGTTGCAAATTGAGTCACTGTCGAGATTGTTGTTATGTACTTTCAGTAAGGACATAGTCAGAACATAATGGACATGAGAAATAGTTGAAATAGCTGAATTTGGCATGAGAAATAATATTTTTATCAAGATTTTTATATGATAGTTGAAAATGCTGAATTTGGCTTTGATGTGGACGTGGTTAGTGAGAATTTTCCAGTACAGAAATGTCACTGGAATGCTTTCTTTTATCAGCTTTTTTTTATATATAATTAATATTTCAGTGAGCTTATGCATGTTTGGTTAGCATTTAACAGTACATACTTTTGCATTTTTATCAAGTCATCATTCATCTTTATAACAAAATTGATTTTTCATTGAGTTCAATGCTGTTATTTGTGTGCTAAAAAAATGTTGCATTTATGTAGGATATGGAGTCTAGTGGAGTTTGGTTGGCACCTTATTTGGGTATGGAATTTGCAACCCTAGATGAAGCATGGTTGTATTGGAGAAATTATGGTGGAAATGTCGGTTTTGGAGTTAGAAAAAGATCTGGAAGAAAGGGAAAAGATGAAGTATACACTTCTTACACATATTTGTGTCAACAAGAAGGCCTAAGGAAAAAGGATAAGCGAGATCATTTGACAAAGATCCCTCGGGCTGAGACCCGAACAGATTGCAAAGTTTTTTTGAGGGTTAAATTAGATAGAGATTGCCAAAAATACAAAGTTGTTAGTTATGAAGCCAAGCACAACCACCCTCTCCAAAAACCTGAAGCTTGTCATCTCCTACCTAGCCAACGTGAAGTCTCTGAAGTAGCCCGCATTGACATCCACCTAACCTCATGGAGTTTAATTGTTTTTACACATGTCATTGCATTTTTCAATTAAAACAAACTGAACATTAATCCAAATATCAATATCCATTACAATTAACATCTCTAAAATTAGATAAAACTTCAATTACAAAATCACAACCATCATCATCCATAATTAATAACAACAATTTCTAACCATTATAATTAATATGCATAACAAAATTACAATAACACATAATAGTATTGCAAAAATAGCGACTATAGCCTTCAAAATATAATTATCATCCCGACTATTTTCCATATGTTTAGCTTCTTGACGTCCCATTGATTGCTTTGGGACATAAAATTGTCGAGATTGAATTTCGTCACACCATGCACGAAAATAACTACCGTCATCGCAATAGCACGCATAATATTCTCGACCTGGATTCCTTACTGAGTTAGATACCTTCACATCACATGGAAATTTGCATTTTTTGCAAATATACAACACCTCATTTGGTGAAGAACAACTTCCCTCGTCTCTTCTTGTCATTTCTCAATCAATAAATAAACCTAAATGCAAAAATCACAAAATTGAGTAATGTGAATAAAATGTGTACTTAATTGCTGAATCCTTATCTCGTGCCGCACGGCACCATGCCGCTCAGCAATCCGAGCCGTTCGATCTGATCTCAATGGTTAGATTTTTTCGGGCTTTACAATCTGGTTACATGTACGGGGCACCCATCATCATTGGATTTAATCTGGACGGCTCAGATTGCGCGCTGCACGGTGTCACGCGGCACTAGATTTGATTTCTTAATTGCTGGTCTCAAGGCATGGCAATTCAATAAACATGCTATTATAAATATTCAGTTCTTAATTCCTGGTCTGAAGTCAAGAGGATCGGTACCCATGAAATAGCCAATTATCAGCATAATAACACAATGTGATTATCCAAGCCTACTGTGCATAAATATTTGTAAATAAAGTAAATAGAACAAGTATTACTTATCTGCTTCTTTCCTGTAACCTCAACACACAGCAAAGGAAATATTGTTCCTTATATCCAACAGAAAAGAACTACAAACTTATAATTACTACAAATAATTTAACTACAACTAAAATTACAAAATAATCCAACTTCTAAATACAGTTGCCTTCATACACAATACTATTGTTACGACCAATTTGCAAACATCGGCACAATCAATACAAATACTCAACCAAAACCGTAATTTCTATATTCAAACACAAACTTACTTAATTAATCGAACTAGGGAGAGTATATGACTTACCACAGTGCTCAGCCTTCTCCTTCTTCACTTTCTTTCTCTTGCTCTCTCTCCTTCTCTAGGGTTTAGTCTCTCTCGAATTTCAATCGGAGCCATCAGATTGTGACTGAATCAGGCGAAACTGTCAGGTTTACTCTCTCTCGACCAGGTGGCTAGGGTTTAGTCTTTCTCAATTCCCGATTCCCAGTCGGAGCCATTGGATTTACTCTCTTGCGTTCTTTCTCTTTCTCTCTCTCGCGGTGGCAATCGAAGCGGAGACGACGAAGTTTCGAGACAGTTTATAAAAAAATTTTAAAGAGAAAATGAGAACTCGGGCAGACTGGCAGGTGGATTTGAGCGATTTTATGAGAATGTGATTCCAATTTTTTGCGACCCGTTAGATCGTCATCCAACGCACCAGAGAAGAGGTGGGCACTCTACCCACCTTTTGAAGGTGGGTAGAGGATACGATTCCGACACACGGTGCGTGAAATAAGGCGAGGGACTGTTTTAGTAATTCTAAATAATGTAGGAGGGGAATTTTGAAATTATATATGGGCATAACTGCATAAGAGCTTTTGTGGTCAATTTTAGTTTTGGGCTCGGATTTACCTTTAGTTTGTATTAACTTTGTTCAAATCGATTCGGCCCAAGACTCTGCCAATTTCCAATTGGGTTTATGTATAATCAATTAATCATAGGTTCATTGGGTTTGAATTTAGTTAACGTTCACTAGGTCGATAATACCATTTTTTTTCTAGAGGCAGATGACCTTAACATAGATAGATTTTACTGGTCTTTATTAGTCTTCGAAGCAGCTTCTAGTATTAAGATAAACTTCTCTAAAATAGAGTTGCTCCCCGTTAATGTATCCTCAGATACTAGTTCTAGATTAGCTCAGATTTTTGGATATAGGGTAAGTCAGTTTCCTATTACTTATTTAGGCATTCCTCTACATTTTAAAAGATTTTTTAATAAGGATTGAAATTTTGTGTTACAAAAAGATACAGAAATAATTACAATCCTGGAAAGGGAAGTTGTTGTCTCTATGTGGTAGGATTACTCTTCTTAATTCAACTATTAGTGTTGTACTTCTATATACCCTCTCTCTTTTTAAGACGCCAGAATTAGTGAGAAGAAACATAGATAAAATTAGGTGTAGATTTCTTTGGCAAGGCAATGTAGGAAATAAGAAGAAATATGCTCTAATCAATTGGACCAAGGTGTGTTTACCCAAATTAAAGAGAATGATGTAGTGTTCTGTCTGTTAGAACGGACTAGTCAAAATGGACTGGGGCGGACCGTCCCATAACGGAACGGTCCGTTCTAATGGGTTGGGGCGGACCGTCCCATAATGGAACGGACCGTTCCAATCGAAACAGTGCCTTTGGACAGAACGCTGTGAACATCGCACCCTTTGATCCAAACGTTGCAATTTGCGTCTTCTGAGCGATTTGAACCCTCTATTTATATTCTCTGGGATGGCAGAGATTATGAGAGAGGTCTCTTTCAGTTCTAACTCGTTTTTAGACAAGAGAGCAAGAGAATTCAGGAATTTCAGAGGGAACGAGTCAAGACCGACCAACCCCTGTCAAACACCATCAGTTGGGGTTCAACACATCGGCTTTGTGGCGCTTCTCTCACTGCAGGAAAGGAGTTCAAGGGATAGGCAAGGCGCAGTAAGGACGTGGTGGTGTGCTATTGCTTTTTCACTTTGAGTTTCATCCGATTTACCGCTATGGCAGGAGGTAAACGATCTCAATTCATGTTAATTTTGTGTACTTGAATTGTTTAATCACTTACAAATGATGGAATGGGAATACCAAACCTCAGTATAATGAACACAGATTTACTATTGAAGTGGTGGTGGAAATTTCACAACCCCCATTATATGCTGAATGAAAATCAATGTTTAGACATAAATATTATAATAATAGCATGGGCAAAAATTTCTATTTTTGGAAAGAAATCATGTCTCAGCATGTTATTGGCTCTGTCTCTAGTTTCTTATTAGGCAATGCCGCAATGGTAAATCTTTTTTTTTTTTTGACAGATACATGGTATTCTAATTGCTCTTTGACCACTGTATTTTACTTTTTTTATAACTTATGTGCCAATAAAAACTGTACTTTAGAAGAGGTTATACTTTCTCAATGGCAGGGCAGGTGTTTGATTTTCACTAGAGTGCTAACTGGGTGCTTGCACACAAATGGCATTCTCTTTTTGGATATTACACCATACTTCACTTAGTATGATACCATACACGATTTGTTGAAAAATGGATCCAAAAGAAACTTTTTATATTCATGCCACCTATCAATTTCTGATCTTTCATGGGATTCAAATAAATAAGGCCAATGTCTTGTGGAAACTTAGAATTAATACCCCATAAGGTCAGGACATTCATGTGGCTATTAACACATGATAGAATACTTACCAAAGATACGTTGAGTGGAAAAGATTGGAATGGCAATACTAATTATATCTTTTGTGGTGAATTTGAAACCTGTGACCATTTGTTTTTCACTAGTCCATTTGCTCAAAAATTGTGGTTTTGGTTGGGTACAAGCCAAGATTTCTTTCAAAATTTACATTCTGTTATAGATATTTTAGAGTTTGCTTTGACCTTACCAACCAGAGATGGAAATGCCTTTCTGACAGTATTTAGCGCTACATGCTGGTGTGTGTGGAGAATTAGAAATGATTTTATCTTTAACAATGCAGAAATAAAAACAGTGAAACAAACTCTAATGATTGGCCACTCTAGAGGTGAAAAAAAAAAAACCATCCTTTTGATAACCCTAGGCGGGGGAGGCGCCATCATTAGCCTCCCCAGCCACCCTTCTATTTTTCGTTTCTCCACCTGCCAGCCCTTCTCTTCCTCTTCTATTTCTCTTTTTCTTTTTTGTGATTTGGCCATAGTGTAGTTCGTGGCACCGGCCTTCTCGACTCCGCCAACGGTACGGCACTCCAGATCTGAGTTTCGCTTTTGGATCTGGATTTGGGCGCTTAGTCATTGGCGGGCTGAGAGGCAACTACAGTGTCAGTGGAGGCGGTGATTTGATGGCCGCCATACACGTGGTAGAGGTTTGTTGCTTTCCCCTCTCCTAAATGAGCTCAATGGCTGCAACATCTTTGCGATGGTGGTTGCGGATGGCAGTAGATCTGGTCTTTAGTGGCCGCAGCGTGTTATTCGTTTGCGTGAAGACACCGAGTGCAATCTAATTTTGCCGTAGCGAGATGGATCAATTCGGTAGCAGTCATTTCGAGTCCAGTTGAGTCGAGTTATTGAACTGGTGCAGCATAAGACTATTTGTTGGTGTGTTTTCGCTGTAGGTTTAGGATTTAGTTGTGGGAAGCAAGGGTTTTCTACTGTAAGTTGGTATTGGTACCAGTTAGGTTATCAGTTGGGTTACCAATACTGTTAGAGTACTGGTTTTATGTCTCTTTTTTAAGAATTGGGATGTATTAATTTTGTAGAAAAATAACATAACAATAAAGTGACACAAAATTTTAACGAGATTCAGCACCAACTTGGTGCCTACGTCCTCGCACACGCACACGTCTCACTTTTTTATTGATTTTTCTGTTACATATTACAATGGAGGAGGAGAATAATATATAGAAACTACTCATAAAGGAGACCCACATCTCCTACCATCAATTCCCATTATTCCCTTTATTTCCTTTCTTTTTTTCTTTCAATTACACATCTTCATACAAGTAAACTACTCCTCTATACAGAGAATACATCTCTGGACGTACTACCCACTAGTTACCAACTTTGGTGCAGCATGGAACCTTCCTTGTATGAAAAACGCGTCCATTCTGGATGTCATTCGGCTGGACCCCAGCCGAACACCTGACCGAATGCCCTCTTCTGGATCTCGTGTGGCAGCACACACCACCACACTTCATGTTTCAATACTCCCCCTCAAATTGGTATGTACAGATCTGTCATACCTAACTTGCTAATCACATTCTTGAATGCATTGTTTGTAACTCCTTTAGTCAGAATGTCAGCCAGTTGATGTTCAGACTTCACAAATTTCGACTGAATGATCTTGAGGTCTATGCTTTGCTTGAGGAAGTGTCTATTGACTCCAACATGTTTAGTCCTGTCATGTTGGATCGGATTGTGAGACATGTCAATTGCCGTCTTATTATCAACACACAATGTCATAGCTCCCCTGACTTGAAGCCAAGTTCTTTCATGAGCTTTCTTATCCACAGCAATTCACACACTCCCTTCACTACACCAATGAGTTCAGCTTCTGCACTTGAAAGAGCCACTACCCCTTGTTTCTTATTTCGCCATGTCACAAGATTACCTCTTACGAATGCAAAGTACTCTGAGGTTGACTTCCTATCAGTGACACTACCAGCCCAATCTGTATCGGTGTAACCCATAATGTCAAGATGCCCACTTCTCCTGAAGTGTATTCCCTTTCCAGGAGTACCTTTCAGGTATCTGATGATTCTTATCACTGCTTCCATATGAGCTCCACTTGAGTTATGCATGAATTGACTTACCAAACTCATGGCAACGCTAGGGCTGTACAACGGACGGGTTCGTAATATTTTATCAATATTTCAACCCAACCCAATTATACCGGGTTAGAAAATCTCTTTCGTAGACCCACCCGTAACCCAACCCAACCCATACAAATTTTCATCTACAGGTTTGTACGGATTTTCACGGATTTCCGGGTTAAACGTGTTATGACTCATATCGTACATAAATAAAACTAACAATATTAATTAAATAAAAATAACAAAGACATAAGGATAGAACATTTATTCAGAAATAAAAGACCGACAATGTTCATGAGCGACATACAAAGTTAATGATAAAAGTCTAAAAAACATAACAAATAATTCCTAACGACAAATAAAATTCAAACTAAAAGTTCAGCTCTTTATATCTCTAAGTTTCCAATCTTCATTTTTAACTTTTTCCCCCTGCGATATTAAAAAGTTATTAGCACGAAAAAAAATAAATTTATCTCTGCAGTATAGGGAACTTTATGCTAGGATGATATTCATCAGTTGTTAAAAAATCAAAACTTTCGGATCTATAACAAGTAATTGCTCCCAAAGTGCCTTTGTAAGTTCTAATAGAATTGTGTGGCATATCTGTTGTTATTTATAATTTTTAAAATGAAAATAAGTCAAAGTAACAAAGTAATCACATTTTGAAATTAATCACCTCTAGTCTAGAATTCGTTTGATGGACCCGACATTTGATGTCTTCGCTGTTTGCAACTTCTGAAAAGAAAAAAAGTAAATGTGAAAATTTAAGTACAGAAAAAAGAAATAAACATATTAGCATACAATATAAATACACCATAGTGAAATTCCAAAGAATTTACCTTTCATTGTTGTATCAAACAAATAGTACCTGAGTCTAGTGTTCTGGTTGTATTCTTGGGGTTGCCATCGAGAAGTAGGCGTCCAATTTCAATTTAGGTGCCATTTAGCAATTAATAAAAGAAGTATTACCAATTTGAGGAGCGTTCCGCTGCCAACCAAATTCGTTGCCCCCAGTTGTCACAAATCACCATCCGTTCGTTCGATTTAGTCTTGATCAACGGTACATATTACATCTCCTAATTACACCTTTTGTTCTTCTTTCTTCTTCGTCCCACCAAGAAATCTAAAACAACTCTTTAGCGCTCTTTCTTTTCTCACCACGCAATCTCCTCTCTTGCGCTTGCCTCTCGCTCAAAGGTGGCTCACGCTTCACCTCTCTCTTGCAATTGTGTCCTCGAACTGTTGCGATTGTCTTCGATTGTCTCTCTCTCCGCTGCCCCGACGCCACCTGCCGCACCTCTCTAACCCTAGACGGGTCCTAGTGTACTCCACTCGGCTCTCTCTCTCGCACTCATCTACCCTTTATTCTGCTTAGAGCACATTTTTTATGGATTTAGCAAAAAAAAATTCGAATTTGGAGTCTCCTCTTTTCCTCACGAGGTACAGCACCTTTTTTATTTCTCTCATTTAAATCCGATATTTCTCTCATTTAAATCCGATTAGCTAATGTTAGTTGAGAAATAATAGTTGCCTCTAGAAAAATGGGCAACTTCCTTCTAATGAGGATCCTCAAGAACAGAATAGTTAAGATACAATGGGCGGTGCTCAGCTTAGTTCTAGAACTTTGTTTATACAATGGGCGGTGTACATCAGTGTAACTTACATGTACATATCAATAAGAAGTGTAAAATATAGAAATTCATTCTAATAAAAATCACTCTCTCACATCTTCCTAACCTCTTTACTGGTTCAAACTTACCAGTATCACATTAATGAGATTTCATTACAGAATTTCTTTAGTTTCTACCGGAAACCTCAAGATATGATGCTCTTTTTTTCTGTTTGAATTAATTCATTACAGAATTTCCTAGTTGGGGTCGATACAATGAGCAGGTGATAGCAAGTTAGCAACCAAAGGCATAAAGAGGATAAGTTTTGCTTTGTTATTTCACAGCACCTTTTAGTTACATGGTGTGTTTAGCAAAAAAGGTTTACTTTGGATGTTTTTTCTTGTGTTTTTAATTATGTTGATAATTTACAAAAGTGAATGATAGATGCTTTATAGCTACAGAGAGTTAGGTAGGTATGTGTGTATGAACCTTAACTAGGAAAGAGAAGTTTAGAGAGATAGATGTGAGAATGTAATTTTTTTTTTCATTTCGTTTCTCCTTCTGCAGTTTATACAATTAAACAGATGGCTTTGACAATTTTTTATCGTGTTGCTCACATGCTCTAACATTGTGACCAAGCTCCTTACAATTAGAACACTTCCTTCTTTTCTTTATTGAAGCTTCAACTCCACTTAAGACACGACCTTTTGTAATCAGAGTAAATCCAGCGTACTGGTAAAGCTGAGAAGAGAAGAGATGAAGATGAGTTTGAGAAAATGAATTGTATTTTTCTATATCTGTTGTTGTGTACATGTACATGTATATATAGAGGTCTAATACAAACGGTTGTCCACCTAATACATGGTCTAAATACACTGAATTTACTTCTCTAATTCTTGAGCTCCTGACGGTGGTTATCTTGAGTCATTTACTGGACAGCTCCAGTCTGCTCCAGTTCATGTATCTAACTGTCCTTAACACCTTTTCAAGACAATTTTGCTGACTCCTTATTTCAACACTTTACTTGGAAGTGAATATTTTCATATTATAAATTACTTCCTTTGTCCAACGAGACAAAATGAAATGAGCTGGAATTTCTTCAACATCTCTCTTATGATGTATTCCTAAGATATGTTGACACAAGGTACCCTTGAACTCAAAAAAAAATGACACTGACACTGACACTGACACTGACACATGAATACTATGCCTTCAAAAAATTTGAAACCATCAATATTCTTTCATCAGTACGCTATGTGTTATTGGCTTCAATTCTATTGCTTTCAGGCTCCACCTCCATAGCAATATCTTCATTTAATTCTATGGAATTTAAGAACTCTTCATTCTCCAAGCACTATATATAATGACTCCTGACATTAAAAAAGGTTACAATTTTAGTTCAAAGAAGAATAAAAAAAATAAAAATTGAACACCTCAGGAGCACCATATATATCGTTTTCTAAAAAAAAAAAGAAGTGCATTAAACTGATTAGATATAGCAGAGTGTTGAAGAGAATCAAATTGATTAAAATATAAAGAAAAAAAAAATCAACTTCAAATTGATTAGGCATGGCAGTATTCACTGCTTCGTTGTCAAAATTTAACCCAATTAAGTAAAAAAAAAAAGAGTAGCCAACATGCTATCAATGTTTCATTTTTATTAAAAATGAAAGCAAACTCAACTGCATAGTTTTTAGATAGAAACTTGATAGAGGCTACCAAGTTGAAGAAAAGAAAAACAGAAAAGAAACACAAAAAAAGTGATTCAAACAAAAATTCAATTGCTCTTTATAAGCATGACCAATAGAGGTAATTTTTCTAGAGGCAACTATTATTTCTCAACTAACATTAGCTAATCGGATTTAAATGGGAGAAATAAAAAAGGTACTGTACCTCAAATTCGAAATTTGAAAAGAGGAGACTCCAAATTCGAAATTTTTCTGCTAAATCCATAAAAATGTGCTCGAAGCAGAATAAAGGGTAGATGAGTGCGAGAGAGAGAGAGAGCCGAGTGGAGTGCACTAGGACCCATCTAGGGTTAGAGAGGTGCGGCAGGTGGCGTCGGGGCAGCGGAGAGAGTGACAATCGAAGACAGTCGCAACAGTTCGAGGACACAATTGCAAGAGAGAGGTGAAGCGTGAGCCACCTTTGAGCGAGAGGCAAGCGCAAGAGAGGAGATTGCGTGGTGAGAAAAGAAAGAGCGCTAAAGAGTTGTTTTAGATTTCTTGGTGAGACGAAGAAGAAAGAAGAACAAAAGGTGTAATTAGGAGATGCAATCTGTACCGTTGATCAAGACTAAATCTAACGGATGGTGATTTGTGACAACTGAGGCAACGAATTTGGTTGGTCAGCGGAACGCTCCTCTACCAGTTTAGCTAATTCCTAATAAGTATTGTAACTTGTAAGTCAATTTAGAATACTACTATTCAGCATTTAGGCTTCTCAATTTAGTAAGAATCAACAGAATATGAGTTATTCAAAATTTCATTTTCTCACTTGATAGACAAAAAACAAAAACCCTGACCTATTAGTTCATTACTGGCCTACTGGGTCACACGATTGATTAAGCATGTATGAGACAACAGTAGATTAATAAACTTAAAACACAATTAATCAAGCGTGTATTAGACTATGGTAAGTCTATAACAAACCTGAGAAGCACAATTAAAATACATAAATAAACCAAGCACCCTCTCTTTCATTTAGTTGATCACTGAGAATACAGAACTTCGATCAAAAGCTGATTTCAAAGTAAAATTAACAAAATCAACTAAAGAAATTTAGAGATTGCGAAAGAATCATGATTTACCAAACTTAACTTCAACTCTCGTGCTCTACTGCTCTCCGCGAATTAAGAAACTTTTGTTGATTGCCAGAGGTAGGGCTGAAAAAAGTTGCTGATTTTTAGACAGAGGAGAAGAAATTCGACAAACTTTTATATTTTTATCCTCGCAAAGTTGCAGATTAAACCTCGTTAGACTTCGTTTGGAGTCTAACTCCTTAGACCTTCACCGAACAATCCCTCCCAAGCTCCTAAATTTCTATTTATAATGGAAAAATTAAAGATTTGTGGTGTGGTCTGAGCCAAAAGGGAAGGATGTCGAGGTTGGGAGAGGAGAAGTCGAGGCATCGCGCCGACGGGAGAAGCCGAGGCGTCTCAGCTAGGGTCGTGTCGCTTCCTTCGCCGACTCGGCGTGTGTTGTAGGAATTGGGAAAGAAAAAAACAGTAATAAATGAATATCGGGATGAACAAAAGCAGTAAATGTGATAGTGATGCAGATGATATCCCTAAATCCTAAACGGGTCGGGTTACAAACCGGATTATCAAAATTAAAACATAACCCGACCCAGTGAGACCGGGTTTATAAAATTAGAATCCGACCCAACCCGAATAATGCTTGAACCCGTTATAATACGGGTCGGGTCGGACGGGCTAAACGGGTCGGGCGGGGTTTTGTTTTTCTTGTACAGCCCTAGCAAAGCTACGTCTGGTCTTGTATGAGACAGGTAGATTAGCTTCCCTACCAGTCTTTGATACCCTTCCTTGTTGGTTGGTACTTGATCTGGGAATTCGTCCAACTTCTCATTCTGCACCACTGGTGTATCTGCTGGACGACAATCCAACATGCCCACTTCTGCCAGTGAATCCAAGATATATTTCCTCTAGGATAGAACTATACCTTCGCTAGACCGAGCCACCTCAATTCCAAGAAAGTATTTAAGACCTCCCAGATTCTTCATCTCAAATTCTTTGGAAAATTTCTCCTCAAGTCGTTGGATCTCCTCTGTGTCATCACCTGTAATTATCATGTCATCAACATAGATAATTAGTACAGTTAATTTCTCATATCTCCTTTTATAAAACATGGTGTGATCAGATTCGCCTTGAATGAACCTATATTTTCTCATTGCTTGACAAAACCTTCCAAACCAGGCACGTGGAGATTGTTTCAACCTATACAGGGCCTTCCTCAACTTGCAAACCTTAGTTTCTGGACCATTTTTCTTGCTGTTCGGCTGGTCGTTCGACTTGCTCCTGGCCGAACAGTGAGCCGAACAGAGGCTCTGTCCGCCTTGTTTTGTCATGTTGAGTGTCCTTAGCTCATCAAATCCTGGTGGAAGCTCCATATAGATTTCTTCTTCCAGGTCACCATGTAAAAATGCATTTTTCACATCAAATTGGTGAAGTGGCCAATCTAGATTAGCTGCAAGAGCAACAACACTCGAATCGTGTTTAGTTTTGCAACAGGAAAAAATGTCTCCTGATAATCAATCCCATATGTTTGAGTGTATCCCTTAGCTACCAACATAGCCTTGTACATTTCAATATTACCATCAACACCATACTTGATTGAAAAAACCTACTTGCATCCTATCGGTCTCTTACCATTTGGCAAATCTACTAAGGACCAAGTTTCATTTTTATACAAGGCTTTCATTTCTTCATCCATTGCTCCTACCTACCTAGGATCATTATGGGCTTCATTCACATTTCCAGGTATGAGTATGGTCAACATTTTATCACTGAACTTTCTTAGTGGTTCTGGTAAACTCTTTGTGGTAACATAATTTGCAATCGGGTAAACAATCTCTTTGCTAGTCCCATCCTCAGGTACATACCTCTTTGGTGGTTTACCACGATTGTGACGTAGTGGAAGCATATATTTAGATTTAGAGCCACTTACCTCAAGAGTGTCCTCTGGAGATGCTTGGGACTGTGGAAGGTCAGTCTGTATCACTTCTTCATCCACTTCTTCCTCTTATGCATCCAGGCCATCCTAGAAGCCCAGTCCATCATTGAAATCAGATTCCCTTATCTGTTCGGCCCATTCTGTGAGGTGTTCGGTCTCCTGTTCGGTCGAATGAAGAGCCGAATGACCATATTCCTCCAAATTCTCAATTTCCTCTCTCTGTTCTCCCTGTTCGGCCTGCCATTCGGCTGAATGGTCCCCCGAATAGACACCCAAACGGGTCAAATTCTCCTGTTCTCTAAGATCTAGACAACCATCCATTTCATAAAAGTCTTCTTCTTGTTGATACCACTGGTTCCTCTCATTTTCTCTCCCCCTGAGAGAATCACGTGGTGTCTTGATAGAATGGTTCATTTTCAAGAAAAATCACATCCTTTGTTACATACCACTTGTGAGACTTTGGTTCAAAGCACCTATACCCTTTTTGGTTGGTTCCTACTCCCAAGGAGATACACTTAACTGCACAGGGGTCCAGTTTGATCTTATTATTTTTCTGAATGTGCACATACGCTACACATCCAAATGTTCTTGGTTGCAAACTTAGGACAGATGGAATAGAATGAAAGGTACTAAATTTCTTCAAAGGAGTTTGGAACTTGTTAATCACTGAGGGTAACCGGTTTATAACATACACCGCCATCATTACAGCACAATCCCAAAATTTCTGAGGCACGCTATTTTCAAATAACAGTGCCCTAGCAGTCTCAAGAACATGCCTATTCTTCCTTTCAGCTACCCCATTGTGTTGTGGTGTTCCAACACAAGATGTCTCATGAATAATACATTTCTCTTTGAAAAAATCCTTTAGGTTCCTATTCACAAACTCACATCCATTATCACTTCTAAACATTTTTATTTTAGTCCCAAATTGAGTTTGCACCATAACATGAAAA
This sequence comes from Rhynchospora breviuscula, assembly GCA_027562975.1. NCBI lineage: Eukaryota > Viridiplantae > Streptophyta > Magnoliopsida > Poales > Cyperaceae > Rhynchospora > Rhynchospora breviuscula. The sequence goes on from CM050402.1 coordinate 7,684,538, forward strand.
TTTTTAAATACTTCACCTACTTCATCTTTTTTTTTTCAACAAAAAAGACCAAGTCATTCTAGTGCAATCATCTACAAATAAAACAAAGTATTTATACCCAAATATTGACTCAACCGGGGAGGATCCCCAAACATCTGAATGAATTAAACCAAAAGGTCTTTCACATTTATTCAAACTGATATTATATGTCACACAGTGACTTTTAGCTCTTACACAAGTCTCACAATTAAACTTAGATAAATCTAACCCACAAAATAAATCAGGTAAAACTTTTCTCATATATCCAAAAAATGGGTGTCCTAACCGCCTATGCCAAGTCCAAATTTTTTCATCCAAGGATGAACTTCTAGTAGCCAAGTTAGTCCTCCCGATCTTAAGATCTTCCAAGTGATATAGACGACCTCTTTTAGTACAACGTCCAATGATCTCCTTCGTGAGGACATCCTAGAAAATACAGAAATCCGAAAATATTAGAACAACACAATTCAACTCCTCTGTTATTTGTCCAATTGAGATCAACCGATTTTTTAAGGATGGTACAAGAAGTGTATTGTGAAGAATTAAGGATGGTGAAATTTCTACATTTTCTGTCCCTTTTACTGGATACTCAAAACCATTAGCATTGTAGATATTCTTCACCCTTGGTTCCCTAGATTCCTTGAGGTCATTTACATCAAATGTCATCTGGTCTGTAGCACCATAGTCAATTACCCAATCTAGATCACAACATGTGAGGAGAGACATACCTTGAATTGATTTGTTACCTATCAAACCTGCCTCTTGATGAGCGAAATTGATTTCTCGGGCTGCACACAGCTGCGCTCGACCCATGCTACTCTCTGCCATGTATGCCCGGTTAATTGCCTCCTCTGTTCGGCCTCCTGTTGGGTCTGTTCGGCCCTCTGTTCGGCTCTGACAAGCCGAATGGGGTGCAATCACCTCACTGCTCGTGCCGGTGGCTGCCAAATTCGCCTGAGATCTTCTTTATTGCTTTCCCTTCTTACCCTTGAACCAGTCGGGGTAGCCCACAATCTTAAAGCATGTTTCACGCACATGCCCATTTCTCCCACACTGGGTACACTTCAACTTCGACTTGTCTTGATAATTGGCACTAGGCACACCTTTAGAATACATAACCATAGAGTTTTGATGTGTACCTTCTTCACCCTTTAGCATGATAGTTTGCCTTGAGACCTCTCTTCTCACCAACCCGTATGCTTGCTCCACTGTTGAAAACGGTGTAAGTCGCAGGACTTGGAACCTTAGGTTGTCCAAGCGATCATCAAGACCATCCAGGAAGGTATACACCCTTGACTTCTCCAGGTATTCATTGAATTTTTCAATATCTGGTGCACTAGTCATGGGATTCGGACGTCGATAGTCGATCTCCCTCCATAGTCCTTGCAATCCATTATAGTAATCTTCAAGCCTACCTGTATGCTTGAGGCAAGACACCTTTCTGTTTAGGTCGAAAACCTGTGACTCATCATTTCCATCATAATAGGTTGTAGCCAGTGCCTTCCACATCTCGCCCGCCGTCTTGTGGCGCAGGTACGTAGGCAAGAGAGCTGGGTCGAGTGAATTAATTAGCCACCCTTTGACCACGGAGTCGTCTGCACTCCACTTAGGGTAGGATGGGTGATCTATCGACGGAGCATGAGGGTCACCTGTGAGATGATGCATCTTGTTTCGTCCCTTGACATGGATACTCACTACTTCAGACTAGATCAAGTAGTTTGTGCCATCTAGTTTTATAGTAATTGGTGAGGCTGATACATCTGAACTTTGAGCTACTGGAGTTGCAGTTGGCGTTTGGGTTTGAATGGTTATGAGCTGGGTCATCTGGGCTTGTTGAGCGATTACTAGTCCTATTAATTTCTCCAGAATCGATTTGGTTTCAGTGTCGGTGTTAGCCATGGCGAAATTTGCCTGGTTTGGGTTCTGTTCGGCTAGGTATTTGACCGAACACTAGGCCGAATGGTATATTTTTATAGTTTGTTTTGGTCTCGGATCGAACTACGCTCTGATACCAAGTAGAAAAACAACAGAACAATAAAGTGACACAATATTTTAATGAGGTTTAGCACCAACTTGGTGCCTACGTCCTCACACACGCACATGTCTCACTTTTTTATTGATTTTTCTGTTACATATTACAATGGAGGAGGAGAATAATATATAGAAGCTACTCAGAAAGAAGACCCACATCTCCTACCATCAATTCCCATTATTCTCCTTTATTTTCTTTTCTTTTTTCTTTCAATTACACATCTTCATACAAGTAAACTACTCCTCTATACAGAGAATACATCTCTGGACATGCTACCCACTTGTTACCAACTTTGGTGCAGTATGGAACCTTCCTTGTATGAAAAACGCGTCCATTCTGGATGTCATTCGGCTGGATCCCAGCCGAACACCTGGCCGAATGCCCTCTTCTGGATCTCGTGTGGCAGCACACACAACAACGCTTCATGTTTCAACAAATTTTTCTACTAGTGTCAGTTTGGATATTGATATATGATGTATTTTTTTCTATTTTATTTTAATGAAAATTGCTGGTTAACACCAGCCTTCAAAAAAAAAAGAAACAAACTCTAATGATTATCTATCATTTGGTAATGTATTGACTAGGTATATGGGAGGTGGAAGAGAAGGAGATGTAGATCAATGGTTATCCATGGAGTGGGATATTGTGCCTTCAAATGGTACCAGCTTCTCAGATGATACAAGCATGGAGGGGTCGCTTGTGGAAGTGACTGCTTAGCACGAAAGTTATTTTACTTCTGTTCAGAATTTTGGAATGCATTTATGCTAAATTTTGTAATAATGTGCTCTCACTTAGCTTGGTATTTTGCTTGTCGGTTGTTGTTTTCTAAGGTCTAAATCAAATTATGTGGGCAGTATACTTTTAGATTAGAGCAACTTTTCATTAGCTTAATTTGCTCACTAATTTCATAGTTAGTAACAGATTTGCTTGTGTTAATTTTCCTTCATTCTGTACTAGATAGCGCTCCCTTCTTTTTTCCAAAAAAAAAAAAAAAAATTAGTTAACGTTAACGTTGGAGTAGTTAGATCCAGATCTCTATGCACACGAGCAGATCAATGGATTCAAATATATGAAATTCAAAATTTGGAAGTATGGAAATTAATTATAAAACAATTTAATGAACTGGATAGAGTAAAATTTGTGTTCAAGTATATATAGATAAAGTCGGATTTGTTAAGTTCAATATATTCTAGATATGAAAACTTAGACCTAATCAATCAATTTTTACTATATACCTTATCAATCAATTTTCGCTGTAGTTCTATTCAAGTCCGACCATAATTAACCCAATCTTAGAATATTAAATAATTAATAAGAAATTCTATTTTCAAATATTTTCTAGATAGAAAGAAAACAAGGTTTACCCTGACAAAAAAGGAATTTTACTAGTCGCTGTCGAGTTTTACAACAAACATTAACAACAAAAATACTAACCCGCGGGGTGATAAGGATCATCCCATCATTCTCTGGATGATACGTTTTCTCTTTTCTATTTTCGAAATGTGATTAATTAAGCACTAACTACATTTATATTTTTGTAGCTCATCTCCTGAATTTATTATCCAAAGTGTATTAGCGTACTTCTCCCTTCCTAGCAGTTATGTTTCCCTCCCTCTCTCACCTCATTTTTTCTAGAACAATTAGGATTTTTTTCAGGACAATTAACTATTTTTTTTCCATGACAGATAGTAACATTTTTTAGGACAATTAATATTTTTTCTACAGTGAACATTTTTTTTTCTAAAATGATTAGCATTTATTTTAGGATAATTAAATTTTTTTTAGGACAGCAAGTAACATTTTCTAGGATAATTAAATCTTTTTTCCACAACAATTAGCTTTAATTCTTTCAGAACAATTAACATTTTTTCTAGGACAATTGACATTTTACGAGGACACGCTTATTATCATAATATAGGACAATTAGTATTATTTACTGGGACAGTTAAGATATATATCAGGATAATTAGTGTCATAATATATGATGTCAGGAGGGAAGTGGGTGAGTAAGCGCTGGATGGGAGGTAGGATGGGAAACGCTTGATACGTATTGGATGGGAATTAGAGACATAACACTACCACAAAAATGCTAATTTGCACCGGGTTCTAAATTGTATTAGCACCGGTTAGCAAACCGGTGCGTATGGTAGGGGGTGCAAATAGAATAGATAACCGGTGCAAGAGCGCAGGTGTTAATAGGAAGTTAGCACCGGTTATCAAATAAAAACTGGAGCTAAACTGTTGTGGTTAGAATCGGTTTTGATATAATAACAGGTGCAAATTGAAAAAATTAGCACCACGTGACTACCTATTTAGAAGCGGTTTTCAATTTACAACCGGTGCAAATTTATTTTACTTTTTTCACACATACAGCCTGTTTTTGTCGCTAGCCCAGCATATATAATATATTGTAACATTCAATCAGATTTAATTGATCAATCAAACAAATAATATTAACAAATTCAAAATTAGTAATTTCATAAAATGTAAACAATGCACAATACTGACAAATTCAAAATTAATTAACTCAAATATCAATAATTTATAACACAACATCATCGTGTAATAACCAAAATTCAAAATATAAATTATTCACAAGATATGAAGTGCAATAATAATCATCGCAAAAACCCATAAAGATGTCTTTCAGCCATGGCTTTCTTACTGCCCCCGGCCACTACTTTACTGCCCTCGGCCACGACCTTTCTGCCCTCGGCCACATTCGCTCGTCCACGAATTTCTTGCCTGACGATTCAAAAATGGAAGGAATTAAGTCAGGTAGTTTAGGAATGCATTGCAAATGAAATGGCATCAGCCAACTGACTTGCCGGCACCAGGAACCATGCCTCCTTATTCCCGTTGTCCTTGTTCTCATCCTCCCTCGCATTCACAAGTGCATCAACAATCGCCTCATGAATCTTGATCAGTGCTTCCTGAGCCAGGTATTATCATACCTAAGACGATAAGAAATATTAAAAGCTGAGAAAAATTAAATAGTGATAGATTTTAGTTGAATAGACCCTAGAATAAGAAATAAAGTTGGATTTAGTAGTTCTTTTAATACACATAAATTTCCCTACGACATTTCTCAGATTAAATGGCTCTCCTTTTATTCATTCAGTTATACTTTTGTTAATTTTTTTTTGGCAGTTTTTTCTTGGTTTGAATTGTTAAATGAAAGGAACCTAAAGGAGTTACTTTCTGGTATTTATGTGTTAACTCCTCTAGACGTATGAACTGGTTCCAGAAACAAACAAAGAGGTAATGTTCTTTTGGTAACAGAAACAATCTAATGTCATGCAGTTACATATCCATACAAATTTACAAACAAAGATGCATGAAATTCAGTCTAAATACATTACCAGACAACTGGAGAGCCTTGACGGTTGAAACCAACCCATTTTCAAATGGCTTCTTTGATTTTGACATGAAAGAAGATTCCAGAATCTTCATATGTAGACATATAACCAAATGAAATTCTAACAGCCGTTGGTTTTCCATTTATCACATCATTATCATTTCAGCCGAACATGTCCAGCCTAGCATGATAGTTCAAATTTGATCATTTTATGGAATACATTTCTCTGTCAAAATTAATCATTGATATCAAATTTGAAAGGAGCTTCATTTGAAAGAACAAGCAAAGGAAAGAAAAGGAGAGGGGATTACCAAACAGAGAAGAAGTGATAGGGGCTTCAATTGAAAGCACTCAGCACAAACGTCGGCTGTCATTTTCTCTGCCGTCTTCAAACGTCAGCCAAAAAGTAGAGAGAGAGGGGTTTTGGCGGAGAGAGAGAGAGAGAAGGTGCTTAGAGGAGAAGTGAGAGGGAGGTAGAGGGAGGGTGCTCTTTGGGGCATTTCGTCAAACACCTTGCGCTCACAACTGGATAGATACAGTAGAGCACCACAACAACAGGCAATACAAATAACAACTCAAGAGCAGTCAAATCAAACCATATTTGTAGTGCACAATCCAATTAAAGCAAGAATTAAAGGAACGAAAAAGAGATGTGATTACCAAACCGAGAAGAAGAAAGAGGGTCTTCAATTGAAAGCACTCAGCACAATCCGTCAGCCGTCGTCTTCTTATCAATAAAATTTCAAGGCTTCTCTTCTCTGCTGATTGAGAGATCGAGAGGCTTCTCTTCTCAGTCGATTGAGAGATGGAGAGAGAGACAAACTCGAGGTTCAGAGACTTGAGATTGAGAGACTTAGAAAGAGATTGAGAAATGGCTGAGACTTAGAGAAAATCGAATTTAGAGAAATGCCTTTTGTGTCTGAAGTGCGGCTAGGGTATGGAGGAAAAGGAAAATCGAATTTAGAGAAAATTTAGAGAATGGCGGAGAAAAAGAGGGAAGTAACTGAAAATTTAAAGGGAACGGCGGAAAAAAGAGGGAAATATGCGAAAATTCAGAGAAAATTGGAGGGAATTTGTTTTTTGTATCATCAAATTTTTTGTAGCCAATTTTATTCAGCTATGATTTTAAAATTTATCAATAAAATTTAGAATTTATTTTTTGAATCCAGATTTTAAAATTAAAATTAGTAATCCCAAAATAGTAATTGGAACATTAGTAACTTTGATTTGATCACTATATGCATATATATTTTCTACTCTCTTTTTATCACTAAAATTTAGGATTTAATTCTAGAATCCAGATTTTAAAATTAAAATTAATATAATATGTGTTTGCAATGAAAGCACAACTTATTTTTTTTTCATTGAATAGAATCTAGTAGTATTTGAGCTTGGATGTAGAAATGGAAAATTAAGCATCATATATTTTATAGATTAACTACAGTATACAAAATGCATAAAATCAACTCAATCGTCAATAAAACTCATATCAATTTGAGTAATCCCAATAATTAAAACACTTTAATTTGATCACTATATGCATATATATTTTCTACTTTCTTTTTATAAATATGGCAGAAATATCAAAAATAATTCTTTCCTAATATAAGTTTGCTAATTTATGGATATAAATAAATCTATCCTACTATTTTTTGATGTATTTAAATAATTTAGAGAAAAATTGGATGTACTTTTTTTTAAATAATCAAATTGATTTTTTTAGCATCCAATTAAAATTAATATATTATATGTTTTTGCAATTAAAATTAATCATACATGCAATTTTTTATCGCAATATGGATGTTTATTTTCTACTCTCTTTTATTAATAAATTTTAAAATTTTATTTTTAGAATCTAGATTTTAAAATTAAAATGAATATTTAGTAATTTGGCAGTTGAGCAGTACCAACATTTGGCATGATTTCCTTGGTACATTTATGAGTCTATGTACCTCTGTATGGTTTATCCTCCATGAAATTTGTTTGAATTAAACTAAGAGCTTTAATATGATAAGGATGGCACTCAAATCTGTACAGAAAGGTGATGTGAATTGTGAAGAAAGAAGTAATTCATTGATTCAGATTTGAAATCAATACTAGTTAACACTTGCTTGTGTGAGATTAAAATGAATCTAGATTTATCAATAGATTTTAAAATAAAAAAATTTATCAATATAACGGATTTTAAAATTAAAATTTTTTTTCTTGTGAGTTGTGAGGAGAACTCAGGACATGAAAAGGAGAAAGTTAAGTGTTCATTTCAATATCAATTAATGCACTCTCCAATGTAGAAAAATTTAGAGCATACATGTAACATGTTCGTTTTCAACATTGTAATAAAATATAATATCAAAATATTAAAATTTGCAATAGATATTTTATAATATTAAAATATTAAAATTCACTAAAAAAATGGCCTATCTCAATTGATCATGTAATTGTATTATATGTACCAGTCAATATCGTAATTTGATTGCTACTTGAAATAGCTGAAAAAAATCAGAATTAATAGAAGGTGGAATCGGCTTTGGAAACTATGGACTATGGAGGCGCAGCAAATGGCAACAAATGCATTGATGGAGGCGCAAATGCCAGATGGAAGAGAAATACCTACTTTTGTATTTGCACCAGTTATAGAGAAAAACAGGTGCTAAAATTATCATTAAAAAATAAATAAATATATTAAAGTGATGTGAACCGGTTATTACAAGAAACCGGTGCAAAATTTTCATTCAAATTAGCACCGGTTATTATATAATAACCGGTGCAAATTGGTTGCGCACCGGTTTTTATATAATAACCGGTGCTAAAGTTAAAAAAGATTTGCACCAGTTTTTCCAGAAAACCGGTTCAAATTGTTTTAAATTTTATTTTTTAATCCGTTAATTTATGAAAACCGGTGTTAAAGAATTTAATAAAATATCGATTATGCCACTGAATTTTTTTTGCACCAGTTATTTAAAAAAACCGGTGTTAATGAGGCGGTGCTAAAGGCCTTTTTTGTGGTAGTGTAAATGAAAAGGAATGATGATGATGTTGGACAAATATTTTGAAAATTGCCAAAAATAAAACGCGTCACCTAAAAAATAATGAAAATAATGCTAAAGAATGAATGATCTTAAGTAATTCAGCTGAAATACTAACACTACTACAAAAAAATGAAACTTCCGATCTAAACTACAACATCACTACACTACAGTTGGCATCAAATCCAGTTATGAGTTATGGTATGTGATGTCTTAATCCAATTCTGGTTTAGCATTTAATCCGGCGAAAATATATGTCACTGTCATAAACTTGTGACTTTGGTGGCTGAGTTGAAAGTCCATTTCAGTCAGTCATGTATTGCCAGCTACAAGGGGTGTACCTTGTTTCCTTGACCAAATAAACATATGACAAGGTGTGCAAATGTCTGGTTCCACAACTAGTGTACTATATGAAAAAATTTGTCAAACAAAAAGGAAAACCAAAGCATTAGAGAACACTTGAGTGCAACAGGGGACCTGGGACCAGTTTATGGGAACAGGTCTATTTTTTTGAAAGTGTAGTCGTGCAGAGAACAGCTTTTGGATATGGATGTTGCTTTTGCAACTACAGCTTTGCATCGCATAAACTACAAGAAAAAGGAGATTGGGATTCCTTTATTGTAACCTTTCCATTTTTCTTTTCAACTTTTCCTAACGTAGATAACATTTTGTTCCCAACAGTAGTCTTTAAGCACACTTCAGCCCAAAAGAAAGAAAAAGAATGACATGTTTAAGTATACTCCTCTCCACTAATATCTTGGATTTTCTACAAACGGTTAAGGGTGGAGCAATTGCTTACACTTAGCCCTGTCAAACGTGCCGAAATAGCACGGAACAGTCCATTCCGTTTGTCGTTCCGTTAAGAAAAATGGTACAATATTCCATTTCGTTAACCGTTCCGTTATCAAAATGACACAGATTTTTGTTTCGTTATTCATTCCGTTTCACATATTACACTGATTTTGGTTGAAAACGAGGCAAGACGGTTCGAAACGATATAATTTCATATTTCATTTGTCGTTACGGTATTGAAACGAAACAAAAGTAAGTGCCGTTAACTGTTCCGTTTCTTGTATACGGAACGATATAACGTTGAATCTCATACCGTTTGACAGTCCTACTTACACTTCCTTGGAGCTGGTTTAGCAAATCCTAATTATTTTATTGGTTCGACTGGGCTAGAATTATTTGACGTACACTGTCATTTTTTTCATTATGCATATATATTTTTGAGAGAACAATCTTGTAATTTTCATTCGCTGATTAATATTATCGACTTTGATACCGTTTCAATTTATTGATTCATGAAATGGTCGGACATTGTTAGGCTCTCGATCTGCAGTCATTTCCAAGATTGTACCTCTAAAAAATATATAACAACACTGGATTATCTTGATTGCAATTTTTGTCGCACATTGAAATGAAATTTGCTTAATTAAAGATAGTGCCTAGCACGATTCAAATAAAATTGTTTTAATTATTTATTTTATTTTGATACCATTTAAAAGTTGCACCAACAAACCATATCCTACTTCTAAAGAAAGCGCATATGAAAATTACAATATGTGTTGTCATAATTTCATATCATAGTATTATCTATTGATTTTAAATCCCCTAAACTATTAAAACTAGATTATAAATTATGTATTTTTTTCAAAACTATTTAAACATATTGTCTAGATCAGCCGCTATTTTTTTAAGAGAGCAAAAGTTGACATTTGATCAGGTATATTCTACCCGATTCATTGTAGGGGAGTGCAACTTGCAAGCATAGAATTTGTGAAAGCTAGTCTTGTATCTTGTACTCAAAGAACTCTCGCGGAACCTTAAAACAGAGGGACCAAACTACATACTCCAAGAAAATACAGAGCCAAGAAATTAAGAACAATAAATGAGAACTTTCTGTTATCTTCTTCTCATATCTCTATTCACATCTCTATCAAATGCCTCCATTGTTGAAGAAACCTGCAAGAACATCTCATCTTCACATCCCAACATTGCATATGATTTTTGCGTGAGTTCCTTCCAGTCCTATAATGCTACCTCTCAAGTAGCTGATCAACGCACTCTTGCTATAATAGCCTCTCGCTTGGCAAATTCCAGCGCAGCCAAGACAGAGGCACGCATCCAAGAGTTGATGGACAAGGAAAAGAACCAGCCGAGAAAGAACCGGCTTGATGTGTGCATGGAGGTACATTTTTTTTAGACATAATGTATGAAATAGCATCGTTTCTCACCTTTGCATCGTAAATTAGTGAGAAAACTTTGGGACATTAACAATTATATCATGCATGTTGTTGTCTGCATATACTCCGCAAGAGAGCCAATTTCTCCTATAAGACATCACACTTCATGAATTGATGTTGGTAAGAACTAAGATGTATATATAACTTGATGACAAAGAGATGTTGCATGACTGAATCTCTTTCTTTCTTTTTTTCTTAAGGCTTGCATGACTGAATCCTTGTACAGGATAGCATATATGCAAAATTGGTCATTTTAGCTGGTACGAATAACATATGAATGGGTTTCGTAAGAGAAACTTCATAGCTTTATCAAATAGACTCCTTGCTTTCCTTTTACATAAGGTTAAATACTATATCGTCAAAGATCTACTATAGTGTGTGTGTATATAGATTTTTGCTATGGTGAGTCGCGACTCATTAGAGGGTCTGTAAGTTGCGCTCAAAATTCCTAGATCTGGTTCAAAATGACCGATCCAAATCGTCCAATACGATTTCTCTATTGAAATCTCCATGCATATCAAATTTTATATTTTTTCAAAATTTTTAAGTATTTTTTTAAAATTTTAGAAAATCGTTAATTTAATTAGTTCTGGATCGTTCAAAAACAATAGTTTTTAAAAATCTGAAAAAAAAAATACTTACAAATTTCAAAAATATATAAAATTTGGTCTGCATAGAGATTTCAATAGGAGAGATCATATTTGACGGTTTTGGATCGATCATTTTGAACCAGATCTAAAAGTTTTGAGCGCGACTCACAGACCTTCTAATGAGTCGTAACTCACAATAGCAAAATTATATATATATATGCGTACCTGCCACATAGAGAGTAGTTAGTGGAATGTTTTAGTTAGTACCTGATAACTGAAAACCGCAGCGAGATTGACTAATATCTAAGCACAACATGAAAGCTCAAAAGCCAAAACAACAGAATCTAACAATGGTCAAGGGTAATATCTGCAAGAGTTTGATCAAGGTGTATTAATTGACCATATACCATTTCTTTCCAAATAACAGGAGTATTCAAATGCAATAGACGAGCTGGGCAATGCGGAACAGGCAATAGATGCTAAACGAGATACGGATGCACAGGTATTTCTAAGCGCAGCATTGGATGCGGCGAGTAACTGTGAGGATGCATTTGCCGAGGCAGAGGAAGCATGTCCTCTAGAGACAGAAGATGGGGAATATGGCCAGATGGCAGCAATTGCACTAGCAATTGTAGCAGCATTACGCAGATGATTTCATATATAGATACTTATTCTAGAGGAGTACCAATCTGGTACGAGGGAATCAATCTGGTTGAAATCAAATTTAACAACTGCTTTTGATGTCCCTAATTATAGACCTAGAGGGGATGAATAGACACAATTTCAAGTTTACAAACCGATTTGGTCAATTTTTTATTCAATTCAACAATTCACACAACCAATGCACAAACAAGCAAGTGATAATAAAGTAAATAGAAAAGAGAAAGAGAGAAATGACACGCGATGTGATTACGGAGTTCCGACCCGCTAGGAAAGGCTAGTCTTAGTCGTACGTCTCCGGGAGTTTAGCAATCACGAAAAGGACGCGCTCCGTTCTATTCTACTATGAACGTGTCTACAAGTGCGAACTGAATCACTCCGTCATAAGAAACTCGAGGTGAATCGGCCTAACCTCTTATCTATCACTCAAAAACACCAAGGAATGATGCTCACAATCAAAACACTCTATAATTTGGCTAAACAAGCTAAGGGTTTGATTTGTGGCAATCTAATCCTATTGGTTTTGCTATTAAAATGCTCAAGAACAATCAAGGATCAGGTCTAGGTATTTTGAGCTCAAAGACAACAATTTGGCAAGGTGAACAAGAGAGAGAAACAGTCCCAAAAGAGGTTATATTTATAGAGAGCGTCAAGAGCTTCAAAACAATACAATTTTCTGTCGTGCGTTACACAACTCAATATTGCGTTGTGCAACGCACAGCTAGTCGTTATAAAAATGCCAAAAGACTGAACTATCCGTTATCAGTGTGTTACACAATGTAATACCCCGTTATGCAACGCATTAAATAACCGTTATGATAAAACAAAACGGATAAGATATTCGTTTGAGTTGTCAATGCGTTACACAACGCAAAGGGCCTGTTGTGTAACGTCTAGCACTGACAACTTAACAACTACAAAGGTGTCAGACGCGTTGTATAACGTGTCATTTGCATTATACAACGTCTCAAGTTTCAAGTCAAATGGTCAAGACTTGTCAGACACGTTATACAATGCTGAGGACCCATTGTGCAACACACATTAAATGGCATTAAATGAGCAGATTTTTGCGTCAAAAGAGAGCGAAAAAATTCAGAGAAAATACAAAGGAAAGTTGTACAATGTTTCTCTGCGTTGTACAACGTTTTTACATTTGCTTAAAAAAAGGCGTTGCACGACAGGACAATAGCGTTGCACGACGCTTCCAATACGTCACACAACGTGATATGGCGTTGTGTAACGCACTGTTTCTGTCACAAAAAGAAACGAGAAGTTCAGCATAGTATTAGTGCGTTGTATGACTTGAAATTGCGTTATACAACGCACTGGTCCTGAGAACGAGCACTTTACCAACAAACTCAAATGGATTGAGTTTAACACAGAAATAATCTACCTTAAAAGCTCAAAAACCCTAAACTAAATCTTGATAATCTTCATGACTCATCTGGCTCTTGTACAGCAATTCTTGAGAAATTGTCTAAGGAAACACTTGAATTTGAGAGGTTAGTTGTTCTTAGGTTGTTTTACAAATAGACAAATTAAAGGTTTAATTGTTTAAAGCAACAGCTTTCTATTCAGATTTTACTCTTTAACTTGTAGGCACATAAGCTATTTTATTTATAGTTACTGTCATTATTGACTAAATAGTAAAGTTTAATTAATTAGTTGTTAATCTTTTCTTAACTTATAGCACATTTAGATGGACACTTCGCATCAAAAATTTCTCATGATAGTGTTAGGAAGTGGTTAGGATGCACAATTTTATTTTTATTATAATTAATAATCATAAAACAAGCAAACAACCACAAGAAAGGATCTTGCGAGCATGTAACACATCAATTAACCAAGAAAAAAGCGATTATGGATATACCTCTTCAACAATCGTATCAAGAAGGAAAAATCCAAGACGTAGGAGTTGGTGCGCGTGTTGCGCCTCTCTTCCTTCTTCTCCAATGGATGACCTCGAGTCCACCAAAAGCTCTAACCAAATTCTAGAGGTTTGTGCTAGCAAACCCTAGAACTGGGCTAATTCCTTGTTGTATTTCTTCACAAAATTAATTATTTAATTTGTGGCTAATATTCAACACATGAATTCCTAAGGAAGAGCAATAATATGAGAGAGCAATGGAAGAGAAAAATCTGATATTTTTCTGTAATTTCCATCCATATTAATTAGAGAGAGAAAAAGAGGTTAACGCTAAATTTAGCGGTGCTGTTTCCTTAATTAACAGCCCTATATTTAGGCATCCAAACCTCATCCTTCTTTCACCCAATATGAACAAAATTGCCCCCTATATGCTGGCCACGAGATGGCCTAATTTAGCCATTTTATTTTGTTATTTTGCTCTCATATTAACACATTAAATCAATTATTTAATGGTCTAATTAAATTGCTTTCTTATTAAGCTGAATTTTCAATTCAACCAATTAAAATATGTTGAATAAAATTAATTATCAACTTATTGATAATTATTTTGGAATTAGCAAATGCATTAATTTATTTCTATATGATCCCTTTGATTTAATTAATTATAACAGTTCATAACGATATATAATTAATTAATCAACTTATCATATTTTCATCGCACTTGCTGCTGTGAATAAATAAATAATGCACTGTATGGTTAAAACTTTATTTGTGTGACCCTTTGAGGATTTATGTTATGTTGGCCATGAAAATAAATCGTTATTTATTTCCAATAATCATAAGCGGTATCTAGCAACACGTTATGACTCTCAATTCACATAAATAATGTACTGATACAAATATTCAAATCCTGCATAAGAAATAAAAGTATTTCCTTGTCCGATTCTTATGTCACATGATATCATCGTATAATCCAAGATAGGAATGTGTCATTCTTGCAGATTATACGTTTCTTGATCTAGAGTTGATTGCACAAGTTGGCCAAACAATCCAACTCCATCAAGGGGCCCAAACAGATACATCACTCACTAGGTATACTAATGAGGGACATACGGTTTTCTTGATGAACAACTTTTTCCCGCACAATTCAAGAGAACATAGATAAAGTCCGTATAGCAGTCCTTATCAGGAATCAACGGTAGACGATATTTATAGAACCTATCCTCATGTGGAAAAGTTGAACCATCTCAAACTTAGAATCAAACTCATATGAAATAAACAATGACACATAACACAATCCATATGTTTATTTCATTGGGTCAAGTCATGTGCTATGTTCCAATAACATACACATATGCAATTAAGTTGGTAACTCTTTACCTATGATTTGTAGAACTTAATCATCACTTAACTTGCGTACTAATCTTATATGATAATTAATGGTCCTTGTTAATTATCAAGATTATGGACAATTTAGATTTATTATTGTCATTCTAACGAATGATCCACAGAGATCCACAATTCAGATCCTCAACCTGAATGATCTGTCAATAATAAATCCTAGGAACAAATGATCAAATAACATCAATAACATAAACTAATATTTAAGTCATTAAATTATTGACTTCTAGGACATAACTCCAACAGATAGCACATGCATAGATTTCATTTAGCGTATCAATTCAAGATGGCACAGTAGAATTCAGCCTTATAAGGTGCAAAGCTTTCATTAGTATACAAATCTATTATTGAAATCATGAATGGTTGCTGAAAGATCAGCCAGCCAACTATAGGAAGCCTTTGAAAGAAAAAAGACAATGCTGGCCAAAACCCAATGTTTAATCAGGTACGTACGTATAATAAATTGCATATGTAAAAATAAATATACAATACAAAATGAAAATGTATCATATGGGAAAAAAAAAAGGGAAAATAAAACCAAAGAACTGTGAGGTCAATAATCCAACAGTGGATTTAAAAATCTCGAAGCAACTAAGATGATTTTAGTAGAAACCAGCAGCCCACCGATTATGTGGGAATAAGAAAGAAAATTTGAGACGATTTTATTAGACAGCGATTTTGGTATGATCGGAGAGGATTATTTTATTTTTCTCTTTTCTTTACTGTGCGTACAAATTAAGAAAGAATAAAAAAAGAAAGTAACCATCCAACGCCTTGATCCTTTTCTGTAAAGGAGGTCCAACTCTTTGTCTGAAATACAGATCTAAATCGTACATCAGATCAAGTTGCACAAGATCAACGGTCTATAATGATGTTAACACATGTTAGAACTCCTTTTATGAAATTATTATGATCTTATTTTGGATGTTTTTATAAGTATTATAGATATATACAAGAGCACTAGTTATTGTATTGTTTCGATTGATTCAGAACAACTACTACAAATAAAACAATAACTAATGATGTATATTCTGATAGCACAGATTTATGTCTTAACAAATTTTTATGAAGGAAGAAAATTATGAGAAGCAATTTGGCCTACATGCCCGTCTTTAGGGGATCCGTATCCTCTGCCCATCTCTTGTTCTAAGCCGTTCGATCGAAATCGACGGCCGGATGTAAAGCGCTAAGAGGTTATCTTTTTTGGCGTTAGTTTCTTGAACTCTCCGTCTCTCCGTCTCCTCTTTCTTCTGGCCTTCGCTCAGAACTCTCGAAAACCCTACACAAGTCTTTCTCTCCTCACTCCGTGCTTTGATCAGATCATCGCTCCTCTCCTCCGACTTGGCCGCATCCTCTGATGTCGCTTATTGTGATCCGTCATATCAAAATCGAACGACGCGCAAGATGGATCGATCCCCTTCTCTCTTTCTGCTGTGCCCCTCCCCCGAGTCCCAATAATTAAAAAAAAAGGAAAATGTTGTCCAAACGAGATTAAATCAGTCCGATTTACAGTGATTCCTCATTCCCTGTAAATCGTAGATTGAAGAATTTCGCCTCTGATCCACTTCGCTCCCTTGTGTTCTCGATCTCGACAAGTAATTTGTGAATTTTTTAGTTCTAATTTTAAAAATCCGTTCAATTTGATCTCCCATGCTTTATTTTCCTAAAATTTGTGCATTTGGCTTGAAATGAGTATCGCACCTTCTAAAAATTAGCTTGATATTAGACAATCTAGAGAATTACAATTGGCACAAATCATCGGATGTTGTTGAATTTGCTATCTTCTGATAATTTTTGCCTTCTAAAATTGACTTGTGATGCTGTTTATTACTTATTTGTATTAATTTGCATATTGTAACTGTTCGATTTTGGGCTTGCAATTTGGGCACCTACTTCATGTACTAGTTGAATGTAAGCAATTCACCATTTTATATGATTCTCCTTTATTAAATGTACTAATTGAATGTATCTTGGAGAGATTGGAACTTGTCCAATACCGAATAATTTTCCTCAAGTTATAATTAAGTCTACAGCATTTGTAAAAGTAGTTCTTAACATTTATTTTTTTATTACTTTTAGCTAAAGAAAGTAGAAGGAAATGGTACAGAGATAATAGACTACGAGGTTCAAAATTGAGAAGATGACGACTTGGTTAAATTGCAAGAGGACTTGGCCAATAACGAAAAGGAAGACTTCGTATGTCAGACTTCATTTTGTACTTGCGAAACTGATTTGTAGTATATGTCAGACTTCAATTTTTTTATTTGCATTTGATAAAATTATTAGATGAACGAATGTTGTTATATGTTAGACCTTATAGTTGTATTATCTTTAAAGTGTTGTTATTTTTCTAAGTTTTGTGATGTCCAATTAGTGCAAAATCTGTAATGTCCAGGTTTTTCTAATAAGTGTTGTATTATGTTTTTGTATCTGAATATCAAGACAAACTGGAAACATGTTCAGAATTGCACAAGCTTTTTTTAATAAGTGTTGTTTCTTTCTACCCCTGATATACTCCATTGTATGTATTATTCAAATAAATGCCCTATCTTATTAATCAATTACTGAATATCAAGACAATTTTGATTGATTCAAACTAATCCTGACCAGCAAGCCAATATTAGAGGTCTTGCAACATTATAATTTTACCAGCATCATAAATATCAGGAGGCCTGTACAGTAAGCAAACTAGTATGTAAATATCAAAGCAAACTTGATACGAACAGAGATCAGATCAATACTAAATATTCATAGCAAATACAAAATACTTCCAAATACAAAGATTGTGCCAATACTAAATATTACAAGAGCTTATAAACTTTTTGCAAAAAAATACACCGAAAGAATTGAGAATCTAATAACACACAAATACATAGTATTAATTCATTCATTACAACATACAACTAATTTTGTCTCTTCCTCATCATTACTGAGGGGCCAAAAATACTCTCTCGCCTTTTTGATAGCATAACCTCTGTACCAGCACTCGATGATGGAGCAGGTGTACCAGAACACACTGGTAAAGGTTCTGATGATAGCGCAAGTTTACCAGTACACAATGGTAAAGGTTCTGTGAACCGGGTTTACACAGTTAGTTAGCCTCAATAGAAATATCCTGTATCAGATTTCAGTTAGGAGATTAGCTCAGTTCTTGAGGAATCCTGTATACTAGGCCATGGTCTATAAATACATTGTAAAGAAATGTAACAGATGAGAGGAAAATCAATAGAACAAGATTCTTCTTCATATCTCTCTCTGTTCTTCTATACTTTTCCACTGAGTTCGAGGAGAGAAAATTTCTGGGCGACGACTGGGAGTGCAGACGAGCTCGATCTAGGGTTTTCTCTCTCGCTTCTTGTCCATCGCTCGATCTAGGATTCTCTCTCACTTCTCATCAGGCCGAGGAGAGTTCGAAGCACGGAGCGAGAAGAGAGGTGCTCGTGCTTGCGTAGGGTTTGAGCGAAGGCTAGAAGAAAGAGGAGACAGAGACGGAGAGTTCAAGGAACTAACGCCAAAAAAGATAACCTCTTAGTGCTTTACATCCTGCCGTCGATTTCGATCGAACGGCTTAGAACAAGAGATGGGCACTCTGCCCATCTTATTAAGATGGGTAGAGATACGGATCCCATCCCCTCCTGCCTCCTCCGCCGACCCCACCACACTACCAGCCCTCTCTAGATCTTCCTCGACACGCCCTCTTTCCACATCTCCTTCATTCGCCCTCTCCACCTCCTTCTGCCAACACCCCCCACCCAATGTCTCTTCTCCTTCCTCTCTGTTGACTCCCATGAAAAATCAAGATGATAGAGAGATGTTCAAATCCTTGCAATTTTTCAGTAAAAATTGCTAGAACAGATTTGCTAATATCTGATCGTCGATTTTTCCCTCTTTTTTAACCTAGCTGTCGCCCCTCTCTTTCTTCCTCTTTCCCCGACCACGCCACATCTCCAGCCCCTCCTTGCAGCCCCTATTGTCGTCTCTCCGCCTCCTCGGCTCCTTGCAGCCCCTCTTGTCGGAGACTGTTAAATTTATACTGCTTATGATTCTCCTTCATAAGAAAGATCAGGTACATCTACTTCTTTTAGGTTATTACAAACATAGGTTGACAATGCCTGAATTGCTTAGTCATATCTAATTACTAATTAGTTAGGCTAACTTCTTTCACGTTCTCTTAATTAGTTGGCGGATTCAATGTCTGGTTTTGAGCATGTTCAAATATTCACATACAACCAAGTTAAATACAACAAGTTTAGCACGTCCACAAAAAGATTTAGGCCTCAATTGGTCAGGAGAAGGCGGGTTTGGGTTTGTGTATGAAGGAATAATTTATGAATGAATTGGTGCAGCCGGACTTCCTTGAAACCCATATTGCAGTAAAGGAATTGAATACTGATAGTTCGTAAGGCGACAAAAAATGGCTGCTGGGTACCTTTTGTCTCTCTTTTCATTACAACTGGCTGTGTAACTGTATTTGTTTTCATGGAATCAATTATTATAGCTATCCTTTTGTTTTTAAAATTTTTTAGGCACATAAATCTGGTAAAGCTGGTTGGATACAAAGAGAGAAAGATGTTGAAATGCCAAAAGATGAAAGGAATCAGTGAAGCCAATTGAATAACCAATTAATAAACATATAGAAGAAGTAAATTTACAGTAAAGATGTTTTTACAAAAAAGAAAAGAAAAAAGCCACCATTCTATGTAACCAAGAGTTTAAATTCAAACTAATGCTTCAGATTGGGACAATTTTAGGTACACATAATGGCATCTTCCGTCAACAAAAATAATACTGGCATATGCACCTCATCTCTTGAACAACATTAACTATGTTTTTGTTTTTAGTTGTCAGTCAATTAGGAGACTTAGAAGTTAGAACGTTTAGAGAATGTTTTCTATATGTAATGAATAACTTTATCTTTCTCAATCTCTTTTTACCAGTTCCGAGAAATGTAAAATTTGATTTTTAAATAAAAGATAATCCACACAGTAGATTCATCATTGGAGCTGTGAATTGTGATATATCTCACTGTGAATTTGTGTTCCATGTAGATTCATCATTGGAGTTGTGAACGGCAACAAAAATAGACTTTTCTCAAAGACAACTCAGAGGGGTGACTATGACAAACGTTCTCCTTACAATTCAATAGAAGTTATAAGAAATTTCATAAAAGGGAAAAAAAAATATTCTTCTAGCAGTTATACAAAATTTCAGAAGAAAAATAAATGAGAAATTAAATTACCTAAAGGCAAGGTGTGAGATGACTTAAAGTTAAATTTATATTGTTAGAAATTTTATTGCTCCCATAAAATTGATGAAGTGATGTCATCATAATAGCACTATGTGAAGATAAATCCGATCCCATGTCAGCATCATTACCAGCAACAGGGCTTGGCTGAGAAGAAATGCTATGATGAAGCAATGCAAGCCCCAGCAAGTCGCCAATATCATCTCAACCTTCTGGAACTGATACACTAGACTCAAGATATGAAAAGTTAGTTACAACCAAGTGATAAAAATTATAAAAATTGAAGATATTTGACTATGGTGCACCTATAATTAGTGTAGTGTTGTGAGTGGATAGTGAGTAATTCGAGTCTTAAGTAGTTATGTTTGTATTAACTCAAGAGTTGTGTTAGACCATCTATGTTGATCCTAGATTGCTCTTTTTACGCATCTACCTGTGAGTTCGCTCTCATGTAATTAAACGATTATTGGTACTCTTAAAAGTACTAAAATTGTTTGCTATATTTGACGAGTATTATGCTCATATAGATCCTAATTAAATTTACTTTTCTTTTCCATGTCTTATATAACTGTATTTATTTGTTTTACACATAATATTGTATGCAATTTGCAGAAGGCAATGTCATGTTCGATTATATACCCAAGTTACAGAATAAGGCACGACATTGGAGAAGGTATTTCAACTTGCAATTATTTATCTATGATGATTAAATTTGGAGTACTCCATTTATTATCACACATGTAGGGAAAATTCTATTTCAATTGACATTGTTATGCGAATAAACTTGAAATCTTCCCTCCCATCTGTACATAAATTAAATCTTGGAGTCTTTCAAGGGATTTTCAAGTTCATATTGTGTCTAAAAAATCCAAAATAAAAACATACATATTTGCAAACCAATAATAAATCATGCGCATATACATTTTGTTCAAAAAGTGAAAGAAACAATATATAGCGGCGAAGCCGCTACTACCAACCTAGTTTTTCTTAATGACCGTAAAAAAGTTTCCTATACGAAAACAGTTTGAAGTTATATTTCTGTTCGAACAGAAAAAGATAATATACAGGTATTTAGTAGAACAAATGATTTTGACAATTGCAATAATAGATAGCGGAAGTCATAACCGTCGTCTATAAAAAAAAAAGAAAAATCATCCATGTGATCTAATTAATTTTTCCGCACTATCTCTGTCTCCGCGTCCTCCTTCTCTCTACGTCCTCTCCTTCTCTACCCCTGACGTCTTTTCTTTCCCTTCCTTTCCCTAACCCTCGCGCCTTTCATCTCCCCTCCTTTTTCCTTCTCTTGCCTTCGAATATGTTCTCTCTCCCTATTTCCCTTCGACTCCACCTATCTTTTACTATCTCAGTTTCACTTCCTTTCGCCTCCACCATGTGGACTCTACATTGCTTTCTCAAAGATAAATATATGCAACCACAAAGTGAACAGTTACAAAGATGAAATGAACAAAAAATTAAAGTGTACTGATACAATAACAAAGTGAACATATATAAAAAACAAATTGAACAAATTAAACAAACAAAGCGAACACATAAAACAAACAGAGTAAACTCATACACAAAGATAAAGGCTATGTTTGGCAAGGAGCCGAACTAGCTAGTTCGCGAACTAGGCTAGTTCGGCGTTACCAAACATGGGCCGAACTAGAACAAGGCCTAGTTCGTCTCCTTGTTCTAGTTCTACCAAAACCATGGAATTAGAACTAGAACTAGAACAAGCCTTGTTCTAGTTCGCCTATTTGCCAAACATACCCAAAGTGAACATCTATACATAGAAAAATGAACATACCAATAAACAAAGTGAATATACACAACAATAAAGTGAACATATATACAAATTGTTAAATAAGAAATAAATGACCATTTTCAACATACAAAATGAACACACATAAAATAAACAATGTGAACAGATATAAAAAATAACTAAATAAGAAATAAAATTAACAGATTGATCAAACAAAACGAACATAAAATAAAACAAATTGAACAAATACAATAAAAAATGAACAAATATTAAAATTAGCGGAGTAAGAAATAAAGTGAACAAATATAATAAATAAAGTAAACACATATAACAATAAAAATGAACAAATATAAAAATAAGCAAAATAAGAAATGAAATGAGTTATTAGGGCCAGTGAGAAAAAAAAAAAGACAAATAAAGAAGGGATAGAAGGGAGCACAAATGAGAGAGGAAAGAAGAAGAGAGATATGTAGCGGGAGGAGAGATGCGAAAGGGAGGGAGGGGAGCGCGCTAAAGGAAGGGAGTAAAGGGAGAGGCGAAACACAGATGGAAGAGAGCGGACCGCGAAAGAAGGGAGGGGAAGGAGGGGAAGATGCGGAAGGGAGGGAAGAAGCATCTTGGATGAAGTCTGGATAGATGGTAAGTAGCAATTTCCTAAGAGAAATGATAACTGTCATCTGCATCGATTGTCATAATTTGAACAAAATGAACACATAAAATAGACAAAGTGAATATATGGATGATCAAAGTGAACACATACAAAAAATAAGTTTCGCCATTGTTCAGATTTTTATATGCATATTCAACTTATTTTTATTGAACTTATTTTTTTGTATGTGTTCACTTTGACCACACCTTATCTATTTTATGTGTTCACTTTATTCAAACAATGATAAACGATAATAAAACTGCAGATGACAGTAATCAATTTTCTTTTCCTAATAGATAGCATGCAATTATTAGTTGAATGCAGATCTAGAAAACAATACTTTTTTCTACGTTTGGGCTTTTAATCTGAATATGTCGAAAGCAACTGGGCCTTTTCTTTTAAATAATGAAGCTACTTACAAGAGCGTTCTACTGGGCCGTCAAAAGCACCAAATTGAAAACAATCATATATTCTCAACAAGAGATGAACAGTACGAAATTTTGTTTTCTGGTTCGTCTCTGTGTAAAATTTAATGTGGTGGGCAATTTTGCGACCGTTCTATACCTTCATCTGATCCATTTTGTTAGGGTTTGCACGGTTGGAGTTTCTACGGGAATATGGGAGGGAGAGGGCTTTTCCTTCTTTAATTTGGGTGAAATTGGTTTGCTTTGTTTTCCTGATCCAATTGTGCCAATGCCTGAGGTGGTTACGCACCATTACTCCATTAGTGGTATATTAAATACTAAATGTGTTGTTTCTATTTCTGTATAGTTCGAAATTGCTGGGATTTACTGTGTACAATTTGAAAGTAGAAAATTGAATGACTGTAAGTTGATTTTTATTGTAAATAAGATCCGTTATATATTTGATCACATGAATTGTGTTGCAAGGACAATAGAAATGAATGTTTTTTTTTTTTTTGTATGGACGTGATTTTGAATTTAATGGTACACCTACGCACTATTTAATCCTGCATTTTCGGCTTTTGTAGGTGCTCGTATGTTTTATAGTTTTCTTAAATTGTGTGATAGTTCTATGGAGAAAATAATCCCAACAGCCTTTCTTATTTTTTCGCATTTCTCAAAAAAAAAAAAAAAATGAATAAGGAAAAGCGTTCAAAATATTTCTGGTGGCTCCCATCAAGCCTGCTTTCCTTATTTTTTGTTCGGCTCTGATGTATTAGGTTCTAAGATTTTCTTGACATTCACTGTTGCGTGGGGTCCTTATTTGTTATTCTTCTTTTGAAGCGAGGGTCCTTTATTACTTGGTTTACCGGCTTGATTGGTGATGATCTTTAAATTGCCTACTTTATTTATCTATTTTTGTTTACCCCAACCAAACTTTTTTTTTTTTTTATTTGTTACATCTCACTCAATTATGTAAATCATATCTTTTGAACTGACCACCGCTTATTATGTGCAAATTTCATATTTAATGTTTTTGGTCAATGACCATCGTAGAAGATATATTCTCGACTTCAAATAGTTCACCTAGATCAATATATAGATAGTGTACATAACAATATACAAATATTTAGATTTTACAGCCACAATCCAACGTATAGAAACATCACCCCCACAAACCCCCACCAGACAGAAAAATTTATATAAAAAATATCATTCCTCAATGAAATTTATAATATTTAATGACTAGAACAAAACTGGTGCATATCCCTCATTAACAATTGGATGAAATATTACTCCACTTATAATACTTTTCTCAAAAATAATAAAGAAAACTTCTAGCTCTATCCTACCCTTATTTCTTTGGCCTACTGTCAAAATAGCACCATCAAGTAAGATAAACTAACAAATTTGAAACTATTATTTTTCTAAGAAAAAAATTACGTTTCTGCCGCGACTTATACATCTAGTTATTAATACAACTTTGAACTTTCTTATAAATCATTTAGTTCTCAATTGTTTCGAACATTAAAACAAAAATCAGAGATATTTTTACATGCATTTTATCGTTGAACTTTAAAATTATACGAAACTTTAATAGAAAGGTCAAAGTTCGAGATATACCACTTTAATCAGACAAATGCCACTGTATCTTCTTAACGATATCCAAATTGCCCTCATCATTAGATTAAATAATTAAGAAATAAAAAATTTATAAGAATATACATTTATCAAGCAACAATTATACGAAACCTCATATATTTGATAGATGTATGTTCTTATCTTGGACGAGAGGAGAAGTATCTAGAAGCGAGAAGACAAAGAGCAACAACCATCATAGGCCACTGTGGGCACGCTTGACTCGACCGAGAACTGTCTTATCGGAGGAACAAGAAGAGAAAAGGAGCGGCACAGTAGAGGTGCAGCGGAGGAGAGCTTGATGGGTATTGGATTGGATCGAGAGGGGAAAGGAGAGAGGCAGTCACAACTCACTAAGAGAGATAAGGTCAGAATTCTTGTGAGAAATGAGTTGAGGTGGCTGATCTAGGAAAAAATTATAGCGAAAAATCTTAAATATTGAGCAAAACTAAAATATCGAAGCGGAGAATCGAACTAGCTAAAGAAACTCGTTCATTCAATGCTGCGCCTTGACCCTTTCTATTAAGAGGTCCGACTTTTTTTTTTTTTTTTAGGGTGCTGACAGGAGCAGTCAACAAAGGTCCGACTTTATATCTAAAATACAGATTGAAATTGTGAATCAGATCAAGTTATACAGGTTAATGATCTATAATTGATATGACAAATACTTGAACCTTTTCTAGTGAAATTGTTATGTATTTTTCTGTGTTTTATAAGCAGTACAGATATATATATATATCCGAGGGTTTCTACAGTATCCCAAGTAGTGTTTACAAAAAATCCGGCGGGTCGGACCCGCCCCGCATTAAACCCGTCCCGGACCGTCCATGGACCGCGGTGGACCGATGGGTTAACACAAGACAGGTTTATCGCGGGTTTGGGCCGCCTTTTTTGAAAAAATCCGCGTTAACCCGTCCCGCATTAACCCGTAGACAGCCCCGCCCCGCCCCATGAACCCGTCTTATATCCGTTCTAAATCCATCTTTAGCCCACCGTAAGATCCGCCTATGTTATTATTTTATAAAATAATTTAATAGTATAGTTGGTCCCAAATCCGAAAAAAAAAGAAGAGGCAACTTTATATAATTATATTTGAATTTTTTATTTATTAAAAATTTACAAATCAAATTTAAGTAAAGAAAAAACTAAAAAAAAGAAATGAAAAAAATAATATAATCAAAAAACAAAAAAGTTTAGAGAAAAAAAAAGAAAAGAAGAAAAATGCAAGTCCAAACAAAGAAAAAAAATAACAAAAAAAAATAGTAACTCAACCAGGAAAAAAAATAACGAAAAAAAATAAAACTCAAAAAGCAAAAAAAAATGGCGGAAAAAACAAAACTCAAACATTAAAAAAAAGGAAAAAATGTTATGGAAAAATGTAGGTTTCATGGTGCGGGTTGGACCGCCCCGTCCCGGACCGTGATAACCCGCGCGGGTTACATGGTGTGGATTTAGCGCGGATTTGGGCCAAGATTTCTAGGATGGACTGCAATAACCTGCCCCGCAATAATCCGTCAATCCGTGGAGGACCGCCCCTCATAACACGTGAACCGCCGCGGATTGGACCGTCCCACCCCGCACCGCCCCGTTTGGTAAACGCTAATCCAAGCTCCTTGGATTTTTGACGGCCATTTTGTTTATATTTTTTTATCAAATTTATTAAAACATTTATTTTTCTACACAACGTAAAAAAATGTACATGATCGTCTATAGAAAAAAGTTTTAGTCGACAAAAGCAGACTCATGTGCATTTTTTTCGGATGATGTGTGGCTCTTTGACGTTAACAATTTAAAACTTTTGCTACATCAAGCACGGAAAAAGCTGTATTCAATTGTCTATAGAAAAAAGTTAGTAGGAAAAGGCAAGACCCATGTGCATTTTCCCGGATCGTTTGTGGTGTTTTTCATTTTATTTTATGCAACGTACCTCATGCAATTATAGTTTTATTATGCAACACCAAAAGATGAGTATGGGAATATACATCAAATCAAATAAATATGAGGAAAAAAGGCAGGGAATGATCAAATGAAACGATAAAAATTTAGGGGGAAGTTGGCTTTTTCCTATTAGGCCCTTCATTTTTTTTATTTACCACACTTTTATATATTGCCCGTCTATTTCTTTTATTACATATCAATAATTTATTAATTTTAAAAATTTCATTTCTTTTGTTTGATTATTTACAAGCCTTCTCAAAATTATTTTTGCATCAAATTTTGTGGATTTCTTAAAAAATTGCAAACAATCCAATTACATTTTATTTATTTTATTATTTTTAATTTTTTTTAGTTTACTTAATTTATGATATTTTTATATTTTGGGACTCAAATCACTTTATTATAAGCTTTGCTTGATATAGCCCGATTTGACTAGGATTAGTTATAATTATTTTATGCGAGTATATTTTTTTTATAATAATATATTAAGTTACATAAATCATATATGGGCCACGGGGAAATTTAAATTGCACATCTAAATATACAAAATTTATTTTTAAATTTAGTTTGTGCCATTTATTATTAAAAAATTTATAGAATTGGATATGCACTCTTTTATTTTGATTTAAAAATAAACGGTTGTGATTTGTTACTGATTTTATATGTTGGATTTCTAACATTTAGCTTGACTTTTTAAAATTGGTATTATTATTATTTTTTTGAGATACGTAAAATTTCAAAAGGTCGATAATTTTTTGATAAAAAAGAATTTTATTGGCTCGACTGACCTACAATTGTTTGACGTATAATGCCATTATTTTCAATATAGATAGGGAATTGCTTAGGATCTGTTAGAGTTATGTCCTAGAAGCCAATCATTATATGGCTACTTCTATGGTTTATGTTATTGATGATATTTGATCATTTATTCCTTGATTTATTAATTGACAGATCATTCAGGTTGAGGATCTGAATTGTAGATCTCTGTAGTTCATTTATAATTAAATGACAATAATAGATCTAAAAGGTCCGTAATCTTGATAATTAACAAGGAATATTAATTATCGGATAAGATTAGTATGTAAGTTAAGTGATGATTAAGTTCTACAGATCATAGGTAAGGAGTTGCCAACTTAATTGCATATGTATATGTTATAGAACATAGTACAGGACACGACCCAATGAGATAAATATATGGATTGTGTTATGTGTCATTATTTATTTCGTTTGAGTTTGATTCTAAGTTTGAGATGGTTCAACTTTTCCACATGAGGATAGGTTCAATAAATATCGTCTACCGTTGATTCCTGATAAGGGCTGCTATACGGACTTTATTTATATTCTCTTGAATTGTGCGGGGAAAAGTTGTTCATCAAGAAAACCGTATATCCCTCATTAATTTACTTAGTGAGCGATGATATCTGTTTGGGCCCCTTGATGGAGATGGATTGTTTGCTAGCAACTGATACAGTCATCTCTAGATCAAGAAACGTATAATCTGCAAGAATGACACATTCCTATCTTGGATTATACGATGATATCATGTGACATAAGAATCAGACAAGGAAATACTATTATTTCTTATGCAGGATTAAAATATTGTAGCAGTACACTATTTATGCGAATTGGGAATCATAACGTGTTGCTAGATACCGCTTATGATTATTGGAAATAAATAGCGATTTATTTTTCATGTCCAACAGAGCATAAATCCTCAAAGGGTCACACAAATAGGTTTTGACCATGCGTGCATTATTTATTTGGTTGTATTAAGGAATGCAACAATATGATATGTTGACTGATTAATTATGTACTGTTGCGAACCGTCATAATTAATTAATTAAGTCAAACGGATTATATAGAAATAAATTAATGCATATTCTAATCCTTAAATAATTATCAAAGTGTTGATAATTAATTTGTTCAACATGAATTAATTAAAGTAATTAATTTGAGCTAACGGGCCTATATTTAAATGGTAAATTAAAGGTCCAACTTGAGAGCAATTAATTGAGCCACTAATTAATTGAATTAGAGGACCAATTAAATAATTGATGGAGTCCATTTAGGCCCATTTTATGGCTGCCCTAGTGATGGCATAGTTATAAATTAGTTACAACTTTTTGGGAGAGTGGTTGGTCTATAAAAGGACCACTTTGGGAGTCAAAACCCTAGCCACCTTGCCTTTTTCTCTCTCCCTAATATTTTGGACGAAAATTAAAGGAAAAATTTCTGAAATTTTTCCTCTCCACCATTGCTCTCTTAAGCTCATGTGTTGAGCACATCTTGCCTCCATCCAATTAAATAGTTAATTAAGGCAAAGGGAAGGAAGAGATTAGGCTTAACCTCTCATCTATTAGTATAGATCGAGGTTTTGGTTAATACATTGGTGGACTTGAGGCCGAGACACGCGTGGTGGTGCGCACAACCTCGACATCGCCGGATTCGAGCCTCCTTGTTGCGACACAAGGAGAGGTAGCCTTCCTAACCTCTCTCTCTTGTGTGTGAATGCTTGGACTAGATCCTTCGAGGTCTAAGTCGTTTGGATTGCTTATTAAATGGTTAATTAGCACAAAAATTTGAAAACTTAGACTTCCTAACAGGATCATCTCTAAGATTCTATCATCCCTATCATCCCGATAGATAATGCATCTCCAAGCATTTAATTTATTTCCGTTTAATTCTAATTTCTTTAAAAACGCATTAATAACTATCTCATCCCTCATCCCCAACCGCACCCCATTAATTACCTCATTAATCCAATTAAATCCAGCGTCTCTCATCCCCTGACAAATAAAATCCAGCGCCCTCTCTATTTCGCTCCTTCTCCCCTTCCACTGGCACATTTTTTTTTTTTTATGAATACTAACTGTTCTAGTTAAATAAGTAATTGTTCTAGTCAAATAAGCTATTGTTCTAATTGTGAATACTAATTGTTCTAGTTAAAACACTAACTGTTCTAATTAAATAGCAATTGTTCTAATTACTGTTCTAGTTAATATTACTAACTGTTTTTTAAAAAAAGCTAACTGTTCTAGTTAATGTTACTAACTGTTCTAATTGTTCTGAAAAAAAATTGTGCTGGAATAGTTGTTATATTAACTGAAACAGTTATATGCATTAACTAGAACAGTTAGTATTCACAGTTAGAACAGTTATTTATTTAACTAGAACAGTTAGAATTCACAGTTAGAACAATTATTTTTTTAACTAGAACATTTACTTATAATAACTAGAACAGTTATAATAACTATTATGTTTAAATTCACAGTTAGAACAGTTATTTATTTAACTAGAACAGTTAGAATTCACAGTTAGAACAGTTATCAAAAAAAAAATGTGTGCCAGGAGAAGGGAGAAGAAGCGAAACAGAGATGATGGAGGGAATGGAGCGCCAGGGGATGATGGGATGAGAGGCTAATAACGCGTTAATAACTACCAGGGAAATCATCCCCATCATCCTCATCTCCTCTTTCCTTTTTCGGAATGCAATTAATCTAACTGCTGGGGAATGATGGGGATGATGAATCTAGGAGATGATTCTTATCGGCCCCGATATAGATATATATACATTTTTTTTAAAGAACAATTGCGTTTTTGTTTTATTAAAGTTTCCTAGAAACATTTTTTTTTTTATTCACCTCAATTTATCCAAGTAACAAACCAAACGACTCAAATCTTGTGATCTCACTATCAGATGCCTCTTGAGTTCCTCCAATTAATACTATTTTATGAAATGAATTAATTTATTTATTCTGATAATTGATGGCCCAATATTATTCATGTACAACATCTAATGGATGTGCAATTAACGTTTACTCTTTTCAATTGTTACCTGACCACTTAAGTCAGAAAATTAATTTGGGCTATTGACTGTTGTTTTTCTAATTTGCATCGTGCCATTAATTCTTTTCTTCATTGCAATATTAAAACGACAATTAATATTTGAATAATAATTCCTTTCATTTGCTCTTCGCCTCTTCATGCTTTAAATATTAGAGCAATTCCTTTAACAAAAAGCTGCAGAGATAATATTCGGTGCTTGATATTAATGAGCTTAATTATTATTTCAAATCCTTGATAAATGAAAATTTTTTCTATTCCAATCAAAATTTCTTAATTATTTTCAACATCGTGTCTCCGTAGAGTGACAAACATCGGGTTATCTTGATTGCATTATCGTCCCTCATTGAAACGGAACACGTTTAAAGGTAGTTTCTAGTGTGATTTGGATAAAATTATTTCAATTATTTAGTTTATTTTGTACCATTCGAATTTATATGAATTTGCATCAACACCATATCCTATACTTCTTCTAAAAAGTGTGCATATGAACATTACAAAATGAGAGAGGTCGCAATTTCATGTCATAGTCATGTATTGTCTATTAATTTTCTTACCTCTTACACCAATTTAATAAACAATAGTAATAAATTAGTTTGTCTGAAACTAGAAAAAGAAATTAACTATTTTTTGTTAAAGTTGACACTTCAAGCAGATTCTACCCGATTGATTACAGAATTTACAGGGGGATTTGCGAAAACTAGTCCCCTCTTGTGTTCTCAAAAAACTCTTGCGGACCTTCAAACCAATATTTTAAATACCATGCTGGACATCAAACTGGTGACATAAAGGGTACGAAGCTATGTTGTATGGGTGTGGGTGCGGATATCGTATCTGATACAATGCTGACGTGGGGATACGCTATTTTTCAAATATAATATAATTGCGGATGTGCGGATGTGGCCCATGTGGGAATACAGAAGTATATATTTAAAATAATAAAAATAAGTAAAATAATAATATCTAATTATTAAAAAATTATGGAAGCCATCATGATACATCAAACTTTTTCACAACATAAAATATTGAATATAATTAAGAGAAAGTTTATGATTAATAAAATATTTTTGTAAAATTGTTTTTGATAAGCAAACATTTAAAACACCTTAATGTGTCCGATGGGATTGTAGAAATTTATAATTTTTCTGTCTTTGGATCATTTGTTTGATCAAGCATGATTTATATTTAAATTTTTTTTTCAATCCAAAAAAAATCCGGGCTGCCCATTTCTAAAAACATATCTCAGCCGTATCCCAAAAATATCCGAGGTGTATCTTAACCGAATCCGAAAGTCAAATGCATTAAAATAATATAATTCGCCATGTAGAGTATCGGATGCTAATCATACGTGAATTCATATCGGATAAATCTGATAGGTGTGCAGCTTATTTGGGCCGTATATGGGTACATAACATAGTTACGGGATTTTACCGGTTTAACCGGTTGCACTGGTTCCAAAAAAACCGATGACGTCATATAATTATATAAAATATAGATACATACTAAATACAGAAAATTCAACTAAAAGATATGTAATAAACTTACTTTCAAATTTAAATTCAGAATAGAGAGATGCATTTTGGAACGAATTTTCAAACACGCAATAAACTTATCATTAATTGCAGGTGAATTTTTTGAGGAATATCCCATTCAAAATAATTCAGTTTTCTGAAAAAAAAAAAAAAAGGCAATGGTCTTCCCATTAATTGCAATATGCCAGTATCCCATAATTAGCGCCCTCAGCCAACAACGATATTCCCAAAAAAAAATTTCGAAAAAAGAATGTTTCCAAAGGAAAGTAAAGGACTGAATTAACTAAAATTAATCTTCCACCTAAAGAAAGTATCTCATAATATTAGCTAAATGAGAATGATATTCCCATTAAATGCAGGCGCATTTTCCGTACCGGGTATTTAAAGTTTTAAAACCTTGCTTAAAACAGAGGGACCAACGACATACTCGAAGAAAATTGCATAGTCAAGAAAGAATAAAAGTGAATAACCAATGAGAACTTTCTATTATCTTCTTCTCATATCTCTGTTCATATCTCTGTCTAATGCTTCCATTGTTGAAGAAACATGCAAGTGCGTATGACTTGTGCGTGAGTTCCTTCAAGTCATATAACGCTAGCTCTCAAGCACCTGATCAACGTACCCTTGCTATAATAGCCTCTCGCTTAGCAAATTCAACCGCCGCCAAGACACAGGCACGCATCCAAGAGTTGATGGAAGCAGAAAAGAACCAGCCGAGAAAAAACCGGCTCGATGTGTGCATGGAGGTACTTTTTTTAGACATAATGACAATGTATGAAATAGCGCATCGTTTCGTACCTTTGCATTGTAAATTACTGAGAAAACTTTGGGACATTAACAATTATATCATGCATGTTGGATGTTGTTGTCTGCATACTTCGCAAAAGAACCAATTTCTCCTTAGACATCGATCATACATTCATACTTCATAAATTGACGTTGGTAACAATCTCTCTTCTTTTCTTTTCTTTTTATTTATTTTATTATTTATTTATATATTATTTTTTTTGGGCTTTCATGACTGAATCTTAATGTACAAGACAGACTTAATGTACAAGACAGAACATATAGAAATTAAGTTGTTCATTATAGCTGATACAAATGACATATTTAAACGTAACATATGTAGAGCTGTCAATATTAACGTTCCGTTCCGTGTTCCGTTTCGTTCCGTCGAAACGGAACATTAAATGAAAGATGAAATGGGTTCCGTTTTCAAAAACGGAACGGAAACGGAATTGAAATTTGTTAACGTAAATGAAACGGAACACGGAAATAGGGCTGAAATCAATAGGAAATAGCGACGGAACGTTAAATGGAACAGATTTCTATTACGTTTGACGAAACGGAACGGAAATGAAACAACCATTTCGTTCCGTTACCAAAACGGAACGGAAATGAAAATGGCTGTTTCCGCTTCCGGTAGAAACGTTTGACAGGCCTAAACATATGCATGGGTTTTATAGTAAGAGAGACTTTAATTTGTAGCCTTTGTCAAATATAATTTCTTGTATAATCAAGAACGAAATAGTAGGTTTTATCACTTCTATTCTATGGTTAACTACCCCGAAAGTTTTAAAATGAAAGGTCCTTTACTTTCCCTCTTGGGTAGGAAATGATCAATAACTGACCTGGACCTTGATCTTTTTTTTTTTTTTTTTTTTCAGAAAATCAGCCATATACCCCTCTAATCTTTTCTAATTAGAAATATACTCTTCAAGTCTTCAAAATTGAATTTTTATCCAGCAATTTCTATATGTATCGGCTATTTACCCTTTTAATTAGTTTTAGTGATTAGTGATATTTTAATGGGAGTGGCTGTCCAGCATGTTGAATACAAGCACTCGTCCAACATGATAAATTTCAATTTTTGAGATTAAAATGGCTGATCCAAACCACTCAAATTGTTCTCCATAATAAAATTTCTGTTGGGACCAAATTTTATATTTTTTTCAAATTTTTTATTATATTTTTTCTAATTTTTGAATATGCTCAATCTAAAAAGTTATGATGTATAAATTGACATTTACAAATATGCAAGTATATCATAAACAACTGAATCTAACAAGGGTCCAGGGAAATATCTGCAAGAGTTGATCAAACATGGTGTATTAATTGACAATATACCATTTCTTTCCAAATAACAGGAATATTCACTTGCGATAGACGATCTGCGCACTGCAGAACAGGCAATAGATGCTGAACGAGATACGGATGCACAGATATTTCTAAGCGCAGCATTGGGTGCATCAAGCGACTGCCAGGATGCATTTGCCGAGGCAGAGGATGAATGTCCTCTGGAGACAGAAAATGGGGAATACGACCAGATGGCGGCAATTGCACTTGCAATTGTAGCAGCATTGCACAGATGATTTCATATATATGGATAATTATCTACAGGGGGTCCAATCTGGTATGAGGGAATGTTGAAAGATTTTAGTTATGACATTACTCCCACCCACTTATACTTACGACTTTAGGGATGGAAGTAATGTCATAAGTTTTTAGGTTATAATTTTTGTTGACGGTGAGGATGTAGTATTAGTAGTAGCAGTATTAGTACTAATATTATTTTTCATTACTATATTTTTATTCTCTGGTGACCTTCTTCTTGATGAGTTTCATTTCTAGCCTATCTAATTTATGTGAGACAAAAGATTTAGTTGTTGTTGCTGCTTTCTATTCAGATTTTACCTCTTAAGTTGTATTAAAGCAGGCATATGTAGGCAGTAGGCACATAAGCTATTTTATTTATAGTCATTGTCATTACTAACTAAAAATTAAGTACAGTTTAATATAATTAGTTGTGTTAATACTTCCTCAACTTATAGCACATTTAGATAGACTCTTCGCATAAAAATTTCCCATGATAGCACATGTAAAACTTTCATTTATCATATTAATTCAAGATCGCACTTTAGAATTCATCCTTAAGTTGCAAAGCTTTCATCGTTAATAATATACAAATCTATTATTGAAATAATGAATGGTTGCTGAAACATCAGCCAGCCAATTATAGGAAGCCTTTGAAAGAAAAAGGACGATTAATGCTGGCCAAAACCCAATGTTTAAACAGGGTACGTATAATAAATTGGAAATGTAAAATAAATATAGTAATCTACAATACAAAATGAAAACTTATCATATGGGATAAAAGGTAAAATAAAAACAAAGAACAGTGAATTCAATAATCAACAGTGGATTTAAAAATCTCGAAGCAATTAAGATGATTTTAGTAGAAATACAAGTGAAATGGGAAAAAGATGATTAATTACGTTAATTACTCTGGAAGATCCTGAACTTTCTGAATCCTTATCTCGTGCCGCGCGGAACTGCCGCTCAGCAATCCGAGCCGTTCGATCTGATCTCGACGGTTAGATTTTTTCGGGCCTTACAATCTGGTTACATGCACGGGGCACCCATCATCATTGGATTTAATCTGGACGGCTCAGATTGCGCGCTGCACGGTGCCGCGCGGCACTAGATTTGATTTCGAATTTTCTAGGCTGGAGGATAGTCCAGTACAGAATCAGTTTTTCTAAGTCACTGCTAAATAAAACCTCCGGTTAGATTTCTGCCGCACACCTCCAGTTGCTCATATCCCTTTCACTCCAACCAATAGCTCTATGACAGGATCAAGCTGGATGATCTCCCCTCTTCTCAATGGAGCTTTCTCTATTACCTGTCAGCTCAGGAGGATAAAAGTCATTTTAAAGGTTATTATTTGTGCATGGACCAATGTTGTGTAGCCTTCTTGGGGCCGTTTGGATGGGGCTAGAAATAGCCAATTCCTAGGAATTTGCTATTCCTAGACATAAATCTCTCTCATAAAGTTACACACTTTCCAATATTTTCCGTCTAGGAATAGACCATTTCTCTTATTCCTATTCCTAGGCGGAAAATATTGGAAAGTGTGTAACTTTGTGAGAGAGATTTATGTCTAGGAATAGCAAATTCCTAGGAATTGGCTATTTCTAGCCCCATCCAAACGGCCCCCTTAGTTCTTCCTTCCCGTGCAGATTCTCTCTCCTCACCAAAGTACATCTGGTGGGTCTAGATGCTACACAAGACCCTACCTCACCAGTGGCGGAGTCAGTAAATTTTCAAATGGGTTCGATAAATTTATAATATTAATATTATCATAAAAATTTTGAAATAAATTCATACATCTATTGATATATAAAGTTACATTTATAATCATAAATTTACATCTATTGAAGCAAAAGTTTGAAAATAAACGAGGGGTTCAACAATAAAATATCATATGATTATTATGAGGTTCAAATTAGTGTGTTTATTGATATCTCGTATTTATACTGTTATTTTGGCCAGACTTTATATCGAAATTGTGACCAAACCAATGATATTCACTGTGCTTTTGTATTTTATTCGGCAAGATTGGGTACTGCCGTGGAATTTGACTTGTCTTATAGGAACTTGGTGGATGGGACACAATAATTGTATAAAATGGAGAATTTTCGGAAAGAAAATGACTAAATAAAATCTATAGCATTGTAGAGCTCATTCTAAGCTTTCCAATGATATTTGAATCACCTCAATCGGAGTTCGGATGAATAAATTACGGTCAAAATACTATTGGTGCGCAATATTGGATGCACAGAAATTTGGACCGAATTAGTATCAATTCGGACCGAATTGCATCACAGGAAATTACAGAGGAGCTAATTCGAATCAAATCAGATGGAATTCGGACCGAATTGACATACGAGGAAAGTCATGGCTATACCTGGAAGGGGTTTTCTCTTATGGAAACGTCCATAGGTCGGTTTGCAACCTATGGAGAGGTTCCAGGGCATCCAGAGAGCCTATTTAGGCGTTGATTTTGCTTGAGGAAGGGGCAGCCACCATTAGCCACCAATCCTCCACCTCCCACCACCGTTCTTACGCCGAAAGACGTGGGATTTTCACTTCTCCACCATCATTCAATCATGGCAGCGACTTTGGAGTGGTTCTAGACGTGATGGCGGAGGATTCAATCCAACCACGGCTCTGGACTTCGGTATTTCGAGTTTGAAGGAATTCTCGGTTTATTTCTTCCTTTCTCTTGATATTTGATCGGATGGAGTTTGTATCTTACTTATTTACATTTGTAGTTTCTTTTATTAGCATGTTAGGCTAAAACTCATGTTGTCTTAGGGATAGATGTAGCTTAGGATTTGATTTGCTATGAATTACTTGTTTTGTTGATGGATGAAGCTATTTACTCGTTAGGATTTATCATTACTAGCTTGTGTTTTGAATTGCTTATTAATTGTGTTGCTTAGCGTATGAATGGCCATATGTGTTAGGACTTCAACATAATTTAATAAACAAAACTTGCACAAGTATTTCGAGGTAGGTAAAAAGGCGAAAGTTAACCAACGATTAACCAAAAGTGAAAGTTTCTATTTGAACGACGGTTTAAAGTAGATATCTCACAAAAAATTAACAAGTAAACTCGAGTAGGTCTACCAACACACAAAAGTTGAGGTACAATACACTTGATGAGAGTTAACACTAGGTTCTATACCAAATACCATGTCCAATAGGCAACAGCAGAGGACTAGAGAGTTTAGGTATGGCTAGATGGACCTTTAGCTTGAATAGATCAATAAACAAGTAGAACGTAGCATTCACGTAGTGGAATTCGGACCGAATTGGTGAGACAGAATACAACAGTGCTATGTCTCGCGACCCTGCGACTAAACCAAAGTGAAATCGAACACTAAGACATTTTTAATAACATATTTTAAACCCTAAAAACACCAAAAAAATATTAGTTTTAATTGTTTTGATTTTATTTTCTCTTTTCTTTAATTGTTTGATTTAAATAAAAAATACCATAAAGATTTATCATCTAGCTTTAGCAAACAAATATGATTAGTATTCATCACCGTCTCTATGGGATTGACGCCCTAGTTTTACTACGAACGTCTATTCGAGTAAACAAGGTTATTTTTGTTTGACCTAGGTTTTCACCTCGATCATTTATAAAAAAAATCATGTGGTAAATATACTTTTATATCCAAAGTGGTATATTTTTCAAAAGAAATGTGGGGTCAATTGACCCACCTTGGTTGCATGTGGCTCCGCCACTGTACCTCACCCTACATGCAGCTGTCAAGTGTCTCCTTTCCCTTGACTAATAATCAACAAATTCTGGAGGAACTCACAGTCTTTTGAAGAATCGGATCTAGACCCGATTGAGCCACCGGATTTTGAGCGGCTGACCAACTCGATCCAAAACTTACGGAGGAGAAAACCCGAATTTTGAACTCACAATCTGGGAGACTATCCTCTAAAGAAGTTTAGAGTTGATAACCGTCATCTACGAAAAAATCATCCACGTCATCCAATCCTTCCCTCCCCTCCAGCAACGAGCTCCCTTCCCTCCCCTCGTCATCCAGCGACACGCTTACTTCCCTCCACTCTCTCGCGTTCCCTTCCCTCATTCCCCCTCGCACTCCCTCCTTCGCGCTTCCTTTTCTCTGCCTCACCTTCTCCTCTCATCTCCTTTCTTTCTTTCTGTCATCAATTTTTTCCATCTCTTTCCCACTAGCTCTGTCTCATTCTATTCAGCCTCTAACATATGCACTCTGTCTTACTTTTTTAAATGCATATATACTGTCACACCCCAAGACCGGGGGTGCCGATAGCCGCCGCGAATGCACGCTTACCTTCGCGCACACACGCAAGGCGTATTTTAATTTTTTACTTTATTTTTTTAGAATAAATAAATGAATAATATCACGCAATCAAAATACAGTTTATGAAATTCCAAGATATAATTATATCCGTGAATCAAAACCCTCAACGTGATGCTTATAACCAAATTGAAATATTTGCATATAATTAGAAATTGAGAATGTAGCTAACTGTATGCAACTAGAGAACAATGTTGCATGTGCATAATTTAAACAAGAAAGGTTCATGTATATAAAGATACAAGTAGACAAAAGTAAAAACCAATGAGACTAACATTTTAGACTGTTTTCAAATATATGGATGCATGCAATTTAGTATACATAACCACCATTACCTCACTACACATGCTCCTAACATTCAAACAGAATTCTCATATAAGTATTGATCTAAATAATTTAAAATGAAATGAATGCAATTACACACAAGATGTAAATTTTCTCAAAATACAAGTACACAAATATCTTAGACGTGAAAATTACAAGTTCCATATGAGTAACACTAGACATAGCAATTGTAGTTCGATACTGTATGATATAAGATAACCATAGTTTTCACAATATCCATAATCTAGATGTGCAAGACAACTAGTTCATAGAGTACATACAACATACAATTCTCAAATGATATTCAAAAATAAAAAGTTACCTCTAACTAGTCAAGAACCAAATTAACATATTCCTCTAAATATTTACAAGTCATATGTATATACATGTTTTATCCAAAAGTACAAAAGTCCTCACAGTGTAACTATAACATAAGGAGGTTACATGTACATGCAAGATAAATATGATGAAATTGGATTAATTGAAGTAAAAGTTGATGACACAAGCATCAAAGAGGATAAGTTCAAATTTGTATAAGCACAACTACATAATTTACATATACTTGTACTACTTGAGCATATACTAACTGCGCCACCACCTCATAATCATAATATGATGATTTGCATAGTTTGAAACATAAAAGTTATATATAACAAACAAAAGTACCAGCTTAGCAGCTTAATATTTCAAAAATATGCAGTCATAAATACAAAGACAACTACTAATAAACAAGTTTGGCTTCAAACTAAAGGCACTACTTGGAGTTCACATAATACTCACCAAGTGACAATAAAATGGCTTAATCTTTTACGGCTCTGACCCCGCTCGCTAGCCCTGGAACCCACAAAAGTGGAAGAGTGAGATAAATAAAATTTATTATTCAGTTCCAGCCACTTGAATTTTAAATACAAGTTTAGGAACTAATTACATTACTGAGTAAAAATACAATTTACAAATCAAGTAGATAAACATTTACCTTTATTTCAAATAAGATCAACAAGAATAGATTAAACCAGTTAATGCAATATGACATGAGCTCGGCACCACTTCAATATCAATTCAAATTCCAAGTATAACAAACACCAGTTCATTTGATTGGACATTCATCTAATATGCAAGTCTGGTTTCATATGTCAATAGTAGAGTCAAATATGTCGCTAGGCTCCTTCTATGAGGACTACCAACGACCAATTAGATATGCTACGAGTCTCCTTCTCTGAGGGTTGCCAATGGCCAATTCAATTCAGATATAATTCAATCAATAAAATCCAAATGTACAAGCAAGCTGAGAACACTCACACTCCGGTCCATTCTAGACTAGACCTACTAAGTCCCGGTACAAGCGCTTATTACACGGTGCTTGGTAGGATGGGTCATGACTCCACCTCCAAACATTACGAGTGTCTATCTCAACCACATAAGCTGTACTTACCTCAATCAAATCACATTTCAATCGGATACCATTCAATATGCCTCTGTACAATCATGCATTATTTACATATTCACAAATTAATCAGATTTTCATGAATGCAGCAATTAATGAACACAACATGCAAGTTGCTAATTAAATCTCTACATTTGTTTATGTGTATAAAATTTAAATTAAAACTCAAGTGGAATCCGTACCTGATAACACAATAAATATTAGCAAGCAGACAATTAATCATATGACCCTCAGTTGTACCAGCCATATCTGGCTTGAAAACCTGTCCTGATTCTACATAAACAAATACTAGACTAAGTCCTTACTTAAGCAAGCAAACAATAACAATTCATATTCAACAAATTTGTAGATAAAGTTAGGGATTTGATTAGTTCTCTGGTTATACCATAAAATTATATTAAACCTTATTAGTTGTACCAGTAGATGATTTCAAAGACTAGATAGTGGTTAACAATGCTAGAAATCAGTACAAAATGGTAAAACAATAGTGCTGGACAATTTCTGGTACAACCAGTGAAGGGTATTTTTGACAGTTCACAAAATTATTTTTATTTTGTGAACGGCTAAACGGAATCGAATAAAAATTTAACTGTGAATGAAAAATGATAGGATGCATCTCCTGTAAAAATTTCAAAACTTTTGGACATACGGATTAATTATAATGAATTTTCGAAATCAGACAGAATCAGGTTTCAGAAAATCTGTTCCAGAAAATTGTGCCAGCAAATATGTCTGAAAGTTCATGCCTTGAAACCCTTCAAATAAATCTCTAAAAATTTTGTAAAAATTACAGAAGTTTCCTCTGGATGTCTATTTTCATATCTAAAAGTTTCAAGTCTTAACTAATAACAGAGAATAAATGAAAAATCAAAAACTCCAAAGGGGTCTGTCTGTTCCAGAAAATTGTTTTCCAAAACTTGACCTGATTTCAAAAACCTTGTAAAAATACCAAATCAACTCAGAAAAATTCATATTAGAAACCAAAATTTTGGTCTGAAAGTCTTGTTTCATATAAAATTTGCAAAAGCCTAAGAATCTTTCAATAAGCTGTAAAAATAATAGCAGAAACCAAATATCCACTGTTGGTTTTCAGAAAATTCTCAAATAACTTAAGGAAATACTAAGAGCTAGAACAACTTGTTTTAAATTAAAGATTTAAAGCAGAAGTTACTGCTTGCTTAGTAAATTTTCGTGGCCAATCGGAGGTACATGAAATCGACCAACCCCTTTTTCCGATTCTGCCCTGTAAGCGCTAGAGAATCTGCCGCTCGCTGGAAATTTCTCTCAACCTTCCGAAAATTTTTAAAGAGGATTTGATGCACCAGTTGAAAGAGATTAATGAGGTTAGAGAAGAGAAAGAAGAAACACAAATGATGGAGAAAAGGGATGTGCATAGGGTATTAGGTGCGTACAGGAACCAGTCAAAAGATCAAGAGATATTTCTCAAGTTCTATGCTACCCTACTTGTACATGGTGCATGGTTAATCAATTGAACCCAAGATTAGCATTACATGTAGGCTCCACATGACATAGAGATTATAATGGACAAGGGTACCAAGCAAATGAAATGGAAATGACTTTTCCCTTTTCCTTAAAAACGTCAGCCCAAAGAATGAAAAGTTCTATACATATTTTTTAAATTTTTTTTAATATTTCACTCTACAAATCATAATCATTAAGCACGTAAATAATACAAAAAGAATAGTTATAACTTTTTACAATACAAAGTAGAAACTTAGAAATTTTCATATTCTTATTCCAAATAACAGTGAATATATAAGTTTAAACTTCAGTAAATAGAATCACACAACTTAGAATTTCAGTCATGAATTATCAAAATTTCACTAAAAGAAAAATAAAAAAAATTGTAGAAATTCAGTCGTCGAAATTTTACAAGAAATTCATAAATAGCAAAAAATTTCATAGTGTCACATATACGACAATAAATTGAACATATACAAAGATAAGATGATCTATTGTGAACCATGGTTCGTATAAGTTTTTGTGCACCATGACTGTTTTGGTCGGTGATTCACAAATTGTCAAATCTAATTTAACCAACCCAATCTATATATTGAAATCTCATAGCAAATAAAATTTTACAATTTTTGAAAATATTTTACTATTTTTTTCGAATTTTTTAAAACTTGCCATTTTTTGCTATAAATACACTAATTTGTAGAAAAAAAATGATAAGTTTTAAAAAATTAGAAAAAAATAGTAAAAAATTTCAAAAATTGTAAAATTTTGTTTGCTATGATATTTCAATATATATATTGGATTGGTTAATTTAGATTTGTCAATTTGCTATGATATTTCAATATATAGATTGGACTCCGTGCACCATGATCGTTTGATCGGTGATTTTGCAAATTGACAAATGTAAATTAACCAATCCAATCTATATATTGAAATCTCATAGCAAACAAAATTGAGCAAGGTTCCGGTGCCACACTTTTGTGGTGCCACAAATGTCATACTTTACTTTTTTATTTTTTATTTTAGATTTTAAAATTTAATCATCCGATCCGAACTGTTGATATTCTTTATTTTTACAATGGATGCATTATTCTAAAATTTTATATTTTTTGGAGTTCATTTGATGCATGATCAAGAGATCAAAATATGAACATATTAGAATTAGTCTATCACGGTTAACTAGATTCCTTCGTTTTTCAACCTCTTGATCGAGTATCAAATGAACTCTAAAAAATATCAAATTTTAGAATAATGCATCCATCGTAAATATGAATAA
This sequence comes from Rhynchospora breviuscula, assembly GCA_027562975.1. Taxonomy (NCBI): domain Eukaryota; kingdom Viridiplantae; phylum Streptophyta; class Magnoliopsida; order Poales; family Cyperaceae; genus Rhynchospora; species Rhynchospora breviuscula. The sequence goes on from CM050402.1 coordinate 7,727,974, forward strand.
GATCAATGGTTCAGATTAGATGATTAACTTTCAAAATTTAAAATAAAAAAATAAAAAAGCAAAGTGTGGTATTTGTAGCACCACAAAAGTGTGGCACTGGAATCTTGCTCAACAAAATTTTACAATTTTAGAAATTTTTTTACTATTGTTTTCGAATTTTTTAAAGCTTGCCATTTTTTGCTATAAATACACTAATTTGTAGCAAAAAATGGCAAGCTTTAAAAAATTCGAAAAAAATAGTTCGCGATTGCTATTTCTTCAGTTATCGCGATTGCAAAACTAAGTGAAAAATAGTTCCAACAAAAAATCATCTTGTATAAACGAGCGACTCTACTTTCATACATATGATTTTTATAACCAAACTCCATACAAAAAAATAACAAAAAATCGTCAAAGTAACTAACAAGTCAATTCTGAAAAACTATTCATTTAGACAAAAACATAAATAAAAATAATTATTGTCATAAATAATATATATTATCTTTGTTATAAATATGTTAAAAATAAATATATATTACCTTTTTCATTAATAAAATATATTAATATTTATTTTAAATTTTTATTTTGTAACAGGTGGATTTTAAATTTTATAACTAATTTAATCCCCCCCCCCCAAAATTTCACCGTATGTATTAGCCTTCCATAAATTTTAATTTTCATGTATAAATAACAAATAAAATTAAATCTTTAATATAAAAAGAAAGTGAAGTAAAATTCAGATATGAAACATAGTTTGTATTGTGATATAGTGTACAAATAATTATATGTCTGTAAGAAAAAAATTATCTAACTTTCGACCTTTAAAAGAGAGTCAGTTATCGCATATCAAAAAAGAGAGAGACAAAATTGAGAAGTAGAAAAAAATTATGTCCCCAATGGAAGTTCGGAGAATCCGAAAAAGAGAGACAAATTATGACTTATGAGGCAAGCGACATGAGTAGAATGATATGTCACCAAATTTAGTGGAATTGTTTTAGCGACATGTTTTCTGCTATGTGCAACGTACATTTTCATTCAATGACTAAATTATCCTGATCAATATTTTAATTCAATTTTTAATAAATTAACCAATTGATTGGAAGGGTACAAAATATGTTGCAAGAGTAAAATCATATTATATATCTAAAGCAATTCCTTAGTCCTGAACGTGTCAAAACGCTCTTCCATTAATTTAGTCGCTCCTAAAAGTCATATTGGATGTACCAGAAATGCGATATTATTGTTTAATAAAAAATATGAAAATTTCTGGACATGAATTAATGATTTGTCCTTTTAGAAGCCTCAGATAGACAAATCGTTTAGTTAAAGTTTGACTGTTGTGTCGAAGCGTTTATGATATAATTATATGAACCTTGTTAGAGCATATAGCTAAAGAATGACTGTCAATCTACTACATATTTGCATATTGACCGTTGGATTAAAACAGATTATTCAGAGAAAGGATATTTTTATAAAGTTTAATCAATGTAATCTTTTTTTTTTTCATTTGTTTGAATTGTCTAGATCTAATAATGGCGCAACTTAATTTGACCATGTAATTTCAACAAAAAAAAATTGACCATGCAATCTCTTGTTTGATTAGTTTGAGTTGTCCAAACGAAATAATGACGGAACTATTTGACCCCAATGACATTAGATGTGTGCTCGCGCTAAATAAAATCGGAATTGCTTACCATCATTTCCTCCTCAACGCGTTTTATTTTTTTCATTTTCGAAAAGACTCGTCCAACGTTCTTTCCATTTTTACCGTTGATCTTCATCCCCTGCCAACCAACTACCTACCATCCAACACATATGCACCCCATCCCCTCGTGAAACATATGCTTTTTCCCCCACCCCACCCCACTCCATGCTGATCCCCCGACTCCCATTGAAATCAATTTTATTATCCTAGTTAATATGTTAAATGTCCTAGTTAATATGTTTAATTATCCTGGTTACTGAATATTAATATGAGTATTTTTTCTGGTTAAAATATTAATTGTCCGGATTGATATGTTTAATTGTCCTTGTTAATATATCTAATTGTCCTGATTAATCTTACATATAATAAATATGTGTGAATAGAACCAAAAGATGCGATTGAAAAGATGTTTATTTTAACATATATTTCATAGGGTTTTATTTAAGAGATGTCTCGCCAAAAGATGTAATTAGGTGGATGTCTCAAAAGGTGCGATTAAAATGGTGCCTATTTTATGGTGCTACTCAAAAGATGACTCGCCGAAAGATACATAGAGTGGATGTCTCCTCCACCAAATGGTGCCAATATATAATCTATAAATAGTATCTCCCTTATTCAATTTTTCATCAATCATTTTTCATTTACGAAATGAAAAACATAATAGATATCACATCAGTGTCATATAAAAATTTAGGGGTGATACAAGTGCAGGTCACAAAATTTTGCTCTGCAACAAATTCGAAGATGGAAAATACATGGGGCATGAATTTTATTCTATTACATAGTAAGGTAAATCTTTTATGAATTTCATTTTTACATTTAAAGAATTTTTAAAATTGTATCATACATGCATATAATAAAGATGCGTGGATGGACCCAATGATGCGATTGAAAAATGTGCTTATTTTAACATATATTCCATAGGTTATTTTGAGAGATGTTTCGTCAAGAGATGCAATTGGGTGGATGCCTCAAAAGGAGCGATTAAAAGGGTGTCTATTTTAACATATATTTCATATATATGGTGCCATTTAAAAGATGTCTCGCCAAAAGGTGCATCGAGTGGATGTTTCATCTACCAAAGGGTGCCAACATATTATCTATAAATAGTACCTCACTTATTAAATTTTTCATCAATTATTTTTCATTTACGAAATGAAAAATATAATAGATATCACATCAGTGTCACATAGAAAATCTAGGTGTGATACGAGTGCAGGTCACAAAATTTTGCCCTGCAACAAATTCAAAGACGTAAAATACATGGAGACATGAATTTTGTTCTTATTACATGTAAATCTTTTATGAATTTCATTTTATAATTACATTACATATATAAAAATGTGGATGGACTAAAAGGGTGCTATTGAAAATGTGCTTTTTTTAACATATATTCCATAGGGTTCCATTTAAGAGATGCATTGCAAAAGAATATGCCTCAAATGGTGCGATTAAAAAGTTTCATATTTTAAACATATATTTCATAGGGTGCCATTTAAGAGATGTATCAACAAATGATGCAATCGAGAGAATGCCTCCTCTACCAAAAGGTGCCAACATATTATATATCTATTGTATCTCCCTTATTCAAGTTTTCATCAATCGTTTTTTTTTATTTTCGAAATGATAAACATAATAGATACCACATCACTCTCAAATAGAAATTTAGGCGTGATACATGTGCAGTTGATGAAAATTTGGCCTATTATAGATTCGAAGACGGAAAATACATGAGGCAAGAATTTTATATTTTTCTTCTATTAAGCAATAAGGTAATTTTTTTATGAATTTTATTTTTACATTTAAAGAATTTTTAAAATTGTATTAAAAAAATGAACAATATAGTGTGCAAAATATATAATGGACTACTATTCAATGTAATATTATTTTCATTTTATTGATTCACTTTTCACTATTGAATTAACAATTTTATAATTATTACTTCTCTTTCGTGATAAAAATATCAGTTTATCAAATGTCTTATATAGAAAATATACTTTAAAAATAAGATCCTTTCCATTAGGATCATTTATTCAAAAGCATCTATCAACTTAAAAAAATTAATGATACAATTTTTCATATATTGTTTATAATAAATTTCAATATCGTCGAGCGAAACTCGACGTACAGATCTAGTATATTTAATTGTTCCGAAAAAATAACTAATTATCGTATGTCATGACAATAATTTTTCTCATACATATCATAACTTTCCTATTAAATAATGCTAATTATCCTAATTTATGATACTAACCATTCTCATATATATCTTAATTGTCTCAACAAATAATACTAATTATCCTGAGATAAAATTTAATTGTTCTTGAAAAAAAATGAGGTGGGGCGAGGGAGGGAAATATGTGTTAGGAGGGGGAGTAAGCTCTGGACAGAGGATGATGGGGATGAACAACAAAAATGAAAAGATACTTAGTGCTTAATTAATCACATTCCAAAAATAGAAAATAGAAAACAGAAAATGTATTTTTACAAGAGATGATAGGATGATAATTTTTGGATGATCCTTATCAGCCCGAAACAAACATATAAAAAAATATTATAAAAAGATATACCCTAATGGTAAAACTAAAAAAAAATTAATGGAGCAACATCAATTAATTTCCTTCTAATCAACCTTATACGTATTTATACATGTCAAAAAGAGGAGAAAAAACGGATTTTATAATAGTCATATACTGGCTTTTACGTATAGGATACATATATGGAGACTAATATATAGAATATGGCTATAAGCCTATAAAGTAAAATATTTAACATATAAAATATTGATTCGGATGTAATTCGAAATATTAAAACAAATGTATTCAAATCTCGTAGAATAAATACAAATTACAGTGATGCACTGTTTTAAATATTAACATCCATATATAATCAAATTAAGTTTACGAATGAACTAACTTTTTATCATATATATGGTATCTAATCATAACGGCCAACGCATAACTTAAATTCGACTGAAACTGTTAATCATTAATCATTAAATACCTTCTCTAATAAGATATTCGAATTGAAAAAAAAAATGTAGAAAGTAAGTACAGAGTCACCGTAAATATTCAAAATAATTATATTAATATCTACAGTTGAAAACAAAAGCGAGAACAACTTTGGTGAAATGAATGATTTCCGATCATAGGCATTATTGGCTAAACAAGATTTCAACAATAGTAGTGGTGGCCCCAGGATACTAAATCCAGGAATTAGATATTCGTGTAGCAATTCGCATACAGCCACTCTTGTAACAAGCTAGTTCTCTTTTTATCTTTTGACATTTTTTTTTATTTGATGAGATGGTTTTTTATTATTATTATTTTTTGATATACTGTCATCACTACGAAATTGGTGAGACGTACTTAATTTGTTTGCATGATCATAAGTTTTGAGTAATTTTATTTTAACAACAAAATATAATACAACTGTATTATTAAAAAGAATAATTTTGTTTTTTGACCTAAGAAGCCAACCCCGTGCTCCATAAAATTATAGATATTTAGAAAGACATACTTATTTATTTCACTAAATTTCTTTGTAGTATAATTGTCTTTACTTGTTTCATTATGTGAGCTATAATAATATATAATTTTATGGCTGGTGGCCGGCGGACCTAAAATTTTGAATCGTTAATTCATTATGCATTCGATAAGAAAAATATGGCGAGATAAAAAACTAAAATTCAGACACTCGATTCTCAATATAATATCATCACAATTAAGCTCAACAAAAAATTAAATGAAAACTATTATTTTTCAAATCTTCAAAATTATTGTTTTGACAATAATTATTGAAATTTAATTTAAACAAAACCAGGGGGCGAAGCTACATAGATTTTGGAGGGTCGAAGGTCCCACCTCAAAAAAAAAATTACTTGAGATATAGCAATAATATGTTAAAAAAAAAAAGTAAAAGAAGGCACGGACCCATCTCAGAAATTTGAAGGACCCAAGTGAGCAGGTTACGTTTGATTTGAAAGACAAAATTTAGAACATAATAGGAGATGATTGGATGAATGATTGTCTTGTAGTTATATATAAGAAATTCATAATGAATCTGTTATGCAAAATAATCCGAAAATAAAAATTCATAGAAAATTATTGTATTTTTATTGACTTAAATTATTATTTTGGATCATGTATTGCTATTATAGATATATTTAATTTTTCATAAATTTTTATGTTACATTGTTTTAGAATTGTTTATTTGAAAAATTATTATCATACCATGTCTATATTAGATGTTATTTCTTACATATATATATATATTTTAAGCAAAAAATTAAAGCAAAAAATTTTGATGGACTCTGCTTGACATAAATTTCTAGCTAAACTCTAGACTTGGTTTTGCTGAGGCCTCATTTGTATATATGGTCACAAGCTATGGAAAAGCTCCATGTGTGAGTGTGACAAAGAATCGTGATTCCACCACTCTAGTACGATTCCGGTAGGAAGAAGAGACAAAGGGGGTGTCTTATCTCTAACAGCCTGACATCTCAGTATTAAATATCCTGACTCCAGAGTCCACAGGAAGACAACATTGTCTTTTAGTTCTGTTATGATATATATCATATATGTGCCACAGAGTGAGAGTTGGTGAGAAACTAGCCATATGTCATACTAAATAAATCTTGTCTAAGTCATAACTCATAAGCTAGCTAGCCTTCTCTTTGCATGCATATGGCTCAAGGTCGGGAGATTCAGCTACACCTCCAAGGTCTCTCTCTCTCTCTCTTATTCTCTCTCCCTCCCTCTCTCTCTCTCTCTCTCACACACACACACAGTGCATGTGTTCCTTGTATGAGGTAACTAGATCAGTCTCAATTATCCATTTTTAAGATCTAAGATAGTCAATTAATATTATAAGAGTAAATCTGCTTGGTAAATGGTAAGCGCATTACATATGTGCAATTCTTTGATTAACTTGAAAGAACTGATCCTCATTATTACGCTTAGGATGTATGTATAGCACATAAATGACTATGTATATATATAATATTTGTTGGCCACCTAGGAGTGAATAGTATATATATCACATGATTCCAAGAATAAACAATATTCTGAAAAGCACTATATATTAAATTATTTTAAAATTTTCTTTTATATTTCATTTAGTCTTCCTAATTCTCATTAATTCTGGAGAATATGTGCATGCATTAAGATTCTCTTTTAGCCGTATTACTAGGTTTAATTAATTTGGTCATTCTTCAGATTCTCAATTGCGCCTCATTAATTAATCCATTAAGTCATCTTATCCTCTTTTTGTATCATCCTCAAAATTTATATCGAAAATTGGCGTCTTGATCCAGGCTAATGAGCACCAGTTCCTTAACAAAGCTAGAATTTAATCCCACTTATTTTTATTGTAGTTTGTTCGATCCTTGCTTCAGGTTGAGCCAAATGAGTTGAAACTTCCCTCATATTAATGGGTATTAATTCTTAGTAAAGCTTGAGGTCCAAAATTTCCCTGAATGCACCAACAGGAAGTTGGTTGGTTTGTCCATTGCTTTGATGTAAGAGGCAAAGACGCATTAATTATGAAAACACGATTAGTCAAGTGCTTATCCAGGTAGCTGTTTGTCATATTCGTTTTGGACCATTCGATCTTAAATTGATGACAACATTATATAACCATCTATGTGGAACTAATCAATAATTAATTTGGAACTGGAAATTGGTTGTAACAAAAATATATATGAAAAAAGAACTCATCATTGGTCATATCCATCCGAAGTCTCCAAATTATAGATGCGCTTGCTACTTTGGAATTTATGTTATACATCACATTTGGACTCGATAACTCAGATGGCACTTTTCCAGGTATCTAATTTGCAGTTTATTTACAAAGGTTTTTCAAGTTAATTTCCCCTTCACCAATCTCATATGGGTAGGAGTAGCTCAATCTGCAGCATGCTCAGAGTCGTCGACCGATTCTCTAATATATATCTGTGCGGCTCAACGTCACTGCTGTGAGAGTGTGAGGATAGGAATCATAGGATATCTAACACGTCAAAATGCATTATTTAGGAAGTGAATATGATCAATAATTAAATCATAATGATTAGTTTAAAGACTGGTTTTGATTAATTAGCATGCGATCTGGTCAACTTTTTGCCACGTTTTGGTTGACGCAGTTCAAAATTAAAAGAACTTTAATTTTGTTTCAAAAAAAAAATAATAGAACTTTATATTTAGATTCGTGTATTATAAAAGTTTCTGTCTGTCAGAAGAAATAATATAAAAGCTACCCCCTAACTTTGACAGCGGCCCGTAACAGCTCCAAAAATTGTAGAGAAATCTTTTATTTTTCAATTCAGTTACGACGACTAAGATCTAACAAGCCCACGCAAGCTTTGGAAAAACAATTTATTGAACACCTTTTGGAGAAACAACAGCTTGTCTCCATCGTAATGACGCTTTAAAATTTGATACTTTATTGATGCGATGCCCAAGTCATGAACAAAAATCACTTCTTTGGCTATTTACAAAACAGCCTTTCCTTTTAACTCTTTTCTTTTTATTGAAGCCTTTTTCTCAAAAGAATGTAGCTGCGGTTCATATTTTATTATTCTTTAATTGGTTTCTTTACTATCTTTTTTATTTTTGGTTGAGCAAATGGACAGAAAGGATCAGAAATTAAAATGCTTTTATATATGTACAGGTCATCCATCAGCCTTAATGGCCTCTGTTTTGAAAAAAGATCATGCCGGCCCACTGCCACCGTTACAGCCAACATCATTGCCCCAACAATCGGTCACAATATCACCTCCTTCGATACTCAAACGCTGGAGGTGGTGGATACTAGTGTTGCTTAATATTATCTCTGTCCTCTCTGGACAAACAGTTGCCACCTTGCTTGGTCGATTTTACTTTGACCAAGGCGGTAACAGCTTGTGGATGGCAACCGTAATACAGTCCGCTGGTGCACCACTTCTCCTACCGCCACTTCTTCTCATTCCAAAAAAATCATCATCAGTTTCCCGGCCTCCATTGCACAAGATTGCTATTATATATATAGTGTTTGGCCTTGTAATTGCCGGTGCGAATCTCATGTACTCATATGGTTTACAATACCTTCCAGTATCAACATACTCACTCATTTGTGCCACTCAACTGGGGTTCAATTCGATCTTCTCATATTTCATCAACAAGCAGAAGTTCACCGCTTTGATTTCCAACTCAGTCGTGCTGCTGACCTTCTCGGCTGCACTCCTTGGTGTGAATTCTGATTCTACCGGCTCGAAAATACCCAAAGGCAAGTATCCTCTTGGATTTGTGTTAACCTTAGGTGCTTCGGCGACATTCTCTCTTTTGGTTTCTCTCACGCAATTGGTATTCGAGAAGGTGATAAAAGACCAAACTTTATCATGGGTTTTAGAATTCCAGATGTACCCTAGCATAGTCTCAACTCTAGTAACGGTGATCGGTTTGTTCATGTCAGGTCAATGGAAAGGAATAAGTGAGGAGTATGAAGGGTACAAAACAGGAAAGGCCTCATATGTCTTGACTTTGGTCGGGACCGCAGTTAGTTGGCAAGTTTTTGCCGTTGGGCTCATCGGCTTGATATCCGTAATTTCATCATTGTTTGCTAACGTGATTAGCACACTTGGTCTGCCGATAGTACCGATTTTTGCAGTAATTTTCTTTCATGATGGAATGAATGGGGTGAAGGCGGTGGCCATGTTGATTGCAATATGGGGGGGTTTATCATACATTTATCAGCACTATCTGGATGATACAAAAGCTAAGAAAAAAGAGGAAGAAGATGGTTGGAAGGATATCAATCAAGTGGCTTCTTTGCCATGAAAAAGGTTTCCTTTCATAGTTGAATATGAATGGCATAATATTGGATAGGATTAAATGTATTTGTTAGAGTACAAAAGCATAAATTAAGATGGGTTATTTAAGTATGTTCCAATCTCGCTTATTATTACTAGGTTGGGGAAGCGCGGCTTCGCCGCGCCTTAGCTATCTTTTTGTATTTAAATTTTAAGAACCACTAATAATTTATAAATACAAAGGCAAAATGCCATAATTTAACTCTTCACATGAGTGATAAAAAATTAAGTGCATAAGCATCATCCATATACATTAATTTTTTTAAAAAAATTGCATACTCTCATAAACTTGTCCAAATTTGCGATTTTGAAAAAGTACATTTGATATTTGGATCTGAAGATGTAAGCTTGCAACAATTAGTTTATTTTTTTGGTGAAAGAGAATTATAAAAGAAAATATATGCATGACATGTGTTTTGATGTGGCTTTTGCTTGAACCACAAACTTCAGCTTAGAGTTGAACTTGTCTGAAAGCTTAATTATTAGTGCCATTGTAATCAGCATCACCTGCATAATAGTAAAGGGTATGAGATTTATATGGTTAACTTATTTTAAGTTGTTTAGTTATATCATTAATAACAATTTTCATAGAGAGAGTAATGAAAATGATTTTATTACTTTTACCTAACAAAGAAAATATTTGTCTGAAGACAATATTCTTGGTGTATCCTGCATATGAGTCATCTTGGTTTGTGATGAGAATTTTTAATCCGTCTGGTGAGGTTGTTCTTGATAAAGCAACATATAGTTGACCATGGCTAAAAACAGGCTCGCGTAAATACAGGCCAATCATATCCAACGATTGGCCTTGACTTTTGTTGATTGTCATTGCATAGCACAACCGCACTGGAAATTGTCTTCGTCTCAGGACGAAAGGAAGGGTCTTTGACTTATGTATAAAAATAATTCGCGGTATGCAAATTTCTTTATCTGTATACTTTCCAGTGATGACCCGAGCTTGTATGATTCTTGTTCCCATAGCAATTACTATGGCTCTTGTTCCATTACAGAGACCATTCGGCTGATCTATGTTTCGAAGCAGCATGATCGGCACTCCAACTTTCAGAATTAGCTTATGGCACGGCAGATTTCCTCCGCTAATCGTGTTAAGAAACTCAATAGGATACACACCTCGTAAGTCATCTGACATGTTGTCTGATCCATCTATTGAGTCTGCACTTAGATACTCTTGTTCATTTTCCGGTATTAATGCCAAGACTGATTCATTTAGCAAGTCGACTGCATCATTCTTTGGTGTGATTATCGCCCGTTGACGTAGGTAAGGGATATTCGTATACATTGCATTCAAATTTGGATAGGTTGCATCAATAATTGCCTGTTTTTCATCTTCACCTGGATCAACCAGTAGATTTTCTGGTATTCTAACCCATTCCGGTTCATTGTTATTGGCGATTCTAATAGTCTCTTCCGTTCCATTTCCAATAGAAAGTAGCCAATCAGCAAATTTCTCTATTTTCTGTCTTTGTGTGCTATCATTGGGATACCTTATAAGGCGCATATTTCTTGTCAGTTGTAAGATAATACAACTTCTCCAAAGATAAGAGTTTGTAATAGATGCTGAAATTGTATCATATCTGCTAGCACCAGGCACAACAGGTAAAGTCTGCCTAAAGTCTCCTCCTAGAACAACGGTCACACCTCCGAACGGTCGATGCTTATTTGACAGGCTCATGTCACCTAAAATATCTCGCATCGTTCGATCTAATGCTTCAAAACAGATTCTATTACTCATAGGAGCTTCATCCCAAATAATTAGAGAGGTCATCTTCAATAGGCCTGCGAGTTGTGTATTTTTCTTCACATCGCACGTTGCCTCTTCATTGAGTTCAATAGGAATTTTGAAACGTGAGTGTGCTGTGATCCCACCTTGCATTAGAAGTGACGCTAGACCTGACGATGCCACAGTTAATACTATTTTTCTTTGTGCACGAACAAAAGCTGTCAATGCTTGCCAAAGAAAAGTTTTTCCAGTTCCTCCAGCTCCATACACAAAGAAAAGTTTTCCGTCTTTGTTATCAACAGATAGAACAATTTTATGAAATGCACATTTCTGTTCTTCATTAAGTTCGGATATGAGTCTAGGCACTTGTTCCTGCATTTCTGGCGTGTTCAGTGATAATTGCTCAATTATCAATCTATTGTCTTGATGAATTGTTCTATCTGCCGAAGGTTCTGGTAATCCCACAGATTTCAACGTGTTTCCTCTGATAGCCAGCATGTCTTCTAGTTTGTATAGAATTAAATCCTTCAAAATATTATCTTCTAATGAATAATGAGGATTTCTATGAGTTGTGCGCATTTCATGTATGATATCATCATACAAATACTTCCAGCATGTGTTCCAAAATTCTTTTACATTGCTGACCTGTGAGAATAGCAATATCTCAACAAATAAATATCTCAACTGTTCACTATTTGCTGAGGCAGCTGCTTCTTCCATAGTATTGATCCATTCACCATCATTTTCTAACAGGCCGTATGCTTCACATGCTTCTTTAAAAGTGGGATAAATTTGTCCATTGACGGTACGGATATCTTCAAAGCATTTTGCACCACGTACAATATTGAGCAAAATTCGTAAGTAGTATAACTCGCCAGCTCTGGGATGAACAAAAAACATCCTACTCAAACGATCTCCTCTCATTCTACCATCCCAAGTTTTTGTGTCCTTGTGCCAAGTATAATAACTCGTCACTTGCAGGTAAGTCAGATCACGTGCAAGTTCATCGCGGGTATTAAGCTCAAACCAAGCAGTCAACTTTGTCTTTGCCGAATATTCATTGGAAACTAATTCATCCAGTGATTGGTAATCCGAAAAAACAACATTATTTTCATTTGGGAGGTGAACAGGCAATCTCTCGACAGTCGGGTTGCTGTAATGAATATGATACTGAAAAATACGCCATATAGCTTCTGGTGGTGCGATGTATCTGCAATCTAAGTAGTCAGACACTTCGTTGATTGTTGCATGCTCTGCCTGCGGTCGTTGAGTTTGTTGTCGTTGCTCATTTGTTTCGGTTCTTTGCAACGTGACGTATGCTCTATCGCGGCCCTTACACACATACTTGAAAAGATACTTAATCATGGTTGTCGTGTGGCATCTCTCAACATTGATATGTGCACGATATTTCATAAGCAGCTTAAGGTTGTGAGGTACCACATATCGATTGTCAAGTAAGACTCCATTTTTTTCAACTGTAATGCCTGTATCTCTTCTCTTGTATACAACAAATCCTTCATCGCTCATAACCGTCGAATCATGGAATTCTTTTGGGAAGTTTTTCGAACAGTGACCTTTTTTCATACATGGGGAATTAGGCCTAGCATGACCACATGGACCGTGAATCATGAATTCAGTCACTACAGAATATGCAATTGGTTTTGTATCTGGGTTTGGAAGTTCTGCACTTATGTAAGAGTCGATGTCAGTTGGATTAGTCAGGCTTCCACTTTCTCGCAACCAAACAATAATGTGAGCATGCGGTAGGCCTCTCTTTTGAAATTCAACTGTATAGATCACTGTTTTTATGATAAAAATTAAATTAGCAATTATGAAATGATATATCAAAAAGTATTGCTATTTTATTTATTTGAAAAAAAATAGATAGATAGATAGATGATATTTATTTTAAGTCTAATAAACGATAATATTATTCAGCCATGTTGGTTCATTCTCACATCTAATTTTCAACACACTAAGAAAAAGGTTATTTTTGTCATTTTAGTAAATAATTTTCATAATTTTTAGACTTACAAATTAATTATAACAATTTTTTGAAATCAGACAGAATTTAAATTTCAGAACTGCATACCAGCAAATGAATCTTAATGTTTATGGTCTGAAATCTTATAAAGAAATTTCTAAAACTATAAAAAAAAATACTACACAAATTGTCTCTGATTGTCAGGTTTTAATTATAAAAATTTAATTTTTTTATTTATATTTTTATTTAATTTCAGGAAAGCTAAAGTAAGAAAGTAATGACATAAAACTTACATGCTGCCACTGGTCCAAAATGATTGTCTATTCTGATATCTTCGATTAGCTCATCTAGTTTCATCTTGAAGACTCGACACACCAAGTCTGGTCTATCGTTCGCGGTTTGTCCATTTATTAAATTTCGTGTGATTTCAGGCCAAAGTGGGTTGCAAGTGAAAGTGATGAAGAGATGAGGGGAACCGTAACGCCTACATATTGCAATTGCATCTTGGTAATTTTGGTACAAATACCGAGGACTCCCAACATGGTTTGAAGGAAGAATCACACGTTTCCCTACTTGCATGCCCCACATATCTCCGTCAAGAGCCGCAGTTCTTAAATTGTTGTAGGTATCACAACGCAATTTGGTCTGATTCAGAAGAATGTACCATAGACGTGCTTGTTCAATACAACACCACAAATCAACAATAAATTGTTGGAACAACCGGCCTGATATGAAATACAAAATAGGTTCACGAAGTCTAATGTGTAATCGATAACAATAATATTCAAGCATTGTTACGTAACCACGTCGAATTTTTGAGCTACCAGGTACTTTTTTGAAGGAAATTTTCTCTGTAAAGCTTTCTTCACCATGTGTATGTAAGAGTGGGTATTGCAAAGCTATAAAATATTTGTGGAGCGAACTGATACGTTGTAAACCTTCCGACCTATGCTCGACAATAATATCTCTTGAATGATATTGCCCATCAAAATCTCCAACCACCAATCCAACAACCTCAGCTGCAGTAGGGGCACTGTATTGTCTGTCATCAGTTTCCTGGTTATACCGTATTCTTATACGAAAATTTTGAATATTTTCTAATTGAATACGATCTCTAATATAATGATATCCTTGCACTATTTTGTTGTGACGATCTAGCATTCTTTTCAAAGCTTCGACAATATGACGACGTGGTTGCATTGACTGACGTTCTGATTGAAAATGTGCCATCCTATTTTCTACTTCCTGAGATGTATCTAACATATAAAGTTGAGCAAATTTAGGGACATCATTTTGAGGGGGCAACAAAGACCCAATGCGATGGTACACTTGTCCGGACACCTTAAAAACGTATGGCCCTCGGCCATCGTTGACACTGTCATCGGTGTTTGCTCCAAATGAAGAGAATGCAAACATAGAATTGTATATCCGAATGCATTCAACAAAATGAGAACTTTCTGCTCCATTTCTTATATTTAGTAGTCCCAATAAAGTCTCAGGAGTAGGGTTAAGGCTTGGAAGTGAAATTCTACCTCCACGGCAACAGAGATTATATATAGGAACATTTTTCGTGGACAATCGCAAACACCGTTCTTGGGACCAGAATATAGCTTTACAATGAGAACACTCAATGTCAGGATCTCCAAAGTCCAGTGCTTGAATTGCTTCATCTGATTTTTTTTTTTAAATATAGATTGGAAAAATATTAAGATCTATAGATTCTTTAATTAACCAAATAAATTTCTAGAATCATCCACATTACATGTGTCAATAATATTAATACTATTAGGCTGAACATAACATGAATTATGGCATATAGTAATTTTTTTCCAGCGCACTCAACAAAAGGATATTTTTGACAGTTTACTAAAAAATTTATTTTGGACATATAGATTAATCACAATAATTATTTAAAATAAGACATAATTTAAATTTCATAACTGCATACCAGAAAAAGAGTCTCAATGTTTATGGTTTGAAACCTTTTAAAGAAGTTTCTAAAAAAATAAAAAAAAAACACTAAACCAATTTTTTTTTTTTGTAAATATCTATTTTTAAATAAAAAACTTTTTTAACTCTAATTCCAAATGTGTGATTTATCTTAATCAACAATTTTAAAAATATATAAAAAATTATAATTATCCACAATACCTGTGTCAATAATATTAATATTATTAGGCTGGACATGAGATGAAGAGCTGGCTTGATCGGTATGAGAGAAAGAAGCATTTGTAGGAACTGGATTGTTACTGGTATCTTCAATTAAGAATTTGAAGAAAAATTAATCTATTGTTACGAAAAAGCGTATAAAATATACGAATTAAAATAAGAATGAATATTAAAATAAAAAATTATGAAAGAAAGATTAAATTACATAGTTCATTTGATGCAGGAGCATTGTTAGAAGTTGACTCGTTGTGCATTCTTTTACGTTTTCTCTGACGTGGCATATCTATATTTGCACATAATTTTAGATAAAATATTTTATTTATCAATTATACATGCAACAAATCCAGATGTACCTAATTTGGATGATTTTATATGTTGTGCTTGGTTGCCTATCTAAACTAAATTTAGGATTGAATCAAGCAAATATTGCAAAAATATTTATTACGATTTTGAGGTCATAACCATTACTAATATAATGGGCGGCTAATTAGCAATAACAAAATTTTAGGATCACAGTATAAAACAAACCACCTTTTTAGTTTCACACCTTTTTAATCAAGAAAATCAATTGAATAATTGGATATACTGACAAATATCTCAAACTGTGATTGAACCGATTTGAAAATAGAAAAAATATCAGGTGTTATTTGCATTAAAATAGACAGCACAATATTTTGTAAACTTTTGTTAGATAAAAGATGAAAAACACCATATCTTGTAGCGTTGTTTGATTTTTTCTTTTTAGATGTTTCGAGATGCGATGTGATGATCGTCTTAATCTCTTCAGTCGACTTTGGGCATGGAGTGACATCCCCTTTGACATGTGCAATGTGCTTCTTGAACCGACTAATGCCACCAGTTGTTTTCTTCCCGCATAGGCGACAAATAATTGTGTTTTGCCCTTCCTTGTCCCCGTATTGCCATCCCGGATCGGTGAATTTCTCTGACATGCCGGCAGACTGAATTACTTCATCTGAGTATTTTTAAAATATATAGATTCTGAAAATATTAAAATATATAGATTCTTTATCTTTAAGTAACTAATTAATTTTTTTCGAATTATCCACAGTACGTGTCAATAATATTAATTTTTTTAGGATGAACATGAGATGAATTTTGGCCTTTACTAAATTACATTCAGCACACTCAACAAAAAGATATTTTTTTGGTTGTTTATTAAATTAATTTTATTTCGTCAATGATTAAACAGAATTGAATAAAATTTTAACTATAGATAATTTATGGTCAAACACATCTTCTGTAATTTTCTTTTAATTTTTGGACTTACATATTAATTACAACAAATTTTTGAAATCAGATGTAATTTAAATTTCAGAACTGCAAATGTTTATTTTGAAACGTAAAAATTTTAACCTTGATTCCAAATGTGTGATTTATCTTGATCAATAATTCTAAAAATATAAACAATTTTATAATTATCCACATGTAAACTCAATATCGCATAGATAACATAATATTTTGTAAACTTTTGTTAGATAAAAGTTGAAAAATACCATATCCTGCAGCGTTCTTTGATTTCTTCTTTTCAGACGCTTCGAGATGCTCTCTGATGACCCTCTTAATCTCTTCAGTCGAATTTGGGCATGGAGTGACATCTCCTTTGACATGTGCAATGTGCTTTTTGAACCGACTAATGCCTCCATATGTTTTCTTCCCGCATAGACGACAAATAACTGTGTTTGGCCCTTCTTTGTCCGCGTACTGCCATCCCGGATCGTTGAATTTCTTTGACACGTTGGCAGATTGAGAGGTTGACATACTACCTATGAAAATTTTCCTCTCGTTTGATGTATAAAAAAGCTACCTTTGAAAGGTTTTTTTCCGTTTGATGCAGAATGTAGAACTTCACACGCATATATATATACGAAATTGGTTGGATTTCTACTCTAAATAACTTGACATAATAAGTTGACAAAATTTATTGAGTTCAAAATTAGTACAAAAAATATTTGCCATATAAACTCGGCATAAATATTATGCCCCAAAAAAAATTCCAAAAATGAACCTCTAATTATAATTATTATAAGAAAGGTAATAGCAAACTTGCCGAATTTATGATGTGTAAAAAAATGTGTACCGTACAAAACTTGCAAAAATATAAAATATAAAATTTATCCCATATAAAATTTGACAAAATTTTTAGACAAAAATTAGTAAACTATAGCGTGCTGCCTGATTTACTATATACGCAAGTATGTTAGAACTAAAAAGTAATAAACTAAATAAATAAATAAGTTATTTCCTTAAATTACTGATATATATAAATAAGCTGTTGTAACATGCTTCTTTAAATTTACTGGTTGAATTTCTGCACT
Source organism: Rhynchospora breviuscula (assembly GCA_027562975.1). Classification (NCBI taxonomy): domain Eukaryota; kingdom Viridiplantae; phylum Streptophyta; class Magnoliopsida; order Poales; family Cyperaceae; genus Rhynchospora; species Rhynchospora breviuscula. Next base: position 7,745,731 of record CM050402.1, read on the forward strand.
TTTATTTCTGTTTATACTAAAACATGCTTACTGTCATAATTTAGCGTTGACATATTGAGATTTATTAAAGGCAACATTAAGTATGTACAATATTAGTTATTATTATTAATATAAAAAAAGCATGCAACATTATATGAAAAAGAAGGTACCAACCGTCAAGACAGTCTTCTTTGGCTTTCCTTTATATGGATTGAAATTTTAAACTCTAATTATGTACTAATCTGATTCTGTAACTAATTTGGGGTAACTATTGTGTTGTGCTTCCCCCGGGTGCTTGACAATTTTCTCATTACTATCAACACAGTAAAATTTGATCCTTTCTATCATAAAATTCTCAATATAAGCAATCAGAAAATTGTAGAGAGGCTAATTACTCATGCATTGCTAGAAGGAGGTCATCCAAGATGTCGCCGCATAGTTTCCACCAGAAAATCTTTTCAATAAAGTAACTATTCTAGCATTATTAGAAGTCCCAACTCAAGCAAAGAAAATAAATGGAAATTATTTCTTCAATTACCTAGCACGATGTTTCACTTTGGGATCACACTCCACCCAAACAACTCAAACGCAATCTTATTTGATACGCAATGAAGAAAATCACAATTCAGACTTACAAAGCCACCGTGCAAGTTTAGAAACTGGCATTGAAATCATCGCTAGTGGGTGAACAAATTGTCTAATTTGTTTTAAAATAGGGACGCAATCATACCATGCTAATAAGTTCAGCCAAGCAACAACTATCCATATGTGCTTATTAAACTTGTACTGGCCGGTACTCCTGTTTGTACCAAATATCCTTTTAACCAAAAGATAAATATAATTAGTCTTTTTTCTTACATAAGATTTACATAAGATATACATTTATCGAATGTATTTGAATGTCAAATACATTCGACTATTCAAACTAAATAAAAACTTATTTAAAAAGTTTAAATGTAAACAATGTTTAATTAATTTATTATGTTTTTCATCATCAGGGACCTCGTTTAACTCTGGCATCTCATCTCTTGGGTTAAGTTGACTACCGATCATTGAGCTTCTCTCGGCTCGTCTTCTAATTTTATTCTAATTTTGTTAATTACTTCTTTTAGAAATTTTCAACCAAAAGATAATTAAGCAGTCTTAAGTATTTATTTGATTGATGAATATGGAATTTTAAATGTCAACTGAAATGGTGACGTTCGATTCACATTCATTGAATAGTTATCCCAATATCCTTTATTTACAAACAAAATGAAGTATAGGGTCAGAAATAAAACAAAATGAGGAACTTGAAAGATAAGAAAGAAGCTTAATTGCTGTATGGGGTTTGTCCTTATGAGGTACAAAGAAGGTAGAGAGGTCACTTTTCTATCAGAGAAGAGACAGTGATGGCCTGATGGGGGAAATGTGAGGAGATCAGTGGGTTCTGGTATAGAGCCGTTATAGAGAAGCTTTAAAGCTTTATGATTTAATTTGGCTCACAATGCAAGTTTGGTACATTTCACAGAAGAGATTCTATATTGGATTTAATAAAAATTGTTTCGCTTATGGTTCAATTTGTAAAAAGTTCTTTTAGCAAATCAATTATTTTTTTAAAATTGAGAGAAATTAGGTGAGAGGTACATTCAATGAGATATTATGAACGTTTCTTTAAAAGTAAAGTATTTACACCAAACACACTACTAAGTATCTATATCAGAACGTCTCTTTCGCAGGTCATACTGAAGATTTCAAAAAATGATCTAACTATCCAGCATATGTTTCAAGACCAGGAGGGGCCGTATGAAATTGATTGTTCATGAAATGGGTGCAAAAATCCAATAAAAAAATTCATAAGACTTAACTCGTATTGACTGGTACTCATGTCTGTACCAAATGCCCTTTTAACTCAATGTTCAATTGACAGTAGGTTTAACTGGCTAAAGTGATACCAGCACAAAACACATGTTCAATTCAGGTCAATGAATTTAAGTTCATAGAGCAAACAATATTATATATCGATTATAAAACTTAAATAAGTCATCATCTTAGTATACATAACATCAATATTTCACTAAAAAGACTAAACAATTAATTTGAAACTTTGACAGAATCTCAATACATCTCATATCTGATGCATCTTGCCTTCAACTTCTAAGAAACTCAAAACACCTCTAAGAAATTCAAAACATGTCATCAGATATATCTTGTCTTCAACTTCAAAAGATCATGGAGAGACATCTTCTAAAGTACTGCATTTTTTTCAAAACAAAAATGAAAATTAAAGTTATTACATATAATTTGTTGTTAGTAATTATTACATATTAATTACATTTATCTTATGTTTACAGTAAATCTTACATATTTTCATGTTCAACAGACTGACTACCAAGAATGAGTCTTCTTCTTGTATTTGGATTAGTGATTGATTGATCAACAGAAGCACATTTTGACCTATGAAATGATATTATGAGAAGAATGCATCATATTATATTCTTTCATGCACAAATAAGTAATAATAATTAAAACAATGAACATAAGATTACCTCTTTTGTTTTGGATCATTTTTCTTCACAATAGATGTCACTGGAGTTTGACTTTTCTGTGGACTGACGATTTTCTTTTTAGGAGTTTTAAATTCCTGCTTAATTTCTTTCAGCAAAGTTTTATTGGCTCCACTGCTATTATCCTTCAAATCGTTGCTGTTGTCAACATGTAGTATACAAATGTCAGATGAAAAATCTCAATAAATAAGTTGAAATAAAATAGAGTTATTGATAAATGTTAAGAAATAAAAGTTTTGTTTCATACCTAGTAGGCATGTCATCCTCCTCAAATGCAGACATCTTTTTTTCAATCTCAGATGTTTTATCTTCACCATCTTTTGTAATCGCAGGTAGTGCAAGTTGTTCATTTCCAATAATAAGTTCTGACCGTATGATATTATAAGCACGGTGATTCTTGTATAGAACTTGTAATTTTCCCGAGATAGTGAATTTATACTTTTTTCCTATCAATTTCTTCAACGGTGGTGGTAGTTCGTTACAATCCAGATTGCTATTGTCCTTAACTTCTGATGCTTTCTCACCGATCATATATTGAGCAGTATTTCCTATCGCACTGAACTCAGCCTCTCCAGTGTCATCTTCCACTTGCCATAAGATTTTATAACTGTATTTTATATATAAATAAATAGTTTAGGAGATTTACAATATAAATTAAAGATATTAAAACTAAAATAGAACATAATAAGGATATTTACCATATTGTAGGTTGTTGTCTCTTTGTTTTACATCCCATACACCAAGATTGTCTCAACTTCCCATAACAATTGGGACAACCTTCATAGTACCAGTTGAATGGATTGTTCACACCAATAATGTTAGCAACACATAAATATTGTCCAGTCTGACAATGCCCACCATCAGAAAACAAAATATAATTAATAATTTATATTTAAAAATTAATTTAAAATGATAGTATTACATTTATAAAAAAGGCATCAAACAAAAATAAGTATCAGCTACTAACAGAAAAGTTGTCTAATGGTAACATGGAGAGATCTCCCAATGAAATTTTGTTCTGATCAATATTTGGTGCATGTGCATTTGACGATGAACCTTCACTGGATGCAATAGCATTTGTATTTCTTTGCAAGGCAGTATCATCACAATGTACACTGTAAGAAATTATTTTTATATAATATTAGTTATGAAAATATTTCCAATATCAATATATAAGTTTATAACATCATATAGCTCTAATAGTAAAATCATGATAACCTTTCCAAGTATTCCTTGATTTCTTTAATCCCACGATCTGTGTAAAAGCGAGTCGCAGCATACGCCCTTAAAGAATATTTCCCTAAGAATGTTTTTAGAAGTCCATTTCAACAAAGTACATTACTAAATGCCTGAGCACATATTAACTATACATGAATATGTATATGTATAATATATATAAAATACATACCTTGGTAATGCTTCAACATAACAGAACTACATGCAAGAAACATGGGCTGATTGTTTGATTTTGCATAGACCCCATCAATGTCTAGCTGATCGACAAAATGTGCCCATAGAGTAATTTCCACCGTATGCCCACTATTCAGCATGGAAATATGTCATATGTAAATATAAATAAATAAATAAATAAATATATACACACACACACACAAATAATACAAATAAAGACAATAATAAGTTTGAATCAATTGACTGAAGGAAAGTAAAGAAACCTTTCATTTGTCATGTAGACTGTTTGCATTTTCGTGGGCTTGCCATTTGCCATTTTTTCTTCGATAGTAGTAAAATGAGACACTCTTCCTATCACATCTAGTTTTATAAATGTGTATAAGCAACCAAATTTATTTTTTGTTTAAAGATTAAAGATGGAATTAAACACAACACATACCAATAGGTTGTTTCTCATCGGTAATTTTCGTGCCAATATCTTCTAAACACTTAAAATCAAAATAGCACACAGGTATGTCATGCAAATTAGGGTCCAATGGCGTAACATAGGTCTGACCAGAGAAATAGAGAGTGAAATCATGTTTTACTGTACGAAATCCAGAGTTCTTGATGTGTTCGACAGTAAAACGACCAATTTCACATATATTTCCCTCAACAAATTCCACCTCCATGCGGCGATAAAAATTTATGGGCATTACTCCTTGGATTGCTCCCCCCTATTGAAGGTTTGGAAAAGAAAACAATTAAAGTGGCAAGATCATTTACTAAGGCTAATTATGCAACAGTATATCTCTTATATCAAACATTCAATTATTTACTGGAGCTTTGGCTCTATTAAATTAAAGAGAGAGAATTTATGTCTATAAGAAAGCACATCATTTTTGTTACGTCCACTTAAATTAATACTTATTTAAAAAAAAATTCTTCAATCATCTATTTATTTTGATGATATGTTGATAATCCTTTCTAATACTACCAAACTGCTAGTTAAACCCAAAGTATTTCCAGACCAAGATAAATATAAAAATATTACCTCTTTGTCCAGCAAAACAAAATTCATTCCCCATACATTATTATTCTTTGTATCAATAGCTTGCCAAATCTTGAGTACCCTTGCATGAATCACACCTTGAACTCTGTTAGTAACTTGAGAGATTGGTAGAACACTGTCCATGCTTGCCTGAATCTATCTAGCTGATTAAAAGAAATTCAAAGAGAATGATAAAATTATCAACTACAAAGAATAAATTAAACATAATATATAAGTTTTAGAAAAAACTACCTTTGAAAATTTTCCTCTCGTTTGATGTAAAAAAAAACCTCTGAAACCTTTTTCTCGTTTGATGTAGAATTAGGGACCTCTTCCTCATATATATATAATAAAAACTGGTTAGATTTTTGCCCTAAATAACTTACCAAAAAAAGTTTACAAAAATTAATGAGTTAAAAATTACAAATTTATGCTTAGAAAGTCATAAATATTCTGCCCAAAAAAAATTCATAAAAGGAACTTCTAATTATAAGAATTATAATAAGGGTGGGTAATTAAGAAGGGTAATTATGTACAACAACATATCAAGCTTGCTACAAATAAAGTTGCCATAAATAAACTTACCATTATAATTAAATATTCTGCCCAAAAAAAATTCATAAAAGGAACTTCTAATTATAAGAATTATAATAAGGGTGGGTAATTAAGAAGGGTAATTATGTACAGCAACATATCAAGCTTGCTACAAATAAAGTTTATCCCTTCTTAAATTGTTGAAACAATTAGACTATTGAAGGAAACAAATTACTGTCGCCATGGATTGTACGAAGGATAGAGGCGATGGGGAAGAGAGGCTGGAGTTTGAAGTAGGACATAACCTTTGAAGGAAGTAGCTCACTGATCGCAAACTGGTAACAGTTGAACCTAACATTGAAGATGCAAAGAATACTTGAATTATATTAAAATAAAGAGATAAAATTAATGTCCTATTTCAAGAAGCAACGTTAGGAAGGTAATTTAAATATTTTAGTCATAAGTTTTTCTTTATGTTTGTCATGTTTTGAAAACCTGATCCTCCATCTTCTAAAATAAAAACATCCAATCCTGTCTCACCACCAATAGTACATGTATTATCATTTGTCTGTCTTGACTAAATTGTAGATTACATTTCTTTTACCGGATGGTGTTATAACTGAGAGGGTATAGTTAGGTCACTCATCTAGGCATTAACTCGGTTATGGTGTCAGCTCAAAAGTTAAGGTCTTTAAACATATCTTTAGTCAAGCTCCATGAATAAAAATAAATTGATACCAGTTTTTGTACCCACCACCGCTTGACCCATTCGAAGCTCTTTTTTTTTCTTTGCCTTTCTATATTTCTTCCTCTCAATCGTACGTGTATCTCTCGCCAGATCCAACTAATTGTTCAAAATCAAAGACAAATTAGTTACAAATTCTTGTCAAAGCGAACTTGGAAAAAGTGATCTTAAAGTCGGTAATTGAGGTACAAAGCCAATCTTTAGAAATCACTTAAAGTCGGTCCAATTTGCAACAAATCAAAGAAGAAAAGAACATGCCTGGAATCTTCAAACATTTCGAGAGGAGGTGGAGGTGCTTCTAGAGGAGATGTGGTGGAGGTGGGGTCGGTTTGGCGGAGGAAGGGGCGATGAAGAGGGACCGATGGCCGTGTGGAGTACGGGAGGCAGCTGCGTGATCATATCTCTTCTAGAGCTGTCAGGAGAGGGAAGGAGTTGGAGATGGAGTAGCGGCCAACGACGGATCCAAGAAACGGAGAGGAGAGTTGGCGGAACTTGGGGTGGGGTCGGTTTGGAGGAGTAAGAGGTAATGAAGAGGGAGCGGGGGCCGCATAGAGGAGGGGGAGACGGTTGGGGTGGGATGCGGTTTGCGGAGGTGAAGATGAGGGGAGGAGGCAG